>OY728121.1:1793303075-1795803075 GCA_963277665.1 Viscum album
GAAATGGTCAATAACTCGACCCTTTGATTATTATGGTCGATAAATTATCAAAAAATAATATTTGGTCATGTGTTTCGTTATTTTAATAGTTATAATGGTTTTATTTAAAAAATTATTGATTTTTCATCAATCACATAATTTATGCATCATCAATTTATATGCATTTTTCTAATTATTTGTTTCCTAAAATTTAATATCAAATCACCATGATAAAAAAAACTTTTTAGATTTAAAATCTGTACATATAGTATAATTTACCTTTATCATAAAAATATTTTAAAAATGATAATGTTATTAAAATTTGAGTGAGACATGTTAAACCTTTCTTTAAATAAAATATAATAAATGTTCAAATCTAGTCCGAGTGACCTAAAAAAGGAACCATTTCAACCCGAAGTTGTTTTAATTATAATAAAAAACATGAAATTATATTAGTAAAAGTTTTAAGGTAATTTTATAATTTTATATTTACCCTTAATTTCTGAATTTACCTTTTTACCTTATTAATAAAAAATACTAAAGTTACAATTCTTAATGCCCAAAATAAAAGACAGTTATTTTCATAATTTGGACACACTAATTGAAAATATGGAATCCTTTTTTCAAAATTCAAAATAGGGATATTTTATTAATTTATTTAAAAATATTCATTTTTTAGAATGAAATATATGTCTAAAAAGTTTAATCATTGTAATAGATTGAAATATTTCAACATCTAAATTAATAGAAAATTTAATTTCAATAGCCAAAATTATATTAACTGATAAAAATATAGTATATTTATACTTTAAAATAATTCATAATATAATTTGACTATATAAATTATTTAATGAAAACTAATTGATTACTATTAAAATTTAGTTTATTTTTAGTATTTATCAATACATGAAACATATCAAAAAATATCAAAATTTCATTGAAAGTAAATTTTTATTCTAGATTCCAAAAAATAATTTTATTTTGTTATATAGAATATATTAAATTTTTCAAAACTATATTTAAAAAGGATTTTCCATCAAAAGGTGTTGAAAATTCAATTTTTTAAAATACTTCGTTTATCAGAATATTTGATATTGTTCTTATATAATGACTAAAAAACATATAAAGTGAATTAGAAAAATTATAGTAGATATATTAATTATATATTTCATTAATAAAAAATACCAATAATGATATTATTATTTCATAAACTGAATATTTTTAATTTAAAGAGTTTTTTTAGAAAAACATTTCCTTTTATTTCAAAACAGTTTTAAATTTATTTATAATTAAATTATCAGTAAATAATTAATCAAATTTTGATAGTTCTATTAATACTATTCATATATATCATTATAAAGATTTGATTATAAGTTATTATAACAATAGTTAATTGTACTCTTAAAATCTATCTTGTGTGAAATTAATTCTATCAAAAGAACATAAAATTGTGTGTAAGACATGCCAAGAATAGTGTTGTGTATACTGTAATCTAAGCCAGTGTTACATGTGGAGAAAGAATATATTGGTTGTAATAAAAAAAGTACATAATTTAAATTTAAATATATATATATATATATACCATAAAAATATCAGGGGGTATAATTCTACCCCACTTAAAATTAATTTCACAGTCGAAATATGTATGATTTTTAATGTTATTAATACAAGAATGTTTCTTTCATACAAACCCATTTAATAAAAAAAGATTAAAAAATTCTTCTAAAAATGAATATATTGGAAGTAATAGTTACCCAAAATTATCGTAACTATCTCACTACATATGATAACATAGTAAAAGATATGGCCATGGATGAAAAGAGTTAATAATCAAATAGATTTATAAAGATCACTAATCAAAATGAAGTGTGTGATGTATAGAATGTTAAAAGATAAAAAACAATAAACTAAATAAGTGTGCAAGAAGATATTGATATCACAAAAAATGATGATAATAGGAAAATCATTTACACAATGATCCTTATTCCTATTATTGAAAACATTTCATGAGAATATATACTTAATTGATTTTAGTACAATCTAACCATTAGTTGTGCCTTGAATTTTTTTTCCAATTAATATCTTATAAAATGAAATGAGGTTGAATTTTTCTTTTAGGAAGAGATAAGAGATCATGTGATCATTAAATAGAATTATTGGTCATTTCATTTTTATTTTTTATAAAATAAATTTAGCACATGTTATCAAATATGAGAAGTACACCTATATTGAGATAATTATTTTTTCTAATAAACATATTCCAATGTTTAACATAAATTTTCTAAAAAATAACAACCTTACGATCCTTATGAATGATGAAAATCCAAAAATATAAAAATAGGATCACTAACTCGGCTTAACATTCATTTCCCATATATTATAAGTTATATCTTTTGGTCCCATTCCAAAAATGTGAACATCTTCATCATGTTTTACCTTGATTCAGGCTAATAACCTGAATCACCATATATACCCTTAATGAAAAATTAATGTTACTATATTCCAAAAATTATGGGTTATATTCCTAAAGTTCCAAAAAGTTGTATACATTATTCCTGATCGCATAACCCTATTCCAATTTATGAATTCATATCGAACATATCATTATCAAACATCATTATTGTAACATTTGGGACATATTAAGCTTAATAATTCCATTAGTCATGTGTTCTAAAAATACATCATATTAACCATAAATCACTTTTCTACATATTATGAACTATTCAACACATCCATTAAATCATTAGTAAAAAACATATACTGAGAACACTTATATGAGTCATGAATTATATAGTAATTTAATTTAAAAATATATACACCTCAATCATCCTAATTTGTTATTAAATAGTTACTCATGATCCATCAACTCTTATTTACATAAAATATGGATAATTTAATAATGTTAATAAAACCTAATATAATTAGGATTATTACTTTTAATGTAAACAATAATGCTAGAACATCCTATACCTTTCACATCTCGTTTACAATCTATTTATCCACAATAGTATTACAAATACCCGTACCAACATCATTATTCCCTTTTAAGAAATTCCGACATAAGAAATCAATTTACATCATTCCATACATTACATATCTAAAAAATTCAAGGTAAACTATGTTCAATGATGCGTTGGGTATTTATTATGACCAGAAAGAAATGTTAAAGAAATATATATTGAATATTTAAAACACATAAGTAATGTAAACTACAAAAAATATTTCAATCTATGATATCATTGGTTTAATCCAAGGTTATTCAATATCATCACAAAAATTATAGTATTTTAACATATAAATATAATTATTCTTAGGTATATACAGAGACATATCCTTATAAATATCTCCAGGGATCTAAAAATTGTTTTCACTACCTAGATGCCTTTGGATAACTAATTAATCACTCTAATACCAACACTAACTATCCACAATAGTATCACTTGAAAATTAATATAATTTTTCAGAAAACATAACAAAATGAGAAACCATAATCCCAGAGGATGTATTATTTTATTCCCATTGGAATATTGGAATAAAAAATTCTTGTCTAATAGAGTATCTTCAATTTTTCCCACAAATATTATCTGTTTTTTGTAATTATACCTAAAACCTTTCATTATAAACTAAGGAAAGGAAAAAATATGAGAGGATGACTTCAAATGATCAGCATGTGTTAAAAAGGTTGATATGTAAACATTAACATTAGCATAAATGGTATGATAATATGATCATAACATTAGAAGGTCATTCCCTATATATTCATGGTAAACTTTAATCATAAAAAATTCAAAGAACATAATACATAATATCATATAATTGACTTAAGGCATGAAATTACGGCATAAGAATCAACATTTAACTTTTTGGAAATGTATAAATTGTAACAAGATCTCTCAATAAGGAAATGAAATCAGGTTAAGGGATAAACATATAGACATGGAAACCTGGTCTATTCAAAAAATTATTGAAACAAAAACCAGGTCCACACATATAATTGTGAACATGAAATAAGGTTCTTGCCTAAAATATATACCTCATGAGTTATCCATAATTACCAAATACATTTAATGGAGATATAGGTACCAACCATCTCTTAATGAAATCATTTTTATGTGTGTTACATAAACATAAATCATTCATTATAGCATAACCCAAGGTGTAGAATGGGATTTTTAAACATCATTCTATAATAACATAACCCATGTAAAACAAATTTATTTTATAAACTTCATTCCATCATAAAAAAAATAAATCCATAGGACTAATAGTCATCATATAATAGAAATATATCCCTATTAAATAACGTATTTCTCAATGAAATAAAAGAGAGATGAGAAAACCTTGACTTATATTTACAAGTGTTCTAGAATTGTACTTAATGTCTAGGATAATAAAATTATATTCATTAATAACATAATTAAGACCCTATTAAATATAAATTTTGTTTATTATAATATTATTATGTCCATTTATGGAAATCAAGATGAGTTATAATTTTTAATTTTTTTGTTTAGGAAGAATTTGTGTCAGGGTTTTAGGGGCTGTTTCGTTGTATATAATTATGATATTTCTTTTCAAATGGAATTAAAACTCCATAAGTGGAATTATATAGTATTAATGAAATAAAATAACTTTAAATACTCTCATATATAATTTGGTTTTATGGTATGTGTTTCACATATTATATAAAACATTTATGGAAATTTTTTAATATATTTTGGCGGTTATAACAACGATCATGATCATGTATAATTTTAATTAATATTATGTCTATATATTGGTTAAAAACATTAAAAAATATAATATTTAAATTAAAATATTACTTGACCATAATAATGGGTTTATTACCAACCTTTATGGTGATAATAGAAAATGAAAACATTTCATTCACAAAGGTGGTGAATCGATATATCATAGAAGATGTTTTAATTTTTAAAATAAAAAAGGGAATGGAAGGTATTTGATGATGGAAATTACCTTAACAAAATAAAACTATAGTATATATGTGATACTAGAATTACCATAAAAACTTTTTATAGTGTATTTGGTTAGTGAATAATAGATTAACTAAAAAGAAAACAGATAGATAGAGGATTTTACCTCTTGAATATTGTCTTCTTTAGGACCTTCACTAATACACATGGATGTGGAATCATGGTAGGAAAATAAGTTCTTATATGTGGGTAAGAGGATTGGTAATGTAATTTGGTATAATTTAGACAATATAAAATTCTTTTGAGGTGTCTAGAGAAGGGGTGGGGTGGGTGGTATTTATAGGGACACGAGAGTGGTGTTTTTGATTATTTTATTCATTAGATTATTATTTTTGGTTCAAAAATATCCATTGTGATGATTATTGTGACTAATTATATTTAATAGATCATGTGAGTTAAAAATAACTTGTTATTACCTCATATATATATCATACATGACTCAATAATTCATTTTTTTACTTATGTTAAATATTGTAAATTACCGTATTTTAGTATTCAACCAAAATCTGACATTTTTTTAATAATCAAAAAAATTCACCCCAAACATTATTAAATGAGTAGATTTAAAGAATGGAATAAAATTTTGAATTTATATTTTAAAAATTGAAATATTAAAATTTTAATTAAAATTAAAATTTATTTTATTTTCTCATAAATATAATTATTATTGCATCATCGTTGTATAATTTTTTAAGTATATTAATTCTTCACTAAAAATTAAAAAAAAATATATTGATGTGAAATAATATTTTATCTTTAAAAATAATATCTATTGTTGAATATATATTTTACATAACACAATATTAAAAATAATATGTCTATTAAAAACATTAATGCTAAATTTTTTTTGTATACATTAATTATATATTATCAAATTAAATTTCATGGAAATGTATCCATTAAATATCAAAAATTCAAAACCATGAGTTAAGGGTATAATATAAATCATACAATAATATTTATTTCACTAAGGGGAATTCTATAGTTCTTATTTCTTTATTTTTAACATAAATTATCCAATTTACCCTTTACTGTGGAAACAAAAATTACGATGGTTACTATTAATATTAGTAAAAATTTAAAGGTGAATATTTTATATAAATTTCTGTCCTAAATTAAAATATGGAAGAAATTATTCTTTATTTATCTATAGATTTTTCAAAATTTAATTTTAAATTAATCATGAAAAATGCAAAGAAAAACAATTTTATGGTAATATGTGTTATTAAGCCTAAAAATGTACTTATAGAAAAAATAAGATATAAGGATGGTTAAAATGAAATAGATTAAATTATTTATAACTAAATATTTTTTATGTTCCATTTTTATCGAATTTATTTCAAAAATAGGAATTAATGAAATTGGAAATTTTATAAAAAACGACATTTTTCATTATTCACTCGAAAATAAATATTTTCTAAAAAATTAAAAAATTAACCCTCAGATAACTTTAAAATTACATTTATAAAATGAATTATATTTTTTAAAATATAATTTTTAAATGTGTGAAAAATTATATATAAATTAAGTGCTCAATTAAAAGGTGGTCAAATTACATTTTGGAAATATATATTTTTATGCTTCATATTTGATTTATTCTTATCTTAAGCATATAAAACATTTTGGAAGAATTCAAAAACATTTTATAGAATATGTAACATATAAATTCCATTAATATATTTCACTAATAGTTATTAATATAATTTTTTAAAATATTATTCCAATATGTCACAAAAAATGTTTTTATAGAAACAAATCCATTATGTTTAATTTGTTTTTATTTTAGTTTAATTTAATTGTTAACAAATGAATTAGTTTTATAAATAGGTGTAATTTTTTTCATTATATAATTAATCTCATTAATTATATCCAAACTAACTTCTAGGTGATATCTATGAAAATTAAATAATAGGATTGTGATCCCCTATATATGTATAGTTTTCGATAGAGTTTTATGAATCCCTCAATGTTACTTGGTTGCGAGCCTCTATCTATTTTTTCACCTACCCTCACAATGTTTTTATAAATTTTCATGACCGTATTTCTTGGTCATACATTTTCCTACATAGCGAGTTATTCAAGATTGGGTTTGTAGTGTCCACTTTAATAACATGGTGTGATTCTCTATCTGGGAATATAGATATTTGGAAATTGTGTGAGTACATGTTTAGTGAGTCGTGATGAGAGTGGCCCATCTTATGAGTGACACCATTTATCGCATGGATCATGGAGGGAGTTATCTTAGATAATTATTACCATGAACCCTCAATTGGAATATTTTTTCTAGAAGTATAGGAAAAAATATTTGATACTTTTAGTATGTTTTTTATATATATTGTTTTTTATTCTTCTTATTGTTTGGTCCCATATCCATATTGATATTCCTTATAATGAGCAGGATAATATATTTCTGTTAAATGAAGGATGATTTTAGGTTGTCATACTAGTTATTATTTAACTCCCCCCTTCATGGGATCCTCCCAAACATGTCAGGTCTTAGGATGACTAATTTTTTTATAAATTCCTAGGAGGACTAGGAAAAGTTTAGGCATAGTGATAAAAACAAATTTTGGTTCATTAAATGTGTTACATGGGATAACATACCATTAATTTATAAGAGGATATACTCTTTATTACTTTTAGGTGGGCATATATTTGACCTTTTAGTTTTCGAATACAATTTTCAAACTATGATTATTGGATATAGATGTGTGTAACAATTTGTTTTCATTTTTCATCATGTTATAATTTTATGGGTATTGGGAGATGTGTGTGTGTTAGTTACCTTTGTATAATGTCTCCCACATGTGTGACATACCTACTCAGCACTGGTCTCCAGCCCCTGGCCTATAGTCTCTAGCCATAAGCACTAGATGTAAAGAAATATTTGTAGATGCATCATAGAAGATTGAGTTATGGTTTCTTTGACATTGATCTAGTTTATGGTATATATATTGTTATATAAATTCAATTAATTTGATAGAATATGTTAGAAACAACATTTGGATTAAATGATCTGTAATATTCATTTAAATAGTAACATGACCGTTGGAATAGTAATGTGACCATTAAGAAGAGTAATGTCAACATTAGAATAGTTTCCTCACATATGATAATATAGAAATAATGTAGGCATCTAATAAATAAAAATATGATATAATTATATCACTTTTTAAGTAAATAACTATTTAAAAATGATAAATGAACTGTTGGTATTTTTTTGAAACAAAAATTTTTCTTTTAAATTTTATAAATAATATAATGTTTTAAAATAAAATATAATTTCTTTAAATATATTAATCAATTAATATTTTGTTGTCTTATGATTATTAAATAATTTTATGAGACATTATTTAGATTCTCAATGTGTTAGAAGATCAGTTATCATTTTAAAATCATTATTTTTTATTAAATGAATTTTTTCATAAATATTTTATTTTTTCGTATATAAAAAATATCAAAAAATGGGATTCATTTTTTATTTATAAATATCAATAAATGATTAGGGTGAATTTTAGGCAATTTTCTAAAATAATTTAATTTTTTGTGAACATTGAAATTGTGTAATTTACAGTATCCATAAATTGATGAATAATTTAGCCATTGATATTGTATAGATGCGATAAGAACATATTATTAAAAAATGGCATGAATTAGTTACATTATTTAGTCACGATAATCATAAATATTCATATTTGTGAGCCAAGACAATAAAAATTGATTTAAATAATAAAAAACCCATCTCCTCTACTGTTGATACCACACCACTACACCTTTTCACCCTACACCTCTATGTCCTGTATTATTGTGAAATTTATAACCAATACCTCGGTCAAAACACTCCCCCATGTTCTGTTCTTTCTTTTTAAACCCTGAACACTATTTCACTGATCTTTATTGTGGTTCTTGAGTTGAGGAATTCAAGAGGTTAAATCCTCTTTTGTTTTTATTAGTATTTGAATTAATTTCATTTTCCTCCCCCAACGTCCTTTTATACAAGTGTCCTGATAACTCAATCATTTTTTAAATATTTTTAATTTTTTTATTTTAATGGAGAAACTCATAATCATTTCTCTTCCCATATCCATTTTTTCTAAAAATGAAAACAACTTCTCTTATGTGTTGATTTATGGAATTCAAGGATGATGAGTTTTCAATTTTCATTACTACCTTTAGGTTTGCTCATCAACACATTTTTTTAGATAAAAAAAATTATTATATGTATATTAAATATTATTTTATGTTCAATAAAAATTATATATTTAAAATTATTTAACAAAAAGACTAGGGAATGATGATCAGATAACATCAAAATAATCTAATCTGTTTTTATAAACAATTTATATAATGAATGATAATCATATATGAAATAAAATATTTAAGTCCATTTAATATTTTATATGTTAATCAATAATATAAAATTTCAATTATAGAAAACTTTTTTAATTTTCCCTGATCTTTCATACATTCATAAAGTGAACTACTCATGAAAACTAATGAAATGACCACTCCCAAATGATGATTTGGAATCATATAACTCATAAAAAATATATAAATGAACATTAAAAACTAAAATAATTGAAATAAATGTTTTATTTGTTCTAAAATAAATTATTATCTAATCATATTAAATTATCTATAAAATTATATCCAAGTGAAAAACTCTTTCAGATGAAATGTATGGGATTCTCCCCAAACTCCCATTCTTTTATCAGGATACTCATTTTCTCTATATAGCATAATTATATTATTAATTAATATTATTTAATCCTCCTAAATTATCATTTTTTTCTCCAAAATATAAAAATAGCTCAACTCATCTATCTTTATGTAGAAATACATCTTTTATAAGGCTATGCTTCCAATTCCTCCTGATAAGTAAGATCGATTTAAGGGAACATTCAAATATATTACCCATTTTAAATTACACTCCATAATCTGTTTTATCCACCATTATTTTTATAAAATCACACTTATTATCAGAAAATATTTCATTGTAAGTTTCTATTTATTTTAAAATAATTTTATTTTTCCCATATTATATAATCTTTTATATTTTTCTTCTAATCGCACTGAGGAGGCTCTTTTCTAAATTATCCTAAAAACTATTTTTACCTATTTTCACTTAAATTCGGAATAAAATATCATGATCTATGACTAATTTTCTCTTATGGTAGTATAAGTAAAAATTATATCCAATATTTCTTGTAAACCATTGTGACATTCCCTTTGATCACTCATTCCTACTATGTGGTGTTTGTATACTTCACTTTATTTTATTATTATAATTCCTTGAAGATTTAATTAAAATGAATATTTTTTGTATCATGTATATGATTATGGTATTGAACATATACCATTTTTAAATATGGTGTTTTATTTTAGTGTTTTTATTTAAAATAATCTATTTAGGAGGAACTCATTGAACATATAGTGATTGGTGGGACATAGTAATAGATAGCCCCTCGATGCATTGTTAGGTGTCACAAGACAAAATATTTAGCAACGAACACTTCATGTTATATTACAAATAGAATAAAATGGTTTTTACCCACATAAATAAAACTCCATGATAGTATAATGTTTAATATTATAGATATGTGACGTCTAATAAATATTCATTATCTCCATTGAGTGTTGAGTAACTAAATTCCTTCAGAATTTCACTATGGAAAAACATCTATTGATGAATTTTCATTCTATGTTTATTGATAGAATGTGTTTCTAAATTATTTACCATTCAATAATGATTATTCCTTATTAAATATTATTTACTTATTATTGTTTCATCCATTCCATAATGAGATTTTTAGTTTACCCATTTATTTGTTTTCATTCCCCTATTGTGAATATGAAATCCTTCAATAAGTTATGAGAAGACCATTATTTTGTTGGTTATGTTGTATGTTAAATTACAAATGAAATAAGGTATCCATGTTTGTATCTAGTTTTATCAAGACTAGTAAAATAATAAATACTTGGTTGTGTGATCTTCTTATCTATTCAATTTAAATAAAATGCCAAAAAACGTCTAGCTACAAGGTTGGGGTCATTACCATTGGTTTCAGAGTAAGTTTAGTAGACAACATAAGAATAATATGTTAAATAAAAACGAGAGTAAATAATATCTAATTGTAGTGATTTTTCTCTCTATAATCATTATTATTATGATCTAACTAATTTAGTATCATTATTTAGTGAAGGCTCCTATTAGACGTAAATATATAAATAAATGTTAAATGTGTAGAAATTTCTCCACCAAGAAAGTCAACAAAGTGAGTGTTGAAGTTTAAAAGATCATTACCATATTTAAAAATATTATAAATTTTATAATTAAAAACCATAATATACATTTTTTATCTTTTCATGCTGAAGAGGGTACCATAATTTAGTCGGAATAATAATCCAGTGGTAGCTGAGTAGAGGATCAATTCCCTTGAAAAATATTTCTAGCATTGAGATGCATAGAAAACGAAATTGTGATATTGAAAGTATATTTTCTCTTAAGAGATTCATATTAATGGTGATCATTGATATAGAATACTAAGTAGGAAGATGAAATATAAGATATATAATGGATAACTTTTTATGAACCATTTTTTTAGAAATACATCCCTTATGTACAACAAAATGAAATGAAGATAAAATTAATTTTCTTAATGAAAATGGAATAATAGAGTTTTATAGAGTATGATGACACATTTATAATACTATAGAGTTATGTTATAGATTACAAACATGATTCGGAAGACAATATTTATCATTACATTGAATGTCTTCGACCAAGTCTTTGAAGGGCTCTGGCTTCTCAAATAATTGATCATATGAAGAAATAATATTAAGTTCCATTGAAATAGAAGATGAAATTTATATATCCTCTATTTTTAGGGGAAATAAATAGATGGATGGATCTTCAGATAACTATGGAAAATATGAAGCATCAATTAAGAATAAGGAAATGATGATATTTTCATTATGTGGAAAATTTTGAATGAATCTTTCTGGTATTTGATTAAAACGATTAAATGATTTTGATATGTTCATAGAATCGGTCTATAAAGATAATGAATTTAAGGGGAATAAATAATTAATAATATTAAATTATTAACTATAATGAAATAGAGAATTATTCAAATCAATATGCGATGAATCAAAGGAATCTACCATAAAAGAGTCCAAGGGGAGATGGCCAAGATTATGTGATCACTATGGTTGATGTAGAAAAACCCAATGATGGGTTAGTAGGTTCATTAATCTAATATTAAAATATATTCAATGATTTATTTGATTTTGTATCATCACACTCAATTATATCTACCATGTTTTCCAATAAAATAAGTCATTTTTCTTTTGATTTAACAAATGAGTTATCATTCAGAACTCCTAAGGGAAATCTCAGTGAAAAAACTATTTTTCAGTTCTATTTATGTCACATAAAAATTATATAGTTGAAGATCTTATCATCATACCCATGGATGACTTTTATAAAGTCCTCAGTATAGACTGGATTTCAAAATATTATTGTAAATTGTTTTATGAGGAGGAAATTACAATTTATGAAGAATATGTAGA
Organism: Viscum album; assembly: GCA_963277665.1. NCBI lineage: Eukaryota > Viridiplantae > Streptophyta > Magnoliopsida > Santalales > Viscaceae > Viscum > Viscum album. The sequence continues at coordinate 1,793,315,621 of OY728121.1, forward strand.
ATACCATAACATAAGAGTAGAAACTTTATCATCTAATTATTATCATGATCCACACCCATAGATCTAATGAATGAATTTTTTTTGGAAGAGAAAAAAAATCATTCGATGAGGAAAGTCATCTTCAAATTGATAAAGGTCTAATTTTAGAGGAATTCATTGATTTATTTCCTTTAAAATTACATGGACACCCCCCTCCATAGCAAAAATTTGAGTTAGCATTGATTTAATCCCTGATGTAATAAATATATCAAATACTATTTATATAAATTCCATAATAAAATTATTGTAGCTGAAGGATCAACTAATGACATTAAGTAATAAGGTATTTCTTCTCCCTAGTGTTTTTTCATGGGGATCCCCTATACTTTTTGTTGACAAGAACGATTGATCCTTGAGGTTATGAATTAGCTATAGAGAAATAAATGATACTACTATAAAGAACATGTATAATTTACCTTGTATTGATGATTTATTTGGTCATATAAATGGGGATTAATATTTTTCAATAATTGAATTTTATTCTTGGTATCATTAATTGTGGGTGAAGAAGGAAGAAATTCTAAAGATATCTTTTTGGATAAGTTACGTGCAATAAAATTTCACGATAATTCCATTTGGATTGACTACTGAATCTTTAATTTTCATGGATCTAATGAACAATGTATTCAAGGAGTGTCCTGATGATATTAATATAGTATTAATTGATGATATTTTTTTGTATTCTAAAATCCAATAATACTAGGAGAATCAATTTTGAGTTTTTATTGAGACTCTCAGAATATAAGATTAATATGGTAAATTTAGTAAGTGTAAATTATGAAATAAATAAATTTTTTTTCTTGGCTATATTTCCTTTAAAAATAGAATCTCATTTTATCTTGTGAATAAAAAGTAAATCCATGAATGGATTAAGCCAATGAACATAATTTAGAAACATTGTTTTATCAGTTTATCATGTTACTATCTGCGATTCATTCATAATTTTTCCATATTGGATAACTCCTTAAGAATGATCACACGTAAAGGTTGTAATTCATATAGAAAAAATAAGTTTCATAATATTTCCATGAATTGAAGTGAAGATTAGTTAATTCCCATATTTTTATTATACCATCAAGAAATGATGGGTTTGTGATATAAAATGATTCAATGTATAATGGAAAGGGTTGTTTCCTTATAAAAAATGAAAATGTTTTTTCATTTTCATAATGGTAGATGAAGACTCATGATCAAATTTATCTAACTCGTGATCTTGAGAAATCAACAGTAATTTTTTCTCTATATACATGGTTACATTATCTCTATGATGACTGATTCGTGATATATATAGATTAAAAGAGTCAGAAGTACATCTTTAGGCATAAATAAATCAACATGATGAAAATATGAAGGCTTGAGTTACTCAATGATTATGATTGTTTAATACAATACCCCCCCAATGAATAGAAAATAATTTAGTTGATGTATTGAAGAGGAATGGTCATAGAATTCACACCCAAAAAAGGATAGAGAAGGATACTATATTCATGGATTTAGTAAAAATAGATATGGTAATTATTATGGAAAGTAATTTGTCACACATTTTTTAAAGGATTATTAAATTTTATTTATTGGAGATGATTAAATTCTCTCAATATGAGGATGAGAATTTCTAAAATAAAATTAAAACCATTAAGATTGGAACCTTTGAAGACTTCATTTATGATAATGGAATTTTAAAATCGGGAATGATTTTATGTGTCCCATAAATACCATAACTAAAAATATAACTATTAGATGATGCTCATAGTTTAAACTTCTGTATAAATCTATATAGTACCATGATGTATAATGATATGAAAAAAAATTGGTTCGAAAAAATTATGTGGGGAATTGATGACTATGTGTCAAGGTGTATTATTTTTAAACAAGTGAAGGCTGAGAGGAAACATCCTAGGGGGTTCATGAAACATATATATAATCATATTCTGATTTGGGATAATTTTAATATGGGATTTATCACTAGATTACCAAATAACCATAGAAATAAAAATGAAATATGTGTAATTGTTGATCAACGTAAAAATACACACATTTACTCACTATAAGGGAGGACTTTCAAATGGATATCATAAAAATAATCTAGATTAATGATGTTTTAATAAATAATTGTGGACATATATAAATTGTGTCGATATGAGATCTATATTTTACATCAGTATTTTTTAATATTATTTTTAAGGATGTGGATACTGATATTTATATGAATACTTCTTATCTAAATAAAATTGATAGACAGTATGAAAGAACTATTAAAACATTGGAATACAAGTTTAAATAATGTTCAAATGACTTCAAAGGTACGTGGGATAAATATTTACTGTTTGTGTAGTTTTAATACAATAATAGTTTACAATCTTATATTCAAATGGCGCCATATAAATAATTATATGATATGATCTGTCAAACTACAATTGTTGGGATAAAGTTCGTAAGGGGAATCTTATTTCCAAAGAAGTATTAAAGAGTCAATGGAAAAGGTAAATAATATTCAGTCTCAGATCAAAGCATCTCAAAGTAGGAAGATGAGATATAAGGAAAACTGGGGAATGATTTTGAATTTCAAGTGGTAGATCATATATTTATAAAATTACCTCCTTGTACGGGATTAATAAGGAATAGTAATAAAGGGAAACTATGCTCCAGTTAAACCAAACAATTTTGAATGTATGGAATGAATTTGAGTTGTTTCATACCTATTAGAAATGCCACTAATTCTGTCGTAAGTTCATAATGTGTTCTATATATCATGGTTAAATATATACAAGAATGAACAAACACATATACTAACCTATAATGAAAAAATGGAAATTTTGATGTATTACTATGAATGGAATATCAAAATTCCAAACACAACATTGTATGTATTAAGGAATCAGATGGCTCGACTAATAAAGGTTCATTTGGGAAACCATAAAAAGTATGAAGTATGCTGAGAACCAAAAGATTTTATGAAGAAGAGCCTCTAATATTGGTTTAGAGGGAAATATTCATGAATATATTTAGGGGAATAACATGTGAAGGAGGGTAGAATTTAAGCCCCCATGATTTTAGGGTTTTCTTCTAATTAAAGAAATATAATTAATTGGAAAAAATATTTTTCTCAAAACACCAAGCTTAAATGATCAATAATTTTATATTTAATAGTAACATGATCATGGGAAACGTAATGTGACCATTAAGAATAGTCATTTGACCATTAGAATATTAACACCACATATGAAACTATAAATAGATTTAGGCATCTTATAAATGTAAATATGATTTAATTATATTGTAGTTTATGTAAATAAGTATTCTAAAAATGATAACATAAATGCTACAATTCTTGTGAAATATAAAATTATATATATGATTTACTAATTAATATAATTATTTAAAATTAAATTAACTTAACACATAATAGATAAATTATTTAATATTTTTTTCTTATGATAATACGATAAATTTATGAGACCCTAATTAATTTTTCGATGTGTCACAGTATCATGAATAACATTAAAATGTGTATCTTTTGAATAAATTATGAATTAAATTAAAAATTAAATTTCTCATATGTATAAAATAATTTTTAAAAATTGATGTTCATTTTTGAATTATAAAAATAAAAAAAGTAAGTATGAAATTTATATATTTTTAAAAAATAGATTAATTTAGGTAAATAGTGAAATATTGTATTTCATGGTAAGTGTAAATAAATGAATTATTGAGCCATAGATGATGTATGTATTGTAACAGCCCAAGATTTTATAAAAAAATATTCTTTTTAATTTTATTAATGTCTTGTGTTGTACGCTACACCAAAAGGAGCATGCACAACACACATCCTTGACTTGACTTGCATTACACGCAATCGCGACCTTCCTCGATAGCGTGTGTAGTATGCAATACCGAGTTTCACTAAACAACGATATGCTATAAAAATATTATTAAAACTAGCCATTATGAATAGTAATAACCACTTTTTGAAATACAGTAAATCTTATGTTTCAAAATGAACTTTATTTTTGGATTCGGAGTATCGAATTTAGCCTAAGGTGAAATTTTGGTACTTTTTAGATAACTTTCATATTCTGATGAATAGTGAAAATTACTAAATTATAATTAAAAACAACTTTTTTAATCGAAATAATTAATAGTGATAAATCATTAATTTGAGTGGTTTTAAAGTATATTTAGAATATATTTTTACAATTTAATACAATGTTGGTCATTGGATGTAGTTTCACATTTAAACTAGACATAAACAAGTGTCAATCTTTTGATAGATATTGTTTCTTAAAAACACGCTATTTGTTTTAACAGCGGGATTTAATTATAAAATTAATTAATGCAACTTTTATGTTATGAATTTGGTAAAATAGACTTCATTTTTGAATTCGGAATATGAAATATAGCTTGGGATGAAATTTTGGCATTGTTCTGAAAAACATCAATTTTTGATGAATAGTGAAACTACTAAGTGGTAGGTTAAAAACTGAATTTTGCATAAAACTTAATTTTACCGCTTCTGTGAATGGAATTTCGAAAATCCGAGAGACACTGTTAATATCCAGGACTAAAATGTGGTTCAATGAGATGAAAATAATTTTTTGGTGAATAGTAACTTTTTACTTTTTTTACCACGGTTAATAGTAAATAAGGTAACTAAGGGTAAATATGATATTAATATTACCCTAACACATGTCCTAATTCTATTGGACAAGTGTAATTCGACCAAAAACAAACTTAGGAATAACATATGACCATTTAGGCCCACTTGGATTAGATTATGACATTTATTATTAATTTATTTAAAGAAGGGTTAAAATAGTTAAAATCAAAGTTTAATAAGTAAATAATTTTTAATATGGGGTTATACATAAGATAAATTCGACTATAAATATTCATTAGAAATCTAAAAATATTTCCTACATGATGGTATTTTATTTGTAATTTTTAGACATCAAATAATATAATTTATTTATGACACAAAAATGATGCAGTAATTATCTTATTAATGAAATATTGACATAATTGATAATATAAATACCAAAATAAATGTTATTTAAGACTTTTTATGAATTCTACTAATTTTCTAGGTTACTATGATATATTAGTGTTGATTTAATCAACTTGGTTTGAACATATAATTCTGTTATGACTTTCACAAAAATCATATATCAAATAGTGTCAAAATTGACACAAAATAGTTTTTAAATCAAATATTATATTATTAATTGTTATTTTATTCCTAAAAATCTAAGGTTCGGCCAAATGACTTAGATAAGGATATATGTATTAATAATATACAATTTGGGGTTCGTTTGGCATGTTATAGTAAGTTTATTAACCATATAGTGAAAGAAAAAAAAAAGACACGGTAAAAGTTAAATTATTTAACTTAGAGTCAAATCTAATTGATAAGGTTAAAATAATACCCTAAGCTTGTCTAAATCCTATTGGTTGATAGGCTTTCGACCCATCCCCACTTTATCTTCGAAATAAGACCCTTTGGAACCATTATAAACCGATTTTGACTTTAATATAAAATAATATTTTGAGATATTCCTAAGGTGCCCCTCTCCTCCCCTATAAAAGGAAACCTCCTCCCCCTCCTCCTCACACCAATTTGAGCACTCAAGCTCGGCCAACCCCTGCCAATTTATCCTCTCCACTTCCCTAGAAACATCCTATAGGTTCTGGTCTTCCTCAAAGACCAATTTTAGTGCACCCTAAGAGGAGGTCTCAAAGAGGCACTTCAAAGAAGAGGTAATTACCGTTACCAATTCTTTCATCTTTATTTCTTCTTCCACTTCTTCTTCTTAGGTTGTTTCATTATGAAGTAATAACATCAGTATCACTCATATACTGATATGTTATTATAAGTATGAAACAACCCTATTTCACCATCTATCCATCCTACGGAAAAATAAATCACCGCGCGTGCGTACGTACGGAATACCGTCTTCACGCCGTGGTGTAATCTATTTTCCACCACCACCTTACATGGATGGGTATAATGGTGTAAAGAATAACTATACATAGTTATTACAAAATCATATTGATTCTGATATATTGTATAATACACTCCAATTCAATTCAATATTTATAGAAATGATATCATCGCTCGTGCGTACGTACGGAATACCGTCTCCATGACGCGATGAGATTCATTCTCCATGCTAACCATTTAAGAATGATTATAATGTATATATAAGAAATAATAATGAAATATATGACATTATAAAGCTACTGGATTTATGTATATATATACATATGTATGTCATCTACTTACTTCCATTTCAAGACAATAAGGAAAGGAAAACAGCGTTCATGCATACGTACGGACTACCGTCTCCATGAACGGTGTTTTTCATTTTATTTATCTACCTATTATATATATATATACTGAATATATATGATATATAAATCATATTTTATATTCTGGAAGTAAGTAAATCATGATATAAGTAATAATGATGTCAAGAACAACAAGTCAAAACACCTACGATAAATGAAACGATTTTACCCAAAACGCTTCTTTAACATGGAATTTACAAAAGAACGGGTAATATAATGTCATAAGTGAACCATATATGATATCATAACAATGAATATGATTCTTTAATAAGTCAATAACATGATTTAAATCATTATACAGGAGGTTCGGACACTTACAAAGCAAGTCGGACCTAAGGTAAGGGAAATATCACAATCTCATTTTTATCTGAGATTGTTTATACTTTGGTATTTACTGGGGTTTATTTTATCATCCACATCCATGTTCCCTCAATATGTAATATTGTTTCCATCCACTTAAAATTGTTTAAATCCATTTTTACCCTTCGGTGAGTTTTTAGTAAAGAATATGAAAGGAATCTTTTGTCATTTTTTTGTACGAGGTACTTTTTGACTTTTCCGACAAAAGTACGAAAGAATGTTTTTTTAACTTATACGGCATGAATGGATTTTTAAAACATTATTTCCAAGAAGCTTCCTTTACAAGTTTTCAAGTTTATTTTTAATCAACTTCTTCTATTTTAAAGTTGTATGACATGTTATGAAAGGAAAACTGTTTTTGAAGAAGAAAGGATATTTTCCTCAAGAATGGAGTTCAAGTGTTTTGTCAAAATTATTTTCCATCTAAGATAATAAAGGGTTCTGTTTTTTATCCCTATTATTACATGGATTTGATTATGTTGTGATGGAAACATTTTTATGAATTCCTTTATCTTATATGAATTGTTTTATGATGTCATGTTGTTTAAGAATCCCATTTTTTATTACATGGGTTATGCGATGATGTATGATTTATGATTATGTGGCACACATAAGAAAGGATTCATTATAAGATGGGTGGGACCTATATCTCCCTCCAATGCATTGGGTAAAGATTTCATATCTCATGAGATAGACATGGCTGGAATGGTAGGTTATACCGGTTCAGTGAAACAGGACTGAAACGAGGATTACTCGATTCAGAAAGGGACTTTGTCCACTAAGATAGTCTTGGCAATGAGTCTTGACTAACAAGAAATGATTCTCTATGATTATGTGTGTATGCCACAATGAGTAATGTTTTATTTAAGGGTTTCATTTTCACTACTATGATTTATCCCATGTTATGAAATTATGCTCTCTTTTGCAGGTTAAGATTTCCAAAAATGTTATGTTCTTATGAAAATTATGTGATTGATATTTCTTTTGTTTACCCTTACTGAGCATTTGAGCTCACCCTTTTATGTTTTCTTTTCCCCAGGATATAAAGAAAGGTTTTTGGTAAAAAAAAGGAAGATCTTTGTGGGAGATTTTGAAGATCTTTCACCAGGATTAGAAGATTACGTTCCGAGTTTCCAAAGACACTAAACTATTACGATCCTTGTGTGTATATTTTTGTTATGTATTACGTATTCCGCAAAAGTAATGTAATGTTCATGTACGTTAGGCTTCGGGTCTCTACAGTTGGTATCAGAGGAAAGGTTTAGTCAACCTTTGGAAACTAGGATGCGAAAACGTTAGTGAGATCCCTAGAGATATTTCTAAGGTATGTCTAGGGATGTCCCTAGGGATAAGTATACGTATAGGTTATAGTAATAGAATTACACTAACGATCATAGAAATAAACCTAAGATGTTGGATATTGAAGGTACTCCCCCTTTATTATGTTGTTTTCCCTAGCATGATTTTTGCCTCTCACACTATTCTTTTTGGGTTTTAGACGATGGCTGGAACCCGAAGGAACCGTGTTGATCAATGCAATGGACTATGCAATGATTGCCCTCCTGAACAAACAAATGTTATGGGAGATGGAGTGCAAAATCTTATTGCTATACTTACACAAGCTATGAATCATTCTGGACTTCCAAATGAGCAGAGAAGGGAACAATATTCTATTGAGTCCTTCATGAGGCAACGTCCACCTTCTTTCAGTTGGTCTTCTGATCCACTTGTGGCTGAACAATGGATCAGTACTACTGAAAAGATATTTTCAGTTCTTCAATGTTCTGAACATGATAAAGTCATCTTAGCAGTATATCGTTTGGAAGGTGAAGCTGATCAATGGTGGAATCTTATCAAGAATACGAGGCCAAGAGATGAAATTGAGTCCATGGAATGGGACGAGTTCAAGAACTTGTTTTTCAGTAAGTACTTCCCTCGTATTCTTCGAACAAAGATGGAGAAAGAATTTCTTGAACTGAAGCAAAGGGACGATGAATCTGTTGGTACCTATGAAGCAAATTTTACAAGACTTGCAAGGTATGCTTCTGGAATTATCATCCAACCTGAAAGTAAAGTTGATCGATTTTTCTGTGGCTTAAAACCAAGTCTTCGAAGGGCATTAACTATAAGAGACTTCAGTAGCTATGAAGAAATTGTGCGTTGTGCTATCAAGGTAGAAATGGAAGTTGGTGTTACATATCCATCTCATGGTTTTGACAAGAAACGAAAGATGGAGTTCAAGGAGAAATCTCAGAATAATGGTGAAAAGAAGATGAATGTTTCCTTATGTACAAAGTGTGGAAAGAAGCATGGTGGAGATTGTCTAAAAGGGACTAGAAAATGTTTTAAGTGTGGAAAAGAAGGTCATCGAGCAGCTGAGTGTCGAAGTAATGGAAAAAGGGTTTCTAATGATGTGAATAAAGCAAACACTGCAGAGAACGCACCACCAACACTTCAATGCTTCAAGTGCAAGGAAATGGGGCATTATGCTAATAATTGCCCTAATCCAAGGGTTAGTGATGATCAACATGAGCAACCACTGAAGGCAAAGGACAAAGGGAAATCACATGCGATCACTATTGGCAATGTTGAATATGACAACGATGTGGTGGAATGATTAAGTGTTTATGTAATGGGATTCCAAAATAATGTTGTATCATTGAGTATTGCAATATTTATTGATGTGGTATTCAAAGTGATTGAGATATTTTTTGGAAATAAGATGATATGCGCATAATGAAGATGAGAAAATGAAATGTTTAATAGTATTCAGGAGCTCATGATTGATATAAGGACTAAGTGATATCATGGTTTGAGTATATAGAATTTTGAGGATTTTGGTATGTGGAAAGTGTTAACTTTTAACTGCACTCATGTTTTCACTAAGGTATTCAAGAGAATACACGATTAAGGACTTTGAATGTTTGGAATGTGACCAACAAGACATATCTTATGATATGTGGGGATCAACCACAGTATTAAATCTCTGGTAATCGTTGTCATTATATTATGAGAGTGGACTGCAGTATTATAAGCCTAAAGATTAGACTGGATTATGTTGGACATAAGTTAGTATTGTTTAAGGATAGAAGATTTTCGATATTATTGATGGGATGTTATAGTAACGTAGTTTTAGAAAAAGGGACAACCTGCAGGACGGGCGACAGCCCATCGCTTCGAACAAGGCTGTAGGAATCGAACCCACAACCAAAGTGCGACTGTCCTTTATCGCCTACCACTGGCCTACAGGAAGTCCCTGTTTAGTAGAAACTAGTTTTATTATATTAAGCAGTATGATATATGAAGTATAAATCCATTTTAGGAACTATATATGATTAATCTCACTATATAATGACTTATGTATATTTAATAACTTTTGCTTACCTTTTGTTTGAGACAGATGGAATGACCCGTCATTCTATCACATGATCTGCTAACACTTCACGAATAAAAAATTCAACTTCATTTATTTAAGAGATGAAGTGGAAATTGTTCAAGGCACAAACAACAGTGATATTGTATCAAAATAAAGTAAGTATTTATTCTAATTCAAATTTTCAACTTTAGGGAAATGATCTTGAAAACCAAAAATATTGTCCTAGTGATCTTATACCTGATGAATCAGATGGTACCTTAGATCGTCACAAATATATGGATTTGTGATTACTGGATATTCCATAGCCATGTTCTCTACCACTCTCCATCAGAACATGATGGTTAGATTTCTCTTCCATATCCATATTTTCACCTATGTGGAAACCCAGTGATTAGTTTATTTGGGTAATCGTTACATTTCATACTTTAGTTTTTAAAGCCAAGTTTTGGTATTCCCTTTTACGATGTGGGTTTCTATTAAAGAAACTTTCAAATAGTAAACCATTTATAACCCCGACGAATTTCGAGGGCGAAATTCATTTTAAGGGGGGTAGAATGTAACAGCCCAAGATTTTATAAAAAAATATTCTTTTTAATTTTATTAATGTCTTGTGTTGTACGCTACACCAAAAGGATCATGCACAACACACATCCTTGACTTGACTTGCATTACACGCAATCGCGACCTTCCTCGATAGCGTGTGTAGTACGCAATACCGAGTTTCACTAAACAACGATATGCTATAAAAATATTATTAAAACTAGCCGTTATGAATAGTAATAACCACTTTTTGAAATCCAGTAAATCTTATTTTTCAAAATGAACTTTATTTTTGGATTCGGAGTATCGAATTTAGCCTAAGGTGAAATTTTGGTACTTTTCAGATAACTTTCATATTCTGATGAATAGTGAAAATTACTAAATTATAATTAAAAACAACTTTTTTAATCGAAATAATTAATAGTGATAAATCATTAATTTGAGTGGTTTTAAAGTATATTTAGAATATATTTTTACAATTTAATACAATGTTTGTCATTGGATGTAGTTTCACATTTAAACTAGACATAAACAAGTGTCAATCTTTTGATAGATATTGTTTCTTAAAAACACGCTATTTGTTTTAACAGCGGGATTTAATTATAAAATTAATTAATGCAACTTTTATGTTATGAATTTGGTAAAATAGACTTCATTTTTGAATTCGGAATATGAAATATAGCTTGGGATGAAATTTTGGCATTGTTCTGAAAAACATCAATTTTTGATGAATAGTGAAACTACTAAGTGGTAGGTTAAAAACTGAATTTTGCATAAAACTTAATTTTACCGCTTCTGTGAATGGAATTTCGAAAATCCGAGAGACACGGTTAATATCCAGGACTAAAATGTGGTTCAATGAGATGAAAATAATTTTTTGGTGAATAGTAACTTTTTACTTTTTTTACCACGGTTAATAGTAAATAAGGTAACTAAGGGTAAATATGATATTAATATTACCCTAACACATGTCCTAATTCTATTGGACAAGTGTAATTCGACCAAAAACAAACTTAGGAATAAAATATGACCATTTAGGCCCACTTGGATTAGATTAGGACATTTATTATTAATTTATTTAAAGAAGGGTTAAAATAGTTAAAATCAAAGTTTAATAAGTAAATAATTTTTAATATGTAGTTATACATAAGATAAATTCGACTATAAATATTCATTAGAAAGCTAAAAAGATTTCCTACGTGATGGTATTTTATTTGTAATTTTTAGACATCAAATAATATAATTTATTTATGACACAAAAATGATGCAGTAATTATCTTATTAATGAAATATTGACATAATTGATAATATAAATACCAAAATAAATGTTATTTAAGACTTTTTATGAATTCTACTAATTTTCTAGGTTACTATGATATATTATTGTTGATTTAATCAACTTGGTTCGAACATATAATTCTTTTATGACTTTCAAAAAAATCATATATCAAATAGTGTCAAAATTGACACAAAATAGTTTTTAAATCCAATATTATATTATTAATTGTTATTTTATTCCTAAAAATCTAAGGTTCGGCAAAATGACTTAGATAGGGATATATGTATTAATAATATACAATTTGGGGTTCGTTTGGCATGTTATAGTAAGTTTATTAACCATATAGTGAAAGAAAACAAAAAGACACGGTAAAAGTTAAATTATTTAACTTAGAGTTAAATCTAATTGATAAGGTTAAAATAATACCCTAAGCTTGTCTAAATCCTATTGGTTGATAGGATTTCGACCCATCCCCACTTTATCTTCTAAATAAGACCCTTTGGAACCATTATAAACCGATTTTGACTTTAATATAAAATAATATTTTGAGATATTCCTAAGGTGCCCCTCTCCTCCCCTATAAAAGGACACCTCCTCCCCCTCCTCCTCACACCAATTTGAGCACTCAAGCTCGGACAACCCCTGCCAATTTATCCTCTCCACTTCCCTAGCAACATCCTATAGGTTCTGGTCTTCCTCAAAGACCAATTTTAGTGCCCTAAGAGGAGGTCTCAAAGAGGCACTTCAAAGAAGAGGTAATTACCGTTACCAATTCTTTCATCTTTATTTCTTCTTCCACTTCTTATTCTTAGGTTGTTTCATTATGAAGTAATAACATCAGTATCACTCATATACTGATATGTTATTATAAGTATGAAACAACCCTATTTCACCATCTATCCATCCTACGGAAAAAGAAATCACCGCGCGTGCGTACGTACGGAATACCGTCTCCACGCCGTGGTGTAATCTATTTTCCACCACCACCTTACATGGATGGGTATAATGGTGTAAAGAATAACTATACATAGTTATTACAACATCATATTGATTCTGATATATTGTATAATACACTCCAATTCAATTCAATATTTATAGAAATGATATCATCGCTCGTGCGTACGTACGGAATACCGTCTCCACGACGCGATGAGATTCATTCTCCATGCTAACCATTTAAGAATGATTATAATGTATATATAAGAAATAATAATGAAATATATGACATTATAAAGCTACTGGATTTATGCATATATATACATATGTATGTCATCTACTTACTTCCATTTCAAGACAATAAGGAAAGGAAAACAGCGTTCATGCGTATGTACGGACTACCGTCTCCATGAACGGTGTTTTTCATTTTATTTATCTACCTATTATATATATATACATACTGAATATATATGATATATAAATCATATTTTATATTCTGGAAGTAAGTAAATCATGATATAAGTAATAATGATGTCAAGAACAACAAGTCAAAACACCTACGATAAATGAAACGATTTTACCCAAAACGCTTCTTTAACATGGAATTTACAAAAGAACGGGTAATATAATGTCATAAGTGAACCATATATGATATCATAACAATGAATATGATTCTTTAATAAGTCAATAACATGATTTAAATCATTATACAGGAGGTTCGGACACTTACAAAGCAAGTCGGACCTAAGGTAAGGGAAATATCACAATCTCATTTTTATCTGATATTGTTTATACTTTGGTATTTACTGGGGTTTATTTTATCATCCACATCCATGTTCCCACAATATGTAATATTGTTTCCATCCACTTAAAATTGTTTAAATCCATTTTTACCCTTCGGTGAGTTTTTAGTAAAGAATATGAAAGGAATCTTTTGTCATTTTTTTGTACGAGGTACTTTTTGACTTTTCCGACAAAAGTACGAAAGAATGTTTTTTTAACTTATACGGCATGAATGGATTTTTAAAACATTATTTCCAAGAAGCTTCCTTTACAAGTTTTCAAGTTTATTTTTAATCAACTTCTTCTATTTTAAAGTTGTATGACATGTTATGAAAGGAAAACTGTTTTTGAAGAAGAAAGGATATTTTCCTCAAGAATGGAGTTCAAGTGTTTTGTCAAAATTATTTTCCATCTAATATAATAAAGGGTTCTGTTTTTTATCCCTATTATTTCATGGATTTGATTATGTTGTGATGGAAACATTTTTATGAATTCCTTTATCTTATATGAATTGTTTTATGATGTCATGTTGTTTAAGAATCCCATTTTTTATTACATGGGTTATGCGATGATGTATGATTTATGATTATGTGGCACACATAAGAAAGGATTCATTATAAGATGGGTGGGACCTATATCTCCCTCCAATTCATTGGGTAAAGATTTCATATCTCATGAGATAGACATGGCTGGAATGGTAGGTTATACCGGTTCAGTGAAACAGGACTGAAACGAGGATTACTCGATTCAGAAAGGGACTTTGTCCACTAAGATAGTCTTGGCAATGAGTCTTGACTAACAAGAAATGATTCTCTATGATTATGTGTGTATGCCACAATGAGTAATGTTTTATGTAAGGGTTTCATTTTCACTACTATGATTTATCCCATGTTATGAAATTATGCTCTCTTTTGCAGGTTAAGATTTCCAAAAATGTTATGTTCTTATGAAAATTATGTGATTGATATTTCTTTTGTTTACCCTTACTGAGCATTTGAGCTCACCCTTTTATGTTTTCTTTTCCCCAGGATATAAAGAAAGGTTTTAAGTAAAAAAAAAGGAAGATCTTTGTGGGAGATTTTGAAGATCTTTCACCAGGATTAGAAGATTACGTTCCGAGTTTCCAAAGACACTAAACTATTACGATCCTTGTGTGTATATTTTTGTTATGTATTAAGTATTCCGCAAAAGTAATGTAATGTTCATGTACGTTAGGCTTCGGGTCTCTACATGTATGATGTAATCAAAACATGTTTTAAATTTACATGAATTATTTACATAATTTTAAAAAATAATGATCACTATTTGTAGTTTTGATGAATAATATTAAACTAATTTTTAAAATAATAAAAAGCACACCCCTCCTCCACTATAAAAACCAATCCTCACTACATTTTATCTGAATACATATAAATCCTTTAATCATGTCCCATTTCTACCCAACCCATCTCCCAAACCTATCCCCCATGTTCTAGTCTAGCATTCCCCACCATGAATCCTTTCCAAAATTTCATTAAGGAGGTTCTCAAGGAGAGGAATTCAAGAAGTAAAATCCCCTTTCGTTCTTTTATTTTTCATTAAATTTATTTTGTTTTCCACTCTTTAGAAACACTTATCCAGGAGGCATGATAACTATAATATTATTTATATATAGTAATTTTATTTGATTTATGGAACAACACATCATCATTTCTCTTATGTTATCCTTTTGTTGGAAAAATGAAAACATCGTCTGTTATGGGTTCATTTATCGCATTCAAGGATGACAAGTTATTAATTTCCATTAAATACATCAAGGATAGTAATAAACCAATTTTAATGGTTAAAATGTGTTATAATATATAGTTATTACATATTTTTTTTATTTTTATAAAATTATTATATGTACATAACATTAATTAATCAAACAAAACGTTTTCACGATGATCAAAATATGCCGAAATAATCTAAATGGTTAAAATTAACATTTTTGATAAATAATAATCATAATATTTTGAAAAACAATTATATATAATACCATTAAAAATTATGAATTAAAATTAATAACATATAATTTAAATTCATAAAATCTATTCCCATTTTACATGATATTTGATACGTGTATAAAAGTGGAACAATCATGAAAACCAGGAAACGAACAACCCCGTATGACAAAATTGAATCTTATAACTGATAAAAAGTTATCTAAATGAATGCAATAAAATAATAATTAATAAAATAAATATTAAATAGGTTATGATTTAAATTATTAAGGAAACTAGTTTTATCTTCCAATAAATTATGTGTATGTGAAAAACACATTCAGAAATAAGGTACGAGATTATTCCCAAACATTCATTCTTCCTTTGGGATACCCTTTCACGCTCTTTACCCATATGTAATTATTAATTCATCTTATTAGCCGACAAATTTATTTTTTTATGTTCCTGAATTTTTACCTAGATCAATTATTTTATGTTGGTTGGGGAAATTCATGTTCTATAAGGGTCTCTTTTCAATTCCTCATGATATGAAAGCCTAATGTAAGGGAATTTTCCAATTTCCTACCCATTTTAGGTACACGCTATAATCATTATTGAAAATTTAATATTTTTCTAAAATTAAAAATATTATCATGAAAGACTATATTTTTTCATTCATGGGTTTTTTAAACAATTATTCCTTTTCCAACATTAAAAAGATTCTAAAATTATCTTTTAATCTCACTAAATAGGATATTTTTTAATGTTTATTAAAAACACTTTTTACATGTTTTCCGTTCAATTGGGAAACATTTAACATGATCTATACCAATTTAAAATTATGAGTTTTTAATTATGATTTAAATAAATTTGTTCAAGGAAGCCATTATGGCATTACCTATTACTAGGTATTCCTTGAATGTGGTGTATGTATACTTCCCTTTTATTTATGATCATCATTCATTGAATATTTTAGTACATATCCATATTTCATGTATCACGGATATGATTATTGTCTTATCCACATAAATTTTTTCATACTATGTTATTTTTAATGTAGTTTTTGAATTGAAATATGATCTGGACATGCAATGACTGGTGGGGTCATGTACTAGATATCCCCTAGATACATTGACATGTCTCATGAGACAAAATTATTAGAGAAAACCCCTTCAATATTGTTTCCAAAAAAATAAGGCATGTATTTTCCCATAGAACTAAACCATGTTGATGGTATAAGGAATCATGTTATAGATACACAATGTTTAATAAATAAGAACTATCTTCATTCAGTATTCAGTTATTACATTCCTTGGGACATTCACTTTGAAAAAAATCTATAGATTCATTTGAATTCTAAGATTATTAATTTCAATTTTTTCAACTAATTATCATACCTTGATCCTTAGGGTCACAACCCGTCCTCGGGGCCCGTACCGTGACTACCCCAAGCCCGCCTTCCATAGGCCAGGGGCTGACGACTAGCACCAAGGCGTAATTCCCGATAAAAAAGGGAAGGCATTGCCTTTGTAATGTAAACAAATTCATAGAGTAAACAAGCAGAAGTAAACACTATGTAAAACTGGGTACAAATGTATGTGTAGAAAAGTAAGTGGGCCAGAATAAAAACCCAAACTAAAAGTGAAGTACAACTAAAAAAGGGAGTATAGCAACAGAAAAGTAAAGCCGCAACGTCAAGCCATCTACTGGTAGTCCCACCTGAAGGGTGGGTACAAATAGCCTCCACAGCTCCTCGGGTCTAGCCGTCCGCTCCGAGTACGTCCCGTCCAGTGGTCCACCTCCAGGTACCGACCTGCTCTTCAAACCTCAACCACGATCAGCGTTGTCTGTCGTCTGCAACAAACACAACGTAGTGCGGGCATATCCCGTGCAGGGGTGAGTATACGCTACTCCGTAGGGACCCCGAGACCCCTGAAGGTCTCCCAAAATCCACAAAGGATAATCCAAAAAGGAAAGATACAATCACGATGTAACATCCGACTGTACTTAGGTAAATTACCATACATATACCTAAGTCATCAATTCCAGTTCGGCTCAAGCATCCGAGCCCAAGTGCAACCCATTCCACACAAGAAAACACAACTCACATCCACATAGGAAGCATAAATTAATCCACACAGGATATCAAGTCAATCATATCGAAGATAAAGATTGAAAGTCAAGACTCAACTCACACAGGATATACTTCTTCATTAGACGATAAAGATGATCAGATGTAGCCACTGAATAATCATAGCTATCAGACCCACACATGATCGATAGGTACTGACCCCCGCAATGACCCACAAAGGATCGATAGGTACTAACCGCCGCAATGACCCACAAAGGATCGATAGGTACTAACCCCCGTAATGACCCACATAGGATCGGTAGCACTGACCCACGTAGGATCGCTGAGTGCTGTAGTCGTCGCCGTCAAATCCACGGAGGATTCCCAGACAGTCATCATCGTCGTCGCAGTCGCAGCCAGCTCTAGGGTTCCCGCACACAGCAAGCTCATTCAAGAAAGTCCACTCCACAAGCTGAGGGGCTGATACATCAACTGAAACAAAGTCCGGAGTTGATGTATCCAAAAGTTCCGTATAGTCAACAGGAACTCAACGTCTCAGACGACGCGTCAATCGGATGCCCGGTCTGATAGTTATTGGCCTTTTCGTCCCAGGGTCCAGGTTGGTTTTTAAATCAAAACCAACCTGATCATACTCCAACTGCGTCCAAACCTCGAGCAGAGTAAGCCAAAAAGTTCGTCTCACTAAGAAGAATCAAACAAAGTCGACGGCATGTGAATCGGACGTCTGGAGCTCATGTTATAAGCGTTTCCGCTCTGAGGGCCCGGTTAGTTTCGTGTACGAACCAACCCGGCCGAAACCAATGTACTCCAAAACCTTTAGTGTAATAAACCAAAACGACCATCGTGTTCCAAGGATCACTACGCAAATGACGGTGCGTCAATTGGAAGTCCGTAGCCCTAGTTATGGGCAACCGACCAAAACAGTCCGAAAATAGAGGGTCTGGGCCCGGTCCGACCCGAACCAACCCCCCCTGGGTCAGCCCGAACCGAGGCGACCCGACCCGGGTCGGGGTCCGACACGGCCGGGCACGGCTCGGCCAGGCCTGGCATGGGCGGCCTGGCCTGGTGCGGCCAGTCTGGCCCGGGGTGGCTCGGCGCTGGCGAAGCGGGTCGGCTCGGCGCTGGCCGAGCGGCCGTGCTAAGGGGGCGTCGCCCCCTTGAATGAGATCGCGACCCCCGCATGGGGCCAGCTCCTTTCCAATGGAAATGGCCTACCGCCACATCCCCTCCTCCCCGTTCCCGCCCAGTCATGGGACCCGTAGCCTGTCCTCACGACTTCTTCCATGATGGCCTTTCCCGGCGGTGTGTCGGGCGCCGCCTCCGGCCACCAGCGCCGCTGTGCCGGCGGGGTTTTCGGCGGATCACCGGACACACTTCATTGTTCCGTTTTTCCTGCCGTCTTCGCCTTCGGTCCTCCCGGGACCGACTCTTCACTGCGAAGACCTCAAAATTCCCTTGCGGCCTGCTTCGTCATTGCCCGCCAATCCTCACACCAAGAACGAAGAAACGGTGGGTTCAGACTTTTCCGTTGGTCCGCACCCACTGCGTTAGCCGTTTAAACGACTTCTGAAAAATTTTAAACACATGCCGAGGATATAAATCACATATATTTAATTGAACCAAAACCCATACTTCTAGCGTCGTCGAGCGAGGGTTCATCGCAGAATTGCACATCGCGGAAGAAGGCGTCGCGGAAGGGGGATCATCGCGTCGTGGAGAAAGGATTCGTTGGAATCACGTCATCGATCTCCGAGGATCCGGTGTTCTTCTCGACCTTCTTCGTAGGTCGGCGTTCTTCGTGTTTCTCACGTTCTTCACATTCTTCGCATTCTTCGTCGAGGAAGGAGTGCTTCACGGCTTGAGTGATTTCTCCCAAACCCTCTCGCACAACCAACCTCTAATAAAATAAGACTTGTCTTATTTTATTAACACACAAGCCAACATTTTGAAATTAAAAATTTAATAAATCAATTAATTGAATTTAATTGAAAATTTTAAACCGCCCAATTAAAAGAGGTGTTTCATTAACAGATAAATGCAAGGGTTGACTTCCACTTAATGGGGGTGCAGGTGTGTTACTAAAATAAAGGAGGGGCGTTGAGAAAGGTGGGGCTCGTGTGGGACCCACCCCACAAATATCCTAACTAGTGGTGTAGGATATTGTGGGTCCCACATTCACCTCTTAGATTAGGTTAAACAGCTTAAAATAAAATGAATTGGTTGCCACATTTTATTTTATTCATTTACTTAACCTAAAAATTTAAAAACCACACCCGAGCAAACACAACTCTGGAAAAGGTGATTCTAAGAAAAAACGGGTGCTGCAATTCCATAGGATCCCTCATAATTCTATTCCGAGCACCGGTTCAATAGTTAGAATACCTCGCTCATTCGTTCACTGAACGAACCCGAGCCAAACTTCAGAAAATGATTCTGGGCACACAGGGCCTCGGAATCAGGTGCCGTCAGAAACTGCGTTCTTGTAAAGTCCCAAATAAAATTAAGAAAAAAAATCACTTGAATTTTATGGGTCTTTACATTACTCCCACCTTAGGGATTTACGTCCCCATAAAGATACATCAGAAACCAGGGAAACAAATGTGGGTACTGAGCACGAATCTTAGCCTCCGGCTCCCAAGTTCTCTCCTAGAGGTTACCATGCTGACATCTGATGTGCACTAGAGGAATCGACCATCCACGTAGGACCCGCTCCTGTCGATCCTCGATCTCCACCAGGACCTCCACAAACGTCTACCCATCACCAATGTCTAGCTCCCCATGGTCAATGATATGCGTCGGGTCATGCACGTATCTCCTCATCTGGGATACGTGGAAGACGTCGCGCACCCGGTGCAACTGAGGTGGTAGAGCCAGGTGATAATCCAGCTCTCCAATCCTGCTAAGGACTTGGAATGGTCCGATGAAGCGAGGAGATAACTTTCCGCCCTAGCCAAATCTCTATAATCCACGTCGAGGTGAGACCCGTAAGAAGACGTGGTCGCAATCCTCGAACTCCAGTGGCCTCCGCCTCCTATCAGCAAAAGACTTCTGTCGGCTCTGAGCTATTCTCATCCGCTCCTGGATGACCTGGACCTTCTCTGTCATGGCCTGGACCATCCCAGGTCCCACAAGTGCTGACTCCCTAGGGACTGTCCAAAACAGAGGTGATCTGCGAGGTCGGTCGTACAACATCTCGTATGGTTCCGTCCTGATGGTGGAGTGGTAGCTGTTGTTGTACGCGAACTCCACCAAGGGTAGTTGATCCTCCCAGCTGCGACCAAAGTCGAGGAAACATGCACGGATCATGTCCTCGAGAGTCTAAATGGTCCTCTCCGTCTGACCATCCGTCTGAGGGTGAAAGGTGGTGCTCAGACATAGCTACGTCCCGAATGCCTCCTACAACCCCTTCGAATGCCGGGAAGTAAAGCGAGCATCTTGATCAGAGATGACAGATGATGTCACACCATGACGTTGTACAATCTCCTGAATGTGGAGACGTCCCAATCTCTCCACGGAGCCCTGCTTTCTGATTGGTAAGACGTAGGCCGACTTGATGAGTTGGCCGACAATCACCCGTATGGAGTAGTGACCTTTGGATGTGCGTGGAAGTCCAGTCACGAAGTCTATAGATATCCCGTCCCACTTCCACTCCGGGACCTCCAAGGGTCGTACCAAACCTGCTGGTACCTGGTGCTCTTCCTTCACCGACTGGCAGGTGAGGCATCGAGAAACGAACTCTGCCACATCCTTCTTCATATCCGGCCACCAGTTTTTTTCGTCTGAGATCCTGGTACATCTTCACCACTCTAGGATGTACCGCCAAAGGTGAAGTGTGAAACTCTCTCAACACCTCCTCCGATAATGCAGTTGGTACCATGGTAAGTCCTTTGAAAGGACATAGTGCTCTCCTCCCATGGAGAATCCATCAGATGCTTGTCTTGAGGATATCTTCACATGCCTCGTCTTACAGTTAGTGTCCCCACGCTGTGCCTCTCTGACCCACTGCAGTAGTGTAGGAGTGACTATGAGTGACTGAAGAAAGGCTGCTCCATCTCCATCCACGAAAGATATCTGCAAAGCGGCTAGCTGCTCTGTCACCTCCCCAAGTAGCTGAATGCCCATCCTCATGCTGAGGGAATCAGCTACTACGTTCCCCTTTTCAGGAGAGTAGACTATCTCGAAGTCATAGTCCTTGAGGAACTCAAGCCATCGCCGATGTCTTAGGTTCAGGTCCTTCTGCGGGAAGATGTACATGAGACTCATATGGTCAGAATAGACAGTAAGGCGCTCTCCCATCAGATAGTGTCGCCAAATCTTCTGAGCAAAGACCACTACTGTTAACTCCAGGTCATGGGTAGTGTAGTTTTTCTCATGTTGCCTCAACTGACGTGATCCGTAGGTGATCACTGCCTGCTTCTGCATCAAGACACATCCGAGTCCAGTCCCTGATGCATCGCAGTAAACTAAATACCCTACTCCCTCCTCCGCAACCTCACGATAGGTGCACTAGTCAATCTCTATCTCAGCTCCTAGAAGCTCTGCTGGCATCTGTTTGACCACACGAAGGGTTTTCCCTTCTTAGTCAATGATGAGAGTGGTGCCTCATCTCTGGAAAAGTCTGGCATGAACCTCCAGTAGAACCCAATTAGACCCATGAAACACTACCCCTCTGTCACGCTCCTGGGTGGCTCCGAAGTTAGCACTACCTCGATCATCACAGGATCCCCCACAACTCCCTCCTCAGAGATGAAGTTTCCCAAGAAGTGGACCTCACGTAACCAGAGCTGACACTTTGAGAGCTTTCCATAAAGCTGGTGCTATCAGAGTGTGTCTAGTACAACCTGCAAGTGGTAGGTGTGCTCCTCCTCAGTGGTCGAGTATATCAAAATGTTGTCGATGAAGACCACGGCAAATCGATCGAGGTATGGCTGAAAGATCCTGTTCATGTGGCCCATGAACACTGCTGGAGCATTGGTCATGCTAAAGGGCATAACCAAGAACTCATAGTGGCCATACCAACATCTGAAGGCCGTCTTCTGTATGTCCTCATCCCGAACTCTGAGCAGATGATAGCCTGACCTGAGGTCTATCATTGAGAACCACTGTACTCCCTTGAGCTGATCGAAGAGGTCATCAATCCTTGGTAGCGGATAATTGTTCCTTATGGTCACCTGGTTCAGGCGACGATAGTCGACACACAGTTGCAAGCTCCCATATACCTTCTTGGCGAACAATATTGGGGAGGCCCAGGGTGAAACACTAGTTCAGATGAATCCCTTCCCCTGCAAGTCTTCCAACTGTACCTGTAGCTCTCGAAGCTCATCGGGGGCCATCTGATATGCTGGAGTGGATATCGGGGCTATCCCGGGGTACAGGTCAATATTAAAGTCTACCTCTCTGCAAGGAGGTAGTCCTGGAATTTCGTCGGAAAAAACGTCCGCATATTGATCCACCACTGCAGGAAAACCAGGACTCCGCATGTCAACTGCTCCTGGGATGAGGCTATCCAACTGATGAGTGATGGGCATTCCTCTCCTCTACGTGAGTCCATCCTGAGCTGCAAAGGCTCCCTTCTCACCGGTGAAGGTGATCCTGCTCCCGTCGGTGCATATACACCGCACCATGAGCCTTATACAATCGATCTGAGCATGGACTGTAGTAAAACAATCCTTGCCCATGATGACGCCTTAAGGCCTCGACGCCACTACAAGAAGATACCAGCCGAAACTCTCACCTCTTAGAGTAAGCTGACACTGCCGGAACCAGTTTGTAATCGTCGAGTCGACTCCCATAGGAGTATCTAGCCATAAGGATCGAACCAACGGCTCCGTCGGAATCTCTGAGCTCCAAACAAGGGAAACGACAATGAGTGAATTACTCAATCATGTTTCTATAAGAACTTCAGCAAGGGTGGAATAGACACAGATAGTACCTCGAATCATCTCGGGCATGCCGTGGTCGTAGGCCTCTACCGCCAGAAGCCATGTATGTCTCTGCCTGCCATCTCCCTGTGGTCGGGGTGGACCTCCTGGTGGTGGGGGTGGTAGAGCCTC
Source organism: Viscum album (assembly GCA_963277665.1). NCBI lineage: Eukaryota > Viridiplantae > Streptophyta > Magnoliopsida > Santalales > Viscaceae > Viscum > Viscum album. Next base: position 1,793,339,382 of record OY728121.1, read on the forward strand.
AATGCGTCACCCACTGACTGCTTCTCGACCAGCTCCTCTACCTCGTCCACCTACTCCTGGCGGAACGCCACGGTCGACCCTCTGCCTCTGCCTGGGTGGCCCCTCAACCATCTTCTGGTCCTCAGTACGGCGTGTCGGGCAGTCACGAGCCATGTGGCCCCGGCCGCCGCATGCGCAACACTATCTGCTTCTCGAAAGACTGGCTTTGCGCTGTGTGCCCCACACCTCTTAACCAGTGTCCTGAGGTCTTCTACCTGAGGGTCTGGTCTGCCTGGAACCATGTTTCATCCGTCGACTGCTTACTGCAGAAGACTCTGCTATGTGCCGCCCTGCAGTAGGTCTCGCTGCTGATGTAGGCTTAGCAAGGGAGCTCTCGATGAGAAGGGCTCGCTCCAGTACCCCGGCCTGTGTTGGAATGCTGATGGAGATCAGCGATGCCCTAATCTCATCCCTTAATCCCTGCTCGATGGTCCGGGACCGGAAGAATGGGTCACGTACCATGTCCGTCGAATACAGCGAGAGATCGGAAAATCTCGCCGAGTACTAGGCGAGCAACAAGCTTCCCTACCGCAGCTGTAGAATCTTATGGATGCACACCGCACTGGGGGTGGCTGGGATGAACTCCGAGCGGAAGAGGCACTTAAAGTATATCCAGAGGAGTGATGCCTAATCATGCACCTGGAGCATCAAGCTCCACCATCTGACTGATGCAGCGTGAAGGAGACTCGTTGCAAGGATCACCATGAGGTCTGCTGGTGTCCCTACCAAAAAGAAAACTCTTACAACTTCCTCCAGCCAATCCTCGGCTGCCTGAGGGTCCGTCTCCCCGCGGAACCTGGGCGGTCTCTGACGCTGAAACTCGTGCAGTGCACTAAAGTGACATGCACTATCAGCGGCTGGGGCTGGTAAAATTGGTGGCTCGGTGGGTAGAGGTATCGTCGGTGCCTCTGCTGTCAATGGGCCCTGTACCGAGGCCTTATCGCTCGGTGGGCTGTCGTCCCACACAACACTCGAAACCCTAGCTGGCTGCCGTCGTGGGTCCATCCTGAAAAGAAACAGGGGCACCATGGTCAAACAATATACCTAGTGAGCTGGCACAAATTAATCACAAAGAAAACTTGAAACACACATGCAATCAATGTTTTAGTGCATTTAGTCGAAAATCAGAAGTCAGTGTCCTGGTGTACGGATACGTCGTCTTCCGCACCAACACTGGACTCCCTAGACTGATAACCACACTCGATACCATTAACACCGTTGCTTCACATAGAAGAAAGATCACAGTCCAGAGTTCTGTGGTAGAACCTAACTCCTCTGATACCAATTTGTCACGACCCGTCCTCGGGGCCCGTGCCGTGACTACCCCAAGCCCATCTTCCATAGGCTAGGGGCTGGCGACTAGCACCAAGGTGTAATTCCCGATAAAAAGGGAAGGCATTGCCTTTGTAAAGTAAAAAAATGAACAAAGTAAGCAAGCAGAAGTAAACACTAAGTAAAACTTGGTAAAAACGTAAGTGCGGAAAAGTAAGTGGGCCAGAATACAAACCCAAACTGAAAGTAAAGTACATCTGAAAAAGGGGGTACATCAACTGAAAAGTAAAGCCGTAACATCGAGATATCCACTGGTAGTCCCACTTGAATGGTGGGTACATATATCCTCCACAACCCCTCAGGTCCAGCCGTCCGCTCTATGTACATCCCGTCCAGTGGTCCACCTCTTGGTACCGACCTACTCCACAAACCTCAACCACGACCAGTGTTGTTCGTCGTCTGCAACCAACACAACGTAGTGTAGGCATAGCCCGTGCAGGGGTGAGTATACGCTACTAAGTAGGGACACGAGACCCCCGAAGGACTCCCAAAATCCACAAAGTATAATCCACAAAGGAAAGATACAATCACGAAGTAACATCCGACTCTACTTAGGTAAATGCCCATACATATACCTAAGTCATCAATTCCAGTTCGGCTCCAGCATCCGAGCCCATGTACAACCCAGTCCACATAGGAAAATATATCTCACATCCACAGAGGAAGCATAATGTAATCCACATAGGATATCAAGTCAATATTATCAAAGATAAATATTGAAAGTCAAGACTCAACTGACAGAGGATATACTTCTTCGTAAGACGATTAAGATGATAAGATGTAGCCACTGATTCATCTAAGACGTCGGACCCACACATGATCGATTGGTACTAACCCCCGCAGTGACCCACAAAGGATCGATAGGTACTAAACCCCGCACTGACCCACAAAGGATCGATAGTTACTAACCCCCGCTATGACCCACATAGGATCTGACCCACACAGGATCAGTATGCGCTGGCCCACACAGGACCGCTGAGCGCTGACCCACACAGGATCTGACCCACACATGATCGGTAGCACTGAACAACGTAGGATCATTGAGTGCTTTAGTCATCGCCATCGAATCCACAGAGTATTCCCATGCAGTCTTCATCGTCGTCGCAGTTGCAGCCAGCTCTAGGGTTCCCGCACACAACAAGCTCGTTCGGGAGGGTCCGCTCCATGAGCTGAGGGGATGATAGATCAACTGACACGAAGTCCAGAGTTTATGTATCCAAAAGTTCTGTATCATCAACAAGAACTCAACGTCTCAGACAGCGCGTCAATCAGATGCCCGGTTTGAGAGTTATTGGCTTTTTCGTCCCAATGGCCCTGTTGGTTTTTTAATTCAAAACCAACCCGACTGTACTCCAACTGCATCCAAAACTAGAGTGGAGTAATCCAAAAGGTCCTTCTAACTAAGAGGAATCCAAAAAAGTCGATGTCATGTCAATCAGACATCCGGAGCTCAAGTTATAAGCGTTTCCGCTCCGAGGGCCCGGTTGGTTTCGTGTACGAACCAACCCGGCCAAACCCAAAGTACTACGAAACCTTCAGTGTAATAAATAAAAATGACCGTGTCGATCCACGGATTGATGTGCAACTGACGGTGCATCGATCAGAGGTCTGTAGCCCATGTTATTGGAAACAAACCGAAACAGTCCGAAAATGGGGGGTCTGGGCCCGGTCCGACCCGGCCCAACCCCCCTGGGTCGGCCCGAACCAGGCGACCCGACCCTGGTCCGGGTCTGACACGGCTGGGTGCGGCCCGACCCGGGGGGGTGGGGGGGGGGGGGGGCTCGGCGCTGGCCGAGCGGCCGCGCAAAGGGGGCGCCGCCCCCTTGAATGAAATCACGGCCCCCGCGTGGGGGCTGCTCCTTGCCAACGGACGCGACCTAGAGCCGCGTCCCCGCGTCCTTGGTCCTGCGCAGTCGCGGGACCAGCATCCTACTGCCACGGTGGCCCATCCCGGCGGAGCGCTAGGCGCCGCAGCCTCCTGGCGGCTGGCCGGTGCCCCCGTACCAGCGTGGTGCGCCGGCGGGGTTTTCCGCGGACCACCGGACACGCTCCGGTGGTCCGTTTTGCATTCCGACTTCGCCAGCGGTCCTTTTGGGACTGCCTCTTCACTGCGAAGACCTCAAAATTACCTTGCGGCCTGCTTCGTCATCGCCCGCCGATCCTCGCACCAAGAACAATGAAACGGTGGGTTCAGACTTGTTCGTTGGTCCGCACCCACTGCGTTAGCGGTTTAAACGGCTTCCGAAAAATTTTAAACACATGCCGAGGATATAAATCACATATATTTAATTGAACCAAAACCCCTACCTCAAGCGTCATCGATAAAGGGTTCATCGCGGAATTGCACGTCGCGGAAGAAAACGTCGCGGAAGGGGAATCGTCGCGTCGCAGAGAAAGGATTCGTCGGTGTCGCGTCGTCGATCTCCGAAGATTGGGCGTTCTTGGCCACCTTCATCGGAGGTCGGCGTTCTTCGTGTTTTCGCGTTTTTTTGTTCTTTATCAAGGAAGGAGTGCTTCATAGCTTGACTTATTTCTCCCAAACCATCTCACACAACTATCCTCTAATAAAATAAGACTTGTCTTATTTTATTAACTCACAAGCCAACGTTTTGAAATTTAAAATTGAATCAATCAATTAATTGAATTTAATTGAAACTATTAAACTGCCCAATTAAAAAAGGTGTTTCATTAATAGATAAACACAAGTGTTGAATTCCACTTAATGGGGGTGCAGGTGCGTTACTAAAATAATTGAGGAGGTTGAAAAAGGTGGGGATCGTGTGGGCCCCACCCCACAAATATCCTACCTAGTGGTGTAGGATATTGTGGGTCCCACATTAACCTCTTATCATAGGTTAAACAACATAAAATAAAATGAATTGGTTGCCCCATTTTATTTTATTCATTTACTTAACCCGGAATTTTAAAAACCACACCCGAGAAAACGCAACTCCGGAAAAGGTGTTTGTAAGAAAAAACTAGCGCTGCGATTCAATCAGTGCCCTTGGAATTCAATTCCGAGCACCAGTTCGAAAGTTAGAAAAACCCTCTCATTCGTTCACTGAATGTACCTGAGCCAAACTTCGGAAAATGATTCCAGGCACACCAGGCCTCAGAATCAGGTGCCGTTAGAAACTGTGTTCTTGTAACCTCCCAAAGAAAATTAAGAAAAAAAATCCCTTGATTTTTAGGGGTCTTTACACTTAGTCTTTATTGAATTTTATTCACTTATTATATATTCCAAAAACCCTTACTAATCATTTAAGAAAATATTTTTTCCCCATGTTGTAAACATGAAATCTTTGAATAAGTAACAAGAAGTAATTTATTTATATTTGTTATGTTATGTGTTTAGTTACTAATCTAACAAGTGAATTTTTTATATATCTAGTTTCATCAAAACTACTGAAATGATTTATCCTTGGTTATGTGATCTATTATATATCTACCACTATAATAAAACGAACATAAATTCTATAGAACTGGGGTTGGGGTTGTTACAGTTCCCATTCCATTATTGAGATTGCTACCCAGATATACTCCTTGACCAAAAAATATATCTTGACGTTGTTTCAGGATGCATCCAATAAAAAATAAATCCATGATACAATAATAGGATCATGAGGATGATATTCTGAGATTTGAAGCATCCTTATAATATCTCTTAAAATATGTTGAACCATTGAGTTATTTTATAGAGTTTCCTCATACTTTTTGTGAAGAATGACTCAAATATATTAAAAACATAGGATGCACATAAGCTGAGCGAATTCCATTATATTTAGAGGTAGCCAACTCATTGGTTTCGAGGAAATCCAGGAATCAATAATTTGAGGGCTGGATAGAGGAAGTAATCAATGTTTTCCAACTCAGGAAGAAACAACTAGATCAGATAGTTGTCCTAGTAGTGATCCTTTTTGAAACACCCTACCCAAGTTACCCAGAGTCAGTGCATTATTATATAACAATGGACCGATCATAAGAGACCAAATCTCGAACGACCAATTAGTTTAGTGATCATAGATATACTAGATACATACATAAGTTTTACAAAATAGCATGAGATAAAAACAAAATCAAAATTTGGACCCCTTTGAACACATTTATATCCCTTAGCCTATACCTATAGGTCAACAACAAAATACTTCCACTCATCCATGAAAAAATAAAACATCAAAAGGGATGGGCTCATATTCTCAGTAAGGATATCCCAATAGAAGAAATTTTCATAAATAAGCATTAACATTTAAGGAAATGTATAAGTCTAAAATATAAGTATTTTAAATTTAAACATCAGCATAAAATAGAAACTCTAAATAAAATAATTCCATTTACAATTTCTCATGGGTATTCTACTAGACGAATAATCACATGAAATATCAATAGCCAATTTCATAATTATGGAATGCATAATGCCATAATTCATAACCACATAGTCTAAGACTCGTTCCAAGACAACAAATGATATTTTCCCATGGAATTTTTCCAAGACACTAGTTTGTCTCATGATACCTACCGATGCATCGAGGAGCTATAGCGAGCTCCAACTATCACTTACTAAGTCCAATGAATTCTTAATATGAAAAGATTGAAAGTAACATAAACATTCATACTAAAACCAGCATACAAAATGTTATTAATTTAACCATAGACCATGAATGGTATAAAAATAAACCATCCACATTTAAGAATATAGAGAAACATTTAATACAATATGGAACATTGTATCATAATAAATCAAATTCAAAAAAATGTAAAATCCATCAATGTATGTTGAAATAGATGAAATAAAAACTATTTGACAGAAATATCTATTTATATTTTGAAATCATATAGAAGTCACATAATTATAAAATAAAACATTTATTTTGAAAATAATCTTATAATCTTATAAGGGAATCTTTGATGGTTTTATAACAACGGAAAATATCCACACCCGCCGTATAAGTTAAAAAACCTTCTTTCCTTAATTTTGTCAAAATGGTCGTAAATTACCTTGTTTGGAAAACTAAAAAAAGATTACATTATAAAAAATTAATAGAAATACAAAAAATTGTATAAATTAATTTAACCAATATTTTGGGAAATAGGAAAAATGGTTCGAAATACATTTTTAAGAAACATGGATGTAGAAGATAATGAGGTCCATGTAGATACTCAGATATAAACAACCACAAATAATGAAGAAAATGTAGAATTAACCCTAACCTTGTACTTTTACTTGGTCGAAGGCACATTAACCTCCTATATAATAGTTTTATAATTTTTATTAAATTATACAAGAACCACATACATAAATCTGATATCAAATGTGATCTTCTAATATTTCTTTGTTAATAATATTTCAGTAGTATCATCATTTCGGGTGTAAACTGATTCATTTACTTTATATGTTTTGTTAATTAAGTATTGTTTGTTATGGATAATATGTATTTGATTCATATCCATAATTATATTATGTTCTTAAAATTTTTTTTTATAATAAAATGAAATTTATTCTTCAATGGTTACGATGGGGAATGAATCTCATCATGTTTGTGGAGACTATAATTTGTACGTAGGAACGAGCGACCATACCATTCTATTGATTGTTAAATAGAATGTAATTGGATGGTATATAATATTTATATAATCCTTAACATGATATATTTATTATTTAAATCATTTATACTCATTATTGTACCCATCCAAATAATGAAGTCTTTGAATAACAAACTACACCACGACATGGAGACGGTAATCCATATGTACGAACGTACGGTAATTTTTAATTAATAGGATTGATAGAATAATGAATATGGTTTTAAAATATTTATAATAACATCATAGTATGTATAAGGTACTATAGGTATTTTTTTTATGGAAACAACAATGAAAGAGGAAGTGGATGAAGAAATAAACATTGAAAGAGGTGGTGAAATTATTACCTATTCTTTGGGTGTTTCTCTTTGATTCGATGAAAAGGGCTTCATAGGATGGAATTATGATCAATGTAAAGCCTCTAGTTAGAAGGTATGGTAGGTGGAAAGATATTTGTGCTGGGTTTGGCTGAGCCAAATGTCATTGGAGGTGTGATTTTGAGATATGGGGATGTACCTTTTTATAAGAGAGGTGAGGGTCACTTTAGGAAAAGAGTGAAATATTATTTTAGACTACAATCATATTTGGTTTATAATGGATTAAAAATATTTTATTTCAGGGATAAGGTGAGGATGAGTCGAAAACCATTCACCCAATAGGTTATAAACCAGTTTAGGTCACCATATTAACCTTATCTTTTAGATTTAACTCTTAGTTAAATATTTTTACTTTTACCTTGTATTTTTGTATTATTACATTATGTGGTTAATAATCAAACAATAAAATTCCAAGAAAACCCCAAGTGGTTCACTAATGATATAAATATTATTATATAATTCATTTTTCTGATCTTTAGATATTTATGACTATTATATCATTTAATAATATAGTACTTGTTTTAAAAACTCATTTATTTCAATTTTGACACTATTTAGTAATTGATTTTTGTTGACATCATAACAGCATGATTACTTCAAAAAAATTAATTTAAACAACCCTAACATGTCATATTAATTTATTAAATTATTTTAATGGATCAAATGTCTCAATTTACATATATTTGTAAATTTATAACATCAATTATTTTAACCTTTCATTAAAAAAGTAATTACTGCATCATTATTCTATCATAAATAAAATTAATTATCTAAGGTCTAAAAATTATAAATAAAATACCATTATGTAGGAAATCATTTTATCTTTTTAATTAATATTTATAGTCTAATTTATTTTATGTATAACCATATATTAAAAAAAAATTAGTTATAAAAATTTCAATTTAACACTTTTAACTCTTATTTAAATTAAATAATAATAAATGTCTAATCTAATTCAATTGGACCAAAAGAATCATATTTAATCCATAAGGTTGATTTTGGTCTAAATAAACTCATCCAATAGAATTAGGACATGTTTTAGTGTAATGATAATATCATTTTTACCTTTAATTACACTATTTATTTTAAATGTGGAAAATAAATGTCAAATGGTACTATTCACCAAAAAATATTTTCATCTTATTGAACCAAAATTTCATTAATGATATCAAAAATAAATCTCAGATTTTTTAAATTGAATTCACAGATGTTGTAAAATTACATTTTATGCATATTTTCAGATGTGCCTTGTAGGTGGGTAGAAGAAGTTAAAAAGTTAAATAAAATTTTATACTTGTAATCTTTTTAGAAAATGCCTCTATTGAATTACATTGAACTAGTATAGGTCTTGTGTTTCTATTTTTACTTAAAATAAATTTAAATAAAAATTCGGTTTTAAATAATAACGATGTGTTTATTACTATTCATAAAAAAATGTGTGTTTTTAATAAAAATTCCAAAAATTCACCCTAAGATAATTTTGATATTCTCAATCCAAAAATAAAGTCTGTTTTGAAAAATAAAATTTATAAAATTTCAAATAGTATGTATTAATACTCATAACCGCTAGTTTGATTGGTCTTAGTGTCTTAGAACTCAATGTTGGTATATCGCATGATATTGCATTATTCAAAGGGAAACATACCATGGAAGTCTGGTGTGTTAAGTTCTTTCATCCTCACAATACCTAGAAAATTATAGCAAAAAAATTTTCAGTTGCTTCTTCATCATATGTTCCTTGGGTTCACACATTTCCTCTTTAATATTATGGTTTCTCCGGAGTTCTTTTACCAGAAGAGCCATCTAGTTTCTCAGCACTTGTTCTCTTGTATCAAGAATCTTGACATGCTCTTCACAATTAAACAGATCTGGATCCAAATATATTTCTTCATAGTTGTGTGTATGCATTGTTCCATGCAAGTATTTTCTCAATAGTGATACATGGAACACATCATGAACATTGGAGGGGCTTGGTGGCATTTCCTAATGACAAGCTATAACTCCAATTTATTCTAGAATTTTGAAAGGTCCAATGTACCTAGGTCATAATTTTCCCTTCTTACCAAATTGTATAACACCCTTCCAAGGAGAATACATCAAGAAATGTTGTTCTTATATTGGAAATTACAAATCCTTCCAATAGTTATAAGTATAGTCATTTTTCCTACTTTGTACTGATTTAATTGGATTTGGATAACCTTCACCTTTTCCATGGTTTCCCCAACATGTTCTAGTCCTACGAGGTTTCTTACACCAACATCATCCCAACATGTTGGTGTGCGACATATCATTCTATATAACGCTTCATATGGTAAAATCTAAAAACATGAATGGAATTTATTGATATAGGAAAATTCTACTAGAGGTAAAACTGATACCACATAGCTTGAAAATCTAGACAACATGATCTCAACAAGTCTTAAAATTTTTGAAGATTATGTTCTGATTGTCCATCTGTTTTAGGGTGATAGGTAGTGCTCAAATTTGATTCACTATCCAAGGCCTTCTAAATACTTTTCAAGAATATTTATGTAAAACTGGGGTCACAATCAGAAACAATTGATAGGGGTACTCTATGAAGTCTTACAACTTCATTAATATATAGTCTTTCTAAACATTGAAGTGGTAAATCTACTCTAATAGCATGAAAATGTGTGGACTTGGTAAAAAAATCAATAATGACCAATATTGCATCATTATTATAGGATTATTTAGTAGTTCCATGATAATGTCCATCGTAATATCATTCCACTTCTACTCCAGTATGGGAAGAGGTTGTATGACTCCACTTGGATGTTCTCTTGTAGACATATTCTACTGACACACCGTCCATCTTGACACATAATCGGAAATCTCACTCTTCATGTTGTCCCACCTAAAATATTCCTTCAAATGTCCATAAATCATAGTTCTACCAAGGTGTATAGATAAATTGGGAAATGAGAATCATTCTTCAATTCAATTTTTAGATCAGTTATATCTGGAACACAAAGTCTCTTCCAAAATTTCATAATTCCTTCTTCATATATGATGTCACTCAATCTTTCATCATTCACAACATTGATATTTTTTGAATACTCCTCATTATCAGTATGAGAACTCTTTTTCCTTTATAAAAAATTTGGTTTGGAAACCATTTTAAAATGTATTGATGTTTCACCTTTCATGGATATTCCCATATCCATCATTACTAGATCCATGAAAATTGGATCCCTTTCAACTCTCTTCTTGTACAAATCTATATGATCTTTTCAGCTCAAATCATCTAACACCTTATTTTCCTACCCCAGGAGGTAGTTTATAGTGCAATCATATTCCTTGAGTAGCTAGAGCTATCGCCTTTCCATCACGTTGAGTACTTTTTTGAGAAAATATATATCAATCTCTTTTGATCGGTATATATCTCACATTTTTAACCATAGAGATAGTGTTTCTAAATCATTAAAGCAAGGATTACCACTGCTAACTCAATATCATGAGTGGGAGAGTTTGATTCATGAATTATTAGCTATCTTGATGCATAGGTAATAACTCTATAATTTTGCATATGGACACAACCATGTCCTTTCGTTGAAGCATCACTATAAATAACAAGGCCATAATTCCCCGATTGTAGATTCAATATATGATCATTGAATAATCTTCTATTTAGTTCTACAAAACATTCTTCACAATATTTTTTACAAAACAATTTAAACCATTTAACTATGATATTGGATAATGGGATATCCAATCTGGAAAAATTATTGAAGAAGTGCTGATAATAACCTGCTAAACCAACAAATTTTCTTACCTCAGTTATAATTGTCAGTTCTATCATTTCTAGGATTGCCTAGGTCTTTGAAGCCTCAACAGAGATTTAATCCATAGAGACAATATGGACATGAAAATAAATCTCCTAAAGCCAGAATTCAAAATTGCTAAAAAACCTATATAATTCATTTCATACGAGGGTATTCAGAATAGTGCGCAAGTGATTTTAATGATCTTAGTAGCATTTTGAGTAAACCAGGATATCATCAATAAATACAACTATATAGTCATCATGATATTCCTTGAAAACTCTATTCATTACATCCATGGAAACAATTGGTGAAATAGTCAGTCCGAAAGGCATTACTGTAAACTCATATTGACCGTACATGGTTTGGAATTTTGTTTTTGAAATGTATTCCTTCATCACACACAACTAATGACTTCCAAATCGATGCTCAATCTTTGAAAAATATTGTGCTTCATGAATTTGGTCGAAAAAATCATCAATGAGAGGTAGGGGATACTTTTTCATTATTGTTATTGCATTGATCTCCCAGTAGTAAATAAAAAACCTCAAAGATCCATCTTTTTTTAATGAAAAGAACAGGGGATCCCTATGGAGAAACACGAGGGAGAATAAATCCTTTATTACTCAATTAATAAAGTTATTTATTTAGTTTCACTAACTCCATAGTGGACATTCTATAAGGGGACTTCGATAAGGGTGTAGAAATAAGAATTAAATCAATGGAAAACTCAATTTCACATTCTGGGGGATGTCCAGGTAAATCCCCTAGAATCACATCAACATATTCATTTAAAAAGGTACATTCTCTATTTCAACATTCTTTTAATCATCCATTGTTATTTAATTATCTTCCTCCAAAATAATTGAATTTAGTAGTGCTACTAGGGGTGGATCTAGATAATAATTAGGTGGTGATGTTTTTGCTCTAATGATTAGGTATTCCTTATCATCATCAAAAAATATAAACTCCTTCTTCTTAAAATAAATTTTCACATCATAGTCTAAAATCCAATACATTCCAAAGATTATATAAAATTCAATCATGTGAATGACAATGAGATCAGAAAAAAAGAACATTTGTATTCTCTAATGGGAACTGACTCACAAAATATTGTTCTAATGATACTTCGCATATGAGTTTTTACAAACAACTCCCTTGATAAATAAATTTAGAAATATCTAATTTTCCTAGAAAACAAGGAAGTTATGAAACAATGCAATGATCTAAAATCAAATAAAGCATTGGATAAACTTTGGAAAACCATTAAACTACCTACCATAATCTATTTCGGAGCTTCAACCACAGCAGTAGTGATCACATTATCATGGCCTTAATCCCACGACCTTTTTTATGTTATGTTTCCATGGAACATAGGACATTAGTTTTCATAATTCCCCTTTTCTCTACAATTGCATCATCCATCATTGCCACCCTCTATATTTCCATTGCAATCATGGTCTTGGTGGAGTTTTTCACCACACTTTTAACTGGATTGCATTCCCTTCAGGCATGGCTTGGTGTGTTTCTTCCCTCATTTACTATAGGATGGATATTCACCTTTTCCATTAATCCCCTTATTTCCATTTCCAGAGTGTTCAACAGATCTCTTCATCTATTACTTTTATTTAATGTCGTAAGACATATAGAATTAAATTTATGTCTTGATAACACATGAGACAATATAGTAGTATTATGAGAAGGATTTTCAGACTAATTCACAATGGGGAAATGGTTTTAACCCATCAAAATATAGATCAATATTACTCTTTGGGTAACACATATAATCTGTTTCATGCATTGAAATCCGTCTAATGTTAGCCTCATACTTTGCAACATTCTCATCCTAATCTTGCCTCAGAATCAAAAATGGCATTTCTATATCCGATCGATTGTCACGAGGATAGTATTTTTTGAAGAAAATCTCTTTAAACTCCCTCCATTCCATATTTGATACTTCTTCATCTTCCTTTGAGTTTTTATTTAATGATCACCAATGATCTGAATCTCCCGTGAGGTGATAAACTTCCATTGCAACTTTTTCCCTTTCGCTACTCCCCAAATAATAAATTATTTTATCTACATAATATATCCATTGATCAGCTACAAACGGATTTATAGTCCCATTGAATGATACTGGTTGTTTCCTCATGAAGCGATGTAACATTGATCCTCCACATTGTGGATAATGGTTCTCCATACGGGTAAGGTTATTATGCATAACCTAATTGAGTTGTCCCAGTATGGTGATAAGATAATTAGACCTTCTGGCATCATCAACTCCACTATAATTATCTTGAGTATCGGGGAGATCCTGACATGGATTACATGCATTGATATGGTTTAAATTCCTTCAACTAAGTGCCATTTCTAAACAATTTCATACACTAGATTAGTTTATTAATCACAATACATAATTTCAATCATATAAAACACTTAACATAAATTGAATAGTTTATGGATATAATCCATAATCATTAAAAATGCTTCATTTGAGAAAGTAAATAATCATAAATACTTCATAATGGGTAGTAATAAAAATTTAAATTATTCTAAGCATATATTCATGGAGTATCATAACCAATATTGCAGCAAGCACCATTGTTGTGTACATGGACACCCTGGGTCAAGCCCGAAAATCCATGTCGGTATTTTCACTCCTAGGTATATCTATTCCAGAGCTTCCTCTACCTCCTTGTATCTATATAGGGATGTATTTCAGAAAAAATACACAAAATCTATACATTACCAAAATTCTAGGATGTTCTTCTATAATAATCCTCAAAGTCTACCTTAGGGTAATGTTTTATAATCAGATTTTTTTTCAAAATATAGTTTCCAAGGTTTGTACTAAACCTTCTCTGATTCAAACTATAATGCCCTGGACCTACATAACTAGAGTCAGTGCATTCATACATAACATTGGCATGATCACTATATACTAATTCACAAATGACCAATTAGTTTAGTATCATTGGAAGTACTATATACCAACATAAGATTTATATAAAATCATGAGATAAAAGGAAAGAACATTTTATCCCATTTGAACACAATTATATCCATTATCATATCCCTTCAGGTTAATTATAAAATACATATTCACATCTTGGGAAAAATAAAACATAGAAAGGGGTGAGCTCAGATGTTCAGTATGGATAACAATATAGCAGAAACATTCATAAATAAGAATAAATATTTATGATAATGTATAAGACTAAAACATAAGACTATTAAACTTAAAAATCATCATAATATGGAGAGTATAAATCAAATAATCTCATTTACATATTCAAATGGATATTCTAATAGTTGAATAATCACATTCAATATCAATAACCAATTTCATACAAATTAAATGCATAATGCCAGACATCATAACCACAAAGTCAAGGACACGTATCATGACTACAAATAATATTTTTTCACGGCTTTGATCTAAGAAAATAGTTTGTCTAATGAGACCTATTGATGCATCTAGGAGCTATAAAGGGCTCTACCCAACACATACTATGTCCCATGCATTCCCCATATGAAAATATTTAAACATAACACAAACATTTGTATTAAAACTAGCATACGAAATGTTAAAACATTTACATTTCTTCCATAAAAAACATTACTTCTTTAAAATTTTAAGGGAATCTTTGAAGGTGTTATAAGGGTGGAAAATAGCCGCACCAGCAGTATAAGTTAAAAAACATTCCTTCCTTAATTTTGTCGAAAAGATCGTAAAGTACCTTTTTTGGGAAATGAAGGAATGATTCCTTTATAAACACATAATAAAAATTCAAAAATGGGTACAAATGACTTTATCCCATAGTCTATGAAATATTAAAAATGTTTTGAAATATATTTTTAAGAATCCTGGATGTGGATTACAAAGGGGTACTAGTAGATACTCACATATAAACAACCTGAGATAATGAAAAGATTGTAGAATTAATCCTTAACTTGTAAATTTCCTTGGTCGAGGGTACATTAACCTCTAGTATAATAGCTAAATAATTGTTCTTAAATTATTCAAGAACCACATATATAAATATGATATCATATATGATCTTCTAATATTGCGTTGAATATAATACTTATGTAGTATCATTATTTCAGGTGTTAACTGATTCGTTTTCCTTTATATGTTTGTTTATGTAAGAAGTGTTTGTTGTGGATAATATGTATTTTATTTATATAAATAATGATATTATGTTCTTAGCAATGATTTTTTGAGTCATAAAATGAATGTTATTCTTGAATGGTTATGATGGAGAATGAATCTCATCGCATTCATGGAGATGGTAATCCGTACGTACGCACGATCAATAATAACATTCTGTTGAGGGTTTAATATTATTTAATTGAATGGTATATCATATATACAGAATACTTAACATGTTTTATTTATTATTTTCCTTAGTTATACTCATTATTATACCCATCCAAATAATGATGTGTTTGAATAACAAACTACACCACGACGTGGAGACAGTAAGCCGTACATACACACATATGGTGATTTTTCATTCATATGATGGATAGAATAATTAATATGGTTGTAAAATAATAATAATAATAGCATAAAATTATGTATTAGGTAATGAATATATTTTTTTGGTACGGAATCAAGAATGAAAGAGGAAGAGGAATAAGAAAATAACATTGAAATAGGTGGTGAAATTATTACCTCTTCTACGGGTGTTTCTTTTTGATTTGATCAAAAGGGCTCTATAAGTTATCTTTCATATAAAATTAATGATTCTAGGTAGATGGTAGGGTATTTTGGAGGATATTTGGGATGGTTTTAGCCGATCCCAATGGCTTTGGAGTAATGATTTTGGGAGAAGGGAGGGTATCTTTTTATAAGAGAGGTGAGGGTCACTTTAGGAAAGCAATAAATATTATATTATTATACAATCATATTCTGTTTATAATGGCTCAAAAATAATTAATTTATTGGATTAGGTGGGGATGGTCTGAAAACCTCTCAAAAATAGGTTTTTAGACATGTTTTGGTCACCATATTAACCTAATCTTTTAGATTTAACTCTTTGTTAAATAGATTATCTTTTACTATGTATTATTTAATTACTTTATTATATGGATAAAAATCAAACAATAAAATGTTAGGAGAAACCCAAGCGGTTCATTAATTATATATATATTATTATATAAGTGATTTTTAGGAACAATATATTTCTAGGACTAATATATCATTAAAAAATGTTGTACTTATTTTTAAAACTCATTTATGTCAATTTTGACACTATTTAGTAATTGATTTTTGTGGAATTCATAAAATCATGATTACTTCAAAAAATATTCATTAAATCGACCATAACATTTCATATTAACCTATAAAATGTATGTAATTCATAAAAAGTCTAAATTTAAATTTATTTGGATATTTATAACATCAATTATTATAACATTTCATTAAAATTGTAATTACTGCATCATCCTTGTGTCATTAACAAATTTAATTATTTAATGTCTATATATTACATATAAAATACCATTATGTATTAAATAGTTTTATCTTTCTAATGAATATTTATAGTCTAATTTACCTTATGTATAACCATATAATAAAAATGTTTTAGTTTTAAAAATTTGAATTTAACACTTTTAAAAATTATGTAAATAAAATAATAATAAATGTCCTAATCTAATCCATGTTGACCAAAAGGAACATATTTAATTACAAAGGTTGTTTTTGGAAGAAATTAACTTATCCAATATAATTTGGACATGTGTTAGGTTTATTATAATATCATTTTTACCTTTAATTGCCCTATTTACTTTTAAACATGGTAATTAAAAGTCAAAAGTTACTATTTAGAAAAAAATTATTTTCATCTTATTGAAATGCATTTTACTTACTGATATCACATGGTTCTCTCAGATTTTTTAAATTCAGTTCACAGAAGTGTTAAAATTTCATTTTATGAAAATTTGAAAATGTGCTTATTAGGTGGGTTAAAGACGTTAAAAAGATCAATAAAATTTTATACATCTAATCTTTTTATAAAATTATTGCAATGAATTAAATTGAACTAATATAGGTATTATGTATCAATTATTACTTAAAATAAATTTAACTAAAATAAATAATTATTTAAATAAAAACTCTGTTTTAAATAATAACACAATTTTTTTCACTATTGATCAAAAATTGAATGTTTTCAGGAAAATACCAAAAATTCACCCTATGCTAATTTTGATATTATGAATCCAAAAATGATGTCCATTTTGGAAAATACAATTTATACAATTTAAAAAATGGGCATAACTATTCATAACGGCTAGTTTGATTGGTTATAGTGTCTTAGAACTCAAAGTTGCGTACAATGAATGATGTTGCATTATTCAATAGCAAATATACCATGGAAGCGAGGGGTGTTACACTTTTCATAAATTAAAAGGGAGATGGTGGAGTCTACTAAATCAATAAAAATAATGTGATGAAACTTTATGGATAATAGTTATAGAATCCCACTATGGGAGATTTATATCCATAATTGTTGCGATAGGTGAACCTCAAAGAGATTCTATACCGTCTATGTGATACCATGACCATAGAATATTATCAACTGAGGTTCACTAACCTCTCATAATACTATATGGATAGGATTGGAGATTCATACCTTTTAGAATAGACCATCAAAGAGGGACTATACTATGATATCATTATTGGAGTGACATTAATTTTCATTCCTTCTAATTCTATTGTGTTTGAGTTTTTATTTTTTATATAGAGATTTATTTGATATAACATGCTAAACATATGTGATAGTATGGGTAACATAAGAGATGTGACATCATAAGCTCGTTGTCAATTTCAGACATAGGGTACTAGGTGTGTGGGAAGATTCATTGAATGATATCTGAATAGATGGTATGAAGTGATATGATCACTGGACGATTCTAGTTTTCCTAAGGAAAAGTCGGATTTATATTTCCATGGTCAAGGAGATCTTGAATGGGATTTTTTGATGCAACTAATATTTGATAGATATATTATTGATGGACCACCCACATAGGGTTAGCGATTAGAGTTGAGAGTTTTATAGGTTGGCCTATGTGGCAGAAAAGGTGGGAGAGCTATAGGTGGTGCCTAATGGTTCGACCTGTTACCACCACCACCCCCAGGTGATCCATGTAACGACAAGAGATATAGAGGTTAAGGATGAAGATAACTGTAGGATGATAATTACTTCAATATAATGGATCCTAGGATTATTAGAGACATGATTTATATCATATCATGTATTTCTAGTAAATGGGTAGGCATAGGTGTGAACCACTATTTTCAGTCCATTTCCCTTATCCAAGGATAATATATTCCACTTGAGCCGTTGGATGGAACCTTTATCTTGGATACTCCTATCAGAGGGGATTCTATGATCCCATGTCATGAACCGTCCCAGAGGAGCCTGTTCCATGACTACCCCAATCCCACCTCTAATAGGCTAGGGGATGGTGACTAGCACTGAGACGGAATACCCCAAAAATGGGATACCTTTACCAAAAGTACTTATACGCACACACACATATCCAAGATAAAAATGATAATATGTAAATAGCTATATCAAAAATGCATTCAAACTCTTATATATCACAACCACAATCAAATAGTGAATGTATTGGAATTCAAAAAAGGGCCAAAAAATCCCACCAAAAAGAGTATGTAACCACAAGTCTAACCTATAAGAAAAGAGGTAAAATTACATTTGTCTAAACCATGTGAACACACCTCGTTTTTTTGTACTCAATAATAACCACCTGGTCCTAGACCAACTAGGACACCATCATAGGGCTGATCACGTACACAATATACGACATATGTAGGAAAAGTCAATGCAGGGGTGAGTACAACAATACTAAGTAGGAAACGACAAATAAAAAAAGTAAATATCACAAAGGAAATACCACAATGGAAATAAAACAATGTAAATACATGTAAGCTCAACACATTTATAAGTCCACAGAATGTATATTAAGAACATCCATATATACTCATGAGAAACACCACACCATCAGGTGGTCAAATAGAAATTACAGCCACATAATCCTACTCAAAGTATGCTCATTCTGATAGAAATCAATCCTAATGCAATGATATAATCTGAGACACTCACGAAGAGGTCTAGAGCATTACTACCCTATTGAAATGATAAAAAATTTGGTCAAGGTATATTACGATACACATAGGGGGGATCCTTCCTAAAAAATTGGTAAATACCAAAAACCCAATGTAGATCACTTCCCAATGTATGGGATCCTTCCAAAATACACAATGGAATACCACTAACCATACTAATGTGGTCCACTAGATATTGGATCCATTCCCTTATCTCGAAGGATACATCAATTACAATGAACACAACTAGGGGAGATAGAGGATCTTAATCCAATCCAATGGAGAAATACCATTAATCTATCAGGGACTCAGTCTCTAGATGGGACTACAATCCATTAATATTGATTTAATTCCATACTAAATCCATGATTAAAGGACCAAATAATGATCTCAAACTTTTCTGGTCTAAGCTATAACTACACCATATCACATAAAAAGACTATATCAATGATATGATCTAAATTAATTAGATAGATTGTCAAATGGATGTATCATTTAAAAGTTATAGTAGGTTATGAATCAAATAAAGGGGGGTAACTTGGCCCATGGGCCGACCGAACAGTCAGTCCATCGACCAAGAGGTCGACTATGGAAGTGACTCAAGTTGACCTGTGGACAACCCAAATCTAGCTCGGTTTACTGGGGCTGACCTAAACCAATGGGTCCAACCTAGACTATTGGGTCCTACCCGACCTGCGTGGCCCGTCCCACTCAACTTGGTCACCATCCATGCCTCCCAGCCCACTCCACCATGCCCACGAAACCTACGTCATATCACCTCTACATACCTGGATCATTTACCTCTATAAAAGGCATCCCTATATCTCCCATGGATTGTCATCATCATCAATCTCTAATGCCTCACCTCACCGGAACGCCGCAGTAGACCCATTTCGGGGGGTACCTTCTATAATATATCGAGCCACATCTAATGCCTAGAATTATAAATGGTTGCATATATGGGTTATTGAGGTTCTTATGTATAATGATACGACCATAGCTATTGATTATACATCAATCCATGGGTCGTATCACATTCAGAGCCTCCTAAGAAGTCGAGTTGTGGCCACATGGTTTCAATGTAAAAGAATGTGATGAATAGGTGGAAGAAAAATTAAAAATTATGTCTGGAGAAATGAACCATGACCATTTTTCATGTCAGAATCAATTCAATCTTGATCAAAATAAGAATTACGATGAATGAGGAAAAATATTTAAATAATCCAAACAATTATCAGAAATACTAAAATGATCTAACTACGGAGCAATCTGTTCTTGGATTGACCTGAACTCATTATGGAAATTAAGAATGGGGAAAACATAAAGAATCAATTGCCTACCTTGATTCAGATCTTTCGCAAATGAAGGATGATTTTCATGTAATCATTGTTATCAAGGTTCCTTCGAATAATTTATTCATTCATCTTAAATCCATGATCCATCACAATTTGATTGAGGGAGTTATTTATCAATGTGTTACAGTAATTCTAGGGTTCTGATTATAACACATAATTACTGAGAAATACCCAATAAAATTAATTCCATATTCATTATAAAATAACTATTAATGAAATTATTTAATGAAAATAATTTCCCAGGACAAATTTTTCACTAACATCCCATGCTGATTATAATTAATTCATATATAGGGAAAAAACTAGATTATGAACTCAATGATGATCTCAAATTTTTAATCGGAGTCACTATTCATGAGTTTTTTGGATTTTGAAAAATAAAATATTTTATTTAATCATTTTATTTATGGTTATATATTTGTTGAATTTTTCTACATATGAACCACACCGACAAATGTTAGGTTTCACCTAGGGTAAATACACCGTTATGAGCTCAATGGTTCACCCATCATTCTTATAAAGGCACCCATTTGAGAAATATTCATCTTTTTAAAGATAACAATTTATGCTTTATATTAAAGATTATAGTTCAAAAAAATCAGGAAAACTGGTCCTATGAATCTCATCACGTCTCAGTGCCTATTCTAAAAATTAGTCCCAATATTTTCTAAAAATAATTCATGGAAAAGATGATATGTTTCATTCTCCCCACCTTAGGGTTTTACGTCCCCTAAAATCTAATAGAAGGGATACTCAAAAAATGAGGGTATAGATAATAAATATGAACCTCTTACTCACATATGCTCTAAGTGAGAATATACTTCTTCCACTAGACACCACCAAAGTAGTCGACCACCCATGAAGTATCCTATGCTACTAATCCTCAATCTCAACATGGTACTTAGTATAGTCGCCCAATCCTCTATGTCCTACTATCCACAGTCGATGATGTGTGATGGTCCATGAAAATAACTCCTCATCCAAAACACATGAAAGATGTAATATACGTATTCTATCTATGATGGTAGAGCCAAGTGGTACCAACTATTCCAACTAAAAATTGTTTTTGGAAGGGGATAATGAACCTCAGAGATAGCTTTCCACCCAGACCAAATTTTCATAATCCACATCGAGGTGACACCTGAAAAAAGATGTGGTCTGCTTACTCGAACTATGAAGGACTCCATCAACTATCAACATAAGTCTTATGATGGATATTTATATGCTTCATCCACTCCTAAATGATTTGTTCCTTCTCTATAGTAGCTCATTCCGACTATGGACCCATGAGTGCTGACTATCCTTGGTGTGTCCAGCAAAGTGGTGTCCTTTAGGATCTTTTTTAAATGTCCTTTAAATGTGTCATACTAGTGGTGGAGTCATAGATTTTTTTTGTATACAAACACCATCGGTGGTAGGAGATCCTCCCAACAATGGCCAAATTCTATCATGCACGCCTATGTCATGTTCTCGAAAACCATAATGGTCTGACTAGTCTGCCCATCCTTTAATGGGTGAAATATTGTGCTCAAGAATAAATGGACCCCAATAACCTCCAACAATTTCCACAACTATGATTTGGAGAGGGAATCACTATATGAAATAATCATCAATGGTGCTCCCTCGAGTCTAACTATCTCCTACATGTGAAATCATCCCATTTTATCTACTAATCTCTTTTCACTAATAGCTAGGAAGTGGGGTGGCATTGTGATTCAGTAAATGATCTCCAAAATTTCATCATGTATTCAAGATATACATGGTAAAACTATCACAAATTCCATATATAACTTATACCACATTCATTATGGCACATTAAGGGATTGAGATAAACCCACTCGAACCTTGTGGAAAATATTCACATGATGAAAAGTTATCAATCATGAGACAAACTATACAACTCATTTCTTCATTCCTGCCACAAAACCTGAAACCGTAGGTCCTATTACATCTTTTCTACACCATAATACACCACCAATGTCGATTTGTAGAAGTCCGTCAATTACTCCTCCCATAATCCCATTTGTACTACTATGCGTCCTCTGAAAAGAATGATCTACTCCCAACTTTTTGAAGATCCATTAGGTGAATACCCAACAGAAATCTGTGCATGTAGGGTATCATAGTCAATTCCCCCATGAAAAATCTCTTGGAATTATTGTTATAGACTATGGGTGACATTCATCAATTGGAGGTAAGCTACTCCAACAACATCCACAATGGATAACTAAAATGTGACCAACTTCACCAATTCCTTTTTACAAATTGCAAATTGAAACTTCTAATAAGATAATATTCTTCTACATTATTCTTCCAAGGAGTATAGAAACACTCAAAGTTAAACTCATAGAGAAACTCTATTCATCATCTCTATCTCAACCATAGCTGGGTATACTAAAACTCTATCCTCTATGATGGAGTTTCCTAGAAAATGGACCTCTCGAATCTAGAAAATACAGTTCAAGAGCTTCCCTTAATGATGGTATTCTTGATCTATGTCCAAGATTATCATCAAGTGTCTCACATTCTCTTCTTAGAACACATAGTACATTAGGTTTTCATGAAATAAAACCACCCAGAACTAGTCCATGTATGGCTGAAATATCTATTCCATGTGTCCCAAGAAAACTAATAAGGTTTTAGTTAGGAAATGGAATCAACAAGTACTCATTGAGACTGTAAAAACACCTATGTTCCATCTTCAATAAATAATTATCCTACACTCATAGATAGTGATAACTTTATCCTTGGATGATCTATGAGAGAAAAATACACCTGTTTTAGTTGATAAAAGATGTCATCGATCCTTAGTTGTTGATTATTTTTCTTCACGATCACCTCTGTCAGGTGCTGATAATCCACAAATAACCTCATAATGACATCTTCCTTTCTGAAAACAAAAACTATGGTTTCTTATGCTGAAACACTTCTTCTCACAAATCTCTTCTCCTGTAAGTCCTACATCTTCTCCCCCATATCAAAATGCATTACAGAAGCTATCCGATATGTAGGTTTCTAAATCACGGATATGCTTGGATGTAGATCAATGGATAAGTCCATCTCCCTATACGGAGTTAAATTGGGAAGATATATAAGAATGAAGTTCACATACTCCACCAACACTGTAGGAAATCGATTACTCATATCATCAACTACATCGAGGGTGAGGCTAGCCAACAAATAAGTAATTGGTTTTACCCTCAAATGCGTTAGTGCATATTTTGTTTCATGCATTTCAATTTCACCATGAAAGGATATCCTTGATTCAACACATGGGAAAAACCGTACTCTGTACCTAAAATAGTCAATCTAAGCATTAACAATATGTAACCATTATATATCAATAATGAAGTCATAAGGACCTGACGCCACTACTAAGAGATCCCAACCATAACTCTCACCTCCAAGAGTTAGGGAACACTATCAGCCTGAGTGTTTGATCATCAAATATCCTCTGGTAAGAGACACTATGTGTTAGGTTTGAGTTAATAGTTTACCCAAAATCTCTGAGTCCCAAAAAATGTTCATGGTACGAAATGAATGACTAGCTCTTATTTCTATTAAAACTTCTGCTAAGGTAGAGAAGACAAGGATTTTACCTCATATCATCAAAAGATCCTTAAGGTCCAAAGCCTTAATTTTATCTAACTGGTCTTGTCCCTTTCTACCTGCTCCTTAAGCATACCATGGACCACATTGTAGATGTGGTAGTAATATGTCAAGCCTCTGATCACCTCCTACATCCATACCTGCTCCTCAACCACGACAACCACTATGTCAACCACCCTGCTCGTGTATTTTCCTCTACCTCAGTGGTCGCTCGACCACCACATGTGTAACACCATCTATATTTTTGATAACATCATCCTCCATTTGAGACCTTATCACTTAACCTGAGTCCTTAGGCCATCTCATGATGTTCCTAACCTTCTTTGGTCCCTGAAACTATAATCGGCTATATAATTCCAAGGTCTCAGCTACCCGATTCCCACTCATATCTCCCACTACCTATCTCTACTCTACAAAAACAATATCAACTAATAGGACTCACTCATGTAACCTATTATAGGTAGAAATTATAAGGGATTCCACACATTCCATGATGTTCTTCTATAGTCCTTGGTTTAAGGTCCAATCCCCAAAGAAATAGTCTCTCACCATGTCCATGGAGTAGCACAAAAGGATAGTGAACCATTATGAACACTCTGCCACATTCATACATCACAACTGTAGATGAAAATAATTTTTTTGAATTCAAATCACAATGTGTCTAGATAAAAATCCTCTCCGATAAGATGCTCAATGTCTATATAGAAAAAATTTGTCTCATCATGATACTACGTCACCAAGATCCACCATCGCCTATTGAGGACTTGAATCTGGTCGGTAGGTGTCATCACAAGGTGGAAAACACATGTGACTAACTCTATCCAATCAGCATCCAACACCTTGGGATTCACTACCTCTGAAACTCATTAAATTCACTCAGCTTGTGTGCATCCTCAGTTGGTAGTGTTGGTTGTATCCGCTACTCGATGGGTGGTGGTAGAGCTGGTAAACCACCTGGATGATCTATCTCTAGTACAAGCCCCTATACAGATGCCTCGTCACATGGAGGATCTTCCTCACGGTAAAATATGTTAATCCTTGCTGGGTATCTATTTAGAGGAATCCTGAAATAAAAAAAGATGTACCACTATCAGTTGAGTATGCCTAGAGTGCTGAATCAAGAAGGATATATAAAACACAAGCATTACTATATTATGAAGGTACCATTTCTTTTCATTAAACTATTATCTTCAAGATTATATTTGAAAATTCATTAGTTTGAACCCTTTTTTATGGATACAATGGCTTCCAAGCCATCATTAGAGTCCCTGGCCTGAAAACTAATCTCGAAATAGTTAACATAGTTTCCCCAAACCAACCTCACAAACTCTCAGTCCTAGAGAAGAACTAATCTCATCTAACACCACATAGTCATAACACATCCTAGAGGGTCCCATTTCATGACCATCCAAATCCCTCCTGCAACTGTCTAGGGGTTGGTGACTAGCACTAAGTAGATATATCCCACAAATGGGAGGAATTAGTTTAGAGTACATATATACGCACACACACATCTCTATGCCAAAAATTGGTAAATGTAAAAACAGTAAGAAAACAATGCATAAAAAACTCTATATACCACAACCAATGTACAATAGTTAAAGTACTTGAAAGTAAATAGGGCCAATACAAGCCACCTAAATGAGTTTGTAACCATAAGTACAATCCCTAAGAAAAGTGGTACTGGGACTACAGTCTGAACTATAGGATCACACCTCATCTATCCTGTCTTGCTAAGAACCACTTATCACTTGGCCACCATGGACACTATCAAATTGTAAATCGTCTACACAAGACACAACACATGTGGGAATAACTCGTGCATGGGTGAGTAAAACAATACTTAGTAAGACAACCCAAAACCAAAATGTAATTACCGTAAGGGAAATACCATGAATTAAATACAATATAGGAAATTATTGTAATCTCCACACATGTTTATATCAACAAAACATATAACAATAATATTAAGATATACTCATGAGAAACACCAGGCCATCGGGCATGCAAAAACAACTACCAGCCACATAATTCTGCTCGAAGCATGCTCTTTCTGAGAGAAATCACATATCAATAAATTATATCATTAGAGACAGTCACAAATAGATCTATCTCATTTGGGAACTACCTAAAAAAGAACTCACAGGTCAAGGAAGACTATGATTCATATATAGGGGATCCTTGCCAACACACTAGGGAATAACACTAACCCAATATTGATCAATTCTCAATGTATGGGATCCTTCCCAATTGCACAAGGGAATACCGCTAACAATACATATGTAGTCTTCTAGATAAAGGACCAACATCCTACTGTTGTAGATAAAATTGATTCCAAAAAAATACACTCAATGTGGTAGATGATTCTCCTCTAATATGATAGAGGAATACCATAAAACTATCTGGGACTCAACCACTATAGGTGATTACAGTCAAATAACGTGGAAAGAATTCCATACTGAAACCTTGAGGAATGAACCAATGGAACACTCTAAAAATATATTCCTACAAGCTAAGGATCAAGGTATTTTCTGAAAATGACCATATCAATGTTAGGGTCCCAATTCCATAGATGAATCATCAACCAAACATACCGTTTGAATGTTATAGTTTTTTTACATTACAAAGGAAGTGGGTCTATAGGCGCATGGAATGACCATGGCAGTCAACCACTATGGCCGATCTTCCCAAAATTTACCATCCATGTTCATAAATATGACCACCCTACATTCGGTGAGGTGACTACCCTACGGTCGACCACATCGCAGTAGGTGGAGCTTCCATGGTGCTCGATAGTGCGACCGCCTTGGATCCAGCTGAGGTCCGACATTATTCTGGTCTGGATCCAACCTAGTCCTTTGGATCCAACAAGAACCCCTAGTTTTACCCTAGCCCGAATGTACTGACCCATCCCAGTAGGTCTGACCTAGAATGTAGGGCCTAATCTGTCTCATTCGACAAGTTGGTCGGCTGCGCCTCGCGACCCACTTCGCAGTGTCCCACATGGCCCACTCGGCTTTATCCTTCGACCTAATGTCACACCACCTCTAAATCCCCATATCCTCTACCTATGAACATGGCCTCCCAACACATCCAATATCTTATAATTGCCACCGTAGTCTCCCACGGCTGCTGCTTCCACAAACGCCTATTTTCACCATATCATCGTTCATCACCAATGCCTCACCTTGGTGGACCGTCACCCCAGTGTTCCCTTCTATAGACCACTGAACCACCTCAAAACCATATAATTCAAAACAATTGCTTATCTGGGTTCTTCAGGTCCCTATATTCACTGATCGGACCTCTGCTGTCAGTTTTATTCAAATCCAAGGGTTTGATAATGTTATGAACCTACCAACAAGTCAATACATGACCATAGGGGTCCAATAACAAAAAATTTAAAGAAAAGGGAAATTGAAAAGAAATAAATAATTTCCTAAGGAACATTACAGAACCTTTTTTCATGTCATACTTAATTCATTACCATTATAATGATGAATAAAGATGAATAAAAAATAATTCTGAAATAATCCCCACAATTATCAACCATCCTGTAATGATTGATCCCCAGATCAATCTATTCGTGGAATGAACTACGTTCACCATAGAAATCAATAATGGGGAGACCATAATGAAATTACAACACTACATCGCTTCAGATCAGTTGATGATGAAGGACGATCATCGTGTCGTCTTTGTTGGGGAGGTTCCTTCAAATCAGCTGCACATTGATCACCGATCCAAGATTCATCACCATTTATTTTATAGAGTTCTTTTTCCACATCGTAGATGAATTACATGGTTATGATATATATCTTGAATTACTAAAAAAGACCTACTAATATGAAATTTGGTTGTGTTGTAAAATAATTATTATTTAAATTATTTAGTGACTATTACGTCCCGTGAATGTTTTTTCAAAAAATGACCCTCACCGACTATATTTATTTCGTGCCTACAGAAAAAACCACATTATGAAATCAAGGCTAATATGTTATATCCAATCAGAGTCAAACTTCATGAGTTATTATTATTTTAGAAAATAAAATAAAATAATATTATTATTTTATTTACGGGTACATCCTTGTCAAAGTTTTCTATAGATGCCCCTTGACAACCAATGTTATGTCACACATAGGGTAAATCCGCCATTATATGATCAACGGTTCTCTTATATTTCTATTATGAGGAAGCATTTAATATTTATTCCACTTTTCTAATATTACATCATGTAAGTTCTATAAATGTTTTTGAATTTTTTCAAGCAATTTATCTGGGAAAACCAAACCTCATAATCTCTTTCCCTCTCTTCACATAGTCTCGAAATCAATCCACATAATTTATAAACATAATACATGGGGAAATTAGAGACTATACATCACAAAAATATACTATTATGGTATCTGAACTATCAAATGATAGATATTTATATGGTATCTCTTTGTATTGGTGATAAGTCCTTATGACATCATCTTAGGTATGTACTTGATATCTATTTTTTAAGATTAGATTTACACATTCATGAAGGGAATGTTCTATGTTTATAGTGATTTCATGAGGATTTCCTTTATCGATGAGAATGAATAAAACATAAATAATTATATTTTAAAACATTTCAGGATATAACCCAACACTCATTAGTTGTCTAGTTTTACCCATGGAGGAGTGGATTCTATTGGACTTCAGATTCCAATAGTGGGGGAAGAGTATGATGATTTATTATCTAAGGACGTGCAATGATTAAATCCCCACTAATGGAAAGTCATATACATAGATTATGACCCAAGTAATATATATATATATATAAATATATATATTGGAATACCATATTTCTCCTATTGGTCTTTGTTATCCTGTTGTCCAGTCATAGGACATGCAGAGGTAGGGCATTGTGAGACCCATTATTTTCCCCTAGGATGTTCCTGTTTTATTCACTATAAATGTAGAAACTAGATTTGGTTATTTTGTGGATAATAATTTCCATATCCGGATGACCATAATGAATAAGTATCCAATACTAAGTATTGATGTCCTATTTTACCATTTGAGAGTGATAAGATCGTTATCGAAGATTAACCACAACTGTAGTTTTCTCTAGTTCTTGGTACATGATGTGGATGTAACAAAGAAATCATTTTGGTGTCTCTATGGTTATTATGAGAACATGGTGATGTATTTTGGTATCACAATCACCAACATGGTGTTCATTGGACTCATAAACCATGAATTTATCCTTTGATAGACCATTTTTTTGTGATATGCAGTGATGAAATTTTCGTGTACTTAATGGATAAGTAGGAGAACATGAGATAGTTGGGGATGGTCCTATATATACCATGAGAGAACCAAATTTTATGGAATATTTTTAATTCATAGTTCTAGATTATAGTGGTCCACTTTCTAAGACATACAATCTTTGTAGTGGGTGTGGAAGTGGACCCAACCATGGTTGTGGAAGTGAAAGCATTGGATGCCAATATGAGTGCAAAAAACTGCTGGATAATCTAGGTTTTGGTTGGATACTATAATATATTCACGCACAATTTTTCAAGGATATATGTATTGTTAAATTTATTTAACAGAAAGGGAGATCCTTTTAGGTAGATGGAATTGTTTCAGTTGGCTGTTTTGTAGTTGCAAAAAAGTAGACAACCTCCACTATATTGAGTCTTCTAGAAGAGGGTGTCTATTAGGTAGTTTTATACAATTCCTTTGGAACTATATATGGTGGCCTTTTGATACATAGGAATACATTGATAAATTATGGGTCATGAAAAACTAATACCTCATGAGATGAACTATGAATCTGATCATCTAGAGTTGGAACATGTGGTATTCACCCTAATGATGTAGAAAAACTACCTTATGGGTCAGTGGTATGTCATATATTCTAACCGTAATTGTATCATGTATATCATATCATAAAGGGATCTTTGTTGGAGACATAGGAAATTGGTAGTTCTCCCCATATATTATTATTTTTGATTTTTTATACTCCCATGATGGGGAACATGGTGGTATATTCCCTCAGTAGAAGATCATTTTAATTGATATTTACCGTGGAATCAAATTAGTTTTCCTTATTAATGTTTTCCATAATGGAGGAGGATAGTTCAATTACCTTATGTCAATGGTCATTACCCAATTTTTTCAGCTCTGTATTAGGGGGCTTATCCTGATGACACTGACTATGAGACCTTTTGTATTTAGATATCATCACGATGTGCTTATAATTGATTATATGATGGTGGGAAGTATATCATCTTATTTGGAAGAAAAAATATTGCACCAATGTATTTTCATGAAGAGGTTCTGAGGGAGTTTTATACCGACCCCTTATCATTGCATATAGGTGTGTAAAAAATGTACCAGGACCTTCAACATCATTTCTAGTGTCCTTTACTTACATGATTATACTAAAAAAATTTATTCATTCAGGGGTTGATCACATTTTATTGGTGCATGTTCATATTCATCAGTTTTGGAGAAATAATATCATCATGTTTTAGTTCTTTTCTCATCATTATAATTATAATGAATCAATTGAAACCTTAAAAAAATATGAGGTTCTATAAATTGTTTCTAGTTTTCTTCCCCGGTGTATCATATGTTCATTTTTTGTATTCTATTAGAAGATGGTTCTACCAATAACCAATAATTTTTCATTGCATGACCATTCCTCAGTAAATCGAATCCATATCATAGGTTCTTATTCAGATTGATTTGTAAAGAAAATTATGGATTATTAATGGTAGATAGGGATATTCTTAATGTTCCTCAATTATGATTTGGCATGCGGCATGCTTCGTGGTTCTATAAAAGGAGATTCCAAAGTGAATCAGATGGCCAAAATCCAAAAACTGGAGATAAAACATTCAATCAATCCTATATCCATGATAGCTAACAACGATTTGAAGATGTAATAATAGAGAAAATACATTATGATAAGAAGGTTGACGATTTTGGATTTCCAGAAAAATCCAAATTTCACGTCATGATCTATCGAAGAACACACAAAGTGTAGTGTCCTCCTGCAAAACTAGGGTTACACATAGAGAATAATACCACATGACATGTAGTCCCAAAAAAACTCTATATGACAATGTTATGATAGATCTGATTGTAACATTGGGTTAAATAGGAATGAATAAAAATATAATCATAGGAAAGGATATGGCCATAGTACTCAAGAATGACAGGATATAACAGGAATGGGATGGAAGCATGTTCAGTACTAGCTCGAAGTCTACACACTGTATACCACAATAATAATTGTAGTTTATATAGATAAATAATTTTTTTGTGATACAAGGAGACGCAGTTAGTCCTAGTGTAGGAAATACACACCAAAAATCCCTCCATAAAATCAATGTGCATTTTCCACGGTAGGTTGAGGCCATATGTATCATCAGTGTTTACTTGTATCATTTGATCATGTTTCCTTGGTCAATACAAATTTGTTTATAGTGTATAATTATATCATATGAAGTGGATTGTGATAAAAATTTTGTGTTTAGACTTGGACATAGCTTCAAGAATCCCCACATGTGACTGGGTTTGGATACTAAATAATTTTTTCACATTCCCTATGTAGGGATTGAGGAATCATCATGTAAAATTTACACATGTGTATGATCCCCGGGTTAGTGGGGTATTCCATATTGGGATTGTAGTGGCCAAAATTTGAACTTGGATATATCACATTTCATTGAAAAAATATATTTATAGATCCATCGAGTACTAAGGCCTAAAAATCAATACCTTTCTGATGTGTTCCATCAGTGACAGCATGGCTCGTGTTGGGAGATTTCATGGATGGGAATTACATTGATTCCATAAAAACCCACAGTTGTTAGTATAGTAGAGACTATTGATACATTGTGTCTTTTATTGGTTTATATTGGTTTTCATTGTTCATATAGTTATGAATAATATCCATATTTACAATCTTTATGCTTAGTAGACTGCTATAATGATGTTATATATTTTGTGATTTGTGAATTTCATACTGGGTGATATTTCACACACCATTCTATGGAGTATTCCCCCTGATTCTATGTATTACGCAGATGAAATGATTTTTTTCAAAATCATGGGGGGCCATGAGTAGGAAACAAATATTGAGCTGGAGAAACTATGTCCAATGATAGGGTTTTCATTAGAAATATGTCTCCTATTTCAAAGAAATATAGACTCTTTATTTGTTTTATGTTGGTTTTAATTTTTCTCTATATTCATTACAACACTATTGTAATAATATTATTGTATGAGATAGATGTTTGTATGCACTTGGTATCTGTATTTTTTCCATGAATCATTGTATGGGTATTTGGAGATATGTTCATGTGTTTAGGTACCTTAGTATATGACATCCCATGTGTGTGATATTCCTACCAATTTCAAGACACCAGTTCATGGCCTATTGGAGGTGGTATTGGGGTGTCACACTCATATTACAATGGGCTAGGAAATTCCCGATGGATCAGGTAATGACACATAGATTAATTAGACCATGGGAAAGAAAGAGTTTTCACGAATATTTCCACATGGAATTTTCTTAACTGATTCAATGAAATACGGTGTATGGTATCATTAGTATGTATCCTTAGTGAAGAATAATAAACCTTAAATGATATTGAAATAGATGAAAAACAATTTATAAGTGTAATAAAAAATATATTTTAAAAAGAAATATAAATATATTTTTTTATAAATTATATTATAAAAGAAAATATTTTATAAAATAATTGTTTTATAAAAATAATTTTAAATTGAATAAAAATAACTATTCAAATTTATGAAAACAAAAAATGAATGATTCCTTAAAATAACCAATGAAAATTATAAAAGAATTTATCATGTAGAAATCAATAAGAAGATTATATATTTTTGTATAATGTATATTCTAGTCGATAGGGATCATAATCAATATTATAATTATGGATTTGGATATTCATTATTATACATGAAAAACATCAATGTGCAGTATAATGATCCCTGAACAAAATAAGAGATAAGGCCAACTACATTTATAAGAAACATTTTGGTTTAATGATGAAACAAATGGAGATGAAATGGTAAGGATACATCTGAAACATATAAATTATTATCAAGGAATAAAATATATCGGGTTTTTTAGATAAGGAATATAAAACTTATATGAGTGTAAATATATTATTTTACAATCTTGATTTCAATTTGGAATTGGAAAATTTACCCTTACATATTTTTTTATCTTCTTCGAATGTTAATATTCCTCATATATAAAATTTATAGCCATCATAAAAGCTTATTTTAGAAAAATATTCTAATCTATTACCTTTTATACACCTCATATATTATCATTTATTATGCACATAAATTTTATAAATTGTTTATTTTCTTCAGAAAATGTTAGTAATTTTGAATTTGTAATGCCCCGACCCCAGTTACCCAGAGTTAGTGTATTATTTTAATACATTTTCATGATTACAAGGAATCATGTCCCGAAGGACCGATCGGTTTAGTAGTCTTGGAAAATAGATTATGTACATGAATATAACATTACACTTCATAACAAACAAAACAACGTAAATAATCCTTCACGAATTCAAATATTCCATTGGCTTAACCCTGCATATCAATCACTATACACTTCTTGGAATCCTGGATAAATAAGACATAGAAAGTGGTGACCTCAGATGCTCAGTAAGGATAACAATACAGCGGAAACATTCATAAATAATCATAAACATTTAAGGAAATGTATAAATAAAACAATATCCTTTTAAACTTGAACTTCAGCATAATATGGAAAAAATAAAATGATGTATTGCCATTTACTTATTCACATGGATATTCTACTAGTCGAATAATCACATGCAATATCACTAACCACTTTCATAATGATGGAATGCATAATTCCATACTATCATAACCACGTAGCCAAGTCCTCATGCCAAGACTAAAAATAAGATTTTTTCAAAGCCTCGTGCCCAGACCCAAGTTTGTCTCATGAGACCCACCGATGCAATTTTTTAGAAGATACTTACGTTTAAAATTTCTCAATTATAATCCTATGTTTTTCTAAAAGCATTATCCAAGATTCTGAAAACAAAATAACTAATTCTGAGACTTCTCTACTAATTACAGGCCTTGATGGGTTCACACCCAATCCCTTCCAATCTACCACACTCGAGATTCGAGTTTTCTGAAAACATTTTTAATCATGCGTTAAATACGTATACATTTGCACTGGATTTTCATATTTTTGAGAGAAATATCTCTTTTTCATTAAAACATTTAATAGTCTCACATTTATTAAGGAAGTAATTTAAAAGAGATTTTTGAATCAAAGTGTCCCATACCACTTTTAAACTCTTGAAAAGAAATATCATTTCAAAACATTCATGTCCATATAAATAAATCCTTAAAATCATTTTGAAAACATGAACATTAGTTAAAAAGATTTAGAATGATAAATCGTTAAGACATTTAATATTGTGATCTTGATAAACTGTACTATTCACATATTCTTGAAATATTCATTTTGAAATAATTTTTATGAAAAATCGGCATAGATGATAAAAATTTCCCAGTAGATAATTACGTATAAATAAACTCAGATAATGAAGAGATTGTAAATTAGACCCTTACCATGTTGTAATCAATCAAGTCGCACGAACAATAGTCAATAACCAAGAAATGAATCTCATAATATCATGAATATAAATAGAATCATGATAATATATATTTATATCAAGTGGCAGTACAAAATACACCACATGAAATAAATAAGCGGTGAATAATGTAAATCTCACACAATTAAAAGTGAGATAAGAAACCCATTACCTTGCACTTTCCTTTTGACGAGGGTACGTTTAGCCTCTTCTTCTTCAGGTTCTTCCTTTTGATTTGATCAAAAGGGATCCTTATGTTGGATTTATTACTAAAGGAAGACCTCTAGGATGAATTTAGGGAAGTTGAGAGTGTATTTGGGTAGGGTTTTTCTGAATCAAAATGATTTGAAGGTGTGAATTAATGAGAAGGGGGAGTTCCCATTTATAAGAGGGGTGAGGGGAACCTTTACAAAATCTTAAAATATTATTTTATAATAAATTCATATTCGGTTTATAATGGCTCAAAAGTGGATTATTTAAAGTTTAATGTGTGGATGGGTCGAAAACCACTCAACCAATAGTATTTATACAGGTTTGGGTTACTATACTAACCTTATCTTTAAGTATTAACTCTTAGTTAATTAGTTTCACTTTTACATTGTCTATTTGTATTTTTATATTTTATTAATTATAAACATACTATATATATCCAATATACCACCATTTGGTCCATTAATGATACACCTATCATAATATAAGTGTCTTGTATGAACCATAGATTTTTAGGAATTTAATATCAATTAATAATATAATATTCGTTTTAAAAAATCTTTTATGTCAATTTTGAAACTATTCAATAATTGTTTTTAGTAAAACTTGTAACAGAATTATTACTTATAAAAAAGTTAATTAAATAAATCCTAACATTTCATATTAACCTATAAAATTATTTTTATTTATAAAAAGTCTCAAATTACCTTTATATGGGTATTTATAATATCAATTATTTTAATTTTTTATTAATTAGGTCATTACTGCATCACACATGTGTCATAAATAAATTAATTTATTTAATGTATAAAAATTATAAATAAAATACCATTATGTATGAAATCTATTTATCTTTCTAATTAATATTTATAGTAAAAAATCCAACATATATAACCCTATGTAAAAATTTCATTGCTAAAAGATATATGCTTATGTCATTTTTGTATTTATTTTAACATAAATAAAATAAAGTGTCCCTATCACTTACAAGTAGCTTCATGGGGTCCCAAAATCGACCCAAATCTTCCCATGGTCGGAAATTTATCCACCAATAAGGTTAAGACACGTTTTAGGGTAATTTAGTATTATTATAATATTATTTTTAACCCTTATTTACCTTATTTACCCTTTAACCATGATAAATAAAATATTTACCGAAGTAATTATTGAAAATGTATAAAAATTAAGTTTACCTATTTAAACAATTTGGAAATCCTGATTCCAAATATAGAATCCATTTTTCCAAATACAATACACAGAAGTGGTAGAAATTATTTTAAAATTAATTCCCATTGTCAAAACCAAAAGCGTGATTTTAAGATATAATAATTATCAAATGATTGATGTTTGTTTATGTCCAGTTTAATTGTGAAATTATTTCCAATGACCAAAATTGTATTTATTGGTAAAAAAATATTTTAAATATACTTTAAAACAACTCAAATTCATAACTTATCACTATTAATTTTTTTGATAAAAAATATTTTTGTAATTAAAATGTAGTAATTTTCACTATTCATCAAAATATAAATGTTATCCGAAAAGTACTAAAATTTCACCTTAGGATAAATTATATACTAATAATACATAAATGAAGTCTATTATGAGAGAGATAAATTTTATAAAATGTCAAAAAGTGGGTGTTACTATTCATAACGACTACTTTTATTGGTCATGGTGTGTGTTAGAACACGAAGTTGCGTACAAAAAAAGCTACTATATTATTCAAAGAGAAGTGTACCATAGAATATTGGGGTGTTACATTCTCCCCTCCTTCAATAAATTTTGATCTCGTAATTTATACTCGGTATTGGTAACTTGGTGTTGAGAATTTAAAATATCTTAGTTGAAATCGCACATCGAAAAATGGATTAATGAGGCCTCTATTGAATATAAAGAGTTGTAAGTATGAAGGTTATCAAAAATAACACATACTAGGGTTCCATGTAGGAAAATATGGATATGGAAGAGAAATATAACCAATAATATCTGATGGAGAGTGGTAGAGAACATGGCTATGAAAAGCCCAATAATCAAAATGTCATAGATTTGTGATTATCTAAGGTACCATCTAGGACCACATTTTTGTTCTAACTTCCTTTTCTTAATGTTGGGGAATTTATTTATGATATTTGATAAGATCATAAGGAGATATACTTACTTTATAATTAGTGTTTTAACAATTAATAAATTTCTACCAGAAAATCATCTTTCACTACAAAACATAAGACAACTCAAAAATACTCTATTTATCCTAATCGTATAGTGTTTGAAATATAATGAATGTATAATTCACATATCATACCCATTAAAAAAAGAAACTACATTATACAATACAGGGAATTCATGTTGTCTAGTGGTAGGAGATAAATCCCAATCACACTATAGTTGTGGGTTCAATTCCCGCATCTTTTTCCGACGCGACGGGTTGTCACACGGTTTGCGTGTTGTCCTTTTATAAAAATCCAAAAATAACCCTTCCAACTTAATCCATTCCAACCTATAGACTCATACAAAATACTACTATCCAAACTCATAGTCCAAAATTTATAAGGATGTTAAAGACAATGAATATTCTTTTTTCCATGTAATTTCCAAAAAGATTAACTCGCTGCAGAGTCACTTTTCTTAGTACTATAAAATCTCAAATCATCAAAGAAATAGTACTATAGTAAAATCCTTATTTATTTGCATAACATCATTGATACAACAATTAAATGAAATAATTCCAAATTAAGAACATAAGAACACTATTCATTCTTATTCATTTGTGGTAGTAGCATAACTTGATTATTATTCAATAGAATCATTTGCGGCATAGTCTGATGACTGGGACATTGGTTCGTGTACTATCCAAACTCCTTGCAGATGTAGAATTGTACATTTGAAACACTTTTCTTAATCTTGTAGTCACGTACTTGGTGTCCTTTTTCTCCACACTTATAACATACTCCCATTCCCTTCAATCATTTTCCAAGGTGATTCTTTCTACAGTTATCAAATAAGGGAAAATCCTTCTTTACCTTATTCCATTTATTTACTCTTCACTCTACCATCCTTTCCTTATTTATCTTCCCTTCAAAGCCATAAGACTCCAATAATTCTTTACTTATCTTATCAACACAAGATACTATTTCTTCATATGATGATAATACATGGGAGACTATTTCCCTTCTAAATTCTGGCTTAGGACCATGAATGATATGATCCTTCTTACTCATTGGATCATGTGTATTGCTGGAGTTCTCATTCCTTGTACTGGGCACCATTTCTAAACAATGGAATTCACTAGATTAGTTTATGAATAGAAATACCTAATCTCAAACATGTAAAACACTTAACATAAATTAAACAGTTTATGGATATAATCCATAATCAAAAAATTTTTATCTTTGAGGATGTATATACTCATAATCCCTTCATAATAGTTTGTAAAGAAAATGAGAATTATCCTAAGCATATCCCCCGAGAGTGTCATAACCATGAGTGTAGAAAGGCCCGTTGTCGTGCACCAGTTCCTGTTCTAGTCTAGATCAAAGCGGTGTTTTCGGGTTTTACCCCTAGGTACATCTATGCCAGAGCCGCCTCTACCAGCTAATATCTAGACAGGGATGTATTGCTTGGAAAACTCACAAAATCTCTACAATACAAAAATTATAAGAATTTATTCTATACTAATCCTCAATGTCTATCTTAGGGATATGTTCTCTAATTAGAGTTTATCTAAATCTAGTTTTCAAGGTTATTTCTATAACTTCCTTTGATACCAACTGTAATGCCCCGACCCCAGTTACCCAAATTCGGTGCATTATTTTAATACATTGGCATGACTATAAGGAATCAAGTCCTGAAGGACCGATCAGTTTATCAGTCTTGGAAAATAGATTACATACATGAATGCTACATCACACCTCATAACAAACAAAACAACATAAATAATCCTTCACAAATTCCATTATTCCCTTGGCTTAACCCTAAATATCAATCACTATACACTTCTTGGAATCCTGGGAAAAATAAAACATAGAAAGGGGTGAGATCAGATGCTCAGTAAGGATAAAAATACAGCAGAAACATTCCTAAATAAGAATAAACATTTAAGGAAATGTATAACTAAAACAAAATCCTTTTAAACTTGAACTTCAGCATAATATGGAAAAAATTAAAATGAAGTAATGCCATTTACTTATTCACAAGGATATTCTACTATTCGTATAATCACATGCAATATCACTAATCACTTTCATAATGATGGAATTCATAATGCTATACTATCATAACCATGTAGCAAAGGACTCATGCCAAGACTACAAATAAGATTTTGTCAAGGCCTCATGCCAAGACACTAGTTTGTCTCATGAGACCTACCGATAAACTTTTTTTAGAAGATACTTACGGTTAAAATTTCTCAAATATACTCCAGTGTTTTTCTGAAAACATTATGCAAGCTTCTGAAAAAGAAAATAATTCTTAAATTGATCGACTAATTACAGGCCATGATGGGTTCACACCCAATCCCTTCCTGTCTACCACACTCAAGAGTCGGGTTTTCTAAAAACAATTTTAAGCTTGCTTTAAATACGTATACATTTGCACTGGATTTTCATATTTTTGAGAGAAATATCTCTTTTTCATTAAAACATTTAAAAGTCACACATTTATTAAAGAATTAATTTAAAAGATATTTTTGAATCAAAGTGTCCCATACCACTTTTAAACATTTGAAAAGAAATATCATTTCAAAACATTCATGTCCATATAAATAAATCCTTAAAATCATTTTGAAAATATTAACATTAATTAAAAAGATTTAGAATGATAAATCTTTAAAACATTTAAAATTATGATCTTGATAAAGAGTTCCTTTCACAAATTTTTAAAATATGCATTTGGAAAT
Source organism: Viscum album (assembly GCA_963277665.1). Classification (NCBI taxonomy): domain Eukaryota; kingdom Viridiplantae; phylum Streptophyta; class Magnoliopsida; order Santalales; family Viscaceae; genus Viscum; species Viscum album. Next base: position 1,793,379,361 of record OY728121.1, read on the forward strand.
CATTTTTATGAAAAATTGACATGGATGATAAAAATGTCCCATTAGATAATTACATATAAAAACCCTCGGATAATGAAGTGATTGTGAAATAAACCCTTACCTCGTGGTAATCAATCAAGTCACATGAACCATAGTCAATAACCACCAAATGAATCTCATAATATCATGAATATAAAGAGAATCATGATAATTTATATATATATATATAATGGCAGTACGAAATACACCACATGAAATAAATATGTGGTGAACAATGGAAATCTCATGGAATTAAAAGTGAGATAAGTAACCCTTTACCTTGCACATTCCTTTAGTCGAGTGCACGTTTAGCCTCCTCTTATTCGGGTTATTCCTTTTTATTTGATCAAAAGGGCTTCTTAGGTTTGCTTTATTACTAAAGTAAGGCCTCTAGGATGAAGTGAGGGAAGTTGAAAGAGTATTTTGGCAGGGGTTGTTCGAACCAAAATGCTTTGAAGGTGTGAATTAATGAGAAGGGCGAGTGACCTTTTATAAGAGGGGTTAGGGGCACCATTGGAAAAGATAAAAATATTATTTTATAATAAATTCATATTCCGTTTATAATGGCTCCAAAGTAGATTATTTAATGGTTAATTTGGGTATGGGTCGAACACCACTCAACCAATAGGATATAGACAGGTTTGGGTTACTATATTAACTGTATCTTTAAGTATTAACTCTCAGTTAATTAGTTTCACTTTTACAATGTCTCTTTGTATTTTTATATTATATTGTTAATAAACATACTATATACATTCAAGCGACCCCCAAGTGGTCCATTAATGATACACATATCATGATATAAGTCTCTTGTCTGAACCATAGATTTCTAGGAAGTTAATATCAATTAATAATATAATATTCATTTTAAAAACTCTTTTATGTCAATTTTGACACTATTCAATAATTGATTTTTTAAAAAAATTTAACAGAATGATTACTTCGAATAAAGTTAATTAAATCAATCCTAACATGTCATATTAACATATAAAATTATTGGTATTTATAAAAAGTCTCAAATTAAATTTATTTGGGTATTTATAATATCAATTATTATAATTTATCATTAATTAGGTAATTACTGCATCACCATTGTGTCATAAATAAATTAACTTATTTAATGTCTAAAAATTATAAGTAAAATACCATTATGTATAAAATCTTTTTGGATTTTTAATGAATATTTATAGTCGAAAATCCAACATATATAACCCTATGTAACAACTGTCTTTCTAAAAGATATTTGGTTATGTAATTTTTTTATTTATTTTAACTTAATTAAAATAAAGTCTCCCTATCACTTACAAGTGGATCCATGGGGTCCCAAAATCGACCCAAAGATTCCCATGGTCGGACCTGTATCCACCAATATGGTTAGGACACGTATTAGGGTAATTTAGTATTATTATAATATTATTTTTAATCCTTATTTACCGGATTTACCCTTTAACCATGGTAAATAAAATATTTAACGAAGTAATTATTCAAAATGTCTAAAAATAAAAGTTACCTATTTACACAATTTGGATGTCCTGATTCCAAATGTGGAATCCATATTTCCTAATTCAAAACATAGAAGTGGCATAAATTAATTTAAAATTAATTCCCGCTGTCAAAACAAAAAGCGTGTTTTTTAGATATAATAACTATGAAAAGATTGATATTTGTTTATGTTCGGTTTAATTGTGAAATTATGAAAAATGACCAAAATTTTATTAAATGGTAAAAATATATTCTAAATATACTTTAAAACCACACAAAATCATAATTTATCACTATTAATAATTTTGATTAAAAAAGTTGTTTTTAATTAAAATTTAGTAATTTTCACTATTCATCAAAATATAAAAGTTATCCGAAATGTACCAAAATTTAACCTTAGGCTAAATTCTATACTCGGAATCCAAAAATGAAGTCCATTTTGAGATATAAAATTTATAAAATTTCAAAATGTGGGTATTACTATTCATAACGGCTACTTTGATTGGTCGTGGTGTGTGTTAGAACTCGAAGTTGCGTACAACACACACTACTGTATTATTCAAAGAGAAGAATACCGTAGAAGCTTGGGGTGTTACAGATTGTTTTATACAAGTTTCATAAATGATATTTTTAACATCATTCCTCAATAAAAAATTCATCATTACTGGATTAATTAAATTAGTGGAACCATTTTATTCAATTTTTTATACAGTCCAATGTTATTTTTAACTAATGGATGATTATGGGTGTGATAATAAAATTTTTAATGGGAATGTTTTCAGTAATTTAACAATAACTATTAATTATTTTAAAAGAAAAACTTCTTCATAGCCTAGAACCATATTCCTAAAATAAATTACTCATTAATATCATATATTAATGACATTAAAAATTTTATACAGATCCATGATTAAAATTTTGGTGTTGAAATAGAATCGTTCAGGTGGGCGGTTAAACCTACCAAAAGAACAACATGTTTTAAAAAGGAATGAGATGGAGTATAGAGTTACAAAATATTAATATAATTTTTCCATAACAATAATGATATTTATATAACATCATTAGTATTGATAGTTTTATTTATAAATATATGGGATGATAAAGCAATGGAAAACACAGGGAATAACTTGATACTTTGAGGAATTAGGTCCTTCTTGGAATGAATTTCTATAGAATGGGAGAATCTTAGGTACCTTATTGAGACTTAATGTGACAGAAAATATAATAAGTATTTATGTGGGGGAACATCATCATGTATTCAAGATAAAAACAATGTAAATTAGTTGTTTGTGAGGTTTTAGAGTAGGGATCCTTTTATTGGTGTATTATGAGTGGCAATTACATGAATAAAAATTCTCAAAAGTATTAGGTTTTCATTTAAATGAAAATTACATCAAACATTTAAACATCATAAATATGGGGTTTTCAAACCCTAATCTATATAATTTGGTGATATAGTTGTTGATAATTTTATCCTTTACCTATCAACTTAACAATTTTATCTCATTATAACTTTATCATGGATACGTAATTTTTGACATATAAATATATATTTTCCCAAAACATGAAATTGAATTTTTTAGCTAATTTCATAACATTTATAAAAAGTATTGATCTAATAAAATCTTATTTAATTTATAAATATGAAAAATTTAACATTTAAAAGAAAACAAAATTTTTTGAAAAAAATTGATGAAAAAAATTCATTTTCTAATAATTATGTGATTTATATTTTATTTCATATAAATTAATAATTATATTAATGTTAATATATGACTTCTTCAATATAATCATTATATTTTTCAAAAATATTCTTTTAAAAGTGACCAATTTAGTTTATTTACCAACACTAGGGAAAAAACATTTTTTAAAAAAATAACCACTTTTAACATTATTTTATTTTGATAATATCACATTAAAAATAGTAATTTTTCTTAACAACAGTAATATTTATAAATCCATTTTTATTGGAATCATTTTATTATTTAAATAAAAAATAAAAACATTATTAATGAAAATGATGATGATGATGATGATGATTATTATATTTTGGGAAAAATACAAATTTCTATGATAAATAATTATAAATTATTAGTTTCATTTTTTAAAATTACATGATTTATTATTATATGTGAGTTATTTTATTTTATAAAATTATCTAAAAATTAAACTACATTAATATAAAAGTTATATATATGTATATCCAATGACCAGATATCCAAAAATCAAATTTCCAATGACCACATATTAAAGGATCATATCTATATTGACCATATATATAAAACATATAATATTTATATATATACATATCCTTAACTAAATATATATCTAAAATAATTTATCATATTATCTAATTTTTTTCCACAATATTTTTCATATTTTAAACTTATTTTATTTTTTCTATATTTATTTAAAATAATATCTTCAATGTAGAATGTGATAATGAGAATTTATATCTAGTAGTATTTTTATGTAATTATCGTTAAAATCAATTGTTAATTACTAGAATTTTGTTTTATTTAGTTATCCTGAATTATATTTCATTTATTATTTTAATATTATAATAAAAATAAATATGGAATTGTTTAATTTAGTTCAATATTTTATATATAAAATGCTATCATACATATAATATTTATTTAATGGGACATACATAACAGAATCCTAAGGTGTTACATTCTACCCACTAAAAATAATTTCACAGTTGATGTTTCATTACTTTGACAAAAATAAATAATGGAACATTTGTCTCATTATATCTTCAGGTAACTATGTTTCCTCCTCAAACATATGATTTATCTATAGAAATTTAAAAAGCGGAGTGGTTATGTTCATAATACATTACCTCTATACTCGATTATTTCTACTTCTTAACCTAGATATGTTATATAATACTCCATTTATACTACTTCTTAATTATGTAAAAGTGAAATAAAATGTATATACTTCCACAAAAGATGTACATGGAACAAATTAGGAACTTATGAGAGGTTCGATGTAAATACAAGGTGATAAGCTTATATCGACCAGTGACTATGGAATTTTAAGGGGTTTTTATATCTAGGGAAAAACATTCTGTTCTTCTACAATATCATAACTGTCCTCTATTGGAATATTTTAAGGAAAAAAATACCTTAAAAATCAATGTCCAAATATCATCACAGTTTATTATTGTAAAACTTCTATCATATTTTTTGTAGTTTTAATGTTTTTTTTGATTGGTTGGTTTATTCTATATCATATATTGAGTAAAATCCAAACCCAAAATCTCAATAAATCTAATGTAATGCCAACTTGTTTTAATTTTTATACCTCTTCCTATATGGATCCCCAAATGGTTCCCCATAAATGATATAAGTGAAAATATTGTGATATGAATACTCTACATGGGTAAATTTTAGATCACCATCTCATTTGAGATCCAATGAGAAGGATCTCATTATATATTCCAGTGTTTAAATCCACTATTCATATTAAACATCAAAACATGGTTGAAAAATACAATTTAACTTCATAAATTAATCCAATATTGGTTCAATAGTTCTGGAGAACATCGAAGTAATCCTCTGGTACTGTTTAGATACAAGAGGTCGCAGTACTTTGGGATTCCATAAATCAATCATTACATATGTTTAGAATATTTTTAATGTGAGAAATATTATCAAATAAAAATGAAATATTATAATTCTTAATGTTATCAACTAAAACCCAAATGGTAGTATAGAATTTTAAGGCCTTACAAAGAACTACAATGAAATCCATGGTGATGTTATCCATTTATACTATAATTATGGGTAATAGTTTCATAATACATTTAGTCGTATATCATTTTGATATAAATATATATAATTCTTTGCATCATGATATTTACTAAAAAATATCCCTCCTCGTGTGGTCAAACTAGAAATGATCTTTAGTATCTCTTTACGTCTTCTTTTTTAGGATAGACTGTGGATATTTTTCTATTTTCCACATCCAATTACTCTATTATTAATTGTTTAATTGAAAGGGAAATAAACTAATTTCCCTAATAATTTATTTCAATTAATGTTAATATGGAACTGTTGAATATTTCTAACCATCTTTAATATCTCTATATTCTTATTTCAAACCTCATGAATCTTCCCATGGATAGATGGTAGAGAAATCATCGGGGACATATAATAATTCTCCAATAATAATTGTTTTCCCAATTACAACCTTTCAAAATCCAATTGCATTTGGCCCCTTCAATTCCTTTTCATATATAAGGTTGCATGACCCTTCCTAATTAGATTATCAAGCACCTAACTTTCCTTTCATAGATGTTAATTTACTAACCAATCATAATTTTGTATTAACACTAAATATTTCCTACAATTCATGTTCAAATACTACCATGGGAGTATACAAAATTCCATAATGAATATTATATAATTTATACTTTCAAAAAATAGCTTACTCATCTATATGTTTAATTCAAATATTAGTTAATCTAGTTTCAAATAATGTGGATGGTAAATTTTTTAGTAACCTTTTATTGAAATGAAGCATAAGTTGACACCATGCCATTTTATGAGTACACATCCAAAATAAATTATTTAAAAAATTATGTTTATTAAAAAGAATTCTCCCCTAAATGGTATCTTGATTATAGGTGTGGTGACAGTCCTTCTCACATTCTCATTTAAATTGCATTAACTTTCAAAAGTATAAAGCAACTTGACTCCCTAATGTGGAACCACGATTACCCGATTTGATAGTCTCTCAAAAATAGTAAAAATGAATCAGTAGTATTCATTAAATAAAGAAACTATAGATATTTATTATAATTGTTGGTCTAAGGAATTATATAATCAAAATTTTATTTAAATGATCCAATGATAAACCCTCACTTACTATTAAATGATCCAATGAGGACAATTTTTATATCTAAGATTCTCACATAAAAAATTGGTTTATAATTTCTCAAATCCTTGAGATAAATCCCCAAATTAAATTCATTCTATTATTTATAATTGTTCATTATGATAATTTAATATAAAAATACAATTTTTTTTTGAGACAATCTATAAAAACTCTATTCATATAATACATGAATAAAGTGAGGGGAATTTTATGTCTAAATAGAATTACTATAAATTCATTGAATGAGTAATTTTAATGGAATGTTAAAATTGGGTATATCATCATTTTCCACAGCTAATTGTCGATATCTATATTAAAGGCTAACAATTGAGAATTATTTATCCCCATTAGTTTGATAAAAAAATTCATCAATATAAAGTAATTCATACTTGTTCTCCAAAATGATCTTGTTATGTTCATTATAATCAATGTAGATAAGAATTGATCCATATTTTTTAAAAAAACCAGAGTTTTAACCCTCTAATATATCCATTGGGTTAAGAAATTAATTAATCACATTCTCAGGGAGTATCTTATTTATATCATAAACCAATTAAGGCTATTTTATAAGGACTAATTTCAATAATATTTGTACTTGGTATGAGTTCAATTGAAATCATAACATCAATATTCCAATGAGTACTAATAGACTCTTCTAGATATATAACATCGTGTTCTTGAAAAATAAACATATCTAAAATATTGAGTTTTTATCCAAATTTTTTATCAAAATAAAATTCATTATTATAAAAGAAGAATTATGTTAGGGAAGTGACATTCATATGTAGTTCATAGTGATACTTACACTGATAGATGATCAAGGGTACATTTGGGGTAAATAATGTAAAATACATATCACATTAACTAATATTGTCCCTAGGTATTGTTAGATAATCCCTAACAAAAAAACACATCAAATTCAACGAAATGGAGAATAATAATACTAAATGGAATACAATATAACAACTTCTATCATATAGAATTTTAAAACTTGGAATGAAATAGAAATAACCAATGGAGTTTTATCCCCAATTCAATAACTAATCATTGTAGATATTAATAATTTATTGTAGAGAGATTTCATGATACGAAAGAATTTATAGAACTATGATTAAATAAAATCTTTTCAATATTGATCATACATGTCACCACCCCAATTTTATAAATTTGTTTCTAAAAATTATTTAATCCAAAATAGTCTGAGACAGTTTTATTAAATAATTACCCAAATAATAAGTTATATAAAAATAAAAATGAAACCTCATATTTCTTAAATTATGACACCTTAATTTCAAATTATTTTCTTTCTGCTTCTACCAATAACACTTTTGGTACAACTAATGATATTGAATCACAGTTTAACCTTGGTTTAATTAGTCTTAAACAACATATTATTCACAACATAATCAAAAAAAGTATCAAACCCGTTCACTGATGACAAATGATATGAAACAACCATAACATAGATAAATTTTATATTATTTTTCATGAATATTAATTTTATATCATAATAAGTCACACTCTAGAATCTATTGACATAGTTTCTTGGAGATCAAATGCATAACCAACTTATTTTAAAAACATTATTTAAAATATCAAAAAATACATATTCATAGATGATTTTGTTATAAACATATCAATCGTTGTACTCTTCCTGATTAGCTGTGTTAGGAAAACATAATAAAGGGTGTTTTTAATGCTCAGTAGTGCGTGGAAGTAAGAGATATCAGCCAATGATAATTAGTGAGAATAAGATAAAAACATGGTTATGATAACATAATGAAATTATAAAATACCTAAATAAGGAAATAAAATAAAATAATGTGCATCAAAAATCATTAACCACAACATAAGGATTTCTACATATGATATAGAAAGAAGAATATGAATGTGGAATGACAAGATAATTATCATATGAATGAAAAACATAAAAAATGAATATGGAAGAACCTAGAATTGTGTTATAACACCACGTTTCCAACATAATAATATAAAATAATGTCTTATATCAATGATCACAGACATGATTATAATCAATTTGGGGATTTATTCCAATAGTGCATTAGGTTTACATTTTATCTACATTAACATAATTCACTAGGTTCACTCACTAGTCCCAGAATTATCATCTAATGAGATATGATGATTTATTTAATATATTTTTAGGTATATATAGTTGAAGTACCATAATACGTATTGTGGATAACTATATAAATGTGCTATATTAAAATGAAAATATTCATAATTATACTATAAAATTATTATCATATGAGAATAAAATTGGTTTTGTAAAAATCAAAGATTTATTGGGTGTGTTAAATGTTAATACTGACTATTAATCTTCCATTTTTGATCTAGTAATTTTTTGGCCATAATTCATGTGGTTTTTATGGTTTTATAGTTTTTTTTCAATTTTATGGCATCATGGTGTTAGAACGGGTTTCCCATATTGTGCGATGACACTTGTGAAAATGTATGGTAATCATTAGTTTCTGACTGCATGGTTTTTAAATTGTTTTAAAAATAGTGTTTCGAAATCATAAACATTTCCAAAAATCCAAAAAATTACATGATTTTTGTAGTGTTTATAAAACTCTAGGACTAAATCCCACAGAAATGGAATTAAGGACCTCATTTCTCTAATTTTCACTAATTATAGTTGAATTTAGGAATTTTCATTGTGTATAAATATCTAATAAATTTTGTTAAATGTATGGATTTATATGATATAATTAAACTCTTAAAAAGTCTAAATCCATTGAATCCAAATGGGAAAATGATATATAATTGAGGCATGTAATGTGAAACAAGTCTCTATTAAGGGTTATCCTTGATCTACCTCTCTTCCCATGAGATGATTCCTAGAAATGGTATTTGGATTCCAATTTGATGGTTTATAATTAAATCTAATGTATCATTATTCATTAATTTGTAGATCTATAGTGGTTTCCACATGTTAATGACTTCCCCTATGACCATAGTAAATCCCCCCATGATTGGTGGACATTTCTAGGTCTGTTTCAATAGTTTTGTCACCTTGATACACTATTATTATTGATTATCACATTGAATGACTTTTTTGATGATTATTATATGGTGGATATATGTTCATTTCATATTATCATGGTACTCCTATAGAATTGGTGAGGAATTCATCATATATTATTGAATTGAAAATGAATCTTTTGAATTGATGAACTCTAATGTGATATGGAATATAACTAGTTTTGTAGTTGAATTTAATAAATTTTATTAATGTAAAACTACCATTCATGACATGGGAACTTAATTATTCCACTTTATATACCTTACTATTTTTAATCAGAACCAATTTTTTTCCATCCATCACGTGTAATCTTGATATCAGTGGGTGTATGATGTGATTCTCTCTTGGATCTTTATCTGAATGATCGAGAATTTAATAAAAAACTTTTGGTAGGAATTCCATTTCCATATTGGTCATTTCATATGTTTTCTTGATGATTTATGATTTAAATTTTAAAAACTTTCTTGAAGTGTAATGGTTTTTGTGTGTAAGAGTGGCCCTTGAGATTCATGCTTGAAATGTGACCATATTTATCTTTTGTATAATCGTGATAACTATTTTAGATATTATATATTGGACTTATTATTTTATGTAGTAATTTAGTTGTTTCATAGAATATTTAAACATGATTTAAGACTAGTGATGTATTGGTATCATAGTTTCAGTTACACAACCTCTTAAAGGGGGAGTGTGATGAAGTGAGAATGGATACAGAATTTAGCTCATTTTTGGGAACGTGTTATGTCATATATATATATATATATATGTAAGAGTATAATATGAATGGGAATGGGGTATCTGTCATCTATAGGTCAGAGTGGTGGAATTCCATGAAATTGGGATGTGTTATATAATTAGTTCAAGCATGTAAAGTGGGTCATACAATCCTTAGAGTATAACAACCAACATTATGGTGGGAAATGTCGTGTTACTGATAATAACCACATTCTGGGCATGGAGCGAATTTCTTACCCAATAGAGGGGCAAAGATCTGCTGAACATCACATATTTTCTATCATTGTGCCAATGAAAGTGGGGTAGTGGATTGTGGTGGCTTGGTTATAACATGATGGATCAAAATATGTGTGGATGTTTATAAATTTAGAATTTACTTCCGAAACCACATTAACAATTATATATTATGTATACATATTGTAAGGACACATCAGTGATGTTCTGCTGGGTTTATTAGTCGTACCCTATAGGGTAATTCCTATGGGAATACATATTTACTGAATAGTAAACCGATGAAAGGAAAAATCCCAATGACTAGGGTTTTAGGAGATAGAGTGATAAATTTAATGTTTATACTAGGAAACACTATGAACTATTTTTACCTAATTTATTTATTTATTTATTGTCCTTTTATTATTAAAATATATTTTCTAACCACATTGGGTGTGTGGTTATTTTATATAAGATTGTTGTGTCATATGATATTATATTCATCTTGTTTATTACACCGAGTTTTTTCTTTGTTTTATATTATTGCTGGAAGGATATGATACTGAAGGTACAATATGACAAGCCTGCTTTTTATTACAACTTAATCATGCTTTATTACATAAAACATAACTTGATACAACAAAGAAGATCAAGAGGTTTAGTTTCTTTGGGGCTTAGGATCATTACATAAAAACTTTAAACTTTAAATACAACATCTTTATTCAAAACCTCCTTTACATGACCACTACATTCCTTCGTACTTAGCATTGCATGGGATAACCTGAGGACATGCATAAGAAAAGGGTGAGCTATAAAGCCCATTAAGAGAGTAAACAATTAATAACATGAGGAGTAAAACACATGTTAGGCCATAGGAACATCAATAGAGCATTAGAGTAACATGAACATAAAGGCATGATAAAGCATGATAACCATAACCTGGAAATGTGGCAACAACACTTAACATTGAATTAGCATGAGCCAAGGCTCATTGCACATGGAGCATGAGTAAACCCTCATTGCACTTGAAGCATGAGTAAACCCTCGTTGCACTTGAATTAGCATGAGTTAACACTCATTGCACATGACGTATCATGATACTATACTTTACCCAATGCATTGGAGCGCTATAAGGGCACACCCTTCTTAAACATTTCATTTCATGCATAAGTGTGCCACATGGATCATAAAACATGGAATCATAAAACATAATCATTTATTCCACGATAAAGGAATGTTTAATTCATACATTAAACTTTATAATCAATAAGTAAATGTGCATAAAGGTGAATACCCTTGATGGAGAAATGGGCATGGTATTCACTACATAATGATATTGGCTTAGAAAATCGGTGTGATTTCGGCAGCGTAACGGCGTGACATAAGAATTCATAAAAAATGGTTGATGAGAGAGAAAGGGGTTACACATAATATTTACATGTAATGGACAGTAAGGAGGTCATATAGATACATGTCCCAACAATTGAAAAGGAATTTAGATTCATGATACAAAAGTATTTCTTGAATATAAAAGAGGAGGAAAAAGTTCCTTTCGGAATTTCGGCATAGTAACGGGTGTACATGGGAGGCATTTAATGAGAGATAAAGGGGTCTCCCATCATTCAAACAATAATAGGGTAGTATGGGGTAGGTGCGAAACCATACCCCAACATTCATAATTGAAATTAAAAGGGCAATACAACTTAAAGAAAATTGACAAAAATGAGAAAGGAAGAAAAAACCCTTACTTGGAAGTGTGCTTCCAAAGGCTAGAGAGAGGCTTGTGAGAGGCTTCTTGGGATCTTGGGGAACCTTGGGAGGATTCTAGATAGAGTAGGGCAGAGGTTGGACGAACTCCAAGGGATTTTAGTGAGGAGGAAGTGGGAGTTTGGGTGGGTTTATATAGGAAAGGTGAGAGAATTCTTTATTATTTAGGTTTGGGACCCCTTATATTAAAATAATCCAAACCACAAACCATCCCATGTTATTTTCCCATGTTTTCTGGAAAAGGAAATTGGAAAACAATATTTTACAAGGCCAAGGTCCGAACTTATTGAAAAATTAGGGTTGCTTATGTGGAGGTGAGTCACACTCCCATGGGAATTAATTTAAAAAGGCAAAGTGATGAATAAGTCTTCAGGGCTCCATTAATGCTTTGAAAAGTAAGTCAAACAAACCCAAAACCTCATTATTTTAATGATAAAAGACATATTGGCCGAACTTAAGGATTATGTTATTTTATTACATCACCATTGGGTCATTATGATGTCATAAAACACATTATATATTTAAATGGTATTTAATTTTTACCCAAAAATTTGACTGTCTCAGAAAATTATGAAAAATTCACCGTTGGATAATTTCGACATCCTGATTACAAAAATAATATTTATTTTATCTAAATAATTTTCTAAATATGTTAATTTTCACTTTTAAAATAAAAACTGACATTTATAAAAAAAATTCACGGGTTTTGACAGAAATGGCTTTCAAACCTTAATAAAAATTTTAATTGCATTCATAAAATTGTAAGATCATTTATACTTAATAAAAAAAAATAATTTAATATTAATAATAATATTTTATTAAAATATTATTTAATTCAAAAATCCTTTAATTTAATAAAATATAATTCTTAATTAAATAATAACTAAAAACACCATTTGTACTTTAAAAACTAATTACAATGTATCAAAAATGACTAAAAATTATATTCATTATTATATAAAAAAATAATGTACATGAACATGGTGCTACTTATTTTTTACATAACCCCTTAAAATAGCCGCATAAGACCTAAGGGTAAGGTGTGCGATGGTGACAGACTCTTGGGGCGGCTCGGATAACATCGCTCGAGTGGTAATTTCAACCAACTTACACATTTCCCGTAGACGATCACGTTTGAGCTTGACTTGATGAAGCTCAGCTTGGGCTTGGTCAAGGGAAAAGCCCAAAGACACCACCTCTTTTCCGAGCTCTGACAAATGGGCTTCGTAAGGGGCAATTCTACTGGATGAGGCCATCGCTTCCTTTGTCTGAGTAGAAATGGGTTCATTAAAGCCTTATATTTATACTACTCAGATGATCACTGTTCAACAGCTATAAAAGTAACGGTCACAAATCTTAACATAAAACTAAAGAAGTCGACATCTTATAAAAAAAATTTTCATAAGGAAACATCTAACTAGATCAAGAGGTATTTTCTATTAATGAAACTTTGGGTCGTTACAATATTCCCCCCTTAAGAAATTTCACCCTCGAAATTTACCTTTTCCCACACTAAAACAAATGTGGGTAACTTAGCTTCATCATATCCTCCAACTCCCAAGTTGCTTCTTCAAACTTGTGGTTTCTCCACAACACCATGACGAGGGGCATTGTCTTATTTCATAGAAATTTTTCTCTACGATCTAAGATCTTCACTGGTTTCTCCTCATAAGAAAGATCGTCTTTTAATTGTACCACCTCGGAATAGAGTACATGTGAAGGGTCTGGTATGTACTTCCTTAAGAGGGATACATGGAAGACATCATGCAACTTGGCTATAGTAGGTGGATGTGCTAGTTGATAGGCCACAACCCCAACACGATCAAGAATCTCGAAGGGGCCGATGTACCTTGGACTTAACTTCCCTTTCTTTCCAAACCTCATGACCTTCTTCCACGGAGATATGCGTAAAAACACCATGTCTCCGACATTATACTCAAGGTCTCATCGACGATTATCTGCATAACTCTTCTCTCGACATTGGGCTGCCTTGATATGCTGCTGAATAGTTTTTACCTTCTCCCCCATTTCTTCGACCATTTCTGGTCCAAGCAGATTACGTTCACCGACCTCATCCCAACATGCTGGTGTTCTACACCTTTTCCCATACATGGCTTCATATGGTGCCATTTGGATGCTCGAGTGGAAACTACTATTATAAGAGAACTCAACGAGAGGAAGATGTTGATCCCATCCTCTTTTAATGTCCATTGAGCATGCTATCAACATATCCTCAAGTGTTTGGATAGTCCGCTTGGATTGGCCATCAGTTTGAGGATGATAGGTCGTACTGAAGTTCAGTTCAGTATTCAGAGCATGTTGAAGACTCTTCCAAAACATAGATGTAAATCATGGATCTCGGTCAAACACAATAGATAGTGGTACTCAATGCAACCGTACCACTTCCCTGATATATATCTGTGCCAGTTGATCCAAAGAGAAATCATCTCGAATAGAAATGAAGTGTGCAGTCTTTGTAAGATGATCCACAACAACCCAGATTGCATTGTTGCCTTTGTATGTACTTGGAAGTCCGGTGACAAAGTCCATGGTGATGTTCTCCCATTTTCATTCTGGTATGGGCAATGGTTGCATCATCCCCTTAGACATCTGCCTCTCTGCCTTCACTTTCTGACACACCAGGCACTTTGATGTATATTCAGCGATCTCCTTCTTCATATTATCCCACCAAAAGTTTTCTCGGAGATCTCGATACATCTTTATGCTCCCTGGGTGAATAGAGAAATTTGAACAATGTGCATCATCCAAAAGTTCCTTCTTCAGCTCCGAACTTGATGGAACACATAGCCTTTTCCCAAACCACACAATTCCTTCTTCATTGACATTAAATGCTGAGGATTTTCTCTTTTTGATAGCTTCCACTTGTTCTTGGATTCCCGCATAATCCTTTTGAGAATCCTTTAACCATTCCAAAAGAGATGGTTGAGCAATCATTTGCGAAAGGATTGATGATTTTCCCTTCTTTATGATTCCCCCATCCATCTTCATCAAGTCTAAGAAGATTGGATCCTTCTCAATTCTCATCATTGATAGAATCGATGGATCCTTTCTACTTAGGGAATCCGCCACCTTGTTATCCTTCCCAGGGTGGTAATGTATTGAACAGTCATAATCCTTGATGAGCTCTATCCATCTTCTCTGGCGCATATTAAGCTCTTTCTGTGTGAATACATATTTAAGACTCTTGTGGTCAGTATATATCTCACATATCTCTCCATAGAGATAATGCCTCCATATTTTCGAGGCAAAGATCACCGCCACCAACTCCAGATCATGCGTTGGATAGTTTCGCTCATGGATTTTCAACTACCTTAAGGCATATGATATCACATTATCATTCTGCATCAACACACATCCTAATCCCTTCTTCGAAGCATCACTAAATACCACAAAAAGCTCCCCACTTGTGGGTAAAGTGAGCACAGGTGCAGTGATAAGCCTCCTTTTCAACTCCTTGAAGCTTTCTTCGCATTCATCACTCCAAGAAAACTTTACTCCCTTTCTAGTTAGCTTGGTAAGAGGGTTGGACAATCGTGAGAAATTTCTCACAAATCGTTGATAATATCCAGCTAACCCCATGAAGCAATGGATATCAGTTATCGATGTTGGCCTCGACCATCCCTCAATTGCATCTGTTTTGGAGGGGTCCACAGATATCCCATTGCTTGTGATGATATGGCCCATGAATGAGACTTCCTTCAACCAAAACTCACACTTTTTGTACTTTGCATAGAGCTTCTCCTTGCGCAAAGTCTCTAGTACTGTTTTTAAATGCTCCTCATGGTCCTCCTTGGTTTTGGAGTATATTAGAATATCATCTATAAATAATACCACAAATTTGTCAAGGTAATCTCTAAAGACTCTATTCATCAAGTCCATAAATATTTCTGGAGCATTGGTTAGTCCAAAAGGCATTACTATGAATTCATAGTGCCCGTACCTTGTACGAAAAGCAGTCTTGGGGATATCTTCCTTCTTCACCCTTACTTGATAATATCCCAACCGCAAGTCCACATTGGAGAAGTATTGTGCTCCACGCAGCTGATCAAATAAGTCATTGATTCTTGGGAGAGGATACTTGTTATTTATCGTTATTTTTTTAAGTTCACGATAATCGATGCAAAGCCGCATTGACCTATCCTTCTTCTTAACGAAGAGGACTGGTGCACCCCATAGTGATGCACTTGGGCGTATAAAACCTTTATCCAGATTCTCCTGTAGTTGTTTATTCAGCTCTTCAAGCTCAACAACAGCCATTCTATATTGAGTCTTGGATATTGGTAGCGCCCCAGGTATAAGTTCAATTGAGAACTCAACATCTCTTCCTGGAGGAAGGCCAGGAAGTTCCTCGGGAAATACTTCTGTGAATTCCCTCACAATAGGCATTTCTTCAAGGGTGGTTTCTTCCCTGGACTCAATCATCTAAGCCAGATATGCATGCTCATAAGGCAGTAATATCAATGCTTGAGATGATGGAGCTAAAGGAGATTCATCTTCCTCCTGACACTTGTAAAGAATCGGGGGTCAATTCTCCATATGGAGTGTGATTTCCCTCTCTCGACAATTTATGTTGGCTCTATATAAGGAAAGCCAATCCATGCCAAGAATTGCGTCAAATTCCACCAAAGGGAGTATAACGAGGTTCGCCAGGAAATTCAATCCACAGATTATAATAGGGGATTACTTATATTCATGGGATTCAATGATTGCCCCATTTTCCATACTCACCGACGTCTTTACTTCCAGGATTTGTGGTGGTGATGGGATTGTTCTACTAAACATTCGAGATATAAAAGAACGCGTAGAACCTGAATCAAAAAGTACGTTCTCTATTCTTGAATGAATAACTAGCGTACCTTTCACCACTTCGTTGTCGGGGTTCACTTCGGAAGAAGTGATGGCAAAAGCTCTTCCTTGCTGTCTTGGAAGTTGTTGGTTGCCTCCGATAACGCTTGGATTAGGGCACTGATTCACGAAATGACCTGTTTCTTTGCATTTGTTGCATTTAACAATGCGTTGAGGTTCGAACGGAGCATTCCTCTCCTCTGTCGCAGCCGCAGGTCCTTCTTGCCGACAGTTAATAGCTAGGTGCCCTTCTCTTCCACACCTAAAGCATTTTCTAATCCCCCTAAGGAAATTTACAGGGTGCTTCTTTTCGCACTTTTGGCAAGTGGGGTGTTGGAACTTCTTAGCACCTTTGGATTTATCCATCGGACCACCAGCATTGAATTCCACCTTACGATTCTTGTCCCCATGATACCCATGTGATTCTCCGATCTCCATTTCAACCTTGAGGGAAAATCCGACAATTTCCTCATAGCTGTCGAAGTCACGGATCACTAATGTTTTCCGCAAGCTAGGATTCATCCCACCAAAGAAGTGGTCAACCTTGCATTCGGGGGTAACGACAAAGCCGGAAGCGTATCGTGCAAGCCTTGTGAAGTTTGCCTCGTACGCTCCCACAAATTCTTCATCTTTCTGCTTGAGGGAAAGGAAGTCCCTTTCCATCTTATGATGGAGGGTGTGCGGAAAATATTTATCGAAAAACATCTTCCGTAATTCCTTCCATTCCAAATCCTCGATCTCCTCCTCAGGCTTCGTATTTTTGATCAACGTCCACCATTGATCAGCTTCACCCTCCATACGATAAGCCGCTAGGAGAACCTTCTCTTGTTCAGAACATTGAAGGATAGAGAAGATCTTTTCAATGGAGTTGATCCATTGCTCTGCGATCGTGGGATCAGATGATCCACTAAAAGTAGGAGGCCTTTGTCTCATGAAGCACTCGATAGTGACTTGTTCTTTCTTAGGGGAGGGGGGGGGGGGGTTGAACGTTCCTCTTGACCCGTGTTTCTATTAAAAACTTGATTTATCTGAGAGAGAAGCGTGACAAAGTTCGCGATTCCCGCTCCCATTGGATTGGGCATCTCATTAGTACAATCATCACACTGATCTTCACAACGGTTGTTAGCCCGAGTTCTCCTATTAACAGCCATTGGCTGGAATAAAAGGAAATTTAGGGGTAACACATAAATGGTAATCCAAAGACAAAAGATGATGACTTATAAATAAACTTTAATCTCTTTAACTAATGAGTCTATAGGATTCAATCCAGGCTTTTCATGATCTTCCTTCTTACATATATTCTTAGGGGCATTTTTCCCTTAATAAGGGTTCATACTAAGATTGTGAATTTATCAAAACATATCCCCCGGGAGTGTCGTAACCAAGAGTGCAGCAAGGCCCGTTGTCGTGCACCAGTTCCCATTCAAGTATAGCTCAAAGCGATGTTTTCGGGTTTTACCCCTAGGATACATCTGTGTCAGAGCCGCCTCTACCTACTCGTATCCAGACAGGGATGTATTTGTTTGATAAACCACTTACATAGTATTTAACAAAACTTAGGGATGTTTTTATTATGGTTAGTCTTGTATCTAAGGCTTTACTAGGGTTTCCTAATCCCAAAATAACTAAACCTATCCTCTGATACCAACTATGACAACCCTGCTTTTTATTACAACTTAAGCATTCTTTATTACATAAAACTTCACTTGATACAACAAAGATGATCGGGAGGTTTGGTTTCTTTGGGGCTTAGGATCTTTACATAAAAAATTTAAACTAGAAATACAACATCTTTATTGAAAACTTCCTTTACATGACCACTACATTCCTTCGTACTTAGCATTGCATGGGATAACCTGAGGACATGCATAAGAAAAGGGTGAGCTATAAAGCCCAGTAAGGGAGTACACAATAAATAACATGAGGAGTACAACACATGTTAGGAAATAGGAACATCAATAGAGAATTAGAGTAACATGAACAGAAAGGCGTGATAAAGCATGATAACCATAACATGGAAATGTGGCAACAACACTTAACATTGAATTAGCATGAGCCAAGGCTCATTGCACATGGAGAATGAGTAAACCCTCATTGCACTTGAAGCACGAGTAAACACTCGTTGCACTTGAATTAGCATGAGTCAACACTCATTGCACATGATGTATCATGATACTATACTTTACCCAATGCATTGGAGCGCTATAAGGGCGCACCCTTCTTAAACATTTCATTTCATGCATAAGTGTGCCACATGGATCATAAAACATGGATTCATAAAACATAATCATTTATTCCATGATAAAGGAATGTGGAATTAATACATGAAACTTTATAATCAATATGTAAATGTGCATAAAGGTGAATACCATTGATGGAGAAATGAGCATGGTATTCACTACACAATGATATTGGCTTAGAAAATCGGTGTGATTTCGGCAGCGTAACGGCGTGACATAAGAATTCATAAAAAATGGTTGATGAGAGTGAAATGGGTTCCTAATAATATTTACATGTAATGGAAAGTAATGAGGTCATATAGATACATGTCCCAACAATTGAAAAGGAATTTAGATTCATGATACAAAAGTATTGCTTGAATATAAAAGAGGAGAAAAAAGTTCCTTTCGGAATTTCGGCAGAGTAACGGGTGTACATGGGAGGCATTTAATGAGAGAGAAATGGGTATCCCATAATTAAAACAATAAAAGGGCAGTATGGGGGAGGTGCAAAACCAGACCCCAACATTCATAATTGAAATTAAAAGGGAAATACAACTTAAAGACAATTGACAAAAATGAGAAAGGAAGAAAAAACCCTTACTTGGAAGTGTGCTTCCAAAGGCTAGAGAGAGGCTTGTGAGAGGCTTCTTGGGAGCTTGGGGCACCTTGGGAGGATTCTAGATAGAGTAGTGCAGAGGTTGGACGAACTCCAAGGGATTTTAGTGAGGAGGAAGTGGGAGCTTGGGTGGGTTTATATAGGAAAGGTGAGAGAATTCTTTATTATTTAGGTTTGGGACCCCTTATATTAAAATAATCCAAACCACAAACCATCCCATGGTATTTGCCCACGGTTTCTGGAAAAGGAAGGAGGAAAAAAATATTTTACAAGGCCATGGTCCGAACATACTAAAAAATTAGGGTTGCTTATGTGGAGGTGAGTCACACTCCCAAGGAAATTAATTTAAAAAGGCAAAGTGTTGAATAAGTCTTGAGGGCTCCATTAATGATTTGAAAAGTAAGTGAAAAAAACCCAAAACCTCATTATTTTTATGATAAAGCACATATTGGCCGAAAATAAGGATTATGTTATTTTATTACATCACCATTGGGTCATTATGATGTCATAAAACACATTATATATTTAAATGGTATTTAATTTTTACCCAAAAATTTGACTGTCTCAGAAAATTATGAAAAATTAACCATTGGATAATTTTGACGTTCTGATTCCAAAAATAATATTTATTTTATCTAAATAATTTTCTGAATATGTGAATTTTCACTTTTAAAATAAAAACTGACATTTATAAAAAAAATCACGGGTTTTGACAGAAATGGCTTTCAAACCTTAATAAAAAATTTAATTGCATTCATAAAATTATAAGATCATTTATACTTAATAAAAAATAATAATTTAATATTAATAATAATATTTTATTAAAATATTATTTAATTCAAAAATACTTTAATTTAATAAAATATAATACTTAATTAAATAATAACTAAAAACACCATTTGTACTTTAAAAACTAATTACAATGTATCAAAAATGACTACAAATTATATTCATTATTATATACAAAAATAATGTACATGAACATGGTTCTACTTATTTGTTACATAACCCCTTAAAATAGCCGCATAAGACCTAAGGTTATGGTGTGCGATGGTGAAAGACTCTTGGGGCAGCTCGGATAACATCACTCGAGTGGTAATTTCAATCAACTTCCACTTTGCCCGTAGACGATCACGTTCAAGCTTGACTTGATGATGATCGTCTTGGGCTTGGTCAAGGGCAAAGCCCAAAGAAGCCACCTCTTTTCCGTGCTCGGACAAATGGGCTTCGTAAGGGGAAATTCTACTGGATGAGTCCATCGCTTCCTTTGTCTGAGTAGAAATGGGTTCGTTAAAGGCTTATATTTATACTACTTAGATGATCACTCTTCAACAGCTACAAAAGTAACAGTCACAAATATTAACGTAAAAGTAAAGAAGTTGACATCTTAGAAAAACATTTTTCATAAAGAAACATTTAACTGGATCAAGAGGGATTTTCTATTAATGAAACTTTGCGTCGTTACATACAATATCCCCACTAACAGAATCCAGACCCACATTTCTAGTCAGTTGCCTCTTGGGTATAGGGAGACACCCAAGCTCTCTTCTAGTTCTCCTTCTCTGACATGGTGGTTTGGGTCTGGTGTTACTTCTTTCATGAATTTTTACATAGAAAATGATCAATGTCCAAACATATAAATAATGTACATAGTTTCATTAGATAATATCCATAGTTAATCATAGTGAAAATTTATGGATATTAACATATATGAAAAATACATTATAAGAGTAATAGAATAATACATTGAAAAATGGAGGTGTATTAGTATATATTTCTAATAAAAAAATAGGGTTGTAACATCAAACATCTCTCGATGAAAAAATATTCAGACGAGGAACCCTTTGAACTTTAGTAATTTTGTAATAAAAAAACATCATAAGATTCGAAAAATTATATGTTTTTTAAATACCTTGATCTAAATCATTTAGTATTCCAAAATATATTGGTTTAGAATAATATACACTCTAAACATATGAAATTGTAACATAATATTAAAAAATATCTCAATGAAGAGAAATTGAGATGAAACCCTTAACACATGTTCATCATTGGTCATAAGTGCTATAAAATCCTTGATAATAATTTTTAATTTATAATAATTGTAATACCATCCAATATTAATATATATAAGATCATATAATCTAAGATCCCAGTTATAATATTTCAAATACGTATAAACCCTATTTTTCCCTGTATTTTGCTTGGGTGTAGTTCAACGTTTTTGGGAGTTTTGGTGGGTTTTATAGTTTTATTTATGTGGATTCTCCCTAGATGATAATGAATATGGCATGTCTTTTATTTATTTCTCTTCCATTTTTTGGAACACATAATTCTAATTTCAAATTATTTTTGCTTTAATTTTTAGAATTCATTAAATAATTTATTATTTGTAGAACCACAAATTACATCATTATCATATATTTGTTAAAAAGATATATATAGGTGATTTTTTTAAATAGAGTAATATATGACTTATATATTGAAAAAACATTTGATAAAATAGAAATAATAACTATTATTACTATGACCTATGTTTTTTTATGTGTGTAAATGTATTTTGATGTTGCAAAATTATATTTAGGAAATGTGGATTTTCAAAACAAGGAGTTTGTTCAATAGAACCGTCCTCAATAGGAAAACCATTTAAAAATAATATTTTATATAAATAGAATATAATTTAAAATTCATATGTGATTCTTATCATAAGATAATACTAGAGCAATATAATATGGATTTAGGGAAAATTGTATTTTGATAATATAGACCTTATTCCAGATTATAACCATTAGCTACTAGTATAGACTTATTAATAGTTATCACACAATGATAATCCTTCTTATTTATAAACACTAATTTTGTACTTATACTGGGATAGTCATTGGATCTATTAATAAATTCAAAATATCATGTTCCACATGAAAAACTTTTTTCATCTTATATTATTACACAGAAACTCTCATCTACAAAAGATTATTCTATAATCTAAGATTCATTTTAATATATAAAGGTAGAAAACTATATAATGTTTTCAAAAATACTTTATGTACTAATCCCTTCATCTAATAATCTTATTAATATTTCAAAGGGATTTTTCTTAAGGTCCTAGAATATCTAGGAATCACACATTATAGTTCACTAGTATCATAATTTTTCCAGCTTGTTTTGGAAATTCAAGTTCCAACACTTCATCCTTGTTATATTAAAAGATATATTTATGTATCATGCTTTCTATATAATTACCTATCTCATCAATTTGAGTCATTTTTTATGAATATTACAATTTCATAAAATTTAACATGATTTTATTCTTCAATACTCATTATCTTTTTCTTTGAAACTCTATATGACATGGAATTAGTAAAATGTCCATAGAATATTCCATTATAATCCCATGGATATAATTTACCCTCATTATTCACGGTGTTTAGAAAATAATCATTACAACCAAAATTGTTATTGTAATAAACTTTTATATTTCTAATATTCTTAGATCATTGGGTTTCTTCTTTAAAATATTTCGTATTATAACAATATTTATGACAGAAACTTATTTATTCATACATATATCCCAAAAATTACTAGGTGGATTATATTTAAAAAAACATGTTCTGGTAATTTCTGGTATGTTCCTATTCATCCTTTTAACCACACCATTTTGTTGAGGGGTCCAACTAGAACGAAATGAATGTTTTGTACCTTTTCGTTTAAAAATATGAATGGATTTCCTGGTTTTTCCCCTCCATGTTCACTTCATAAAGTGGAAATTTTTTCATCTTTCCCTTTTTGAACAAGCATACAAAAAACATATAAAAATAGAACATGCTTAACACATAAAACATTAATCCATAAAAATGAATATAATAAACGACAAAAAAATGATTTCCCCCTTAGGATTGAAAATATAGAAGGATTAGAAAAATAAATAATATTTTTTTCTAAGGGGGATTGAAGTAGAAACCTATTTAATTTTCTTAAATGATGATTTGTGTTGATTCCTCATTATCCATGCATTATGTAGCATATTTTTATTCAACCCAGAATTTGAAAAATATGAAAATAATTTTATTTTAGATAATTTTCTTAGGGAACTTATATTAATGTGTACAAGTATTCTACTCCATATCCTTGATTCATTTGTTTTAACATTTTAATAGTTCATATTTATCAACTAATAGAATTAATACATAATGATTATACATTCTTGGTTCTAGGTTCCTCGAATTTTAGAAATTTATCTTCAAAAAACAAAACATGTATAATTATATAATTTAACAAAGAAACATTCATTAAAATGTTGATAAAAACTTCTCAAATTATTCTATAATCTATCCACCTAAAAACATTATTGAAAAATATTGATAATGGATTTCCAAATGATTCAACTCCAATATTTATTCCTTTGGAATTATCATTAATAATAGCATATACTCTATTAACTATTGATAAATATTTGATGTCATTGAATTATCCACTCGTATACATTTCTCAAATTTCTATTTACCATTTATCATTGATGATTTTCGAATTTTGTTACCCAAAAAAAATCAAACAAACAATTTTGTTGGTACACATATTTTATTGGGTCCAACAATGTTAGAAACTAACGATTTTGGAACAGAAATCTTTTGTGTTGTGTATAAAATCAAAAACATAAATTTTAAAATCAATATGAATTTAAATAATGATTGAATCCAGTGAATTTATTATTTTGAAAATAAAGAATTTATAATTATTCCCAAACTCTTCATTATGATAATAAGTAATTTTAGAGAAGTTATTGTTTTTAGAACTCGTTGAAATATAGTTTTTATAAAATATATTTTTATCACCATAGATTATTATTGTAAATTTATTTTTTAGATTTATTGATTCAAATGATTTTATATAATTTTGTTTTATCTTTTGTTAAAAACATGGAAATTTTTTCATGTTCTGAACACTCATTTGAATATTTTCAATAATATTAAAATGTTTGATGAATTATGAATCATACTCTTTTAACTTGGTTTTAAATATTAATATCTATTCATTTTAGTCAAATTTTATCAGATATCATTTCATTATTGTATTTTTTAATAGAATTTTTTTATTTTTTCAATGTTTATTGACTAGCTTAAAGAAAATTAGTATATTCATTTAGTTATTCATTAATTTTTTTCAATTCAAATTTAGAATCATTCCAAAAAAATAGTATAGTTGTAACTCATAAAAATGTTCTCTGGAGCACATATTTGGATTATAGTGAGAATTTTCACCTCTTAATATGTTTATGTGACACCATTATAATCTAATTAAGAACTCCATGTGGATTTCATGGCATTCTTGGATTTCATAATGTGAAAAAAATTATTGATATAATTTTTATATGAATATTTGTAATCTTGTTACTTTGGAAAATTTAGTTTTATTTTTCCAAAACTTTTTCAGTCATAACATAATAGTTTTTAGTAATTAAAATCCGAAATATTATACTTATTTAAGGGTTTCATAAAACCAAATATCTTATTATATATTTATTTTAACGTCAAAGAAAAGTGGGGAAGATAACTATCTAAAGAAAAAAATATTGATCTATCTTCATATGATGATTCTTCTATTGGAATTTTTTTTTGTTTTTATCCTATTATATATGTAAATTTAATGTGTAATTTTACAAGTTAACTAATCAATGTGTTACAGTTTCTTCTTCCAACTCTACTTATTCATCATTATAGTATCAGTAAAAAAATTTATTGAAAATTCTATTTTCGATAGATTATCTAATAGCAGATGAAATTCCAATACATCTTAGTGGAGTAATTATTAGAACATTTGAAGTACTAAGAAAAAATTTACCAATACCCATAGTTTCAAACTGTGGGTATACCTATCAAACTGTGGGCTCCCGAGGCGTCGGGATGGCACTATGGTCATACTTTTGTTGAAACCCTGGGTATAGACCACTGAAATGTCATCTTGACTATTGTTATTGAAAAATGTGGGTAAATAAGTGTACCCTCGCCTTACAGAACCGTGGGTATACATTTTTACAAAATAAATTATATACCCACAGTTAAGTATACTCTGGGTATAGAAATGTTTCTTTACATTAAACATAGCCACGACTTAGAAAATAGTAGGTATAGGTAGTTTTTAGGAGAATATATTCCCACAGTTTTCAAATTGTTGGTATAGATGGTTTTCCCAGAAAGAACTGCTTCCCACCCTGTTTCACCATTATGTTGCAAACTAGAATGAAAACCCCTACGAAACCACTCACCCTCCACCTGGAACAACCCCACTCCCCCTAGACACCCCTACTACCCCTACAACAGCCTGGACATACCCTTCACCCATAACACCCCTTCCCCCTTGCACACCCCCACTCTCCCCATAGACACCCCCGGAAGCCCCTCACTTTGCCCTCGACAGACCCCCCAATCACGCCCCCTCCTCTCTTGCACACACAACTCTCCACCTGAACATATCTCCCTTGTAGAACCCCCCCCCCCCCTTGTTCACACCCTAGACCCCCCCACTAGACCCCCCTGGACACCCCATGACTCCCCCACTAGACCCCATAGACACAACATAGACATCCCACCTTGGACACGCCCCTTGACACCCCCTGGACAGCCCCTGGACATCCCCATAGACCCCCTGAACACCCCCAGACACACCCTCTTGGAAACCCCTACTAGACCCCCCTAGAAACCCCCTTGGACACACCCTAGACACACCCCCAGGACCCCCAGGACCCCCCTGGACACCCCCTGGACAACCCAGTAGAACCCCCATGGACACCACCTAGACACAACCCTTGGACACCACTCTCCCTAGACAACGCTCATGGACCCCCCCTAGACACCCCCTGGATAGACCCCCCATACACCCCCCACTGGACCCCCCTGGACCCCCAGGACGCCCACTAGACACCCCCATGACAACCCCTGGACACCCCCTGGACGCCCCCTGGACGCCCCCTAGACACTCCCCTAGACACACCCTCCCACCTTGAAACCCCCTGGAAACCTACCTGTATACCCCCACTAGACCCCCTGGACACCCCATGGACATCCCCTTCCCCCTAGACACACCCTATAAACCCCCAAGGACACTCCCATGCATGCATATACATGAAAAAAAAAGCATATTATGAAATGTCAAGAAGAAAAGGGAGAAAGGAAACTATAAATTGAGAGTATGTATAAAATATTTTTTAAAAAAAATTAAAGGTACATGAATCATAAGTGCATATAGGGGTTTCAAATATCCAACAATGATATAGAGAAATTTCTAGAATATCGAATATTACACACTCATGAGTAAACTAGAAATCGTTAATTATGAAAAACATGGTTTATGCCATGTAAATTTGACTCAAAATACAAGAATTGGTTACTTATGTCTTGCAAAAAAATGGTGTAAAATAAACATCACCCCCAAAATAGTATATTCACATCAATCTCGGTTGCATGTCATGGTTGAAAATAAATTACATCAGCTATGTTTTGTTGTTGGTTCTCTGTATAGCATGCATACCTATCCTGCATACGAAAAAAAGTAAACAAAATCAACAAAGTATCAAAAAGGAAAAGCCATCAGGAATCCAAAAACAGGCAAGAAAAAGCGCTTTTGAGCTCTTTCATCTACATATATTAACATACCCCTCCTGGAAATCCCCCCTAAACCTAAACCTCCACACCCCACACCCCATGCACCCTACCCCTCATTACACACTATTTGACCACACCCCCTCCTTGCCCCCTCCACACTCATGGAAAACCCCCCATCCTGCCACCTGCACTCTCTTGGGCAACCCCCTCCCCCTACACCCCCCAGACCCACACCCAATGCGCCCTCCCCCTGAACCCCACAAACCCTACACAGTTCCCCTTCACCCATCCTCCTTAAAACCCTACCCCCCTTCACTTGCAAATATTCACAGCCCCCAGCACCCCCACTACCCCCTCCATGACCCCCTGCACCCTGTCCCCCCTGCACAATCATAGACTGCCCCCACCCTTCCCCCTCCACACTATTGGACAACCCCCTCCCTACCACCTACACACTCTTGGACAACTCCCTCACCTTGCACACACACACCCCTACCCCATCCCCCCGGCACCCTAACACCCCCTTCACACTGCCCCCACCCCTCAACCCCCTTAAGATACATATATTCACAACCCCCATGCACCCCCATTACCCCCTCCCAAACCCATACACACTACCCCCAACAACCCATAGACACCCCCTCCTGGACATCCCCCAACTCTGCAACCCCTTGCACACTCCCCTACCCACTTCCCAGCTCCACCCCCTACCCTCTTCCACAGCACCAGCCCCCCTGAATACATGTACCCCCAAACCATCCACTGCACACCCCGCAACACCTCCCCTACACATACCCCTACTCTCTTCCCCAGCACGAGCCCCCACCCTCCAGTTCACAACACCTTCCGAATTCCCTAGAACCATCCACCATTAAATTCTGGTAAAAACACCCCCACACCTCTTCCCACTGCACACCCCCACTTCCCCTTCCCTCTGCCCCCCCCTCACCCTTCACACCCTCTCCCCTACACAAACCCCTGACCTCTTCCCAATACTAGCCCCCTCCCTGCAAACCCCAACCCTCATCCCCAGCCCCCACCCTTTAATATTTATAGAAACGCCTCCTCACCCTACACAGCCCCCACCACTTCCCCCTCCCCACTCCACACCCCCCTCACCCTGCACACCCCTCCCCTGCACTAACCTCTACCCTCTTCCACAACACTAGACACTCTCAATTTTTTACCCCTATTCCCTCTTCCAAGCACCAACCCCCTCCCCAAAATACTAGTATAAACACCCCCACACCCTGCACACCCCCACTACCCCTTCATACTACACACCCCTCCTCCTCACCCTTCAAACCCCCTCACTCTACACACGCCTGACCCCATGCACAAACCCATTCCCTCTTCCCCATCACACCCCCTACATCCCCTCTCTCTTTAGAGTTCATTATAGTTGTCGATATCAGTAAATATATTCAATCATAGTGGAATTTAACCTTCACTCCCCCCTCTCTACAACAATTCTAGTTGTCTATATCAGTTAATATTTTTAATTATAATTCTATCCTTAAGGTAGATGATTCGAATCATATACCAAAAAATAACATTTAATGATTAATAAACCCTATCACATGTTTGAAATAGCCTTGAGGTAGCTAATTTGAATAATATATCAACAACTATCATTGAATGAGTAATTAAAACAAGAATACATGTTCCAAATAGTGCTTTCAAAAGATGAAAGTTGTGGATAAACATCCACCTCATTCATAATAATTTCAATAAGAATAAATTTTTTGAATCCAAACAATTAAATAAATTATTTAGACATGAATTTAAGGATGCATTTAAAAAATTATAATTAAAAAAATAAAATAACTTCTCAAATTAATTGTAATGTTCTTTAAAAAAAGCAGTAACTGTAAAACTACAGTGTTCTTAATCCGAATACTTACATGTAAAGAAACCCAAAATTATGTACAACAAGGACAAGACCTTTATCCAAGTTAATATCCTTTCGATATAGAATCATCCAACATCTTGAGACATACAAAAAAGTCATCTATAAGTCACAATTGAAATTTTATATTACCATAACTTCTTATTGTCAGTTAAGAGGCTATCACAAACCTTATAATGAATTACAAGTTGAAAATAAGTCATACAATTGAACAATATTTTTGACCCATTGGAAAACAATTTCTTTAATACATTAGGGTCAATGTCCATGAAAGATGTTTCCATTCTAGTTTCCTTGTTATTGTAACAAAAAGTCCCATCTGAGGATGAGCAATATACTAATCCATCATTTTTCATATTAAATCAATCACAAATTGTGAAATAATCTTCTTAGCATCACATACATAGTCGAGGTGGGGGGAATATCATTAAGGATATGTTTGATATCACTACTTATAGAACATATCAATGATCACTTTTGATATGGACGTAAATAAGAAGAGGTGTTTGTTATGCTATATGGACAGTGGTGTTAATGTTTGTGTATGAGAATGCACATGATTCTTCATAGGTAGAAAAATAAATGTGCATCACATACAATCAAATGTAGGTGGAACATGTATCCCAATAATCATATAACTCACCTCATATTGTTGAGTAAGTCGTTTTATATGTTTTCGTACACCATATTATTCATAAAACTTATTGTAATCTCAAACAAAAAGTTTCCATTTCTTTTCAAAGGAATCAAGGAAAAAACAAATATACAATTGAATAGCATAAAATACATACTTCTCAGAATATATTCATTAAATGGAAAATTAATGAACCAACCATATCCCCAGACAACATAATAGAATTATTTATGGGATGGAATTCCATACATGTCACCCACTAGTTGTGATACCATAGGACTACACCACTAACTTCATCAGGGTTCACAAATGAATGACTAATCAGCACAAAAAGATCATTTCATATAACCTATTATTATCCATTTTCTCCAAATGGCATCGATTAATAATTTGGATTCTTATGGCTTAACCTCATTTAATATTTATTGATGAGTTAACTGGATTAGACTTGATCTATTTAGTTGGATTTCCTCTATAGTAAACTATGGGTTATAATATTACAATTCTTTTAAATTTCAATGATGGTTCCATGAGTTTATACTAGAATAATTGATTTGGAATATGGGAAAGACTCACCCATTGGTATTTTTTATGAGATTTATTGAGAGAGAATTCTATATTGAGCCATATGGGTTCTCTCATATTATTATTCTCGTGGTTTTCTAGGTTTTTTACATTTTTACCATTTATGATTTGACATGTACCACGACTATAGACTATCCAGTGATGGAAAACGTAGATACAAAATGATGTTGATTACCATTGTAGAGATCAACCATCATTAGTATTTTTATTACTCATTAACATAAATTATAAATTTGTCAAATTTTAATATGATAAAAAATAATTGATTATTAAATCACTTCTCAATGAAAAAAGTTAATTTTAATTTTAGGGACACCATATTTTGAGTCTTAACGAGTTATAATAAATCCCTAAACATTCTACTATAGAAGACGGGCTTCTTACTTGTCATCAATATTATATTGTATATTTATATTTTGGAAAGAAACTGATCTTTTTTATTTCATGGTTTATAATACTAAGAATTGGTGTTGGGTCCAGGTTGATACTCAATATCATTGGTCATAGTTTCTATAGTTTTATATTCTGACATTCTGGTCAAATTATGACAACCTAAATGTATTGCATAAAATTAATTTTTTATTGCGTGGATTATTTTGATTATTTTTGAAATATTTCATTGTGTCATTATATGTATTACATACATATGTTTGTCTTAGTATGTTTATTAAAAAAATTAATCATATATGCGGGTATAGTCTCCCACTATACTACTTTACACCCTCACTACTAGTCAACATATTTATCATATGGGATAGTATTCCTGGGGTATTATATAAACCAATGGTGCAGTCACCGATTGGTGGTAATACCTAGTAAAATGTTTTTAGAGGTTTTTTAGCATAACTATTGGGGATAATTAAAGAATATAACAAGAAAGTGTTGATACATGGTATGATGACTTTCTTGGGGACTATCCAACCAATGAATGTGGAAAGTCCATGTTATCTTGGACTAAATTTATATTTAGACTACTTGATTATATAATTGATCTAAATTAATTGAAATTTTATTTATCTATGCCCTTATTGTTGAATTTTTGGGTTAATATTAAATTTTACAGTGTAATGATAATAAATGAGAATTATATATATATATTGGGTCCATGATGGGTATTAGATATAGACCTAATATTTATGTGGTTTGGGATATTTAGAGTGGAAAAGTAATGTGGTATCCCTCTGATGAAGAGGCTCTAAATTTGTAGTGAGTTTTTATATAAGACACAGTGTGAGTGTGCTTGTTTTGAGATGTGTAGTGATTGCTTGTGAAATTGTTGGTTTATGCATGACATGGGAGTGGGTAGGTCGAAATGAATTTCAATGGGTGGTTTAAACATAAAAGTAAGTATATGGAATGTTAAATGACTAGTTACATTCAGATGGGGATAAGTTCAACCCATAGTTATGACCAATGTTAGGCATAATTTTTGGAGTAAGTTTGAGAGAGTGGTTACCTTATTTTTTCATGAATCTGGGTTTCGAATTTAGTACATTCTAACATTTGAGGGTAACCCCTCAGACTGGTTGGACATTTTTTAGGAACATTTAGGTGTGCGAGGAATATGTAAAAACATCAGTTTATGATATCAATTCACACAGATTTGACAATGTATTTTTGATAGTTGTGTTAGGTGACATGGTTTCTCTTAGATAAGTACTTATGTTATTCTTATTTCATCCTTATGGATGATTTCTAGAAGGGAAGTCTCATTCAGATTCCTTTCCTAGGGGACATTGGTACATGTCAGGTAGAAAAACTACATTCATGGTGGATAGAATGTTTGGCTACCATGGGAAATAACAGTTTTGGAGGGGTTTCAGTTTAGGAATATGGAGATACCGCGTGATCTTGAGATTAATACACTCTATGAGTTAGTGTTTCGATAGAGTTTACATTTTTCAATTGAAAAGTGATTATGCACATGGCCCTATAAACTCAGGACATGATTTTATAATAGTGGTGATACTATGAAGGAACTCTATTTGAATTATAAAATGTTGATATAATTATGAATTTTCATTTACAAGGTTTTACATGTTGATACTCCTATGGTTTTATAAAACAATAAGGGTGCTCTATGCTTGGTGATATTTGAATATAGAATTGGAATGTATAGGTTCTGGGATAAGTGAGGATAGTATATATTAAATATGGGTCATTGAATCCAGGATATAGTCTTCATGATATGTTTGTGAACAACTATGTTTCTATTGTATTTTTATGTAATCATAGAGCTACCCATGTTTGTAGATACACTATATTATTTCCATTATTGAGTAGGCTTACACTACATCAGGAAAAATAGAACATGGAGCTTGATTGATCTTCAATCAACCTAAAAGTTATATATTTCAAGGGTTTTATTATTATTGTGGAAGGTATATACCCAAATATTTTTCTTTATAGTATAATATATCCAATATAGTGAAATGAAAAGAACCAAAAAGGGTGATTTAGTGATCAATTAAGGAAGGAATCTCCATAATATATATATATGGGTTATGATTTCTACCATTGTTTATTGGAGTAGTTCCATGACTATGTGGTCACAATAATAGAAGAATTAAATATCTCAGCAAAGAAGATGGACTTGGGGGTGGAGAATGTCATACATAAACACTATCACTAGAAATAATATTTGAAAGTGATGGTTTAATTATATAGGTATTTCACAGGAGTCTCTTGGTTCTTGGAAAAGAAACTAAAACTCGACAATAAAGGGAAATTCTTGATTATAGAGAAGTCTCATGAGTGATCAGGTGTGGTTGATGATTACAATATGCTAGAGTTAAATAAAAAATTTGGAATTAATACGGTTGAAATTATGTGATAAACAATTCAAAAAATTAATGGAATGGGACATAAATAGAGAATATTGCTATAAATGGGAAATAAAAATAATTCTCTTAATTACCTATATTCAATAATAGGGGCTCAAGAAGATATAAAATCCAAGAATAATTATACATCCACTGCAATGAATAATCAGCTACAATGAAATAACATATGGATCATAAAATTGGGAGGAAAATATGTGAGACTTCCTGGAATGTTTATTTGGGAAGGGAATATTATTAAGGACCTCAATAACAGGATCCTAAATTAGTTGTGTTTTCGATTAAATCCAAAGAACAAAATGATGTGGTATAAATTATTGTAAATGAAAAAGGATTTTGGAATGAAAATGTGAGGAAGTATAATTTACCTCATAGATGAATGCTTATTTATTAAAAAACAATTAAAAAGGTAAATTGTGTAGTTAACTTGTTGTGGTTGTCAACATTATCCTAAATTAGTAGTGTTTTCGGTTACATAAAAAGAAAAAAATGCAGTGTTATAAAACATTGTAAATAATAATTCTTGTAGCAATAACAATGATATGAAGTAAAATATACTATTATAATGAATGATTATATTGTTAAATAAAAAATGAAAAAGAGAAATTGTGTAGTAAAATTGTTAAGTATGTTTATATAATAATATGTGATTATTATAAATATAATAAAAAAGAAAAGATAAGAAATTTCAAACCTATATGTCGGATCCAAGGGAAGGGAGGTGGAGGCTATGAAGAGATTTGCTGGAGTTGGGGTATGTTGAGGCAGAGGTGAAGGTTGGGAGGAGAGGGAGTTTAATTGGGATGTTTCAGGAAGAGAGGGAATCGAGAGGGGGGGAAATCGTCAGAGATGCGGGAAGGGAGGAGAAGGAATGGTCGTTGGGACTTAGGCAAAGGCCAGGAAGTCGTGGTCAGGAACGAATGCAGAGTTATGGGGAGGAGACCGGGGAGAGGTGGATATTGCCGGGAGGTGATGGTAGGATTGCTAGGAGGCGGTGGTCCGAGAGGTGAGGAGAGGTTTGAGAGGTGGAGGTCAGATGGACTGAACACGGTGGTCGGGGAGGGGAGGAGAGGGCTGAGAGGCAGATGTTGGGGACGAGAGGGTTTCAGAGGGGACTGTGATGAATGATTGAAGGAGGGTGCAATAGAAGAGGATGGAGGAGAATGATGGAAGAGTGAAATTGGGGATTGATTACAAATGGTTTTAATAAAACAGTGGGAATAGATAATATAAAACAAATATCCACATGGTTTTTCTAAATTGTGGGGATAAATTAATGGGGAAAGGCCCCGTTATAGTAGTGAGGATTGATATTGATCTGTAATAGGGTATCCAAAAGCTGAATGATTATTATCTATTTCAAAAAGCCTATTATTTAAATGTTTGATTATTTTTCATTACCACATTTAAAAGTGAAAAATTTACCTTGGTTGAATTATATGTGTGTTCTCACACATTGAATTTACCTTTATAGGGTTTAGAAATTGTAGTCCACATTTCATGGTCGGTTTGACATTGAGAAACTCAAAAAAACTAATAAGGAATTAATCTAAAAATTAAATCATTCATTAATTTATAGTTTAGTTCATAAATAGATTCAGTGTCAGCTTCCCAAGTATCTGGTTATGTTTATGGAATTAAATAAGGTGTTAAAACTTTATGAAAAAACCCTAAACCATGATTCACTAGATAAATGCACATTTTTACCTTCTAGAATCTATAATTCTCATAATTAACATAAGGGTATATTGCAATTAATATAACATTTCATTTATTATATGGAAACCATTTTAATGATGATACTGTGGATTAAAAAGTTTATAACTGAGAAGTAAAAGTCATTTCATGAGGTACCAATTTTTTTTAAGAGATATAGGAAGAAATGAATCTAGAGTGGGTTTTCAATTGAGTTCTTGATATAATGTTTACATTGAAAACAACCCTCTTCTTGTTATAAATGACTTATAATCTTTTATTAAAAATCAAAAGCATTAAAAATAAATTCATAGATTTTTTTTTCATATATAGAGATTTATAGTTGTTAAGGGAACAAAAATACTCTTCTTTATTCCACCGACCCTCTAAACCCTGATTTTTGTGATTTTCACTAAACTAGTCCTTTTACCATTGAATGCTAATCTTTTTTAGGGACTGCAATAATGTGTTCAAGATGTAGATACTTGTTATAATAACACAATAGTTTCCAACTGGGATTCATCATGGCTTTAAAAAAAAATCTTTCCATGTTATTTGACAAGGAATCATGTTCAGAAAAAGAGATGATAAATAGGGATATTATAATTGGAACACATATTTGTAAGATAAAAATGATTCAAAGAAGAAATATCTATGATATATGTTAAAGAAGTATAATATATCAAGGATAGTATTAATAAATTACATCATGGATGGTAGATATAGAAAAACTAAGATATCAAAGATTATTCTACTTCTTATGTAAATTATTACAGTGTACATAATCTTTTAGAGAGTTCAATGATAGCTGATAAGGTGTTTTTATTCATCTTTATTATGTTTTTCAAAACATCTATATTTGAAAAAATCATGTGAAAATTATATATTAATCATATATATCTCTTCCATAATATCAAAACATATTCAATTTAAAATTAATTTCCTTTCATTAAAAACCCACTATAATATTAAAACTCAATAAATTATCCTTTTATATCTTCCATTTCCAAAACATAATTCTTATTATACAAATTTAACTAAAAATATGTAATACATCATTTAAATATTTCCCTATAGTTTTATAATCTTACTCAAGTTATACAAGGAGAATAAATATGGGTTGTAGTATGAAATAATTGATTACAAATAACTACATAGATAATTATTAGATTTGAAATCATTTGAAAAAATTTATCCCTTTAAATTAATCTATTAATGTTTCTAATTAACCAGACATAGCCATATTTTCCACATAGATGAAATGAACATTTCCATATTTATTCATATAGGATTTTATTTTATATAGCACAAATTTTCATAGCCATTTAGAACCACATAGATGATTTGAAAACATATCTATTTTATGTATACGATTACACAACATAACTAATTCACATAACCATTCGATATACATATCCAAATTCTCATGTACCAGAATGATTTGCGCATTTGAATACATCACGAAAGTGATTTACCTAGTTTAATTCTTATTCAGGTTATTTTTCCATACATTTGAAAATTTATTCCATAATGTACAAAATTGAAATCATAAAACATTAAATTACAAATCACATAAAATATAGATAAAACCGAATGATTATACATAAAAACAGAATAATTAATAAATTTTTGGGTGTATTTAAGATAATCAAAACCTAATGTTGATGGTATGTGTTTGAACATCATTAAGAGTCGAATAATCTCACTCTTTTTTGTTATAAAACTGTATGAAAGAATAGTCATGATTTTTTAAACGACTTACCATGATTTTGAAAAATATTAAATTAAAAATATATTTGTAAATTTATTTTTCGTTTAAAATATATTGATTTTTCCTATTATTAGGACACTTATCTCCTCAGTATTGCTTCATTAATTAATAAAGTAATTATCCACCATTTATTAACCATAGGGTATGTATATCAATCTTCAATTTATGTTTTACCCCTTTATAAACATCTCAATCTGGTCCAACTTTTGTAAAATTAAAAAGGAAGGGTATGAATTGAATAAAACACAGTTAATATATCCATTATTGTAAGGAAATATTTTATATTGTCTTGAAATTGAGTATGTAATTATTGAAGGAATAAAAATAAGTAAAAAATAAAGAGATTAAAACATTAATTGAAATAATTTAGTAAGAAAAAGATAATAAATGAATAACATGATGTGAGAATATCAATAAGAGAGACATTGGAAATTTATAAAGATGTATATCATTGATTGAACATTATATAAAAAATTACTTCCACTAAACATCAACATGAATAGAAACAAAAAATATCGAAAGAAGATACATGTCTGTCAATTTGTCAAAAAAAAGGTTGGATGATTTTTAGAGGAGGTTTTTATTTTAGAGACCGTTGCAATCTACATTACTGATAGAAACAAACAAGTTATTATTATTTTTTTAGGTCCACAATATAATCTAAAACCACACTTGAATTATTTGTTCTGGGTAGGACCACTGAGAATATTTTAAAGATGACCTTGAGCTGTGTCAAAAATCATATGTTCCAGTAGCCACGAAATTTTCTTTCTTTAGATGACTATAAGATAAGTGTCCATCCCTGGAATTGTCAACATCTAATCTTGCATCATCCTTTTCTTGATCATTTGGACACACTGGGGATCGATCATAAAAATATTTTGTTTTCCTTCCAGTACCTCTAAACTTATCAAGCGTATCTTGAACTAATAAAATATTCAAATCATGATAAAAATGGAATCATCATACATTCTAATCTAGTAGGAAATTATTGACATAATTAAATATATAATAGTTGATGAGTTATGTTAATTCATTTTTGAAACATAAGATAATCCACTTATAATTGTTTATTAGTATGATTCAAAATACACTTATGAAAAAATTGAAGGAGTGTGTACTGCAAGGGGAATTTTTAATAAGCCACAATAGTTGAATCTTGAGATGTGTAACTTCCACTAAAATATTATTTAAAATTATTTCTATTAAACTCTTTATAACGATCATTATACCCTTTATTGAATAAATATTTCTAAATATTTTTTCTACTTTCTATATCAGAATTGGCATCATATATTTATCAACATATATTAAAGATTTTATATTTTGAGCACTGAAAATAATATATTCAGGTTCAGTAAGAATAGAATAATTAGGCTAAAGAGATACATAATCCATTGATGGAATAATCCTTGGTGGTCTATATACCACCAACTCCATCAATGTACTCCATACTAACAATTTTGTACATTATAATCATGATTAATCTTCTGTTGTGTCTGAATAAAAACCTTCCGCTTCTTTATAGACCATATTCAACAGATTTAATAGTCATTGATGGTCTGTGGATTCTAGAACAATATATCATAATAACATAAATTTAAAAATATTAGATACATTCTTTATTTCATTCTGATTTCCTTTAGATTTCTTATTATATCTCACCATTTAATTTTGATACATATAATTTCCTACACCAATTTTCTAGAAATATTCTCTTGAATTACTAAACCTCTTATAATATCATTATTTAACTACTTCACTAGTATTAGATTCATCATATTGTAATTTAAGGATTTAATATGTGAGGAATAATCATTCATGTCTGAGAGTATCTAATCATCTCCATTTAGTAAATCCGGAATAATTGAATCTTCAATAGTGGTAGTTTTGTAGTGACGAAACTTATTTATGAATACATATTTGATAATTTAAAGACCTTATAATGTATTAATATTTTCCTAAATTTATTTCCTAATGGATTAAATCTCATCATGTAATTCATGATACATGTATGATTTTACCATTGGGAGATTATGGAGGGATTATCATTGAGAAGAAACCATTTCACCAATATCATTGAAATATTATTTTGAAGGGAAAAAATATGTTAAATACATTATTATATCATTCTTTTAATAAATATCATTGAAACATACATTAGAATTATATTATTGAATAGGAGGTATAGTCTGAATATGTTTATACAGTTTAGTTTTTTCTAACTGATAACCCAAAAAACATATAAATATTATTAAGGGAAACATATTCTTATTTTAGTTATTTTATCTCATCATTATGGGAAATGATATATAAATTCATATAATACAAATATATTATATTATTATCAAATATAGTTATCATAGATGATGAATATGTTGTCAAATCATAAATTTATGTACTCTTTCTAACAAAGTGTTTTTTCACATGAACAGTAGGTGGTGGTGAGGACACATGTGGTGTATGAGAATCCATGATAGTCTCTATAACCACATAACTAACTCTAGATCAATCAAAATGTGATCCAGTAAGAATTGGATATGATTTATAATTCTCCAACTCTAGATCTTCCCTTCTCTGTGTAGTTGAAACAATAGGAACTATCTCAGTTAGTCTCTCCTAATTAATACCAATAGTTTCACCAATAATTAGTTCATCAAGATAAACCCCTTCTATAGTCTATTAAGTTGAATCTGAATTTCCTATGCATCGTAACATTGAACTAAATCATCTACAATAGTAATTATCACTGGTAATTGAGGCTCAATTATTATAGAAATTTTCTCATACACCTATCTATAAGACACTATCCAAATAGGTAATATATTAATAGGTGGTGAGGTTTGAAATGGATCAATCTGATCCCCACTCTCCTAGACACCATGTTTCATGGAACATTAAATAGAGTTCCAAAAGTAAACTATATTCTTAAATGGAAATATAGATAATGTATAAAATTTTCTACATTTCACTACATATCCCTCATTAAAATGAACTTTTTTCTACCTAAAAATCCATTATATTTATTAAAAAAGGATAATAGTTCAGTATAACTTTTACCATACATAATTGATGAATATAATGAATCAAGAACCTTTTAATATTGAGCTTTAGGTTATTGAAAAAACAAATAGCAATTACATATCCAAAAATAGATCCTTATCTATTTCTCCTTCCCTATAATTTATGACAGTCCAAAATAAAAAACAAAGGGCCTCAAATCATGCTTGTAAATAAATTATAAGTTTCTAATCAAAAGTATATGTATATAAAAAATTAAACACCACCGGAAGACCTAAAGAACATTCTCCCACTAGTGTCTAACAGAAGAAAACTCTACATTCTGGGGACAATGAAGAATCATAGCTAAATCAAGTGAAAAAAACAACACATTATTAAGATTGATGATTATAGAGAAAAAAATAATTTGTTCAATTGAACAAGAACTCATCATTCCCTATAAATTAATTTATAAATTCTTCAAAAATAAACGAGATTTGTTTTTTCATTAAACACAAATATCCAATCATAAGACTAAAGAAACTTCTTCCAAAATATCTTCGTACTCTTCAACCATGCCATATATATGTACATCAAAGCACGAAATTAGTGTGGTAAATTATCTTGGGATTTCATATAAGAACATGATCGTACCTCAGAAACATGATTAAACATTCCAATGGTAGAATGTTTTTTTGAGGTTAAGAGATTATAGTGATGTTATGTGAAAAAAATTGGCTTCTGGGGAGAGATACGTACACAAAGGGAGAATGGTTTGAGTGCTAAAAAAATTATCTCACAGACTCAAATCCCAGACAATTCTTGGACCTGAATTGTTTTAGGTTGATTTGACCAATATAAATTAATATAAAAACAAAAGAATGAAAATTTCACTTTCTGAATTCTACAATATTTAAAATAGAATGATGTAATAAAATAAATTAATTACCAAAAAATAGATTAAAATGATTAATTTATAACAACTAATTTATTATTTATCAAATTAAGATAAATTATAATCACTTAAAACTGAATTGACCAAATCCCATTTTAAGAAAATATAAACATTCCCATATAAATGGTTTTCTTGAAAATAACTACTAAATGATTCTTACCAATGAAAAAATAATGTGTAATGTCACCTTTTTTAGTATGATCAATCCATAAGTTTTGAATTATATCTATTTTTTCAAATGAATTATTATAATCTTTGAAATATTAAAAACCCTTGGGTTATCATATCTAATTGAAACATTGTTATAATTTAATACAAAATACATCAAGGTGTGTTTCATCAAAATGATTATGCACAACATCTACGAGAAAAAATATAATCATTGTATAGAAAAAGATAATGTGTTGAGGAATTTTTTCGTACTAGGCCAAGATACACTCAATTTACCAAGGAAGTGGTCATTACCTATTATACTCTCCCAATGTAATCTACAACCATTAAATTTTGCATCTGCATGTGATGTTAAGCTAAAATCAAATGTTTTTTTTGAAAAAGTAATGAAATATATGTCGATCCTTTTCTACAAAATAATATTCTATTGGTATCTTTTAAATGATGTTAAATATTATTTTCTAGGTATATGTCACAAATAAATATTAAAATTATAATTTAGGGTCTATTAGCTATTAAATACAATATAATTCGAATTAATACTTGGTAAAACATGTTTCCACATGGTTTCCCAACTTCATGAAAGTCAACCATATCACGAGAACTCATATAAGGATGTATGTAATTTAACACTTTTAGTTCAAAAAATAAGTCAAATTTGTAATTTAATAGATTCATTACATTCCCAAAGTCATTTTGACAAATATAAAAACCTCGAAAACAATTAAACTCAGCCATCATGATCATTTAATATTATTTTCTCATGGGTGATGAATTTTTTTACATAATATTATATTTTTAGGAACAATTAATTTCATCATCAACATATATATTCTCTAAAAAATATGTATATATATAATTCATAATTAGATTATAATATAACTTTCTTTAAAAACCCATTAGATAATGGTAATGATCATATGCATTCATACCATGATCTAGGTGTTTATAAAATGATGTAATAAGATTTGTTATATTTAAAATTAAAAATGTAAAATAATTTTTTCCAAAACTAGGATTCTATTTTACATAAACATACTCCTTAATAAAACCATTTAGATAAGTAGATTTTACATGAATCTTCTAAAATTTTAAATTCATATGTGATTCATAGTTGAAAAGAATCTTAATTTATTTTAATCTACTAAAAGATATAAAGTTATCTTCAAAATCTATACCATTTATTTGATTAAAACATTTATCAACTAGTATATCCATATTTCTATGGATGAAAACACAATCATCCTTATATTTCTTAATGCTATACTTTTTTTCATATTATTGAATAGTAAGAGGGTCTATCTAAGAATTCCCCAAACATTTTCCTCTTGAAATGTACTAAATATTCCCTTATTGATACATTCCAACTCCATATACT
The DNA here is from genome assembly GCA_963277665.1 of Viscum album. NCBI lineage: Eukaryota > Viridiplantae > Streptophyta > Magnoliopsida > Santalales > Viscaceae > Viscum > Viscum album. The sequence continues at coordinate 1,793,421,746 of OY728121.1, forward strand.
AAGGATTTTTATATAAAATTATGTTCATGTTGAGATATAAATGGAAAAACAATACAATATTTCATACAATCCTTCTAGTCCTAATTCATTTATATAATCATCCTATAATCATTTATAAGGGATGGTTCATAAGGGTTCTATGATATCTAGGTAGTACACTTTCTTGTTTTCTAGTATCTAACCTTTTAGGATTTGGACATGGAAAATAATGTTCCAATATCCCAACCTTTATACTTTCAATGATATGTTTATGTCTCAGGTTTTTGAATGAATCACCCCATTCATTAGTTTGATTCATTTTTTTTCAAAAGTATCACTTTAATAAAATTTGACATGTGTCAATTAATCAATAATCATTGACTTTTTTTTTGAAAACACAATATTCCCTTTATGTAGTAGAATACTCTAGGAAGATTACTAAAATATCATTTTGATCAAATTTACCACGATTATCCTTGGTGTTTAAAATATAATCCATGCATCCAAAAATATTAATGTAATGAAATTTTGGATTTCTATTGTTCCATAGCTCATAGAGTGTTTTATTTAAAAGAGTTATTATTAGAACACTATTTATGACCTAACAAGAAATATTACAATGATTGGAAAAAAAATAAGATGCATGTTTTGTCCCCTTAACATTATTCCAGAATTTTTTTGCAGATTTATATTCCTCCTCTAAAAAACAACCTTTTTTGAGGTGTCCAAGTGGAAGAAAATGTAATTTCGATACCATGTTTTAAAAAATAGGAATTCAAATCATGAATTTTAAATTATCATACATGGTCATTTATTAAAGATATAATATTAAATTTTTTTATATATCTGAAAAAATGGAAAAAAATATAAAAAAGATCTACTTTCACTCTAGACAAATAAAAATGAAAACAAAAGTAAAGTATGAAAATTATTCAACTAAAACATAAAAAATATTTCCCTCTTAGGATTTATTTTTAATTACTAGGTACAAAAAAAAATTTATTAAATTATTCTCCTCGCCTTGGATTCCAATTGAAAACATAATTTTTTGAGTTGTTTTCAAGGATTTGATATAAATATTTATTACATATTATATAAATACCATCGTAATCTTTTATGTTTCTAATTTAATTTTTTTTTCAAACTTATCACCATGTAACAAGCATGATGCGACATAATATTATAGCATTGTTTTTATTTTTAAAATTGTCAAATTAAGTATTCAATTTTACTTAACAAATAATTATTGGATTTTTTTGATATAAATATTTATTTTCCAAATATTCATTATTAGCTTCTATCATAGTAATATATTCATTTAACTATTTATATGAAGAATTTTCAGTTTTATACTCAACATTAGTGAAATTATTATCATTTTTTATAACAGAATTTCATAAAATTATATTTCTCTAATTAACTGTAATATTATATATGTGGAATTTTTTTCATGAGTAAAATGTTTTTTTCAATAATATAATCTTACATTTTTATAATTACCATAAATATTCTTATATTTGATCAAGGGATTCATTGAACCTACTATCTTATTATATAATTTTTTATACTTCCTCTAAATGTTTGTAGGCTCACTATCTGAAGCTAATCTTCTTGAAGTATCTTCATAAGATGATTCATATATTTGAATTTTTATTTCATTTTTTAACCATTGAAGTTGATACATTAGAAGTATTTGTTTACCTTTTAACTATTATACGATCTCTAGTTTCGGGTTTCATCTTTTTATATTACATCAAGAGAGTTACAATAAAATATTTTATATTTAATTTCATAACATATGTACATGTTCTAATAGTAGTTTAAATAACAGTCCACCGTGGTGGTGTAATTATTAGATAATTTAGTTCATGACCATGTCCTATTATAGTTACTCCAATAATAGGGACATTATTAATAATTTTAGTAAGCATCACAATCCATAGTGGGATTATATTACCTTCTATAATTCTTAAAGTGTCAAATTTTATCTTGGAATTATTTTATATGAGAACTCACACATTCTTCATGCCATAATAAGCTAATGAAAAAGTATTCCACATTTCATCGATTATTTTTAACTATGAAAAAAGGTTTAACTCATCTATATAAGATCCAAAAAATATATCATTCATTTATTTAGATTTTAGATCATACTTAGCTTTGTAATCAATATACCAAGTCTATGGTTATGTTTTTGGAATTACATAATTGTTACATCTTTAAGACAATCACATAGACTAATATTTCATAGGTAAATGTTCATCTATTCCTTCCAAAAACCATTTTTATCACCATTAACATAAAGATGTTGAATCATTGACATAAATTCTCTATGATTAGATATATTTTCCATTTTGAGGAAGATATTTAGATTTCAACTTATAATAGATAGGAACTCAAAATTCACCTCCTATGATAAATATTTTTTTTCATATAAGGACAACACAATGACATAAGAAGGGGTGAAATGAGTTTTTGAAATATTATTCCATTGGAATACCATCCTATTTCATATATGAATAATTTTTTGTCTTTTTTGAAAAAAACGAAGTGAAAAAATTAAATCACCAAAAATAAAATAATTCAAATAATGGTATTTATATTTGTTTGGAGAATAGAAATAACCTCATATACTCAAATAACTCTTTTCTATATGTGTTTAGTGATTTTAACTAGAATAATATTATTATTGGGGATTGCAAGTCATTTTTCTAGGTATTTCACGATTGAGTTCTTATAGTCAATGCTTGTTATAATGACACGTGATCATTCAAATGAGATCCAAAAATGATTAAAAACAACAACATACAAGATTATTTTAATTAGATATATTTAATATAAAAGTAATCATAAATACAGTGTTTATTGTTTGAACATATAATTATACGATAGAAATGATAGATACAACAAATCTCATAACGAGATGTTGAAAAAGGATACAAGCTTGTGTATAATCTTCTAAAATAAAAACCAGAATTTAATATATGTCATAGTAAAGGATCTGGAATATTTATCTCCTTCTCGTGTAAATTAGATATGAATAAAGAGGATTTGAGAGATTTCATTGATAATTAACCATGAACTTATATTCCAATCTATTATTTTTTAACAATATTTTTATTTAAAATATCTTGAAGAAATTTTAATTTAATTGCACAAATCACATCATTGAAATCTTAAAAAATTGAATTAAAAACACTACTGGTTTTCATGAAAACCCCTTGTCTATAGTAAAGACCAATAAATTATTCTTACACTTATTTCATTCTTGGATTTTTATTCTTATTATAATAAATTTTATTGTAAATATGTATTCCATAATTTAATGATTTTACTACTATATTTAAATATCACTTATGTGGTTCAATGGTAATATATAATGGTTATAACATGATGTGACTTTTTTTATATCAACTTATATATAATTATCAGATTAAAATTAATGTAACTAATTTGATCCATCTAGAAAATTTGATTCACATGGATTATTTACATCACATAAGAAATTATTAAATGTAGAAAAATTTAATCATGTAGGTTTTTACATCATGCAGAAAAATTTGACCTAGCCATTTAGAACCATGTAACTGATTTTATCATGTATCATATTTACATGGTCGATTACTACAAAAACATGATTCACATATCCATTTCATCTATGTATTTTATTGATCTTGCAGTTGAATTATAGAAATATGAAAATCATTCACATGGGTGATTTACAAAACTAGATTCTCAAGAAGATGATTTTTTCGTACATAGGGAAATTTGATCCACAATATCTATAATTTTAGGCCTAAAAAATTAATAGTTGAATCACATAAAATAAATATATAACCTAAGAATCATACTTAAAGAAAAAATATTCTGAAATTTATGAGGTATATTTTCGATCATAATAAACTAAGGTACATGAGATAATTTGGAACAACATGAATAGTCTAACATAATATTCGCTAATTGTATATTCATTGATTAGTCCTTTTATCCAAATACTTGTGTCATGTGCATACATACATGATCCAAAAATGATATGTGAGTAGTGTGAAGATGTGAGATTACAGAACTAATCTATCCCAGGGAAAATGAATTTTTTTTATGATTCAATAATCTTGATTATAAATTCAATTGATTATAGAATTGATGAGTTCACATTATTTTTCATATAAATATTTAATATTAGATGATAATTTAATTTAGTTTTGATATTTCATATATCTATATGATATGAACACATGTTTTTCAGTAAAATATGTAAATGAAATTTCATTCCTTATCTTATATAAATTCTTAGCATATATGGATTATAGTTAATTAATTTCTTATGGAAGACTTGGTGAGACTTAAATGGGTTTTAATCACACACTGTACCTTTTCCTTCAATGGTATATAGATTAAATTGTGTCTGTTCTGTTGAAAGGGAAACAACTATTTGGAGGGGTGTGTTACCTAAATCTACGGGACATTGGAGTGGTGGTGGTGAATTGTGGAGTAATGGTCCACCTATTGCATAGGTTATGGAAGGTTATGTTTGATGGATGTCATGATGTCCTTTTATATATATTTTTTTGGAATTTAATATATTATCATATGGTACTTTTTCCCATGATGATTGTTTTACATATTCAATGTTTATTTATTTATCATCCACTACATAATAGTTTTTAGTGAAAAATAATTCCATTATAATTTTGATTAGATGACAGGTTCTAGTAACCAACCTATGGGATTTAGGGGAGGTTGAGTGTCCTTCTTTGAAGTCAGTATGTAGTCATGGATTAGGTGGTGGATATGAGATATTATTTTTGGGACATTTTGTGTATTTATGATATATTTATTGGTTATATCTAATGGTAGAGTTCCTTATGTCACCATAGGTGATTGTGAAAATATTTTTTGAGGAATAATTTTTTCTAGTTATAGTCTTTTCAATAAACATGATCTAAGTGTTTTTAATTAATTAAATTTTAATTCATTTTAATTGGAATTGATACACTTATATCTTGTGATTGAGTTGACGATCTGAGTATTCTTCTCGATGCTTTAATGATTCCTATTCATGTTGTGTAACATCATTCATCTGATAAGACGTTTGAATAAAACGTGGTAGGGGATGTGTTTTATGGAATATAGGAGTCAAATCCTCTAGTTGACTAAATTATTTTTCATACTATAGTTTTTTTTCCATGATTCAGGATAGGTAGAAACACTCATTCTTGATCAGGCTATGGTGGTTGGTCCTTGAAGAGACAAAACTAGAGATCATATATAAGAGTTTCTTAAATAAAACCCAATAAATATCAAAGACCATAAATATATTAAATAGGATGAGGATTAGATTAATATTATTGAGGAACATTTTGGGTTCTAGGAAAAGCATGAAGAAATAAAATTGATGTATGTTACCTTCATGAAGAAAATGAAACAAGATATGGTGAGAATCTATGGGACTAGGGAAAAAATATGGTAATGAAGAAGAAAAACATCAGATTTCATTTTAATGGGTAGTTTTATATACGATTAATGGTCCTGAAAAAGTACATGAAGTTTATATTTATCAAAAAAGGTGAAATAATGGGGAATCAGGATGAAAATATATTTGATAATATTAGTTAGTTTTATACTAAGCTGGCATGGAATAAGTAACAAAAGGATTAATATTTTTAGATGTGTCTTCAAGATAAGTTACAATATAATGTTTTCTTAATAAAACTCAAATCATACACATGTGCGACAGATATAGAGTTGATGTACAATATTGACCTAGGACATATGTCAGGGTTGATGGGATTTCCTCTAACTCTTTGTGTATGTTTTTCATGTTATTTTAGATAGAAGGGGATGCATGAAGTTTCTCATGGGGGATCTTGAGAGTATACATTATATAGACCTTTTTATTTTCTATAATAGGCTCATTGGATATCATATAATGTGAAATGGTATGTTATTATATGCATATTTTTTCCGAATCACCCAAGATCTCAGTTACATGATGCAATTATTGACACTAAAAGAAGTTAAAACATTTCTTTTGTTTCCCACATAAGGGTATGAGATTAGGATCACCTAAGATTACTATAGTGAAATAAAACTTTTAAAGATAAATTGGCATCCAACCACAAGAATCTAGAAAATATATTATTAAGAAAATTTGAGAGTCTCTAGAGAATGTTGATGTAGTTCAAGGAATATTATAGGTACCGTCACAATTGATTCATCAATAGTGATTGATTTATTTGATTGCAGTTCATATATTTTTTTATTGACACATGTTATAAATTATCTAAGACATCTAATAGGTATTATTTCATATGTGATGGGTATTGATGCACCTCTCAAAACAAAGAGATATATGGTTCACATATGTACTTCATGTGTTTTATCTTTATCAATGATTGTTCTCACATTTAATTTTATTGCTCACAAAATGAAACCTCTTGACTCAATTAATAGGATGGATTTGATGATTTTTCAAAAGTTATGTATTGATTTTTATCTTTGAAGAGTATTTTTGGTTGATCTTAATGGGGTGTTCTATGTTTTTTCGGGATTATGGGACAGAAGTTCTAGTAGAGGGAGACCTTAATTTCCAATGTAGGGTTGGGTAAAATTATTGTTTTTGGATGACATGGAGTTTAAATCATTGAGTGGTAGGGTCCCTCAATTATTTAGTGATTCCTGATGTGTTTCCGACTAACGGTTATAGATATACACTTTTATGAGATTTGCAGTTTCCATTGATTTGGTATTTCGTACATAGCCTTTATCTATTCCATTTTAAAAAATGGAACCATACAAATTAGAAGAGATGAAAAATTTAATTGCATGATTTTATTGGAAAGTTATTTATATAACTGAGTGAGAAAACTTTGGTGGGAACTATTCATTTTATGATGAACGATGGTGGGACACATCACCATTGCATGGATTACTGAATACTTAATGTAGTTATTGTAAAAAAATGTATCCATTTCCACACAAAGATGGTTTTTCTTGATCAGTTAAAATTAGATAAGTGGTTCTTGAAGATTGATCATCAAATATGTTACCACAATTTTGGAATCAAAGAGTCTGACATCCCAATAAACTCATTTTGTATTAGTTATGACCATTTTGAGTATCTTGTTATGAATTTTATCTTAACAATTCCCCAATAGATATCATAGTACTGATGAATTGTATATTACCTAAGGTCCTCATCCAATTTTTAGTAGTATTTTTGGATTGTATTCTAGTGTACTTTAAAATCCAGGAAGACCTTGTGCCTCATCTAAGAGGAGTTCTAGAAATTTTGAGGAACCATTGAAATTACATATCATTGGGAATATAATTTCTATATTCTAAAATTCATGTGTTTTGGGACATGTGGGGTCATAACATGGTATTTAAGTCAATCCTGATAAGGTGAAGGGTGTTATTAAATGAGATTCACCACATCATGTTTTCAAGATTCACTGTTCGTTAGGCTTGGCATCGTATTATTTTAGGTTCTTTAAAGATTTATCAAATTTCCTTCTCAAATGACGTCTCTCACATGGAATAGGGTGATGCTCTTGTGTTACTCAAAATGTTATATAGTTTTTATAGAGTAGAATAATATTTTCAATTTTTCAATATTTTTGCATATTCCAGAGACTGGGAACCGTTATCTGTTCAATTTTGTTGCGTATAGTCGTTGTTTGGGATTCATTCTCACGAATGGTTATCATGTAGTTCCATGTTGTTTCTGAAAACATAATAAAATTGAGATTAAATATATAACCCATGATATTGATATCACTACAATAATTAATTATCATAATAGTTTGAAGAATTATATTTTCACAGAGAGGTTTACCATGTATTTCATTCACAAAATCTTGAGTTATATTTTCTCTCTAGATTTTTTTAAATGTATGTAGAGACAACAGTCAGAGTACATGTAATCTTTTGATTTCAAAATTTTATACACCCTTTTTGAGAGTAATTTCATTAATTATGCATTGAGTAGAATAATTCCAACCCTTTCTTGGATAGAATCATCAGAAATTTATTATTTGATGTTCCTATTTTCTCTATTTCATTTGGGAATCTAGGGGGTGTAACCAAGATTGTTAAAAAAATATTTAATAAAAATATTTAATTACTAATATAAATCATAATGATAAATGTCAAGGTGAGGAATTATATGGAATTATAGAGACTCTTTATGACAGGGACACCATCGGTGAGTTCAAGTTCTCCTACGAGGGTATCTATTAATCTCAGAACTTGTGTGTTGTACGTTTTCCAAAGAGAAAATATCTGAAGGGGGTATTCCATAATATCAAATCGGTGGTGTAAGTTAGTTCCCTGAAGAAATTCTATGATATGTGTGATGATTCTTGTGACTAGGAATGAAGCGATTCATTTCTAAATTTGTTTATAAATGTTAAACCTATCTGCAGGCAAAGGCAAAGCACCAGAATCCATTAGGGTTCCTTCAAACCCTTACATTTATAACTATTAAGTGTGATGATATTCCAAAGGATCTTGTGATTGTGATTATATGTATGCCTTTAGGGAAGAATGTGACATGGGCCATGCCCAATCAGTGACCAAATTGGACCATTTCATTTATATTCAAGATACAAAAAATTTGAGGCTTTGGGAGGTATATAGGTGGAAAGTATTTAAATATTGTATAGATTTCATTATCCAATATTCTCTGAATGTGATCCCTAGTATTTCTCACACGGTGGGCCTTCGGGCCACCAGTTTGGGCCTACGGGTCTCAAGGGCCTTTGGGTCATCAAATGCCTTTTGGGACCTAGGGCTTTAGGGCCAAATAGACCATGTAGTAGCGCAGTTCACATAAAGTAGGCCCAAGAAAAGGATTATAATAAAAAGTGTTGTATTCTGCAAAAGAAGAGCCAACCGAATTGGAAAAATGAAAGTGTATGGAAACTGCCATCAGGGCTAGGCACGGTGCAACATTGTACAGGGAAATGCTATCTGATTAGTAATGCAAGGTGGGGATCTAGGCGATCAATGATGCAAAAGCAGGGGAGGGGCAGTTCTATTGAGTTGGGATTATGGGTTAGCAATGGTCATTGTATGACTCTGCGCCTTTGGGTCATGTATTGAACATCATTTCGTGTCAGGACTTGCACCATGGGACTACGGGTCATGTATGGATTCCCCTTCAACTAATAAAAGTGGGATTATCTATAATAAAATAAAAGAGTCATTCGTACCATTGGGGGGGGGGGTTAATTCATCACTCAATGGATGTGATCCTGGGTTATATTAAACATGGAATATCATATATTAATAGATGTATTGATAGAATGATCTATATAGGTCCTTGAGAACATTATATGTTCTTTTGTTCTCAACTATGGTGGATATGAGGAAATATATTATAGAATGGTTATTTCCTCCTATCATAATAATTATTATTCTAAAATTAAAATGGATCATGTTAAGGTCATGTCTGAGTCGCCTTGTAGATAACATCTATATTGGACATAGTCTTGTCAAAATTTCTTATTCAGACCATGTTTTTTGTAATTGATGATGATTAATAGTCATTTGAATTGATAGAAGATGGAAATGAAATAGATATTATATGAATCCTATAGTGATTTTCAATATATACCTTTGGAGTTTTCAGTTTCTTACATGGTGTTCTTGAGTTTTTCACATTTGATGGGTCACTAACATCTTGGGAATTAGGTAAAGATTATGCTGGTATTTTTTCGTAATTTTATGATCATTGAGTGGGTGGAAATTTTGTAATATTATTTATCCTTTTCACCATATTTGATTGGGAACAACAATATAATTCATGTATCATCTCTCATGATGTATATTTTTGACCCTTATATGGTCCTGATTGGGGAAAATTGTGATGGGAAACATGATTTTTCTATGACTGAGCATGTTTCCAGGTTTATTGATTCTTAGACAAGGGTATTTAAGGTAAATATTTACCATTGGACCTTATTATGTGGATGCAGAGTTATAAATCACATAAGGCATTGGAGCGTGAAAAACTAATGAGATATTATTGTCCTTATATCATTGAATGAGAGTCTTATTTATTTCATTCCTAGGGAGAAAATGTTTTTATAGTGGGAAGGTTATAACATCCCATTACTAAGATTTTAGGTACTTCTATACCATCTTATGAATACCTTCTTTGGTTTTAGTATTTTGTTTTTGTTGAACAATTTAGGGGTTTTTTTTGTTTTTAATTATGTGTCTACACTTTGGAGAATAATGGATATGGTGTGGAGTGAAAATGGCTGTGTCATGGATGGATGACAATGGCGTGGAGGGATATCAAGGCTCTGCTATTTTGGGTCATATTGTAGCACAGTGAGTTGGTTACGACATAGAGGACCGAGTGACTAATTTTGGGAGGTTATTTACATTTTTTGATGGAAAAAAAATAGTGTGAAGGTTAGACCATATCCTATGCCCGATTGAAGACAAAATCTATGATGTTTTTGGGTTTTTTCATGATTCCAATTTACTAGGATGGGATGCGACGTAGTCTGGTGTGGCTACACCATGGTATGATGTATTTTAAACCATTAATGATGTCGCAACATTGGGATACATTTGGGCTTTATTTTTTCAAACATAAAAAATATAAAGGCCATTATATATACTAAATTATGTCTTTTGAGATCCTAAAAGGAACCTATGTATTTTGGGAGGCACATATGGGGAATTTTTTTCTTTAAACTCCATTCCCATTGGGTTAATGTTGTTGTGAATGCATTTGATATCTCTCTGGTATGTGTAACACTACCCATCTGGGATCTTATCTATTTTATTCTTCCTTTCCCAGAGAGTGATGTATCTTATAGTATTTGATTTATTTGATAATGTTTTTGGGGAATCTAGATTCTAGGGATTCCAACTTGATCTTCTTTACCCTCAAATCTCCATAGTTGTTTTTCAATCCACATGTTCGATTAGAAATTTTGTCATTTTATAAAAGTTATATTGTTCAATAAGTATTTAACCTACAATTGAAAACAAATTTTTTTTAAATGAAATATGTTTTCAATTTATTGAAGAAACATTAACATGAAATGATTTAATATTTGATACAAAAATATAATGGAAAATTGTAATAAATCCCAATTTCAATGGTTTTGAAATTATTAGGTAGATTTTGAGAAAAATTATTGCATAAAATGATAATTGATTTAATGAAATTATCTAATACTTATTAATGAAAAGAAGTGGATATAAATATAAGATGATTTGAATGGAACAAATATTAGGAAGACCCATGTTTATGTTTGAAATTGAAAATTCATGTTGAATAAGAAATTGTGTATTGGAACATTGAATTATGAAATTAATTTAAATGATTAATTTTATGACGATTTATTGATTTAGGGAACCACATGTGATCTAGTGTATTTATATGGTGATTAGGACAAACCTGTTCGGACTCTGACTCCATAATAATGGACTGACAATGAAAATTCTCATAAATCCTTGTATGGGATTTTATCACTGATGGAATAATAATTGATTATTAATGATGGAATTATCATAGGTATGAATTCACAAATACAAGAGTCATTATTAACAATTGAGTTGTGCTGGGAATCGAGATCTTGGAACTAACATAACTCTGGGCATATAAACATGTTTCATTGTTTCGTTTGAATTCAATATACATGATATTTTTAAAAGAATATATTTATTCAATGTAGTTATTTTATATAAATATATTAAATAATATATTAATTTAATATTATTTTGATATATTTTCTCTCTACAATGATTGAAATGATGTTTTGGATTTAAAATTTTTAATGACTTCTCGAGCATTTTTTTTATTTAAATTTACATTATAAATTGTTCATTGTTTTCGATATAATTTAGGAAAACTTAGTGAGACCCTAATATTATATTTAGATATCATTTTAAATTTTAATTTGGGAATTCTTTGATTATGTTATTCTAGGTCCATGTAAAGAGAAATATCTACTTGGAGATGATGGGTTTACTTGATCTGCATGACTCTTATGTTATGGTGGTGACTAGTGGAGATATGTTCCATCTTTTCATAGCTTATTTTTAATGTATTGTGTCATCCTTTTATATATTTTTTACCTTGGGATTTTTATTTATATTATTCTTGTACATTTCCCTTTGAGTATTGATTTTTACATTTTTTTTGATTTATCAACTATTATTCTCTTGTTGTTGCGGAAACATAGGTCCTTGTCGATATTGATATGACGACATGGAATAGTTTACAATAAATTGGGATTTGGGTTCCTATAAATATTTTTTCTGTTATATTAGTTATTAACGCACGCCTATCGTAGGGAGTGGAAAAATAATTATTTCTGAAGTTAAAATATAGTAATGTGGTTGACCTAGGATGTCCATCGAAGAGAAGTGCACACAAAACGGGTTGTCACTTTAAAACGAGGGAAAAATGTTGTGATTTTGAAAAGAAATTTGAAATTCAAATGATTGAAAAACTATGATATAAAAAGGAGATTAGGTCGGGGTCATTTTCCTAATTTTAATGCTATAATTTTTTAATTTAATTCAAACCTATTCTTCTTAGTTGATTAAAGTGAGTTTCCCGAATCGTTTCCTCTCACTTTCTTGGTGAAATTATTATTGTGAGAGAAAAACTTACCAAGATCTCGGTTTGTTCAACTCTCCTTCCATTTGTAAAATAGTTTTATTAAATATCCTTAATTGAAATGCGAAATACCGAATTGGGTTTTTTTATCCGAAACAATCAAGAAAATTCAATACACCTTTTACACGTACTGACAATAGTCGAGTACTTCACAATTAATTCCTGGTTTATTCCATCGTATATAAACCAGAAATTAGTGGCGGGAGATTATGATTATTTTTCCAAGGAAAAAATCAATAACGAAATTAATATTCATGAATGATATAAATTGATAATAAAATCCGATATATAAAATTGAAAACAACTTTGAAGAAGAAAGAAATTTATTCAATTGCGTCCAAGAACTCAAGCATTACAATGTAGAAAACCAAACCTTCCCCAATCACTCAAAAAGAATACCCCACCATGGAAAATATAATCGAGATGAATGGGGATAAGAAGGAATTAAAAAACTAAGAAAAATATAAGAAAATAAAGAGAAAGCCGAAAAAATCTCCTTCATGGTGTCCCAGAAGGAATGTGATGGAGAATGGGATGCTTTGAGAGGGTAACGCTCTCCTCCTTTTATAGCCAGAATTTGTCCATCAGTTGTTGACGGGTTGTATCCCCATTAAATGAAATATTCACGCATTGAGACCTTATTTAATGTTGTTTAGAATTCTCTTGTCTGTGTCCCCTCAAAATATCAGTGGATTTGGTCTTGTAGTCAGAGAGTTGTGGACGTTTTACTCTGAGAATTTATTCTATCCAGTCAGACTATCCAAAACGAAATCCTCCAGATTAGGGTGATTTAATGACACCATAAACAGCCAATTACTGCAGACCTTCCTTCATAATAGAAGCTCCAAAACTCCTTGCACGTCCACCCCATGAATATCACAACATTTGCGCCCACCATGGATGAATTATTGAACCCACACCAAAACTAGGAAGAACTGGAAATTTTTTTCTTGAGGAAACTTGTGATCTTTTTTGGTGCTTCTATATGGCCGATTCAGATTTTTGTCTAAAAATATAAAATGAAGCCCTAGATGTGTAGAATCTGGAAACTAAATAATGTTTTAATTTGGATTAGTTTATATAATGTAATGGCCAAACTACAGAAATAATTTAAAACTGTTAAAATTCCAAAATGGCCCATTTTTACTATTCAGCTCAAAATAACACCAATATCATAAAAATGAAATAATTAATCTTAAAGGAACAATTTTGTGGGTTTAAAAAAATTATATTCAATATAAATTAATTGAAAATATTTTTTCTATAAATTCCCTTACACTTAGCACTTGGACTACTAGACAAGTAAAGTCAAATCAAATCAAATCCAAAACACTTATCAATGAGATATTCCAAATCAATTACAAGAAACAAAAAGATATCATGACTTATCAAAAACAATTATTTCAAGTTCCCCATTTTAGAATTTAATATATTTTCACTTTATTTCTTATCCCATGCACACAAAACTCCTACTTCACATGAATTTTCTCTCATCTCACCAATGTGAATGCTGAACAAGGCTTTTCTCATCCAAACTCACACAAGAGTCACCATTGGCTTGATAAGTTCATACTTGTCCAACCGACGTGAGACAAGGAAATGGGTTTCTCATGAGAACTTTTCAGGGTTGTTCTGTGGCTTCCGATTGGTGGGATTTAGATTTTAAAAATTCTGAGGCCGAAAAAGGAGAGCTTGGCTCTTATTGAAGCAAAATTGCAAGATTCTAATTTTCACTCAAATATAGTCTACTTATCTTCCCCATTATAGAAACACAGCTCCATCATCATTCAATCACCTCAGTATTTCAGTAGAAAAAATTTCAATCTTTTCAAACATGATTTTTCTTGAAAGCTCCAGATAGGCACAACCTTATTTTTTTTACATTGGAAGCTCTAGAAAGGCACAAATTCTCTTATCATGAATGCTCCAAAAAGGCACAACTTTTAACAAAATGAAATATTCAGTAGGAACATAAACTCTTTAACATTTTATATTCCACAAAAATTATCACTAAATGAGGTAGTACACCAAAAGACATCTTCCCCCACACTTAAGTTCAACTAGATCATGCAATTTCACTTCAAGAGTAGGTAGGATAGGGAAAAGTGGTTTGTTATGTGGATAAACTAATAGGAAATTCATTGCTACTAGGGGATATAATGAAGGATAAATGTAAAGGTGGGCCATAATGAAAATAATTTTTATTAAAAGGGGGCTTCAAACAAAATAAATTTCTCAATCATTTAAAACACACATACCCCAATCCATGATGTTTTGAACGGAATAAATCAAATTCTGGTTAAATCAAGCATGGTCTGGTTCTCTCAAAAAATGAGGTTAATGAAAATAATATGAAAAAAAGGTTAAGAAGCCTCACAATGAAGTGATTTCAAAGATATAGACAGTGAAATATGGCATTGGTTTCCAAAATCAGTGTACTTTTCATATAATTCCAAAAGATTAAAACTTGAAACAAAAGTAATTTCATTATTAATTTAAGCTCAGTTTCGTGAAATAGATTAGTTCACTCATTGAACTGGGTTTCAAAAATGGCATTGATAATCATTTCAGATCAAAACATTCAGAAACACACAAAAAATTGAAGAATAAACACACAAAAATTTTAAAACACATAATTTTTTTATTTTTTTGTGAAAATAAACATCAATTGAGAATCTTATACTACAAAGGTTCCCTCGCCCACACTTAAGTGATGCAGTGTCCTTGCTGCATTCAAGTGGATTTAACATGTAAGCCAATTTTCAAATGAATCACTACATCAAGAAAGTGTGAAGGAGAGGTACAACATTTCTTATTGGAAATTCAACGTTGTGTTTGGATCCTAAGTATTTATCATTGAAAACCTAAAAAAAGTAAAAACACAACATAAGAAATTTATTAAAAGAAATGAAAATATAAATTGATTAAGAAAAAAAAGATAAATCTTTATTTAAACCCCCTAGCGGGCCCTGGGTTTTGACTGCCTCAAGAGGGGTAGTTCTAATCAGTTATCTCGAATCTGATGGTGGGTGAATTTTCTTGCTCATGAACCAACAAAAAAGTTTGTTTCCATGATGAACGTCTTCCTTTTCATTGAGGAATCCATCGATAAAATGTACCAAGTCCACCCTCATTGTAATGAGATACAACATGCATGGTGGGGTTAGGAAAATGAATGATTCCTCCTCTTTCTTGGGTTCTGCATTAACAAAAGCTTATTTATTATGAAGTGGTTGTTGAAGGTATGATACATCTGGGGAAAAATCAAAGGGAATGTCAAAGTTTAATTTTATTTGAAAAAAATTAAAGCCTGAATAATCAATATCAAATTCTTCCCTTGAAAATTAAGTATCTTTTGTCTCATTTTCCTCCAGAAAATCCACTTTGATGTTATCATGTACTCCCTCCATTAAATGTTCAATAAGTTTGGGTAGCTATAGATGTTCCTCCATAGATGAATCTTATTTTTCATCGTCTTCCTCCAAGGAAATACATGTGTTGGATGAATCTGAAAAATTAAAATAAGGGGAGGCAATACTCAATTTAGTTTCAACAAAATAAAAAGATAATGATTTTATGATCAGATTAACTCCCTCATATTATTTGGATTCAATTTCTTCTTCAATGAGAGGTGGCTCTTGGAGTTGAATTTCCCTAGATAGAGGTTGGTAGTCAGACTCCTCTATCTTCTCTTCAAATTCCACTGCATGGTTGGTTTCTTGCTTCAATGTTGCTGAATCATCTACATAATGGAGAATATATGGATTAAGAAGTTCCTCACAATCATTCCAAAAGTTATCCAGATGTTTTTTATATCCTATATGAATTTTAATAGTTAAATCATCTTTATCACTCTCCTACAACATTGATTGAGTTCAGCTCAATGCATCTTCATTTAATTTCATCAAGGCCTCCATGGGTTCTTCAACCTGAAGGATTTGTGGGACTACTTCTTCCATAAATTTCTCTGGTTCGGGTTGTTGTTCTGGCTCCAGTTGTTGATCCTGGGATGCATGTACTTGTTCCGATATCCACTTTATTGAGGTTTCTAGGTTTTGAACTGTTTGACTAATTCATTCATGTCGGTCTTCAAGATCATTGTGATATTGTTCTTCTTGGTGTTTCACTTTGATCATATGTTGATAAATTTCTGGAAAATACTCCTGAAGATCAATTAATTCTCTTTCCAAACCCTCCAACACTTGGTATTTGAGGTTCTCTTTACGGTTTTCAAAGAGATCCTTGAATTCATCCTCTGTGATGATTTGGATTCGAGCTCCCCGAATTTTTTTAGCCAAGAAAAAACATTATATTCTATAGAACAAGGTGATTAAATAATTGGTTCTTGAACTAGTTGGTAATTGTTCTATGAATTAATGAAATAATCATTTGAAAACAACATGGCAAAAGATTTTTTTTTAAATTGAAAAAGTCAAATATTTACGATTAGTTTGTGGCAATACCCCAAGAAACAATGCCAAGTTTGATGCACTCCTGTCATAGGGCTTGGAAAAAAATTATTTACTATGTTAAAATATAGTAATGTGGTTGTCCTAGGATGTCTCTCGAATAGGAGTGCACACAAAATGGGTTTTCACTTTAAAACGGGGGTAGAAATGTTGTTCTTTTGAAAAGAAATTTAAAATTCAAATGATTGAAAAACTATGATGGGGTCGGTTTCCAAATTATAAGGTTAACCTTGTTCAATTTAATTCAAACATATTCTTCTTAGTTGAATAAAGTGAGTTTCCACATTCGTTTCCTCTCACTTCCGTGGAGAAATTATTATTGTGACAGAAAACCATACCAAGATCTCGGTTTGGTCAAATCTCCTTCCATGTGTAAAATAGTTGTATTGAATATTCTAAATTGAAATAGGAAATACCCAATCGGGTTTTGTTTGTCCCAAACAATCATGAACATTCACTACACCTTTTACACATACTGACGATCATCAAGTACTTCACCACTAATTCTTGGTTTATTCCATCGTATATAAACCAGAAATTAGTGGAGGGAGATTATGAATATTTTACCAAGGAAAAAATAAATAACAGAATTAATATTCATGACGATCTCACTTGATAATAAAATCTACTGTAAGAAATTGAAAACCACTTTTAAGAAGAAAAAAATTTATTCAATTGCGTCTAAGAACTCAAGCATTACAATGTAGAAAACCAACCCTTCCCCAATCACTCAAAAAGTTTACCCCGCCATGGTAAGGGTAATCGAGATGAATGGGGGAGGAGAAGGCATTAAAAAACTATGAAAACGAAAATAAATAAAATAGAATTCTAAAAATATCTCCTTCTTGGTGTCCCAGAAGGAATGGGATAGAGAATGGGATGCTTTGAGAGGGTGGAGCTCTCCTCCTTTTATAGCCATAATTTGTCCACCATATGTTGACGCGTTTTAGGCCCATTAAATGACATCTTCACGAGTTGATACCTTATTCAATGTTGTTCATAATTTTCTTTGACATTTCACCTAAAAATATCAAAGGATTTGGACATGTATTTAGAGTGTTATGACCGTTTTACTCTAATAATTTATTCTGTCCAGTCAGACTCTCCAAAACGCAATCCTCCAAATTAAGGCGATTTAATGACCCCATAAACGGCCAATCCACCCAGACCTTCCTTAATAAAAGATTCTAAAAAACTACTTGTGCGTCCAACCACAGAAACTCACAACATTTTGGCCCACCATGGATGGTTTATAGAGCCCACAAAAAAACTAGGTAGAACTGAAAGCAGTTTTCTTGAGCCACCTTGTGAGCTTTTTTAGAGCTTCTATATGGCCGATTCAGCTTTTAGTCTAAAAATAGAAAATGAAGCCCTCGATGTGTAGAATATGGAAAAAAATGAATTATTTAATTTGGATTAGGTTAGATAATGTTATGGCCGAACTAAAAAAATAATTGAAAACTATTAAAAATCCAAAATGGCCCATTTTTACTATTCAGCTCAAAATAATGCCAATATCATAAAAATGAAACAATTAATCTTAAAGGAACACATTTGTGGGTTTTAAATAATTATATTCAATATAAATTAATTGAAAATATTTTCTCTATCAGTTTTCTATTAACCAAGTTATAATTATGTGTCCAGACATATATGAACAAAACTTATCATTTCACTACCCATTTATTAGTAATTATCTATTAAAGTTGTAATTTTAGGTGGTATATAGTATGTTTTTCATATATTTTTTTCTTTGGTTGTTATGGTCCACATAATTTGATCATTTTATATATATATATGGAATAATAATAATGATATAAATATTATATATATTCATTATAAACATATTTATAAAAATTCATATGTAGTGGTGATGAAAAATGAAATACATCACTTTAGGGAGATGAAAATCTATTCACACATAGAAGGGATGTTTTCACTTTTTGTTGGATGAAAAATATGTACTGAAATTGATAATATATCCTTAAATTTTTTTATTATAATATAAATAACATATATTTTCATTAAATCAATCATTGTTACCATCTAATTTAATTATAAGTGATAAGAAATTCGCATCGCTTCAAGGTGATGGAAGTATTCATGTATGAATCACCGAGAATATCATTTACCAATGGATCATAATGTAAGAAGTTTTATATGATATTATAATTGAAAAATAATAAAAAATTTAAAAATATAATATATAAAAAAACCCAATATATTAACCATAAATGAATGATGGTGGTGGAAAATGAATTGTTCTGATATAAGGATGTGATAGTCTACTTGTACAAACATTCAACTCCAATTTGAAATGAAGGTGGTGGAAATTTGTTGTAAATTTTTAATAATAACATATTATTATATTTAGGATCATAGAGCCATCAATATTTAACAATACCACAATTTTTTCGAAGGTGCAACCTGAAATAAAATTAAAAGATCTAGATAATATTTATATGTATTCATTGAGATACATCTTTTTTTATTACAAATTTATACTTGAGGAATTGGTCTTAAGAGAATTCTAGAAGATCTATTGTAATGTCCCGGACCTCCCCTGTCCATTACTTTGTGAAAATTAGGGTTAGGAAGAGGCCACATGAGTTTCAGGGGGAATGATTTAATTGAAGGGAGAGAGGGAGTAATTTTAAGATAATAATGGGAGTTAATAATAATAATTATTATTAATGATAATTATGGTGACCCATTGATGAAATTGAAAGAGGATTTATTACTATTATATTAAATAATAAATGGAATATTTTTAATTTAATATGAGAATAACCATAGTAAACTAATTTAATGGGATTAAATTAGAACAATAATTATGGGTGTTATTATTATTAATTTTATTAATAATAATATTGAAGTGAGAGTGGAGTTGGGTGCCACACACATCTAGTTCATGGGGAGAAGGAGGAGGCGTGGAAATAGAGTTTTTTGTGAGTGATTGAACATTTATTCACTTTTAATAATAATTATAATATTAATGGAAATAATGTTAAAATAAAATAAATAAATTAAAATGGGGAGTCAATAAAGGGAAGGAGCCACTTTTTTGGAGCGTGAGGGAATTCTGGAAGAGAGAAAGATATTGGAGAGAGAAATAGTTTAAAGAAAATAATGATTTAAAATTTAAAGCAGTAAAATATATAAGTTTAAAATGGAAATCAATCAAGGTCGAATGGGGTTATGTGCACCAAATTGGGGAGATTTTGTGCGTTGATTTTTGATTGTGAGAATTTATGAAATTAAATTTAATTAAATTAATAATAATAATAATAATATAATAATGTAATTATTATTTTCGTTGGGAAAACTGAATTTTGATGGTATCTTCCTCATGCGACCTTGGTTTCACAAACCATCAGGCCAGTGTGACCCAGACATCGAGACAGAATTTATGAGTCCAATATTGGATGTCTTTTTTAGGTTTTCAGATCGGGTACCTGAAACGCTTGTGAATTAAAAGATTTAATATTATTATTAAATCTTCGACCTACCATAACTCCTATGTCCGATGTACGATTGACATCTCGTTAGTGGAAATGTGATCTTGTCATTAATACCATTGATTCAAGTCTAATGTGGATATTTAATTATGGTTTGTGGCTCGGGTCCATGAAACACCCAATAATAGTTATATTATTATTATTAAGGGATCTTGCATCCAACATTTCTCCCTCATACGGTGTTGGAATCGAGAACCATCTGTGACGTTGCAACTATGAAATTAAGACGGATGATTCAAATACTAGAAATCCTATATTAATTATTCCTATGGATCAGGATGTTTTTACTCTGTAAAACTGTGTGGGTTAATGCAATCCTATTTTAATGGGGAATTAAGCGTATCTTGAACCGTCTCCCCATTAAATCTTCAAAAGGGACAAGATATAATTCTCCCTTGTTCAACCTTTTTGTAATCAACTATGAGATTCTAGAACCTTTCAATCATTCCTGTAGGAGTTTCACAATCAAACTTTACTCCTCGGATTGGATCCACTCTGTTTAGATGCAACCAAGCTGTAACGATCAATCCTCGATATAAGGTATGGTTTATCATCATTACATTGGGATCATGTCCTCCTATTTATCCCTTCCATATTATAGAATGTAATCTTCATGCTTCTAATGGAGGTTTTCATGGGGTTTGGTAGGTGCGGTCATACTGTGGCATCCTCGGGTGGATACTATTGGCGTGAGTGGAGGATCGTGACCCATTGTGTGGATAAATAATGTCAATAACTCTTCCAGGTATGAGATTCATTTATTCTATCTTATTTTATGAGCAACTGTAGTGTTAGCATGTTTAATCCCACTGTATGAAAATGGAATTGACAAAATAAATATTTAACTAGATAAATAAATTGATATAGATCATATATTATGACCTCATGTTTTTCTAGATAGTGTGATATCTATTCTTCCTTTTATTAGTTGTTATCTCTTGATGGAAATCTATATAGAACATAAATTAGGAATAATCGATAATTGTTTGGCTAATGATAAATAAGCATGTAAAAAAATATGGTTCACAGTTGTAATTCAATGTTAATCAAATTGGCGTAGTAAGCATGTTTAATTATGTGTGACGGCTTACTGATTAAGTTTCCTAAATTTGGAACCTATGAATAAAAAATTTGTTAATTAAGGATGGATTGAAGAACTGATTGATTGATAATTCCTTAAAGGGTTTTGAGTTACCCTCTTGATTGTTAAAGGGCCAAGATCCCAATTAAATATGGTGTTTGTTTTCCTAATGTTTATGTTGTGATGTGATCTTGGATGGTGGTTGTGATATGTGGGGGAATAAAGGTTTTTGTTTGTGGTAGAAGATGATACATAGAGTAGTGAGATGCATCGGTTTATGCATGTGGGTGTCAGGGAGGACATCAGGGATGATGGAGTGGAGTGGATGACTATTGGATGCTTGGTTATTTTGATTGGTTGTCTATATAATTTACTTTCCCCATAGATCAAGGTAGCGGGTCTTACAAACCCTTCTTCCAAAAGAGGCAAATACATGTGGGGTATGCCACGTGCTTGCTGTTTTTAGCTTCTCAAGGAAGGATGTTTATATTCTCTTCCTAATTGTGGAAATATTTGAAGGGTAGTACCTCTACCTACCACATTGATCCCCCCTTGATTTTATTAGCATATAATGTTTTTCCAGATTTCCTGGAAATGTGGGAATGTATTTCTATAATGAATAATTTATTAAATGGTGTTAAAACATGGGGATGGAGTTGCTAGAACATAATGATGAGGTTTTATGTTTTGATGGAATAATTGACTTTGGGAGAAATGCTAATAAAATTTATTGTGGAATTTTTCATTGTTAATTAATTTTAAAATAATTAATTAAAGTAAATTGAAACTAATAAAAAGGGGATGAATTAATCTTATAAAGCTATTTAAATGGTTTTCTTCTTATAAGATACCCAGTCTTAGATGTAGCATCCCGGAGACTGAGAGATGTTAGCTGCAGCTGGGTCTAAGACTAGGTTATGCCCATAGTGTGGTTGTGAGTTTTAATATATCTTGTACCTTTTTTGTTTCTATATGCTCTCCACCCTGTCAGTAAAGTAAACTGACACCTCAGGGATTCTGAGCCCTAGGGGGTGTTTTCCCAAGCATTCCGGTGGAAGGATGGATGACTGACTACCCCCTTTGTCCCTGATCTCTTCACTTGGAAGTTACTAGTACTGGCAGGCACATTGGTTAGTTTTTCCCATATATGTGTGTAGAGGGATGTAACGGATTGTGGTTATTCACAAACATATATTCTGGATATAGTTTTCTATGTACTACTATAGGTGTAGCGTGTATAGGTTGTGATGGCTTGAGGATCCTTACTCGGTGTATGAGCTATAATGGGTTGAGGTATAATACACGACGTATGATTCACGTTATGCGAGCTATAGTGGCTCCCAAAAACTACCTGGTTACTTTGGTGTGTGTACGTGGTGGTTTTGTTGGACGAGATGCATATTGTGGTTTTTCGTGCTGGTGTTTGTGGTTTAGCCTTTTTGGAGAGAGATGCTCAGGACATGCGACGTTGGGAAAATGCGGCAAAACAGTGGGGAAGTAGTAGCAGGGTACCCTTGATATTCTTAATTATATGATATATTATTGTATGAGTTTCTTGGTTAGAGTATCCATGGTGAAGTTGGGAACATAGTATACCAGTATAGGTGGTGAGTTAGTTTCACTTGTTGTTCGTTGTGATTTAGCATGCTTTCTATACATTTTCAAGAGAGGCTTCAGGGAGGATCCTACTAAGTATAATATTATACTTACCCTATGTTTATTTATACTGTTTTTAGGTCACTTGGAGCAGGATGGAGATCATGTTAGTTTCTACTAGCTTGGGGTTGCAGGAGCTATTCGGGCTTCTGGTGACTGCTTTTTTTTACATTCTTTTTGGTACTGGAAGTTTTTACCTTTCAATTGTAGTACTTTTTCAGGATATTTCATATATGTACTAGGGTTTTCATATATATTTTATTTTGAGTTAGATTTTATTGATGTCAATATTATTTCCCTTTTATTCATGTTATCTCATTGAGGTTAATGCCTCCCATTTGTGTGTTTATTATAACCTCGGTGCTAGTCGACAACCCGAGGCCTACTGGACGCGGGACTCGGGGGTCATTATCTCCCTTTTCAGATTTCCGACACAAGAGGGGTACACTTTGTGGGGAGGGGGTCATGGAAGAGTTGTATTAGAGCTCTAGTAGAGGGATAGGATGGAGTTTGGTGTTACACACAGGTGAGGTTGTATGGGTTGGTAGGGAAACAGTGTTATTCATGTTAAACAATTGTGGTAAACACTGGAGACTGGCTGAGACATAGGCGTTTAGGACCCCCTATGATCTGATGTATAGACCATTAACTTTACAATGGCTACTAAACCAGGTGATACTAGTTGTAGGGTAGAGACTGAGGAAAGGATCATGCATTATTCTTACTTGTTCATGTGTTTTAATGGGTAGACATTGGGTTAGGTTAACCAAAAAAGAATAAAAGAAAAAAATTAATCAATTAATGTTGTGTCTTTCATATTCCAGGTTTAGGAACTCTAATGGTTGTTATCTTACACATATGGCTCCAGGTCGACATCCTCGTTAGGTTTTCATAGAAAATGTCTAGCAGGCTATTCCAGCAGATCAATGCAGGGTAGAGGATGATGACAACGACACATGGAGGAAGACACTCCGAGAGTTTAAGTGCCAGAGTCTGCAGAAGTATGTGGTCTCTGTTTCGGATGCATCCAGGGAAGATGGTTAGAGGAGGTCAATATTGGCTTCAGTTCAATTCGTTCTTGGAAGGATCATGGGGTGTTTTTGTTTGTGACAATGCTACATGGAGCAGTGAGGCCATGGTGGTTCTTGTTTCTCTGGGATCTTGAGGAGTCAGCGATCTCATCAGAGGAGTTCCGAGATAGGTTTAGAGTCGAGTTTCATTCTTTGACTGCGAAGGCATCCAGTTGTCTGGAGATTCTTACAATTCTACATGGGAGCTCTAGTTTATGAGAGTTTATAATCCATTTCAGGAACATTTTATGATATGATTTGGATCTATTACCAGATTAGGTGGCAAGGGTGCGACATTTTGAGGAGGCTTTACGCCCAGAGATCTAGCGCCAGGTCACCCCATTTATGATAAAGACATATCTTGAGGTACTAGTGGGGGAAGAGGTTGTCTAAAAGAATTTTTCCAGGACTGGATCATCACGAGAGGGGGATCGGCATGATTCCTCACGAAGTAGAGCTGTGGTCTGGGGTTCTCGGTTTTCCAGGAAGAAGAGTTTCCGTTCAGCCGGGGGTAGGTCTCAGCCCTTCACATATCATTTCTCCATAGGCAGAAACTCTTAAGCCCATACCAAAGGATCAGGTTTTTGTTTTTCTTATGGTGGTCATGGACATCATCAGCGGGAGTGCCCGACCTTTCAGAGCGGTCATTGTGCACCAGGCGCTATGCTCTACGTTCCTCCATTGAGGTAGTTCAAGCCGTGGTAGTAGCAGCCAGTTTCACCCACATTAGATCAGCTGAGGGTAGATGGGGTAGGAAGAGGACAGTCCCATGTTGCTCCCCATCTTTATAGATAAGAGAATGGCCATGGTGGTGGTCATCATCAGGGTCAGAGAGGTCGTGGAGGAGGTTGTGGTTAGCTTCATGCTCTAGCGTTACTAGCTCGAGGCGAGCCAGACATCGTTCGAGGTACCCTTTACTTATTTCCTACTTTGGTGTATGACTTGTTTGATTCACGAGACACACAATCCATCATATCACCTACCCTTGTCCATGCATTGGGACTTGAGGTAGAGAGGCTTCCAGTGCCATTGGCTTTGACTACGCCAGTTAGAGGTCGGGCTGAATTGTTTGATGTATGTTGAGACAGTGAGCCAGTGTTGGGGAAACAACGATCTTGGGATGATTTCCTATATTTATGAATACAACCATATGATGTCATCTAGGACATGGATTGGTTGTATTCGTTGTAGGCTATCATGGATTGCTTTGGAAAAAAGTTCATCTTCTTTGGTGTAGATGGAGAGAAAGTGGTGTTTGTTGGTGGGAGAGACCCTTATATGGGTCATAGGCACATTCCATCCTTATCATCCATGATGTCTTAGTTGATGCTGAGTTCTTCAGAGGTTCAGTATTTGGTGTTTCCTATGGTCATAGAGGAGTACCATGATGTCTTTCTAGAAGAGGTTGTAGCATTAACCCCTCGATGAGAGATCGAATTCAGGATCGAGCTACATCCAGGAGCCTCTCTCATCCATATGTATCCATATAGGATGGCCCCTTATGAGTTACAAGAGCCACGTATACAGTTTGATACTCTTTTGTAGTGTGGTTTTATTTGGCCAGGTGTGTCACCATGGGGTGCATCAGTTTTGTTCGTGAAGAAGGTCGACGACAGTTTGCAGTTGTGTGTCAATTATCATCACATAAACAAAGTAACAATAAAGAATTGATATACTCTTCATGAATTGATGATTTATTTGATCAAATGAAGGGTTCATGTTGGTTCTCAAAGATCGATTTGCGGTCGGGATATCATTGCATGTGATGGATGAGGATATTCTGAGGACTACTTTCCATTGTCGTCATGGGAATTATGAGTTCATTTTAATGCAATTTGGTGTGACGAATGCTCCAAATGTATTTATGGGATTGAAGAATGTTGTGTTCTGTGAGTTCCTGGAAAAATTCATGGTAGTTTTCATCGACGACATCCTTGTCTACTCCACATCTGAAGATGATCATTCAGAGCATCTATGAGCCATTTTGGGAGTTCTTCGCCAACATAAACTGTACGGGAAGTTGTCGATGTGTGAGTTTTGGGCCCAAGAATCTATTTCCTGGGGCATGTTGTGTCCCAATGGGGAGTAGCTATGGATCCATCAATGGTAGAAGCTGTTGTGTCATGGCCATCCCCCAAGACAGTGTTAGTAGTACGAAGCTTCCATGGTCTCGCAGAATACTATAGGTGGTTCGTAGCCCATTTCGCATGATTTGTCACTCCTCTGACAGCTTTGACCAAGAAGGATCAGGCATTCAAATGGGCTGATCAATGTTAGGCAACATTCTCGTATCTAAAGGAGAAGCTAGTAAGTGATCCAGTCCTTTGTATTATAGTGGAGGGAGTCCAGTTTGATGTTTTCTGCGATGCTTCACATCTGAGGTTAGGCTGTGTTCTCATATAGCAGAGGTCAATTGTTTCTTATGGGTCTCGGTAGTTGCATCACCATGAAAGCAACTACTCCACCCATGATCTTGAGTTGGCTGCAATGATGTTTGATATGAATATGTGGAGACATTACATCATTGGTGAGAACTTTGTGGTGTTTAATGATCATAAGAGTTTGAGGTATGTTTTCTCCCACCGTGACAAGAAATTACGACAGCATCAGTGGATGGAGTTCTTACAGGAATATGACTTCGAAATATTGCATACACATGGGAAAGGGAATGTTGTAGCTGATGCACGGAGCCGAAAGTCACGTAGTGTTGCTCTGTGTGAATGCGGTGATTCCTGGAGAGTAAAGGAATAATTTTCACCATTTCATCTTGATATGGGTGATGTTGGTGGTAGATGTTGTCTTTTTCAGATTACGGTACTATCATCCCTAGTGCAGATGGTGGAAGAGTCCCAGTTGGGAGATGTAGAGGTGGACGTTTGGAGAGACCGAGATGTTTGTGGTGAGGACCTTGATGGATGGTCGGAGGAAGAACAACATAGAGTGTTGTATCATGGAAGGATTTTTGTTTCATTAATGATGTGTGAGACGATTCTTTGAGAGTCCCATAGTTCGCCCTTAGTAGTACATCATGGAATGAAAAAGATGTACCGATCCACGAGGAGTTAGTTTTGGTGGCTTGGGCTAATGTGTACGGTTGCAGAGTTTGTTTCTATATGATTATTCTATTAGAAGGTGAAGGCAGAACACCGTGTTCCTATTGGTATTCTACAGCCATTAGATATTCCTATATGGAAGTGGGAGGACATCTCAATTGACTTTGTTACAAGTTTACCTTGAGCTCTGGGAGGACGTGATGCTATTTGGGTGGTAGTGGATCGTTTAACAAAATCATCCCACATCATAGAGATCAAGGAGTAGAGCTCTATGGATGTTTTGTCAAGGCAGTATCTTGAGGAGGTGGTGAGACATCATGGAGTCCCTAGGATGATAATTTCTGATCGAGATCCTCATTTTACCTCTAGGGTGTGGAGGGGTCTCCAACATGCTTTTGGTTCTCAACAATGTCTTAGCACTGCTTTTCACCCTCAAATGGATGGTCAGACAGAGTGAACCATCCAGACTCTTGAGGACTTGTTACGCTCTTGTGTTCTTGATTTTGGAGGTTCATGGATGAGGCACTCACCCTTGGTGGAGTCTTCATACTATAATAATTTTAACTCCACCATCGTTATGGCGCTGTTTGATGCCTTGTATGGTCGGCCTTGCTGTTCTCGGTTGTGCTGGACTCGGGTTGAAGAGAAAGCAATTCTTAGACCGGAATTAGTGAAGAATACAATAGAGATGGTTCAGGTGATTCGTGAGAGTATGAAGACAGCACAAGATTGTTAGACATCATTTTCTGATCAAAGGAGGAGGCTGTTAATGTTTAATGTTGGAGATCATGTGTTTCTGACGGTGACTCCCTATCGTGGGAAATGAATGTTTGTTCATGAAAGTAAGCATTCTCCCCGGTTTTTTGGGCCTTTCGAGGTGTTATCTTGTGTTGGAGCTGTGGCGTATCGAGTAACACTTCCTCAATAGATGAGTTAGATACATGATGTTTTCCATGTATCATAGCTCCGTCATAATCATCCTTATGAATCCCACATTATCGATTGGGGAGAGATCGATGTTGATGATGATGCAACCTTTGAGGAGAAACCAGTGGAGATTCAATACCATAAGGACAAGGTGTTGCACTGGCATTTTATCCCCTTTGTTCGTGTCTTGTGGAGACACGATGGCATGGAGGAGAGTACTTGGGAATGTGAGTTATAGATACATGCTCATTATCTAGAGTTGTTTGATGCTTAACTCCTTTCATGTAATGAAATTACCATTGTGGTTAGACCATTCATGTTTTATTTATGAATATCTTTTGTTGCTTTTGTGGCTTGCTCTCTTTTGAGAGGTATCTCGATGGGAGGTTGTTCGGACCATGTTTCGTTTTTTGTCTCTTTAGGTTGGTTTTGAGTTCTCGGGGATGAGAATGTCTTGAGAGTTATATGATGTAATTTCTCGGATCTCCCTGCTTCATTACATTGTGAAAGATAAGGTTAGGAAGAGGCCGCGTGAGTTTTGGGGGAGAAAGATTTAATTGATGGGAGAGAGGGAGTAATTATAAGATAATAATGGGCATCAATAATAAAAATAATTATTAATGATGATGATGGTGACCCATTGATGAAATTTAAAGAGGATTTATTAATATTATATTAAATAATAAATGGAATGGTTTTAATTTAATATGAGAATAACCACGGTAAACTATTTTAATGGAATTAAATTAGAACACTAATGATGGGTGTTATTATTATTAATTTTATTAATAATAACATTTAAGTGAGAGTGGAGTTGGGCACCACACACAAGTAGCGCATGGGGGGAATGAGGAGGCTTGGAAATAGAGTTGTGTGTGAGTGATTGACCATTTATTCACTTTGAATAATAATTATGATATTAATTCCAAAATGTTAAAATAAAATAAATAAGTTAAAAGGGGGATTCAGCCAAGGGAAGGCACCACTTTTGTTGGAGTGTGGGGGAATTGTGGGAGAGAGAAATATATTGGAGAGAGAAAGAGTTTAAAGGAAATAAAGATTTAAAATTTAAGGCAATAAAATAAAAAAGTTAAAAAAAGGAAATCAATCAATGTCGAATGGGGTGATGCACACAAAATTGGGGAGATTTTTTGTGTGGATTTTTGAATGTGAGAATTTATGGTATTAAATAAAATTTAAATTTAAATTAATTATAAAATTATAATGAAATTATTATTTTCGTTGGGGGAAACTAAATTTTGAAGGTATCTTCCTCGTACGTCCTCGGTTTCACAAACTGTCAGCGGTAGTGTGTCCCAGATATCAGGAGGGAATTTATGAGTCCAATAATGGATGTATTTTTTATGTTTTCAGATCGGGTACTTGAAATGCTCGTGAATTAATAGATTTAATTATATTATTAAATATTCAACCCACCAAAACTCCTGCGTGTGACGTCCGATTGACTTCTCATCAGTGGCGATGTGATCCTGTCATTATTATGATCGATTCAAATATAATGTGGACATTAAATTATGCTTCATGGCTCAGGTCCATGAAACAACCAATAATAATATTATTATTATAACGGGATCTTTCATCCAACATATCTCCCTCACACTGTGTTGCAATGGTGAACCGTTTGTGACGTTGCAACTGTTAAATTAATACGAATGATTAAAAGACCATAAATCCATTATTAATTATTCCTATGGATTGAGATGTTATTACTCAGTCAAACTATGTGGGTTAATGCGATTCACTTTTAATGGGGAATTACGTGTATCTTAAACTGTCACCACATTAAATCTTGAAAAGGTAAAAGATATCATCATCCCTTGTTCTTCCTCATTTTTCATTACTATGAGATAGTAGATAATTTCAATTCATCCTGTAGGAGTATCACTATCACACTTTACTCCTCAGATCGGTTACACTGTATTTTGATGCAACAATGATGTAACGATCAATCCTGGATATGAGGAATGTTTTATAATCATTACTTTGGGATCATCCTCTCATATTCCAACCTTCTATATTATAGAATGTAATATGTATTCTTCTAATGGGGTTTTCCTTGGGGTTTGGTTGGTGCGGTCGTACCATGGCATCCTCGGGTGGATGCAGTAAGCACGAGAGGAGGAGCCTGACACATTGTGTGGATAAAGAACGTCATGAAATCTTCAAGGTAGGGGATTCATTTCTTCCCTCTTCTTTTATGTGAAACTATATTTTTATCATGTTTAATCCCACTATATGACAATGGAATTGAAATAATAAATATTTAATAGAATAAATAAATTGATAACGATCGTATATTATTGCCCCATGTTTTTCTAGATAGTGTGATATCTATGCATGCTTTGATTAGTTGTTCGTTCTTGATGGAAATCAGTAAAGAACATAAATTGGGATTAATTAATAATTGTTTGGCTAAAGATAAAGAGGAATGTAAATGAATATAGTTCTAGTTTTAATTAAATGTTAATTAAATTAGCGCAGTAATCATGTTTAATTATTTGGGATAGTTAACTGATTAGGTTTCCCTAATTTGGAAACTACAAATAATAAATGTGTTAATTCAAGATGGATTGAAGAAATTGTTGTTTGATAATTCTTTAAAGGGTTTTGAGTTACCCTCTTGATTGTTAAAGGTCCAAGAGCCCAATTAAATGCGATTTTTGTTTTCCCGCAGTTTGTGTTGTGATGTGATCTTGGACGGTGGTTGTGATATGTGGGGGCATGGGGGCTTTTGGTTGTGGCAGAAGAATATTCCTAGAGTGGCGAGATGCATCATTTTATTCATGTGGGTGTCAGGGTGGACACTAGGGATAACAAAGTAGAGTGGATGTGATTATTGGATGCTTGGTAATTTTGATAGGTTGTTTATCTACTTTACTTTTCCCCACTGCTCAAGGTAGCTTGTATTACTTACCCTTCTTCCAAATGTTGAAATAAAACATGGGGTATGCCACGTTCTTTATGTGTATATCATCTCAAGGAAGGATGGGTATATCCTCTTTCAATAAGTATCAAAGACTCGACATGCAGTACATCTACTCACCGTGTAGTGCCCCATTGTGTTTAGTAGCATATAATTTTTTTCTATAATGCCTGGGAATGTGTAAAAGTATTTCTATAATAAATAATTTAATAAATGGTGTTAAACCATGGGGATGAAGATGCTGGTACATAATGATGAGGTTGTAATTTCAGAGGGAATAAATGACTTTGGGTGTGATGCTAGTGAAATTGAATGTCGATCTGATCATGGCTAATTAATGTTTAAAAAATTAATTAACATAAAGTGGATCTGATAAAAAGGGAATGAATTAATTTAATAAAGATCTTTAAAAGGTTGTGTGATTATAGGATAACTAGTCTTAGAAGTAGCAACCCGGAGTCTGAGAGACATTATCTCCAGTTGGTTCTAAGACTATGTTATGCCCACAATGTGGTTGTGAGATATAATATGGAATGTACTTTTTTGTGTTTCTATACGCTACTCCACCCAATTAGTAAGGTCACCTGACACCCTGGTGATTCTGAGCCCTAGGGGGTGTTTTCCCCAACATTCTGGTGGGAGGATGAATAGATGACTACCCCTTTCTCCCCACTATCTTTTCCTGGAATTTACTGGTGCTGGCAGGCACATTGGTTAGTTTTTTCCCATATATGTGTGTGGAGGTCTGTATTGGATTGTGGTTATTCACACACATATATTCAGGATATAGTTTTCTATGTACTACTATAGGTTTAATGTGTATATGTTTTGATGGCTTGAGGACCCTTACTCAGTGTATGGGATGTAATGGCTTGAGTTATAATACATGACATATGATAAACATTATGCGAGCTATGGTGGATCCTAGAAACTACCTAGTTACATTGGTGTGTGTAAGGGGTGGTTTTTTTGCATGAGGTGCATATTGTGGCACTTTGCCCAGGTGTTTGTGGGAATGCATTTTTAGACCGAGATGCTCAGGATGTGCGACGTTGGGTCAAAGCGGCAAACCAGTGGGGAAGTAGTAGCATGGTACCCTTGATATTCTTTATTATATGATATATTCTAGTATTTTTTACATGGTGAGAGTATCTGTGGTGATTTTGGGAACCTAGTATACCTGTTTAGGTGACGATTTAGTTTCAGTTGTTGTTCACTATTCTTTAGTATGATTTCTATACTTTTTCATTAGATGCTTCGGGGAGGATCCTACTGAGTATACTACTATACTCACCCTATGTATATATAAAATATTTATCTGTACACTTGGAGAAGGTTGGAGATCAACCTGGTTTCTACTAGCATTGGGTAACAGGAAATGTTCGGGCTTGTGGTTGCTTCTGTTTTTAATTTCTTTTGGGTACTTGTAGTTTTTCCCATTCATTTGTAGTACTTTTTCATGGCATTTCATATGTGTACTTGGGGTTTTGATTATATTTCAGTATGAGTTGGAGTTAATTGTTGTATATATTATCTCTCTTTTCTACATGTGTTATCTTAGAGGGTAATTCCTCCCATTTGTGTGTTTATTAAACCGTCGGTGCTAGTCGGCAACCCAGGCCCTACTACAGGTGGGACTCATTGGTCATTATCTCCAATTCCACATTGCAGAACCAGGAGGGGTACACATTGTGGGTAGGGGGTTGTGACATCTATGATGTACGAAATGATTATAGGAATTCATTTATGTATGTATTAGCCCAGGTAGAAGGCTTAAATTATGTGAATAATGGAGTAGGAGATGTTCTATTTTATAGAGGATCAGAGGGACTAACATGAAATTTAATAAATGATATCAATTATATATGGTCACTTTCAGGATAATGTGTTTCAAAATTAACAGGTATTTTTACGGTTTATATGATATGTTTGATAAATATTCAACCAATAATAATTTTTTGGACATTCTGGTAGTCCGACCCTTATCACTTGGTTGAGCCACCATTATAAACCTATTTTAACCATTTCCACGGTAACAAATTTTTTCTAATTTTCCTATTGACTTTGAAAAATAAAAAAATTTACATAAATATATTATATGAAATATTCTGATTAAAAATATGGAATCTATTTTACCAGATTCAATTTGTATATGTGGCTGAATTTGACTTTAATTATGTGGGGAACCCATAATGATAACATATTAGAGAAAAATTAATAAGCAAGCATAAAATATTGTTTATTTACTTTACATGCATTATAAAAACATTTAAATAAATGTTAAGATATGAGATATAATATATAACTGATAAATTTAATTAATACCATCAATTATTAGATATTAATTTACATTATTAAGATAAATATACATTGCCTTCATAAATACTATAATTAAAAAAATGGTTTTATGCCAAAAAATAATCCTATTCCAAAATTGAGATTAATGGTTATTTTAGAAATTATATATAATTTTTATTATAAAATTATAATTATTTTACTTTTAGATCAAATTTAAATTTTTCTAGGATTTGTATTAAATGAAATGATAGTTTTTACAAAAACTTGTAATTTTCATTATTCAATGAAAGATAAATATTTTTAGAAAAATCCTTCAAATAAACCCTAATATTATATTGAAGTGATTATTTAATAATTATTATTCATTTATAATGGTAATGTTTCTAAAAAATGGTATAACATAATTTTATTGTGAATATAGGAAATTCGCTAAAACAATTTTTGAATAAAAAATTTTAATTCCAAAAATGACTTCAATAAAAATTGTGTATATATATATTAGAAATTAATAAATATAATTTCAGTATTGACAGAAACAATAAATATTTTCAATAATGTGTATATTACTATTCATGTGTTCCAATTCAAAAACTATGTTATAAATTGTCACTATATCATGATTCATTTTGACAAATGGTTATTTATTATAAAATATATCAAAACATAGAAATATATTTAAAGAAATATAAATTATAAATTATAATTGTGTTACATTCCCACTATATAAGTAAATTGTATCATAAATGTTTTTATGATGGTAATTAATTTTTTATATTCGAAAATATATTTTTTGAGAACACACATTGTGAAAATAAAAAAATAAATATTCCATTAAAATGATAAGTGGTAAACATATAAGGTTACCTTAAAAAATAGAATCAGGTTTCTGGATGAGGTTATCATTATATGGAACTAAAAAATATGGAAATAAAGGATAATTATATTTTCTGTAGAATTATATTCAGTTGTAGAGAACATGGTCATTATAAGGTTACTTGAATAAAAATTATAAATTATTAATGGGCTTAAATGAACCTAAATTCATCAAAAATAACTTTAAAATGGAAAAAATTATTTTCAAGGTCAGTATTCCAAGATCTGAGGAATTCATTAAACATGGAATGAAATAAAATGTTGTACATGATTTCTTAAAATCCATAAATTTAATTTTCAACATGTGGTTATTTTTATCTATTTGAGTCCAACTATTTCAACAATATACCAAATTTCAATGCAAAATATTAATTTTTTATTACTAAATCACAAATATTTTGTTTTAGTGGATCGTAAGACTCATAAAATAATGACTAATAATTAATTTTTCCCTTAAATATTTACCTAATGAAAAATGATTTCAGTAATTTTTCCCACATGGATATAACTTCATATGATGAAATA
The DNA here is from genome assembly GCA_963277665.1 of Viscum album. Taxonomy (NCBI): domain Eukaryota; kingdom Viridiplantae; phylum Streptophyta; class Magnoliopsida; order Santalales; family Viscaceae; genus Viscum; species Viscum album. Next base: position 1,793,456,791 of record OY728121.1, read on the forward strand.
ATATGTTAACATCTAAATTTTCGACAATAATTCCAAAATCTCAATATAAACCATTCTATGATTAGTTAACCAAAAGTCTGCTCCATAATATGAATAACCAAATTTGAAACACAAAAATTTAGTAAAAATTCCACAAAAGTATCAATATATTGTTAAATTTAAACCCCAAACAACACATTGTATCTCTTAATGTCACATACCAAACTGGAAAATAAATTAATCATATACTATATCAAATAATGGAAGCATCCCGAATCACTATAATACCTCAATGGGAATAAATATCAATCCAAAAAAATATCATTATTTATATAATAAAATAACCTACAATCAAATATATTCCATAAATCTAGAAATAAAGTCCACTTCATCAATGTAAACAGAAATCACATTTTCATAAAATTATTGATCAATTTCATTGTTGAAGTTACCATCCAATTTATTTTATCAACCTAAATCACCTCTTTATCAAAAATAAACATTATTATCCCAACCAAACACATGATTTAAGGGTTTCATATCCCTCAATCACGTATATTCACAAAATATCAACATACTGGTATATGAGATTCAAGGTTATCAATGTCCATCATAAAATGCTTCAAAATACTTTATGTAAAACTACTATGGAATTTTTTTTAACAATTTTAGGATTAGTATAATGAAAATGTTGTAAATATATTTTCATGTCCTAATAAATAGGAATTTCAATCATTCCACATCAATAATTAGAATATTTTATCCCCACACATGGTTTTAAACATATCCCTTGGATAATGTCATTGAATATGATAATTAACACATCCCCCACATAAGGGAAATTGAACTATAAATTGTATATTAAGATGAAAATTATATCCCTAAAATGAACTCTTCATTTTTTTCCCATAAGTTGGTTTCTCTATGTTTTTATTTTACATAAATAAATAATCATTTCATTCTAATGATAAATTTACAAAACATATTCTTCACAAATTATCAATATGTGGTAAGAATAAACTTCTTTCCTCCACGATCTTCATGAAACACCATTTTTCTCATTTTTGGATCCTTTTGAAACTGACCAATATTCAGGTTTTTAATAATATAATGAGTTTGGGGGTTAGGAATAATTATAATCATTATCATTTCTCCCCCATCTCATTTAGTTTTTTTAGGATAATAATTTCTGACATCCATCACATTTAGTGTTAAAATGACACATACACTCTATAAGCCACAACTAAAACCAATCTCATAGTGTTAGAAACACTAAATAGTAATTTTTTAATCATGAAAAATCATCCATTGGATGTTTAATCCATGACACCATAGTATCAATCTAATACAACTTAAATTTATCCTATGTCACCTATGGTCATTATATATCCAAATATTTCATAATTATTCAGAATGAACATGTGAGTTACCCTAGGAATATCTATAAGTATTGTTAAACTAGATGCACAATAAGGTGTCACTATGTAGTATAGTGATAAAAAATATATACACAAATAAATATTTTTTACATTATTACCCATAGATACATCTTTTCCAAAACCACATCCACATGTAGTATATATATAAGGATAAATTTATAGGAAACCCATAATTGTTTATTTATGATAACATAGGATTTCCTCTTATACAAAGTATTATCTGGAGGATTCTAATGAAAATATCTCGTTATACGTTCCGAAAGATACTAAATCCTGCTTTGATACCAACTACGGTGACCCATACATCTCAAACATAAATACTATACAATATTATCACAAATATACACTATATTTTAGTATGATCAACATCTAAATAATGTATGTTTGGTTTATTTGGAATATAGGATAAAAAACAACTCATACATAAAAGATATGTTACATTTCTATTTATGTTTTTTAAAACTAACATCCTTCTTACTCAAATAATAATTTATTTATAACTAAGGAAGGGAAACATAGGAATGGGTGAGATCATATGCTCAACATGGGGAAACATAAGGGATATTAGTAAATTATTATATATGATCATAAGATAATAATTAGTGTATGATATCATTGTAAAAACATACAATATCAATAAAAAATTGGTGAAATACCTATTATCATGAATCACATAATAATGTTTTGTAACTCAAAATTCATGATTCATAAATCTGTGGAATCATAATTTATCAATAAAAAACACGATAAAATACCATAAGGACAAGACATCAGATTCTATCATTAACATAATTATAGAAAATCAATTTCTTATTCATTGGGTCTTACGAATACTATCATTGTGTATGGGATTTACTCCATATTTAATAATTTCCTTTGTCAATTTGCACTCATAAGTCTATAATATTAGAAAAAAATCACTTATTGAACTGAGTTGACTCCCCATTATAGTACTTATTACCTCATTATCTATACACATTTTCCCAATTCATTGAATGCCTATATAATTCTTGTTTCACCAGTCACGTAATTAAAACTATACATATGTGTGCCACAAGATCATAAAATATTCATAATATCAAAATATCATAACCCATGGATATGTTACTAGTTTCATCAAAATCCTAAACCTTCTAGATAATGAAAAAATATGATATCATTAGAAAATATCCCTATTAAATCTTAGGAAACATGAAAAGTTGTCTTTATAGATATAAATACCTTCAAAGGATTATTATAAAAACTCTTGAGGAAAACACACATTCCAGTTTGAAATCAATTATTTAAAATAAAAAAAATTATGAATCATTTTGAGTTATTTTATTTGAAATGAATCAATAAAATAATAAAATAATAATAATGTAATTGAGTTCTCACAATGATTGGGAAATTTGTTCATGTGGTACATGGTAAAAAATCTCCTTCATGTTTTCTATAAACTACCAAAAGTACCACTTTCTAGAAATAATAAAAATATTATTTTAAAAAAATTATAAAAATTAAAACATGGGTAAAATAAAATTAATTAATATTTATAATTTTAAAAAAAAAATATTAATATAGTATAAATAAAATAAGTACATTGAATAAAATATGGGCAACCGAGGAGATAAATGATGTCAGTTTTCCTTAAAAAATATGTCAATATATTTAGTACATAAATAGATTAATATGAAAGGGAATTATTTAATATCAGGAAATAAATATAATATAATACAATATATAAGTCCGGAGAGAGACATATCAAATAATTTCATCATCGTAAATTTTGTATAAATAATCTTGGTGAATATGAGATTATAACATTCCACCCTTAATCCTTTGGAAAGATTTTATTAATAACTCCCATGAAATAAACTAATTCAAATTAAACATTTATTATGAGGAAAATAATTGTATTAATGATAAAATACATTAATTTGTAAGTATATGAACATCATTATATATTTTGGAGGTATAATATAACAGTTGTCGCAATGAAGATATTTTGAGATGATAAACCATTAACACTTCAGTAACTATTAAATCAGAACACCATGCAGGAAATAACTTGACTTATAACATTATGTAAAATGAATTAATAATTATACATGGTATAAAATTTTATTGTATCAATTTATACACCATATAATCATAAAGAGCTGCATACCATCAAACAGGGAACACAAAAAATATTGAGATGAAGAACCCTTATGGATTAAGTAATTTTGAAATCAAAAGTTATTGGAAGAATAAAATATTATTTTTTCTAAATACCATTAAAGAAATACAATAGTATAACAAAATAAATTCTTCATATATATATACACCATATAAATAATAAATTTGTGAAAAATATTTAAACATTTCTTAAGAAAGATAAATTGAGACCAAAACATTACCACAAGTCTGTCTTAATTTGTGAATGCTCTAGAAAACTATATAATAAATTTAAATTTCTTATAAAATGATAAAAACACATTAATACATATAATATAATATACCATCCCCATTTATCACTTAAACACTTGTTTATTAACAATTTTATATTTAGGAAGTTATTTTACGTGATAACCATTTCATTTTTCATGAATGTTTTATATTGACAGTTATGGACCTTTTTTTATAATAGTTTAAGATATATATTATTCAAATAATTATATAAATATCTAATATTTTAATTATATTCATACTTATTACCATTCAAATTAAATGGTGATGAAAAATTAATTACATCACTTTGTGTAGACAACAATCAGTATGTACACAGAATGGATTGTTCCAATTTTCCATGGATAGATTGAAATATGGAAAAATGATAATTCACCATTTTATAATTACAATTTTATTATATATTTCATATAAGATTCATAAATAAATCATTTTTATCATCCATATAGATCTTAAATGATATAAACCATCCCTTTTGGAGGTGGTAGTCTAGTTTAATGATGTAGAGATGTTATTGATTAAATATGGATAAGAATGTATGATGGTAGATATTATATTATAACTATAAAGCCTAATTAATTTATAAATTTCATATAAAATCTTTAAAACCATCATAAAAAGACCCATGAATTATGGTGTTTGAAAAATATTGTATCACCTTGTGGTGGAAATAGTCCAAACATATGCATCAGTGATATATTCATATCATATCTGATTGATAAGATGTGGTAAATTTATGTTACACCATCATTATATAATAAATTAATTTCTTTGACTATATATTACATTATTTATATATGATAGTTTTATATATGGTGTAATAATAAATAAAATTGAAATAACTTTGTTAATATATATACCTATTCTCTAAGAGACCACCATTCTCAGACATGTTACTATATGAAGGATTGGATTTATGAGATTAAATGAGGCTCTTAGATGGAGGTAAGGATTAAATAAATCCATTTTATCAGGTTATGTATGATCTATAATTCTCAAATTTTGTGAATAAGATTGGAGTAAATGATCCCTTTTATAACTGAGTAAAGAGACTCACATAGAATTTCGTTCAAGATCTCAATTATATATGGAATCATTCATAGGGATTGTTCCCAAAAATGGAATGGGAGTCAAATTTATTATATTATAATTTACAAAAATCTAATAATAATAATGATTCTTATGGGGGAGAAATACAACTATTTTCCTTACATTAACCACAGGTAAAATCGTTTTATCATTAACCAGGGTAAAAAAATGTTATTATATTTACTATTTACCACCGCCAAAAATTATTTTTACCATATTATATTATATTAATCATTATGATTCAAAATATATTATCCTATTAACTATATTCAAATTTTATAAGTGGTAAAATTTAATTTCATATAAACATATAACCCACAGGGAAAATATACTTTTAAAAATTAAATATTCAATCATAAAACATAATAACCATTCATTAAATTAATTAAATTAACATTAAAATAATAAATTAATGTTAAAATATATTACTCATTAAATAATCGGTATATTTCATTAAATACATTAATAACTAGAGAGTAGTTTAATATATTATTATACAAAATCATTTCATACATCAACAATGATTTTAGAAATAGTTTTTTATGTCAAAAAATAAACATATTCCGAAATCATGTATAATGATGATTTCAATTTAATTAATTACATTAAATATAATCAAAAAATAAATATTTTATCTTATTAAAATATTTAAATCATAATAAAAAATTAATTGAAAATAAATGAATTTTTTTTAAAAATTCATTATTTTTTAGTATTAAGAGAAAAATAATTTTTTTGAAACATTATATAATATCTAATTAAGTTAGTACTAAAATATTTATAGGAAAATGATATTATTTTATTTGTGATTTTTTTAAAAAAAATATAAATTTATTATAACGTTCATACACAATATGTAATAAAACCCATTTTTTAGAAAACATACTTTTAAATCATTAAATGAATTTCATGCAAATTTGGTAGTTATTTATTAGGAATTAATTTTAAATAGCCTAAAATGTAGTTATCTAGAGATAATGTGTGATTTATTATATTATAAATAGATAAAAGGTATCACATATAAAAGGAACTAATAGTTCATTATTCTTAATAAATAAGACACAAGGTTGTAATTTAAATGACATACCAATCATAAAATACAAAATGATTCTTCTTTGAGATCGCCATTATTCGTCTTTCAATATCCCTAAAAATAAAAAAATACCGGTATCACAAGGAAAATAAAACATAATAATGGGGTTTTATTAGATGATTAGTATGGGTATGTGTCTAGTGGATGGTGTTATGAATAAAAAAGCATAATCAATACAAAAAGGTAAATAACTGAAACACGTGAAATTTTGTAAGAACCTATTTTTAAATTAGGTATGGAACTTTTTATTTATTGGTTGAAACCTTTTTTTAGTACTCAAATGGCTAATTTTTTTGAACATTCCCTATTCATGGTATTTGTTCTATAGAATGAATCAATATGGGAACTAAATATTTGTTGCAGGTCGAGTACACAACATTAATTGGCATGGGAAAGCAAGTTTATAATGTCTAATGGGTATTTCCCACATGGTAATGACCAATATTTATAAAAAGTGTAAATAATTTACACCTAGTGTAAATTGCATGGTTTTTTTAAGGGAAGAATCATTTTATTTTTCTTACACTTTCAACTCTATTTTCGCACATAGTATGAGATCTCCACCCATTGAGCTCCCTTGATGCCTAATGATAGGATTTGAATTCTTTCCCCTATTAAAAGTCTAATTAAATTCCCCTTCCTATCATTGGATTTCATGGTTTAGTAATTAATTCATTTTTTACCATTCATTTTTTTTCATTCGCTATAATAGTTATTTTGGTGAAGGCTCTTACACACCATTGTTTGGGAATTCAATTTTTTTTGATTTCTCTCAATATGGACCAAACTAATGAAAATTCTGGTTGGTTAATCACCAATAGGCATATGGTAGGTGGTATAGTATTTATCCCTCAATTTTGTTATGTTTCATTATATATTTCATTTTTTCACATATCAGTTTCACCGTGCGTTTACATAAAATATTGAATCTATCTTAAATTGGATTTGTTATTTTCAACCCATTGAAACATATCAATAGTAAAAAAAATTATAGGCAGCCAACCTCCACATGAGACACCCCATTTGGTTCTTCATTTAAATTATTAATTTATTTTCATTATTATATACACAAAATACTTATTTGTATGATTGGGTGTACATATAAATTGTTATATCATAATTGATAATAATGAATTGTTGTGTTCTATAATTTCTATTTAACGTACAAGACTGTATATAATTCAATGGAAGATGAGTGGCATGACCACATAAGATATTTAAATGGTATTTTTTGTCCTGTGTTATTAGTTTCTATTAATGAGTTATTAATTAACTAGTTTATCTTCCTAAATCCTTGACTGCTTATTATCACATAGGATGAATGGGAATGGAGACCCATATTAACTATAATAAATGGGAATTATAACCCTCTAGAAATATGATACAGTCATGGATTCCCTTTTGCTACTATCATATTATGGTTGTGGAATCCCAATACTTTGATATAGGCATGGTGTACCTCTCTAATGACACTTTGTCATGGTGGACCTTGTGTGTAATAATGATTGGCATGAGGGCCTTTTTGAGATTTGAGAAACATTCACAGTGACCCTTCTAATTTGATAGTGGGAACATAGATCATAGTTATATTATTTTAGTATAAAAAACCTATTGATATGACACTGGTCACGATGAACCTTACCATTATGATTTGTCATAGGGAGCCCAATACTGTGATACTAAGAATGATGTCCAATATTCTTGGGATATAGGGAATTATGTGACTTGTTACTATTTTCATATACATGTTACAACTTATATAGGCCTGAGTTATTCCTCAAGTCCATGCTAGTAGCCATATCCATATATGTAGTTATAGAAGTAATGATGTATACAGTTCTTACTAGTGTATATATCTGATAACTTATGTAGAGACTATTTTTATATGTCCAAAGAAGCTACTACTAGATGGTGTCATTCTAGAACCAAAGATAACCATTTAATGCTTCCATTTCTGTTTATCATTTATTACCAACACATTTCCATATATTAACAATGAATTGATAGTTATATATCCCATAAGTGGTTTCCTAAATAGTTTTTTCTCACACCTTATATGGTCTAGTGTCGGTACATGGGAAGATTATATAGATATAGGTAGGTACCAGGTCAAGATCGTAATGATTAATTCTTCAGTTTCATATATCATTTCTATATGGAATCATAATACAAAGCTATGGATCATGATTCTATTGAAGATAGTCTTCTAATATTTTTTCCTTTCGATGCATGCATGTTATAGAAATATTGCATATTCCTTTTTGAAATATTACATATCCAAAAAAATTATATAATTTTATAGGTTAGTTATTTATTAATTTTGGATGATTTCCATTCCATATCATGTTAATATATAGATTCTCTTTTTTTTATCTACTTCACCATTTTACTACTATAACCATGATGGTATATTCCCCTAATTTTACCACCATGGACCCTAAAAAATCAATCCTCTATCATATGGGGTGGTGTTCTTGGGGACATTTGGACCACTAGATCATGGAATAGTTTAGTCGAATCTTGGTTGATATTTCACAATGTTTTATCAGATTATTGTTTTCTTTTTTTCTTATAATTTAGTCGTACTAGATAGAAGATTAGGAATTTCATTCAATTTGGAGATGATATATGCCAAAGAGTAGCTAACCCATGTATATGAAAAGGAAAATTACCTTGAATGGGATATATTGTTTTAGGATTTTCCTATTAAAGTTGATTTTATTCTTCCGTTGGATGACCCATAGGATGTTTGATATTCATTTTTATGTTTAAGATTTATATTTTATCCATGAAAGAATATAATAAGGAATAATAGGTCATTCCTCATTTTAGGAACCTTACATGATTTATATTTCATGCATTATTCTATTTTATGTTTACTTTACACCAGTCATTGCGTGCATCATGTTTTGGTGCTTATTTCTATGTCCATGAATTGTTCCAAAATGTCATGCATGGACTGGATAGTGAATGGATTCTATTTAATATTCACTATAATTCAATTTGTAGTGTGTATTGGACCTTATAAATTGTAAGTGGTGATCTATATTTCATAACCATTTAAATAGAATAAATATAAAAATTTGAATGAAATTAAATGAAATAGATATAAGAAATGAATGGGTCATCATTAAATATAGATTCATATCACAATTAAAGGGTGATTGTCCTCTATAAATTTCAAATAACAATCTGTATATCAAGACCCATATTGTAAAATATAAATATTAACCCATACGTGATCATATCAGTGGGTACTTGGTAGTGTGTCTTATGTCTTATATTAATTTTCTAATCATTGAGACCTAGATTTATGAGCTAGAAAAGGGGTGTGATATTTACATAGGATGGATTTTACCTATCCTATTTTTCAATCGAAGAACTTTACCATTATCAAACCTATTGATGGCATGAATTTTTAATATATAGATATGTTCTACCACAAACACATTTTTTCTTATTCCAGGAGGGTGTTGAAAACCATGCCCTATAGGTGGTCGGAATTAAGACCCATATGATACCACATATAATTAAACATGTGCCACCTCATGTTATCCTGGATATAGGTGATGATGTCTAGTTTCAAGGAATTTTTTTGTAGAATATGCTGACTATTTAGTGTTCTCTATGACCTATGTTTTTATGGAAGTCTTTATGTGGGAGTTCCAGAACATCATCCGCCATATTTTTCAGGACATGGTAGACCCCATGCAAGTGTTTTATGGATTAATGAATTCCTAGTATCTTTTATCATCCTGAGACACCTTCTAAGGGGTGAGTGAACCACTCTATTTATATGATTTCTGGATCTTCCAAAATCTAGTGGTATTTTATGATCTTGGAAGCTCAGTATCATTATGTGATTTGGGGGGATTTGCATTCCTGATTTTATGATTATTTATTCCCTGAGACCTTGAGAGCAGATTGGGAAAGGAAATTCATGAACCTATAGTGATGTCTTATGACCATTATGGACTACTCAAATCATTTTAATGTGCTCTAGTTATTTTCACATATCTATTCTACTAATGATCTAGGGGAATAGAGACAATTTGATGATAAACATAGGCATCCTATTAATTCTTATGCAAACATTTCCATATTGACCACCATATCTTCTGTTTTATTCCAATATATTTTTATAAATTAAAACATAATGAAGGAAAATGGTGTGATATAGGGAGGATTAGAGCAGATACAATTTAGTTGTTTGAATAGCGGTTAGAAGAAACACATAGAGAGTGCATGCATGAGTAGTAGAACCCGAGTTTAACCTAGTGACATTTATATGATATTTCATTGGTGTGGGAATCCTTGGAATCAGAATCCCCAATGTACCATTTTCCTAACTGAGTTCCATGTCTATAGTATATTAATAAATCTTTAGTGTTTTTATAGGTATTTCTCATCTATACAAGAGAGATAGGATTTGTATCATCTCAACCTTTAGAAGACGGATCAAAAGAGCCTCTGTACATGAAGATGAGTTGGTGATGTCCAGTGTAGCAACACTTTAGATAAAAGAAACCAACAGAGTATACCCCACCTAGGTATCTAGGATTCAGCAAAGGGCTGGGAATTAGGTTTGACTTATTCACAGAAATAAATACTAGAGGATCAGGGTGTTTGGCCATCTACTATTCGAGGTATAATTCTACTAGCCTCTACTATAGTGTCTATCGTATTCGATACATGTCAAACATAATCATTTTTCTACTTGAAAATTGTGGAAATAAATGGGCTTTACATTTAGTAATACTATGGAATTATAAAACTTGACAACCCTTTGGGTATACATTCAGAGAGTGTGCACCTGGGATGGAATGCACCCTTTATGTAGGAAACCATAATTTCTTATGGGACCTCATTATCCTTGTGATGGAAGGATTTAATGTCATTATTATGATGAACTAGTTGGTATCCAATCATTCCTATATTTATTTTTATTATTGGATATTTACATTCACATCACTAGAGGGAGGTAATTATACCCACAATGGTGAGTGGAATGAGCACACGTGGGGATATAGACTAGAGAGTCAAGGGATAAGTGGAGTTACTGCCCATATTTCTTGTATTTGTATATATTTTCATGGATTTTTTCATACTAAATTCCCTCATGCAGTCGATCATTGCAAGTATTTGTTCCCTGATGAATTTTTTAGACTTCCTATAAAGTGATAGGCAGTGTTTACAATCAATCTAGTTCATGGAGAAGTATCGATATCCATTCTTCCTTAAAGAATGGATACTAATGGTTTTTTGGACCTTAAGTGGTTGATAGTTTATTTAAGGGCCAGAGGTCTTATATGGCCTAGTATATCTCCCTAGGGTTCGTCAGTCCTTGACTCTAATAAAGATGATGTCATCCTTTGGATTTCTGTGGATTACCGAAAGTTGAATTAGTTTATATTGAAGAACCAATATCTCTTACCTTTTGTAGATGATCTATTTGACTAGGTCAGTGGAGAAATAGTGTTCTTGAAGATTTTTCTCAGAATAGGTTACCATCAAGTGTGTGTTTTATCAATAAATATACCACATATAAAATATTGTAGTCTGTATGATTTATTAGAATTTAAGGTTTTGTTTTTTGGTCTTGTGAACATGCCTAATAGAATAGGGGATTTGATGAAAAGGATTTACAACCCTATATGAATTCCTTTGTGGTGTTCATTATAGATTAAATCATGGGTTATTTTATTTCTCAAATCAAGAATTACATATATTTGATATAATCTTTAAAACCCTAATAGAGCTCAAGATGTTTTCCAAACCTATTAAATTCCATTTTTTTAATTGAAATGGATCACTTTGGGATTCATATTATCTCAGAGGCAAGAGTATCAGTTCCCCTAGAGAACGTGATACTTTTAGTTACATAAGAGCATCCCATGAACATATTCTCCATATTGAGTTTATTGGCGATATATTATTACTACACACAATTCATATATGTATTCTCATAATTTGAAACATATCTTATAGGATTGACTGATAAGGGTGTGATGTTTATATGGAAATAATCATAAGAGACAACCTTTTATGATATAAAAGGGATATATAAATCCATTCAAATCCTATTTAATTCACAGTATAGAGGAAAGTATATATTGTATTGTGATACATCTTCGTTTGGTCTAGGAGTATTTCCAAAGAAATAATATAGTGTTTTTGTTTACGGGTTGAGTATGATGAAGCATCATGAGTGTAATTACTCTATGAACAATCACAAATTGGAAAATAATTTTTATACCTTGCGTTTTTAGATGAATTAGTTGTTGTGGAAACTTTTATAGTGTTTACAAACCAAAAAAACCTTAGGTGTATTTTCATGATGTGTGAATTAAATATCATTCAATGAAAGTGGATTGAATACCATTATTTATTCGACATTGAGCATTCTTATTCACCTAGGAAGGGTAATCATATTTTCAATTATTTGATAATGAGGACTCAATTATTAGAAGTTCAAGAGGCTACTGTCATGTGGAATCATATGGATATTTTTTCTAAGATGCATAGAATGGTTCAGAACCAAAATGTATAATATTTACTAGAATCCCTATCAGTGAAATTTCACTCCTTGAGTGGGTGATGATGAAGATTTTTTTATTTCATGAATGCTTCGTCCTACAAGAGAGTATTTATGCTGAGGAACCACATTCAGATTAGAATATCAATCGTGAAGACATCCTACACATACATAGAAATATCATTGTCCCAATAAACATAAAATAAGAGTTGATGTGAGAGTCAGAATCTTATTAGTGGGAGTGAACCCAGGTATGTTCGTTATGTACTGCAGTATGCACTATTAGTATTGGTGTCTAGGGGAGAAATGAAAAATAGAATGTTTTATTAAAAAAATTCCTATTTTTAATAAATGAAGATGAATCACCAACAACCCATTGTCTTGTTATGTCCATTACTGACCTGAAAATGGAAATGGGAAGGTGTCACAATGGATTTTTTTCATCAGATTACCGAGGTCACCTCGAGGGAGTGATGCAGTTTGTGTAGACTTGTATAGACTAAAATCATTTGCCACTAACATCCTATATGAGAGGATTTTACAATTTATGATATGGGAAGATCATATGTCCATGAGATTAAATATATAAATATAGTCCCATGCACTATCCATTTGGATAGGGATGGTAATTTTACATTGAGGTTTTTGGAAAGGGTTTTGGGGAGCTATGGGTACATAGGTTATTTTGAGAATAATTATTCATCCTCAGACTGATAGGTAGTAATTAAATACATTCAAAGTGTTGGGGAACATGCATTGATCATGAATCATTAATGTTGGTGGTTTTGGAAAGAACAATTCCCCTCTCTTTGAGTTCTCCTATAATAATATCTATCAGTCAATAATAAATATGGATACTAGTGGGGACCTATATGAATGGTTATTACGTTCACCCACATTCTAGTTAGAGGCAGGAGAGTCAGTGATACTGAGTCATCATCTCATTAATGAGGATTTGGAGTAGTTTTAGCTTATCTAAAAACTTATTTCCACCACTAATTATAGTCATAAATCTTATATCAATCCTCATAGATGACCTCTATATTTCAATATTTTGGTTAATGTTTTCTTATGGGTATTACCCATGCTTTGATTAAGTATAATAGAATGGAAAGGGAAAATATCACCTTATAAGTTAAGTTCATATTAGATTTTGAATAGATTAGAGCTAGTATTCTATCGGTTGCAATTACCTCAGAGGTATTTTTCCATGCCCAACATCTTCCACATTTCACATCTTCACCATTATCATGCTAACCCATTTCATTCTTTTTATCCTGAAGATGATGATCTAGATTCAGATGATTCTTTTGAGGGGTATCCGACATGAATCATTTATAAGATCATCAGGTCTCTCTGAGGCTATTTTTTCCCTTTAGAATAGGAGCTATGGAATCATGGTTCTGTAAATGATGAGACATGGGAGTGAGAGGGTGATAAACCTGCTCTTATTCCATAATTATTATCAAACAAAATTATACAACCCTAAGAAGGGAAATTTAGTGATGAATTCAATTAAGGGGATTACTATAAAGGCACATATGTTCTTTTTGGTATGTATCCTTTTTATTTTTGGTTTAAATTATTATTGTGGCCCTATTATGGAGTAAAATATGAATCATGGCATTATGTTGGGATTTTTTTCATCAGAAATAAGAAAGGATGGGACTAAAGGATGATTTTTGGCCATGTATAGGTTGCTTATTTAGAATACAAGACATGTATTCAATAAAATATGAGTATTGTACTATGTCACCCAGTACACTCCATATTATGGAACTTTACCAAAACAATGCCAAATAATTATAGGATATGAAAATAATTTACATGTTGGGGAAATTATATGGAGTTTTTTAAATGGTGGAACCCTTTTCCTTTTTCTTATCATCTCTCAACCCATTCTATAGAAAACTAGAATCTCCCCTCCCTTTGATCCCACATGAATCCCAAATATATTATTTAATGTTGTTCTCCAATATGGAGTCTGATTTTACATTTTTTTTATATATTTTGTTGCATACTAGTGAGTAATTAATTCAACATTTTCCTTTTTTGTTATCCTTTATCACATTGGAATTATATAGGTGTAGTCTCTTGTGCCCTATTTTATTGGTGTTGATAAATTTTCTTATTTTCTCCCGATTTGGACAACAGAAATTGAAGATAATATAAAATTACTCCATTAAAAGACATGTTAGGTGTTGTAGTATTTATAACTCAATGTCCATATGTTTTATAATATGTGTCATTATTCTGTACACTGATTTCACCATGTGTTACCCCAAAAACAAAATCATTATTAAATTGGTGTCAATATTTTGTATTCCAATGACACTTTTAGATCCTAAAAGATGTTGGAGGTAGTCAACCTCAATTTGAACCACCCATTTGGTTGAGCACTTTAAATTATTAATTGTCATCCATGTCTATATACTAAAAACACATATTAGATAGTTTTGATTTACATAAAAAAAATTATATCATAATTGATAATGAATCAATGTAGTTGTGTAGAATGGATAACACAATTACAGAAGTATATATATTAAAATATAAGGTGAGGGGTAGGACCATGTCACCTATTTTAATTAGTCAAATGGTTACAACCTTTTTATTATTGAATATTAACTATGAATTAATTAAATGATGTCTCTTGCTAAATCATTGACTTATTTTTATAGATTATGATGAATGATAATTGAGAGTGTTGTTAAATATGATAAATTGGAATGGAAACCCTTAAAAATTATCAAATGGTTATGAAATCCCATTTATTACTAATGTGATATGGGAAAGGTACGCCTATACATTGATACAGGTATGAAATCCCTTTATAATGAAACTTTGTGTTGTCGAAACATGTGAATAATAATGAATGAGAATGGAGACCCATATGAGATATCAGATGCATTACAGATGATCTACATGATATGATATTCGGCATGGAGACCCCTGGGATATTATTTGGTCATAAATAACCTATTGATTTGATATTTTTCATGATGAACCTTATAGTTATGATCCCAGAATGGAAAGCATACTATTGTGATAATGTGTATGGAATCACATATTCATTTTATATTGGGCATTGTGTCTCTTAATATTATTTTGATACCTATGTAACATATTATGGATGCTTGAGATGTGCCTCCCATCTAGTCTTATAGAAGTAGACATAATTTTTGTTGTAGATGTCACTATGAATATAGTGCATATATGTGTATACATGTGGTTACTTATTCAGAGACAATCCATTATAGGCCGAAGCATGTAATGTTTATCTAGTATCCTTATGGTTCTAGAGCCAACCCTTTGAACCTTTCATTGTTATTTATCATTTATTAACTAGAAATATAATTTTATATTCCATAATTATATATTTATAGAAAATGTATGTGGCGAACAACTGTGTTTATCTCACAACCTATATGGCCATCGATGGTACCAAATAAAATTATGTGGATTTGTGTAGGGATATGGTGAAGTGTTTAGTGATTGATTCTTGATTTTCTTATAGAATGGTATCGAGGAATCACATTAAATATCTATGGATCATCATACTATTAGATATATTATATTGGACTTTTTTACTTTTGAGACATGTATTGTATAACAAGATTTTCTATTACTTTTTTTAGACGTATAAAATTTCATCATTTTTTGTATGACTCTGGATGTTAGTAATTTATTATATTTTAATGTTTTACCTTCTACTATTAGTAGATATTATGATTCCACCATTTATATAACGACTTCAAAGATGTCATTATATGATCCTAAGGGTATAGTCCCCCAATAATACCACATTGGACACTCACTTCTCTTTAGTATCCTCTGGAATTCAGGTAGGCTCAATTTAGGCCATGTGGCTCACTCACTCAGGGTATCATTTGTCGTATCTGAGTCAATTTAATCCTAAAATTGTCCATAATATTATAGAAATAAAATTTTATGAAATAAATCCATTTGAATAATCAAATTAGCATGGAACATATCATGGGTATACTAACTAATTGAATTATCTCATGGATAAAAAATAATTATCATATAATGAATAAATACATAATCCCTGACCTATGATATTGTCATGAAATTTTCCTTGATATATTAAATATTTTGGTAGAATACCATCTTGATTTGGACAATTGATTTTTCTCATGAGATATATCAATGTATTGATGTAATGTATATAAAAAAGGGAAAAAAAGCAATTGCTAATTACAATGAATTCCTTATCAGAAGGGGTAAAATATAATAAAAATAATAATTCGTATTCAAAAAATAACATATATATTGTTATTAAATACCCAAATAAAATAAGATTAATAAGAAACTATCAAGAGTAATGTGGTGAACGGTAATAAAATTTTAAATCCTTAGTCAAAATAAAAATAAACAATACAAATTAATAATAAGATTAATATCATCAAAACCAATAACTAACAACCCAAGCAAGAAAATCATGGAAATTACCATAATTTTATGGAATTCAAAATACATTAAACAAGATGACTACTAATTTTTGTATTAGTGTAGTTCCTTTTCAAACTTGGGGTACAAACTTCTATTATTGTTATAGGCCATGCATTTTTCCTTCAAATATCTTCTTCTTTTTGTACACTTACCCAAAAAAAATTATTTTATAACTTGGGGGAAAAGAATAAATAATATAGGGTGAGCTCAAATTCTCAGTATGAGTAAACAAGGGTGATATGTAAATAAAAAATGAAAATAAATGTTATGATAATCTGATCATAACCTTATAAAGTAACGAGTTTCATATCAAAGGTAAACTCAAATCATAAAGAAATGAATAAAAATAATCCATAAGATCATAAAACATGCTTGAAGAATGAAATTTCAGAATAAACATCAACTTCTACCATTGTGAAAATTTATCAATAGTATCGTGTTAACAAAATAAGGACTTGAAATCAATCTCTTTCATTAACATATGGTCATGGAAACCAGGTCCACCCATAAAAATTTGGAAAATAAAACCGGATCTACAACAAGAATTGTTAACATGAAATCATGTTCACACATAACATATATACCTGATGAGTTTTCTATAATTAACCAAAACATTTGGGGGAGTTATATGTCCCTCCCATCCCATAATGAAATCATTCTAATAGTTCTAGGAAAACATAAATCAATCATCATATTATAACCCTATGAGAAAAACCGGTTTCTGAAACGACATTTCATTATATCATAACGGATGTAAATAAAATGTATTTAATAAATAAAATTCCATCATAAACACAAAAAATCCTTTATAATTTTAGTTTAGTATAATTGAAACATAACCCCATTAAATAATTCTATCATTGATGGAATATAATTTTTATAAAACACAGGAAATTAATTCTATAGTGAAATATAAATTATTCTTCAAAATAATTTTTTTCACAAAATGCCACACAATTTTAATATAAAAAAATTTATTTTAAAATAATACTAAAATATTTTATGTTAATATTCATGTAAATAAGGTGTTATGAATGTTTGTAAATCTATTCCTGCTTTATATGTTAAAAAACATTGTTCACATACTATATCTGAAAAAGTTAAAAACTACATCGTTTTGAAAATGAAAAAACATTCCATTCAGACTATTTAATAAAAATTAACCAATGGGTAAAATTGAATTCAATTTTTTTAGAATAATGGAATAAATATTTTGGAATAAATATTTAAAAAACAAGGACATGGATGATTAATATACCTCATTAAATACATACGTATAAACAATCTCCGATAATAACGAGATTGAGAAATTATCACCTACGAATTAAAATCGGTCGAATCATATGACACATAAATTTAGAAAATAAATTTCATATGTAAATATCATGAATATACAAATTATAATAATATAAAAAATCCTTGGTATCTTAATCCCCGCACAACTACAAAATGTGGTGTATAAGGCATTTTTTCAACAGAAATAAAAGAAAGAAAAAATAATCGCTTATCATAGGTCTAGGTTTATTTGTAAGTTTCATAAAATCATGTTTCAGGAAATTAAGAATTTTAATAACATATTCCAGAAACATATTTAAATTTATGAAATCATATATGATCCTATTAAAACCCATTTAATGATATATCATTATTATGATTCTTTCGTGTGTTAACTTCTTAATTTTTATATGAATGTTTTGTCAAATAACATCTGATTTTCTTCATAAGTTATAATTATATAATTTCCATAATTAAATTAATATATTTTATTTCATATATACTCATTCTAAAAATATATATTATTTTTTATTTAATGTATAACGTGTATAATTAATCACACCACCACAGCGAGATGATATGTTGTGAGTACACAAGAGTTACTATATCATTCCAGTAATTATGAAACGATATGGAAGTGGATGGTATATATTTTCTTAAATAATAAATATCATGTTTTTATAATTATATATGGTTATTATTTCCATCATTATCACCATCCATGCTTAGTAGTGGTGAAAAATGATTACACCACAACGTGGAGATGGTAAGCCATATGTATGAACACATGGTGATTTCATTTTTCATAGGTTGAATACAAGGTCGAATATGGTTGTTACATAATAATAATAAATTTTTTGTAAATATTTGATATTTGAATTACTACTTTATAATGGAAAAAATATTGGAAGAGGATGTAGATGAAGAAATTATCTCAAGATAGTCTATAAATGAGATTACCTCTTCCTTAGTGAGCCCTCTATTGATCACATCTTATGGAACTAGAGTTGGTATTTGGATAAGAAAAAGACCTCTATAATGTGACTAGTTATGTTTATTAGAAAAAGGGTAGGGTATGGATAAGAATTTAGGGTCAATATGAAGTGAATAATTTATTGAGTTGGTGTCCTATTATAATTGAATCGGGGAAACCTTTGGAATCTCCAAAAATATTAATATATAATAAAAAATCCCTTTAAAAAACTCAATTGACATATGTTAGAACATTAGATGATATAGGGTAGTGATATTATAAACCAACGAATTTTAGTCATGTTTCTA
Organism: Viscum album; assembly: GCA_963277665.1. Taxonomy (NCBI): domain Eukaryota; kingdom Viridiplantae; phylum Streptophyta; class Magnoliopsida; order Santalales; family Viscaceae; genus Viscum; species Viscum album. The sequence goes on from OY728121.1 coordinate 1,793,476,385, forward strand.
TTTCAATTTACAGCTTAAAATTTTAATTGAACATTATTTATTATATTTTAATTTTAACTATGGTAAAAAATTGATTCAATATTAAAAGAGTATTGTTTTAAAAAACTTTATATCAATTGAAAATTAATGAAAATTTTTTAATATGTTAAACCATTTAATAATTATATATAATGAAATATTTTATGATTTTATTATAATTCACTAAAACTTTATTTTGGAAAAATATCAATAGTGTCAATCTTGACAATATTCATTTCTTGGATTTTAAAAAATATCAAAATAAGATATTTTCCAAAAAATTATATTATTATATCTATTAGGGGTCAATTTCATTTATCAAATTATTTCATTAAATTACGTATATCAAATTTTATTTATTTTAATATATTAAAATCATTAATTTATATTTTGATTAATGAAATAAATACTACATCAGTTTTGTGTAATTATTTAACATACTTTTTTGGGTAAAAATTAGAAATAAAATAAGATGATGACGATAAAAACACTAATTAAAAAATATTACTTATAGTAAAATATATATCTAGGGGAATACTACATTAGAAGTGTTATATTTATTAAAACATTAATGTGACAACTTTAACATCACTTTTAATAAAATGTTATAAGTTCCATAATATTGTCTATATGGCTCCAAATGGTCAATAACTCGACCCTTAGATGATTATGATCGAGAAATTTTCAAAAAAATAATATTTGGTCAAGTGTTTTGGTATTTTAATGGTTATTACGATGTTAATAAAAAAATTATAGATTTTCATCAATTAAATAATTTTTTCATCATCAATGTATATACCTTAACTAATTATTTGTTTCCTAAAAAATAAAAATAAATTACCATGATAAATAAAAACATTTTAGATTTAAAATGAGCACATATAGTATAATTTATCTTCTATATAACCTTATTTTAAAAATGATAATTTTATTAAAATTTGAGTACGACATGTTTAATCATTCTTTAAATAAAATATAATAAATGTCCAAATCTAGTCTAAATGACTTACAAAAGGTATCATTTCAACCCAAAGATGATTTAAGTATTATATGACTCATGCAATTATATTAATAAAAGTACTAGGGTAATTTTATAATTTTATATTTACTATTTATTTCTGAATTTACATTTTTTCCTTATTAAAAAAATTACTGAAGTTAAAATTCAAAATCCCCAAAATAAAATATAGTTATTTACCTAATTGGGACCAACTGATTGAAAATATGGAATCTATTTTTCAAAATTCAAAACAGAGAGGTTTTATTAATTAATTTAAAAATATTCTTTTTTTAGAATGAAAAATATGTTTTAAAAGTTAAAGCATTGTAATAGATTGAAATGTTTTAACATATAAATTAATGGAAAAATTAGTTTCAATGGACAAAATTATATGAACTGATAAAAATAAATAATATTTATACATTAATAGAATCCATAACATAATTTAACCATGTTAATTATTTAACAAAAATAAATTGTTTACAATTAAAAATTAGTTTATTTTTACTATTCATCAAAACATGAAACATATCAGAAAAATTTCAAAATTCCATAGAAAGTAAATTCTTATACCCGATTCCAAAAAATAATTTTATTTTGTTAAATAGAATATATAAAATTTTTAGAAACTATATTTAAAATGGATGTTCTATCAAAAGGTGTTGAAACTGTATTATTTTTAAAATACATCTTTTATAAGAATATTTGAATTTGTTCTTATATAATGACTAGAAATCATATAAAATGAATTTGAAACATTATATTGGATATATTAATTATATATTTCATTAATAAAATCTGCCAAAAATGATTTTATTATTTCGTAAACTGACATATTTTCAATTAAAGATTTTTTTAGAAAAAAATTCCCTTTTATTTGAAAAGTGTTTTAATTTTATTTATAATTAATTTATCAATAAAGAATTAACAATATTTTCATAGTTCTTTTAATACTATTAATATATACCATTATAATGATTTGATTATAATTTTTCATAACAATAGTTACTTGTACTCATTAAATATGTCTTGCGTAATATGAATTATATCAAAAGAACATGAAATTGTGTATAAGACAAGCCATGCATAGTGTTGCATGTACCATAATATAAGCCAATGTTGCATGTGGAGAAAGAATATTTTGGGTTATTATACAAAAAAGTACCTAATTGAAATTAAAAAATATATATCCCATAAAACAATTTGGGTGTTACATTCTACCCACCTTAAAATTAATTTCACCCTCGAAATACATATGAATTTTAAAGGGATTAATACATGAATGTTTCTTTCATACAAAACCATATAATAAAAAAAAAGACAAAAACATCTTTCTAAAATGTAATATTCTGGATGTAATAGTTACCCAAAATAATCGTAACTATCTCACTACACAGGAGAATATAGTTAAATATATGTGCATGGATGAAAACGGTTAATAATCAAAGAGATTGATAAAGATCAGTAATCAAAATAATGTTCGTGATCTATAAAATGTTAACAATTACCAAAATATAAATTAAATAAGTGTGCAAGAGGATATTTATATCATAAAAAATGATGATAATAGTACACCCTTTTACGTAATGATCCTTATTCTTATTATTGAAAAAATTTCATGAGAATATATACATAATTGATTTCAGTACAATCTCACCTTTAGTCATGGCTTGAAATTTTTATAATTAATCTCTTATTAATTTAAATGAAGTTGAATTTTTCATTCATGAATATATAATAGATCATGTGATCAATAAATATAATTATTGTTCATTCCATTTGTATTTTTCATAAATAAATGTTAGAAAAAGTTATCAAATTTGAAAAAGTAAACCTTTAGTGATATAATTCATTATTATAATAAACAGAATCCAAATTTTAATATTATTTCTCTTAAAAATAACAACCTTACGATACTTATGATGGATGATAATCCAAAACTATAAAAATCGGATCACTAATAGGACTTAACATTTATCCCCCGTATATCATAAGGTATCTCTTTTAGTCACATTCCAAACCTATGAACATCTTAATCATGTTTTACCTTGATTTAGGGTAATAACCTGAATTACCATATATATCTATAATGAAAAAAATAATGTTTCTATATTCAAAAAATTATTATAATATTCGTAATGTTCCCAAAAGTTGTATACTTTTTCCCTGATCGCATTTTCCTCTTCCAATTTTTGAATTCATATCAATCATATCATTATCCAAAGTCATTATCGTAACATAAGGGTCATATTAAGGTTAATAATTCCCTTAGTCATGTGTTCTGAAAATACATCATATTAGACATAAATAACATTTCAATGTATTAAGAACTATTCAACACATCCATCCAATCCTTAGTGAAAAACAAATACTGAGAACACTTATATTTTTCACGATTCTTATAATCATTGAATATCAAAACATATACACCTCTATCATCAAAATTTATTGTTAAATAGTTATTCATTATCCATCAACTTATATTTACCAAAAATATGGGTAATTTAATAAGGTTCCTAATCTTTAATCAAATTATTATTAATTGTAATGTAAAAAATAATGGTAGAACATATTATACCATTCACAAGTCATTTACAATCTCTTTATCCTCAACAATATAACAGATACTCATACCGACTTCATTATTCCCATTTAAGATATTCCCACTTTAGAAATTAGTATGAATTATTCCATACATTACATATCTAAAAAATTAAAGGTAAACTATGTTCAATCTGGTTTTGGGTATTTACTATGACCGGAACGAAATGTTTGACAAATACATATTGGATATTTGAAACACATAAGTAATGTAAAATAAAAAAATTATTGGAATCTTTGATATCATTTGTTTAATCATAGGTTATTAAATATTATAACAAAAACATTTTATTTTAACATATACATGGAATTATTCTTAGGGATATACAGAGACATATTCTTATAAATATCTCCAAGGATATCAATTTTTTGTCACATACTAGTTTCCATAGGCTAACTAATACATAACTCTAATACCAACAATAACTAACCAAGCTTATATAACATGGTAATTACATTAATTTTTTAGAAAACATAACAAAATTAACAAACATAATCCTAGAGACTGTATTATTTTAGTCCCGTTGGAATATTGGAACAAAAAATTCTTGTCTAATGGAATATCTTCAATGTTTCCAACAAATATCTTCCTATTTTTTAAGCATACCTAAACCATTTCATTATAAACTAGGGAAAATAAAAAATAAGAGAGGATGTGTTCAAATGATTAGTATGAGTTAAAAAGGGTGATATTTAAACATTCACATGAGCATAAATGGTATGATAATATTATCATAACATTAGAAGGTAATTCCCTGTATGTCAAAGGCAAACTTAAATCAGAAGGAAATCAAGTAACATAATCTATAATATCATAGAATTGAAATAAGTCATGAAATTAGTGCATAAAAATCATCCTTTAGGTTTGTGAACATGTATAAATAGTAATAGGATCTCTCATTACGGAAATGAAATCAGGTCAGGGAATAAACATATAGACTTGGAAACCTGGTCTATTCAAAGAAGTATGGACATGAAAAACAGGTCCACACATATAACTGTGACCATGAAATGAGGTTCATGCATAAAATATATACCTCATGAGTTATCCATAATTACCCTAAGGAATTGGATGGAGATATAGGTCCATACCATCTCATAATAAAATCATTCTTATCTGTGCCACAAAAACATAAATCATTCATCGTAGCATAACATGAGGTGTATAATGGGTTTCTTAAACATCATTCCATAATAATGTAACCCATGTAAAACAAATGTTTTTTATAAACTTCATTACATCATAAAAAATTAAAACCATTGGAATAATAGTGATCATATAATAGAAATAAATGCCCATTAAATGATTCTATCTAAATTGAAATTGATTTTGATAAAACACTTGAAATTAATTCTTGAAAAAAATATCCTTTCATTTTCTCAAACATTTTCTTTTACAAAAATTCCATACAATTTCGAAATAATTTTTTTTTGTTGAAGTAATATTGATATATTATAAGTTATGTTTCAATGAAATAAGGTAATATGAAAATGTTAAAATCTGTTCATACATTATATGTTAAAAAACAATCTCCTAGTACTTTTGCCAAAAATTTCAAAAAGTACCACGTATCGAATATCGAAAAAGATTCATTTCATACCATTTAATAAAAATTAAAAAATAGAGAGTAAAACTTAATTTAAATTATTGTATAAGCATAGGAACAGTCTCGGAGAAAAATGAAATTATGAAATTATCCCTTACCAATTTATTATCATTTGAATCATATAACAAATAAAATAAAGAAAATAATATTCATCTGTAATTATTTTAACCTTCATAATAATAATAAAAAAATCCATGCACAACATAAACACCACACTAATGAAAGTTGTGGTGGATAAGGAATACATCTCATCGAAATAAAAGTGAGACAAAATAACCCTTTACCTTAGGTATATGTTCCTTCTAATGTAGAAAAAATTAATTTATAATGGATTAATTAAATTTATTAACATATTATAGAACCATATTTTTATTTATGATTTCAAATATTATCATATTAACACCCATTAATAATATTTCAATATTATGCGTCTTTGGGGTGTTTACTACTTAATTTTCATATGCAGGATTTGTCGATTATGTAATGATTATTCTTTATAGGTTATATTTATATATAAAAATAATTAAATTAATATAATATATATCATCTCTTCTCATTATATACATTTATATAATTCATTATTTAATGGAGATCATGTAGTATGAATCACATCATGTCGTGGAGACAATAAAATATAATTATTATCTCCATTATTATACCCATATAGGTAAGGATGTGGTGAAAACAAATTACACCACGGCTTGTCGACGATAATCCGTAAAAACACACACGTGATTATTTTATTTTTTAGAGGACGGATAGATATAGGAACATGGTTTTTCAATAACCATAATAACATCACATTATATACGTAACACAAGAATATATTAATTTATAATGTAAGCAAAAAATTAAGAGTATGTACAACAATACATGATATTGAGAGAGTTGGTAAAAGAGATTACCACTTCTTTGTTGGGCTCCCAATAGATCTCCTCTTATAGAACTGATGTTGGTTATTTTAAGAAGAACATCACCTCTAGAATGTGACTTTGGATGGTTATAAGGGGAAAGGGAAGTTTATAAGATATATATAAGGCTCCTTTTTATGTGAATAAATGTGGGAGAAAGTATGTTTTTATAATTGAGGTGTGGGCACCTGAGGAATCTATAATAATATTAATTTATAAGAAAATAAATTACAATTAAAATTCCTCAAAAATGTCATATAAGATAAGAATATATGATATAGGGTATTAATATCATGAAAAAATAAATATGAGACTAGTTTTTTTTCATTTTATACAATATCATTTCAATCAACCTTTAGTTATTCTATTTTAATTTTAACTAAGCTAAAAAAAGATTAAATTTTCAATTAGTGTGGGTTTTACCAATTTTACCTGAATTAGACCATAAATTAAAAAATTTATAATCTTTTAAACCACATAAAAATTATTTTATAAACTATTATATGAGTTTTAAATAATTTAATAAAAAATTATTTTGAAAAAATAACAATATTATCAATTTTGATACTATTCCTTTCATTGATTTTAGAAAAACCTCATGATAAGATGTTAACCTCCGACCAAATATGTTTTTAATATCCATAACGTTTAAAGGTAATCTTTAATATTAACTTTATAAATTCATCATTCTCAATTATATTAATTTTATTAATTTAAAAAACATTAATTTTATTTTTTCTTTAATAAAATAATTACACATTTTTTTTGTGTAATGATTTAATATACTGATTTTTTGTGTAAAAATTAAAAACAAAATTGTATGACAAAGATAAATAATATATATTCCATAATAGTACTTAAGGAAAAATATAACTCAAAGAAAATCCCACATTAAAAATTTCATATGTGTTAAATCTTGAATGTGACAACTTGAACATCACATTAAATAAAATATTGTATGTGTCATAATCTTTTCCATTTGTAACCTAATATTCAATAAATCGACCCTTGTATGATTATGGTTATGATATAGTCAAAAATTAATATTTTTTCCAGTGTTTTTCTCTTTCAATGGTTATTATAATCATCATAAAAAAAATTAAATTGATTTTTCATAAATTAAATAATTTATACATCATCAATGTATGATCCTTTAATGTAATTACTTATTTCGTAAAAATTAAAAATAAATTACCATGATAATGAATATTATTTATTTCAAATGACGATTTAATGTTTAATTTATTATCTACATAACATTATTATAAAAATGATAATGTTTTAAAATTTGAGTAATTCATATTAAATATTAATTTAAATAAAATATTATAAATGTCCTAATCTAATCCAATTGAGTTCTAGAGGATAACATTTCAATCGAATGATAATTTACGTTCAAAATAACTCATCCAATAATATTACTATAAGTGTTAGGGTAATTATATAATATTATATTTACCCTGTAATTACCCAATTTACCTTTTCACCATATTAAAAAAATTACTAGAGATACAATTAATAATTCCCAAAAATAAAATAAAGATATTCTCACAATTAGGATAGACTGATTCCAAGAATAAAATCCAATTTTTAAAATTAAAATCACAAAATTTGTAGTAATAAATTAGAAATTAATCATATTGCGAGAATGAAAACGTGTATTTAAAGTAACAAGAACATAAAATATTGAAATGTTTTTACATCTAGATTAATGGTAAAATTAATATCAATGAAAAAAAATTTATTAAATGATAAAAAAATAGTCTTTGTTATAATTTAAAACCATTAAATAGTATAATTTATCATTATAAATTACTTTGATGGAAAAATAAGTTTACTTTTAAAATTAATTATATTATTACTATTAATAAAAACATGAAACTCATCATAAAATATCCAAAATTAGTCCAAAGTAAATATTTATGTCCCACATACAAATAAGATGTTTATATTTTAAAATTTATATATATTAATTATTAAAATATATATATATAATTGGTGTACCATAAAAATGAGATAAATCTATATTTATCTTAAAAATAAATCATTAATCTAAAAATTTGAATTTGTTATTATATCATGTCAAGAAAACATATAAGGTGAATTGTAGAAATTATATTGAATATATTAATTATATATTTCATCAATAAAATCCATAAAGAGTGATTTAATTATTTCATAAACTCACTTATTTCATTTAAAGAGTTTTTAAAAAATTTCCTTTTATTGAAAAAGTTTTATATTTATATTTATAATTACATTCACACCAAAAAATTAATATATTTTTTCATTATTTAGTTAATAATTTTCATTTAATCCATTATAATTAATTGGTTATAATGTTAGATAATAATATTTAGTTTTTATCTTAATCATATTCTTATGTGAAATGAATTCTATACCATGAACAAGAAGTTGTTTGTAACTCAAGCCATTCATAGTGTTCTGTAAATCCCAAGCTAAGCTGGTGTTGTGTGTACCACAATCTTATCATGGTGTCTCATAGAAAAAAGGTCACGAAAGAAATTTAAAAAATGTATCTCATAAAAATCATTGGGTTTTACAATATACCTAGTGGATCATAAGTGTAATAGAGGGTGGATGTCATTGGGGAATATAAGTAACATAAAAAATCATTAAGAATCTTTTCTGATTTCAAAAAAACATTTCACTTTCATGATCATTAAAATTTTCAAAACTAAATTTTGGAAATAAGTTTATATGGATATAAAAATTTAAAAACTCAAAAATAATCCTCAAAACATTGAGTGGTCAGGATGTAGAAAATATCATTCATTACATACACAATAAAACAAATACTCGATTAACATTTTTATTAAAAGCCAAATGTTCCATGTTTTTAATTTCACATAAAATTTATTTATCTATTTATGGAATATAAAAAACGTGTAAAAACTAAAATAATAAATTAATTATATATTTTTTAAAATATTTGTAAAAATATTTTTTGAAAACATTTATTATTATAAAATAGTATTTTTAATTGAAGAAATAAATCATCTCAGCTTTTATAAAATGTATATTTTGAATCATTTTAAAAAATAATGTTTGTTAAAAATGGGTTTTATACCTGAAAAATTTCATGAATAAACTTATTAGAAAAAATTGATTGAATATTAGATAAAAATATCAAATAATTCCTCTAAGGGAGGCTTCAGAAAAAACAATCATGAATAGTGATGGGATTGTAAAATAAACCCTTACTATAGAAGGAAAATTTTCAACAATAAAACCCTTGAAAGAAAAAATCATCAAATGATATGTTAAATACAATGAATATAGATAGATTCAAAATATATATTATCAATAGGGTACTATATACACCCCACAAAGGAATTTGTGGGGAATATGGTGTATGTTTTATAGAAGTAAAAGTGAGACTAGATACCCTTACCTCATGTTTGAATTGCATCATATGTATTAACAACTCCAGTAATGTATATATATGTTTATTATAATTTTATTTATGATCTATAATAATTTATCTCATTCAATATATAATTTACTTATAGTTTTTATCACCTATTTATTAACAACTCTATTTTAAAATATCTCTTTTCAGTGATAATTGCTTCTTTTTTCATTTTCAATTTATTTTAATAATTTGGGTCTTTTAGTCGGATTATACCTGCATTATATCCAAAATGTTAATAGATTTATAAATATAATATATATTAATTATATATACAGTAGTATAGTAAAATTATATATAGAAAATCGATTACACCGTTCATTGAAATGTTATATTGTAGTATGCATGAATGTTGTTACCATTTCTAAAAATAGATGGAACACAAGTAAAATAGATATTAATTCACCCATACTGAATAATTTTTATTTATTATATATTATTTAAATTAATAAAATATATCCTTATTAAAAACAATGTAAAAATTATGGGAAAAACATTTCACATCACTATGTGGAGGAACTAATCCATATGTAAACAGGAGAAAAAATATTCTTTTCTAACAGATTTGATGGTAATAATTTATACGGGAAACAATATTTATAGATTTTTTTAAATAATTAATATCTTATATATTCATTAAAATTAACCATACTACCTTTCATGTAATGTGTAAGAAAAAAAATTCATCACTTCGCAGGGTAGTAATCCGTTGTGGACAAGAGAGACATTATCATATCAACCATAGAATGGAAATTAAAAAGGTTTCCATGATATAATAATTTCAAAAGTTAAATACTTTCATAAATATATTATACATAGTTTGAATACATAATTATATCCAACCTTGACTGATGGAAATGGATAACGAATTATATTGGTTCGTGAGGTAGTTGTCCATCATAATTTTGATCGACAGTTTCATTTCCTTTTTGATGGAAATGATGATGGATCATAGTATTGAAATTAATATAATAAAATATCAGTCTCTATTATAATATGAATTTATTATCTTATCATAGTTTAATAATGTTTCAAATATTTTTAAGAATAACTAAATCAAACTCATGTATTTTTTAATTTTACAACTTCTTTAGAGTTCTACTTTATGTTTATACCTAAAGACTTATTATAAGGGCTAAAAATAAACATAAGTCTGATAATATGGGGCGAGGGAGGAAAATATGGGTTATGGGTAGTTATTGGGAGAAAAAATGTTTTGGGGACTATTAATTGTGGAGGATATGAGGTGGAATTTAATTAGTGGGGAAGAGACCACACATGGAATTTTATAAATTAATTACTTATACACACATTTTTATCTTTTAAAGGGACTAATACTTGTTTAATTATCGAGCCTTAAAGGATTTATATTATAACTATTTCCATAAATATGGTTTTATAATATTTTTTACATCATTTTAACAAAAATCTTGTAAGTTTAATCCCTTGGTAATCCAATTTTACACTAACCACGACAATTAATTTTTACAGTTTTTACCATTCATAATGAAAAAATAATACAATAATAGATAATATAAACATATATAATTAAAAATAAGGATTTTATTTTTCCATATTCATTTCATAAAATAGGGATAAACCAATTTAAAATTATCCTCATAAACTAGATGAAAAAGTCAGTTTCCAAAGATAATATTTTCATAAGTACAAAGTGTTTTATTATATAAATTAAATTTTGTATTTACTATAATTGCATATATAATATTAATTTTATTATTATATAACTAATTATACAATAAAATTTTATTATATAAATTAATTTTTAAATAATTTAAATAAATAGGCAATTGTTAAAAAACACAACAATTTGCACTCTTTTTCAAAAAATAAACCATTTAAGAAAAATCCAAAAAAAATAACGATCAAAATATTATGATGTTATAATTTAAAAAATTATTTTCATTTTATCAAAATATTTTTCAAAAAAGATAAAAAATTAATTTTATATTATGTGGGAAATAATGTATGAAACCGTTTTTTTGAAAAAAAATACATTATAAAAAAATTATTTTTTCAAAGGATTTTAATTTTATTTATAATAAATAGATATCCATTCAATTTATTTTATACATTTATAGACCATATAATTTTGATTATTTACATTATTAATTTTTATACTCACCAACATACCATTTATATTATAATGGTCATCTTTAAATATTATTTTAATAGCGTTTTTCTAAACTTGGTGTTGCATTCATCAAGAGCTATCAAGAAAAATGAATTTATTTTGAAAGAAATATATTTTTAATTATATGGATTTTATGTTAAATTATAATATTTTTTTATTATAATATATGATATCAAATATGACATTACACTTTAAATTTTTGGGGTGTTTCATAGTCAATAGATTTTCATTATTTTAAAATAGTATACTTTTTTCATATTGTTGTTATTATTGTTCATTACATTTATTTAAAAATCTAGTTTATAAATATCTAATATATAAATGATCATTTAAATATGGGGTTTGATTTAAAAAATTCTATAAATTACTTTCAATTTATTTAATGAGAGAGTATATATTCCAAACTATCAAGGTGTTATATAAAGAATCATTATATGTGTCTTAGTGTTTCCATGGTGTGGGTAAAATTAGAATAGTTTTTAATGTAAATATTATCATTATATATATAAATTTATCCTTCCAATTATCATCCAATTAAAATTTCACTAATCTACTAGTCAATCATAGAATCTATACAACTAGGTTTAATAATCATTGAATTGGTTTTTAATTAGAATATACAAAGAATTATAAAGATTAAATATTAAAAATAGTCATAATAAACTTTTATTAAATCACTAATAACACATTCCTATAAACTAATGAATCCTAGATTTATATCTTGGATGTCCAAAAAATATCACTTCTCAGTTCAGTAGTTGATATGTCAATATATTGCAATACTGATGATGTGATTTTAATTTGTCTAGGACAATAGAGAATGTTTACAAATTTTAATTATATGATAGTGGGAATCTCAATATATCACTGATAAAAAACACAAGAATCCAAATAGGGAAGGAAAACATTGTTAATTAATGATATAAATAGAGTGGTTCATTTGTAACCCCAAACAACATAACTAAATATTCAAAATGACCATAACATATCCGGAAGAATATCTAAAGAACATCTTCAGTCTTCTCTCTCTGCTAGATCTATTCCATATCTAGGATTAATGAAACAATATCTATGAGGTGGTATGTTAATTAAAAACTCAACCACCCCATTTAGGGAAAATATTGAAAAATAATTTTAAAATACATCATGATATAGATCTACCAAAAGAGGAAAAAGGAAAAAGAAAATATCCTCCACTGATCTAATAAACATCCCCACTACATAATATTTAATTTACCTTACATGGTCCAAATTATATAAGAATATACAAGTATGATTGTCCCATTATATATAAAAATCACATGATTCGTCACAAGATGGTAATAATATCAATCGTATCAATTAGAAATCAATATTCCTTTTAAAATATGATAACAAGTACCCCATAATAACTACATACAAAACAATGATATCTACATTATTGAAATCATAAATATTCCCATCTCTTTATATATCAAAAATATAATTAAAAAATTTCTAATAATATCCTATATTATTCCCAATTGGATATTCACAAATAAAACAATATCCAGGAGCTCACCAACCAAATACAGGTTCGTCACCAAATATGTAAGACTAAGTGAATTATAATAAGTTTAATTAAACAAAACAATAAGCATGTTATAAATAACCAAAATCATACCTCTAACCATGGAATGACCCTCACATGGATACACTGTTTACTTCTCAATATTTATTTTTTCCAATATCAGTGCCTCAACCCACCCCTTATATTTATTCACTATCATGTATATCATCCCCACACAAAACCAGTCTAGGTATCTTTTTACAGGCCCCATGGAAAGTATACTAATATGAAATATCACAAGTTATCTATAGTTATGAATTAATCCATGAATGATATTTCTTTATAGATTAATAATCATGTTCATCATCCCTATGATTGAACTTCAAAAGGAACATTAAAATATTTTTAATTTTACTAAAATAGTTCCACTCTTTCATCATAACGGGAGAAATAGATTTAGTATGGTATCTATGGTAACACTTGAAACACTCCAATGGTTTCCTTTCATAATATGAAGGAGAATAAAAAGAAATCTAATAAGCATCATGCTACTTTTAATCCATGTGATATTATTCATCAAGCCTCTTCTTGCATCCTTATAGTGCACCTATGTTTTACCTCTTCTCTCAAATAATATCATTCTCTTATATGATTACCATATTCACCACATTCATGTAATTTTCTAAACAAAATTAGTAAGCTACTTATTAGACCTTAATTTTTATCATATACAAAAATTGATAATCCTAATAAACCTAATAAAATTATATAATAGAAGGAAAACATTATGACTATAAATTTATGGAATAATAAGACATAGAAATATTAAAAATATTTACCACCATGAACTACACAAAGAGGAGTTCATGAAAATATTTCCATAAAAAACCTTTTTCCCACATTTCTTAGACCACGATATTACCCAAACAATGTGTAGGATCCTGAATTATAAATATGAAATGATTTATGTTCTTCTCTTCTATAACATTGATAAAATCGAAGATCATATCCATCCTCTACAAAAACGCATCATATCCTCCTACCATATCATATCCTTTAAATTAGTGTGAATGGTCTGCTATAAGGCATCTAATAACATTGTAATCTAGTACTATATCCTATAGTGTATATCTTTACATATTCCTAGAAACATTAAGATAGATCTTTGTGTTCTTATTCCTTAATTGTGCCTTATGTTCTATTTCAAAATTTACATTTTCTGAATCCCCATTATTATGATCCACATTATAATTCTCCAACACAAATTCCTTCTGAAATAGATCATAGGAAATATTGTTTTTCTCTATAATTATATAAATATTTACACACTAGTCAACTATCTAAATTAAAATTATCAACAAGAAATGTCATCAACCATGTCTCCCTTTATATATAAACTATGTAATAAGTTAATAAAACATATCACATTACATCATCAATGTAACACCAAAAATTTCTACTAATTAATCAACAATTAATAATTTATTTAATATCAAATAGATAAAACTAAAACTAATAAAATTATTTAAATAAAATTTAAATCACTAATCAATCACAAGAACAAACAAACCTCATATAAATAAAAGAAAAAATTATTCATGGATAACTAAATAATAACCCCAATTGAGGGATAATAAAATCCTAAAAATTCATTTTCAAACTAAAAAATACAGTCCCATAATTTCAAATTAAATTCATCCTCTATTATTGTTGTGAATTCAAGGAACACACATAAAACATTAATTTTCGGACCTGAAACATGATCATTAATATTTTAACATTTAAATATAAAAACCACCATGAATTCTGTAATTTTTTTGTAATATGTGGTTGTATCACCTAGGTATGATCATCAAATTAAGTGAAAATTCTAGAGGTCCTTAGTTACACTCATAGATAATAAAACGATGGAGAATAACTTCAAAAGTATAAATATATCTCCAGGGTAGATTTGTTTCATCAAGATGATTACCTCCCTCATGTGGTCACCTCCTTTAACTCCGCCCCTATATCCACCCCTCTTGCTTATATGTAAAACCCTCAACTAAACCCCAAATCCATGAAAACCACCGTCTTGTATATTTTCATCATTATTTATTGTTTTTTTGTGAAATATATATGGTTTATAATTAACTCTCCTAGGTATATATATTCAATACATATATTTATTTTTTCAATGAAATTTAATCCATACTATGACTGAGATTTGGATAATCTAAATCATTGAGTTTCCAGGATTGATTCATTTTTTAGGATTTATGATTTTAGGGTTTTCATTTGTTCCATCGTATATGCTTGACTGTCCACCAACAAATTCATCACATTCTAACCCATATTTCATTGATTTTAGATATCAATAATGCATTTCCAAACTATTTAATTTAGATCCATTGATTTATGGAGTGTTCAATATAAGTTTCAATTACTAAATTATGTTTTTAAACTCTATTCACATTTCATTAAGATATTAAATAGGTTTTTTCTTTGATATTAAAGGAAATATAGTATTTTATAAAAAAATTAGTGATATTTTAAAAATGTTTTTTCAACCAACCCAACTATGATTATATGATACTAATAATGATAGTTTTAAAAAACTAATTTATATATTTTATGTTTTATAGTATTTTTAAAATGAATTATCAGGGGTTTTACTTAAAATTTCATCTGGGAGATGAGGTTATCAATAAGTATTAACATTTAGAAGATCACTTTAAAACAAATGTGATGTTTTTAAATGGATTTGAGACCATTTGGGTGTGGGAATAAAATGAAGGGGAGGGGTTTAGACCCTAGGATATTTCAGATAAAACTGGGTGATTTATAAATATATTTTAAAGGGTTTATTTATATACTGTTTATCAATTGTAGTTTTAATAAATTACATTTCATTAAATGGTTTATAAATTGTTTCAATTTTATTATATAATTATTTTCCTTTTTGTTGGATTTCTAAAAGGCTCATTTCACACATTTAATTATTTTCATAATGTTTGAGTCTCTGGAACACTCTTTGAGACCCATGAAAATTTCTGTTTGATTGGTGGTGGTTGATTTTTATGGTGATTGATTATTGAATCAATGAAATGGTAGGAACATAAGAATATGTTGTAGATGAGGGTGAGATATTTTATTTATAATGATTCATGATGATTTTGTGACTATTATTTAATCACCCTAAAAGTTATTAGTTATGGGTACCATAATAGCTATGTGGGATTATAGAATTATGATCCAATAGATAATATAATGTTACTACTATTATATATATATATTTATTGGGCATTAGAGAGTTTTATATTTCATGGAGGATAGGTATAGGGAACTCATATTGCTTTGTTGGGATGAAAGGTTGGTTGGGAGGATTGTCAATTGAGTAATGTATTGAACTATGTCACCACAGAACCTAGGATGGATCCCTTAAAACCAATTCATTTTATGGTGGATTTTATTAGGGGATTCCTTTGGGTTATTTGATATTGTGTGATAGGATGACATGTGATCCCGTATGATTACATTTCTTAGTTCATATGTATGTTTCATTAAATTACATGGTTTTTTCTTCATATACTATTTATACTACTTATTTTTTAATAATAATTTTAAACATATTTTTTAAAATTAGTTGTTTTGGAAAAAGTGACAATGGACCATTAAAAATTAGTGATTTATTTCATTTAATAA
The DNA here is from genome assembly GCA_963277665.1 of Viscum album. NCBI lineage: Eukaryota > Viridiplantae > Streptophyta > Magnoliopsida > Santalales > Viscaceae > Viscum > Viscum album. Next base: position 1,793,493,319 of record OY728121.1, read on the forward strand.
AAATGAAATTGAATGTTTGAAAATATCAAAGGAGTTTATATTGGTTCTTCAAACATTATGTTTGAAAATTATGTTTGAAAATATATTTATTATTAAAATATTTTCATATGGAATAGTGGGTCAGTTCTGTCTAATTATTTTATTCTCATTCTCATTATTAGTTAGGATTTTAGGAAAATATAAGACTATATAGTTTTCTTTTCTATAATTCATTGATTTTTGGGAAATGAGGTTATTTCCTCAGTTTTATTAATCATATACAGTATAGTGTTCCTGTTATAAAATATCCTAGGATTGATTTTATTTCATTTAATATATGGTGAGTATCCCTTTAAATTGTTTACATTATCCATATTATATATTAATTATTTTATTTACTTTAATAGAGATTAATTATATCTATGGTGTGTGGGAAATGATATATGGTGGTGTTTATTTCTTTTGGGGATAGATTTATGGTTGAGTAATGATTTTAAATATGTATATGTTGTCTCTTCTGTGTTAGTTTTTTCAATATAATATCTTAATAGGAATTTGACTTAAAGATAGACCATGTGGTATTTTTGGTTAAATTTAAATAATTTCATAACTCAAATTTAATTACTAAATATTTCCCTATGATTGTTTCTAATACCCTAGCACTTTATGCATGATTGTGTGGATGCTGAATTCCCTCAAGTAAATGGTGGTCCTATTCATGAACCAGTTCATATATTAGTCCTCAAATAGTAATTAAAAATTGTATAATATCCCTATTTTCTATTTTGGGATCATTGACTCAAGATTAGTACTTTATTTTTATTAAATTTTCATGGTAATATTGTGTTTGGATTTTTTGTATTAACTCAAGAGGTACATACATGAAGATTTTAGATAAATGTTTTCTCACTATAGCCTCATGTTTCCATGGGATATGTGATTTTAATTTTAATTTTGGATTTTTTTCTTATTTATGGTTTATTGATCTTTGTTAGAAATGTTTTTTTACTAGGGCTATATCCATTAGATTTCTAGATGTAAAAATGATGGGTTAGTAGTGTGAGGTGGGATTTCACATTCAAAGAGGCTATGTAGTGACTGAAAAATTAATATTAAAAGTTATTTGGAATCATATATTGAAATATATATAGTCCCTAAAACCATATTATATAGTTTTTCTTGGTTTCACAAACCATATGATTTACTATTTAGCCCACTATGGAGTGAAACCTTATAATAGGGACAAATTCAATGGGTTATTTTTAATATTTTGACATGTGGCTAAGATTTATGGTGTTCCTTAACTTGTGTTAGTTTTGGTAAATTTTTTTGACTGATAATGGTGATTTTTGGAATATTATTTATGATTATAATGGCTCCTCAATTTTTTTTTTTTAAAAATGGAATGTTCTATTTGGATTTTTTTGAAAATATTTTTGAAATCCTTTAATATCATTTGAAAAAAATTAGTTTGTTATTAAGTAAATTAATTTTGAAATAGAATTGGGTTGTTTTATGAGAATTTTAATTCACATATATGTTAGAAAAGAATGTTTCTCAATATCAAATACTTAAATTGGGAATTTCAATAGAAAATGATTATTTTTGTTGATGTGTGAACGATATTCTATATTGACCTCTTAGAAATGAAGTAGTCGATTCCAAGTATCATGTTGTTTAAAATTTATCTACTTTTATACATAAGGTTTGTATAAGGAAAAATTATATATGTTGTGGGATGAGTCTCTATGAAATTCTCTTCCTAGTTAGGAATAATTACTACAGTTTTGGGGTCCTAACCATACTTATAATTGAGTGGTAAGGGTTGATTAATTCATTTTGTTTTTAATCTTGTTTGTGTTTTCAAGCATCATGGCCATACCTTGTTTTTGGTGGTACAGGTTCATCATTAGTGTGTGAGAATAACACAAAATACTGTTATGAAAACCAATTCCCCTTTTGTTCTTAGTGATTCTTGGTTTTTGTCATTCCATTTTTATGTTTCAATGACTTTGTTATATGATTAGATTTGTTTGATATGGTTATTTCATTGTGATTTTATATGGATTCTTATAATATATTTGTTTGTTTGAGAGAAATATATCTCGATGATTTTAATATTTTTGTGGGTTTTTTGGATTTAGTGCTTTTTCAATTTTTAGTTTTCAGGTTTTCATCTTGGAAAGCTATTGGGTTACTGCTTGAGTTACTAGGAACAAATATTATTTTTTGACTGTCATATATTTATTTTTCTAGTGTATTCGGAATGGGTTTTTATGAGACACTTACATTATTTTGAGTCTATACATTACCCATTAAGTATGTTGAACCAAAGTTAAAGAACATGTCATTATTTAATCTTGTATGTGATCTTGATATACTTAGTTACATTAATTTTTTGTGCATAAATGTTATTTTGGGTGATTTCTATCTTGTATATTTCATTATTTCTTATGGATGAATTACTATGATGTTTTCTTTGGTGTGATTGACTTTGGTGTTTGTCTTTATTTATTTCACATTTAAAATAATGTCTAAATGGAGGGGATACAAATATTATTATTTCAAGTTAGTGATTCTTTTTATCCCTTATGGAAAATGTAGTTCCTATATAAAAAGGTGAGATGTTATTTAGTAATACTGCTTTTTCTCCCGAGGAATGGGTTTGTTTGGCATATCCTTCCTTTCATGGTTCATTTCAGATTCTATCCCATTTTTCTTATTTTTTAATGTTCTTGAGTTTTTATGTTTTCAATGTACTACCTTGTTTTCGATTGTATTTACGGGGGAATAAACAAATATATATTGGATTTTATAGAACCACATGACCTAATTATTTAATTTATTTTTATTTTTGGGCATGGAATTGTAAAATTTAACGAGTTCAAATGGGGTGTATGTTTACCCATGTCGATTGGGATAATTGTGATTGTATACCATGAAGGATTTTAGAAATAAAATAAAATAAAATAAAATATTATTTTTATTTTATTAACTTTTACGCTTTTGTTTTTTCATCATCTATCTATATTCTCTCCCCCTATATCACACTGCACCCCCTATGGTCAAACACTTCAACCTTCAGCTAAGATCCTCTCACATATGGCCACCATTGGATGACCCCACCCATTCATGACCTCCCCCATCGTTCGTCCCCTATCTCTCATGAATGAAATCCTTGACTAGACCACCCCAACTGAATAAACCTTCATCTCCCAGATATTATCCTTTCATTGCAATTTTTGGGGGGATATTTTTAGATTTGGGTCATCTCATAATGTTATTTAGTTAGCTTCCATGTTCTCCCTATTTCCATGAGATTTCATTATCCGGATCTCTAAGACATCATTCATGAAAAACCCAGGGTTTCCTAGAATTATATATTTTTAGATTTATTTATTCTATGGTTTTTTGGAAAATTATTATTCCATGATTTGGGTTCCACCATCGATGGGGGAAAATTGTAATCTCTATACCATGAATTCATGGTAGTTTTTCTACATGTTTGATATTTTAAATTCAGTGTCATTTATTTATATAGTGTTTAATATTTGTTTTAATATATATATTTTTCAATTAATTCATTATTTATTTATTCACCAAATAGAATATATTCACCCCCCTTTAATAATAATCCATCAATCTCACAATTTATATTATTTTAAAAATTACTTTAAAATTTAAAAAAACTAGTTGTTTGATAAATTTATAATGTTATTTTCAAAAATAGGACATCAATTTGTAGTAATTATTGAGAATTTTTAATTCATTTCTCAAGGGTTATTATATAGATTTTTTTTGGGAACATGAAATTTTGTGTTTTAATAAGTTTTTAATGGTTTAATTTAAACCATAGCTGATGTTTGTATATGTTTTCTACCTCATTTAGTCATATAATAAAATTAATGGGTGTCATTTAAACCATTGTATGTTTTAAATAAATGTGTCTGATTTAAAAAAATATTTCTAATGGGTGATTTATTTAATTTATTTCAAGGGTTTATTAAATTACATTTTTTATGAAACTATTTATAAATGATTTAAATATTTTATAAAAGTACTATAATTATAGGTGGAATTAAAAAGGTACATTTGATCCTTTAAATGACTTTAAATGTTTTTAAGTGTTTTTAATCCACATTTATCCACATGATTTCCCCATATGATGGGTTTTGAATGAATTATGTTGTGATCGATTGTTGATTAGTTCTCATGGGATTTTATTGATAGATATATGAAGAAATAGGTTGTAATTTTTAATTAAGGTAATTTATGAAGAAGTTTTAATTATTGTTTTCACACCGTCACAATGTTTGGTCATGGGAACCCCAATATCATTGTTGGAGTCTCGAATTATTCATCACTAGTTAGCATCATGATACTGGTGTCCCGTATATATATTAGTTGGGATATATGAGGTATTCCATTACATTGAGGTTGGGGCATGCTACTCATATGACATGTGTTTGGATGAAATGTAGGATGAAAACCTGACCCGTTGGGGACATCCTTGGATTATCACAATTTACGACCCAAGGTACATCTCATAACACCAATTCCTCTAGATGGTGGATTTATTTGGGGGTTAAAAAATATTATTTTATATCCCTTGATTCTTTAGTGTGGGTAGAACCTTGGATGATTTTTAATTACTTATCATATCCATTTAATTTAATTTCAAGGTTCATTTATAGTGTCCTAGCCGAGATTCCATCGATATATTTCCTTAATCAAGTTCTCTATAAGTCGTCAATTGCGCCTCCCCATATTCAACAAGATTCTAAATAGTAGTGGGGTCCTAAGTGTTCTAGTATTGAGACTATAACTGCTATTAAAGTAATAAATAGCATAAATAACTATGTATCATACATAATGGTATGAATCATAGTTATGAATAAGTATATACAAACAAGACTATAACAAAGATAGTTGTGTTGTAAATTCCCAAATGGCCATTTCAAATATAAAACACTGATCTCCCACTAGATATATCTCTTATATAGGAGTAAAAAATAAATATAATCAAAAGTACAAGGCTCTATGTCTATCTCCATAATGAAAAACATACCCATGATTTATGAAAATTTATGACCCATCCTGGTCTATTGATCACATAACTCATCGTAATCATGTTCCTACCATCATTTAAACATTTTCTCAAGTACCACAATAAAATGGAAGACTAAGCATGTTGTGAGAAAAAAACTCAGTAGTAAAAAACAATGGTTGTCCCATATGTAGCAAATAATATATGGTGTGGGTAATTTGAGCTTCACATCCGGATAAAATAAATTATAATAATATCAATAGGAAATAAACATACAGACATATCCGTGTATGTAATTCTCTATAAAAGTGCTCAACCATTCAAAGAAAGAACTATAATATGGTTTTTTCATATATATATATATATATATATTCCAATATATAGATATAAGTAATGTTACAAGTAATGTGAATTAGAACACAACTGATCCTTGGGACTATAATCCCAATTTTATAGACGTCTTCTGAAAGAATCTATGTGTGGTATATTTTTCCACTAAAGAAATATATAATTAATTCAATCCTTGGTTCCTTGATTTCGATCGAAAATACCATAAATGGAAGAAACTAAAAATTTATGTGATGAAAATATTTCACTATTGGGGGATAAAATCTATATCACCGATTCAATCCATAATTGCCTTAAATAAAAAATATAAATGGATTCCAGATGTCAAATAGAAATCTTCCAAATATGGCATAGAGATAGATGTCATACCACTCTATCCACAAATAATATATTCTGGTGTCATATTCTGAGGTCCTAATACTTTTGAAATCATGAAATTGAAATATTTATAATCCATATGGGGGGGTAACCCATTGACAATCTAAAAGGAATACACTCCATATCCAAGATAGAATTGGGAATCCAATCTATAAATGGATATATATCCCACTACTATGAAAATTCATGTGTGTAACTATAATGATGTTTCCATCATAAATTCCTATATCGCATATATATTTGTAAATAAATATTTACATTATTTAAATGCAATACATGTGATGTTCATACCCAAAATATTCACATTTTAAACCCTAGTTCATAATGTGAGGTAGAACGATACCGAAAAAAGAATATTTGAGGGCCTAAAAAATTACACATAATGAAACATTTACACAGTATTAATTTCTCAAAAAAGAGTGAAAAAATGGATGTTTTTAAAAATTAAAATGAATTGACCACGCCCCCCATGACTCCTCTATGTTCTAGGAGAAACAGAGTCTCTATTAATGACGCCATTGATAGAACCCAAGAACCTTGAAATCATAGAAATATATGTTCAGAGGTCGAGAGAATAGATAAATCTAGTTCTTGGGGATCCACAACCGAACTGATTTATAAGGATACTAATTATTTAGGATTTAATTAGTTTTTGTTTTTTCCCATATATCACAATCATTTTAATTTTAATTCAAGCATTTTCATCTTCTTCTATCCCGATTTATCTTCTAAACCTAATCTCATTCTTTCCCTTTTTTATATTCCCACCATGAACTCTTTTCACTTTGTGAATGGATTGTAATTAACCTATGTTGTGTCCCTTGGTTAGGTGTGAAAATGTTATTTATTACATGATTACAATGTATTCAATGTTGTGATTGATTTGGGGGTGGATGATATTGAAATGCATTGGTGTGGTGAAGATTCCCAAAAACATCAACCATAAATGCGTTCATAATTTCTATCATAGGAAGTGAAACATTATATTGATGAAATGGATTCCTATGAAATAAAAATTCCCACTCAAGGTAGTTAACTTAAATATTTATAATATATAATAGGATATTCAAATTCAATGTAATCAAATAATACATAATAAAGGAATCCATGTATAAAACCCTTGGATAGTGAAAGTTATTCTCAAAATTCATTCTATTTTTCATATACAAGAATTTATGTTCTATTGAATTATATTTATATTTTAAAAACCCAAAACTCAGATATCAATTTTTTTAGAAATAAATAGAAAAAAATAACAATCAGATTATGAGAAATAAATTATTCGAATGAACCAACTATGATATTCCTCATGTTAGATGACCTTTTCTTGCCTCTTTGAAACATTAGGAAGGTAAATTTACTTTTTCCATGCTATATGATAAATTTTAATCCATCAAACTAATAATTGAGATAATCCAAGGCATCATAAGTAGATATAATTTCAATCCAGGGGAAGATTATTTTCATCCTAAAACATGGGGTAAATAAATTCACATGAAATAATTTTGGCATCCCAATAGTGTTACTGAGTAAATCATCCTCATAGAGACCTAATTTATGTGGGGTTCTGAAATTCTCTCTGTATCCTACATCTAAAATTCCCATATATGGAGGAATACTATTGAAATTTGGAATTACGGAAAACATATCAGTACAATTCAATCAATATGTATCATAATCTGAATCACAAGATTTATGTCTGGGTATCACATTAAATTTATAGTTAATATAAATTCATTCTCAAATAGGTCCTACAAAGATGGTTTGGGATCCATAATAATAATTTCTATAAAAAATTATGAGAAAGATAGTCCCAAAACGTACATATGGAAACCCAAATAAAATATTTATATTTTATTTCCAAATATCAGGTAGAAACACTCAAAAATATTATTACTACATCTATAACTGTGTGAAAAAATAAATATAATAGTGAGGGTGTCCAAATTCCCAATCTCACTACTAATTATAGAAACCAACGAGATTACAATTTTTGCATGGGTTTTAATGTTATAGCTACTACCATCTATACCCAAAAAATATCATAAAAGTGTAGGGTTGTTAAAAAACTAGGCCACCCACTCAGTCCCCTCGGTTAGTCCTTTGGAAAGTCATCATCTTCAGTATCCTTGTAGTTTTAATTAAAATTGAGGAATCCCTCTCATGTTATCTATGGCAGCATGTAAGTGAAGGCATATCTTGGGATACTTACAAGGGAAATACAAGTGGGGACTTCCTAGATGGGATCCACTAGGTCAGAATAAATATAGAGGCATCCCACAAGAGTCCCCCAGCCTCAGTGATAAGTTGAAATATGAATCCATCTCACATGGGTTGTTAGTTTACCTTATCATTCATCTATTTATTTAAAAAATTAAATAAATTATTTTATTTGTTCATTATTTTAAATCCAAAACAGGGAATATTCCTCAACAAAAATTATATGAAAACACATACTACATAAACATGAATAAATATTTTAGGTAAGGTTTTTGATATAACATACCATTAAGAATCTTCTAACCATTCATTGCCAGCACATGGTAGTTGTATCAAAAGTAACCACTATTCTATAAAAGTCACAATGGCATACATGTCCACAGATAACATATAAATGGTCAACATAGTCCATAACATCAATTATGATAATATAAAATTTAATATTAAATAAAATACCATGATGAATCATATGATATAACTCACAAGATTCCCATTTCTTGATGAAAATTTGAAGAACAATAAGTAAAAAAGGAATCTAGGGAGCCCTTAACACCACTACTTGTAAAATCAATAACAAAATCCATCAATATATTTATTAATGTAATTTAAATTATGTTAACACAAATATTTTTTTAGAAAAATGAATTATCTATGTAAATGACATGCGACAAAGTGAATAAAACCTCTGAGATTATACTCTTCCAAGTAAAATTGAAACCCCCAACATCAGTACCATGCTCTAGTGGAATCAATAATTAAACACCCTAACTAGGGTATCATATTTTTAAGGAATAATGAAATTAATAAAATCAAGGATAATGGATTCAAAGTATTAGCTCAAGGTTTTCAAAAAACTTAATGGTGTCTGATTTCACCTTATAATGAGGCAGAAATCCAATGATGAAATAGAAGAAGAGGGATGAACATACGGGGGATAAATGAGGATGAAAAAGAGTGTAAAACCCATTATATATTATAGGGAGAAATAATAATTTGACCCTTTTTATAAGATGTATGTTTTGGACACATGGTTTTCTCAACCATGAACCAACTAGGATGTTGCATTAAAATTGTCCCCTCATACCACATGATTACAACACACAGATTGATAGACGGTTTTCCAATCATGAATATTTACTATTTATGAAACACTCCACCTCCAATGGTTGCATAACACAATTAGTCAAACTTTGTGCCAAATGTGGGTCATAACTACAAAAAATTTCAGTCCCCAACATCATTTCCCCTAGCCTTCTACATTGTCTCTAGAACAGTGACCCTATACTAAATAACCTTCCTGGTTAGACCACATTTTTGAAGTAATTGTGCACCATCTTTGCACCACGAGCATCACCATTCTAAAAATTTGGGTTTGTCCCCAAACCCCAACGATTATCCTAAAACATACATAACAAAATTCAAGACCCATTACACACATTAAAACATTATTTAGATTATTTAAACTATTCAATTCAGGTTCAAAATTCCAAATTATGATTTTTTCCATATACTAATTTAGAAATAAAAATAAGTTCGAATGTTATAAGTTAAAAAAACAATGGATCTTATTGCCTCTAAACCAAAAAAATTCTCATACCTGAAAATCATTATTGGGCATAAAAATGAACAAATCGACCAACTTGGGTCATTATTTAAGATCAAAACTGTGTGATGAATTTCTAAACACCAAGAATTCATCCATGTAGTACATTACTCATATGGTTCTTAACAGTACATTTTGATCCAGTTCTCATAACCAAATTAGAAACACTGAGGAGTCTCTTATCTATGACTATATAACCCAAGACACAGTCACATCATCTTATCATCCAAAATGAAATGTATAGTGCTCCCATATACATGTTTTTTATTTTATATTTGAGAAATAATTTTTTAAAATTGTATTTTCATAATTATACAAGTACATATTGTCCTAATGATTTATGTTGAACATTTATCAACGTGCTACACCTAATCACAACCATGGTCACTACTCACAGTACTCAATCTGAATGAATGGTCATAGTCTGTTGAATCAATCTCAACCTAGTCACATTTTATTTTCCACTTTAACCCCTTGACATCCATTAGTCTACTCCAACCACATCCTAATGGAATGATCATAGAGGATGAAATCTAATTTCCATTATCAACATTAAAGATGACAATTCAAACAACTGTTGACTAACTATTCTAAAAAAGAGGAGCTTTAGATATATAAATTTCAACAATAAAAAATCCGAATAATTTATCCCAAGGAATTATTATATCCTTTAAAACATGCTCAATGAATTAGATAACCAATATCTAATGAAACCTATTTATTGATACATCCCCTATTAAAAATGTTGTTGTTTTTTAAAAAAATATCCCCAAAAGAATATTTTATCCAAAACCATTAGATCAAAACAAGGTATTTTGGTCTTAACTTCGACACTCAAACATCACCCATGTCCCTATTAGGTCTTGTAAATATTATTTTATGATAAATTAAACCATACATTGATATTTTTATTTAATGGAATATGAGATCCAAAATGTCCCTCAATTGATCAGTCTCAAGATCCCATGAACCTTATCAGATGAGGGTATCCCATTAAATACTAAAATCCCTCTTCGAACTTTAAGAGAATACTGACAGTCACTCTAATGAAAATACAACCTAATACCTATATCACATTCCTTATTTATCATAGAGTTAACAGGTGTAGTGTCTTAGAACCCCTCCTCCCAATCATTGAGGTAAAATTTCATCCCAAATTCGTTCCCAATTACCAAGAAAAAATTACACAACACTTGTCCAAATTAAAAAAAACATGGATAACCACCCTTAAATGTAAAATGGTGAAAAAAACCTTCTAGATTATTCTTAAATCAATTCTGGAGTGAACAATCTAGGATCCTTTAATCTAACCACAAATGATACATATGTATTCTATGGTGTAGAAAAATCTATCTTAATGTAGTCAAGATGATGTCAAAATGTTGGGAATGATCATTTCTATCTATGGGTACAGTAATATCCATCAGTAGGCATTTAATTCTCTTTTGATCCACTCCAACAACTAAACAAGCTACCACTTACTTATACAACTTCAAACACCACGTCTACCAATAATGGGTTTCTATGGCCAACCATGGGCCAAATGTATCATGATAATGAATTTATTCTTGATTTGTCCTGTGCAAGTAAGAGAAATTCTTCATTAAATTCAAAACATCCATACAACCAGTACCATTGATATTTTTTTTAAACATGGGTCCTTATATCACACATGTCCTATGATCTCATTATGATTAATAATAAGGAAAATCATATGCACCGTGTTTCACTCCATGAACACCCCTCACAAGATGTTATTTTATGATATATAAGCATTAAATGTGAAACTAAAAATTAAGAGGGATTGGAATAAGAATTTTCCTACCTTTTTAACGTTTCCTCAATTCCATTTCACCCTATGTTCTTTACCAAAATAAAAATAAATCATTATATCTATAACATAAAACCTAAGCTCCTACAATGTATTGGTCTCATAATGAGAATACAACTAAGCTCACTGCATTAAAATATTGATAAAAAGGGTCCTACTTTACTCAGCAGTTTCCCTTAAAAAACATGAAGCTAAATGTGTCTAAGAAAAAAATAAATTACTCTTGGTCACCCAACTGACTCTATCAATCAAGCCGCATTATAATGTATCTAGGTATAAACACGTTTTTCAATACTCAACCCACTCTTAGCTCATGTATAACCAGATGTCATCTATATATCATTTTCAATGCAAGAAATCTTATTCCCCAGAGGAATCTATATAAAATATTAAAATAAACATTTACCTAAAAGGGAAAAAACTATATACAATAATTTTACATGCTCCCTGATCCTATTTGTGAATCCTCATAAGTTACTACTCTCTAGTGTTCATGGAATGAACACCTGAAGAATAAATAACTGACAAAAATCAAGAATCTGTATATGGTAATACCTAATTGAGATCTAGTTCATTATAATCACTTTGATACCTATCAATGGCATATAAAGATACCTTACTAAATCACCTAAAACGAATGTACCTTCTATTTATGTTAGGCTATGGGGTTTAGTATTATGTGCACAACATCATCTCAATGATCTAGATCACATTGAATGTTTTTGATTCAGTTAAATATAATTACATTCCTTGACATTAAAAGAAAAAATGTATAGGATTTTCTTCCACTATAAATAACCAAACCTAAAAAACATCACCCAACATGTGGCCTAACACATGAGAGTCATATTCCTTTTTAATCAATTAAGATCACCACGCCTCATGCTGATGAGGATTGAGTCCTCCTGCTTGCTATATTATGTCTCATTTTAAATCAACACAGCCTAAAATCAAATGGAAATATATAAAAAAAAATTCTTAATTGTTAAGAATTCAACCAATATCCATTATGGTAAAAATACATTTAATTTTTTTAAACTTTAAACAATTAGACTACTTCATTAGTAATAATCACACCCTCAAATTAATATAACATGTGGAATATATATTCAAAATATTATTCTTGATATGCCCTTTTAATTTTCTGGTCAAGAGTCTAAATATATCATTAGCCTCTTTCCAATGGAACAAGTTCCATGAAGATATAAAAAATTATAAATTTCATAGAAAATATGTGTTGTTGAAAAAATAATATGCAACTGTAACATCACCAATTCAAATCGAAATCGCTTTACCCAAGAAACCTAGCTTCTAACAGGAACATTTTTTCTCCAAACACCGATTTTATATCCACCCCAAATTCAAGAAAATTCTTAACCCTCCAATATAACAAATTCCAAACACTAAAAGAATATTAATTGAATTGATATAATATCAATTTGTAATGTCCTATCATAGTAGACACTCATCCAGTGCCCCGATCCGGTTTTCTTTTAATGCCTCATGCATAAATCCCCATATTCCAAAGCCTACCTACTATAAGTGAGGTACTAGGGTGTGAGAGTGGGGATATTATTCACTCACATTAGAGTATGAAATGGAATAAATATACATGTATCATAGATATAAATAATAATCATATTGCGAAATATGTAAATATAAAAAGTTTGTAATAAAGAAATAAATTTACTAAAGCCCTGTGTGACCGTGTCATACATATAAAAATGATCATCCCCTAGGATGATCTCATATATAAGATTATTTAAATTAAAACTAAATAAAATTACTATGAATTACTACTATATTCATAAAAAATATATACCTATGTTCCATTTAAATATATGAGCTATCCTACTCATTAGATCCCAAGCCTTAGTTCAAACAAGTGAAAACAAACCATTTGAACTCCTCCTCGGAATACCTGTGCAATGTCAAATTAAGTAGGTTTTTATTAAAAACTAAATGTGGAAAAAAATACTCTTATAAATAGATATTAATGAAAATTGTATCTAATTGCGAGACACCCATCAATAGAATAATAATAATACCTATTTTAAATAAATTGAATGACAATGTCATGCAAGGAATTTCCATGGAAAGTTCGCAAAAAAGTTTGTATCTAACTGTAATACGGTGACATCATTTATATATATTTATATACATATATTTATTCATATATATATATATATGATTGTGTTTGTGTAAGGTTAAAAGATACATGAATCAATCCACAAATGATCCATGGGTCCCTGATTCCAATTATCTGGATATCCTATGAACAAATTATGGAGTTGGATGTAGTACCACTCAATCGATTTTTAATTATGTCAAACCATGAGTCAGTGATCCTATTCGACAATACCTAATTTGGTTAATTCCTAAATGGTCTTCGACCAAGCTATGCTACCATAGGGGGATTCAATTCCTAACTCTAGTATCATCCATTCACGCATTAAATTTATAATATGAAGGATTAAAAAATTTCATCAATACATCCTCCAAATACGGAATTTAAGAGGATATTATACAAATATATTCACAATTAATTTAGGATAATGTCTAGTTCTGTGCTCCCTGTTCATAAGAAATCATGCAGTTGAAATTAAAATAATCTATATAGAGGATGAACCATTGTCGATCTATACGGAATTCTCCATAGATCAATGATAATACTTGAAATCCATTCAATAAAAGACTCAATAGACCACTACCAGACCAATTTGGCGAGTAACTATAATGGTGTTCCCACTCGATCCTAGGGAGACTCCATTGAATCAAACAAGGAGATCAAGTCAATACATGGGTCTCTTGTTATAATTCCACTTCTCCTGAGAAACTCACATACACAAAAACTATTAACCTCCCTTAGGCTCTATCATGAAATCCATCCTTAGGGTGAACAATTATAATAGGGGTTCTGAGACACTCTCAATAACCTACCTATATAATTCCTATACATGTAGGATTATAAGAAAAAATGGGAATTAAAATTACAGAAGAGGTGTCACTCAATAAATATGGCACATAAGTAGGATCCCATGTAGTACATCTAGCTATCATGATAAACTGACATTCATCCGAAATGGAACTTCACTCGAATCCAAGGAAGCACATTTCTTCACACAAAGGCATTGGCATATTATAAGTCTCTTTCTCCATAGACTAGTTATTATAATAAACAACAAAATTAGATATTTTTGTTTAAGAAAAATGTTATTATATCTGATTAGAGTTCGTTAATACAATCTATAATGAGACGAATATCTACATATAGTTAAAAAGGGTTTCCCTAATATTTATGATATTATGATCTCATCACATCCATAGTTTTAAAACAATAAATAAATAATTATTTCTAATAGTGTCTTGGTTCAAAAATTAATTCAATATTAGCAATAAATATTTTAATAAAACAAATTGTAATGAATATTCTATTATCCATTTTAATATTTGAACAAATTATTAATTTTTGAAACCAATTAATATTTTTATAATGAAATTTATCCAAAAGAGAAAATATAGTAATTATTAAATATTTATATATTGAATAATGAAAGTAAAATGAATTTTAATAAACAAAATAACTGTGGAATATAAATTAAGTTAAAAATTATAATTATTAATAAATTTAAATATATGATAAATGATAAAATGGTCAGGCATAATAATTTATTATTAATTAAATATGTTAAACACGTTAAAATTTGATTTATAATTATAGATACATAAATTCATATAAATTATATTTTACTAAGTATCATTAGAATTTAGTTTTAAAAAAAAACTTATTTGGTAAAAAAACATTATAATTATATATATAAAAATTACCAAAAAAGAATTTATGAATAATTAATCATAATATAAATTATTATAAAATATATAAAATAAATTAAATTTCAATAGGTAAAATAATATTAAATATAATTTTTTTTATAATGGATGTACATTTTATTGTAATTATACATTTATAAAATTTTGTATATATTAAAATATGAATATTATCATAATTATGAGACACATTTGTAACTATGTTAAAATTAATAGTAATATAATTCAAATGAAATAAATAAAATTTTATTGGAGTTACTTTTTATCATTAATATGTTAATAAATTGATTAAGAGAATAAATATATTAAAATAATTATTAATTATCAAAATATAAATTATATAAGTTTTAAAATTTTCTTTTTATATTTAAATTTAATACTTTGGTTTATAAAAAATTATAAATTTTAAAACAATATAAAAAATGAATATTATATAATAGATAAAACAAACTCTTTAAGAATATACGGTGCTCAAAAACGGTGCTAGAAAACGGGGTTAGGGCTTTGAATTTTGGAAGACAAAGAGCTAATGGGAGGAGCCAAAGACAATGAAAGGGGAGGACAGGTGTGGTGGAGTCATGTGAAGTGAGGTACTACCCTGAAGGAACAATGAACAACAAACAGTTCGACCACATCTTGGGGATTCATTTTGGTATGGGGTGACATTGGGTCTGTCTGCGGGGATAACATTATGTTCTTAGATTGAATCATATTGTGATCAAGCATGAGAGAAGGACTCAATCAAGGAAGGACTAAAATTTAATTTCAAGGTGTTCATCAACATAATTCTTTTATAAATCATGATTTATAGATATTAAATTATATGTATATTATTTTTAATAATCACAATATTAAAAAATATCATATCTATTGGATAATGTTTTATTAATAAAAAATTTGTTCTTCATTTTTCAAATTTTCCTTCATCAATCGATATGGGCAGTCTCTATTCCTCATTATTCATGATTTTTCTTCAATTCAATTCTTCTATTTGAAAAAGTAAAAATTTTAATTCATAAATTATTTGTGTATCTTTTTTCAACATTTTCAATCTAATTTATCGTGAATTGTGGAAATTTCATGGTTATGCTTTCACTAAACAAAATAAAAAACAACATAAAAAATAATTTGATATAGGTATCAGAATTAATATCATACTATGTATATATTTTTTGTTCATCAAAATCATCGAGTTTTAATATATATTTTTAATTTAATTATATTATTTCTATGTAAGAATTATATTTGAACCACAAAATTTGAGAAATATATAGTACTCTAGATTATTATAGTAATTCTATATGATTATATATCTATTTTTTCAATATTGGAGTAAGCAATATAATTCCGTATCTTACTCATTTTTAATGTTATTTTTATAAGGTGAAGACATTAAAATATTTATATAAGTGTGTATCAATAAATTATTCTTCAATATTATATATAAAGATACAATTGTGTATTTTTTATAAATGGATGTATTTGATTAAAAAATTGAGAAAAGTTCTTTGTAATGTGATAAGTCCAAAAAAATTATGCCTTGGTTTGGAGGGTTGTCATAGTTCCTTTTTTAAGTTAAGGTATTTGTATTTTATTTTCTTCTTAAACCTATTATATTTTTGGAATCCCTTTGTAAAAAATTAATTTTAAAGACTAAATTTATTTTTTATATTATCTAATATCTAGATTGTAGTATATGATATTTTATATTGAAAAACAAAAACAAAAACTTTTTGTTTTTTGTTTGAATTTGAATTATAAATTTCATTTTTTATTTTCTTTTATAAAAACTTTTATATAAACTTTTTTAATCCATACTATCATTTTATTTTGGAAAATTTATGTTAACTCAAATAAGTTTATATATATTAATAGATATGGAAATATTATAGTTGTATATATGACATTCCATGCATTTTAATAAAATCCATTTTGTTCATTATAATGTGTTTGGTTTTTTTAAACTAAGATGTTATTTATATAAAATTTAATTCTCCAATATATTTTTTGATAAAAAAATATTTATTTAATATTTGATGTTTTAAATTATTTTCTTCATTGAATACAATTCTATTATAGTTTGGAATGATTCATAATTGGTTATTTTTTTGAATGGTGGACCTTAAAGAAAAAATGTTTTCTTAAATATAATTTTGGAACTTTCATATCAAATGAGAAAATGAGTAATGGGGAGTGAACCCATGACCTTAATAGGACATTGTCTCACCAGTGATACCTATAATTGGCATGAAGGGTTTTATAATATCTTTCATGTATCATTTTAATCCATAAAAATAGTATTATTATTTTCTAAATAATTTAATGGGAAATCTCATTTTTTTAATGAATATTTATGAAATACATTTTTTAAATGATATTTATTTTTCAAAGATTATTTATGAAATTTATTTCCAAAAATATAATTATGTTTGAAATTTTTTTAATGTATTTTAAATATCAAGTATATATATATATATTTTTTATATAAAATTTTTTAAAATAGTTTTCAGTAATTATTTATAACGTTATATTTAAATTTTTTTGAAAACCATTACTTGGAATTTTTGTTACTCAACATAAGTTTAGAAATAGTTTTCACAGGTTATGTTGAATTACTAAAGGTGATTGTATCATATAAGGTGGTAGCGCCCATGAATATGACTAGTAAGATCAATTATAACTCTAAAAAATTGTATGGTTTTTTCTATTTATCCAAAACATAGAGAATAAAAGGTTTTCATTGGAATAAATAGTTTTATATTCCTCAGTTACATTTAAATAAAAAAATACATATCATATTTTTACATCCTATACTGATGTGAATGTCTGAGGTTGTTACATTTAGTAAGAGAAGAATGGTCCAGACAACATTTGTGATTAGGCATTGTCATTTGAGGAAAACCAAATCTATTTGAAAAAAATCCTTTTTAAATTATAGGTAGATAAATACCATTATAAATATTGAATTCAAACCATTATAACTATATTGATTGAAATTCAAAATTTTCGTAAATATGAAAAATGAATTAGGAGGGATAAGTTTATCAGGGTGGGAATGTATCAAACTAAGTTTAATAAAGGAATTATTTTCATTATATCAATTAGTATCATGCGTTAAATATTAATAAAATAATATAAATAAAAATGTTAATAAAAGAAAATTTAATGAATATTAAAGCATCCATTTTAAAATTTCAATAAATGAATAATTTTGCAAAGAAATTTAATATTCATATAAAAAATGCATTTTTTTAGTGGATAATGATTTTATTACAAATATTTATATCTAACAAATAAATCAACAATGAATTTAAATAATAAAACAAACCTAGAATATAAATTAATATTGAAAAACATAGTTACGAATAAATTGAAATATATTATAAATGATAGAATGGTTATTCATACTAATTTATTATTGAATAAAGAAGTTAAATTCTTTCAAAAGTTAATTATAACTAAAAATATATAAATTAATATAAATTAAATTTTATAATGTAACTATAGAAACTAGTTTTATACAATATTATTATTTAGAACTAAAATTTTACACTTTTATATTTAACATTTATGTAAAAGGATGATATAAATAATTACAAATTTTATAATATATTATTATATATATGAAATATATAAAAAATGAATGAATTAGATAATATTAAATATAAAGTATTTCTTTATGAAGGCATTATATTTTATAAATATTATACATTTATAAAATTTTGAATATAATATAATGTTATAATTTTGATAATTATTATATTCTTATGTACCTAAGTTAAAAACAAGGGTAATATAATTTAGGAGAAATAAATAATATTTTGAATGAAATATGTTTTATTAAAAATATATTCATAAATGAATTATGATAACAAATATAATAAAATAATTATGAGGTATGAAAATATAATCTAATGGAATTATAAAATATATATTTCCATGTAAAATTTAATACATTGTGTTATAAAAAATTATGAATTATCAAACAATCCAAAAAAGTTAAATTATATAACATATAAGAAATAAGAAGATCAAATTATGAGGGGATCGAAACCAGAATAGGAAAAAGTTGTTTGGTCAATGAATTTGGGAAACCAATGCCCTGATTAGAGAAACCAAACATGAGAAAAGGGGAGGCTGAGCATTGCAGAGTCAGTCTATGTGAGGGTCTTCCTTAGGGGAACCAAGTATGGGAAAGGGTTCGACCACATATTGGGGGATTACGTGTAGATGGGGTGACATTATCCCTCATATAAGTGATATAATTAGGATACTAGGTAGAATTTATTTGGGATCATGCATCGGAGATGTACCCCATTGAAGAAGGGGTAAAAGTCAAGTGTGAGGTGGTTATTAAATTTGGCTTCAACAAATCTTGATATAAATATCTTAAATGGTATGTATTTAATTATTAGTTATCTGAATCTATACCAAGATCCTATATATGGTATAATTTTCATTTTATTATATTATACGATCATCATTTTTCAAATTTTCCTTCATCGGTTTATGTTTGTATTGTCTATTTTTCATTATTTTTTATTTTTCTTTAGGCCAATGTCTCTTTTTAACAAAAAGGAAATAATAATTCTTAAATTATTTGTGTTTCATTTTTTTAAAAAATTGTAGGGTTTATCATGAATAGATAAATATTCACGATTAACATTTCACTAAACCTATTCAAAACAAGATGTTTAATAATGGGATGTGGCTGTTAGAATTATTATCATGTTGTGTATATATATTTTTATTTTATCTACTCTAACAACCAAATGTATATATTTCTAATTTATGTTTATTATTTTTAAAAAATTACAATATCTGAACCATATATTTTGATAAATTTTTATTACTTGAGAATCACTTATTTATGTTTTTAGATTATATATCTATTTATGTGATAATGGAGTTTTCTATATTAATCAATATCTTCTACATTTTTATTTTTGGTTTTATATGGTGAATATATATGTATATTAATATAGTTGTTTTTTAATAAATGGTTCATCAATATTATATAAAATATACAGTGATGTCTTGATATAAATGGAATAAATCATTAAAAATGTTTTGAATTATTATTATTAGTGTGTTATATCTCCGCAGAAGATTTCTCTTATTTAGATCATTTGCATGGTTCATAAGTTTATGAGGTAACAAATTTTTATTTTATTTTCATTCAAAAACTATTTATATTTTCTAAATCCATTCATAATGACATTATTTTAACGAACTAAATGTGTCACTTGTATTTTTTAAACAATTGATTTCAGTAAAAGTTATTTTTTGTTTAAAAACCATGTTTTTATGATTAAAATTTAATATCATGTTTAAATATTCATTTTGAATAATAAAAACATATATATTTAATTTTGATAATAAAACATTTCATTTTATATGGGAAATGTTCCCTTAACTCAAAAAATTTTATCTATATTCATATATATGGACATATACAATATAGGTACCTGACATTTCAAGAATTTTAATAAAAAAAATTATTCTAATTATAATGTTCTTATATTTATGTATTTTAAATTTAAGAATTATTTTTTAAAATATATTTCCCCCATTTATTTTCCTAAAAATAATATTTATCAAATAATTTATGTTTCTAAATTATTTCATTTATTGAAAATAATTCAATTATATTTTTATAAGGGTATTAATTGGTTATTTATAAGAATGATTGGTCATGAGAAAAAAATACATTTTCTAAAAATTGAATTTCACACTTTTATATCAAATGAGATAGTGAGAAATGTGTAATGAATCCCTGACCTCAATGGGACGTTGTCCCACTTGGGATACCACTATATGGCCATTAAATTTTTATAATATCTATCAAGTATCAAATTAATCCATAAAAATTATTTTATTATTTTGAAATGAACTTTATGGATAAATCAAAAACAATTCAAAGAATATTTTTGTAATTATATTTCCAAAGAATATTTATTTTTGAATGATTATTCATGAAATTTATTTTCAAAATGATATGTATTTTTGAACTGATTTGAAAAGTATTTTTGTATATAATTGAATAGTATTTTATATAATATATATAAATATATATATTTCATATAAAATATATTAAAAGAGTTTATATATAATTATTTATAAAATTATTATCACAAGTTTTAAAAACCCTTACTAAAATAATATTATGGTCATGCATATAATTATAATATTTTTCATTGATTTTTTATAATATGAAAATGTTCTAGTTTCATATAAGGAGGTGGGAAACATGAAGATAATTAGCTATGTTTTATATTACTCTAATAAATAGTAAGGTATTTTATAATACTCTGAAACCTTGAATATAAAAGGACCATAGTTTTATGCAACAGAATTTATTTTTTAGATTCTATTTAAATTAAAAAAATAAAACACACATTAACACCATATCTATAAGCATGGAACTTAGTTTGTAGTTGATCTGTTTGGGAAATAATAAGAAAATGATAAAGGGATTAATTTCAAAATTAATTTCATGTAGGGATTCACAACCCCAGTTAGGTTATCACTCACATAATTCTAATATGGTTCTTACAAATATAATTCCAAAATAATTACTAATTAATGAAATATGAAATATTTCATAAAAAATTTTTACTATAAAATTTTTATTCGTTATATGATATAGTTTTTATAGAATGATATAATGTATTTATTAAATTATATGAACTACATTAATATCAAACAATTCATCAAATCAAATGGAATTAATATAAATAATTTCTTTGGATGTTATTTTTTTTATTTTCATTGTAATCATTAGTGGATTTTTTCAATGAACTATTTTTCTATATGAATTTTACATTTTTTTTATTTATTATTAATCTATAAAAAGATATATTTTAATGAAAGGAATAAAATATATGTAAAATTAAATAAATATATAATAAAATGATATATATTGTTATCAATGAATTGATAAATTGTATATTAAATATTTTAAAAGTGGATATTCTTTAAAAACTATTTTTATTCGATATAGACACCAATATAAGAATTAATTGTTACGAATTCTTGAAACAGAAATGTATAAAATTGTTTCTTTTATATTTATGTATCACATTAAAATATTTTTATGAGTTCAATTTAATTTTTATGATTATATATAACTTTCCATGTTTACTGTTAATTACCATAGTAATGGTAAACATATAATTTTCAAAGAATTGTTTTTATTAACATTTTCATAATTTTATGTTAAAAAATTAAATTTGTATCTTTTAAATGATTCCTATAAAAATATTTTTAATAATATATAAATATATATTAAAACTAGTTTAATTAGTATTTTATAATAAATTAAGAATTAAAACGATTAATGTTTGAAAATTACCATTCCCAAAAACAGGTCTTTCCTATATCGTGTGGTGTAGATGAATTTATATTTATCATATTTCTAAATTAAATTACATGAAATTGATTTCGAATTCTAAATCGTCCTGTTGAAATTGTATATGCGGGGTAAAATTATATTTCTAATAAAAAAATAATTATCATAATAACCTCTTAATGATATTAAAAAAATGGTAAATATATGTAATCTATCATGGATAATTTTTATTAACTTAATCAATCAAAATGAAAATCATGAAGAACATTATTTTGTTTTTAATTCAGAACCTCATTTCTCAACAAAATTTAACGTACATAACTCACCAAACACCAATGTAGTTCAATTCATACCCTTTACATAATTAAACATTTCGAGGAAATTTCCCTCATTTTTTCCAATAATAATAGCTCAATTACCACTCTCTAATCCACCATAATCAGTGTAACTTCCCTGAATCCATGAAAAAAAATCATACATCCCTAGTTAATATTTCAAATCCCATGGTCACTATAAAGTTACCCAATTCATATATTTCCCAAAGGTCCTTGAAAAGAATAATCCAATCACCAAGGATCGTGTTACCATATGTTTAGTTTTTTTATTTTCTTCATCATGATCTCCATCAATATAATTATCGACTATAATAAGATCTAAATAATTTTTATATACTCCTATTAAATTTTTATTATAAACAAATGAATCACTATTATTACCATAATCACCCATAGATTATAACATGTAAATAATGGTAAAAATATATATAGTGACTGATTATGAAAAAATTATTTCTGCAAATCTGACAAATTTATGAGAATATAAGGTTTTTATTATGGTTATAGATGTGTAATATTTTTATCTATCTCATTATTAATACAGCAATGTCTGTTGGTTAAAACTGACAAAATAAGCTCATTAAAACTTTTTCATTATAAATAACAACTAAAAATGTAATAAAATGAATATAACAAACTATAAATAAGTACATAACATATATTAAAATACATATAATAAACATGATATGATTAAATTGTATCATATGAATTAGTATTGAAATATCACTAATACATATCATATGAATCAAAAAAATGCTATCATCGAGGGGAGAAAATAATTCAAAACTAACTAATTTATGTCTAATGAATTATTATAAATGAATATTATATTTGGTAATATATATGAAAATTGTTATAAAAAATTATTAATATGGTTATATTTATCATAATTGATTTTCATATACTATTTTTTGAAAATGTTACTAAATATAAGGGTTTCCTTCCAATATCATTTCTAAATCATGATTGTTATGAATGAGATTGCATCTATCGATTTTTTTGTGAACTTTATCTATAAAATCACCAGATATTTATTAAAATATAGTTTTTGTTGAGGTTTTAAATTCTCTCTCTAAATTTTAGTTAATGTGGAAAATACTTTACACAATATTATTCTTGAAGGTGAACCTGACCACACCTATTATTTTCAATCGAGAATTGTCCTCCTCAATTATTATATAAATAAGATGGTTTTGTGGATTTTATTATCTACTATTTCAAAATTTAAAAAGGAAATTTTATAATATTTTTAAATTATTTATTTATATTATATCAATCAATGTGTGAAATTAATATTTTTTTCAGCACATTATTCCTCAGTTACTACTATTCTCTTTTAGTAAAATACATTTCTATTATTTTTTAAATGGGTTTCAAGAGAATATTAAGTACCAATTAATTTGAAAAATGTATTTACTATTATTTTTAAATAATATTTATCTTATAATGATTAAAATTAATTTTTATCTATTCATAGAACCTTTGATATTTCTTATACACGAATTATATGTTCTTATAGAACAATCCCCCATTTTATATATTTTTCTTATAAAATATTTGGTGAATTTTTCATGAAACACATATCATTTTCACCAGATAAATAAGAGATGTTAGAAAGATTAATGTTTTAGTGTTTTTTTGGAACAATTATACATTGATTATATTATATGATGTTTGGATCAAGAATTATATTCCATGCCAATGAAAAGGGTAATGTTTTTTATCTCATTATATTATTATGGTTGGTAAGAATATTATTCCTTCTTCACATTGTTTTATGTGGCTAGAACAAGATACCTAATCCATTATATTATATTTTATATGATTATAGTTGTGCCACATTTATATGTTTTAAATCAGACTCACGTCGTTATAGATTATGTATTATTCAATGGTTAGATTCATACGACATTATAAATGTTTTTCCCTATTTTTTGTGGTTATGATCTTCTAATTTTATATTCATGGGCCTCGAATATGTTCTCCAACCCACATGATTTTATTATGTAGAATTATTCTACTATATTTTTTCACCAATGCTTACCCTAGCTAAAAAATTAAACTCACACAGTTATATGTAACATATCCCCATGTTTTAAATAAGAAAATCATAAATGGAGTGTTTAAATAATAGAATGTATAAATGTTTTTATGTGGGATCTTGAATATGTTTTAGAATAATAGATCATTGTTCTAATCTCAAAAGGAAATAAATTATTACAAATTGTGGTGTGATATATTATGAGATAAATGGAAATTGAGGTAAATTTATTTAATATTATTGTATATATGTTCAGGTCAACACTACCATCTATATTATTTAAACATGGATGGTAATTTATATGCACGAAAAGCAACCATAAAATTATTATAAAATAAATTTTACCCACTATATCTATAATAATTTTTTAAGGTTTCCTAAACATACATCCTATTAAAATTTGACGAACATTGGATGTATTTTTAATTAAAAAAATTATTATTGAATAGAAAAAAAGACCATATGAAATGGAATAGTTAATCATGAATAAAAATTTTAACATCACTTATAGTTTCAGTCATTCCGTTATTTATCGTTTACACATTTCCATATATAAGAATATGAATAAAAAACAACCAATATTCTACCATTAATGGGATTATTCATATTTTCAACAATGATCCATCATATAGAAATTAACGAGATCATAAAAATTGATTATTATTATATCTTTTTAAAATAATATTAATTTCCTTCATATTACTAATTGTCAACACTATTTTAATTTAATATTGAAGTTATGAAATACCATATTTAGGAATCATAATTCAAAATAGAATCTCAATGACATTTCAATGAAAAGTAGTTCATATATTATATCAAAAAAATTGTGGAATTTATTATAATTTATCATACCAAATAATTTTGAAATAGTAAAATAATAAAATAATAAAATCACAAGCTAATATTTTCAATCTAAAAACCATGCTCCATAACATTTATCAATAATGATACATTATTTACCCAAATACCAAATTATTATTTTTAACTACATAAAATTTATTATGCAACTAATCCAGAAAAAATAAATCTATAACATTTTTAATTATATTAAATCACATAATCTCTAAGATGTGGTCAATTATAAGGAAATCTTCTTAATGAATTTCACATAAAACTATTTCAATTTTTTTTATCAAACCAGTGGAGGCTATAAATTTGTACACTATTATTTTTATCAAAAATAATTATTTGGATGTTATATTAAATTATATATCCTGTATTATTTGTTATATCCCGTCATGAAATCAATATATATTGTTTTAATTAAAGAAAAAAAATAATATTCCCATGAAATATCCGTTAGCCAATTTTTAATCATTTGAAATGAAATTAGAATACATAAACACTGAATAAAATTATAGGTAGATATGTGATAAAAAAACTCAATAAAACTAGCATAACTTTAACATAGTAGATTTAAATATATTACATTTTTTGTTCTTGATAAATAAGACCATAGTGCAAAAAAATTATTATTTATGTGACTTAAATATAAAATAAATATTTTTAAAATTTAAATTTGATGAAATTAATTTATTTTTTTAATTCATCTTTTCAAAATTATAATTGAGTTATTTTTTTGATATTTTTTTAGAAATAGTATTATTTATGTGAATAGTAAAAATACCAATTCTATAAAAGTTATCACATTTATGAAATTATGATGACAATAGAGTCACAAGAAATATTTCTAAATAAATTAATAGATACATATATATACCTTAATTAATATAATTAATATAGATATATAATTTTTACATAGAAATATATTAATTTCATTTTTGTAATCTTAATAAGATTTCTCTTCAAAAAAATGTATGTTTTATTCTTTTATTTTAACCATAGATTGACATGATAAAATAAGGGTTTTGAATGGTTTTGATGATCACTTAGTATCATAAGAATTTATATAATCCAATTAATTTTATTGTAATATTAATGGAAAATTATTTTTATTTTTATTTATTTTTATACATAATATATTTTTTTCCACAAAAATTATTTACATTGGGTTATGGTAAGTTATATTAAAATTTATTTATCAGAAACAAAAAAAAAATTATATCATATAATATGTATTAAATATTTTAAATAATCATAACTGATATTTTTTATAAATTATTATTAAATTTGGCTCATAATGAAGTGAAACCATGGTAAATACTTATCAACTCAATTAAGGTTATAATGTGTTAAAGCGTTAAACCTAATGTGATGAGGATTCATAAAAACACGAAAAACATGCATAACCATAATTGGGTGGCTGGATTTATACCTTGACCATATAAAAATTGGTACTATTATAATATGTTTTCAAATTCATAAGAAAATGACATTATATATTTAAAATAATTTATGTCATTTCAAATTTTTCTTTCCCTCACTTCTTAAAGGGAACCACTTGTCCTTTATTATACACCCATCCTGAGCCACTTTGGTAGAAAAAATCCATTCAAAAATACATTAAAATATACAATACCCATTATTTCATGTCCTTGGTCACATTAAATTACAAACCATTAGGTATAAGGTGTAGGAGATAGAGGGTATTATAAATAAGACGAATAACACTAAACATAGTGTTTTAATTTTATTTTTTATTCAGCCAAATTCATATTTTCAATGACCATGATCATTTTAAAGAATAAAATTATTCCATATATTAAAATATTATAATTTTTTCTTCAAAAATAATATTCATTTCCATTATATCTAACTTAATATTAAAACATCGCTTTCACGTATGTATGTCCCATTGACTCCATGTAGAAGTCTAATTCATTTTCTAAGCCATATTACATGGATCATTAAAAATATTGAAATAAAGAATATATATGATACATATGACATAAATATGATTCTTGAAATATTATATATCATTTACCTCATTACCCTTCCCCCTATAAAAAATTATAAAGTCGCTCATGCATACATGTGAAGTAGAATCTCCAAAAAGGGATGTGATTTAAATTTCATTTATTATTTGAAATGATGATTATAATTTCTTATATAATTATTATATATGATATTAATATCATCATTATCATTTTTATATTGTGTATCCATGATGAATATTCATTGATTGAAACTAATTGACTGAAATAGAATGAAAAATGGAAGAATTAACACTCAGAAATAAAATAATTTAAAAAAAATATTATAAATGAGTGTCTAAATAATATAATTGGATCACATATGATATTATATGTAAGTATATGGATGTTATTTAAAATCATAAAAAATTAATATTCAATATATTTTATGTTAAAATCATTTATGATGAATGTTAGACCTATAGAAAACTATTATTTCCATATCTCATCCTTATATGGGGTTTTTATTTTTAACTTTTAAATGGATAAATTATATGACCATTCAATCATGAAACCCCAAAAAATATTATAAACTATTTTTTTAATTACAAGATTTTTTATTTTTCAGCTATTTATTTAAACAAAATTGTCAATGAATTTTCTTAATGAAAAATTCCATTGTTTTAAAATTTGGTCGAGAAAAAATTTCTTAATTAACAGTATTTTAATTAATTTTTGTTCATGAATTTATTTAATGTTTTCAAATGAATGATTAATTTCATTTTAATCTATTTTTTACTTTCTATATGTACTATTAAATGTTATATTATACTCATTTTTAAAATGAGTCACTTTTTACTGAATGTGTTAAAAGAATATTTATATTGATACTTACTACATAAATGAATATTACATGATTCATAAATTTTATTTTTATTCATTGTTAATTTAAAATTTTAAATTGGTACTTTCAAATAAAATATTTTCAAAATATTTTGAAAAAAAATTATTTTTTAAATATGAGATATCAAAATGAAAATTAAATTTTCCTCAATAAATTATCTGGTATCTTTGTTAATTATTTTTTTCTATGGTGAAATAAATTGATAAATACTATTCTATACTAGTGATATATTATATAATGATACCAAGAACTATATTTTTCTATATTTCATATGATCATTTAAATTTGGGAATGTATTAACATCTTCTTTAGTAGTTCTTGCAGTATGAATATTAATTGTTAATTAAGGCATTCTGATTATGTTGTAGTCTTAATTCATATATTTAATTACTTTACCTAATTATGTTCTGTGTGTGGAATGGAATTAAATATCGCTAATATGAATTTTTAGGTATCATGAGAGAAATATTTTAGGGGTTTTTCTTATATACCATAACCACTTTTGTTTGAAATATTACTACATGGCCTTTGTGGTAAGAATATTTAGTCAAGAATTATGCATTCTACCATTAAGAAATGAATTAATTTGTTTTATTTGATTATTCTAATAGTTATTTTATTCAAGGATATGATTTATGATCATGATGTAATTTATATGGAATTTTTTTTCATAATTTATTTATTTCATATTATTCTATCCAAATTTATTCAATGATAGAATCGTCTATATGAAATCCCTAACTGAGCATTTGAGCCCACAATTTCATTAAAATTATATTTAGATGGATTCAAAAAAGTGTAATATGAATGATATTCCAGGATTTTTTGGATGGAATAATAGTCTTTATTATTAAAATAATATAATGTTTTTTCAAATGTATTGTGAGATTAAATCTTGTATATAGGTCTCCAAGACTACGATCTTATTTGATCATTCAGGATGTGATTCCATTTATCATATTACAATATTTCTATACGACCTTTGGCAATAGTTTACTAGATTTAGTGTGTTACAGTAATCCTAAAACAAAAATATTTGTCTTATTGGTTTATGTCTAAGAAAAAGACATCATGTAATCCTAATTATTGATAAATTTTTTAAAATTTATAATGAAATATTATTTAAAATTTTAAAATTAATGGGAATCCACAATCTTTTTAATGGTTTAATGGGTTTTACATATACTAATTATATTTTTCATTAATATGTTATAATTTTTTACTTTTATTTCCTATACATATTAATAAATGGATGTATTCATTGAATTTCATAAATTTAAGGGAATTATTGTTAAAAGAAATAAATATTTAGTTTTAATTAGTTAATTAATTTTAATAACATCTTCAATATATTAAAATTTTTATTTTATGGAATTTTCATTTATGATGTTCTGTAATTTTGAAAATTACCAGCGTTAAATTTTTTAAATTAAAAAAATT
The DNA here is from genome assembly GCA_963277665.1 of Viscum album. Taxonomy (NCBI): domain Eukaryota; kingdom Viridiplantae; phylum Streptophyta; class Magnoliopsida; order Santalales; family Viscaceae; genus Viscum; species Viscum album. The sequence goes on from OY728121.1 coordinate 1,793,523,440, forward strand.
GGATGATACATATTATTTTTAGGTTTTGATATAAGATGTCTACTCTATTATATTGAAGGTCCCATATAGAAGATAACATTTCCACAGTAGGGGAATATCACCACACATCATAATTGTTTCTCCTCATATAATATTAATAAATGAGGCATAAGTGGAACATATAAAGTTTTCCTTTTTGTAGTGGTGAAAAAAATCATATATAGAATTCATCTAATTAATTTCCTATAGAACAGGTTAAATAACAAGATCCACACATTGATAAATGTTACTATCAAAAAATTTCTAGTGCTTGTGGTTGACTTATCCGGGGATACATGAATGTGACTATATAGTTTTAAAAGATATGTAAAATTGATCAAGGTGATATTTATCAGTAAATACGTCTTCTAAGTGGAAATGTATGAAATACTCATGGATGACCTAATATAAAATATCACATAGTTGATACATAATAGTAACATAATGATCCATTAATATGTAAAAATATTAAATAAAATAATTCATTCAATTTCTGAATAAAATGTTGTCGAAACATATATGTTTAAATCAAAAAATATTTCTAGAATATTTATACTAGAATAAAACCAATTTTTTTCATGTATGTGGGCTGAAAAAATATTAGTAATGTAATATTAAGCAAATGTAAAAATTGATGATTCTAGAAATACAATTTAAGAGATTAAATATCGATTTTTAATCATTAATATGGTACTTTTACATGTGTTTGACATACATTTGATAGGAAATGATAATTAATATCATTCTTCATGATTTTACTAAATTGGGTAAAGATATTAAGATATTACCACATAAAGATCATTAAAAACATCCCATGACAATGGGATGAAATATTTATGGAATACAAAGTATGTAAAAGTATTTTAATTCATGGGTTTACATTCATATTCATCTCAATACGTCTCCCTTTTGTGGAAGATATCAGAGCATTCATATTCATTCTATAATATTATTTCTTACGAATAATATATAATAGAATCCATTTTGTTAGGGTTATACCAATATTACCTTCCACATTCTCTTCATAATAATGCATTATTCTCACATGACGGTATTTTAATCCCATGAATATAAACTAAGGAGTATCCCCCTTTCCTCACTTTTTAATTATAGTGAATATATATGCTGACTTCCTTGATATTTAATTTATTTAGATTCATTTTTTTATACATGAATATATTGGTGAGTTTCATATTTTTTGGTGTTTTACAATTATTCCTTATTTATTTAGGTTGTACACAACCCAATTATATTTGGTCTTTCCACATTTGTTATGATTTTTTGTTTGTGGAGGGTGATTTGGTTTATATATCATATTGGAGAGGAGAAGGTTGAGTATACATTGATTGTTTCATGATTCAACATCTTTTGAATTAAATTATTTCAAGTGAGTTGTTGAGATTTTATCCATTCAGTTTAGAATGAAGTGATTTATTCTTATAGATTAAATTACATTTAGTGATTAGGATAGGGGAATACGTGAGGTATGGATTCTTCCATTCTAATGTTTTTTAAAACAATTTTATAAAAATTTTCTTATTTACTAACACATATGGATTTAATTTATAAAAAAATAAATAAATAATTATTATTATCTCAAAAAAAATTTTAATATTGGAAAAGAGTTCCTCCCAGTAATATATTCATAGTCACAAATTATTTCAACACTTAATATATGGGTTTTAAATTTATTTTGACTAACCTATGACATTTTTGTTTATAATTTATCATTTAAATTATGGTGGACAACTAATTTCCATTATTTTAAATATTTGTTTCATATTTGAAATGTTTTTTATATATTATCTAAATAATAATTAGTAAATACATTGGTTTTAATATATAGTTTTAAAGGAATTTTCTTAGAAGACTAGGATATAATACAAACATCTTTCATAGGGAATATTGGATTTAATATACTTATTTTCTTTATTATCCATCATAACACTATTATATTTCTAATTTTTTTATGAATTTATAATATTAAAATAAATATGGTAAAATTAAACTACAAACATATATATTTTGGTTTTCCAAATATCATTTTTCAAAATAATCAAATGGTGTTGAGAACTAATAAATTATTTTCTAATTTAAAACATTACTTATTCTAATTCTTATTGAAATACTATTTATTAATATTAAGATCCAAATTAAAAATTACAATATTTTTTTTGATTATTTGATTACATTCATGCTTATATGAGTAAACATGGCTCAATTAAAGGGGAATTCATGTCTATTTTCATATGAAGCTCTATAGAAGTAAAGGTTGTACAATATTTCATTTAGAGAAGTATCATAACAAGATGAGATCTGTTGGTATTTATCTCAAATTTTCATCAATATTCAAAAGAGAAAATTCATTTGGAGGGATATTTTTGATATAATGAATTCTACTAGAGATTATTCTTAAAATTATTCGGAGATGTACTATAATTCTTAGGACAATTTTCCTTATAGAAATATAGTGGGGGAGAAGATGTTGATTTCATCTAAAAAAGTAATATAGAGTGTAACACCATGAAATTTATGTTTTAAAGAATAATAATCAATAAATATTTCTTAGCATACAACAATGATATTTATATGAGTTTTTATATACTATAAAAATATTATTATATAAATGTTAACATAATAACTTTGTTGTTCAATTAGAGGTAACTAATAGGAGTAAAAATATTGGGATATATATATATATATATATATATCATTTACATTATCAATACAAATATATTCACTAAATCTTATAAAATTATCCCTCAATTATATGTGAAGTCATTTTGTAGCAAATAAACTTTTTCATAAAACATTTTATTTATTTCTTTTTTCTAAGTATATATTAAAATCAATTTGTGAAAATTTTAACAATTTTATTTTATAAAATTCATTTCACCTTTTATTTAACCATATTAAACTATAACTCTTGAAAAATGGTAGGATTTTTTCCAAATGATTAATTTTTTAGAGAAGAGTTATAAATACCGATATTTCAAATACTATCTTATATTCTCATTAAATTATATAATTTGAATCTAACAATAAATATTAGAATTTTAAAGCTAAATTTGATATATTTGATTTAAAATAATGTAAAAAATTCAACATTCATTAAAAATATATGTTATTTGTTAAAAAAATTAGTCTTAAATGGAATTCATTCTATAAAAATTATCATTGAATTTTATGAATTTATACTAACATGAATTATTACAATTATATAAATTTAAACATGTGTAATCTACCAAATATTTGGAATTATGAAAATAAAATATTATAAATTGGACACTTATTTTTTTTCACATTGAACAGTAATAATTGTATACATTTTTCAATTTTGTAAGGGAGAAATGGGAAAACTAAGTTAATATTATAGGATACAAGTTTAACATAAAAATAATAACTTCCATTAATCAATATTATGAGTGGGGATTGACCATCCTCCTATTATATACAATGCTATGGATTTTATTATATTTTTCTTCTATAATAACATATATTATTTTAAATAAAGATAATTAAAAATGTCATGCTATTTTATTTTAATAACTTAAATATATTAGAGTGGGGATAATAATAGTTTATGGATATTTAAAAAAATAATATATTTTTAATAAATAATTTTTATGATTTAAATTTATTTAATTGTTTAATAATGGAATAAATACCTTAAATTCATACGCAGCATTGAAAAAATAGTTATGGAATCAGTATAAAAGTATACAAAGTAATTTTAAAAAACCTATTAATAAATAATTATGAGATTAATTGTTGTATTCCACTAATTTCAAGGGTAATACTAACGAATATTTGATATAGAAATGGTCTTGTTTGAAATTAAATTTATGTCTCCCTATCTTTAATGTCAAATAGAAACAATTATATCAACTATAACATTAATTTTATTCTATTTTATATAATGAATTTAACAATATTTTAAATATCCTAAAAATATTGGAATTGGAAAAGTTATTTAGGACAGGGAAAAGAGGTCACCCCTTGACATTTATTGTTCCAATTTTTATAATAGAAGTAAATTTAAACCAATTAATTATTGAAAAAATGTGTTTTTAATGTTAAGGATAAGGAAGGATAACATGGGTTAGAATAAATAGATAATAGCTAAAATGAACTAAAACTTATCTAAATCCTTTTGTATGATCTTATTTTTAACTAATATAATATTTAATTAAAAAATTATACTAACTTAGAAGCACTATGACATGAATGTGACATTTCAATATTTTAAAATTTAGAAAAATCACAAGAGTGTCCCTCCACTCACGTATAAAAGGACTCCCCTCATATCAAAATTTAAATCCACTATGAGCTACCCAGATTATAAAATAACATCCCCGCTGTATTCTTAAATTACTCATCCAGGATTTATTGCTTATTTGACTTTTTCAGTAACCATTCCAATGGTAATAAGAAATGATTTAATTAAGTTATATCAAAGAAGAGGTAACCATCATACCCAACCTCTATTAATTTATTTAGTCATCATCTACAAGTATATCTATAGTATTAGTTATAAGATAATAAATTGAATATAATATATACAGTAAAATGATATTATTATTATTATGTAACCACCATTATCCACCCACATTCCATCAAATGTGAAATGAAAAGTATTACTCATGTGTACGTGTGCACTATCGCCTCAATGTAGAGATTTAATTCATTATCTACCAACATAATTCATGGTTGTATACCATGATTTATTTAATGTTTATATATTTTATTTATAAAAATATAATACTTATATAATTATATTATATTAATAATGTTCTTACAATTCAATCTATTGAAAAAAATGATAAATTCACTTGTATATATATTTAGGCTAACACCACCCCAAAGAGATGTTATTAATTTTTAAATCATGATTTACATGGATGTTATTAAGGATATATTTAAGGAATATACATGACATATATGATAAAATAATACATAATTAATGGTGAATTTTTATTCAAAATTATTTTATCCCAACTACTATCTATGGAAACTTCCCTTGTGAGTACGTACGTACTACAATGTCCTCAAAGTGCTGTAATTATTTTTCTATATCCAATTTATATAATTAATTATAAAAGTATATATGATGAGTAATATGATATTCATTTCATTTTAAATATTTATTTGATACTGAAATAAGGACCATGATTCATGTACCAGAATAATCTAACTAAAACAATAATGGAAAATAAAGTACTTATTACATGAAATAATGATTTTTAATAAATAAATGTTAATAAATGGTTGATAATAAGTTATAAGTAAATCATATTTGGTATGATATATATGAATATGGTTCTAAAATACATGTTTAATACTTATAAATTTGTTATAAAGCATATTTGAATATGTATAAAGTGAGATAATACATGAGGTAAGAGACTTATGATTCAATCTCACTTTAGTAGGGATTGATTATACAGGAATTTCCATTGAGTGAAATTTTGTTATTGTTATGTCATAAAAATGAATCATTTTTAATCCCCCTAGTTATTTATGGAATTAGTATGTTTTAGAACATTTGTTGCATCTTATTAATCATTATATTTCATAAATTTTTTAAAAAAATGACCTTATTTCTCCTCAGTCGGTCATATATCTGTTTTCATTAATAACCTTGATTTCTGAAATGTTTTCCATAATGTTGTTCAATTTTATACAATTATTGTCTAAATTATGTTTCCAGATGTTATAAATTATGAAAGATACTTTGAAAATGAATATTCTTTTCATTATATGAATAAGGAACCATTAAAAAATTGTTGACGATAATCATTTTTATAATGATGACAAGATTAACAAAATTTAATGTTTTCATGACTTCTCAATGATTTCAATATTTCGTTATTTTTTTATAGGTCACTTACAAAATTCATTACTATGTTCAAATTATTTTACGTTTTAATAATTTATTTCTTAATGAAATGTTTATTTTCCACAAAAAATGTTCCATGTGATATTTTTAATATATTTTTAATATGGGATGGGATTATTTGATGTTACTTCTGTTTCTCAGGGGATAATATTTAATGATTATATCCTTATTATTTCATTGAATAGTTTATGGTTATTTTTCAAAAATATATATAAATCCTATTTTATATTCCTTATGAAAATTTAATATAACATATTAAATGATTTCAGGATATAGTGGAATACACATGAATGAATTATAATTGATAGATTGGAGGTTATTTTATTTCCATTCTATGGATTGGGTAAATGTGGATAAATAATGAGATAATTATTTTATTCATGAACCTTACTTAATATTCAAAATAGTATGTGTGTATGTAGTTTTATATCCATATATTATTTTATGGACCTAGTCTCTGGTCCACATGTTTATACATGGACCCAGTTCCATGTTCATATGTTTATGGGAGCACCTGATTTCACATCCTTAATAAAATGAGGGGATATATTTTTATACCTGTTCAAATTTTCTTAAACATATGTATTTCCTATATTTTTATATTTTTTCCTCTCTTAGCTCAATAATTATTATTGAGGATTCCAGACACTCCTTAATATTGTATTTTATTATGAAAAATCATTATTCCTTGAATCATTATTAAATATATTAAAATGATTATTTTATGAATTTTTTATTTTATAATTATATTTTAATAACCATATTATCTTGTATTTTTTTCATTTATATCTACCATGTTTACCCTTAATTAGAATCTAATCTCACCCTTTATTATTTTTTCCTTCCATAATGTTTGATGGAAAATTATTAGTATTATATGTCTAAATATGTACAAAATTGAAAAATGTATTTTCAGTTGTTGAAGATCCATTGTGAAACAGTTTATATTTGAGTCTAGAATCCACATAGTTGAAAACTATATGGTTCAGGATTAGATCTCACTATTATTTAGTTAATATAAATATAATAATATGTTTTTTTCACCAAAAAAAATGTGGCAATAGATGGTATTAGAGAATGCTTTAGTGATTTTTTGAAACAAAAATTAGGAAACATTAATGAGAACCCTCATTATAACACTATGTAGGGGAGAATATCTTATTTTATTGTAAATAATAGAGTGTTTTTTTCCATGAATATACATATTTTTTTAGATTCATGCATATGGATGTGACTATCTCATAGATGCACCTAAGGGAAAAAACTCCAAATATTTAAGGCTGGGTATTAAATTTATCATCACCAGCATATGATCTAAGGGTCTTGGATAATACCCCTAGCTAGACACTCTCAAATGATATTATTAGGTTAATTTTTATTTTTATTATAAACAATTTTATAGGATTTGAATATATGATGATATGGGATGGTATGGTGTAAAACTATTGTGCCCTATATTGAACGTAAGATTCCATCATTTTTACATCATATAAATGTTTTTCATGGTTTGATGGGATTTCAATATAAATACTGTATCCCCAAGAAATATTTTTGGTTTTAGTTACTGGTGTTGCATCTTGATCTATACCACCGAGTTTGAGTCAGAAGGTCACATAACATATGCACACATACCCATATGTAATAGGCTTTTGACTTGTAGTAAGGGTCTGATTCCATCTTTGGTGAGACTATAACCTCAGTTTCAAGTCAGAGGATCAATAATAAAACAATAAAAATATAATAATTAACCAAATAGAACATTCATAAATTAAATAATAAAAGAAGGGATGCATTTAATTGAACCAAGAAACATCTCCCTTTATAGATTTACCAAACATAGTAATAAGTGTATATAAATAAATAAATAGTTGGTTTCTATAGAATAAATCCAAGTCCACTATTTGTTAAAAATTTTATCTACTCACCCATATACCATAGGTCCCTTTTTCTTAACTGAATAATTATTCATGTAATCTACATGAATACTAAAATTTCTAAGTATGTTGTTAGTAGAATACTCTGAAAGACACCACTAGTAAATCCGAAAACAAGTGTGAAAGTGTATAATAGGGTTATTCCATGGTAAAAAATAAATGTATAATAATATTAATAACGATATAAAATAACAAATCGAGTTGACATGTTCTAACCAATCTCCAACAATCATGTTGTTGAGCCTACATTTTCCTCATACCAGAAGAATAACAGACAAGTTATCATGGATTTTTCCTATCTAGAAGGCTATCAAAATTTCACTCAATATCCAAAAGTCATAAATTGGGAATGATACATACATTCATCAGGCCATCAAGTTGAAATGCAACATTGAATCCACATGTAAAATAGATTCATCCCATTCCATTGAATCCTCATGGAATTCAGTTATACCCATCCTCATGGGTACCATGATCCACAATAATTATCATGATAAATAAATAACAACCCCCCTTTATGGGGTAACTATAAAATCATTATCACATATCACATATATGAATAAAAAATCATTAAAATGATATATGATACACAATAAAGAAATTTTTGAAAAAAACATGATGTCCTGATATGAATGATATCACAAAAGTCAATATGTGATTATATCAAACCTAAAATCTATCTATACTATCAATTTTCATGGAAAATATATAATAGAATCTCTCATAGGCTATGAACACTCCCACATGTTATCAAAATTAAAAAAATGATATAAATTATTCCATGACCACAATTATAATAGGGAAACATATATAACAAAAGCCACATCAGGCAATAAACGTTCAACCACACGTGTTTCAACAATGATGTTTGGGTTCATTAGAGTCACTATTACCCAAACATTGATATCAAACCAATTAGAACACAATTCCACATTATGAACTCCTAAGGTCAATTTTCATAAGCCTTAATGTTTTTTTGGATGTTCTTCTAAAAATCTTGGAGGTCCCATGGTACAAGGAATGGTGTCATGGTATGGAGGATTACAAGACACAACCACCAGGGTTAAGAGTGTTCCACTATGGTGTTGAGATCCTCATGATGAACTCACGATGATATAAGATAAATTACTATGGTGTGGAAAAATACAACCATGGTGTAAAATTGGATACAACGGCATGTGAAAGACCTAATAAGGGCCTCCACCTCATACAGAGGGAGGTCATTGGTGTGGAACACCATTAAAATTCTAACCAGTGTGGAATTTTCTGAATTTTATATCTTGATAATGTCTCACTAGACCCTCAAATATCTTTTTCGATAATAAAAACATGATAAGGAATCAATATTTGTAGGATTATTCATCCTATAAAACCCTCAACTAAGCCACTTTATTAAAAAAAATAGTGGATTCCATTTAATTCAAAATCACATACCATGAATGAAATAAAAAATATATTCATTTATGGATATAACACCTTAATATTGAGCTGGTGAACTAATGTTTTTATAACTGATATGGAAATTTTTCATTAATGTGGTTCATGTCACTTTACAATATCTATATCTGTCAGAATCACCATGGAAATAGGTACGGTGCAACCTACATTGAAAATGACCACTATAGTGTATACCCCTTCCACTATAGTGTACCCTATGATCCACACTATGACTATGGTATAGTAATGTCACTACAGTGAAACTGATTTTTATGATGATTGGCCATTTTTTATATGAAACAACCACCCAATATGTGGCTAGAATGGTTACCCAAACACACCAAAGCTACCACAATATTCTCAACACCCATAGTAATTTATCCAAATAAGGATCAACTACAAAAAAGGGAGATGAGGTTGGAAACTCGGATTCCTTTAAAGAACAAAGGAATCATGGATTTAGAAATATCCACTATAAATAAAGCTCTCCGTAGGAATAATCTATAAGGTTATTTATGGAACATCTCATGACACTAATCTCAAATACCCACTTATCTCTCCCAGGATACTTTTTTGATCCATAAATGTTTCAAAATAATCCAAAAAAGTGGTACTGTGTTCCCATAAATGAAATTCTCACTGAATTATATAATCCTTATAGGATGATACCCATAATATGAACCATGACCCAAATCAACATCTTTATAGTCAATGAAATTTATATGAACAACCACGTATCTCCTTATTTGCAAATCATGAGAAACATTGTCCAAAACTAAGTAGCATAAAGGAATAACAAGATGAAATTCCATGGTCCATTACTACACACTGATCTCAAAGGGTCTAAAAAAATTGGGATAGATTCCCTTCATTCCTTAGACATTGGTGGCTAACCATGGATTCAGTATCAAGAAAACCATATCACCAATAGTGAACACCAAAGGTTCATATGATCAACATATAATTACATTCTACTCCATGAGGTGGAAAATATCTTTTGAATATACTACACATTCTTTGACTTATCCTAAACTACTAATGGACCCATAACTACCACCTCACCTTAGATATGAATAAATAATTGTCAAAATGACAACCTTAATTAAAAATCATCATAAGGATCAGTTATAATAAAATCCATGTAATTTTATTTAGATGAACTCAACCAATGAAATATGATAATACCAAACAAGAATGATGTCATGAATTCCAGGTCGACGGATATCCTCTTGTATGTGAATAGTCCTCTATGAATATCTTTCTTTATAGGATTGAACACTGTGATCAATCACAGACTACATGAATGGTTCTTCAATAAGTATTTACAAAACAAATCATATAGAGAATGTGTCTCTATATACAATGATGCTGAAGGGAACTCAAGGAAAGAATATGAACACATATACATAGATAATTCCCATAAAGTTAACTAAGTAAGTATCTATGATAGGAATGAAGTGTAAAACCATCATCATATGATCAATTTCCTGGCTGAAAAAATCATTAATCCTAAAGGATTTTGGTAAATCCCTCAACAATTATATCATGATATCCCCCCACATCCAAATGGTCACCGAACTTGGATGGAGTAACCACCTAGGAAACTAGGGCACTAAATTCACTCTCTAGAATGTAAGGAATTTGAACACAAACCGAGTGTTCTTCTTCTTTATCCCCAGCCTGGTGAACTGATGTCGGATATCATGTTACATCTTATTATCACAAGGATTCACCTCACACCTATTATAATGTAAATCGTTCATCATATCCTCTATGATAGGGTGATCAAATACCACTCTCCCATCCACAAGTATCACTTAATAATTATCCAAATTCCACCAAAGTATTGGGTCTCCTCTGGCTAGTTGATCATACATCACATTGTACTATGGGTATGACACATGAAAATAATTTTCCAGGTTCTCATGTGAGGATGTGATCACTAAATGAGAAGATGGAACCATTACTTTATCCTTATAATAACTTATCCTCCATTTTTCCAAAAAAGTCATTAAGTTCCACTTCTCCTGTAAATGCCCGTCATAAAACTCCTACATAACCTATATATTACTACTATGATCATCCAAAAAATGTTTTATTTCCTAGGTTTATATTCTATGTCAACATCAAATGACTAAAACTACTCCACCCAGTTCCTCTATATAGGGTTTAGGTCCCAAAATGTAAAGATATAATGGATGATCGTATAGTGCATATAAATAATATGTTTATCACCAATGTGATAGTGTCTCCACATAGAGCCTCTATGTAGGGTTTAGTTCTTAGAAAAATATTAAAGTCAAACATTTTCCTAGGATATTTCTGGACATGAAAACCTCACCATTATATGGTTATATGTATATATGCATCTCATATACCCCATGTCATAGGAACATCAACTCCCATATTTAGATGTCACACATTGACATTTTGGGATAACGGTGTTGTACTACATGTGTACTCGGGGAAATCCCAAGTATCCTAGCATGATGTTATAGTTTCAATGAGTAAATTAAGATGAAGTCAATAAAAACCAAAATGAAAATTTATTTTTATAGTTTGAATATCATAATCTTGAGTGCCATGAAAAATATTATAAAGTTAATTAGTCTCTAAAATATCACCAAGTATCCATACATCCCAAACCTAGTCTGAAATACTATCTTCAAAATTTAATCATCCCTAACTCATAACATGTAATAGCCTGAACAATTATGAATCATTAAGAACCGTCAATGTCCCCATAACTGATTGAAAAGATCATCAATAATCGGAAATTGATATTTTTTCATCAACATCACCTATTTCAAATTTCAATTATCCAGGTATATTCAAAGAATACAATAAGCCTTATTATTGAAAAATATTGTTACACCCCAAACTGATGTAGTAGGCCTAATAAAACCGTTACACAAGAAATACTCCATATGAACCTTGTTCCCTTTTAGCTATGGGAGTTCCATATTATAATGGGTTATTGAAATTGGTTATCCACCCAGCGTGTGATTGATCATAATGTCAAATCCTCTATTAGAAGGAATTATGGAGATGTCTTCTTGAAATAAATCATGATAAATAACTATTGCTGGAGTAAGATTAAAGGTCACTATCACTAATTCAATCAAAATATATAAGCCTTATATCTATGTTGTGATCATATTGAGAAGACTCAAGTCTAGTCCTAATCTACCAAATCCTAGTTCCCACAATCCATTCAACATGTATCCTTCTCCCTTCGGGGATGTAAATTCCACTCATCTAAAATAACAATCAATATGAGCTCAAATTATTTGATGTTGTTCCATTCTAGGAATGAAATAAAAATTCAACATCCCCAGTATAGTGAATTAAAACATATTTTCATAGTTGGGGATGAATAATGGACACTCTGAGCATCATTGGAAAAATATACACTGTCATTCCCACTGTTGTATCATGGGAGACAAAATTAGAGGATAACTTTATTTGTGTTTTATGTCTCGTAAATAATTATAAATAACTAATATAAGGGGAAGAACTAGTATTTAATAAGGTAGTGTATAATTTAGTGGTGACTAAAATAGTACCTCAAATTGTTGATGGAAGCACTATACCATCTACTAGAGTCTGGTCCATAGTGGAAAAGTGACCTTCCACATATCCACATCGTTGTCCTTGAGGTGTATTACAAATCTAATACAACTAAATGGAACCTCACCAAGATCCCTACCTATAATACCATTTCTATCCCCTAATTATACCGAAACTTGGACACGAAGCCCTTGAAAAAAACAAATATAGATTCCCTAACATGCTTCACCATCTACCAAATCTTTGACGTACTGAACTTAGCCTACAATAATGTATTGTATATCCATAGTCTAAGAGCTAAGAACTCATCTCAAGGGGGATGATAAATCTATGATATTATAAAAATATTATATTGTTATTATCCAAAAAAACAATGGTCTTCATCATCCTACTTCCATAAGAAACCTCTATAGAAGTTAGAGGAAAATGAATTACTAGCCTTTTATATTCAAGTGGTAGCTTGATTCACAATCCTCTACAAGCCCCTTTTCAAAGGCCCTGGCCTTGAAAAGAAACCGTGTATACATTGTTATGAAAAATCCCATTACATGTCATATTAGAACTTGTTTCATTACTATTTTGAACATACAATCCTTCTGGGAATCATTTCCAATTTAAAAATATAAAATAGAAGTACTCCATAATTCAGTGAACATATGGAGAAATAATAATGGAACCCTACCACAATTAAACGAAAAAATGTGAATGGTACTACATTGTTATTTAAAGAAATTACAACTCATGAAATATCTTCTTGAATGTCACCTAAAAAGACCCTCCCATCTCCCATACTAACTCTTGGTAGTCCACCATCTCTTGGTGGGTCCTTGAAGCATAATGATCTTTTAGATCCCTCACCCCTCTTTAGGAGTCTATACTAGCTCCAAAATTATATCAATAATGTCCATTTAATCCTATGCATTATGCTGGCAACCATTACACTATAAATTTGGAGGTATTTGGAGATTCAATACCTAATAATGATCATTTATGATTCTCTAAATGGATCCTCCTTTGACTGAAACGGTCATAAAGAGTTTGGGAAGAATTATCTCTATATCCCAATTTTGAAATTTTGGAATTAGAGGTTAATATGTTACATCGTCCAACACCAAAGGATCCAAAAAAAATTGTCCATGTATTCCCAGCTAATACTACCAAAAAACATCTCTGAGTTGGAGTCTTATGAAAAATGAATAAAAATTATGAACATGAATATATCATAACCAATCTATGGGATTACAATACATTCTCCAAGGAGTCCACTGACTACCTAAGGTATATAAATCCTAACATTATGATATAATCCCAATATGTTAGTCACTATTATCATATATATATATATATATTTAATTGCATACTTTTGTGGTAGGGGTTTATCCCTAAGGAGTTATATAACAAATGCATGGGAAAATATATATATCACCCATTAAATAAACTGTCCTGAATACATAGCACAAATGTTGGAATTAAATTAATGAACAACTATGAAGCCCAAAAATTATTATATATATAACATATGAATCAAAATGTGAAGACATGATGATTGAAGGAATGTGAAATATCATAAATCACATATCAACATCATGTGAATCACCCTAGTTAAATTGAACTAACTGTAAAGTAAAAATTTCCCTCACATTATGGAAGCTCTGAGGTCCACCATATAGTGCTGGTTAGACACTATCATAGTTCCCATACCCAGGTCCCAACCATCAAATATCATTTCAACCTTTTTCTAAATTAATTCAACTAGAATCACATGTTAGTGTGTCTTATTCCTCTAGAATATTTATTTTCCATCCCAACCCAAACCATTTGGTGTGATCTAGAAGGTCACATGACATCATGTGTGACTCTCGATATACAAGAGGATGATGACCAGATGAGTGTGTATGATTCCATATATGGGAAAATTTTTCACTCCATATCATGTCATAGTATCCCTAATAAATCAGTAAAAATATAATAAATAATTATATTTGTAATGAGTAAACTAATCAATAAAAAAATGGATACTTGTCGGACAAGAAATAAAGAACACCAAAAATGGTTATCCAAACCCACGTAATAAGAATGGATATATAAATAAATAGTGGGGACCTCAATTATCTATTCTATTATACAAAAAAATCCATATTCTTATGCACATCCATCAACCATAGGGTCTTTTCCCTTTACCGAACTTATTGTCATGAAATCTACAAAGACTCTAAAAATCCCATGTAGGTTGTGATTATAATTCATTGTAGAAACCCACAAATGTGTCATAAAACATGTTTTATAAAGTAAAATAGTTTATTTATAGGGTAATAATAAATTTGTAAAATTAATAATAATATACAATTTAAAACCAATTCTTAGTGCACTATCCATGCCACAAAAAATCATGACATATACCTACTTTGGCTCTATGATGAAAAGATAATAGATTGTTTGAAAAAGATCTGAAATATCCTCAAGGAGTACAATATGTTCGTTACATCCATAAGTAATATAGAGGGAATTACAGTCAAATAACACAATTCATTACATTGACACATTACTGGGAACGCAAAATGTGTTGAGGTATCACATATTTATCAAAGTACTCAGGGCATAATGTTAAATCCATCCATAAGCCTATGATGCTATAACATCTTCATTGACACATATCAATCACACTCCCTCCATAACCTAATGGATAAACATAACATGTCAAACACCAATCAGAAGTACCTAGCACAAATCCTTAAAATCAATGATGATACACAATAAGTCATATCATGATAATAAACATTTCATGACATCATGAGATTAATAATAGGACCAAATTGAACATGTAGATTATATAAAACATATAATCTAATTATTATAAAAATTCTCATGGAAACAATATCATAAATGTTATCATGGGATATACACACACCCACATGCGATCATAGTAATGAAAAGTTATCAATTTTGGAAACACATACATTATATCTAAGAAACATGTGTAAAGAAATCACTAAGTGGAATGGAACTTACTATGTATAGGTTTTTAATGTCGACATCATGGTTCCTCAAATGAATCATCAACCAACCCCTATTTTAACACAAACTAGATCATAATATGTAAAATCCTAGGTTCTCCTATGGGGTATAGATAGTTTATTTTTTGGATTAAATATTTTTTATAGACTAATGTGAGTTCCCAATGCTTCATGTGTGTATCAGGTGTGGCTGTGGATATTTTCATTCCCTAAATCCTGATGTTTTGGAAAAAATAGATATTCCACATAGTTTGGAGAAACTATGGAGGACATGTTATATGGTTAACACAAACTATGTGATTCTTGATAGTGGGGTAATGTAGCTCACAAAGATTAAGGAAATAGTGACACCTCAGGTGCTCACCCATGAACGAGGATCTTTAGTTTCTGATAGAGTCTAGGGTATGGATTGTGCATAGTTTTCTATATTGTGGAAATTAAACAATTTGATGCCTCCCTTAGCATAGATAAGGGTTTACTACTAGTTCATGGTTTTTCCAATCATGTGGCCAAACCATGGGACCCATAATTGTAAGGGAAAATAACCTTTTTCCATTAAAATATTTCCATAACTAAAATTAAATTCTATTGTCCTTTGTTGGAAAGAGTCACGCCTTCAGAGCTCTATGTTGAAGCCATAGTATAGGATTATATCCAAATTCATCATCTAAACTCAGAATTGAATGACATAGGTATTTTTGGATTATCCCTTGAATGTTATTTGATTTTACTATTTCATTCATCATTTGACATCATATATATTAGGTTATTCAGTTTCATGCTAATATGCCATAATTTCAAAAAAAAATTCCACTCTTCGTTTTTCTTTTGATCTATATCAAATCATAGCTCGATATTGGATGATTTCTCTACTAAGGACCAATAGTAAGAGGTATTTACATTTCCCAAGGGGTTTTTGTGTGTTATAAGAATCTTTTTTATTGTTCTATATGTTTTAATTTCATTGGATTTACCAAAATTTAATTATTTATTAAATTGAATGATTGGGAACCTATTAGGGATGACCACTAGTTCCTTTCATATTTTTAGGGGTTGTTTCCGTAAACTAGGACACCCATGTGGTGCCCTATTGAGTTGTAACTTTTTTATACAACCCATGGGGTGAATGTGAGTTTTCCTATTTTGAGGAATCCATTATAAATTTAATTAAATTGAATAGTTATATTAGGATAAATATTTCCTCATTTTCTATGTGATTAGATTATGTGAATAATATTAAATTTTTAAATGTAAATGGTTAAATGAGTTGGGAGATGAAATGGAATGTATTTTATCGGGCAGTGATGTTTTAATTTCAATGTCGGATTGAATGGAAGTGTATTCCTTCATTTATATATTATGTCTCCCTATTCAATTAGATGACATGGATGTTTCTACTATAGATCTTGAATATGGTATATGAAGACTTAGACTTGTTTTTTTACATGGTAATTTATTCCATTGGATTCCATGGGCCTTACTACCCATTGGATCCCGATTTTCCGGACTCACATTGGACATGATCTGTTGACATACTATATGTACTGTAACCAGTTCATTACAGATTTTACATCAATATGCTCCTAAAACATGATAATTATAACTTTTTCTTCTATACCATTGATACAACTGTTCATTTTATTGATCTTTTGATTACATGGATTGGGATTTTTGGATTATTTTATTAAACGATGAGGTCATCAAAAATGATATACACATGGTTGTATAGCCTGACCGTGGTGGATCAATTGTCCTTTTATTACAGATATAACTATACAAGTGTCATAATATAGTTGACTGACAGGAATGTATTTCATGTTTTATTTCAACTTTAGCACTGCCATTATTTTTTTAATCATGTCTATAGTGATCTTGAGGTTTGTATTTCTTGAAAGTATCACATTTCATTTATTAATTTTCTATTGGAATTTCACTTGTATTACTTCCACACCTTCTACATACTAATCACGCTACTTTATATTGTATTTCACAACATGGATTTGTTATAGAAATCTTTGCGGACCTACTGAGTGTTGTCACACACCCATTTTAGGTCATGTTTCGGTACCTATATAGAATTCATGAATGCAAGAAGGGATCCAGAAAATCCCCCATAGTATGATGCTTCATTTGTGATATTCTTGGGAGTAGGATAGCACATGAACACAGAAGAATCACTTTTATATATGGGATAGTTCCTTGAGAAATTTTTAGTATTTTGATACTTGTATTGGGATATGTACTTGTATAAATGTTTCCTAGTTTTGTAGGACAAGCCAAGACATACAAAATTGAATATGCAATTATGTATGGAATTTTTTATTTATACTTTTCTTTGATGTTTATATAAATTTAGATTCATATTATGCTTCCTCTATTGACTAAATTGAATAATAAAAATTTTCTATACTCTAACATGATGGCATAGTCTTCCCACATGCACAGCCTAGGAATCCTTTTGTTGGTTGAATCCTATGGAATTAAGGAATATGTGCTTGAGTCCATGTGACCCATCATCATGTGGAACCGTTTAGTGGCATCCCTATCAAGACTTCACAAAGTTGTATCATTGGATTTTTATTTTTATATCATCTATTTAGAGACAATATTCATTGATTTTGAAGGAATTACAATTTAGTAATGAGATATTTTTGGGAGTTGCTAACCAACATATATGAGATTGAATATTCCATGTAATAACAATTTTCTTATAGTTTTTTCTTATTATAGATGATTAGATTCCATTTTTGGGTGACATAATTTTTGTTTGATGTAAATATTATTCTATATCTTTTTTAGAATTTCAAGATTAGATGAGGGTATAGATCACATGAAACACTTTAGTCACCTATCAGGATTCAAAATCATGCCATTTTTCCATTCTATATTGGATAAATTTTATGAAAACATAACGTTGTAAAATGTTCCTTGTGAGATATTTTTTCTATTGTGATAGCTGATGTGTAAAGGGAACTCAGAAACAAGGATAGTACTTATACACCATGTCATAACATAAATAATGTTTTCTTAATTAGGTTATAATAGTCAACTATGACACATTGGGTCATGTAACATTGGTGTCATTGAATGTAAAATGGTTTGGTATGGATTAATTGGATTGCATATTTGGGTTCATAAGGTGCATGTGAACATATGATTTTGATGAAGAGAATGACTTGGTTTAACCATTTAATGAAAATTATTAAATGTATATTAATTAAAATGGAAATTGTAATTTTGAAAACAATGAACATGACCTTGAACTACATTTTGAGTGGAATTAGGTAGTGTCTCTAGTGATGCTACAACTATTTATTTTTATCTAGTCCCATCATTATATGAAATAAAAGGGGTGTGGTTTTTTAATATTAAGGTTTTATCATTTCCTAATCCTTCATCTGTTATCTTTCAATTATCAATATTCATTAAGAAATCTATTATTCATTGAAGATACATTATACCACAATGATGTGGAGTCATTCACCATGATTATGGAAATGAACATGTTTTGGAGAGGTTAGGCCATGGGATACCAGTATATTGTACTGTATCACAAGCTAAAGTACCATTGGGTTTACAAGAAACATGTTCTGATTCATAGTTTCACTAGTGGTTTTTATACTATATGTAGAATTTTTAGGGAGAACTATATATTTCTTCATCTATAGAAGGGTTTATATTTGATCTACAGTAAAAAATATTCACCCATTGTTTCTAGGTATGGAGGTCTATAGGATACTATTTTGTTTATTTAGACTAGGTTTTCAACATTCATGCATTTGGAAACCCCACCTAAGAAGAGACTGAATCTCACTACAAAAATCCATCGTTGATATGAAATGAACTAGTGGGATGTTTTAAACTAGGATAATGGTCTGTGAGATTTTTTTGGGGGTGATTTCCAAACATGGTTCTATGACTAATTTTTTCCATAATACTCTGGGAGAAGATAATGCTAGAGATTTCATGCATCTGGAGAAGGGATTTATTACATTTATGGATTATTAGGCACATATTACATATCATTAGAATTTTGTGCCGATATATGAAGATGACGAGATATCAATGGTGGGGAACATTGAGGAATATCTCATCCATGTACTTCAATATTTGGTCAATATGCATAGGTTAACAATGATTGCTGTAAAAGTGAGTCCGTTTCTGATTACATAGATGAACCTAATTGAATATGGTAGGGTAGATCCTAGAATTATATTATTTGGATCGAGTGGATCATCTTCTAGTGGAAGGAAGTAAAATTATGATGCTCCCTGCATGGTGAGTAATAACCTATCTATCCATGTTAGTATATAAATATTCTATCCCTAGTGTGGGATGTGGGGAAATATGAGGAATCAATGTGATTGGGAATGAATTGAGTGCCATTTTTTTAGCAAGATAGTCCACATGCAATATTTTTGTAGGACCTTACCTCCAGCTGTTAGTGGATGGGAGTCATCTCAGACTCCATGTTTATGAGAGGGATTTATATATATGTTTCAAGCTAGGTGATGGAGTAGTACCATTAGATCGGGATGAGGTGGTGGTGATGTCCTAGATATTCATTCACTATTTTTACCTAGATAGTATTGTGGTCCTACTTCTAGTGTTGATGATGTGTTATATGGTTAAGGCTCATAGAAGATTTTTTTCATACATCTTAAACCTAAGGAGGACAAAACTGGTATGTATACATTGATAGGTGAGTTATTAGTAACCTATATTCTACAATATTTTTTTTTCTTACTGGTGCATTTCATAGCATTATATATGTATGTGTATTGGGGATCCATGGGGACATAACTCAATTTTTTTAGGGTGTTAGGAGGCTTAACACACTATTGGGGATCAGAAAAAAGGACTTACGTTAGTATAAGTAGTTCCCCATTGGATAGGTGGGTATCACTTTTTATGGGACAATTTTTTCCTCAATGTTATATGGTTCCACGTCATACATAAGATGGATTGGCTAGTTTCTTATCAAGTCAATGTTTATTTCTATCATTGAAGGGTAACCATCAAATCATTAGTGGGTATAGTTTTTATTAATAAGGGTGAGTGGGATTTCCATGTAATAGATGAGAAACCACAACTTCATGGGCTAGAAAAGAGGATATACCATATTTTTAATATATATGTAAATTCAAGGTTCAAGTTAGGAATTTTTTGATCAAATAGCTGATCGTTTCAATGATATTTTCCCACATGACATTTGTAATTTACCTCTCAATGTATGGGTGGAGTTATCCCTCGGTCTAGTTCTTGGAGCTACATTTGTATCAATTACTCCATACAAGATGGATATAATGTAATTCTAAGAGTTCAAGTGGAAGATAAAGGATGTGGAGAAAATTGGGTTTATTCAAAAAATTATTTCTCAATGGGGTTTGTCAGTCTTTTTTTCGAGAAAGGATGATTGAAACCTATAGAATTGTGTGTGTTATCAGAAATTGAACAAGATGATGGTAAATAATTGGTATCCCATTTCACAAATATATGGAAATTTTGATCATCATTAAAGAGCATGAGTTTTCTCAAAAATTGATTTGTGATCTAGATATCATTAGTTGTTTGTTCGATAAGCATACATATATAGTACAAAATTCCATAGAATGTCCTATAAATTTGAGTATTTGGTTTTTCCATTTGGCCAAATGATCATGCTATATGTTTTTATGAAATTAATGAACAAAGTTATCCACCTATATTTTGATTCCTTTTTGGGGATTCTTGTGGATGATATATGTGTGTATTATCACAATCAAAATGACTATGCCAAACATCTTTAGAAAATTTTGGATACACTGATAGAGAATACGTTATATTCTAGGATCAAAAATTGAAACATATGGATAGAAAATAATCGTATTATGTGTGATATTATCTTAGATAAATGAGTATTATTTGACCCATAAAATGTGAGAGATGCAATTTATATAGGGAATCCCAAGTATGTATTTGATATACAATGTTTCTTGGGGATATCTGGAGTTTACATACCTTTATATCGGACTTTCCATTAAAAACAATGTAGTTGATGGAATTCAATATATATGGTGTCAATTTTGTGTGGTTAGATACATGGGAGAAAACCTTTCAGGAGATTATAGGGAGAATAACTTCAGCACCAGTCCTAATTCTTATTGACTCAGGCATGTGACACAGTATGTATTAGGATGAATCATGTATTTGTCTGGGATTAGTTTGGAAGTGGGTGGATAGAGTTATGGTGTAATATTCCCATTAGGTGAGGCCACACCTGAAACATTACCTGGAACACAATCTTTATTTCACCCTAATTGTTCATGCATTGGGCTACTAGAGACAATATTAACTAGGAGATTCTTTTCTTATACATGAACCACAAATTCCTAAAGTATATACTTACAAAGAGTGGTTTGTATTTGAGGATTTTAAGGATGGTTTAGGATCAATAGACTTTTCAATTTCATCTCCCTAATATTCCTAGAAATGTAAATGTTGTAGACGATTCACAGAGTATGAAGACTTTGAGACATGTGGTTTAAGGGGACAATAACAAGTGGAAGTTTATATATTTGTTTTCATATATGACCATGGTGGATAATGATCATAAGGGGGAATCCATTCTTTCAAATTTATATGTATCTTTTATCTTCATTGATAGAGTGATTATGAGACTAATATATGATTCTAATGTCCTAGTACTATGATAGAGTATGGAAGGTGAGGAACTGCCTCTTAGATGGACTATGAGTGAGGATAAGATCCTGTATATCCATGGTCATGTTTGGGTTCCATAAGATAAATAAAAGATGAGGATGCTAGTGTTTCATTCCCATGATTGGGAAGTACACCCCAGTGTAATAAAATTGTATCATGAATTTTGGTGTCAGATGTTTGTTTTTATATGGAAAAAGAGGTAGCTAGTTTTGTCATGAGGAAATTAGTATGTGAATATAGAACATAAATGACCTACTGAGATTTTATAGATTTACCAATTCTCGAGTGAAAATGGGAAGATGTATTGATTTATTTAATTATTTTTTTTACAAATGTCTCATCAAGGTAGTGATGCATTTTGTATTTTTGTGGATATGATAAATAAGGTTTGACATTTATCTCCTATTAGAGATTCTATCCCAGTACACGTTCTTGGGAGGTTGTATATCTGTGAGATAGTGTAGGTTCATAGGGTCCCTTGCACAATAATTTCATATAGGTATTATTTTTTATGTCTCCTTTCTATAGGATTTTACATAGTGTTTTTGGTATACAGTTTTGTGTTAGAATATAATAATAACCTCAGACTATTGTTCAGTCTAAGTGTACGATATAGGTGCTTGAGAACATACTGTGAGAATGAATCCTTGATTTATAGGGCTCATGGGAGAGGTTTATAGACCAATTTGTGTTCACCTATGAAATTATATATTAGGATAATACATATTTTTGACTATATAAATATTTTTATAGTAGGTCATGTCATTATCCCCTAGGATGGTTAGAGTTAGGTGAGGCAGCTTTATAAGGAACACGACTCATACAGGATACCAATGACCATGTATAGTTGATCCAGAAACCGATAGTTACTACAAAGTATCAATAGAAAACTAAAATTAATCAATATTTATGAAATCTAGAGTTTTTTATTGAGGATATGGTCTTTGTACGTATCCCTTCGAGGATGGGATATAAATGGATTCGAAGATAGAGTAAAATTTAACTATGATGTGTGGGATAATTCATGATTTTAGAAAAATTCATGCTTAGTTAAATAGTTTTAGTTTCCGCATAGGTACTTGTCCATGAATGAGGTATTCCATGTAACTCACCTTCACCATTATCACCCAGACCCATTTTATTCATTGAATTTGAATGACATATAGTTATAGGTAGATGTGTCCATTGAGGAGAATAATATAAGTATCATTGATAAGAGCTCGAAGGATTTATATGGGTGTTCATTTCCTCTAGTATGGGTGTTACGGAAGCATGGAAATTTACTTGATTAGAATTATGATCGGGAGCTTGACGTATGTGCTTATTGTCGACTCTTATTCTCATGCAATTCTTGACAACCCTTGAGAGGTAAATTCAGGTTAATGTTTATTTTTTGGGGGAATATTGTAATATCTCATGTCTTAAGATCTTGAATTGATCTTTTTTCAGTTCAAATTTTTGTTATGGTGTAATGTGAGTTCCCAATGAAATAATGGATTTACCAGGGGGTTTGAAGATTTTTTTGAATCATGGATACCCTTTTTATGAAAAAACTATATAGGCCTCATCGTTAGGAATTTCCATGTAGGACTGAATGCACTATTAATCCTAACCATGCTTGGAATGATAGTGGGGTGTAGTAGTTTGAAAGGTTTGACAAAACCATGAAATCTCATGTGCATGCCCATGTGATGGGATCATTAGTTTTTGATAGTGTCTATGATATAGTTTCCATAATATCTTACAAATCATGCCTATGAAATTGTGAGAGGCACCCATTAGCACAATGAAGGGTGTACGTTTGGTGCACTGTTCGGCCAACTGTACTGCCAAACAGCGTAATTTGAAAATTTGAAGGTAAATTATATTTTTTCCCAGAAAATAATTTAAACCCTACAATTTCATTCTCTTTTCCTCGGTTGGAAAACCACACACTGTGGAATCTCCAACATGAATCCAACGTATAGTCATGGAGCTGGGTTCGTTATCTAAACTCAGAATTTAATGTTGTCAATATCTATGGATTAACATTGGTATGTTCTTCAATAATGTGGTGTCATTATTCATTTGAATTCATATCAATTTAATTCATTGGGTGAAATAAAATATGCTATATTTTTTCGCTTATCATCCATTTCTTATTATTCTATTTTGTATGGAATCTAATCATGATACTGGATGGGTTCCCTATATAGAACCTGTGGTAGGTGGTCTATACCATTCCATAGCGTTTTCATGTTTAATAATAACAGTTGTCATTGTGTTTCATGCTTGAAATTATAGTTTTTTCCCTACAATTAATTAAATGGTTGGATTTATTTGTTTAAAAAATATTTTGAATTCACACTAGTTCCTTTGAAATTGTTGGAGGTTGTTCCTACTATTTTTGACACCCATGGAATGTAACATTTTTTTTCTAGTCTGATAAACCACCCTTGAGGGGAATGTGAAAAATTATAGTTAGAGGAATCACATATAAATTCATATTTTTTGGTATTGAGATATTAGGATAAGGTATTAATACTTTTCCATGTGATAAAAAGATGTGAACGGTTTTTATTTTTTTAAATGAAAATGGTTTTAATAGTTGAAATAACTCATTGAATGTAGTTGAATATTGAATTATTTCGAAAATGAGATGGTGACATGAATGGTAGTGGATTCCTTGTATGTTCTTCCAGGGATCCTAATTCGATTCAATTCTATAGATGTTTCTCCCATGCATCATAACTGCAGTAGTGGAGGCCTTGAACTTTTTTTCTATTTGGGTCTAGATCCCATTGGATGCCCTGGGCCTTACTACCCCTTTGATATAGATTTCATGGAACCGAATTCTAGATTATCTGTTGAGAAGATCCATGAAATCCAACCAGGTCATTACATTGTTTCCATCAAGATTCTCCAAAGACACAATAAGGATACCTTAATCTTCTATACCTCAGATCTAGGCCAACATCTTCTGAAATTTTTAATTACACGGAGAGGTCATTGTAGATGATTTTGTAATAAATAAACGCCATGATGGATGATATACATATACTTGTATGGAATAGACATGATGGATATTTTGGACTGTTTTATTAATATCCCTGGTATGTGAATCAGATTATAGTAGGATTAACTATACTATATTAAATATTTAAATTATGTTTTACTATTTACCTTGGTTTTTTGGGCATAATGGTTGTATGTTGGGATCCTTTTTTGGGTTGATAGTATTAGTTTCACGTTATTACATTTTCCATGGTCATTTAACTTGTATTATTGCCATACTAGATATATAATTTTCACACTACATTATCCTCTATTACTCATTAGAGATTTACTATTGTAATTATTGGTGGTGGCCTACTAAGTGTTATTTCACACCATATATGAGCCATAGTTGGGTACACATAAAATATTAAATGAGTCCTATAGGTATTTTGGAATAAACACATAGTAAAATAGTTGATTTGTGCAATAACAACAGGATATCATAAGACAGAGATATGCTCATGATGCAATCTAGGATAGTTCATTTTGGTATTTTTGGTAATTTGATACATGTATTTTATTGCATAGTTATATACCTATTTTCTATCTATGTAGAGATTTGATAAGACACATCATTTTGTATATGAGTTATTTTGTATAATTTGTTTAGTCATGTCTTGGACTTTTTTCTTTTGTATGGTGTATATTATGCTTCCGTTATTGACTGGTTTGTTTATTATCATTATGATACACTCATATAAGGTGGAATAATAACCCCATTGATAAACCATTTTACCTTTAATCTAGTTAGAATAATCTGTTTTTTGTGGATATTCTCATGAGGCCATGTGACCCACCACCACATAAAACCATTCAATGGTATCCAGGATGGTACGTTACATGATCTCACCCATAATAACTCTTTAAGACAATTACCAAAATACGCAATGTTTTATTTGAGGTGTTGTAAAAATATAAGAGGATATATAATATAAAGAAAGTTGATTTAGAGTGGATATGTTCAAGATACAATCAGTAAGTTAAGAATTATTTAACCACTATGTTGGGATGAATTAAAAACACTCAAAACAATACTAGATGAAAGTATATGTTATGGAAACAGAACTCCACAACATAAAACATGATATTATGCCTTGTAAAAAATATGGGAAATACATCCATGATATATTGAGTGAGAAATATTAAATGGAACCACATTAAAAAAGGAACCGCTATGGCATAGGGGTGGACTGTGACTCCTGATCGATGACCAAACATGTAGAAGGAGTCAGTATTTGAAGGACTCTACGATATAGAAACACTCATTTATGCCTATTAAATTCATAAATGAAGGTTGATATTCCATACTGAAACACATTCCCCTAATTAAATAATAATTGGATTAATTTATATAACTTATTACCATGGAATGATATGCTGAACATAAAATCGATAACTGATGTGAAAATGTTTTTGCGGCATGGTGTTAGACACCACGACATAGCTACATCAGTTGTCATGACCATTGTGAAGGATATGACTCAATTTTCTTTTAATATAGCCATTATGGTATATCCACTTTCCTCCAGGACAAGGATTTAGATCCAGAGAAGATCTATGACATAACCACATTACTATTCATCATACAGTTCCTCTATAGCATAGTCATGTGTTCTCTGACACATCCTCCCCTAATTTATGTATAAAAGTTACCCAAAACAAAAATTATATTCGAGGCTTCAGAAAGAATATAATCCTTTAACCAAACAAGGCTCAAATGAATAAATGGAGTGGTTGTGGGAAATATGACGTTAAATAAAGTATATAGTTTTAGTGTTTTGATTATTGGTAGTACTAGAATCAACCATGATAAACATTAATTTCATGCAGAATGAATTGGTTTTCCTCATGAGATTGAAAATAAAATTAGTGCATGAATGTGAAACATTGAACTTCTTTCCCATAAATTATCACATTATATGATTAACAATTCTGACTTGAGTGAGATTCATGATACATAAAATAATTTATGTATGGTGTTTCATAGGATTAAGGTAGATGAAGACCATGAAAAATTATTATTTTAAACAACTAGAGATTTTTTAAAATATTTTTTTCAAAAAAAAATATACATTTCTTCATTAGCATAAATAAATGAAAACCCATGTTCAGGGAACTACAATATAATAGGAAAATTATTATTCAAACAAAAACATAATATCCCATCCTTTATATAGGAATATTTGAATTGGAATACCTAAAATATTTAAATTTTAAGATTTAAACATGAATAAAATAAATTCAATTTTTATCTATTGATTAAAATTAAAGGTATTAAAAACTTGAAACTAATTTTTTTTATAATCTCTTTTATACACATGAATATTATTTATCAAAATAAATTAATGTCCTCACTGATGGTGAATAATTTTATTGAAATTTATATATAATATATTCACTAAAAAATATAGGATATATATAAAATTTTCTCTAAGCATGGGACCAGAATAAATAACATTTTATGTTTAAAAAATTAATTTTCATAAAAAATGTTTCAACCTATTCGGTAAAATTTTATTTAAAAAAAAAATCTGAAAAAATTAGAACATTTATTTTAAAATTTATAATTTAATACGTAAAATTATTTAATAAAATTTTTATTAAAGGGAATTTCATATAATTTTATGAATATGTAATTTTTTGATTAATAGTGAAAAGTACTGATTTTTTTGAAAAATTATTAAATATGAAAATGATTATAAATGTATCACAACAAGCTTCCATGGTACACATCCCTATGAATAATAATATATCTTGCATTTTACGCAACATTGAGTTCTTGCACCCCACGACCAATCAAACTATCCTTTAAAAAAAGATGTTATGAATAGTAATACCAAATCATGGAAATTTTATAAATTTTATATTCTAAAATGGAATTCACTTTGGGATTTATAATATCAAGATTAGTTTTGGGTTATTTTTTGGTATTTTTCTAATGACTTTCAATTTTTGATGAATAGTTAAAAAACACTACTTTATTGTTTAAAACCAATTTTTTGAATAATTTTTTTTAAAATTTATTTCAATTTCAAAATAGATATATAATACTTATATTATTTCAATGTAATTCGTTGAATTAATTTTATAATAATATTATATATATATAAAATTTTATTGAACTATTTAACGCATTTTACCCACCTTTTAGGCACATTTGCAAAATTGCATAAATCATAATTTTACCACTTCTGTGAATTGAATTTCAAAAATCGGAGAGACATGGTTAAATAAGAATGTAAAATGTGGTTCAATAAGATGAAAATAATTTTTGGTGAATAATAACTTTTGAATTTTATTAACCATAGTTAAAAGTAAAATGGGTAATTAAATGTAAGGATGATACTATAATTACACTAACACATGTCCATATTCTTTCTAATAACTGTATTTTAACCAAAAAAACAATTGGAATAAAATATTATCCTCTTTATCCACTTGGATTAGATTTGTAAAATTATTATTATTTTATTTAAAGAAGAGTTTAAAGTGTTAAAATCATATTTTAAGAACATAAAAAAATTTAATACAGGGTTATACATAAGATAAATTAGACTACAAATATTAATTAGAAAGATAAAAATATTTCATATATCATTGTTTTTTATTTATTATTTTTATACATTAAATATTTATATATATTTATGACACAATGATGATACAGCAATTACCTGATTAAAGAAAGAAAAAAATAATTTATGTAATAACTATCCAAATAAATTTAAATTGAGACTTGAGATTCTTTTCACTAATTTTATAGGTTATTATGACATGTTAGGATTTATTAAATGTATTGTTTTCTATGGAATCATGTTTTTTTGACTTTCATAAAAACCAAATACTAAATAGTGTCAAAAATGACATAGTTGAGTTTTTAAAACAAATACTATATTATTAAAATATATAATATTCTTAAAAAGTTATGTTTCGGCCAAATTACTTTCATAATGATAGATATATGATAAATTAACATTTTGAGGTTATCTTTTCATTTTATAGTATGTTAATTAAACATGTAATATAAAAATAAATGAATACATTGTAAAAGTTAAATTAGTTAACTAAGAGTTAAATATAAAAGATAATGTTAATATAGTTACCTAAACATGAATAAAACCTAATAGTTCAGAGTATTTCTACCCATCCCCAAATTATAAAAGAGTACTTCCCCTTCTCTCAACATCACACCTCGTAATCTATTTGGATCGTCCAACCCTTACCCAAATATCTTACCAACTAAAATCAGTATAATGAAGTGGACTTAATTATATCAGAAATCCATCCTAAGAATCCCGTACGATGAAATCGAAAGGAATAACCCGAAAAGAAGTAATAATTTCACCACCTCATTCAATGTTTTTTTCTTCTTCCACATCCTCGTTCATTATTGTTTCCATAACCAAATAATAACTCTAGTATCATATACATACTATGATTTTATTATAAATATGGTATAACAATATTCATTATTCTATCCATCCTATGAATGAAAAATCCCCCATACATTCATACATACATATTACCATCTGCACGTCGTGGTGTAGATTGTTATTCAAGACTTCATTATTTTAATGGGTATAATGATGAGTATAATTGATGTAAATAATAAATATACCATGATTGTAGCGACTCGGGGTTTTGGCCCTGTCAGACTTTGGAATATTTCTATGAATAATTCCAGAGCTAGGCGTGAAGACAACGTGCGATTCCGTGGCCCGGTGTGCCCAGAATTAATTTTATAAAAAATATTAAGTTTTTTTATACTATGCACGTGGCGGGGGTGTGATAGCTCCTAAACAGTAGCTCAGAACTGAAATCTGAGTGCACGGTTGCGTCTGGAATGTGCCGTTTACCCTAGACGGGGTGTAAACCTTGCGGGCGCGTGCCTGCGGTGAGAAACGCCACCAGGGGCGTTTTCGTAAATAAGTGGCGAAGTTAGTGTGCGGGCATCGGCTCAAATAACATCTGAATGGAGTCTCGGATGGAAAATCTGAGTCTACCGTTACGTTCAGAACAGCGCGTTTACCCTAGGGGTGACCTTACTTTTGTTCGGATCGGGCGTCGGGTCCGAGGCGGGTTTGGCGCTGGCGGGCAGTTGATATAAATATCAGCGCCCCCCCCCCTCTATTGTTCCTCTCGACATTCTTCGCCGTTCTTCACCACCACTCCGCCGAATCGAGCAAATGAAGCGCCCATGAGCTCGGAATTCGACGGCGGACGTTCCAGGAGCACGTAGTGGAAGCTCTGGAGCGCGGATCTGTGGTAGAACGTCGGCGTTTCCCCGCGAGGTAGGCAGATTTGAGTTTTAACCCCCGATCCCGTTTTTGCTGCGTTTTTCTGCAAATTGATGTTGTAGCAGTGTAGATCGGGTCCTGAGGGTCGTGTAGACGCCTCCGGATCGCAAAACGGACCTCCGGGGTGCCCCCGGCGGTCTGCGGAAGGTCTGACGGCGCGTCACCGGCGCTGGCGGAGCCCGATGGCCCGCGGCAGAGCCGCAGGGGCGCGCTGGTAGCGCGCGGCGGAGGGCCGCCGGCCGGGGCGGGCCGGCAGCAGCGGCCCGTCCTGGCCGGCCGGACCGGCCGGTCGGGGCCGGTCCGACCTATTTTCTTATACGGGGGTCTTTAAACCCCCGTATCTTGCAAACCCGGAGCCGGATTCGCGCGCCGTTCACTGCGACGTGACCCTAACGATGAGGCGAACCCTCCAGTGTAGGTTTGAGGGTTTAATGGTTCGGGATCGTGGACCGGGAGCTAGAAACGTCGTATAAAATAATATTATTTTATTATTTTACGACTTCGGGCCGTTGTAACTTCTACCCGGAGCATCCGATTGACGTGCCGTCAGTGGCGTTGAGACCATGATGGTACGACAGACTTTTTGAGAATGTTTCTGGGTGTTGGGACTGAGAACGGGGTGCGGGCCCCATGAGCCCTGTTTTTGGCGTTTGCGGAGAAACACAGCTTTTGCACCAGGAGTCCGATTTTGGCGGATAAATAGTCGTTCCTGTGTGTTATTCCAAGAGGATCACAGTGGTGCGATCCGTTCGATGAGTTTTGGAATCCAGGCGTGGGCCCCACCCGAGCTGGCCTTCGATCAATAGTACCCTTTTTCACTGGGTGTCCGTTTAGGACGAGCGAGTAGTCGATTGTGCTTGTTTTTCCGAGGGGATCGCCGTAGTGTGATCCGCTCGATGGGTTTCGGGATCGTTGTGTGGGCCCCGCATGAGCTAGCTACGGTTAATAGTGCCTTTTTCGCTGGTGCACCGTTTTGGGCGAGTAAACATCCTATCCTGCGTGTTTTTCCGCGTGGAACGCGATGGTGGCCTCAGTTTTGGCCTAGAAGGTGTGTAGTGTGGCGTTGTGGCAGGTCGCTCGGGTTAGCGACGTTTTGGACCAACAGTGGTTGAGGGTTCTCCCTTGGTTCGTTCCTACGAGAGTTCGTGTGGCATCACAACCTTCGTATGGGTTTGTGATCCTCTCGATGGTTTGTTTAAACTGTTAGAGTTGTGGTATCCCTCCGGTGGGCCCGGAGTGGATCCTCTAGCATCTTTACCCTTGATCGGGTTCTTGGTATCGTTGTGACCGCTTATTTACGGGCGGAGATC
This sequence comes from Viscum album, assembly GCA_963277665.1. Lineage (NCBI taxonomy): Eukaryota > Viridiplantae > Streptophyta > Magnoliopsida > Santalales > Viscaceae > Viscum > Viscum album. The sequence continues at coordinate 1,793,555,654 of OY728121.1, forward strand.
CCCTATCTAGCAGGTTAACCCCATAGGGTTTGTGGCATCATCGGGAATATGATCCCCTACACGGTGGGTCGTGCACAATAGGGTTGTGGCATCACCAGGTTTACGATCCCCTACTTAGCATGAAGTTTATAGTAGGGTTGCGGTATCGTTGGTTATACGATCCCCTACTCAGCGCTCGGTGTCGGTAGGGTTGCAATATCGTTTGTTATGAGATCCCCTACTCAGCGCGTGGTTTCGGAAGGGTTGCAGCATCATCGGTTTGATCCCCTACATCGCGAGTTGTACCAGATAGGGTTCCGGTATCGTCGTGACCATCTTTATATGGACGGTGATCCTTTATCTGAGTGAAGAGCTTCTGTCAAGCGCCAGATCGGGTTGTGGTATCCCCCAACTGATCCTGGGTGTGATCCCCTATCTGTGAGAACTACGTATGCCAGATCGGGTCATGGTATCCCCCAGCGGACCCTAGGTGTGATCCCCTATCTGTGAGTTACGTATACCGGAGTGGGTCTTGGTATTCTATAGCGGACCCTAGCGGCGATCCCCTATCCGAGGAGTTTGGTGGTTATGGTGTTTCAGCGATGTTTCCTAAGTGATGTTATCCGAGGAGCGTGGTCTCTCAGGTGAGCGTCTGAGATGTATGTTTGGGACCCGATGGAGTGTATCTCTCGGATGAGTGTCATCTGGTATGACAGTGATCATGGGGTGTACTATCCTTGTTGGGACAGTTGCTGGTGATGAGGTCGGTACCTCTTGTGGCTTTGTGGCGTGAGCTGAGTATATCTGGTTTGTTCAAGGTGTATGTATGGGCATACACCTGAGCTGGGCTGAGCTGACTTGTTGTGTTTAGCCAAGGATGGCCAAGAGATGGATTTTCTCTCTCTTATGGGTTTCCTCTGGCTAGGTTGAGCAGATTGTTGCCTTTCAGTTTCTCCCTTTGGGTTTGGGTTTTTGGGGTGCCTACTGAGTATGTTTATACTCACCACTGCACGAGCTTTACCCACACATGTTTGTGTCTTGTGCAGACCACAGGCCCTTTGACGGAGTCCCAGGAGGACCCGGAGCAGGCGAAGCTTAGTGGGCGTGTTGACCGGGGTGTTTACCGGAGCTTTGTCGAGGGAGCTTTCTGGCAGGTGTTTGTGGTAGCGTTCCCCTTCTTAAGAGCAGGTTGGATGCGCTTTTGTAGTTTTCTTTTGGTGGGCCCTGTTTTACCCTTTTGTACTTCTGTTGTACTCTGGTTGTGGGATAGTGTATGCATGCATTTAATTTTCATTTTCTTATCTCTGCATTGTTCCATGGAGGTGATTGTGGGTGCGTGTGTACAGGTACCTTAGGATAATGCCTCCCATGTGTGTGATAGCCTACTCGGCGCTAGTCGCCAGCCCCTGGCCTATTGGAGGCGGGCTTGGGGAGTCGCGGCTCAAGCCCCGTTGGGTCGGGTCGTGACAGAGTGGTATCAGAGGAGGTTCCACCTTTGGGATCTCAGAGCGTAGCTGGTCTAGCTGTGAGTTTGGTTTGGGTTGCATATCGGTAGTGTTAGGATGTTTAGAGTTCGGATTTCAGGCCAGGGACTCCAGTGTTGGTGTGGCGACCGATGTATCCATACACCAGGACTCTGATAACCTGCCTTTCGACTCGGGACATTCGAACACTGGTTGTAGGGACATAACGGTACATGCATCATATAGGACTGGGTTTTTGGGTATTTCCTTGTCCTTCTTGAGTCAGCTCTCCAGATATACTTTTTGACTATGGTGCGTCTTGCATGTTTTTCAGGATGCCTCCACGACAACAGCCAACGAGGGTTCCACATTAGGATTGTGCTGACGACCCACCCCGTTTAGAGGTTGTGGAGCAGGGTGTAGGTTCTGAGTTTGCACCTCCAGGTGGTCTGCCGGTTGAGCCACCACCTGTCGAGCAGCTGTTTGTGCCGGCGGTGCAGGTCGAGGATGCACACAGGCTGAGTGCGCTGCACGAGTTCCAGAGGCAGCGACCTCTGAGGTTTCGGGGTGATCCAGACCCCCAGGCAGCATATGACTGGCTTGAGGCAGTCACCCGAGTTTTCCACCTAGTGAGGACACCTCCTGATCAGATGTCGGTCCTAGCAGAAAACCTTCTACATGGTTCTACCGGGCGATGGTGGAGTTTGGTGACGCAGTCCCATGACGAGGAGACGCTCACGTGGGTAGATTTTGAGCGGCTCTTCAGGGAGGAAATCTATCCGGTGACGCTGAGGTCAGTGCGGATCCATGAGCTTCTGCAGCTTCGTCAGGAGAGCATGTCTGTGTCGGAGTACTCAGCAAGGTTTACAGACCCGTCACACTACTCCCTGGATATGGTTCGAGACCCGTTCTTTAGGGCTCGGACCTTCAAGCAGGGCTTATGTTGGGACATCAGAGAAGGGGTGGTTTCCTTGTGCCTGCCCACATATGCTGGAGTGTTGGAGCGAGCGTTGGTGGTGGGGAGTTTTCTGGCTGAGTAGATTCCCCCTTTTAGTGCTAGGCACTCGAGGGCTGAGACTTCATCGGTCGGATCGGTATGTGGTTTCCGACGTCAAACTCAGGGGTTTGGACGTGGCCGAAGTTTCAGGAGGCGACCCTAGGATGGAGGATCTGAGCCTCAGGGCTCACAGGGCTCGCAGGACAGTTTTGGTCAGCCGCAGGAGAGGCGGTGTTACGCTTGCGACGGTCGGGGACATCTTGCTAGAGATTGTCCGACCCGACGTGCTGTTTAGAGGGAGCCGGTCGATGGACCGCCTTGGCAGAGGCAGTGTCTCGAGCAAGGTGGTCTGCAGGGCGGCGGACGTGGCAGCGGAGCGGGTGCAGTAGGAGGCGGTGGTAGCAGTACCAGTTGCCACCACCCCCACCCCCAGGTGGTCCATGCCAAGCTCAGGGAGCTGGTGGTCGAGGGCAAGGACAGCTGCATGCCGTGGAGGCAGTCGACCCAGAGGCACCGCAGATGGATAGAGGTACACCTTGTGTCTTTTCTACTTACTGCAGTTGTTTGTCAGACACTGTTTAGCGGTACTCTTTCCTTTTTGTTGCTAGCTCGAGTTTTGTTCAGGGTGTTGGTAAGACCCTGTGTGAGTGTTTGTTGGTGAGCTCGATGGTGTGTGAGACCTCGTTGAGAGTCCAGTCGCTTTCCTTGTGCATAGATATTTTCGGGGACGAAAAGTTCTAAGGGTGGGAGGATGTAGCGACTTGGGTTTTTGGCCCTTTCAGACTTTGGAATATTTTTAGGAATAATTCCAGAGCTAGGCGCGAAGGCGCCGTGCGATTCTGTGGCCCGGTGTGCCCGGAATTAAATTTATAAAAAATATTATGTTTTTTTATACTATGCACGTGGCGGGGGTGTGATATCTCCTAAACGGTAGCTCAGAACTTGAATCTGAGGGCACGGTTGCGTCCGGAATGTTCCTTTTACCCTAGGCGGGGTGTAAACTTTGCGGGCGCGGGCCTGCGGTGAGAAACGTCACCATGGGCGTTTTCGTAAATTAGTGGCGAAGTTAGTGTGCGGGCGTCGGCTCAAATAACGTCGAACGAAGTCTCGGATGGATAATCTGAGTCCTTCATGGCGTTCAGAACGACACTTTTACCCTAGGGGTGACCTTACTTTTGTTCGCATCGGGCGTCGGGTCCGAGGCGGGTTTGGCGCCGGCGGGCAGTTGATATAAATATCAGCGCCCCCCCCCCCTTTATCATTCCTCTCGACGTTCTTCATCGTTATTCACCTCCACTCCACCGAATCGAGCAAACGAAGCCCCCATGAGATCGGAATTCGATGGCAGACGTTCCAGGAGCACGCAGCGGAAGCTCTGGAGCGCGGATCTGAGGCAGAACGTCGGCGTTTCTCCCGCGAGGTATGTGGATTTGAGTTTTAACCCCCGATCCTGTTTTTGCAGAGTTTTTATGCAAATTGAAGCCGTAGTAGTGTAGATCGGGTGCTAAGGTTTGTGTAGATGCCTCTGGATCGCAATCCGGACCATCGGGGTGCCCCCTGCGGTCCGTGGAACGCGATGGTGGCCTCAGTTTTGGCCTACGAGGTGCACAGTGTGGCGTTGTGGTGGGTTGCTCGGGTTAGCGACATTTTGGACCAGTAGTGGTTGAGGGTTCTCCCTTGGTTCGTTCCTACGAGGGTTCGTGTGCTATCACAACCTTCGTATGGGTTTGTGATCCTCTCGATGGGATGTTTAAACTGTTAGAGTTGTGGTATCCCTCCGGTGGGCCCGGAGTGGATCCTCTAGCATCTTTACCCTAGATCGGGTTCTTGGTATCGCTGTGACCACTTATTTACGGGCGACGATCCCCTATCTAGCAGGATAACCCCATAGTGTTTGTGGCATCATCAGGAATATGATCCCCTACGCGGTGGGTCGTGCACAGTAGGGTTGTGGAATCGTCGGGTTTACGATCCCCTACTCAGCATGAAGTTTATAGTAGGGTTGCGGTATCGTTGGTTATACGATCCCCTACTCAGCACTTGGTGTCGGTATGGTTGCAGTATCGTTGATTATGCGATCCCCTACTCAGTGCGTGGTTTCGGTAGGGTTGTGGCATCGTCGGTTCGATCCCCTACATCGCGAGTTGTACCAGATAGGGTTCCGGTATAACCGTGACCATATTAATGTGGACGATGATCCTCTATCTGAGTGTTGAGCTTCTGTCGAGCGCCAGATCGGGTTGTGGTATCCCCCAACGGATCCTGGGTGTGATCCCCTATCTGTGAGAACTACGTATGCTAGATCGGGTCATGGTATCCCCCAGCGGACCCTAGGAGTGATCCCCTATATGTGAGCTACGTATACCGGAGTGGGTCTTGGTATTCCCTAGTGGACCCTAGCGGCGATCCCCAATCCGAGGAGTTTGGTGGTTATGGTGTTTCAGCGATGTTTCCTTAGTGATGTTATCCAACGAGCGTGGTCTCTCGGGTGAGCGTCTGAGATGTATGTTTGGGACCTGATGGAGTGTATCTCTCGGATGACTGTTATCTGGTATGACAGTGATCATGGGGTGTACTCTCCTTGTTGGGACAGTTGCTGGTGATGAGGTCGGTACCTCTTGTGGCTTTGTGGCGTGAGATAAGTATATCTGGTTTGTTCAAGGTGTATGTATGGGCATACACCTGAGCTGGGATGAGCTGACTTGTTGTGTTTAGCCGAGGATGGTCATGAGATGGAGTTTATCTCTCGTCTGGGTTCCCTCTGGATGGGTTGAGGGGACTATTGCCTTTCAGTTGCTCCTTTGGGTTTTGGGTTTTTAGGGTGCCTACTGAGTATGTTTATACTCACCCCTGCACGGGCTTTGCCCGCACATGTTTGTGTCTTGTGCAGACCACATGCCCTTCGACGGAGTCCCAGGAGGACCCGGAGCAGGCGGAGCTCAGTTAGCGTGTTGACCGGGGTGTTTACCGGAGCTGTGACGAGGGAGCTTTCCGGCGGGTGTTTGTGGCAGCGTTCCTCTTCTTCAGAGCAGGTTGGATGCGCTTTTGTAGTTTTCTTTTGGTGGGCCCTATTTTTCCCTTTTGTACTTTTGTTGTACTCTGGTTGTGGGATAGTGTATGCATGCATTTACTTTTCAGTTTCTTATCTCTACACTGTTTCATGGAGGTGTTTGTGGGTGCGTGTGTACATGTACCTTAGGCTAATGCCTCCAATGTGTTTGATAGCCTACTCGGCGCTAGTCGCCAGCCCCTGGCCTATTGGAGGCGGGCTTGGGGAGTCGCGGCTCGAGCCACGTTGGGTCGGGTCGTGACATGATAATTATTATTTATATATGATATAACATCCAATTAAATATGATTTCACCTGTAATAGATTGATATTGTCGCTCATGCGTACGTACAGATTATTGTCCCCACGAACGCGATGAGATTTATTTACCATCGTAACCATTCATGAATAATTTTCATTTTTTGATTTAAAATAATGTTTAAGAACATAATATTTCTATATATATGAATAAAATACATCCAATCCTTATCAAACATGACTTACTTAACAAAACATATAAAATAAAACCAATCATTTAACACCCGAAACAATGATACTACAGAAATATTATTAACAAAGAAATATTATAATATCATATAAGATATCATATTTATGCATGTGTTTTTTTTAATTTAATAAAAATGTTTTATCTATTATATATGAGGTTATCATACCCTCGAATAAGGAAATGTAAAATTTAATGGTTAATATTGCATTCTATTTATTATCTAATGTTGTTTATACATATGTATCTACTGTGACTTCTTTATTATCCACATCCATGTTTCTTAAAAATTTATTTCAAAACATTTTTAATATTTCAAAGAATATGTTTCAAATTCATTTAAACCCTTTTTTTTAAATTTTTAGAATTTTTTTTGAAAGGAATATTTATGTCGTTTTCCAAACAAGATACTTTATGACCTGTTTGAAAAATTAAGTTAATAATGCTTTTTACTTATCCGGTGGGTGAAACTATTTTTTGCCGTTATAACACCTTTTAAGATTCCCTTACAAGATTATAAGAATATTTTGTAAATAAATATTTTCTTTTATATTAATGTGATTTTATGTGATTTCCAAATAGAAAGAGATATTTCTGTCAAATAGTTTGGATTTCATCGATGGGAACATACAATGATGGATTTAACACCTGATTAAATTTGATTTATTTTTATTCAATATTCCATCTTTTACTCAAGGTTTTGTGATATGATGGAATGTGGATTTGTTATTTTTATACCATTCATGATTTATGGTTAATGTATTAATATTTTGTGTTCTAGTTTTAATAAAAATGATTATGATATGTTTTAACCTTTTCATTTGAGGAATGCATTGTACTTATTAAGTGATGGGTGGAGCCTATTGTAGCTCCTTGATGCATCAGTAGGTCTCATTATACAAACTACTGTTTTTGAAAAAGTCCTTGACAAAATGTTATTTCTATTTTTGGAATGAGTCCTTAACTATGTAGTTATGATGTCTAGCATTATGCATTCCATCATTGTGAAATTAGCTATTGATATTACATGTGACTATTCTACTAGTATAATATCCATGTGAATAAATAAGTGAAATTATTTTATTTAACATTTCAATATTATGTTGTAAATTATGTATAAAAGGCTTGTATTTTAGTCTTAACTTTACACTAAATATTTATACTTATTTGTGATAGTTTCCTCTAAATTGTTATCCCTATTGTGCATCTGAGCTCACCCCCTTATTATGTTTTCTTTTTCCCAGGATATAAGAAGTATATTATGATTAACATGTAGGGATATGCCAAAGGATTTCATTTTGTTCAAAGGGGACACAATTTTGTTTTTTTTAATTTCACGATTTAATGTAAAAGTTATGTATGTATCCAGTACATCCATGGCTACTAAACTAATCAGTCTTTCGAGAAATGATTTCTTGTGATCATGAAAATGACATGAAATAATGCACGGACTCTGCGTAACTAGGGTTTGGGGGTTATAGTTGGTATCAGAGAAATTTGGTACAAACCATGGAAATAAGATTTAGATGAACTCTGATTAGAGAAAAATACCCTAAGATATTCATTGAGGATTAGTATAGAAGAACATTCTATAAATTTGGAAATGTAGAGATTTTGCGAATTTTACATGAAATACATCCCTGCTTGGATACAAGAATGTTGAGGCAAATCTAGCATAGATGTATTTCGTGGTAAAACCTGAAAACACCGTTGTGAGATAGACTTGAACAGGAACTGGTGCACAACAATAGGATATACTGCACTGTTGGTTCTGACACTCACTGGGATTATGATTAGGATAATTGAAAAAATTTTACAACCTATTATGAAGGATTTATGTGTAAATACTTCCTCAAATAATTTTTTTATGATTATGGATTTCATGCATAAACTATCTAATTTATGTTAGGTATTTTACTAGTATAGAATTATGTTTTGTGATTCATAAAAAAATCGAGTGTATGCCATTATTTAGAAATGGCTCCAAGTGGAAGGAATGAAAACTATATCAACACACATAATTCGTGTTGGGAATTCCCTACCACTCAAGATAATTATAGTGGAGCTAGTTATGAAGTTGTTGTTAAATAGATTATAAACATACATTGATGACTCATTCAGGTTATGACTGAAAACATTAAATGTATGGAGAAAACTGATCTACAATGCAGAGGATCAATGTAAGACCACCTCATGAGGCAACAACCACCAAAATTAAATGGGACTACAAATCAATTTTTATCTAAGTAATGGATAAGTTCTGTAGAGAAAATATTTAATTAATTGGGGTGTAGAAAAAGGTAAAATGTTTTCATGGCCATTTATCACCTCAGTGGAGAGGAAGATCAATGGTGGACATTAATTCAAAACAAAAAGGGGGATGAATAAGTATCAAATATGGAATGGAGGTAGTTTAAAGATGTTTTCATAGAAAAATACATTCCTTGTGATCATCAAGTAGATATGGAACGAAAATTTATAGGTCTAAGGAAAAATGAGGATGATAATGTTGCAATTTATGAGGATAACATTACACAGTTAGCAAGGTATTATACAGATTATATATGTCACCCAAGGAGTAGGAATGATCAATTTTTTGATGTGTTAAAACCATTTCTCTATCAAGAATTTGTCTCACAGTCCTTGTCATTGTACAAATATGTTGTCTCATGTGTTATAAATAAATAAATAAAATTATATATTTCATACGATTTTAAAGAAAAGTAAGAGAAGAAAATATCTGTTGAACAATCTAGAAAAGGAAATAAGTTGAATAAGGGAAAAGTTGAATTTCTATCCTGTAGTAAATTTGGGATGAAAACCTGATACTTGGATGAAGGGAATGTGAGACTGTTATATGTGTGGAGAAAATGAGCACAATTCTCCTGATTTCAAAGGGATGAAAGAGGTTTTCAAGGTTGAATGCATCACATGTAGATAAATGGGGAATTAGATAAATGAATTTCGTAAGCATCAAGGAAAAATACATAAGAAAGACCTAGGGAGAAATACCAAGCTTATGCAATCACAACTGTAGAGGTTCAATTTATGAATGACGTGGTGGCATGTACATTAATCATTTTTATCTAATTTATCCAATGTATTATTTGATTTTGGATCATCACTTTCTTTCATATCTTCCTATTTTCCAAGAAAATTAGATATTTCTAATTTTATTTATCAAGGGATTTTTCAATAAAATATCTTATGGGAAGTATCATTGGAACAATGTTTTGGGAGTTTTTTAACATTATGGCATATACATGTTATTTATCTAGTGATCTCATTGTCCTATCCATGATTTAATTTGATATAATCTGCAGTATGGATTGGCTTTCGGACCATGAAGTGAAAATTTATTGTTAGAAGAAGGAGGTTACAATTTTTAATGATGATAAAGAATACCACATCTTTGGAACAAAAACATCACCATATGATTCTCATCTTGATCCACCCATAGTCGCTCTAATAAATTCAATTATTGGGGAGGAGGAGTGTGACATAACTATGGGTGAGCAAAAGAATGTTCAAATAGAGGATGTACCTACTATGAATGAATATGTTGACATGTTTCTGTAGGATTTACCTAGACATCCTCAAGAATGAGAAATTTAGATTTCGTTTTATTTAATTCATATTTCAACGCCCATATCGAAGACCCCTCATAGAATTTCCATTGTGGAATTAGTGGAACTAAAGAAACAACTAGAGAAATTGAGTAATAGATGAATTATTTTCCCTAGATTTTCACCATGGGGAACCCCTATCCTATTTTATAAGAATAAAGATAGATCTATGAGGTTGTGTGTTGACTACATGGAGATCAATGCTAAAACAATAAAGAACAAGTATCACATACCATGCATTGATTATTTATTTAATAATCTTCAAGGAGCAAAATATTTTTCAACAATTGACCATGAATCTGGATATATTCAGTTGTGTGTTAAGAATAATACATTGATAATGAGGCGTTTTAAATGAAAATAAATGCTTTGAATGATGAAAGTTTGATTTACTTCATATATAAAGATGGAATTTTTAAATTTGGGAAGAGACTATGTGTTCCTAACATAACTAATATAAAAAGGGAATTTTTGGTTGATGCTCATAGCTCCAATTTTTCTATATGCCCCGGTATCACTATGAGGTATAGAGATTGGAAGGGAAATTTTTGGTGGGACAATATGAATAGGGATATTTCTGATTATGTGTCATGATGAATGGTTTATCAACATTTGAAGGCTTCAAGACAACATCCTAGAGGATTCACGGAACCTATTCCTATATCTGAGTGGAAATGGGATGATATTATGCTGGATGTTGTCAAGGGGCTATCAAAGACTACTAGAAGGAATGATTCAATATGGGTCATTTGTTATCATCTTACCAAGAAAACACATTTTATTTATAAAAGAGAATATTTACCACATGTATGTTTAGTAATAATATATATTAATGAAGTTGTAAGACTTTATGGTGTACCATTATTGACTGTTTCTGATCTTGATCCTCATTTATATTGTGATTATAAATAAGTGTTTAGAAATCTCACGATATTGAACATCATTTAAGCACTAACTACCACCCTTAATCTAATGGAAAATCAGAAAGGATTATTCAAACCATTGAAGACATGTTGAGATCTTGCTGCCTTAACATTCAAGGAATGTGGTATCAGTATTTACCTCTGGTATAATTTTCCTATTACAATACCTTCTGTTAAACTATTCAGATGGAACTATATGAAGCATTATGTGTAAAGAGATGTCGCACAACAATTTTTCGGTATGATGTCAATAAAAGAAAACTAGTTGGCCCAGAACCTGTTGAGGAAACAATGGAAAAGGTGACGATTATCCAAACCCACATAAAATAATTTCAATGTAGTCAAAATAGTTATGCTAACTACTAAAGTAAATATTTGGAATTTGAAGAAGGAAATAATGTTTTCTTGAAGGTATCTTTATGTAAGGGTCTTATACAATTCTGTAGGATGGGTGAATTGAGTACAAGGTACATCGTTCATTTTAAAATTGTAGAACAAATTGGAGTTGAATCCTACCGTTCAGAAATTCCTCTAAGTCTCTCCAACTTTAATGATGTGTTCCCCATATTAGTATTGAGAAAATACATGCATGTCCAAATGCATGTACTCACCTATGAAGTTATTGAAATGGAACCCGATTTTCCTTATTGTAAATAGCCTATCAAGATTCTTGATACCACTGAACAAGTGTTAATAAACCAGACAACTCATATAGTAAAAGTTCTATGGAGAAACCATAAGATTGAAGATGCAACCTGGAAACCTGGGGATCTTTGGATGAAAAACCAACTGAATCTTTTTATGTAGTAATATTCTATAAATTTCGAAGATGAAATAATTTTATTGAGGGAATAATGTATCACCCCATGATTCGATGATGTGTTTCTTTTTTGAATAATACATTATCTTGTGTTGTATGCAACTTCGAGTACTAGCATACCACGACTAATAAAAATAACCATTTAAAAAATAGTGATGAATATTAATACACGGTTTTTGAATTTTTATAAGTTTTATTTTTCAAAATGATCTTTATTTTTGGGATCATAACATTAAAATTAACTTATACTGATTTTTTTAATTTTTCTAAAAACATTCAATTTTTTATGAATAGTGATAAAACATGACGTTATTATTTAAAACTTACTTATATATAAATTATTATTAATTTTATTGAAATTTATTTTAATGTCAAAATTTATACATAATACAAATATTAGTACAATGTAATTCATTGGAGTCATTTTTTAATAATATTTATTATATAAGCTTTTGTTCAACTATTAAACACCATTACCCACAATCCTAGCACAATAAGAAATTTGCATAAAACAAAATTTTAACACATCTCTGAATTGAATTACAAAAATCCGAGAGACACTGTTGATATCAGTAAGTAAAAGGTGATATAATAGAATGAAAATAATTTTTTATGAGTATTAACTTTTGAATTTTATTTACCACGGATAAAAGTAAATATGGTAAATAATTGTAAAAATGACAATATAATTACCCTAAAACATGTCTTAATTCTATTGGATAAGTGTATTTCAACATAAATCAATCTTAGAAACAATATTTGGTTCTTTTTGATATATTTGGATTAGATTAGGACAATTTTTATTATTTTATTTAAAGAATAGTTAAATGCGTTAAATTCAAAATTTAATAAGTAGACCATTTTTAATAAAGGGTTATGTATAATATAAATTAGACAATAAATAATCAATAAAAATATAATATGATTTACCACATCATGGAATTTTTTTATGTTTTCAAAATTAAATAATTAAATTTAATTATGAAAAATGATGATTCCGTAATTAGCTTATTAATGAATGATTAAAATAATTAAAATTATAAATTACCAAATAAATGAATATTCATACACTTGATTCATTATACTGATTATATATGTTAATATGACATGTTAGGAATGATTTAATTTATTTTTTTGATGTAATCAAGTTTTTATTGACTTTCAGAAAAACCAAATACTAAATAGTGTCAAATTTGACATAAATGAGTTTTTTTAAAAAATTCTACATTAATGAAGTATTTAATATTCCATAAAATTTATGGTTCAAGAAAAATACTTATAAAATGATAGATATGTCATTAATTTAACATATTAGGTTTTCAGGGAAAGTTATAGTATGTTTATAAACCATGTAACATATAAATACAAGAAGACATTGTAAAAGTTAAACTATTTAACAATCAGTTAAATCTAAAAGATAAGGTTATTTCGATGGAATAAAATTTTATAAAACCCATTGGTTGAGAGTATTAATACCCATCCCCACCTTATACTCTAAATAAATCCATTTGGATATATTATAAACCGACAATGATTTTATAATAAAATAATATTTAAAAAACTTTCATAAAGTGACCTTCACCTCTTTTAAAAAAGGGCACATCCCCTTCTCTAAAAATCACACCACCAAAGCCATTTGGCTCAGTCAACCCCTACTCAACTATATTACCAGCCAACCTAAATTAATCATAGATGCATTAATATGATCATAAAGCCAACCAATGGATCCCTTTTGATCATATAAAAAGGAATAAGCCAAAGAAGAGGTAATAATTTCACCACCACTTTCAATGCTCTTTTCTTCTTCCACTTCCTCTTTCTTTTTTGTTTACATAAAACATTAATAAATCCAGTACCTTCTAGATAATGTTATGTTATTATAAATATGGTACAATTTTATTCATTATTCTATCAATCCTATGAATGATAAAGTCACCATACAAGCTTACATAGGGTTTACCGTCTCCACGTCATGGTGTAGTTTGTTATTCAACACTTTATTATTTGGATAGGTATAATAATGAGTATAATTGATGTAAGTAATACAAATAAATTTTTATTATTATTTATATATGATATTCCATCCAATAACATACGATATAACCATAAATAGTATGATATTTTTTCTCGTGCATACGTATAGATTACCATCTCTGCATACGCGATGAGATTCATTTCCATCATAACCATTCATGATTAAATTTTTTAGATTTAAAATAATATTTAACAACAGAATAAAATTATGGATATGAATCAAAGAAATCCTATCCAATACAAAAAATGACTTCTGTACCGAAAAATATAAATTTATATGAATAGGTTAACACCCAAAACAATAATACTTCTGAAATATAATTAACAAAGAAATATTAGAAGATCATATATGATATTGTATTTATGTATGTGGTTCATGAATAATTTAATAAAAATTATTTAACTGTTATACATCTGTTTAACATACCCTCAGCTAAAGAAATGTACATGGTAATGTTTAATTTCAAAATCTCTTTATTATCCAATCTTGTTTATATGGTAGTATCTACTGATACTTCTTTATCAACCACATCCATGTATCATAAAAATGTATTTCATGTTTTTTTAATATTTCTTAGATTATAGGTTAAAATAATTTATACACTTGTTTTAATTTTAATAAAATGTTTTGAACAGAATCTTCTAACTTTTTCCAAACAAGGTACTATTGGACCTTTTAAAAAAATTAAGGTAATAATGTTTTTTCACTTATATGAGGGGTGAATGTATTGTTCTTAGTTATAACACATTAGTTGGTTCCCTTACAAGATTTCACGAATATTTTTAAAATAAATGTTTTCTTTTATAATTATGTTAATTTTATATGATTCCAAAATATAAATAGAGATTTCCTTAATATAGTTTTGATTTTATCTATGTCGACATCCTTTGATGGATTTTACAATTGTTTGCAGTTGATTTATTATGACACAATAATTTATATTGTACTAAATGTTTTGTTATATTATTTAATGTGGATGTGTTATTCTATACAATTAATGTTTTATGGTTAATTTATTATCATTTCATATTCTAGTTTTAATATGAATGTTTATGTTATGTTTCATCTTTTTCATATGAGGAATGCAATGGACATAGTAAGTGACAGGTGGAGCCTTCTATAGCTCCTCGAAGCATTGATAGGTCTCATGAGTCCAAATGGTGTCTTGGAATAAGGCCTTGGAAAAAATTATTTGTTGTATTTTCATGATTCCTTGACTATGTGGTTAGGATGTCTGGCATTATGAATTCCATCATTATGAAATTAGCTGTTGATATAAAATGTGATTATTCAACTAGTAGAATTTCCATGTGAATAATTAAATAGAAATATTTGACTTCTCTATTCCATATTATGTAGATATTTATGTATAAAATGATTTTCTTTTAGTCTTATAAATTTCCGTAAATGTTTATTCTTATTTATAATAGTTTTTTCTATATTGTTATCTTTACTGGGCATCTGAGCCCACCCCTTTCTTCTGTTTTCTTTTTAATAGGATTTGAAGATGTATATTGTGATTAATCTACAGAGATAGGCCAAAGGATATGATTTTGTTAAAAGGAGAGACACTGTTTTTGTTTTTATTTCATGATATAATGTCAACCTTATGTATGTATCTAGTACTTCTATGTCTACAAAACTAATTGGTCTTTCAAAACATGATCTCTTGTGATCATGCCAATGTTATGTAATAATGCACCAACTCTGGGAATATAGGGATAAGTCATTACAATAACTATAAAAAATTTCAAAATATATTATTTATAATCTAATTTATTTCAATTTAAATATATTAATATTTATTGTTCTATAAAAAATTATACGTAAAAAAACTTTTCCCTTGGAAATCTACCACATCATTTTGTCTTCTAATTCAATTTGATATTAAATTCACTAAATTATATTAATTTTTATTCATTAAATGGATTAATTATCTATAATGATAATAGTTAATACTATTTTTAATAGAAACTTATTTTTTCATAATAAATAGTGAAAACCATGAAATTTAATTAACTTGGTTAAGGACACAATAGATTTTTTGGGGTTCAAATAAGAAGAAGATGGTTTGTTTTCTAATCAAACATGAATAAATACCATTTTATTACATATTTCATCCTTATAATTTCTCAATTTATAATATATGGGTGATGTATTATTTTCTGAATGAATTTATCTTTTTTGTTAAATTTGGAAAATATCCTAGTAGTTTCCAATTGGGTTCCATTTCCCACGTATAAAGGTACATATCTAATCATATCCTCTTCACACTCCATGATACATTTGGATTATCAAATGACTTCAAAAATGATTTCCTAACATCACTCCACATATCCTAGTGGCATTATTATTATTAGGAAAAGGACCTATGAAGCATTTGTGTATAAACCTAAAGAGTCTCTCTTATGAAGAGGTATAACTCTTATACATGTGTCATTGTTTTATTTATTCATAAAACTCCTTAAAATATAATTCTATTATACTTCTACAATATAAGTAATACCTATTATATAATAATATGTAATTATATTAATTTAATAACTAATATCAAGCTCTTCTTTCATAAAATAGGAAACAAAATTTTCGATCGTGTGTATGGAAGTCTATAACCTCACAAAGAGATATACATCATTTACCCTTTCCACTACTCTTAGGTGGATATAATTATGTATTAAATGTGTTTATATATATATATATATTATATTTTTTATCTAGTTATACTTTAAAATTTATAATATTGTACCTACTTCATTACCTTTCAATCTAATAGAAATGTTAGCATCACCCATGCGTATGTGTGGACTACCGCTCCACAAAGATTTGTGGCACTGTTTTCTTTTAATTATAAAATTTATGTAAATGAGGAAACTTTTAATTTAAATATAACATATCTATGATAATTACGCATTTGTAAAAGTTAATTAATATTTAACATTCTTTTATTACATCTGTTAAAAATGGAAAACCTGTTCAAGCTTGTGTTTGGCCTACTATCTCAATGAATGGTGTAATTAATATTCTATCACATTCATTAATGTATTAATATAAATTAATTATAATGATTATATATTATAAATATATCATTTTTAACATAAAAAATATCATGGAACCATGATCAATGGAAAATGACTATAAATTCCAAAACAAAATATAAATGAAAAACGAAGTAGTTATTTATCGAAATGTGATTTTAATAAAGAATTGATAATGAAAAAGTAATAAAAGGAATAAATAATGTCATATATGGTGTGAAATATATGATTATGGTTAATTAATATATTTATAAAACAACATATATTAATTATATAATTGGATCAACTGTTTTTTGAGAAAATCAATTCCAGTGTTTAGAGATTTATATTCTTTCTTCTAGGAGGCATATTCCATATTCACCACTCATTTATTTTTCCATATATACTGCCCCATTGACTTGATAAATAATTAATGTTATTATTTAAATTATACTTAATCTTTTATTTGATGTTATTATTTAATTCTACATATGATTAATTTTTTTCCAATGTGGTAAGTGAATTTTGGATCACATTTAATTCTATGAGACACTGCCATATTCACCACATCTTTCTTTTAACTAGTTTATGTACATCCCATGAGTTTATTTTTTTGAAATAAAATATAAAAATTATTTCGATATAGTTTCCATATAAATAACTCTATTTCATGGGTCTTATGATTCAAAAGTTACCAAATGGGAAAAGGTTTTATGTTACAATGTCACTACTTTTTCAGATTTTTATGATTATGTATCTGATGATGAAATACTATAGTCAAACTATCATGAAAATAATTTATTTTGGTATACTCATTATATTTATATAGAATATATTTTTTCTTTTAATTTTTATCTATTTAATAACTTAATAGGCCAAAATAAGGTTTTTTAAATACATTAGTTATATCTTTGATCATATATCTTTATTCTTACATGTGTTTATTTTCTAAAAATTTGAAATGGAATTTATTCATATTATATAATCATTTTTAAATAATTTTTCCCTTGTTTTAGTTTTTTAAAAAATATTGAGAAATTAGTCTTATTTTTATTTTCTTAATGTTTTAGTTTTGATTTTTTATAAATACTATAGAGGGAATATTTTTTATCACATACAACTTGAACAAAAAATTTCGACCATCTTGAACACTCAATTATTTAAAGAATCATTTAATTGTTTTCTATGTTCATTTTATATAAAATATTTTCCATAATATTTTGTACATTTATATATTTTAAAAAAATTCTTTTAAAATGGACAATTAATATTCATTATGAATATTATAATAATCATCTTATGGAATTTATATTCATTATGGATAATAACCATTCGTGTTTCTTATGAATTATTAGAGATATGATCCAATGGTAACATTTTATTCATTGTATGGATAGAATATGATTATGACAATGAGATGATATGAGACCCATTTATTTTTCCATGGGTTATGATACGAGAAATTATTAAATTGTTTTTGAAACATGATATATTTTCATGGGTTATATTATAAAGACATGATTAATTTTTAATGATTTTATGGAACACAAATGTATAGATTATGTGGTGGGTTTCACCTCACCTGCCTCTAATTAATTGGGTAAATATTTAAATCTATTGAGATAATTATCAGAAACATACTAATGTGCTTGATATGTTATAGGAAATTTGATTATGTTCTCGATTTAGTATTGGAAAAAATATAATTATATTAGTAAACTATGGTAAATAGGTGATGATTGATGATTGATTATGTTATGGGATATAGGTATGTATTATTATTGAATTATGATTTGGTGGTCTTAGTAAATAACCTATACATATGAAATTATTTCTATACATATGATGGTGTCACACTTATAATACATAGACACAGAGTTCATCAATCAATTTATGATGATTTATTACTATGTAAATTAATGTTTTATAAATTATAATCCATTATTAGATCACTTGTGTTAATAATATTTGAAATATTGGATATAGAACTTGTTTGTTATGTTAATTATCTCATCCCCTTATACTTAACTTATTCCTTATTATGATCATTGATTGATATCTCCCATACATACCCTTAGAAACTGTATGATACCATCATTTATTATGTTTCATTTCCCCATGTTTTGAAGAAATTATTTTTTAGGGTATTCCTTTGAAGTATGTGAAATGGTAAGATCATTGTGGGGGATTTTGAATATCATTCTATAAATAAGAATATTGTTTATCAACTCTCTAAAAACACTAATATTTTAAACTTCTTTGTCATGTATTTATGAAATGTATATAATATTAATCTAAAAATATTTTATATTTATATATGAAAATCCTAGGTAACTAAAGTAGATATCAAATGATTGGTCTATTTAATCATTGGTGATTAGAGTTAGAAACCTTTAGTGTGAAACTTAATGTTATGTCAATGTATTTGAAAATTTCATTAAATTTTGAAAAGGATAAAGTGAAGGGTTTCAAAAAAATGTATTAATAATTTGATAATACAATTTAATGTGGATCTAACAAAGTTTCAGTAAGTGGTAATAACTCTAAAAAGGGTGCATTGGGATTTGAATTTATCATCTTATGGGTCATAATAATGAGGCTTAAGAAACACCTGTTTTGACAGTCTTGGGGGATATGTTTTGGAATCCAAAAACTATATATATATCCTCAATAAATATATGAATAGAAAATAATCATTAATGATCTATGTAGAACGTAATGATTTGTATATTGAAAAGGAGTCTTGATTTAGATATACTATAAATTATTTCCTTGATTATGCAGTTTAACATTATGATTTTTGTTTATGACACTGTACATTTTTGTTTCAGTAAATTCAGAGAACAGAAATAACCATGTAAATGATATTTTTGATGGATATTATAATTATTTTCATCTTGCGAAACCGAAATTTTTTGGGGCTATAACGGAAAACCTCATAGCTATGCTGACACAACCTTCTCAATATATTAATGATTCTAAACATACAAATTAGATAATGAGGGTGTGAAGTAATGTTGAAGCCATCATGGGTAAATATTCACCTTCATTTACATGTTACATCAATAAACTAGTATATAAGTAATGTATTAGTACCACTTGAATGATATTTTCTGTCATCTACTATTTGGAGATCCAAAAAATAATTATAGATATTAATCATTTGGTAGGAGAACTATATAAATAGTGTACACTTATCAAGAACATTAGGGTATATAAAGGAATTAAATATATTAAGCGGGGTGATTTTAATAGCTTATTTTTTCAATAAGTAAATTCCTGGAATTATTAGTCAAAAAATGAAGATGAAATTCGTTAAGCTGAATCTGATGTTTCAAAAATATATTGATACCTATTGGGAAAATTTTAAAACATTTGTGAGGTATTCTTCGGGAATTATAGTCCAACATGAATTAACAGTTTATAAATTTATTGGTGGACTAAAACCAAATATGTGGAAAAATTATCGATAAGATATGTTGGAATATATCATGAAATTATTTGATGAGAACACAATGTTGAATTAGAAATTATATATTCCCACAATTCATGTGGTTTTGCAATGAAAATGAATACTGAGTATAAAGAAACCCCAAATAAATAAAATGTTGGATAAGTTCTCAATCTATCTATATTCTGTAAATGTTGGATGGAAAATTAATTTGATTGCATGAATGAAACTCAGGGTTGCTTCAAATGTCAAAGTGTTAGAAATAAATCCAATTAATGATAAATGGAAATGAATGGGATTCTTAATATTATTTAATAGGAGTATAATTACACTAATTCAATGCATGTTTTCCAATATATAAAATTCATTGATTATAGTAACCTTGATAACTAATAATAAAATTTAATGGTTAATGGTGTATATTAACATAGGAAAGAACATAATCCTGGAGAAAAATAAAAATATATTGTGATGGCTATTTATCATGATGGGTATGATAACCACATGGTGAAATTTACATGTAAAATCCATTCTATTACTTATAATGTATTATATTAAACATTGTTTTGAAATGTTTTATATATGATTATATTTATGGGAATGATAATTCCACCACAATTATTATATATTAAAATAAAAATTAAAACCCCTAATGATACGATTATAAATTTTGACATCTATGAAACTTATAAGGTTCATTTTTATAGGATTATTCTTCATAAAGTTTTTTTATTCTTTTAGTATTATAATTTTATTTTATAGTAGGTATGTAATTTATTTCACTAAATGAATTCCACATTCATTACCATGGAATATAATTCATGTTTTATAATACAAACCAAATTAGTATTTTCAATCAGCACGATTATGGTTTTGAAATTCAAATAGAGATCAAATCTATTTTATAGGTCATGATTTTTATTCAACGGGGTGTATATCCTAGATTATTATGAAGAAACTCAACATTGATGATATTATTATTGTGTGAGGGTTTTTTAATTTTTTTGAAGACATTCTAATGTTTTACAAAATCATGAAATTGAGTTTTCAATATAATTTATACATGATGCTAGAAATAAATTAAATAATCCCTATAGAATAGAATTTATTGAGTTAAATGAATTGAATGATCAACTACATGAGAATATTGATTAGGGATTCATTTAGCTAGGTGTGTTACCAAGGGGTGAGACTACTCTTTTTAAAAAATAAACATGTATCGAAGTTAATCAATATTGATTAATGGGAAATGAAAAAGATCACAATCAAAAAAAATGTATCACATACTTCCTATTTAATACATGTCTAATCAACTTCTTGGATGTCAAACATTTCCAATACTATCCTTCATTCATAATATCATTAAATAATGTTTAAGAAGTATGGTTTTCCCATGAGAGTATTTTTACAAGTTATGGAAATTATAAGAATATATTTATTCCATTAGGTCTTATTATTCCCCAATTATCTACATGGATTTATTGTATAGAGTTTTTAATGCCTCATTTGTTCCATATAATGCTTTGAAATATATCTGTAAATATTTTTAGAGTTATGAAATGAAAATTAATGAGATTCTAAGGCCCAATGAGTCATGAATTGTTATTCTATGTGTATTAATTAATTTAACATTATATGTGAATAGTTTTCTTGAAAAAGAGGAATAACTCTCAAAAAGTGTCTCGGAAATGAAATTTACGTCCTATGTTGAGTTCATAGAATTTATTTTACCCTATGAGTGATATAATATTTTTTTACTGGGTTTTTGTGAAATAGTTATAGTATGATTAAATAATAAATAAATTTGTTAATTAATAATTTTTATTTAAATTGACATGGAAGCCTAACATTCCCCTATTTAATCATGTTTATGACCATTTTACATGGTCATCCCTGAAACCCTAATTATTGGAAGAGTGTGTTGCAATAATACATAGATATCGATGAAAACATATCAATGATTGATCATGCCAACAAATATTAAGGATCTCAATAAATAAAAAGAAGAAAATTCATTCTTTATTATAGATTGATCAATATCATGGTAAGAAATTTTGATGTGGATTTATCTGTATATTTATCTGATGATGAATAGTAATAAATCAAATAATAGATTTATTCATGGATTTATAATATTGTAGGTACAATATTATTATACTATTTTGGAATATTCATTTGTTGAATTAATTTGAATATCTTATTTTCTATTCTAAATGAAATGAATCAAATCCATTATTAACATTGGATGTGGTCCATTCCTCTAGTTTTTTCTGCATTCCATCTCGTATTTGGTACTCATTCATCATTGAAATTCATTTAGGATTGTGGTCTGACAAATACCTTCTAATCAATAATTTTGAACCAATTTCTTGGTTTAATGTATTGATATTGTAGATCCGGGTTTGGATTAATGATTTAATCGAGATTGAATATGGATGATAGTGTATTTTGTTTTGATTTTGGGACACCAATTGTTTTTTCTATGTGTGGTGGTGGAACAAATTTACAATGTTTGTTTCCCAATGTATTAAAATGGGTGAAAATTGGATCTCCATTGGTTATTGAGGATTGTGGACTTAGATCCATGACTTTTGGCTTGTTTCATGTTTAAATACGTTATGCACATATGGAGGGGGAATCCTCAGGAAGATCCATTGATTCTAGATATTTTCGAAATACATGTCTTGTTATGTAAGAACACATGTCATGTGTGTGTCCATAGCTATAAAATTATGTTTTTAAATGAATATTAAAATTATAAATCATTTTCCATTCATCACACACCATGTGACCCATACCTAATAGCTTGTAATGTATACTGGTGGATACAAATACACAAAAATTTCTATGTATGTTACAAGTCTTGAGTACACAGTTTGTGCCATGTAATCAGACATGGCTAGGTATGTGGAAATGGAAAGTTACAAGGAACCTTTCTAGTGCACATGGGAATAAATAAGAACATAGTCACTAATAAAATGATAGACCCTATGCCAAAATTATAAGACATGAATTGATTGTACACTCCATTTAAATCATTAAGATGACAAGGAGACCTTCCCCTTATTGAAGACTAGTTTCATTACAGTTCCATTCCCTTAATCAATTACTATGAGGGCATAGTATGAAAATATGTCTTAAAAAATTCATGTTTGTCCAATATAATGGATTTCACTAAATAGAGTTTTATTAATATGTCCAAGTGGACTTGAAGAGATCTTATATCATCTTTTTCTTTTTGTGGGGTGCATAGAATCTTTGTTCCAAACTGTACATGGGAATCGATCACTATATAGTTGGTTAAACTAGATTCGGTTAGTTGGTATTACACCTTGGACCACGGTGTTGTAAAAAATTATTTATCAATCCATTAAAATTTTATGTGTGTACTTTTTTATGGTGAGACACAATGAGAATGAAATCTCATACATGATCCATCAGTACATCCATACAGATGGAGTGGGTTCTTCTAGGAGAGTTTTGTTAAATAATCAAATAAAGAATATTAGGCTATCAATGTGGTTGTGAAATTACCTTTAGAAGTAGTATCAACTATGTGTATATCCGGAAGTTTAGTGCATGTATCACATGCTGATTTTAAAATTCAGGGATGATATGACAACTATTGATTATTTTTCCTTAATGATTTTGGTTTGTACTTCTATGTATTTTTATACTCACCCAGACATGGGATATTTCAACACATGTCAAGCATTCATCTAATGTTGGAAATTTTAAAGGGTTCTTAGTGGAATAAGAGAAGATAAGTCTTAGATTTAGGTTAGATAGAATATGGTTAATTCTAGGATTAACATTTGAATGTATTTCCCAACTGGTACTAGGCTGTACTTATTTATAGTTTTGGATGGATTTTATTTTGTCCATTAACGGTTCATAGTATTCTTTTGTACTTTAATTATTGTATTTGAATGTATGAATGAATTTGGAATTGGTTTGCCTTTAAATTTCAACAGTTTATTTGAATAGATATGTGTATGTCAGTACAAGTACCATAGGATAGGGGATACAGTGTTATTATTTTGAATACACAATGCTATTTTCCATCCCCAGGACCATTAGAGATAGGCTTGGGCTATCCACATTGGATTATCACTATCTAGGTAGACCCAGGTGGGTCAGGTAATGATGGATTGATATCATTGGTGTTTTCTATCATTGGATCAATGTTTGGAGATTTTTATAGTTCTGAGATTAGTTTGGGAATTATAAAAATAGGATTGAGTGTTTCGTGTTTGGAATATAGGCCAATTACTATAGTGATGGTGCCACAACCAATGTATCCCCAGGACAAGACTCTAGTCCCCTAACATTGGACTCGATATGTGTAAAATTTCGATAGAGGGAAAAAATTGGCACTTTTATAAAAGAGGAATGAGTAGTGTTTCCATGTCCTTCTTGAGTCATCTCCCCAACAATACTAATTAACAATGGTACATTTTCTCTAACTTAGGATTCCTCTATAATGATTAAAATATTGGATTCAGAGGGTGGATTGTGATGATGGTCCCCTTATTTATGAGATTCAATATAGAGACCTATTCAAGAGCTTTTTCATCTTTGTTTTTTTCCAATCATTCATCCACCCATAATCTAATAGATGGTACATGAATTATCAAAATATGAGGTGTGAAGTAAGATCATATTTTATGAGTATCAATGATAATGATCCCTTATGGTTAGGGGTGACCTTGAACAAATATAATCTAAGGATTTGATCAAGGAAATTATGTGAGTCTTTCTTCTAGTTCAGACACCTAAAGAATAGATGGTGGTCCTAACTATGATAATATTTCATGGTTTTTCATAGAATTGTTATATCCTTGTGGTTCAATCATATGATGAGGGTGAAATTTTAGGGGTATAGTTTCTTCATATAATCCATGATAAGAAATATATTGTTACAAAATGAGGGGTGCACAACAATGAAATTTTATAGATAAAATAGGGAACTATGATTTTTCCTTAGTCATAAATGTTTTCCAACCTCTCTGGATACTCTATGGATATGGTTTATGATCCATAATATAAAGAATAAAATATTGATATATTTCTATGTAGATATATCTATTTAGTTGTGATAACTTTATGAATTCCATGTTATGATGGGGTGATATATCATGCATTGGAAATAGAGATTTTTTTGGCTGAGAAGACAATGATAGTGGGTGATAGTAGTGGAAACACATGTAATGAGTCTTTGGAAGAAGATATGTAATGATCTACATAAGGATATGGTCAGTTTATCCATTTCATGTTCTGATATATGGACCAATTTGTTTGTGTATTAGTGATCCTGAGTTGGGAATCCTATTTATAGAGAGAGGTAGTGCAAATCATGTGATGGTTAGAGATTTCTCATGATGGATTGTCCCACTAGTCATATGACTAATAAAGAAGTAGTGGATGAGCCACCTAAGCTATGTTAACAGTTGGATCCTGGATTGCATCCATATAGAATACTTGGAAGATGAATAGAGTGAGTAGTAGAAGATGGAAGAAAGATTGACATATTTCCCCCTTCACCATCAAGTTATCCACACCTAGCATAAGGAGTGAGTGGATATGGGTGAGGAAGGATTCAAGACATGGAAGCCCAATTTAAATATTTTAGAGATTATTAGAGGTTTTATATCTATTTTTTTGTTTAATTTATAGTTTTTATTGACATGGGAAAAGGACAATATTTTAATGATATATCCTTAGTTTGAGACCTAGGGATTCTATTTCATACATTTTCTCAACCCTTAAACATGGAAACTCCAATTAGATTTGACTCAGTGATCACACATGTTTTATAACTGGATGATCTAACTCTAGGAGGATGGAGTTAATTTTGGGACCTCTAAAAGGCAGCATTGAGGCCTTGTGAAATATTCACTAGAATGGTCTGGATATAAATTGTTCATAAACAAATTATTTTTGTGTGTGGTGGATGTGGTTTCTGAAAATTGATGGGATGTGGTCTTCCATTATAGGAAAGAAGGTTACCCATGTTTATTAGGTCATACACAAACATAGGTGTATGAATCCTATTAATCACCAACCATATAGAATTAATCTATGAAAAGTGAACTCTATGGGTAATCAGTTGAATTTTATAGTGGATGAGTATGAGGACATAATTCCCATGTATGTTCTAAGATAACCTCCCCACCGAGATATAGAATTATATGTTGAATTATTCTATAGGATGACCAATATATCTAAACCATCATATCTAATTGATATCATAGTTTTTCATGAGATGACGGTGTAGTTTGAACATTTATAGACAAAGGACTTTTTAGGCCCACTATTTCACAATGGGAATCTGTAATGTTATTTCGAAATAATATAGTTGATATCCTGATTTTATGTTTTTAT
Organism: Viscum album; assembly: GCA_963277665.1. NCBI lineage: Eukaryota > Viridiplantae > Streptophyta > Magnoliopsida > Santalales > Viscaceae > Viscum > Viscum album. The sequence goes on from OY728121.1 coordinate 1,793,581,900, forward strand.
TGTCAATGCATTAACCCAATAACCTTGAGGATAAATGATACACTAATTTTTATTTACAAGGGCATGATCATTTGAGAGTGGAGAGATGGTTTTTTATGGTTATCCACTGATCATGTAATCTCCAATGGTGAGTTCGAGTTGAGGTTATATAGAAGATGAAATTAAAATGTTTTTACTGTCACTATGATTACATGGTGATTCCATTTTATTTGAATAATTCAATAAAAATGTTCTTGTAACTCATAAATAAGATCTATTATCTATTCAAATATACGTTTGGAGTGGTCTATTGTGATTATATCTTCATGTAATCAATATTCAATGAGTATCACACACGGAACATGAGAATGGTTCTCGATATACTTCTATAGAAATATATTTTTTAAATTAGTCAATTTATTTATTCTTGATTTAGGATATGCACATTTGCGGACATGTCATATCAACTGCTTAAATAATAGGGGATCTGGAAAAGGTTGAGGTAGTTTTATCTTAGGATAATTCCATGATTGTGACAGAGCTATGGAGATTCAATGGACTGGTAGGATACTGTAAGAGATTTGTAATTATTTTCCATAGGATATCAACTCCTTGGTTTTCATTGACTTAATAGGGGAACCATTTTGTGTAGGTGGGATGGTTGGATTTTGATTTTACAGAGTTTATGAAGATATTGATGAGCACCCATGACTTTAGATTTCAAGAGGACGATGTTGAGTGTATATAGTTTTGTGATGATTTTGGGATTGCACATGGTTATGTGTTGATTGAGAGGTAGCATGTGATTGCCTACATGCCTATAAAATGTATAACATATGAGTAGAACTACATTCCCTACTATCATGAGATGGAAATGGTATTTTTAGCTAGAATATATGCCAACTATACCATATGGATGAGATATTTTTCATGTACTCAATCCAAGATAGTATCTAGTATATTTTCTCTTATAATTATATTAAAATGAGACAAATATAATGTGTATAGTTACTAAAGGAATTTTACATTGAGAATGTATATAATCCTAGGATGGAGAACATGGTGGATCATTCCTTTTTAGGAGATATTGGTCTATGCTCTTCAATAAGGTGTCAGACCAGTTATCCGTTTTGCAGTTGAACTTATTAGACAACAATGGTCTTTATTATCCAAAATTAATGTTTTTTTTTACTTTTTTGCTTTCATATTATGTCTGGTAAACATATAATAGTTATTCCAGGTAAGATGGCTTTCATACTATGATACCTAATAGATGTGCTCTTTGGGGGTTTTATGAATGTGGGTAGAAGATTATCCTTTTTAGAGGATTTATTATGCTACTAGTAATTTTGAGGGAGGAGATGATGTTTTAGTATTATAGGTCCCCTTTAAAAGCTCTTATTTGTTTAGAAAATATGTACCGGTTCCTCCAACATTATATTTTGTGGACAGTAATAAAGAAAAATGTATAAGAGTTTATCTATTAATGCCCCACTTATCAATAATAGAATGTATAACACCAGGTTTCAGATGGTTTGACTCAACTCTTAGAGGTTACATATTGAAATTGTGGTGGATTATATATTTATTTTTTTATGGGTTTACTAAAAACATAAAAAGAACATGATACTATCTGGGTGACCATAAACCGACTCCCAAAGTTATCCCACTTCCTATATATTCGAGAGAAAAGTTCAGTGGAGAGATTGTGACACCTTTAGGTATAAGAGATGTTCCAGCTTCATATTGTTCCTTTAGGGATCATTTCAGATAATTATACTCACTTAAAAACAATGAAATAGAGAGGATTTATAGAGGCCATTTGGAAGTAGTGTAATTTCATACATTATTTCCATAATTAGACTGATGTAGAGATTGAGTATACCATTCCGGTTTTGGAGGACATGCTGAGGGATTCCTTGTTTGACTTTAGGTTCATTTGGGAGGATTAAAAACTCTTGGTGGAGATTTTATAAATAAATAGATACCATTGAACCATCGATATAAATCCATTAAATGTCTCACACAGGAGACCCTATCTGTCACCAATTTGATGGATGGATCTAGGTGAGTGTGAACTCATGGGGCCAATGTTGGTTTATGTTATGATAGAAAATTTTAACTCTTCCAAGAGTGTATTAGGACTACATGGGGCCATCATAATTCTTATGTATACCTAAAAACAAAGACATTGGGGTTATACGATGTAGAACACGTGTTTTCTAATGTCTAACTCAATGTGGATTATAGAGATTTACCCAAGGTAGAAAGATATTTATTAGGATCAGTGGAACATTCTAGATACTATGTAGAGTTGGTGAGGTAACATATCTCTTGTCTTCACAATATTATTTTCACTATGTACACGATGCCTTCCTTTTTTTATAATGGAGGAGATATGTGCACAAAGCATCACATTTTATCGACCAAGGTGATTTGGACATTGAGGATGGAGCTACCAATATAGAGTACCCAGTGGAGATAAATTATCCACATGAGAAGATCCTTCATGGGTGAGTGAGTACATTGGTGTATGTCAAGCGGCATCATAAGAATCTTTAAGAGAGAACCTGAGAGTGGGAGATAGAGATGTGAGCTTAGTACCCAAATCATATTGAGTTATTATTTAATGTTGAAAAATACCTAAGGTGGGGAGAATTTAATGTCATAGTTTTTGATATATAATTAATCGAAATATATATATTAATATTTTCAGTGTTAGGAAATGAGAAGGTGTTATATTCTAAAGCCTAGTGAACTGAAAATATATATTTGAAAAATATTAAATATATTAATAACATGAGAAATTATTTTTCATTAAAAAGTGTAATAAAAAAATATTCGAATATGAATAAGATATCTCTTTTGAGTTCAATGTGTTGGATTACCAAAGGAGTTATATAATCTTTTTCTTCATTGGTTGTTTGTGAGAAATATTCCATGTGCATAATAAATAAAAAAGATAAATAATAACTTTTATTTTTAGGGTTAAAACATATTAAAAATCACCTATTTAAGAACTCTTGTGAACAATACATGTGGTTATCCCCATAATCATGTTAATTGAGGGATATTTTTGGATATTGTCTTGTATATAGATAATGATGGATCGAGGATCATTAATGCCACCAAAAAAAATTAAGGATCTCACTAATAACCAAATAATAGAATAAATCATCCTAATCTATCACTCCATTGTGAGCTAAGATGGTATTATATAAGAATTTAATGTTGTTTTTATACCAAATGATGTAAAATAATAAATCAACTAATGGATTGACTCACTAATTAATTCAATTGTAGGTATGTTATTTTTACATAATGAAATTTGGGGATTTTTTTATTGATTTAATTTTCATATATTCATTTTTTGTTTATATTGAAAACTAATAAAAGTAAAAAAACTCCATGATATGTTCATCATGTTTGTTTATTATGAATTTATTTCCCTATTTTTTATTCATTTATTTTTGTGGTTTTTTTTCTGATGGTTTGAAAAATACCCAGTGATCAATCACTAAACACATGTTTAATGGTAAAAAGGATTTCAACTACATATTAAGGATTGGAATGGTGATGGGATCAATAAAATATGGTGAATACAATTCAAAATGGTCAAATTTTTTGATCCATAGTCATTATTTTATGAGGTGATAGTAGAAACCATCGATGGGGAATATTTCCCGATCGATTCAGATAGATAAAAATTGGGTCTCGAATATCGATCAAGTTGGATTGAAATAGATCCATGGATTATTGATTTATTATAAGAAAATTTATTTGTGGAAATGGTAGAGGATGAATCCACATGAATATCCACGAAATCTAGAAGTTTCCACAATATATGAAAAGTAATAGAAAAAGACATTTCATTTTCGGGGCCCTAGATATGGAACATGGGTTCCATGTGATGTTAAAAAGAACACGTCGGGTAACAGGTTTCACATTAATGTTACCCATCTATAATAAATGAATGTGTATCCTAGAGTATACAAGTACATGGATATCGATAGGCACATGACATGACTAGAGTACACAGGTTGATCTATGTACTCGAACATGTTTTGGAACACGAACATGACTAGGTATACAAACATGGGTTGGTGTATACAGGAATATACACATGCATGGGTCATGAAACATGGTTAGACGTGATGTTAATGGGTTAAGTATTGGATTAACATTAAAAACTGTGTACTTCTTTAAATATGGATTTGAGACCATATTCCAATCATTATGTAAATTTTCCCTTATGTGTGTTTTCCGTAAATCCTTCTTACTAATGATATAGTTTGGAATTGCATCCTAAAAAATGATTGTGATCCTCTCTTAGGGATTAATTTTAGATAGATTTATGGGAATTTCATTTAAATTCCATGATGCGATCATATAAAGTATTCTTCCATTGATGCGGTTATCTGAATCGGGATGACCAACTACAAATGGGCATTGATCCCCTATATGGAAGGATAATATCGATTGGGATACTCAGTATTACCCCATGGCCTTGTGTATGGTCCTAATCTTTGTATCTGCCTCATAATACTTATAGCAGGTAACTCCTCTTGGATACACCCAATGTGCATGACATCTATAATGGATTCCATTAGAATAATCAGACTCACGAAGTAATTTCTATTGAGTGTGTGTGGTTATAGTATCACATGATGAATCTTATAAAGGTAATATAGTTGGGATGTACCTTTATACATAGTGTCTCATGTGAGAATGTATAGTTGTTTTATTATATTTATCACATTATGCTTCAAATATCCTATAATGATATGAATACTCTTATTGATATATGCCATGGTATTTTAGTGTGACTAACTGGGTATTGTTATACTCACTCATTCATGGAATCTTCTACACATGTCATATTTTATACCGATGAGAAACCATTTCATGGGTTTCTTAGTGGACCAATAGTTGACCAAACTTATATTTTTGCTAAAAATATTATGGTTCATCCTAGGAGAAACATTTCACCCCAACCCCCTCACATCATCAGGGTTGACATCATTAATGTTTTTTGTGGGCTGGGATTTTATCCCTTGAAGCTCCAAATATTTATTTTTACTTTTACTATGGGAAATAAATGTATGAATGGATTTGGTTTTATTTATATTTTAGATTTAAAATTTTTATGGGCTTAGATTTGTTTGTTTTCTTATATATATCTAGGTTATATCCTCACATACATGATTTATTCATACTTGGCGCTACTCAGCAAGACATGGCCTACCAGTGGATGGCCTGGTGAACTCACTCTCGACTTGTATCAAGCTAAAATGGTTGTAGTGGGTCATTTTGATATAGAATAATTATATAGAGCCTTTTTTGTACCGTGATAGTATTTATAGTTGTTTTTCATATAAATGGGGAGAGTAAGGAAGAGTATGAAGACCACCAGATTGTTGTATTTAATTCCCTAAAGTAGGAGAATCATTATGAAAAATTTCATATATGTGGATTTTGGGTAAAGAATGTTCCATTTTTTTAGTAACATAATCTCAACATAGGGTATATAGGTAGATCCATCAATGAAGAATAAAATTGAACGTTTGTCTAGAATATAAATGATGAAAGATGAGAATAATTTTTATTGTTTTTCATGAAATTTAAAACTCGATGTAGAAAATTTTACATGGTTTAGGATTTCACATATCATGTTGATATAGAGAGGATAAAATTTACTTTGGATATATTAATTTAAAGAATACATTAATGAAAAAAGTAGAAGGCTAGTTAGTGAACCTGTGATTAAAATATGTTGTATTAGAGGAGGCTTTGTAATCTATTGTGACACATCAAAGAAGGTATTGGGATTCATTCTCATGAAAATGATATATTGGTATCTTATGACTCATGAAAGATTATATTCAATGTAAAAAATTACAAAACTATTGATTTGGAGTTAGATGTGATTAATTTCTCATTAGAAATATAGAGTCATTATCTTTACTGATAGAGGTGTGATATATATACTGACCCTAAAACAATAAATTATATATTGACACTGGATGATTTGAATATGATATAGAGAATATGGTTAGAGTTGATTAAAAATTATGAATTTATAATTTATTACCACTATATTAATGTTACGAAGTGGGGATGATTTGAGTTGAAACGATTATGCTATTATATTATCGATGAGGATAAAAAAGATCCAATATCTAATAATATAAAAAAATATAGATCCAGAAATCATGATGGAATGGGGGAAATCGTATCTTTTTCAAATAAAGATTCAACCATATATCTATTTGATGACTAAAAAGCACAAAATGTAGACATAGTGTTGTAGAAGAAGGGGAGAAATGATTTTATTTTTAACCTTGATCATGATGGAATAATATTTTTTGGGAACTATGTTTGTGTTCTATCTATACAAAATTTAAAGGTGCTCTTATATGAAGCTAATAATTATTTATTCTCTATTCATATTGGATGTAAAAAAATATGTATAGAGATTTTAATGTGTATTAATTATGGGATGTATTTAAGAGATATGTTATTGTGTTTGTATATGGGTTCATAGTATTTAAGAATGATAAGTCTATGATTCCAAAGTATAAATTAATATTAAATCCATTACCCATAATAGTATAAAATTGGATCAATCACCATATATTTATTCATATAACTCCCTAAAACATCTAAATTTAACAATTCCATATGTTTAATTGACATTATACGTACCAAGTTTATACATTTGATTATTATTTGGTAATATTTCTCTCTAGATCACCTTTCTATTATATACCAAAAGGTATTCGTAAGGCTTCACCATGTACCATATTTGGTTTTATCTTATTGGAATCCAAGGTTAACCATTACACTATGGTGAAGTATAAAACAAATATATTCTTGATGAGTTGATTTTTAATATTTCATATTATAATATTCACATACCCATACTTTTAGAACCAATTCTGATATAAAAAATACTACATTTCTAACTATGATACTGAGGACGATGAAACAATTTTATCTATAAAAACATTCAACATCAATAGGAGATATTAGAAAAATTTAACTCCCATGTATCGTATTTTTTAAAGGTTTAGAAAATTAGATAAAACTCTTACATAAAACATAATCATATATTTTAATGACCATTTCTCCCAGTTGAACCACCTTTTCTTATTTCACATTAATTCATCATCAAAATCCGTATAAATCAATTATAAAAATAAATAATTTAACCTAATTCAAAATAACATAGTGAAAAAAGAAAAAAGAATAAGTTTGAGTTCAAATTCCAAATAAGGGGAAGCATTTTAATCAACAATTGAATTTAAACATAGATCACATGTAGATCATACTGGTATGATAACATAATCAAACAACACGAGCATAGAATAAGAATATTCAAATGCATAAATACCAACATAATAAAATATGAAAAATAGAATCAGGATTTCAGAAATGAAATATTCAAGCATGTGATTGTTTCTCTCATCCCTGGTCAGTATTATATTTATCTAAGTATGAAATATATTGCACAACCATGGTGAGTCTTGAAGAAGAAAATCACATGGCACCAAACATAAATTTTCACTATTAATAATATAACTATTATATAAAAAATTAATATAAGTATATATGTTTTAAATATTCATGTAATTATAATATATATATATATATATATAATGTATATAGAATGAATGCAGGAAAAATGAATGATTCTAGTCAGAAAGAAGATCCGCTTAGGAGAACACGTTGAGTGAGAATTCATAATCTATTTTTTAGTTGAAAATAAACATAATGAACATTATCTTTCATAATCATTAATATCAACATCTTCCAATATTTTAAATATATGGTGAAGTCACTAAAAACTACGATAATGCAAATCCACCTCCTCGATTGTGGGAGAACATTATTGAATAGAAAGATGAACCTTGAGTGTCATGTGGAGAAACAAAAGTGATTTTCCCCACAACGATCCCCCTTGGTCTAACTATATGATAATAAGATACATTAATAATTATATCTAAAAACATAGGTTCAACACTGAATTGATCTCATGGGAACTTACTCATGTTAGATACTCCTTATCATGATTATAAATATCATTGTGAAGAAGATTAGGGTGGAATCATAGAAGATAAAAATTTGATAATGAGAGGAAGAAAAATATGAATATAATTAAAAATTTCAAAATATTATTAAAAAATTAAATAAACTAAATAAAAACAAAAAAAATTTCCCTAGAGTGATAACCCCTTGAAATGAAGATGAAGTGCATTTTTATAAGCAGACGTGGTAAAAAATTACTTCCAAAAATATCCTCTGAAATATTAATTTTTTGAGACTCATTAAATGGAATAATATGATATAATTTTTTTTTATGTTTTTTCCTCTCTATATTTCTCACGTTTCTTCCAAATTTAAGCTTGATTGGCCCCCATATGAAGTAGTGATGACATTTTTACTGTAACACCCTGAGATTTTATGAAAAATATTCTATTTAATTTTATTGATGTCTTGTGTTGTACGCTGCACCAAAAGGAGCTTGCACTACATGCATCCCTGACTTGTCTTGCATTACACGCAATCGCGACCTTCCACGATAGTGTGTGTTGTACGTAATACCGAGTTTCACTAAACAACGATATGTTATATAAAATAGCCATAATAAATAGTAATACCCACGTTTTAAAATTTTATAAATTTTATATTTTGAAATTGACTTCATTTTTGGATTCGGAATATCGAAATTAGCCTGTGGTGAGTTTTTTGTATTTTTCTGAAAACATTCAATTTTTGATGAATAGTCAAAAAACTGGGTAACTATTTCAAAACCGACTTTTTATTTAAATTATTATTTATTTTATTTAAATTTTTTTAGGCCAAAATTGATACATAATACCTATATAAGTTCAATGTAATTCATTTTATAATTAATTTAGATATATAAAAATTTTATTGAACTTTTCCACGTCTTTTACCCACCTCCTATGAGAATTTGGAAATTCACATAAAACATAACTTTACTACTTCTGTGAGTGGAATTTCGAAAATCCGAGAGACACAATTAATATCAAGGACAAAAATGTGGTTCAATGAGATGAAAATATTTTTTGGCGAATAGTAACTTTTTACTTTTATTTACCACAGTTTAAAGTAAATAGGGCAATTAAGGGTAAAAATGATATTATTATTACCCTAAAACATGTCCTAATTTTATTGGATAAGTGTAATTCGACCATACGAATAAAATATCACCATTTAGGTGCACTTGGATTAGATTAGGACATTTAATATTATTTTATTTAAAAAATAGTTAAAATAGTTAAAATCAATGTTGAATAACTAAAACATTTTTAATATAGGGTTATACAAAAGATAAATTCGACTATAAATATTAATTAGAAATCTAAAAAAATTTATTACATAATGGTATTTTATTTATAATTTTTAGAAATTAAATAAATTAATTTATTTATGACACAATGATGATGCAGTAATTATCATATTAATAAAATATTGACATAATTGATGTTATAAATACCCAAATAAATGTAATTTGAGACTTTTTCTGAATTCCACTAATTTTATAGGTTAATATTGCATGTTTTTATTGATGTAATTAAAGTTTTTAGAAGTAATAATTCTGTTATTATTTTCACAAAAATCATTTACCAAATAGTATCAAAATTGACATAATATAGTTTTTAAAATAAATATTATATTATTAATTGTTATTTTATTCCTAAAAATCTAAGGATCAGAAAACTGACTTGGATAAGGTTATATATATTAATAATAAACAACTTGGGGTTCTTTTGGCTTGTTATAGTATGTTTATTAACCTTATAGTGTAAGAAAACAAGAAGACATGGAAAAAGTAAAATTATTTAACTTAAAGATAAATATAAATGATAAGGTTAAAATAGAAACCTAAACATGTATAAATTATATTGGATTAGAGGATTTCGACCCATCCCCACATTATCATCGAAATAAATCAATTTGGAGCAATTAAAAACCGAATATGACTTTATTATAAAATATTATTTATGTTCTTCCAAAGGTGCCCCTCTCCTCTGTTAGAAAAAGGGCACCCCTTACCTCTTCCCTTCACACCCTTTTGAGCCTTGTTGCTCGGCCAACCACTGACCATTTATTTTATCCAGTTCCCTAGAAACAATTGGAGGTTATGGTATTCTCAAAACACCAACTCTACTTCCTTAAGAGAAGGCTTAAATGAGGTGCGTCGAAGAAGAGGTAATCTCTTCTTTCGATTCTCTCAGTTTTCTTTCTTCTTCATCTTCTTCTTATTTAGTTGTTTCATTATAAAGTAATAAAAATAGAATCACTAATATACTGATATTACATTATGAATATGAAACAACACTATTTCATCTTCTATCCATCCTATAGAAAATGAAATCACTACGCGTGTGTAGGTAAGGAAGACCGTCTCCAAGCCGTGGTATAGTCAGTTTTTCAACCACCACCTTACATGGATGGGTATAATGGTGTAAATAAATAGCTATATATGGTTATTTTAAAGTGATATTTATTCTATAATATTATAAATATATTTAAATAAAATTCCACAATCATGTGAATGATATCATCGCTCGTGCGTATGTATGTACTACCGTCTCCACGAATGCGATGAGATTCATTCTCCATGATTAACAATTCAAGAATGATTATAAAGTATATATAATGAATAATAATCAAATATATGACATAATAAAGCTACTATATTTATTTATACATATATATATACCATCTAATTACTTCCATTCAAGTCAAAAATGAACAGAAAATAGGGATCATGCGTAGTAGGCCTACCATCTCCATGAACAGTGTGTTTCATTTCATTTGTCTATCAATTATATATATATATACTGAATATATATGATATATAAATCATTTTTTACATTCTGGAAGTAAGTAAATCATGACATATGTAATAATAATATCAAGAACAATAAGTCCAAACACTTATGATAAATAAAACAATTCTACCCAAAACGCTACATTAACATGGAATTGACAAATGAACGGGTAATATAAATACCTAAGTGAACCATATATTATATAATTACAATGAATATGATTATATAATAAGTCAATGACATTATTTAAATCATTATACAGGAGTTTCAGATACATACGAAGCATATCAGACATAAGGTAAAAGATAATTATTCCAATCTCATTTTTATCCATGATTATTTATTCGTATTTATTTACTGGGTTTAAATTTATCATCCATGTCCATATTTTCTAAAATTTGTTTCATGTATGTTTAAATTCATTTTTAACCATGTTTTACTTTTACTACATGGAATGTAATGAATCTTTATTTTGTTTACCATATGAGGTACTTTTTGACTTTTCCGAAAAAAGTACGAGAAGAATGTTATTTTTAACTTTTACGGCGTGAACTGAATTTTACGGTTTTATAACACCTTATTTTCATGAAGCTTAATCTATAATATTTAATTTCTATTTTCAACATAATCCTATTCTTTTAAAATTTCCGTGCTTATTTGGAAAAGAAAATTATTTTGAATAAGAAAGGATATTTTCCTTAAGAATTCATTTAATGTGTTTTATCAAAACCATTTTCCATCTAAGATGACATTATTTCATATGTTTATGTTTCAAGTATAATGTCTCTATGTTTTAAATAGATTCACTTTTCCTATGATTAAATGATATCCATTTTTTGTATGGATTATGTTATGATGGGATGATGTTTATGAATCCCATTTTATACTTTGGGAAATGATGACTGATTTATGATCATGATGTGGCACAAGTAAGAATGACCTCATTATGAGATGGGTGGGACCTATATCACACTCCAATGCATTGGGTAAAGATTTATATATCATGAGATAAACATGGATGTAATGGTAACTTAATCCAGTTCAGTGATACAAGACTGGAACGAGGAGTGAACTCGATTCGGAAAGGGACTTTGTCCACTAAGATGGTCTTGGCTGCAATGCCTTGGCTACTATAGAAATCATAACAAGTGTTGAATGGTTTCCACAATTACATGATTAATTACCATTCTATTTTTTCATGATTGATGTTTCTTTATGCTATATGCCTTACGTACTTCCAAGATTTATGTCTTTGCTCAAGATTTTATATGTTTAGATTTTATGTTCAAGATTTGCATTCAAATGTTTATGGATTGTTTTATGTTCTCTATGCTTACCCTTACTGATAATTTGAGCTCACCCTTTGTATGTTTTCATTTCCCAGGATATAAAGAAAGGTTTTAGTTAAGAAAATAAAAGGGGAAGATCTTTATGGGAGAAGTTGAAGATATTTCACAACAATTAGAAGATTATTTTTCCGAGTTTCCAAAGACATTAAACTATTATGGTCCTTGTGTGTCTATGTTTGTTATGTATTAAGTATTCAACAAAAGTAATTTATTGTCCATGTACATCAATATTTGGGTCTCAACAGTTGGTATCAGAGGAATGGTTTAGTTAACCTTTGGAATCTAGGATGCGAAAACTTTTGTGAGATCCCTAGAGATATTTCCAAGGTATGTCTAGGGATTTCCCTAAGGATTAGTATATCTATAGGATACAACCCTAGAGTTATTTTGATGATCATGAATAACATAGGGTGAACCTAAGGTGTCATGGATTAATGAATGTGTGATAATTTAGACATCCCAAAAGTGACTTTTAATGATTATGTGGTTCCTCGTTATTTAAACTATTTCTTACACTATGTTTTCTGGTTTTAGTCAATTGAGGGAATGTAAAGGAAGTCAGTTAACATTGATTCCGATGGACAAATTGGTGACTATGATCATCAAAATTGTGTAATTCCTAGAGATAATGATATTGTGGTTATACCGAATCAGTCATCACGATATATGATTAACAAAGAGAAATTTGGTGGTATTCCTAAGAAATCAAATAAGAGGATGAAGGAATTTTATGCATGTTCGCATGGTGAGGATAATAGAGAAAGGAAGATTGATATTTCTAACGAAGGGAAGAAGAACCTTGAAGAATACCTAAAATGTAGGGGAATATGTTATTTGTGTGGAGAAAAGGGTCATAGAGTGATAGACTGTTATGGAGTTCAATGTCTTATTTGTGGAGAACATGGGCATTACCTTACTCAATGACTTGATCTAAGAGGTCACTTCTAAATCAAGGAAGGAATTACTCCATGACAATCATTTAAGAGGATGGATTGAAGATCTTATGTAGTATATTCAATAATAATGTTGTTGAGTTACTTTTATGGTATATTGAAATATTTTTGTATTAGTCTATTGTGGTTTTCAAAAATTTAATGGTACTGGTAACCATGTCAAGTGATTCAAATATTTTGGAAAGCAGGTGATGTGCGCATAAAGATTGGATAAGGAGAAAATGAAATGATTGACAGTATTAATGAGCTCATGACTAATATAAGGAAAAATATATATCATGGTTTGAGTATACAGAATTTTTGGATTTTGGTATGTGGAAAGAGTTATCTTTTGACAACATTCATGTTTTCACTATGATTCAATGGGTATTAATTTTTCAAGAGAATACAATATTAAGGTGATCACATTTTTGGAATGCGATCAACAAGATATATCTGTTGATATATGAGGTATAAATGATGGTATTTGTGTGCTTGTTATATGACCTTTTTTGTAATCGTTCTCTTTTTACTATGATCTTGGACAGAATTATTTTGGATAACATTAAATATTGGAATGAATTATGTTGGAAATAAGTTATTATTGTTTAAGGATAAAACGTTTTTCGATATTATTGATGGAATGTTATAATAATGTAGTTTTAGATAAAGGACACCCTGCAGGACGAGCAACAACCTGTCATGTTGGATAAGGCTGTGGGAATCGAATCCACAACCGAAGTGCGACTGGACTTTATTTCCTACCAGTGGCCTACAAGAAGTCCATGGTTAGTAGAAACTAGTTTTATTTTATTAATCACTATGATAGCTGAAGTATAAGTCCATTTTAACAACCATATATATGATTTAGATGGACTTCTGTATATTAAATAAATTGTGCTAAACTTTTTGTGATAGAAATAGATGGAATGACCTATCATTCTATTACATGATCTTATAACACTTCATGAATAAAAAATTCAACTTTATTTCATTATGAGATGATGTGGAAATTGTTCAAGGCTTGAACAAAAATGATATTATACAATAATCATGTAATTATTTCTTTTAATTACTCAACTATAGAGAAATGATCTTGAAAACCAAAGATGTTGTCCTAGTGCTCTTATATTTGATTAATCATATGGTACCTTAGATCATCACAAATTTATGGATTTGTGATTGTTGTATTTTTCATTGCCATTTTCTCTACCACTCCCCATCAGAACATGATGGTTAGATTTCTCTTACATATCCATATTTTCACCTATGTTCTTCTATGTGGAAACCCAGTGATTAGTTAATTTTGGTAACCGTTGTGTTTCATACTTTAGTTTTTAAATATTGGTTTTGTTCTTTTTACGATATCTATTTATAACCCTGAAGAATTTCGAGGGTGAAATTTATTTTAAGGGGGGTAGAATGTATCACCATGAGATTTTATGAAAATATTTGTTTTAATTTTATTGATGTCTTGTGTTGTACGCTAAACCAAAAAGAGCTTGCAATACACAATTCCTTAACTTGCCTTGCATTACATGCAATCGCGACCTTCCACGATAGCATGTGATGTACGCAATACCAAGTTTCACTAAACAATGATATGTTATATAAACTAGCCATTAAGAATAGTAATACCCACTTTTTAAAATTTTAAAAATTTTATCTTTCAAAATGAACTTCATTTTTGGATTCAGAATATCAAAATTAGCCTAGGGTGAATTTTTTCTATTTTTCCAAAAACTTTCAATTTTCGATGAATAGTGAAAACATTGGGTTACTATTTAAAAACTGACATTTTATTTAAATAATTATTTATTTTATTTAAATTTATTTTAGTTCTAAATTGATACATAATACTTATATAAGTTCAATGTAATTCATTGTAGTCATTTTATAATAATTATAGATATATAAAAAATTAATTGAACTTTTCACCGTCTTTTACCCACCTCCTAGGAGAATTTAGAAATTCACATAAAACTTAATTTTACCACTTTTGTGAGTGGAATTTCGCAAATCCGAGAGACACGGTTAATATCAAGGATTAAAATGTGGTTCAATGAGATGAAAATATTTTTTTTGGTGAATAGTAACCTTTTACTTTTATTTACCATGGTTAAAAGTAAATAGGGTCATTAAGGGTAAAAATGATATTATTATTACCCTAAAACATGTCCTAATTCTATTGGATAAGTGTAATTTGACCAAAAAACCTTAGGAATAAAATATGACCATTTAGGTCGACTTGGATTTGATTAAGACATTTAATATTATTTTATTTAAAGAATTTTAAAAAATTGTTAAAATCAAAGTTTAATAACAAAAACATTTTTAATATAGGGGTGTACAAAAGATAAATTAGATTATAAATATTCATTATAAAGTTAAAATGATTTCCTACATAATTGTATTTTATTTATAATTTTTAAACATTATATAATTTATTTTATATATGACACAATGATGATTCATTAATTATATTATTAATGAAATATAGATATAATTGATGTTATAAATATCCATATAAATGTAATTTGAGACTATTTATGAATTAAACTAATTTTATAGGTTACTATGACATGTTAGTATTGATTGAATTACCTTTTTTAATCTAATAATTCTGTTATGATTTTCACAAAAATCATTTACCAAATAGTGTCAAAATTGACATAATATAGTTTTTAAAAAAATTATTATATTAATAATTTAAATTTTAATCCTAAAAATCTATGATTCGTCCAAACGACTTAAATAAGGTTATTTATATTAATAATAAACAACTCGGGGTCTGTTTGTCTTATTATAGTAGGTTTATTAACCTTATAGTGTTAAAAAACAAGAAGATGCGGTAAAAGTAAAATTATTTAGCTTAAAGTTAAATCTAAATGATAAGGCAAAAATAAAAACCTAACATTGTGTAAATTCTATTGGATAAGAGTATTTCAACCCATACCCACCTTATCTTCGAAATAAATAAATTTTGATCTATTAAAAACCTAATATGACTTTATTATAAAATAATATTTTATGTTCTTCCAAAGGTGCCCCTCTACTCCCTTATAAAAAGGGCACCCCTTAACTCTTCTCTTCACACCGATTTGAAACTTGATGCTCGGCCAAGCCCTGCCCATTTCTCTTATCTACTGACCTAGAAACATTCTAGAGGTTCTGGTCTTTTCAAAAGACCAACTCTACATCCTTAAGAGAAGGCATAGAGGAAGTGCGTTGAAGAAGAGGTAATCTCTTCTTTTGGTTCTGTCATGTTTCATTCTTCTTCAAAATCTTCTTATTTAGTTGTTTCATTATAAAGTAATAACACAAGTATAACTCATATAATAATATGTTATTATGAATATGAAACAACCCTATTTCACATTCTATCCATCCTAAGGAAAACAAAATCACCACGCGTGCGTACGTATGAAATACCGTCTCTACGCCGTGGTGTAATCAGTTTATCCACCACCACCATACAAGGATGGGTATAATGGTGTAAATAAATAACTATATATTGTTCCTGTAAAGTGATATTTAGTCGGTAATATTATACATATTGTTCAACACAATTCCACGATCATAGAAATGATATCATCGCTCGTGCGTACGTATGGACTACCATCTCCACGAATGCGATGAGATTCATTTTCCATGATTAACCATTGAAGAATAATTATAAATTATATATAATGAATAATAATGAAATATATGACATAATGAAGCTACTGGATTTATGTATACATATATATATATATATTTCATCTACTTACTTCCATTCAAGTCAATAAAGAAAGGAAAACAACATTCATGCATACGTACGTCCTACCGTCTCAATGAATGGTGCGTTTCATTTCATTTTTCTATATAATATATATATATATATATTTAATATATATTATATATAAATCATATTTTACATTCTAGAAGTATGTAAATCATGATATAAGTTATAATAATATCATGAACAATAATTCCTAACACGTACGATAAATAAAACAATTTTACCCAAAGCGCTACTTTAACATGGAATTGACAAATGAAAGGGTAATATAAATATCTAAGTGCACCATATATGATATAATAACAATGAATATGATTCTGTAATAAGTCAAT
This sequence comes from Viscum album, assembly GCA_963277665.1. NCBI lineage: Eukaryota > Viridiplantae > Streptophyta > Magnoliopsida > Santalales > Viscaceae > Viscum > Viscum album. The sequence goes on from OY728121.1 coordinate 1,793,599,138, forward strand.
GAAATTATTAAAATCATTATACAGGAGGTTCAGATACATATGAAGCATATCAGACATAAGGTCTTGTATAATTATTCCAATCTCATTTTCATCCGAGATTATTTATTCGTACGTATTTACTGGGGTTATATTTATCATCCATGTACTTGTTTTCTAAAAATGGTCTCATGTATGTTTAATGTCATTTTTACCCATTTTTGACTTTTAATACATGGAATGTAATGAATTTTTATTTTTTTACCATATGAGGTACCTTTTACTTTTTCGAAAAAAGTATGAGAAGAATGTTATTTTTAACTTATATGGTGTGAACATATTTTTACGATTTTATAACACCTAATTTAAATGAAGCTTAATCTATAATACTTCATTACTATTTTCAACAAAATCTTTTTCTATTAAAATTTCATATCATTTTTTGAAAAGAAAATGATTATGAATAAGAAAGGATATTTTCCTTAAGAATTCATTTCATGTGTTTTATCAAAACCTTTTTCCATCTAAGATGACATTATTTCATATGTTTATGTTTCAAGTATAATCTCTATATGATTTACATGGATTCAATTTTCTTATGATGAAATGATATCCATTTTTTGTATGGATTATGTTATGATGGGATGATGTTTATGAAACCCATTTTATACTATGGGTAATGATAAATGATTTATGATCATGTTTTGGCACAAGTAAGAATGATTTAATAATGAGATGGGTGGGACCTATATCTCCCTCCAATGCATTGGGTAATGATTTATATCTCATTATATTGACATTGCTGGAATGGTAAGTTAATCTGGTTCAGTGATACAGGACTGGAACGAGGAGTGAACTTGATTCAAAAAGGGACTTTGTCCACTAACATGGTCTTGGTAGAAATTCCTTGGTAACTATTGATATTATAACAAGTGATGAATGTTTTCCACAATTACATGATTTATTTCCATGCTATTTTATCGACATTGATGTTCCTTTATGATATATTACTTACTTACTTCCATGATTTATGTCTTTGCTCATGATTTTGATGTTTAGATTTCATGTTCAAGATTTTGCATTCAAAGGCTTCTGGATTGTTTTATGTTCTCTATGCTTACCCTTACTGAGAAATTAAGCTCACCCTTTTTATGTTTTCATTTCCCAAGGATATAAATAAAGGTTTTAGGTAAGAAAACAAAAGCGGAAGATCTCTATGGGAGAAGTTGAAGAACTTTCACCACGATTAGATGATTATTTTTCTGAGTTTCCAAAGACACAAAACTATTACGGTCCTTGTGTGTCTATGTTTTTTATGTATTAAGTATTCCGAAAAAGTAATGTAATGTCCATTTACGTCAAGCTGTGGGTCTCTATATTTACTTTTCAAATTTAATAAATCCAATAAGTATCTTCTTATTCCCCAAATTTAGTTTCACGTTCATTGTTAATATAAAATTATTCCCAATAAGGCATGGAAACCATTATAAAATATGCGGAATAATATATTCCCCATATCAATATTGAATTTCAGATCCTTCAAAATTTTATTTTGGTATATATGCACATATCAATAAATGTATTCAAATCAATGCACATTTTTGTGGGTCCATCATGTGAGATGGTTTTTGTGCCCTCAACTGATTGATTTAGATTTGGGTATGGAATAAATAGATGAATCAAAAGATGTATTTAATCATAAAAATTTTAATTTCACAATTACAATCAATTTAACAAAATGTGATTTTTTAAATGTAGAAATATATTCAAACACTTAAAATCCATTATTATTCCATTTATGAAACAATGATCAAAATGATTCTAAAACCATAAAATGTTACAATTATCCATTTGATGACACTTTTTGGGGCTCAAACACCATGAAAATAAAAGTAAAAGAATTTAAATTTTTTTCTCTATCAATCCCCTCAAACATAAAAATTATACTAATGGGAAATAATATAATATTTGCGTCAAAATAAACATTACAAAGAATAAAGGAAAATATACATCAATTACCACTACAAATAAAAATTACTTGCCTAATACATGGGTAAAAATTACATATGTTATCAATAATCATCAAAATACATTAAATCTCAATTCAATCTTCATTTTCATGTCATACTTACCTCCCTGTAAAAATAATTCTTTACATACCCAAGGATTTTACTTTGTGGAGTATTTCTAATTTGAAGGGATATTTTGTGATTAATATGATTGATATCCTCCTATTATCATAAAAACAAAAGGGTCACAAATATGTCAATCAAGAGGTCTTTTTCATGGGTTTTCTAAGGCTAATGGTTCAAAGGTGTTAAATGTAAAAACATATGAGGGTAAATCATAATGGGTAAGCTCAAAAGTGAACTAAAATCATGAAATTGTTTTTCTGAAGAATGGTGTTCTCCTTAATCATCTCAAAAAAGGAATCACCTCAAAACACTTCATGAAATTAATGGTAATATTATTCTTATATTTTCAGAATCAATCAAAAACTTCTTCCCTAATTCCCCCAATCTATTTCACTATTTAATATTGAATTTATATCAGGATTTATCCTTGGGATATTATTCTTTTAGAAATGAGTGGCATCATTTGATCATAAAATCTTGCAGAAAACACAAAAAAATATTTTTAATGGAATTTGGTCCACCCATACTTATTTCAATAAGAATACTTATTTCATAAAAGTATATATAAATAAAAATTCTCTTTTTCATTTCCTCTCAATAATAATATAATGTAATGAAAAATACAACTCATCGTCTCCCTACCCCACACTTGAGCTCAAAAATAATCAATCAATTATCATACATAAATTGGTGAAATATGTTAAATGACATGTAATTTGGCTGGTTTAAAAGGTAATTCATTGCATCTAGGGGATTAATAAATGTCATTTTAAAAGGTATTCCAAAATTAGAGTTCCATGTAAAAATGGATTTCAATGTGGTTCCTCCATCATACCTGAATCATTCCACGAACTCTAATATATTTGAAAAAGATAAAAACAGAATGTTCTAGATCACACAACACATATCATGGCTCTTAATAAAAATTTAAATATAAATACAATGTCAAAAAAAATTAGAAACCTCTTGGTTTGGGAAATATTTTCAGTTTGGATAGTATTTGTGAACATGAGTTTCAAAATCAATCAAACTTCATCAAATGAATATATTATAAATCTATAAACAAGATCCATCAACCATTATATAAATCCTAAAAAATTAAAAAATAAATAAATGGGAAAATAAACTAAGGTGGTTTGAATATTCTGAATAACCTGAATAAACTCAAAAATCCTAAATGCACAATAAAAATGAAAAAAAATCAAAACAAGATATATTCAAAAAATGACATGAAAAATAATACACAATAACACAAAAAATAATTATGAATAGATTAAAATCCCACCAAAACATTCTCCATTTATTACTATATTTTTAGTTCATATTTTATAATGAAAAATTGTCATAATGAATTTCAATTATGTAAAAAAATTAAATAAATAAATTTAAATACATAAACTGAGTTTTTTTATTGGTAGGCATTAGTTAAGCTCATATATTCTACCAATTCAAAACTATAGGAATGAAAGTAAAAAATAACATTAGATATGTAATTTTATAAAAATAGAAAGGGGAAGGACACATGAAAATTTTTGGGTTATAACCCTAAGTGGATGATAGGTTTTTACTACCCATTTTTAGGATGTTTTAGGGGATTATTCCCAACCATGTGGTGGGAGTGATTTCGTTTTAAAGAATAACTACATGTGAATTTCACCAGTTTCCATGAGTGGAAAATAAAATTAGATAAAACCAATGAAGATAAATAAGAAATATATAGTGTCATGTATAAAATATGAGGGAAGTAAAAAAAGGAATGCTCTCTATGAACTTATTTGGTGTCCTCCTCCACATGGTACACATGTTTTTAGAGGGGAGGTAGTCGAATGACAACATGATTCTCCATCTCTTCTTTTATAACCACTACTTGTGTGGAATCATCCTTATCGACCACATACTTCTATATTTATGTTATATAAATAAATTTATAAAATAATTCTAAAAACAATTCATCAGGAATAATATTATAAAATACAAACAAATAATGAAAAATTCCCTTTTAAAGTAAGTCAGCATTGAAATTGATCACAATTAAGTACATAAAATTCTATGTTTTCTTCAGGGACCTACCTGAGAAATTGTTTATTAAGGGATGATTTTATTAATTACTTTATTAGATCCTTATAAACCTCCTTTAGATATTTAACATAAAAATTTATTTGTTAATTTCATTACACCACTAGTTTGGGTATATGTTCTGGTTCAGGTTCAGGTTTCTCTTAAAAAGTATGTAAACATTTAATAATCCATTAAATTTTACTCTGTAGTCCCTATAATTATTATAGAATCTATTTAAATGGATCTTTTTGAGTGTCATATTATTTTTAAAATGAAGAGTATTTAATCCATTCAATATAATAAAAATTTGAATAAAACATTAATGATGAATAATTTTTAGTTTTCATATTTATGATTTTTTCTGTTCTTTTTATGTATATTAGTTTTTTAATGTTTTCTTTCACCTAGAAATGGATCCAAAATAATGTTTACGGTTTTTTTGATAATTGGACATTATATAATCTACATAATCATGCAATATAGTTCACACCTAGGGTCGTCCATGAGGAGGAAACTCACACACCCCCAAATTTCTATTATCAAAAGTTATATTCTATCTAATATAAAAATAAATATTCTAAATATGTTTCTTTTAAAAATTCCTGAAGTATATATATATTTGTGTATATGTGTGTGTTTGTTTGTGAATGCAATGAAGAGAGAATGATTTCTTATGGATATAAGGATATTACCCAAAAACATGATCCTCTCATAAGAACACCAAGTGGGAACCATTATCCTCTCTTTAGTACTTCCAAATAAAATTACTGAACATAATCCATTGTATGAATTGATATATCCTTTATCCTATGTTCTGAAGGAATGGTTCACCTATGGATCACAAAGAGACCACACATCTAGATCCTCGATCAAGGTAGAAGATTGCAGATGGGAAATCTATGCCTCGGGTGCAAAGTGGAGGCACAATGGTGCCATACCCATTAAGATCCCCCTTTTGATAAAGAGTGTAAAATAATAAATAAAAATAATTATTGATAAATTTTTTTGCTTCAACACTATATTAATCTCCCAGGAACAACTTCATGTTAGTTACTCATGATCATCAATATAAGATATCACATAGTAGAAAGAGGTGGAACCATGGATGAGAAAAATATAAAAATGGTTGGAAGAAGATGAGTAAAATATAATAATATTTAATATTAAAATTAAAACATAAAATAAAATAAACAGAGAAAAAAACTAACACTTATACTTTGAAGCCCCTAAAATGATTATAATGTACATTTTTATTAGTAGAGTGTGTGCCAACTCCCTCCAAAAATGTCATACGAATTATTTTTCATGTTATACCCATTAAAATGAACTATTTTAAATAGTTTTATTCCTGAAATTTGTGATTATATTTATTTCTCATTTTATTTTAATGTTTAATATTTATTGGCCATAGTAGGAAAGAGTTCTGAATGTTTTACTCTGTAAATATAATATATCTTGGAAGAGACTTCGTATTCCACAAATCTAGTTTACCTTGAATTCATAACCTAGAAATTTGAATTATATGGTGATTAAACCTTTATAAAAATTCATAATAAATATCTTATTTATTTATATGAAAAATTTCACATCTATTGGGCATGTCGCTCTGGTTATTTGTGCCCATCATTAAAAGGATCCAGATTTGCACACAGTTTTCTGCGCCCAAATTGTGATCTTGTTTCGGGACTTACAATTATGTATTTAGATTTATTATTAATGAAAAATTAAATGAATATGAATATTCAATTAATCTAAGAAAGTAATATTACAATTTTTATTCGTGTATAAAATTTTATGGACAAAATACAAATGTAAATTAAAACTTTTAAAATGCAAAATTAATCAATTTTTATAATTAGTCACAAAATTTTTCTAAATCCGTAAAATGTGATAACTCTATTAAAATGACACATTAGTGTTATTAAAAAATTTAATTTAAAATTAAATATATTAATAATATTATATCTTTCAAATAGTCAATGGAATCAATACTCATGAGCCATGTTATATTAATGGAAATCACAAAAATTATAACAAATAGAAACCATATCAAAAAATTAATTGTATATTGGGAAATCACATTTAAATACCACATAAAGTTCCCAGATAAAACCTTTAAAAGTTAAATAATTATTCGATCAACTTCATATTCAATTATATTGAGTATATAATCATTACCCTAGGAATTGAATCACTATATGGGAGCACCCAACTTATAAGATATATGTTGATCGCCCAATATTATTGGGGCTCACCCATCCTATAACAATTCCCAAGAACCATAAAAAAGAACAATGGTCATGTGTTTCATTGTAAAACAAAAAAAATAATCATTATTACTTTCATAATATTATTAACATGTGTAAAATAAATTGGTTCCAAAACAATCTCATTGAAACAGGATTAACTTGTTGAAAATAAACTGGTTCTACAACAATCCCTTTGAAACATGATTAAACCATGGATTAGAACTAGGTTTCTAAATAATATATTTGAAATAATCATAATCCAACCATTGAATGAATTAAGATGGCATCATTACAAAATATCCCAACTAGAGCATATGTAATAACTATGGTTTTTGACATTGATGAAAGGAAGCAAAATTAAAAGATAATTATTTTTTTGAGTAATGTAATCTTTTCATTTTGAAATTAACATTAATAAACCAAAAATTCACCAAATATTGTGAAAAAACAATTATTTGAAAAACAAATACTGGAATATAACGAAAACTACATGGAAAATAATGGAAATGATGTAATGGAAATCTATTTAGGTCATAAATGTGAAAAATAAACAATCAATTAATAACATTTTATAAAACATAAACAAAAGTGAAAAATTTGGAACAATTTACAAAATATACGTTTTAAAATGTTTAAATAAAAAGTAAAATATATTGTAATGTGCCTTTATTTAACCATTTATTTTTAATAAAGATAATTTTAGTAAATATTTTATACTATAAGAATATGGATGACCATGATACTCAATCTTAAAGAAAATACAACATTGATATCAATTAAAAACGACATCCAGGATGTTTCATTAATTAGTAAGGGGTGAAATGGAAATTAAAAAAATGAGTCACTTTCATATACATTAGATAATAAATGAAATGTGGTTTAAGAAAACCATATACCATTGTTTCGATAAAAATATCATTAAATATATGCACTCTCGAAAGAATTGATATTATAACAAAAAGCCTTTTCCCCTTTGGTAACTAATAAATAATAATACCAATGAAATAATAACATATAATTATACATTAAATATTAATAACATATGTTTTTTCATTATATAATATTTTAAGAGGTTGTATATATGCCGCAAAAATGAATATAGACACAAATCATAAATGTATTTCTCAAATAAATATAATATGAGATGAATAACCCTTAATAAATAATACCACTAAATTTTAGAAATAATAAATAAATATATTCTATTTATCAAATTTAAACCCACATAATAGATTTTTTAATTAATAATTGTATAATATAGTTTAATTTCGAAAATAATAATGACATAAGAATGTCAATAAAGACGTATTATAACCAAAAGTAAAGAAATTGTGGAATGAAATTATTTACAACTTGGTAAATTTTAATTAAATTCCCCATTAATGAAATGTTTAAAATATATTCTTAAAATGACATGATTTGCAAATTATTCATGGTAATACATGTAAAATATTTAGTATATACACCCTAACATAAAAACAAGTGGTGGATATGACAAATGTTTCAAAGAAATAAAAAGGTAGAAGATAAAACCCAAACCTAGAGTATATAAAATACATTTTTGTACTTTTAATATTTTATAATATGATTATGATATATTTAATTTCATAATAAAAATTATTAGGTTATGAAAAATGAGCTTTGTTACAATAATAAAGATCGTATGTCGTATGTATGCATGATTAAGATTTCCATTTATCAATTACCATTATAGAAAGAAGGTATACAATATTTTATATTTAATATAATGATAATAATATCATTAGTACCATATTATTTATATAAATAAAATTATATATATCATCCATCTGTTTTAGTGATGAATAAATAGTCACATCACTCTATTGGGGTGGTGGTCCACATGTACACATGAATGACGTTATCAATTTTCAGTATAAGAAGGAAAATGATATATTATATTTTAATAGTGTCTAATATGTAATTAATATCATAATTATGTAATTTATATCACATATATTCATTATAATTATCTTCATTTACTTCTATATAGAGCATTGGTGAAATGAAAAACCCCTCACATCGTGTGGCGGTAGTCCGTTGAATACATGAATGACATTATCTATTCCACCATGAAATGGTAAGTAAAAAATGTATTTTTTATATAATATTTCTATAAGTATAACTATTTTAATATTTTGAAATATATATCTTTTTAATCTGTTTTTATATAAATTCAGTATATGTGATGATGCAAATCATATAACATCAGCTCACAAGGCTGTAGTCCTCCATACACATAAATATTGATTTCATATCCAGTTTAATGGAATAAAAGGTGGATTTAGTTTATTATATAAAATTATTAATATATAAATAAATGGTATTCAAATAAGCCATTATATAACCATAATTCAAAAATATTTTATGCAGGTGGAAAATGATATAAAATAAAAACTATTGGTTAAGCACGATACCTCTACTTCAGACAACCTCCTTGGGTAATCAGAAAATGGATTTATTGGATACATTTATGATAATTTAAATGGTTCTATTATGTGGGATATTTTATAAGTAATACATTATTAATTTATATTATAATATAAATGGTTTTAAGGTGTGATGAAGGGGTAGATGTGTGGCCTTTTATAATCGAGGTGCGGGGCCTAATTTTAATTTTTAAAAACAAAAAGGAGTACGCATGATTTGTAAATTCACAAATAATATGAAATGGACAAATATAAAGAATTGGATATTTTAATATTGGATTATATCCTAAAAATAATTTTTAGATATGTTTTTAGCTAATTATTATCATTGTATATTTACATTAACTTATTAGTAAAACTATTTTCACCTTAACTACGATAAGCATGATTTACTATTTTAAAAATTTATTATGGTAAAATATTTAGTTTAACAAATTGTATAATATATATTATTATTATTCCCAATAAATTTTATATTTTACCAAATTCATTTTATATAAATAAAAATATTAATTTTAAATTAATCCCAAGGTAGTGATGAAAAAATGGGCTTTATTAAGAAAAAGATCAATTAATATTAACTATATGTAGAGTAACAATAATTGTATGAATATATATTAAAATTTTAATGATATATATATCTATATTTTTAATTTAAACAATTCCAAATTAATTTATTTTTAATTAATTGAAATGTTGTTACACATTTCACTTTAAAACGATTTTCAGAAAAACCCTTTTTAACCCCAAAAATTTTCTTATGTTAAAATACAATATAAAGATGATTCTATTGAAATAAGTTGATCCAATATATATAAATAATAATTTTTTTAGAATAATATTGAATACATAATTATTATTTTAAATATGAAAAATTTACTAAATAGAAATTACATATTTACAAAAAAATGTTATATCTACAATCACTGAAAATTTTTTATTTTCAGAAAAATTAAAAAATCATATCAAAATTAAATATATATATATATATATTTTAAAAAATAATTTAATTTTTTCATATAAAGTTTCAAAAAAATGTTAAACAAATGTAATAATAATATTTGTTTCATAAAAATCAATAAATATCATTTTTTAGAAAATGAATTTTTTAAATAAAATTACTTTTAAAAAAATTGATTGATCATTTACTAAAAAATTATAAATAATTTTTATTGAGTAACAAGTATATATATATCTTAAATTATTTACTAATGTTCATAGACACCAATTTAATGGATAGTTTATAACGATTATATATTTCGATGGTTTTTTAAGCTCAGTGTTGCATGTCGAATATGCTATTGAACGTAGTATTCTATTTAAAAATGATTTGGTGTTACATAATCCTCCATTTTATAAATTTCATAATAAAAATTTGAACATTAGCTCATTATTCATTAGATTAACATTTGAAAATATGTTTTTAAAAACCCCACATCATAAAATGGTTTAAAAAACATTCTCTTGATAATATCGTAAAGGATGTATGAAGGTATCCCTGAATACAACATACTATGTTTTAATAAAGGAGAAAATTGGTAGGAAATTAATATTTTGACAATGAATAAAATCATAACGAAAAAAAGATATAGAGTGATAGATATCATTCACCACTAGATATTGAATGATATATAGAATGTTAATGAACATTAAACCATAAACCAAAGTCGGTTGAAAAGGTCATTGGCATCATCAGAAATGATGGTTATAGGAAACATTTTATTTCATGGTCCTTTTCCTTCAGTTAAGGAATACTCTTTGATCTATAAAAGTAGTATAGGGAAATATACATACTTGAAAAGTTCAATTTCAAAATATAATATATGGGCGCCATAGTCACATATTTCTTGTAAATGATTAGTATTCAAGATGAATTTTGTTTTTTGGATGATGTAATAAAATAAACTTTTAAAAGGACAAAATATTAATTAAAGGGATAATAAAACTATTCCACCCGTATTTATATATTAACCGAAACAAAAATAGTTTGCATAAGGTAATATAATACACAAAAATAATATACCTTCATAATATGTAATAATACATTAATCTAAAAAATATGATTGTAATACCAATGATAAAAAGATATTACTCAATATATAAATTACCGTATATCCCAAATAACATTCATTGCATCAATATTTAAATGTGTCTTAAACTCAAAATTTATATCATGCCTTTCATCTCACAAGCCTATAAATATAGTGATGTTATTCACAAATAACATTAATTTCTTAGTCACAAAATCACATTACAATCCCATGGTTATAAATATGAAAATATTTATTTTCACATAATTAGATTAATATCCAATACGATATAAACCCTAATGTTTAACATGCTTTAAAATTTACACCTGCAAAATATAAATGAATACATCACAATAAAAAATTCACTTTATATATTAAAAAAACTAAAATTCCTCCTGATTTTTTATTTATTAAATAAAGGTTTCATCAAATAAAATATCAAAAGTAGGGTCTGAAACATTAAACTTTTTATCAATTTCTATCTTATAGACCAACGACAGTATCCATAACTCTTAAGATAACCTCGGATGAAAAAATAATATTTGAAAAATTTATCTAATCACACGTCTGATATGATCTATGGAAGTATAGAATTATTGATAATAGTCTATAATTGATAAATATTAGGTCACTCCATGGGTGTGTACAAATCATTGGTGGGACACAAACCATACTAAGTTAAATCCCTTTTAGAATGAATCACTAGAGAATAGATCTAAACTTTTTCAAATGCTCCCATTTTAGAGTTACCAATTATAAGATTTATTAATTTTCCTCTGATACATTTTATAAAAACCCTAAACATGTACCCAAAAAAAGTATTTGTGATATCATAAAAATTACATTTTGGGTTTTGATACTGATTTTGGTGACCCATTTTTTAACATCCAAAATATACAACATCATAATGAAGAGTGTGATCACTTAAATTCTCAATTGTATTTTAGGTATTTTTTGTTATATAATTAGTATAAACTAATACATAAATAATACCCATGAGTTTAAATGATGTTTTCTTCCCATTAACCCATCTATTATTATTTCACATCGAGGTGTCACAAACATACATATGAAACACTTCATGATATAAATAATTCAATATAATTATTGATATCCTAATGAAGTGGGAATATAATAATGGTGATATTAAATACATATTAATTTTAACCATATGCATTAATAATTAAATGTTATTAGTGAGCATAATAAAATCATATGGTTATGATGACATAATCAAATTTCATGACCATAGCATAAGAATATTGATATCCATAAATAAATCAATCACGAAGAATTAAAACACGGAATATGTATTTGAAAAAGGAATGAGACATCCTAACCAGTAATCATGAACTATGTCATATCAGTCGTGAACAATGAAAACATTTATATCCTATATAAATAAAAACATATGAATTTGGGGAGACAATTTTCAAAGAATACATACAAAATACTTAAAATTGTAATAAACATATAACAATATACAATAAAAATATATTGTGAATAAATTCATTACCCAATGAATTGTAGCGATATTTGGATAGACCCGTCATATAATATACATCTAGCTCACGCAGTTCTATTTGGGAACACCCATCATATAATAATGTTTAAAAACTATAAATAGTCCTCGTAGAGAATTAATTTTATTGTATAATCATAAAAAATATTTTTTCCTTTCATAACATGATTAAACCATTGAAAAGAAATTATTTTCCTTCATTCTAAGATGATATTCTTCCATATAATTACGAGATAATATTATTGATGCATATAATGATTTATTTATTCTTTCAACACATTATTTCAGACTAGTTTGCTTATTTTTTCCCATTTTAGGGAAAGGGTGAGGAATGATTGTGGCATGTTCAAGTATGGATGCATCAAAATTCACAAACGGTTCACTATTTCCATCACTTATAAAAACTATAGAACACTCCCACATACATAAGGTAAAAACCTACATTCCAATAGTAGGTGGTCATTTGAGATTTTTACCCAATGATACTTAAGAACTCACAATAGTCGAGAGGATAGGAGGTCAGGATCATTGAACCATTTTGGGTGGAAATAATGTGGATTTTGTCACTCTCACAGATTTGTGATGTGATTGTAAATGTATTGCATATCTCAATGTAGGACTGGTTACCATGAAAAAATTATAAGGTGTTAAATCCATATCTTTGAAAAGAGTTATCAATTAATGATACCTTCTATATATATCTGAGGATCTCCATTTTTTCTCATTATTGTTTATAAATCTACAGGTGTTCATATTTTGAAGTCATACAACTTTGCACTCTATATTTCACTATTATTTTGGGATGTGATTATTGTTCCTATGATGTGAATGAACCTTTATGATGTGGAATAAATATCTTATTTATAATATGAAATGCAACTCTAATAGATCATTTGAGTCCATGGCATGATGTTTAAAATAATATTAATAGAACATGTGTGAGGGGACTTATGAACCAGTTTTGAAGCTATATCCTTGGGAAGGTATCCTATATATCCATTTTATCACATGAATGTGATTCATTTTAGATTGACATTTTATCAACCGACTAATTATCCAAAATATATAATTAATTACCAAGAGGAGTATTTCCTAGGGTTTTATAGTATGCGAATTCCTTAGGAACATACCCTGAGTGTGTATTCCCGTAAATATTGATATCATATCATGTTAAGGAATGTGGCATATAGGCACTTAGGTCCTCCAGATGGGGTAAATTTTATGATGATAGTGATATGTTCATTGCAAATACCTAATCCCATACAATTCATGCATGGTGTGAAAAAACAAGAGATAATATGTTATCATAGTTATCAAATAAGGATACATTAACTATAAACTAGGAAATCCTTAAAGGGATGCTCATTATAAAGATTGGGCCATAGGAAACCATCTTAGGTCCCCTACTTATATTTGGAATTAGGTTCCTCATAATACAATATAGCTTATTTTTTAGTGTGACTTCATATTATGGTTATCATATCATAGGGTTTCAGTTTGACATACATGAAATATTGGTAGGTCTACACCTAACACATATGAAATGTAAATGATTTCCTTCGAACAAGTCCTTCTTTATAGCATGGCATGTGTTTGGATGTCCGGACATGTCTTCTTAATCTTATATACTTGTCTAAGGATGCCCAACAAAAAATTTTGAGGTGTCTTTTGTGTGATGTACTTAAATATTAAAGGGGATTCAAAATTAAATAGATGACATGTCTAAGGTGGTTCACATGATTGTAGAATACAATTCAGTGGGGTGCAGCATGATTCAATTGTCTTGAATGAAGATTCATCGTGTTATTTAGGAAGACATGTTCCGGGGTTTCCCGTGATAAGGTATGAAATGTTTTAGGGGTTCCATACGATCTGAAAAGCATATATATGGTAATTTTTGGGGATTTGGTGATATTTCTAGAGGAAATTTTATGAGATTGAGGAATTTTCTAGTCATGTTACATGATCTACTGGAAATATCCTGATTGTGTCTCAAGATTTAGATGGCATGTTTTGCCAGCCTTTTCATTATAAATATAGATACATCCATGGGAGTCACATGCTCAGGGATGTTATGTAGGAGGCATGTCACATGACTTTTTGACAATTCATGGGCATATCATGTGTCTTGGACGATATATTGACCAGAAATCACATGAAATGGATAAAAATTCCATTGGACTTCACATGGATGAGACGAGTAGTGGACTCTTCGATACTGGGATTACATTCTTGGAGGAATTATCATGAAACTGATGATATGCCCAAGCAATTTTTCATGATCTCTATAGGTCATGTAAATCACATTAATCCTTTTCAAGAAATCATCATATTCTCCATTGTGTGTGGCTTCTATATTTTTCAGTATTGAATGAAAAATATCCCCATTGTTCCCTATGAATGGAATATTGGGATCTTAACTAACCAAGTAACAACTGAAACCTCATTTTCATGATTCAAATATTATTCTACAAGTCATTTTCATGATCAGAAGGGTGATCAGAAGAACTATATATATGGGCATCATAATCTCTTAAGATAGTGTCGTGGTTTTAACTAGTAGGAGACCCTTGAGATTGTGTTTGATTGCACTTCATGAAGAATTATCGAACCTCTTCACTCCCGTGTGTATTTTAATTATTGTCTAGGAGGAATTATAGGCCTCACCACCTTGGTTATACACCTCCATGTATGATTTCTATATCACAGTCATGGGATTGATTCATTGGACCAAAATTGTTTTTATAAACCTATTTTGGGTCATTCCTAACATTATCATTGTGACTTGTGGTAAAAAGAAACTGGGAGATCAATCCATCACTACCATATTTATTGGACCCATGGAATGAATATGGTATTTCTCATAATAAAATGAACATGTCAAACATACATCTAAATATCAATATGACATGTCAGAATGTCATTACAAGATCAAAATGCATGTTGAAGAGGCCTTCACGTGATTAAGTCATACTTTTATGGGACCGAGCATGATATCATGATGTCTTTCAATAAGGAATTTTCATGAAAATTTTTATAATTATCCATCATAGAAGGATACCTCCTTTTTGTGATTTTATTTTATAATTCCTGTGAAATTCACCAATTTATTTTATATTAGGGTGTCATGTGATCCAATTGACATATTGAAGTTTCTTCATTTGATAGAGGTGCCACATCTAATGGCCTTTGTGTGGTGAGGATGACATGTTGGTGGGGATTTCACATGATCAATCGATCTATCATGTAGATTTCATACACCCTATTCATGATAAAAAAATAAATTCCATTTTCATATTGATTCTCCATTTTATATATTTTTTCATCTATTTTCCAATATCGTCAACTTTTTTTATTTTCTTTTCATCCAGACATTTCATAATCAATAATGGATCTTTGGACATCATGTGAAAATTTTCAATGATGGTCAGTCTGTTTTTATATGTTGTGTTGCTCGACCAGTCTATGATATCACTCATCATCAGAGATTTGTATCATAGAGTCTCTCCACTTGTTTGTGGAATCAAAGTGGGAAAAAATGATTTTATGGGAAAGTAAAAGGGATATTACATGGTTATGTTAACCTATAAATTTTTTTTAATCCCAATATAAACATTCAATTTTGGTTCTCGTGTTCTTTTTTAACTGATCATATGTGTCATATAATCCGTTCACATTAAAATCAATAAAAATTTCATGAAATAAATATTCAACGCTTTTCAGAAATTATTTCATATGGTGATTTAGGTGAATGTAAAGTGTATTTATGTTTAAATTTCAAATTACTAGAAGAACTAATATATAATCCTCTACATGATCATGCTGGACTATCATTGGGGTGTCATGTGATCTTGAAAATTTCATGCGAGGCACATAATTGTTCACATAATGTTAACATTGTCATGTGATCACATGTATTTTTTGGTGGTATGTGATCTACATAACCTATTCACCTTGTATCTAGGAATTGAAACATCACATTCTTCCTTTTTACGAGAAAATAATACCATTGATTTGGGTATTTCATTGATTGTAAATTTTTGGACACTCATATAGTAGGAATAAACAAATGAATCCCCTAATTAGTGAGGTTCAAAGGGATAAGGATGCAGTTTGGAGGAATGTAAATGCCCACCTGAGTCCCAGAGGCTTCAATTATCTAGTGTCCCAAGAATCTTTTGGACTTCTGGGTGACCATTTTTATTCAGTGATACACCCTATAAATAGAGGAATGGGGTGACATGTGGGATTAATTCCCCTAGTGAACAAGACCTTCAGAGCTCTTATGATCACTTTCTCTTGTGTGACTAATTCAGATTTCCACATCACAATACACCAATCATGAGAACCATTCGAATGTTCCACTCATAGGATCTCTTATTCTATTTGATTTTTTTTTTGTTTTTTTTAAATAAATGAACCAATTCATAATTTTTTTTGAACCTTAACATATGTTTTCAGGAACATAAATGTTCGGTGGGAATATCACGATCTATCAGTTTTGAAAGATGAACACTTCTTCATTATATATTATTCATGAATACATTATGGTCACATGATCACAATTCATACAACGGTCATGTGATCATAAGATGCTTCAGGGTCAAGCGATTCATGTGATCTATATCAAGTCATGCGATTATGAACTCTTACATGATCCATGCATTTTTCACGATGTCACCTACGTTGTGAAGTACTTTTTATAAAGGAATCTTTCCCATTTGACATATCATTCGTAGTATGGAGAGATGGATTCTAGTTATTTTAATCCTTCATGAAATGCGTTCGTGGATATAATGAATCATCATAATTGCATAGTCCTTAGTTTGTACATCAGCCATTATTTAATCATTAAATAATAACATAAAAATTTGTAGGACCTGATAGGGATAATCCTTAAGTAATATCCCCTTTAATAATTAATCCCCATTTATTTATTTTTTGGTATTACAAATGATTCTCTGATCCTTCTATCATAGTCATTGATCTTACCTCCCTCTTCCATCATAACGAGCCTTAATACCATCAGAGAAATCTCTTCAATATGGGGAAATGTATTCTATAAAATAAACATTCTTAGAAGTATATGTGGCAGTATATGAAAATATAATTTGGTGGGAACCAGTGTAAATAAATTCCTGATATCCATTTGTGCTGATTGATAAAGCCAAAATCATCCTTGAACTAGGGGTTCAGATGGATTCCTAGCTGGGAAAATCGATCTAGATGGAGCTCCAGGATGGACAGAGGATAGCCCTTCTGAGTGCAGCATATTTCATCAAACATCTCCATAGATCTTTTTTTTGGCATTTATGAATCCATATGGATCTCCACAGGAATTTCTCATTGTAAAATTGTTTTAATGACATACATCATCATTCAATGGACTCTAGATGTGAACACATTTCATTTAAGGAATGGGGAAGTCAACATTAGTTTTTAGGAAGTTCAGGAGATCTATGGTGTCCAATATTAGCAATTCTATGAAACACATAACATACATCCCTATCCTTTATCAGTGATAGAGAAAGGCACTGATAAAGGCTTCCATTATCAGTGATAAAAAGCTATCAAATAGTACCCTTTATGAGCGCTTTCTTTTGGCACTGATAAAGGGTTACCATTTTCATCACTTTTATTTAGTACTGATAAAAGGAACCCTTTATCAGCATTTTAAATTTAGCAGTGATAAATAGAATGCTTTAGAAATGCTTTGTAGTGCAGATAAATGTCCCAATCGCATGGAAAGTCCCACATTAGAATAGCGCAAGGGAGGTCGCTTCATTATATATCATTTTGATGCATACCCACCACAAAAGTGTGATGTGGGTATGGGATCCCATATCATTTCCACTAAAATATATTGGCCTTGCATGGGATCACTTGGGCATTGGCCCACCATTTTATTTCTATGTTCTTAGCCAACAACACAACCCAACTGTCTGCTCAAAATATACATCCCTTCCAAATTAATAACCTAATTTTATGTACAAACCAAAAATAAAATTTCTGTATTAAAAATAATAAATATATTGATGGATTTTAAAAAAGAAAAATAAAATAATTATTCAATTAAAAAATATTAATTATTTTAATTAAATAATTTATAAAAATTATATATATATATTATAAATATTAATAAATAGTATTAATTAAATATAGAAATATAAACTGATGAAATGGAAAATATATTAAAAAAATAAAATGAGTAAATGTGAAAATGTATTAAAAATTTAATTAAAGGAATAAATATTAATAATATGAATAAATTCAATATACATATATATAAAACATAAATATGAATATATAATATATTTTAAATATCATTTTTCCAAATGAATAAATTTTAAAAAAATTTAAAAATGAATAAATTGAAATAGATAACCAAAAAATATAAAAATGATAAAATTAAAAATTAATAAAAAATATTAATTAAACCATTATTTATAAAAATGAATAAATATAACATATATAAATTAATAATAAATAATAATAAATAATATATATTAAATATAAATATTATATATTAATATAATGTAATAATTAAAAACATATTAATTTATTATTTATTTTAATGTGTTTTATACGTAATTATTAATTAATAATTAATTTATTGAATTATATTCATATATATATATATATGAAACTTATATATTACGATTTATATAATCCAAAATATTTAATTTTATATTTAATAAGTCAAATATTTAGGAAATAGTGTTTTATAATTTAATCTTATTGTTAATTAAAAATATTCACTAATTGTTTCGAGTGATGATCATTAATTGAATGTATTTTTTTATAATTAAAAATATATCTAATGTGTATTACATTGATTCCACACATACATATACATAATTTACGAAGTTTTCTATACAACACACCAAAAATATTTACGTAATTGATTAAATCAAATATAGAATCACAAACACCTAATATTAATGTAATTTATTGACATTTTAATATTGATTTTATCATTTCATTTAGTAACATGGTATATCTAATATATTATATTTTAAATCATTTTCTTTTAGTTACATATTTCTAAAATTATTAATGTTAGGTATTATTTATTATTTTTTAATTTTTTTGGTATCTAATCATTTTCTAATATTTAGATATATATATTTTTGTACTATGTTTTAATATTTTCAATATGTATTCATATTAATTTCAATTTATATCAAAAATTTTCATAAGTATAATTTTAATTAATAAAACATGCCCATTTTTCAATATTTTTAATGTGTACTAATTTTTAAGTATCCAATTTTACTCATTTATGACTTGCATGCAATTAAGAATAAATTATATTTAATAATGTAAAAATTATATTTCTAAATAAATATTTTTAAATAACTATATTTATAATTGTATATTTACTATATTTATAAATATAAAAAAAATATTACTTGTTTTGAAGAAGATTTTATATAAATATAAATTAGAAAATATATAGTAAAATATTTTTAATATTATAATAAATAAATTTAAATAATGAATATATTTACTATATTTATATTTACATTTATTTATAATTATTAAATATATATAATAAAAACAATTGTATAAATAAATTTATAATTATAAATCTATAATTATAAATATATTTAAAATTTTATATATTTACAAATATATTTATAAATATATATTTACTATATTTATAAATTTACAAATTTATAATTATAAATGATGAAATGTAACTTTTGTCACAACTCATTCATATAATTTTAATTAAATAATTATACATTTATATAATTATAAAATAAAAAAAAATTAAATAAAAAAATATTTAATATATATATAAATATATTTTAATATATTTAATATATATATAGATACAAAATGATATGAATTAAATTTCATTAAATATATATATATTTAAGAGTGGTCTGTACCGTATCCAGAACCATTCAAGTATATAATGATATAAATACATTTTTTATTATATCAAAATATTTATTATTATTTTTATATTTACTTTTATTTATAATTAAATTTATAGATCCTTTATCATCTATTTTTTTATTAAGATATCTTTAATCAGAACATTTTATTTTAGAATTGATATAATGTATCCTTATCAGAAGTTTTTTGTAAGTGCTGTTAAAACACTAAATGATTTTTTTAAACAACCCAAACATAACCTTTTTCTTCCACACCACTCAAGCTCTTGCAGAAGTCCACGGTTTTTTTTCACTCCTCATTGACATTCTATTAGATTGATCATGCCTCAGTTTGATGGTATGTAATTTTGTTCTCCATCTATTTCATTTCATGTTTGTTCAGGTTATGAGGTATGTGTTAGTGCAGGGTTCTATTCTCATGGTTCTCTCATGGTTTCCCAATATAGGGTATCTACTCATTGTTTGAGTATTATCGATTTAGAAATCATGGATGATCAAAACCTCATTCTTCAAATCTTTTGAATCGCATGCTATTTTTTAGGTACCCTTTGTAATTTTAGGCCTAAAATCATGACTTTCATTTTAGTCCCTGTGCAGTGAGTCATGGAAACAAAACATTGATTTAGGGGATTCAAGAATAATCATTAAGATGAATATTGGATTCAATTATGTTTAATTTCCAAGATTTTTTTAACTAATAAAATCACATTCATATAAATAAAAAAACTTATTTTTAGGCTTTTTTTGAATTTCTTGTATAATTATTGGTATCACTTTAAGGTCATAGAGTGTGAATTTAGTAATTTAAAAAGAATAACATATTAAATTTTATTAAGGGTGTGTCAAAAGGATGAAATTAGATAACAACTATTGTTTTCTATCTATTTAATCTCTTTCATATATCACCATTTTTTACAAATATTAAAAAAACCCAGCAAACCCCATTTTTTTATTTTCATTAAATCAAATAATTATAATAATAACAAAGATTAGTTCTCAGCAAAATCCATTATGTGAGAAAACTCATAGGAATGCATCTTTAATTCCTTGGGGATATAATTTTAAATAGATACTCATGATATATTCCTCACATTCAGTAACCCAAATCAACCTTCTTACTTGTATTTTATGTTTACATCCTTGGGTTTTTCAATATATACTTTTTTTGTAACTCAAAAAAAGATTAAATTTAATTTATAATGAAATCAATATTTATTTATATTATCCTACTTTTTCTCAGAGGAATCTCCATGGATCTCATTTAACTTACCAACTAATGATGTTATTAGACTATGCAATTTCATCCTAGTGGTAATATGTCTTTATTAATTATCAATAATCCACATCCTATTAATAACCTCTTCTTGGTCCTCAATTTTGATCTTATACTTTACTATGTTTTTTACACCATCATTGATTCTCTAGTTCACTTCAACGATATCTTCTACATAGAAACTATTGATGAGTTATTTCTTTCAACATTTATAATTTCAATCCTAGATTTGAAATCATCATTTTCCACTTGTTATTATTTATTCTAGATCTTATATGTACAGAAAACACATCAAAAATACTTTTACTATATCTATGAACTCATATATCATCTATTGAAATTTTTATATAATCTTAATCTTCCACAAAACCCATAAATTTATAATAGTATTATTTATATTTATCTTTATTTTTTATAGATAACCAAAAAAACATCTTAAATAAAGTCCTTGTATTAATTAATATCATCCACTTATAACACTCACAAAGCATATTATAATAATGATAAATGGCATTGTTTCTAAAGAAAATTGTAATTTTGATCCTTTTTCCTTTTACATAACTTGAGGATTTATTCAGAAGAAAATCTCCCACATAATTGTCTCAAAATATCATTAGATTTTTTTAGTAAGGTTTCCAAACAACCAACATTGAAATCATATGATTGGAATCCTCCTGAAAATAAATACCATTAGATTTTTATATTTTAGTAATGTAATATCAACACATCCTGAATATTTTTTTCCTTTTATATAATATTCCTTTAAGAAGTATTTTATAATATATTATAAAAAAATAATTGATGTATACTTTTTTGTGGTATAATCCTCATTATCTATCATGTCACATATATGAGTATTCTTTTTAAACCATTCAAGTATATAATCATGATATTCTTATCCATAATAATTAAAATTTTATAACTGAAATGAGGGGGTATAATTTTCATTATGTGCTTAATGATACTTAATTCATCAAGTGTCACCTTATTTCATTCCATTCCTTCCATAACCCTGTTTTACCAATTTTATAATACAACAAAAATTTTATTTAGGTGAATCTTAAAGTGAATTAATATATTTTGAATAACATAAATAATATACTATTTCACCATTTTAAAATCATTATAATTATTAATAAATTTCTCCTTTGATTCTTGTATGTATTTAAATGAAATTTTTGTTATGAAAAATTTATCAGAACCCCTAAAATAAATAGTTATGTCATTTTTTATTAATATGAAATTATTTATAATCCCATTAAATGAGCGATTAAAATTGTATATTCACCACATTTATGTTGTTTAAATTCATTAGAATAAGTGTTATTTCATATAATTCCTTTATAATTTAATTTAATTCCAATAAATTATTATAACTCCATTTTAATTGATGATCACTAAATAAATAAAGAATAGAGTAAATAATATGGAAAAATAATTGTCACTATTTCTAGAACATACTGAACCTACAATGGAATTTACCATCAATGGGGTATAATTATGCTATATGAATTAGAACATTTCCCAATATTATTGTTATATTAATAGTTATCTTGGGTTATTGACAGATTGTCTCATAATATTAATTTGATACCAATAATAGGCATGCAATTTTATTTAGTATATTATACTCATCTAGAACTAAGTATTATGTAATGATAATGTGTTGATGTACCAAATTTACAAAAGAGAACAATTTTTAAACGAATCAAGTAAATTATTCAAGGTTATTAATCCTTAAGCCATGTTTGAAAATAATTTCTTATTTTTAATAATGTTATCCTCAATATATGAATACATATTTCAAGAATTATTACATTGACCAAAAAAATATATTAAATTAATCTTATTTATAAGAAAAAAATGATTTCTATGAAAACCTATTTGTGGAATCTTACTAAATTTTTAAATGATCCAATAATTTTTATATATGATTTATCAAAAACATATAAATCAAAACATTGTACCCTAATTATAAATCTTGTGATTCGTAATAACATATTAAAAAAATCACCTCGTAGTATAAATTAAAAAATATTACTGGAATATTATTTCATACATTTAATTAAATAATATATTTTGCCCTTAATGAAGAAAAATCACCACAGGGAATTATAATATAAATTATATATATATTTTTGGGAAACTAAAGATCTTGATTCATAATACGCATTCATTAACCCTTTAATTAAAAAATTTATATAATCTATTGAACATAAATAAATACTTTCAATATTTATATGATTTCAGATATAAACTAAAAATTCATGATATAAATGAGAAAAGAATGTTGGGGAGAAATAAGAATATAAAATATACATAGACTAATTTATGTTCCATACCATTGATTATGTTTAACTTTATTGATATAAGAGAAACATCCCATTGATCTATGATGGAGAAGCCTCAAAATTAGTCAATAAAAATCATAAACCTCATCCATGTGTTCATAAGATTATTCTAATAGCTTTTGTAAATCTAAAACATCACGTATCTCAGGATGAGGGATTACATATATTTCTATAGAAAAAAATTACACTGGGAAAAATAAGTATTATCTAAAGGTTTTCCCAATATGGCAAAACATTAGATAAAAATATTTACATATAAAATTTGGTCTAAGGGAGAACCATTAATGACTGGGATGAGAGTAGTATTTCTTATTTTTTTCAACATTACAATACTAACTAAGAACATTTTATTAACGTCAATAACTCATAGACAATGAAAATTTATATTTATGGACACAACCTTCATCCCCATCGGCTTCATCTCTCTAACATTTATTATTTCATTTTTTTCTATAGACTCACCCCCTTCTCTTCTAGATACACACATATGGTGCTTAAACTTCACTGAGTAGTAGTCATCCTATACTAGATACTAGTGATCATATTAGATGAATTAAGAGAATAACACCTATACGAATTGTAGAAATTATTATCAAAATTAAATTTCCCATTTACATCAAAGCATGCCGAAATTATTTAAAACAACTAAAGGTTGGGTTCCTATTATTAGAGTTATCAATAACGTTTACCATTGATTATAAGTATATTATGTTTTTGAATTTTTTGGTATAGAACGAATATTTTATTAATATAATATTATGGATATGACTCAAAAAGTGATTCAAAATAATTGTATGACAATAGTGTATGAATATTGAGTTAAATAGTTCATCAACATTGATATAGATCATGTATATAACCCAAATTAAATCTTATTACCGTGTTTAAATTATATTTGTTAAATAAAAAATAGTCCATAAGTGTTGGAAAAAATGGTTTTCATAGAATAGATCAGAGTAATTAATGCCAGAATAAACACGGGGAAACACTAAATGTGCACACCAATTGAGATGATACTATAGTTTATGGAACATTTTATATAAATTACATTATAAATATTGATGGATATTATATGGAAGAAATAAAAATAATAATTGAATATGACCATCAGGAATATATAATGTTTTTTGAGAGAATAAATTTCTAAGCTTAGAGACAATTGTATACTAGTTGTAGTAAATATATAATAATTTATATTGTACTGATGTTATTTAATTTTAAATAATCTAATGGATGGAGAGTTTCATGTATTACATGAGTACCTGGTCTACTCCAGGATATGATACAAGGAAAAAATCAACATCTCTATCAAATATTTGATGCTAAAAAATTCTAATCTTACTGTTCATGATGTATAAATAACACTTTCTAGTCCCAATGATTATATTTTTTTTTCAGAGACCATGAATCACTCATTAAATTCCATAACTGTTGTGTCAATCAATACAATAAATACGAATCTAGTCCTTTATAATATATATAGTTATTTCATATAATTAATGGTTTTTAAGACAATATAGATGTAAAGAAACTATAAGGCAATTGAAATTGAATATATATTTAGGAATTAGAGAGGGTAAACTACGTCATCTAGTAGATTCTCTTCAAATAATGAATATTGATAACATGTATCATGAATTTGAATATTTTCTGAGAAACATTCAACTTCTATTATCTAAATATTTGATAAATAATTTTTCTGTATTGAATAATAGTCATAGTACATGGCCCATTCTATTGGTAAATTATAACATCCTCGATGTTTATGAATGAATTTAAAATGCATTATGTTTCCTTTAACATAATTTGGACCAATGAAACCCGACAATGATATTGATATCAATTTTGATTCATTGATCATAGATCTGAAATTGATGTGGAATATAGGTGTTTCAATGTATGAATCTAATATAAGTTAATAATTCTCAATGAGGTCCCTGTTTTATGAGATGATAAATTACTTATTTTTCAGGATATAACATTAATGAAAGGTTGGAGTCTCCCATTTGTAATGAATACATGCACTTATTTTGGTTGAATCATTCCACAAAGACTATGTTTTTAGGACATTGTAATCATTTTATTTAATGTCATTAATATTGATCATTAATGATAACATTCAATGGGAATTAATAAAAAGGTACAACACCAACTCTAATAACGGGTGATTAGATATTCGATAGAGTAAAAGATATTGAAAATATTTTCAGAAAACCATTTTTTGGAAACATGACACTATCAGCTTGGGAAACGAGATCAATTTTATACTAAATTACCATATTGTATTTTTTTACTCCAAAACTTATCTTGATTTAATCCATGAAAAATTTTATTTTATAGTGTTATTAGATATTTACAAAATGTTTTCGAGAAGAAATTGAATCAATATTAGTTTGTACCTGATAGACATATGGATAAGGGAAGAGTTGGCACTGGGGAATCTTAAAGAGTGTACTTTTATTCCTCCAACTACTTACTCCCTATCCATATAGGAAAAATTGAAATGTTTCATTTTCACTAATAGTGTTAGTGTTTTATATGGGTATTCATTAAATATCAGTAATGTCATGTCAATAACTAATTCGATGTTACAAAGACTAAAATTAAACGAATGTCATGTTTTCAGGAAAGATTTTATTTCTATAACTTTTTGTTGAATTATTCCTAAATATTTAATATATAAATAAACAATAAATAGATTATTTTTTATATCCACATATATTTAAGTAATTTACATGACGAAGATTATAATAATGAATAAGGAGGTTGTAGTTATATTAATTTTTTAGAGGTGTTTTTACCACTATTTTTTCATACAATGGTTCACCTGATGGTTTACTTTGGTAGAGAGGTTAAACAATGTTGTATTTTACATTATACATGGTTGTATGAAATTTATTTGTATATGAATATTTTGAAATGGTTTTCCTATAATAAAATATTTCTATGATGTTTTATTGTAAAATGATATATTTATAAAAACTATATTGAATTTTATAACAATTATCTTTTAGATTTTGATAGAATCGGTCTCTAAAATACTAATCATAGAAAATAACTTGTGAGAGAAGGTATTTATATAATATATTTTATTAAAATTATCATCAATGAGTGGGATAAATAACACCTTTAAATTTTACATAGTAGTAATGATTTTGATCCATATGTTGAATACCACAATTTTTTAGAGATGTGAACCCAAAATATGCTAAAGGATAGATATCAAACACACTTAATTTATAGTTTATGGGATGGTGGTGACATCATATTATATGGAGTTATCTAAAAATATGATTTAAATTTTAAAGTGGATTAAATGGATTTATAGGGAATAAAATAAAAATATTATATCTTGCACTGATTCTGTATTAAAGGGAAAAATGTTCTATACCAAATAACATGATGATTCATTATGATGGAAAATAGCAGAGTTATGCTTATGGAAGAAGTGATGAACATATTTGTTTCAAATGATAGAAATTAAATTTATGAAAATATATAATATTTTAGAATTATGAAATAAATATATGTATTGGATAATAAAATATTTTAGGTTTTTATTTTCCATTTTAAATTTGTGGACAATATGAGTGTAGTGATAGTTTATTAAATATGCTTCATCAAGGGGGTATTTCATTGTTTAATGGCAAATTAATGATTAATTCATAATGGAATCAAATGTCGTGCACTTATTTTATATCTCAGATCAAGAAAAAAATTATTGTATAGTTTTCCATGTTGAAACTAAAACAACTATAGGGTCATAAGAAAATTCATTGTTCTGATTGATATAGAATCATGAAAACATGTGTGGCCTATAATGTTGGAATAAATTTAAATGTTATAAGGGTAATATTTACACTAACAATTATATATTTTAATAGAAAATAATATAATGTAATTTTGATTTAATTTTTATAATTCCTTATATAGTTCATTAATTTAAATGATTTCTATAAGAATGTCTTCATAAATACTAAAAAACCACATAAAAGTTTAAAAACTCTTCTAACGGCATTTCATCTTATGGATGTCGAGGGGAATTTAAATCATAACCTGCCAATTATATATGCACAAATTATAATTAAAGAAACAATGAATGATTAATCATTATTATGGAGGATAAATAATTTTAGTTTCATTTTAATTGATTATATATTAATTTTAATTATTTATTTTATCCATATTCATTAAAAAATATTAATATATTAATAAATAAAGGAGTGTTGAAAATATATAATGTCCATTAAAACTGATGTAACCCAATAAAATAATAATGATGGGATACACGTCACTAGATAAGAAATTGGTGTTCACATTAAATAAATAATTACTTTTTGATGTGATATGAAACAACAGATGTTAATTTTTTATATGTATATTGATGAATCAAGATCAGAAGCTATTTAAAAACCACATCATATGCAATAGAATAAAGCACATATAAATGTGATGGGTAAAGTAGTTGATAAAAAAAATTATAGGAATCATATGCAAGTATTTCATAATAGTAATTTTTTATAAATTATAACAATATAATAAAAAAATTATTTATTTATGTCCACATGATTTTTATATTTATTAGACAATAGAGTCGGTAGTGACCATACAAGAAGATAAACTGCTCATTAGTTTTTAATATGATAAAATAATATAGTATTTTTAGAGGTATAGGTTTTGGAGTGTATCCATGAACATGTTTTTATATGAAAAACCCACAAAAAGTATCATATGAGACGATGAAAGGAATACATGCACAAATATATGCTTTTCAAGATATTATTTCCAATTTTGTTTGGCAGACCAATATATATGAAGGGGTCAAAGGGAAAATGACATGGAATAAATATCTTAACATGAAAAAAAATGGTCATTATAGCTATGAGAATTGTCATTCCCCTAAATTACATACCCTACATGAGGTAACCAATTCCCTTAATTTATCTTTCTCTTGAATGTGAATCAAACAACTTCTGATAGCCATGTTTTAAAATTATTATATAGGGTGATATTGATTGTGACTTGCATTTTTAACCACCCACACACTATCTTATTGTGAGTAGTACAATTTATAATATCCCATGAGACATGCTATATCATAAATAACACCCAAAAGATCACATTGGAGTTAGGACTGATGTTGCTCAAGAGTCGATAACTGAGTAACCTATTCACCTTTATGATCCTGATATTTCAATAGTTAATGTTGCTGTTATAACGTTTATATCATGGTCATATAATATTATAAAGATACATAGGTTATCTATTATATAAAATAAAATAAATAACTTATAATAGATGACAAAAAATATTCTACAGAAAGTTATGATATTGCCTAAAAATATTAAGAGATATGGAAATAGATGGTCAGACCAGGACGATCTAGTTAATTGACCAAGATAAGAAAAAAATATTATAGGAGTACCTTCTCCCCACCAGTTCCCCTCCAACATTTATTATAATTATAACATTAAATATATACCACATTCAATGATCGATATATTTCTTGTATTCCATGTGTGGAATTAAAATTTGGAACTATCGTTACACTTGTAGTTATTCTCTAAAGTATAAATGAGATTATAATGTTTGAATGGAAGATAGTTTTAGTAGTGAATACACACATAAAGTTTATTTTCCAAAGATGTCATTCAAAAAAATAATCCAATATATTAATTAATTTTAATAGATACTTATATTTTATATTGGATTTTATATTACTACTACATTAATGGAATCCCAATTGAATCATAGTTTGGGTTCATTAATCTCAATATCATTTCTACAGAAAAAAATAAATTAGTGTTATAAGAACATGAAATGGAGAAACATGAGCTAAAATATGCATTTTAGAGGAAAATAATAGAATATATACTCTTTATGATATCTTCAATGTATGGGTAAAACATTCCAATTTTATTATATAAAATATATTTTTTATTTTATCATTACATTTTTTAGGAAACACTTGATGGTGATTTCAATCAATATGGATACCTTAAATATTTATTTTTTTGATCTAATTAATGTATATTAAGAAAAATTCCCTAAATGATGTGAATTGTGTGTTTTTAATGAATTACAATAATCCTTGAATTATAGGTTTCAATTTTTGTTTTAACCTATATTTTATTTATTGCAATGTGACTAAATATTGGGTAAATGATCGATTAATGTTGGTGGCTAAATATAATGATCAAATGGATTAGATAAAATATAAACATGTTGAGGTATATATATATATAACAATTTAACTATCTAGGCTTATTTCAATAAAATATACTTATTCTGTTAAATGATTCTACAGTGTCTGAAACAAGATAATGATAATAATTTTTGATATTATCGCTAAAATTTTATCAATGATTTGTTAAAACATAGAATGAATATAATCCTTAAATAGGAAATTTACTAATTTCATTAGAATTACATTAAAATTTTTTAATAATTTTTTATTTGTCTATAATTTTTTAGTACTCCAATGATTACTGAAAACTATTATGTCAAAATAATATGTAATAATTTTCAAAGATGTGTGGGAAGCATACATGGTGTAAAAATATTATTTGATATCAAATTTAGATGATTACTACTTTGTTTGTGCTTATGGATGGGAAATGACCATTGAATCATATTTGGGGTGTGAAACCTTAGAATCATAATGCCTATATATCATTTCTATCTATTCCTCACGAATAAGTATAACAGAGGAATCTGATTTGATTATAAATGAATGGGTAGAATATATAGTTTTAGAATGTATACAAACATCATCAAGAGGTGACTTACTACTACTTATTTAGTTAATTTTCTGATAATATTATTTATATTGTATGTCAGTTTCCTTATCATTTGTATCTTATTCTTATTTTATTAAATGTACGTATTATTTCAAAACACATGTCAAAAGATCAAAACTAAAGGAAAAATCTCAGATTTTTGGAAAAAAATATAGAACTGATCGAGAAGTCATTTTTGACTAGTAAAAATTGACTTCTTATAAATCTAATAGATGATATGGTCATTCTAACCAAATGTGTTTTTTTAATAAAAATTTTTCATTTTAGTTTAAAACGTATATCAAATAATAAAAAAACCAAAATATCTTTGATTGTTTTCAAACATTATAAAAACGATCCATAATTCTTTTGAAAAATGTAAGAATTGGCAGTAAATCAACCAGACACCCGATATGGTCAGTATGACTTGAAGTATGTGTTTTCATAGACAATAGTGTCTTTTTAGATTAATAAATTCATGTAATAGTCATTAATGATCAAACTAAATCCGATTGTACACATATAACATGAATATGAGACTTCCTACTACTTATTTAGTTTTTTATCTCATCATTTTATCTATTTTTTTAGTTAATTTAAATATATTTTTAACTAATAAATATATTGTTAATTTTTATAGAGATCATGAATAAATTAATTATTATAAAAGGATGATTCTTTCTTATAGTATGATAACTTACTCAACAATGATAATGAACTCAAGATGATTTAATTTTATTTTTATTCATCAATGCATTCATCATTTCAGGATTTCAATTAACAATATGGTTAATTAACCAAGTATGTTGAATACAGTGTAGGATGAAAAGACAAGGATTAATCAACAATACCTCAATATGATATATGATATACTCGGTATGGATCAAAAATTATAATTTCAATTAAAAAAGACTTTTATTAATGTATTTTATCATATTTATGTTTTATTTTATTCTTTATAGTATTAATATTTGTGGGAATTTTTTTCATTTTAGGTGGATTCTATTTCTAGGGTTGAGGTGGTTTGTATAATGATTCCTTTGTTCATGTGATATTGGACATTTTGGACACAACTGAGATAATGGAAATAAGGAAATGGGTCAAGAATGTATACAGACTACATGAAAAGGATAATTACATCTACTCATTTAGTTAATATTGTTATCAGTTTTTCAGATAGTTGAAATCAAAACACCAAACAAGTACACTATATGAATCACCTCAATCTGATTCAAAGTTATATCTGTATGACCTAAACCCTTTTATTATTTTATAGTATAAATTTTTGTTCAAAACACATATCACATACTCAAAACTAATAAAAACACTCATATTATTTTGATACTTTTGATGAATGATCCATAGGAAATATATGACATGTAGAAATCAACTGCCCCAAATTATTACTCATGGTCTAACTAGTATCACTCCATGTGTATTAGATATTTAAAATTTATGTTCTTTTTGGAAAGGACATAAATTTATATAGGGAAATTAGATAAAATACATTCATATTACATTAATAGTTTATTAAAATAATACATTTGTATTTTTTTACATGTGGGAATCATCCTAACTTTAACACGATATACAATGTGCCTGGTATGACTCAAATTTACCTCTATCAGTCTTAAATTTAAATTTTAGTTAAAAAATGTCACTCGTTGAAATATAAGTTATCACACTATGATAATAATTATAAGTTTAGAAAATTAAACTTATATAGTATGTGACCAATGGGAATTAGTTTCACATAATCAGGAAAAATGTTATAGCTGATGTTACTCAAAGTTCATGATTCAAATTTAAAATTTTATTTTAGAAAAAAACTAATGTGTCAAAGTACATGTTGATAAAATGAATTTGTATTGTTATTATTGATTAATAAAATTATCCTTAAGTAATTTTTTATGTGTAGGAATCAGCCTCACCATAATATATTGAATGGTGTGACTTGTATGACTTCATGTTTGAATTTTTATTTAAAATTGACATTTAATTTAATAAAAAGGAAATGTTACAAACTCAAAACAGATATAAAACATTATAATATTTTTGATACATTATAAAAATGACCCATATGTCATTTTTTGGTGTTGAAATCAGTCTTACAAAAATCTGACACACAATGAGTCTAATGTGACTTGAAGTGTCTTTTATGAGTTTAAAATTTAAATTTACATTAAAAACATGAACCAATAACTAATAACTGAGGAAACACACTCATAATGTCTTAATAATTTATTAAAACCATTCAAATTTTTTTTAATCATTTAGAAATCAGTCTAACATAATATCGAGACATGATCTGTCTAGTATAACTAAGATGCATATTTCTATTTTTATAATTCGCTTTAGTAAAAAACAGAAGTGAATAAATCAAAATATGATAAATCATGTTTCAATTTTTTGAAACATTTTTATATCTATCCCTATGTTATTTATGATATTTAGTAATTATATTCACTAAAATCCCAGTCACGGTAATGCTAGTATGACTCTAAAGGTGTCTTTTTTTTAATATATGTTAATTAATGTAAAAGGGAAAAGTGAAATACTGAAATTTGATAAAACACAATATGATTATTTTTATACATAGTAAAAATATCAATAAGTATTTTTATACATGTATGAATTATCTACATCTCAATATTTATTACATCCTAGAATATAATTACATAAGTTTCTATTTACATGGTACGACAAAGGATCTTCTAAAGATAAGTTTCATTGAAAACTGGTAGATTATACAAGAACATAATAAAATTAATATATTCCAAATTTATTTATTTATCATAGATTCATACGATGTACATTTATTACATCAAATAATGTGGGTATGTACAAAAGTGGAAAGGATGAGTATAAGGCATATTGTGGGAATCTAAGGGAAAACATTTACATATGATATTTAGAAATATATATAATAACCTGAGTAATATCATAATGGCATGACAATGAGGATTATAATAACAATAATGAAAAATAATTTTGTATACAACATTTTTTTAATTTATTCATAATAATATCACTGTGGATTTTCATAGATTTTTCAAAAAAATTACCAAGGTTATTCACCGAGGTATTAAAAAACATGTCATCTTTAGAGATTAAATTCCTTAGTGAATAGATATGAGAGATATCAGGCTTCAAAATTAAAAATTCGTAAATAATTTGATACACATAGATCATAAATAATATTTCATAAATAACCTATGGAGAATAATGGATGTGGGCTTCATAACAAAATCATGATATTTTTGAGTAGATCATAAACACATTATATTTATGTCATTTTAAAAACATAAAAATTAAATCAATTTTTATGTATGTCAATCCCAAAATAAAATAGATCATTTTGAAATCTATGTGAGACCCCTAAAAAATAAATAGAATTGGGTATTCCCCAAAAGAAAATAAAAATGAGAATTTTCCTTAAAAAATGTGATAAATTTTAAGATGAATATTCAGCAGCATAAATGTATAAAATACGGTTTTAGAAAATGGAAAAAAGAGAGGGGAAAAAGTAATCTGATTCATAAAATAATATTAACATTGTATAGGGGTAGAAAAAAACTAATATAATAACATAGTTTGGAAATGTGAAATATATACAACCTAAAAAGTGAACATGAAAGGGAAATAGATGTTCAGATTTCTTTTTCCATGAATAATAATCCCTATAACACAATGAGTGATACCTAATCAGATTGAGTACGACTTAGTAGTACACAATGGTAGGTAAATTAATCTTCATTTATGGAGGATGAATTTTTAGTGAATGAAAATGGAGAAATTAGTGGGTGTTTAAAGAAAATGAGGAGGATTTCTTTTTTAATTTCCCAGGACACCTAGGTGGAGGTAAATAAAAAACCATGGTATTTCCCATGGGATTTTCCCATGTTATTAGAAAAATGTATAATATTTCATGTATCATTGTTCCACAAGTGTCTGCCAAAATTTTATATCAATTAATTTGAAATGAAAAGTACGTTTTACACAAAATAACATTTGTAATGTTATTGTTTAAATTTTAATATTGGGAAAGTGAAATATAGATCATGAAATTGATGAAAATATATTAAAGTAAATGATATTAACAAAATAATATTATTTGAGTCTTGGATTGTTATTAATTATTTATTACACCATTATGAAAACATTTAGTTTCCATTTTTCATTCTGAAAAACTCAAACGATATTTTTACTATTTACAAAAAATTAATGTATTTCAGAAAATTCTCATAAATAAATTATATCCTAATGTAAACATTATTATTTCAATAATTATTTTGTTTTTATCATATTAATTATCTTAATATAATAATCTTAACATTTAAATATGATAATTCTTATTTATTAAAAACAAGAGAAGATATAAAATTTATAGAGAAATTTATAACACTTAAAAAATAAAGTTATTTTGTCATTTGAATTTATATAGATGTTTTTAATCATAATATTTCACTAAAATAAAAATTATTAAAAAAACAATTGTTTATTATAATCATTATATGTTTTCTTAAAAATATAATTTCTATCCGAAAATTCAATTTATATATTTTTTCATATAGTTATGAAAAAATATTCTCAAAACACAATTGATGGGAAACATTTTTATTTCTAAACTGAGATTAAAATTTAAATAAATATCCCTCGACATATAAACCCTAACAAAAACATTATATGACCTAAGGGTGAGGTGTATGATGGTGATAGATTTCTAGGGAGCCTCGACTAACATCATCCGAGTTATTATTTCCACTAGCATTAACTTCTCCTCAAGGAGATTTAATTCAAGATTCACTTATTGAATCAATGCTTAGGAATGGTGAAGAGAAAATCCTAGTGACACTACCACCCTCCCATGTTTTGAAAAATGGTATTAGTATGAGACAACTATACTAGTTGAGACCATCATCCCTCATTTATGTTTTCATTATCCTTTTCCATTTCATCTTATAAATATTAATTAAGAAATTAAAATGATTATCAAGATTACTTTATCCAATGGTCATGTTAAACAATGGTCATAATTTACCAATAGTCATATAATGGTCAATACCTAATGTTTCATATTTCAAATTATACTAACATCATTACTGATGAGGTATAGTTTTATAGAGTGTACAATAACATACCACATATATATTAAAGAAATAATTATCATTAAATTATTTTTGGTCCTTATAATATGGTACACAATGTTCCTATTATTACTCAAAGTGATGGTTTTTAGGTTATGATTTACATTTTAGTTATAAAGTGGTTTTACTCACTGAATCCCAAGAAAACACCCATTTATTATATTGATAATTTAGGAAAATGATTCTTATGTTTTTTATGATGCGTTGGAATAAATATCATGTGAAAACAACAAAAAATGTTACAAATATGAATCAAAGTATGAGTTTCCAGATTAAAAAAATATAATAAAAAAATAGAATTAATATACTCAAAATTTGGAAAAGTTTTTCATATTGTTTTGATACTTTAGGAAAATAATCCATATGTCATTTTCTGATGTGTAGGAATCATATGCACCATAATCTATTCCATGGTGTGACCAATATGACTCAATTTGTGTCATTTTATTTAATATTGATTTTAATTTTAGTATAAAAAACAAGTAACATATCCAAATACAATAAAAATAATTTTTTTGATAGTTTAAGAAAACTCTCCATAAAGTATTTTTAATGAGTTGGAATCAACCACCCCTCAATATGATACATGGGGTTCCCAATATGACTCAAATTTTCTTTTATTAGCTTAAAATTTCCATTAAAATTCAAATTGTGGTTCTCAAACAGAAAACCAAAGAAAAATTATCTTATTCAATTGATAATTTAGTAAAAATATTCATAAATGAATTTTTATGGGTTTGAATCAAACTCACATCAAAATGATACATGAAATGACCAATATGATGCAATTTTCGGGTTTCCAGTATAACATGTAATTTTAGTATATAAACCATTTGAAAAACTGAAAACTAAACAAATGCATTCATATTCTTTTGATACTTTAGGTTAATGATCCATATTTCATTTATGATGTGTAAGAATCTTGCACATCTAAATTTGAATCATGATCTGACTGATATGACTAAATTTTTTTCATTTTATTTAAAATTGATATTCATTTTAGTTTAAAAATTTTGATATTTTTTTCATTAACTCTTTATAGTATTACTATGATGTGGTTTTTTATTATACAGGAGAATTATTTTTCTCAAGATGGGGTTGTTTTTTTTGTAAATACAATGATCAGGGGTTGGGGTCAATGTATGAAATAACATTGATGTTTTTGAATGTCCACGATAATTTTTTCATACCCATGAAATTGTAAAAACCATTTTTTAAATGAATTTAATATCATGTTTTATGTATTATTGTTTTCAATTTTAGTTCTTTTTAATTTTTGTATATTCAAACTCTATTTTCATTTATTTTTAGTATTTTTTCTGTTGTAACAAGCTGAAATTTTATTAGCATGCTACATCAGTATTCCACTTTATCAGAAATTTGGGTAGCAGAGATTGGGGGTCCATTATCATCAGTAATGAAAATCATTGATAAATGAGTTCCTTTATCTCTTCTTCAAAAAGCACTGATAATGGAACCTTTTATTTACTCATTTTTATCATTGATAAAGTATTCCATTTTTATTTTTTTTCTACAACTGATTAAATTCTTTGGATTTGAAATACGCTCAGATATTTGGCACTTTTTTACTAAAAAAGGACAATTTTAGAAATGATAAAGGCCAAAATTTTAGTATTCTGGGAAATAGGTTAGAAAAGCTCCACCCTTCATTTTTATTTTGGGATGATTTTTAGATAACCCCTCCACTAACATGGACTTGATCTGGCTTTTTGTAGAGGCCATGAGAGTCCATTATCCCTTATAAGTAAATCCAATTTAACTAATATGAAGGATATTTTATAAATAAATCCCGTTCAAGTCCAAAATTCATGAATCTAAAGGATTATCACACATGTGATTCGCGTAGTTCTGAGGGTTCCAACTAGCCCAGAGTTGAAGATGTCTCATTCACCAAATGAGGGTGGGAGGTTTTTACCAACATTGAATGATCCATCCAGTTGAACGAATTTATTTCTATTTACCTCAATGGGTACCTTCTCCCATCCTGGCAGAAGGGTGGATTTATAGTTTTCAGATTTCTTATTGATGAATCTATGTAAAGATAGAGACACACTAGTTTTCCTATTCCTATGACATCCAAATTACACGACATCATATTCCAAATTTATATGTGTAAAATAACACATTGAATATATTTTCCAATTCAAACAACTTAAAAATTTTGGGAAAGCTATGAGGCCTTGTCTTATATGATTTCAATCTATAAGGAAATCCTTTATACCAGAATTGATGGTATAATTCTCTATGAATGGTATGTTCCTTTTTCGTTCAGTCATATGTTTTGATATATTCATAGGGAATTCTCTATCCCTCTTTATGTCCTATCATAAAATAATACAATGGTGGCACTCGATTTCTTCATATTTTTTTACCAGATAGGATACTCAAATTAAAATATAATTTCACCCAAACTATAATTTTATTTCTTTACCTCCAGTTTATTTATAGATTTGTATTCCCTTATATATGAATTGAAAATTATCCAAATCAGTGTTTGAATTTGTAATTTTACCACTTACCAATGAATCCCATCCCATTATGATAAATAAACTCATATCTATGAGACCAAAAACCTCAGAGATTCCTTATAGTTATGTGAGACACTTATCATTGGTTTATTTACTAGGATAAGTGTTAAATGTACCTGATAATATAAGCACGTTTCATGTGAGTGAGGTGGTATATACACTAATATTTCCCATTGTGTTTCATCAATAAAAATCATGGGGGAATATAATTACAATGAACTATGGGGGGATTCTATTCAAGGTGGATATATGCAGGTATGGATTTACATTTTCTACGTCCCACATATGAATATCATTTAAAATCAAAACCATATAGGGTGCGTATTTTCATCATGATCTCATTAAGACGATGAAAATCATGTTTTTTTGGATCCACTACTCATCCCTACTGTAGAAGATAGTGGTTCATGGAATTATGGAGGTTTTAATGGATTAAAATTTAATCCCTATCAGTGATTTAATAGTAAGACTATCCATTCCAAAATATTCAAATTATTATTCATCATTTGAAGGTGTGTTAATTTATTTTTCATTTCCATGGGTATGGAATGAAACTTATTGGGTCTAGTAACAACTGCCATAAATGATATACTCTCCCATTGGAATGGTTATCAGGTCATACATCGAAGGTGACCTAGGGACATATAGTGAGTGATACATGGGTAAATTGGTTATAATGAGGGTGAAGACTACCATCTATAAGGGGTCACAATCTATTAATTTTTCTATATTATCCTCTGATCATCAGTTTTTTTCCTTTCGGGTCCCCTCTTTAATGATGATATGGGAAATCACTCAATCTAAACTATCATTACCCTCTCACCAAGAATCATCAAGTATAAATTACAATTTACATATGTTTCTATTTTGAACAATTTTTATAGCTCATCCTATTTTGTTAAATGTGTGAAGGTCCACACTGTGTCCTCCTAGTTGAAGATACATATATCCTAAATGATATGAGTGGGTGTTCTTCTAATATATTTGAACATTCAATATTGCACATTTCCTGCCAAAAAGTGGAATCATTTGAGGTTCCATAACCATTAGTCCTGGTTACTACTGTAGACATTCTGATGGTCATTCCATTTGACCTGCCACATGGAAAAACACATATAGAGGAGGATGATGGTAGTATCTATCCCTAGAGTTATTTTTACATGATGGAGACATCTTTAGGATAATGTAAAAACTTCTTCATAGGCCAACAATATTTTCAATTTTTTATTATTACAACCAATAATTTGCCTCTCTTACCACCCTTCGAGGAATAGAGTGTTATATGATGATGGGGAAAATATCAATGGTGAATCCAATTAACTCATCACAAGAAGGTTTCGCCTCTTCCACTGATGTTGGGATTAGGTGGATAAACATTTCCAATGATTCAATGGGTAATGGAATGATTCTATCATTGATCAGAGACATTGAAAATATGATACAATCATATTATTCACCTTCTAAGTAATAATAATTCAGACATATTAAGAATTTACCCGATCCTTGTAGAATTATTCTTTGGGAATTACCCAAAATGATTTATCTAATTAAGAGTATATCAGTATTTCCAATTCAAAAAATTCAACCATTACAAGTCCCTCACTCAATGACATAGCCCTAGATTATATTGACGTTCCCAAACTAAAATTGAGTCTATTCTTAGAGTCTACAAAGATATATAATCTAATGAATTGGTATGTATTGGTGGATGTTTATAACCTAATAATAGAGGTCCTCTTATAGGAGTTTAATGACCAACTAGGTCACCTCCAGTATATTTTTACCACCCCCTGCTATGGTAGATTTGAATATATAACTCTATATGACTATTTAATATACGTTATTTTCCTGAGAGATCATATAAGGGCCCTTGAATTAAGGGTAGTAGTTTTTTAAGAATAATATATAGTTATGTGATTTTGGGATGAGGCTAAAATCTAGGATTTCCAATGAATAGAGTAGGAAGGGGCTTAACGAAATTTGATCAATGCTCTGAAGATTTAAATTGGCCGATTACAGTCTAACATTGGCCATATTCAGTAATAGATTACATGGTCTCCAAATTAACATAAATCATTATTGAAATCAATTTTTGAGTAATAGATGATCCTTGAACAAGTAGATAAGTGCCTAATTGGTGTTTTTTTCAAGGATGGTACATTGAAGAATACTATAGAGGTAGAAACTAAATTCATTGATCAATTTATCCAATCCATTGCCTCCTATAAGAATAAGTTAGTATAGCTCATGTAATACATTGACTGATTAATGTAATGGTCCATTATATTCAGAAAGACTCATTTTTTTTAGGATTAATGTGGTAGAATCTATGTTGTAAATATTCCCCCATCTTTTTGTTCATCATCAATGATGAATCCTTTTCATTCATTGAATGTCACTATTAGGATTTCTTTCATTAAAGAAGTGAATTCTATTTCATTTATATGAGATAATATGGATCATTAATGATATGTGACATTTATATAATACCATTTTAAGTAAAATTCCTATATTTTAACTTTTAAATCATAAATATTTATCATTGTAATCACTAATGAATGACTAATTACTTGAGATTCCACATTGATGTATATTATGTGGCTATCATAGGAACACCTAGATTAAATAGATAATTTGGGTAAATATATGACCTAGTGGGAATGTTGTATAATTTTTCATTATTTCATTACCTTTAAGGATAATATATGGATTCTATTGGGGTAAAAATAATGATAACTAAAAGATTAGTATCCATTTTCATCACCATATATTCTTCCTATGTTTCATATGGGTAATTATTTTTGGGCATGGATATGGATTTTTATTAAGATAACGATTTACAAGAGTTTTACCTATCATGTTTTATTCTATTTCCATTTTATATGTGTTGAATATTTCTTGGATAACATAATGTTCTTGTCCAGTGAGCAGAGAGTCAAATTTTCCTAGTGTCCAGGTTTTTGGAATTTAACCTATATATAATTTTGTCTCTTTCAACTTGATTCCTATAGTCTTTCAAATTATAATTTTTCAATAGTTTATACCACATTATCTCAGACCATCTATTTGATGTAGTTTAGGGTCAGTTAGCATAGATTTTATATTTCTATAGTTTATATAATTTTTGCTCTGATCATCTATTTATATATTTCTGGGTGCTTTTTCTCAAATCATCTATTTCTATAGTTTTTTGTCTTCAAGATTATATCATCTATTTTTATAATTTTGTGTCTTTTAGCTTGGACCATCTATTAAAATAGTTTAAAGTCTTCTAGATCGAAATAATTAGTGATGTAGTATATAATATTTTATCTTAGAAAACTTATGGATTTATTTTAGGGTAGTGTATATTATACCTTATATTTTTTGTAGTTTAAGGAGTTATAGCTTGGTCTATATAATGCGTTAGTTGAAGGTCTTCTAGCTTAGGCCATTTTTTACACATAGTAACTGCTAGGTATTCATGACAGTTTAAATAAAACTTCACTCATGATGGGATTCTGAATAATCAGTGACCCATAGGGGTTATTATACCCTAAATTCTAAATTAATATTCTAATTATTGAATTTTCGTTAAGGATTATAGAACCCTACATTCTTGTAGAACATATAAATGAAGAATATCTATGATGGGTTCTGACAACATGAATCATCAATGGGATTCAGTCTTTTATAGTGAAAATGTTATGATATTAGGTCCAATTGAAATGTTGGAATATAGTTTGTGTATTTATAACCCATAATATTGAAATGAGGGAGAAGGAATGGGGGTGAAATAAATGGACGATGATAAAAAACATGAAGGTTCTATGTTCATCCACTATTTTCTCGTGCTCATGATGTTTTTATATTTCTTATTATAAATAAAATATTCCTCTAGTTTATGGTTCAGGGTCCCTTATGAATGCTTCCATAGGTATTCTATTCACGTTCAAAAAAGATATATAAGCGGTATTATCCATGTTCCATAAAATATCTATGATGATTAAAATGTTTGGATGATGGAGGGGGGTATGAAATAAAAAATATCCAAGAAGGGTTCTATAACTATAGGGTAGTTAGTTTCTAGTTGGGAAGCTATGTCCCTACTCCATGTGTTTCATGTCATGTTGTGTGGGTCATTAAAAGGTTTTTAAATGGAATATCACATTCCTACTTTGAGAATGGGTACAATTCATGGTGGAATCATGTGAAGGTTCCAAATCCACATAAATAGTCCATTTATGGGTATTGTAATTCTTGGTCAAGGAAAATATGAGATAAATGGAATTGAAAAAATATGGGTATGAGTAAACTATAGATAATAGAAAAATCCCATATACCATGTAGTCCAGAAAATAAATCTATCAGTTACGGGGGCCTCTCCTCTCTGACTAAATATACTCATAGCACAATCTCAATTGTATTGTGTTAATTCCCATGTGAATCCAAGTGAAAAAATTTTATATTATCCAAACTCTATTACATGTTTTCTATAAGTAAGATGTAGGGGGAGATATTCCATTGTCCATGGGCTTCCATGTTATGAATATCAATTAAATGGATTTGTTGGTATTAGCACCATAATAAAATATATGAATGTGGTTCATGGATGAAAAAATATCCAAGATTTGTTTGAGCTCTCTATAAGTTTTTTTTCTTTTGGGGAATACATTATCTAGGTAAATAGATGTGATAAATTATTGATATATCTTTTTATTGGACTAGGGGGTCCCCGGATAAGAACATGTCTTTTACTAGGCCCAAAAGATAGAGCCTATGATCTCTGTTGCCATTTTTTATTTATGGTCTAACATTTAAATAAACTCTATAGATGATGCTTATATCTTGAAAAGACATGACTTTCTTGCATAACTCCCTTTGTGGGTTATAAACTAGACATGTTTTATGTCTCTTTGACTAGAATTTAAGGGAATTTTAGGCAAATGTTTAAGGTCTCAAAACATTGAATGAAGTGAATGGATTTTATTTTCAAGAGGCACATAGACCTAGTGTGAGATAAATGATACACAATACCCAAAATAGGATTCTTAGGTATAACAATTCTCTTAAATCCTTGTGTGATTGAGATGGAAATGTTTTAGGAAAACTCTATTGGATTTATGGTATTGAGTAATGGTACGAAAGATTCATTTTGAAAATGAATGTGAATCACTATAAGGTGACGAGATCTACTATAATGAATTTATGATTCTCTAGGATCATAAGGCCAATCCAAAATGGGAAATTTTTAATTGGTTGAGATTTTTAATTACCTTATGTATATCTATATATTTAATTGTCAAAAATAAATATCTTTTCATATTTACTATGGTCAAGAAAGGTTTTTGTATTCCTATGGTGCTCAAGAAATTAACAAGGATTTATGGATTGAGGTTCCCTGAAAGAAAATGGATGTACCCCAAACATTGTTTTAACAATGTAAGTCTATAATTTTACTTTTATGATGATTGAAAATGGGATATAGTCTTCATAAGTTAATATCATTCAATGTAGATTTATTTTCCATGTAGTTTAACGTCATGTGACGAGGACATTTTTCTTCCTGTTTAGCATCATACAGTATGGATGTCGAAACTGAATTGAAATTGATAAATATATTTTTGGAGAAACTTTAACTTGTTTGGTTAATCTTGATATGGTAAACACTTTAATCCATAAACAGTCTTATTTATTTGTATCCATATTCTAGGGACCTTCTAGTCCATATTTATCTAATGCGAAAGCAATCTGTATATTGATCTAACTCGTACATAGGTTGGGGGAATCTGTATAACTTCACCCTCATAAAATAGGGGTTTATGCATATTTTATGGCTAGGATTACATATTAATATTGTAATAAAAGGAAAAATTCCATAATTACCACCTTAAAATCAATATTTATGCATATATCTAGCTCATGTTAAGGGGAGGGGGCACTCTATTTTCTTCCCTTAATAATTGATGTAATTATTCTCATCTAAGGGGTCCTCTAGATTAATCTTGATCAAACATAGGGATAGTTAATTTCCATTATTTATTCTTATATGGAGGTAAACAATTATCCTCTATCATGGATTCATGTACAGGATAACCCTCCCTATGAATTTTTATCTCTTTAAGGATGGACCACATTTCATGCAATTTAATATCAAGAAAGTACGAGGTTGTTAACTGTTTCTTAGAAATTTTATCTAAAAATATCATTTATATTAAAAGAAAAATTAGTTAAAATGGGTCTCCACAAGATATTCATACTCAAATGCAATGGTACAATTATATTATTCCATAATTATAATTAGACTATGAGTATGATGCCAAGATGTGTAACATAGAGAATATCTAAATCCATATTAATAGATTATTTTTTAAATGTATAGATCATAAAAAAAATAATATATTAGTTAACAAGAAGTGGGAACTG
The DNA here is from genome assembly GCA_963277665.1 of Viscum album. Classification (NCBI taxonomy): domain Eukaryota; kingdom Viridiplantae; phylum Streptophyta; class Magnoliopsida; order Santalales; family Viscaceae; genus Viscum; species Viscum album. Next base: position 1,793,643,966 of record OY728121.1, read on the forward strand.
ATGGGTTGAGGTCAACCACATATAATGGCAAAAGTCCATATTCAACATAGTTTGGATAATAAACCCCATGATTAAGGGGGACATCCCTTTGGTACAAAACATCCTTTAGGGAAATACAATTTGAGATTATTTCAGACCTCTAGTGATTCCTAGCTAGGTCCTTTAGATTATCTTTTCCTTATTAAAAATTTTCTATAGAGTAAAACTGAAATCGAGGAATACTAGGGTCTATTGTATTCAAAGAGAGGAATATCATCCGGATATATTGGTTGGTTGCAACTCAGATAACGAATTTATAAAGTTGGTTCATCGTGAAAATAAGATTCAAAAAGGGTTTGATCACCATAAATTCTTTGCTACGATGTATTTATCACATCTCTATATTATGGGATAAAATATTCATGGGATTATCTGTACAATGTGAAGACATGATGTCCTGTCATTTAATTCCATGAAACAAGGATGTTTTCAAGCAATTTAAAATCTTGTTTCTAGGATGTTTCATGTATGTGACCGAAATAGAAAATCTAAACATCACTGTGTGTCTTGTTATTTGGTAACCATGCCATAAATAGTTATAATTTCACATAATCCCATCTTTAATCCTGATGCATTAAAAAGGGATGGGGAATTTTAATCCATTTCATCATGGTGGGACCTAGGACATGTGGTATGAGTGTCATTATATAACATATAATAAAAATTATCGAGAGACTATTAGTTCTAATATAAATTATTTACAGTTTAATTTCATGTTTTCGAGACTTGGAATATGATGGACCATACTATTGATCCATTCTTAATCTCTATTGCACATTACGAAAAAGAATGATATGGATATGGAGAATGATGATAGAAAAGGAGGTGTAATAAGATATTTTTATGAAAAAGGAAGTTAAATGTTCATGAGGGACACATACCTTGAAATGAAAGGGTACAAGAATTAAATTTCAAAATATTTCTTTGACAGTGGGATAAAACAACTTATAAGAACACGCTCTTTGTCTATGTGTAAATTCTCTAGAGATTAATTATAGGGTACTTTAGGATTTGTCGGTACATATAATATATTTTCTACATGGATGAACATGGAATAATGGTTCCATTGTTCATTGTGGTGTTAATAAAATAATATCAACAAAAGAAATTGGTTGGTGTAAACATAGATATTGAATATATGAAGTTGGTTCGTGGTGAACATAATATTAAAGAAGAGTTCAAACACACTAATGGATATGGAATTTTGTATTGGAAACAGTTTTCTTGAAAATGGGTATGATATGAAATTATTGACTACCCAATAATAAGGTACATGATCCATTCTATATGAAAACATTTTATCATGCAGTTTAATGTCATGTGTCTAGGATTTTGTCAAGTAGTTTAATGTCATGTGACTATGATGTGGTCATGTAGTTTAACATCATGCTAATAGAACATTATTATTTCTCTAAGTCACATATCATGTGTACCAGATAGAGTTGCTTTCTAGGTTTCCTAATCATGAATGTTCTATTCATAGATTGGAAAAAAATGGATAAAAAGGAATTGAATTAAGATGCTTGAGAGTATATGATGGGAAATATGTGGGAGTGTCAATAATTTATAGTGTACTATAACCACTACATTGATATTACTCTCATTGCGGGACATGTTTTGTATTTATGATTAATCATGATTGTTACCATGATAGAGGATCCATGAATCACTATATATCATGTGAAAAAAGGAATATAGATTCGAATAGTTGTCATATGGTTTCCTGCATTGGTCTTTAAAATACATAGAGTGGAGTGAATTTTTCTATACCAATTTTGGTTGAACCTAGGATCTGAAATTTAGGTCTCATTACATATCATGTGGTAATTGTAATCAAGAATAATGATGTTCTATAAAGGAAAGAAACCATGTATTTCTAACTAATACAGAGGTGGTAGTTATATATATATATATATATATCTAGTAGAAACAATATATGAGATCTAGGTGTCACTATATATTCATTGATCGAAGGAATTAAGACGTGTGTAGTTCATTAATAGAGAAATGTCTATATAGTGTGGACCCATATGATGAGGGGGATATTTTTCAATTTATATTATTGTTGGTCCTAGGATTTGGGATATGTGCATCAATATATATTGTATAATATTAGTAATCAATCCATAAAAAATTTGTAAAAGGAAAACTCTCCACGTAAGAATGACCCATACACAAAGGGGGTATTTTTACAATTATATTTTGGTTGGATCCATTATTTGAGATATGGTAGTCCCTATGTATCATGTGAAGGATAGAATCAAGGAAAACATAGTTCTTGAACATAAAACACTCAATGTAGGTATAACGAATATGTAGAGTAGGAAAAAAATTTCCAATATATTTTGGTTGGAATAAGGAGTTGGTATTTTTGCATCCCTACATATCATGTGATACAAGGAATAAATCCCCACATAGTTCTGGAATGGAATACACTCGACACAACTCTAACACGTATATATAGGGGGAATTTTTTTTGGTTTATAAAGGTGATGGACTAAGGATTTGTGAGCATGGAATCAATATTTATGTTGTGATGGTAGGATTCAATCCAAATGTATTTCTTAGTTGAAAAAATCTCCACAAATGTCTAAATCATATGCATAGGGGTGTATTTTCTAAACTTATATTATGGATGGTCCCATGATTTGAGATTTGGGAATCACTACATGTCTATGATGAACATATCAATCCATTTGTAGTTATTGAATGGGAAAATATCAATGCAGGTGTGACCCACATATAGTGGGGAACATCCTATTTTTTTGTTGCTTCACCCAGTATGTACGATATGGGAATTGCTATGTATCTTTTCATAGAAGGAATCAAATAGAATGTTTATCAATAATGAAAAAAAGTCCCTATGTAGATCTGAATCACACAAATGGACCGATGTACAATGTTTTTCTTTTGCACAGATATAGCTCATGCATACTGATCCATAATTGAAGTAATGTTCTCTATGTAGTTTATCACAATGTGTTATAGATATATACCACATTGTTTAATATATTTCCTTTAGGATTCCATATTATATTTAGTTTAAATACTTCGTCGTGTACTTGCGACACATACAGATGTTATGAAAATTTCCATTTTGTGAAACTTTAATTGGTTGGGGTGTGAAACATTTCCCAACCATTGTGGCCAATGATTAAGATACATTAAAATAGAATTTATGTATGATTTAATTCCATTATTTATGGTGTTTTATAATTTATGGTTTCATTTTTTATAATTTTGATTCTGGAAGACAATACCATCTTGAAGGAACAAGTATAGGGAAAACATTATTTATGGTGTGCAAAATATGGTTTCGATGAACACTGTGATTGTGAAATCTAAGCACCCATTTATCCTCATTTTTCTTCAATTCATCAACATGATTTTGTGATTTCTCTTCATCTAATAGTTTTTTATAGATTACTATTTTCACGACCCGACCCAACGAGGCTAGAGCTACAACTCCCCAAGCCCACCTCTAATTTTCCAGGGGAAGGCGTCTAGTGCTGAGTAGGCTATCACACACATGGGACGCATTAGCCAAAGGTAACTATACACACGCACCCACACAATCCTCCCTGAAATAGTGTAGGGATATAGAAAATTGAAAAGTAAATGCATGCACACAACTATCCCACAACAAGAGTACAATAGAAGTACAAAAAGGAAAAAATAGGGCCCACCAAAAGAAAACTACAAAAGAGTCCAACCTACACAGAAGGAGGGGAAGCACTGCCAAACCACATGCCGGTAAGCTCCTTGACATAGCTCTTGTAAACACCACGGTCAAACCCACTCACTAAGCTCGACCTGCTCTGGGTCCTCCTGGGACTCCATCGAAAGGCCTGTGGTCTTCCCAAGACACAAACAGCTGCGGGCAAAGCCCGTGTAGGGGTGAGTATAACAATACTTAGTAGGAAACCAAAAAACCCAAAAAAAATGGGAGAAACTGAAAGGAAACAGTCCACTCATCCCAGCTAGAGGGATCCAAGACAAGAGAGAAGCTCCATCTAATGACCATCCTCAGCTAAACACCCCTAGTCATATCAAACCAAGTGTATTCCCATACATACAGGTTGAACATCCCGATATAACCAACTAATGCACCAAGCCACAAGAGGTACCGACCTCATAACCAAAAACTATCCACAACCAGGAGAGCACACTCCATGATCACTGTCATCCCAGATGACACTTGTTTGAGAGATACACACCATCGGGTTTCTCACAAACCTCCCAAACGCTCACCCGAGAGATCATGTTCATCGGATAGTGTCACTGAGGAAACCTCTTTGAAACAACATAAACACAAAACTACTCAGATAGGGGATCACTTTTATGGTCTACTAGGGGATTCCAAAACCCACACTAGTATAAAAAGATCTCATAGATAGAGGATCACTACTTGGGTCTGTAGGGGGATACCATAAACGAATCTTGAATTCGTAGAACTCACATATATGGGATCACACCCAGGATCTGCCCAGGGATACCACAACCCAATCTGGTGCTCGACAGAAGCACGTCACTCAGATAGAGGATCGTCGCCCATATAAAGGTGTTCACGATGATACCAGAACCCTATCTAGTATAACTTGCGATTTAGGGGATCTAACCGATGATGTCGCAACCCTACAAAGACCACGTGCTGAGTAGGGGATCACATTACCAATTATACTGAAACCCTACTATAATCCTTATGCTGATTAGGGGATCATATTCCCAATGATTCCATAACCCTACTGAGCATAGACCACCCTGTAGGGGATCATATTCTCGATGATGCCACAAAACCTATGGGGTTAACCTGCTAAATAGGGGATCACTGACTGTGGATAAGCGGTTACAACGATACCAAGAACCCGATCTAGGAAAGTGATGCTAGAGGATCCTGCTTCGGGCCCAACAGAGGGATGCCATAACTATAAAAGATTAAACATCCCAATGAGAGGATCGCAAACCTATAATAAGGTGGTGATTCTGTGAAAACCCTCATAAGAATGAACCAAGAGAGTACCCTCAACCATTGCTGGTCTAAATGTCGCAAACCCGAGTGACCCGTAACAAAGCCGCACCGCACACCTTCAAGGCTGATACCGAGGCCACGATCCTAATTCACATGGAAAACATGAAGGATAGGCTGTTTACTCACCCGAAATGGAAAACCAGTGAAAACAGCATTATTCACCATATCTATCCTATGCGGAGCCCGCACAACGATCCTAAAACTCATCAAGAGGATCATACCATGTCTATCCCCTCGGAATAACACACAAGATCCACAACTCGTTCGTCCGAAATGGTCCCACGGTGAAAAAGGTATTATTCACCGAAACCAGTTCGGGTGGGGCCCACGCCTCAATCCTAAAAAACATTAAATGGATCACACGATTTCGATCCTCTCGGAAAAACCCACAGGATCGACTATTCATTCACCAAAATCGGACTCCTGGTGAGAAAGTTGTGTTTCTCCGTAAACACCCAAACATGACCTTGTAGGGCCCACACCCTGTTCTCGGTCCCATCACCAAGAAACTATCTTGAAAAGTCCTTCATACCAACAGTGTCTCAATGCCACTAACAGTACGTCATTTGGACACTTCGTGCATATGTTATGGGGGATCGAATATGAAAATAATAAAATATTATTATTATTTTCAACGTTTCATTGTCCCAGGCCAAAATCCCGCCTCACAAAATTTTCTAAAGAACATCAAGACGTCCGTCTCGACTCAAGCTTCGTGTCACCGCAAACATCTCTCAAATCAGACTCCCGGTTTGTGACTTACAGGGGTTTAAAGAACCCATGGAAAACATGGCCGGACCACTGCCTACATTGCCAGAAAACCACCGCGCTGCCACCGGATTCCGCTACGCCGCCACTGGATTCCGCCATGACCACTGCCCCTTGTCTCCGGAAAACTAGGTTTTCCATCAGAGAACTTCAGGGAGTCAACGGGAGCACCCTGCTGCTCCAAATTTAGAATCGAAACATGTTTCAGAATGCTCGGGACCCGAACTACCCAACCCATATGAAAATTTGATGGAAAACAAAAAAAATGGTATCTGGGATTTTAAAACCCAAACCTCCTACCACGTGGGTGAAAAGTCGATGATCCCCGCTCCAAAGCTTCTGCTACATGATCCTGAAGCATCCACCATCGATATCTGAGATCGACGGCACCTTGATCGCGCGATTTGGTCCCCGATTCGCCGTCGGAATGGGAGGAGAAGGATGAAGGAAGAGTTCCTTGGTAGCACACCACACGTCCAAGGGTGGGGGGGATAAAGATATTTATTTTTCAAAAAAATATTTTCGACTCCCGAATCGACTCCGCCTGACGCCCGATGCAGATAAAGTTATGGTCACCCTTTGGGTAAACGTGTCGTTCTGAATGCAATGGTGGGCACAGATTTGTGATCTGAGACTCCTTTAAGGAGTTATTCAGGCCGACTCTTGTAAATTAACCTTTATATTTATTTATAAAAACACCCCTGGTGGGGCTTTCCACCACAGACCTGCACTCGCAAAGTTTACACCTCGCCTAGGTTAAACAACACGTTCCGGACGCAACCTTGACATCAGATTCCTGTTTTGAGTTACCATTTAGGAGTTATCACACCCCTACCATATGTATAGTATAAAAATAATTAATATTTATATAAAATTAATTTCAGGCGCACCAGGCCTCGGAATTGCATACCGTCTTCGATCCTTGCTCTGGAATTATTCGTAGAAATATTCCAAAGTCTGACAGGGTCAATACCAAAATCTATACATCCTCCCATCTTATAAATTTTTGTCCCTGAAAATCCATAAGAACAGGGAAGGCGACTGAACTCTCAACTCGGTCTCCCATGCCAGCATGTTCACCGACAAACACCCATTCCCGAACAGACAAGTTAAAGGGACTCATCCACCTAACCTCAACAATATCTGCTTTGGGTGGCACTGAATTGCCCACATAGTTTTAATCGCGTCACAAAAACACATCTATGTGGGGTAAGGATCCCTCTCCCTCACACATTTGAAGAATGTTGAACAACACCCACACAGGGTCTTACCAATACCCTTAACAACTCGATCATGCAATGAAAATAAAAGAGAAATGCTAAAAATTGTCTAACTAACTGATTCAGAAAGTAGAAAGGACACAAGGCTTACCTCTGTCCATCCACGGAGCCTCTAGGACAAAAGCCTCTATGGCATGCAGATGACCTATCCCTCGGCCTCCAGCTCCCTGATCATGGCGTGGACCACCTAGGGGTGGAGGTGGTGGCAACTGATACTTCCTACCACTTCCTTCTACTACACCAGTGTCGTCGCCACATCCGCCGCCCTGCGGAACTCCATGCTCGAGTCGCTTCCTCTTCCACGGAGTTCCATCGACTGGCTCCCTCTCAACATCACGAAGTGTCAGGAAATCTATATAAATATGTCCCCGACCATCGCACGCATAACACCTCCTCTCCTGCGGCTGACCAAAACTGTCTTGTGAGCCCTGTGAACCTTGAGCCTTAGATCCTCCATCCTGGGGTCACCTCCTGAAACGTTACACATGCCCAGACCCCTGTGTCTGCTATCAGCTACCATATTTTGACCTCTCCACTCTCGCATTCCCATCACTAACAGTGGGTATATGCTTAACCATAATTCTCTCCACCACCAACTCATGCTCGAGCACTCTAGAATAGGCGAGGAAGGCACAAGGAAACCACATAATATTGTATGTCCCTGCATAGGCTTTACTCGAAGGTATGACGCAAAAAAACAGTTCCCAAACCATGTCCTGGGAGTAGCGTGACAAGTCTGTAAACCTCACTGAGTACTCCACAAAATTCATTCCCTCCTACAGAAGCTTTAGGAGCTCCTAGATGTGTACTGACCTCAGCGTCACTGAATAAAACTGTTTCCTGAAGAGCCGCTCAAACTCTGCCCACGTGAGCATCTCTCGTCGTGGGACTGCATCACCAAACACCACCATCGCCCTGTTGAACCGTGTAGAAGGCTCGCATCTTGGACCACAATTTGATCAAGATGTGTCCTCACTAGGTGGAAAAAACAGGTGACGGCCTCAAGATAGTCATCAGTGGGCTGGGGGTTTGGACCACCTCGAAACCTCAGAGGTCACTACCTCTGAAAATTTTGCAGTGCACTCAGCCTGCGCGCAACCTCATCCAGCACTCCCAGCACAACTGAATGCTCAACATTTGGTGGCTCAACAGGCGGACCACCTAGAGGTCCAGCCTCAGACCCTACGCCCTGGTCCACTGCCTTTGGACGGGGCAGATCATCACCCCAACCACCCTGTGGAACCCCTGCTGGCGGTCATTATGGAGGCATCCTAAAATTACAGCAAGACACCCCATAATCAAATAGTATATATGGAGAGATGACTCAAGAAGGACTAAAAAGCCCAAAACCATAGTCCTATATGATGCATGTAACGTTTTCCCCTGTGACCAGTGTACGACTGTCCCGAGTTGAAAGGCGGGTTATCAGAGTCCTGGGGTATGGATACGTCGGCCGCTTCACCAACACTGGACTCTTTGGCCTGAAATCCATGCTTGAAACATCATTAAACTGTCCCTATGCCACCGAAACCAAAATCACAGTTTGAACATCTATTATTTGAGATCCAAAAGGTGGAACCTCCTCCAATACCACTCTGTCATGACCCAAACCAACGGGGCTCAAGCCATGACTCCCCAAACCCACCTCCAATAGGCTATGGAAGGCGTCTAGCGCTGAGTAGGCTATCACACACATGGGAGGCATTAGCCTAAGGTATCTTTACACACGAACCATCACAAACCTACATGAAACAGTGCTGAGATATAGAAAACTGAAAAGTAAATGCATGTATACAACTATCCCACAACCTGAGTACATCTGAAGTACAAAAAGGAAAAAACATGGCCCACAAAAAGAAAACTAAAAAAGTTTCCAACCAGTTCATAATGAGGGGAAAAACTTCTAAAAACATGTTGGTAAGCTCCTCTGCATAGCTCCGTTAAACACCACAGTCAAACCTTCTCACTAACCTCCGCCTACTCTGGGTACTCCTAGGACTCCTTTGAAAGGCATGTGGTCTGCACAAGACACAAACATGTGCGGTCAAAGCCCATGCAGGGGTTAGTATAACAATACTCATTAGACACCCCAAAAACCCAAAACAAAAGAGGGAAATAGAAAGGCAACAGTCTGCTCGTCCAAGCCATAGGGAACCCAGACGAGAGAGAAACTCCATCTCATGACCATCCTCTGCTAAACCCAACTATTCATCTCAAAATAGGTTTATTCCCATACATACATATTGAACATCCAGATATAATCAGATCACACACCAAGCTATAAGAGGTACCGACCTCATCACCAGCAATTGTCCACAACTAGGAGCGTACACTCCATGATCACTGTCATCCCAGATGACACTCGTCTGAGAGATACACTCCATTAGGTTTCTCACAAACCTCTCAGACGCTCACCCAAGAGATCATGATCGTCTGATAGCACCGCTGAGGAAGCCACACTGAAACAACATATACACCAAACTCCTCAGATTGGAGATCGCTCCTAGGGTTAGCTAGGGGATACCGGAACCCACACTGGTATACGAAGATCTCACAGATAGGGGATCACTCCCATAGTCCACTAGGGGATACCAAACCCGATCTGGCATTCATAGAACTCACTGATAGGGGATCACACCCAGTATCCGCTGGGGGATACATCAACCCGATTTGGCACTCGACAACATCACATCACTTGGATAGAGGATCGTTTCCCATATAAATGTGGTCACGATGATATTGAAAACATATCTGGTATAAATCGGGATGTTGAGGATCGAAATGAAGATACTTCAACCCTACAGAGACCACACGCTGAGTTGGGGATCACATAACCAATGATACTGCAACCCTATTATAATCCTCATTCTACGTAGGTTATCGTATTCCTGATGATTCCACAACCCTATTGAGCATGGACCACTGTGTTGGGGATCATATTCCCTATGATTCCACAAACCCTATGGGGTTAAACTTCTAAATTGGGGATCGCCGGCCATTAATAAGTTGTTACATTGATACCACGAACCCGATCTAGGAAACTAATGCTAAAGGATCCTGCTCCGGTCCCACTAGAGGAATGCCACAACTCCAACAGATTAAACATCCCATCTAGAGGACCAAAAACCTATACTAAGGTTGTAATGCCATGAAAACCCTCTTATGAATTAACCGAGGGAGTACCTTCAACCAATGCTGGTCCAAACATCGCAAACCCGAGTGACCCACAACAAAGCCACACCATGCTCCTCCAAGGCCAATAACGAGGTGTCCATCGAGATCCACGCGCAAAAACAAACAGGATAACCTATTTAATTGCCCAAATTTGAAAACCGGTGAAAATGGAACTATTCACCATAGCTATCCCATTTGGGGCCCACACAACGTTCCTGAAACTCATCAAGGGGATCATACCATGACGATCCCCTTGGAAAAACACAGCGGATCCACTACTCGTTCATCTGAAAGGGGCCCATGGTGAAAAAAGGTATTATTAACTGAAGCCAGCTCAGGTGGGGCCCATTCCATGATCACAAAACTCATTGAATGGATCACACCATTTTTATCCTCTTGTAAAAAGACATAGGACCGACTATTCATTCACCAAAATTAGACTCCTGGTGAGAATGTTGCGTTTCTCCGTAAAAGCCCAAATCCAGCATTGTGGGGCCTAGACCATATTCTTAGTCCCGACACCGAAAACTCTCTTGATATTTCCTTCATACCATCAGGGTCTCAACTCCACTAATGATACATTATTTGGACACATCGTGCATGATTTATAGCGTATCGAATATGAATATAATAAAATATTATTACTATTTTTAACTTTTCAGGATCCTGTGACAAAATCCCGCCTCGCAAAATTTTATAAATAATATCCAGAGGTCCACCTCAACACAAGATTTGTGTCACTGCAAACGGATCTGAAATCAGACTCCCAGTTTGCGAGTTACAGGGCTTTAAATAACCCCCAGAAAATCCTGGTCGGACCACCGCCTTCCTCCCCAAAAACCACCGCGACGTTGCCGGATTTCACCGTGACGCCACCAGAATCTGTCGCGCCGCCCGCAGATTCTGCCTTGGCCACTGACCCTCATCACCGGAAACCAGGTTTTCTCCCAGAAAACATCTGGGAGCCACCGAGAGCACCTCGATGATCAAAATTCAGATATAAAACTTGTTTATGAATGCCTGGGACTGAACTATAAAAACCTTATAATTTTTTTAAAAAAACAACACAAAAATGGGATCCAGGATTTTAAAACTCAAACAGACTACCTCACAGGTGAAACGTTGATGATCAGCACTCCAATGCTTAAGCTTCCCAATCCTGAAGTGTCTTCCATCAAAATCCGATCTCGAAGGCACCTTGATCACACGATTTGGACGCCGATTCGCGGTCGGAAGGGGAAGAGAAGGAGGAGTTACTCCTTGGATGCACAAAACATTTCCATGGGGGGGAGAATAAAGATAGTTATTTTTTTTTAAAATATCCCCACCTCCCGACTCACCTCCACCCGACGCCCGATGCAGACAAAGGTAAGGTCTCCCTTAGGGTAAACGCGCCATTCTGAATGTAATGTTGGAATCAAATATGTGATTCGAGACTATGTTCAGGAGTTATTCAAGATGACACTCGTAAATTAATATTTCCACTTATTTATGGAAGTTCCCCTGTTGGGGCTTTCGACCATAGCCCCGTGCCCACCATGTTTACTCCTCGCCTAGGGTAAACGACACGTTCCAGACGCAACTGTACCATCAGAATCCCATTCTGAGCTACTATTTAAGAAAAATAACACCCCCACCACTTGAATAGTATAAAAATACATAATATTTTTATAAAATTAATTCCGGGCACACCGGGCCTCAGAATCTTATGTCGTCTTCACGGTTAGCTCTGGAGTTATTCATATAAATATTCCAAATTCTGACGGGCCAAAACCCAATCCACTACATCTATATTGACTGAGGAAAAATGGACATCAATGGGAAACACTACATTTAATCCATACCAAATAAATTTAGAGTCCCTTGTGTGGCAGTGTGTGTGGTTCTATTGTAAATCAAGATGGATATTGTCTGTCCAGGGATTTTTATACTTTTCCTTCCTTTAAGGGATCATATTATATAGATTCTTATTGAATGACTCTATTTTTTCCATTTTTACAATATGATATCGAGAAGAATGGTTGTATTCAATATTGTATTCATGGTAAATTTTTATCAATTTTGAAGAAAAAAATTTGGTTTCATTGTTTGTAAATATAGTGTGACCAACAATAAATATATTGATGCTATTAGACATTAAAATTTTTTTGATGTTTATTATCCTGACATACTTTCAGGGTATTGTCTCATCCCATCAGTAAATGAAGTTGGGAGAAGTAATTTTTTACTTAAACTACTTAGTTTTGTTTTGGGGATATACCCCCACAACATCCATTCCCAATATAGAAGATGAAATAAAATATTTAGAGGAATGTAGAAACTCTATGGTTTGATGGATGAATTATTCATAAATGAGGCTTGAATAAAATTTCCAAGTGAATTCCACATAGTCCTCTATTATTGTATTCATCTAGTAAGAGTGTCTCATAATTTTGTGGAAGAGTATGGTCCTAGAATGATGAGCACCATTGGATCTTGAATGGAAATATTTCATAATGGTGGTAATATTTATTTATGTTATGAAACTCATGAATAAACCTTCTAAACCTCGTTTTATAGTCATTTTTATCATTATTCCTATCTAAAACGGTAAATTTCACTACTCGATATCAATATTATTATGTTTCATCTTGATATATATAGAAGGTTACATTTTTTAGGTAATCTTTTATGGGATACATCTATATAGTGGTGGATATCAGTTCATCTCTCTCTGGGGATGTTTTGATTTGATTTATTTACTCCATGTTTCAAATGATGACTGGTGATACCACCCTTCAATGTGTGGTGTGAAAAACCACTTCATCTTGATCGAGGTCATCCAAGACTTCAGTTTCATTATTTAGTGTATCGATGTGAGTATTTTGTGATTAAAGGAAATTGTGAAATATAGGTTTAAAAGGTAATTAATACACCAATCCTATAACATACCTATTGAGAGTGTCCAATTATTAATTTTTTATGGAATAGATAGACTGTATTTGATTGATCACAAGATTTAAATACCCTTTGTAGTTTTTCTATTCTATATAATGGTGAATGACTACTTCATAACTAGTAATGTGGGCTTGTTATTCTACTATATTAGTATAGATTCCTTCAGATATTAAGAAATATTTGGAAAATAATTATTATTCTAGGAAAAAAATACAATCCCTAGACCAAACCAGCCATGATTTGATTTTTTCATCCACTCTCACATAGGACTTTGGGATGAAACATCCACATTTCTCTCCCATTTTTTTGGGAGTTTCGTGGGAATTTAAAACCTACTCGTCTTGAAACTTTGTGTGTGTATGTGAAATTTTTTTTGTGTGATGTGTCGTAAGGAAATCAGCCATGGCATGTCCATTAACTTTCAACCATGACAACAATTAGATATCATATTTTTCCAAAATATTTTACCTTCAGAACAGACACCCATTCAAAATATGGAGACAAATTATGTACTTGAGAGGTTCAATATGAGAGAGCAAGTAGACATCATGATTATTCATGCAATGTCTCATATTTTTCACTAAAATCATAACTACAATGTTTTTTCTTCTCAATATCATAATATTGGGTGTAGGTACCTAGTATCATTATATAGAGAGAGTAGAGTTTTTTTCATCCCACAATATAATTTTCCATGAGAGGGAGAACAAACTAGTCATTCCATGATGACCATACATAATATTACAATATTTCCTTCTTCTAGTAACATCAATACTAGTTATTATAATTTGTATGTTTTGATATTCTCAATGTCTTCTTTTTATTACTCTTCCCATCAATAGGAGACTCCCTTCTTCAATAGCATTGTGAGAGGGATGGATTTTCCGTCCAGTTTAACTATGAAACACCAAATGTGAGTGTGGTGACCTTAGATCATCCTTACTTATTTAAGATTCAGAAGAGGTTTAATTGATAGGGTTACACTATTATTTTTTAGATCAACCGATTTTCCATGATTCCATGTATATAACGGAAAAAATTTCATTGACGATACTCTAAAATTACACTTTAAAGGATTCAACTTCAAATTGGTTTTCCAAAACATTAAGAAAATTTATTTAAATATACGTGAGTTTATCACATCAATGCCTTGATTTTAACACAAGGATATTGACAAAAAAAATTCTACACCTCTCAAAATAGAATTAATATATTATTCATGGCATATTGGTGAGTAGTTTATCATTATTTAATCCAAAGGGAATCTTCTAAGATATAAATAAAACTTTTGGTTCTCTAAATGTGTTTGATTACTTATCATCAAGGAAAATATTTATCTGATTATGAATCAAATACCCATTTGTTAATTAATTATAAAAAAATCCAATATTTTCATTGATAAAATTTTTTGTTATAGGAAATGGGAAGTTGTGCATTTGGATGTTTCTATAATGATATCTTCAATAAATATAGACACTAAACATACTATTAATTTTATTGCTGGGGAAGATGTTAGTGGACCATTTTGGTTACTCAACAACCAAAATTAAGTTCGATTTGATCAACTTTTCAACTTCTAATTATATATTAGAAGGCCAAGATTGAATGATACTCCTGAGTGATTACATAAAATTCAAATCCATGAAATCGCACATCTATATTTAGTACTAAAACATTCTATGTAGATTTTTTTATAAATTATAATAGAAAAAATAAACAGTGCATCATAGAGTTGATGACCATTTTCAGTGTAAGTTCTAGAGGATTTATACAAACCATACATTATCATTTAAAACACAAAACATAAGAATTTATTTAATCTATTCTTCTCCTACTTCTTATTGTCCCTTGAAAACACATTAGTACACATATTCACCTGAGGATATACATAAAAAATGGGTGAGATAAAATCCTTGTAAGAGGATATATATGAATAATATAACTATGGATGAGCATAACAATATCACAGGAATAGTATCATGAACATGAAATGAATAATTAATAAAAGACTTGAAATATGGCAATGCATAAAAAATGAAACATCATGTCTTAGTAGTTAACTACCCCACATACTTGTGAAAAATTCTAGCATCATGTTCACAGGTCATTTAAATTTTACTGATGAGATTCATCAATTAACCCAATGCATTGGAGCGCTGTATAATTCCGGGCGAACCCATCACATTCAAACATTTCAAATTGTGCTATATAATTCTGGGAACACTTGTCACACCATATTATTAACGTTATAATGCAAGCCAAATTAAAAATAATTGAAGCTTGAAAAAAATTATAACCCTTTTAGTTAAATGGGTTTCACATCGTAAATTCAAAAACATTTTTTTTCAAAAGAAATAGGAAATAACATACTTGATACAAGAACCATCATCTTTAAGTGAGAAGTAAAAGTTTTATTCTTGAAAGAAGTTTTTTTGGAAAACATGGGGGTTTTTTTTATAATAAAGAATAGGACATTTATATCCCCAAATAGGAAATATAATTATGAAAAAAAATAATTTTCATGGAGTAACCATACAAAAAATGACGTGAAAGAGGGAAAATCCGAAGATTGAAAGTTGGGTTCGAGAATTTCCCCTAACCTTGTATCCAAAAAATTTCTTCAGTTTAATGTCATTTATAAAAACAATAGATTCATTAAAAAATTATCCGAGAACATTTTTCTCATTAAATAGTGCCAAAATAGACTCATTATGTTATTTTATAAACCTTTTTATGAGTTATAGGGTTCAAATCCATTGTTCGGGAATGTTTGTTTTTATGGTTTTCTTGAATTGTTCACTTGTATTAATTAATGGTAATTCATGTACGACATGGATAAATATCCAGAACACATATAATATGTTATTAATGTTATTCTAGGAGGTAAAATGATCTTATATTGAATTATGTTATATACCATGTGGGAGAATAATTAGTTAAAATTTAATGATGATCGGTTGGGTTATTTAAGTGATTTTTCGACCACAACAAACTTGTTTTGTTTAATAATTTAGTAATATGTACGTAAGATAGTTCAAGAAAATTTAATAGGATATAATACATATTATATAATCTGGTTCAACGATAAATATGGTTTCATGACCTGATATGAAAAAGTAATGCAAATTAAAATCACATCGTCTATGATGTCGGTTATTCAACACATCGCAAACAATATTTTTATTCCATGAATAAGTGGGAGAGGAGAAGAATAATGATGATTATTTTTCCATGAACATGATAAAATACATTATATAACATATTTCTGGAAATTTCATGTCTCTTTTATAATAGGAACATGAGAAAATAAAAACAATAGAAATGAACATGAAGAAAAGGTGTCAAATTCCTTACGTAAATTTGGCATCATAACGGATATGCAACATGGTTTTAGAAAACATAAAAATAGAGTTGAAAAAGATCACCCATCAATAAATGAATCATAATAAATTATATAGAAATGATATAATGGAAATAATAACAAGGTATATAAACATGGTCGTTATAACACTAAAAAGGATAGTTGAATGGAAAAAAAGAAAGAAGACGAGAATTCTCTTACCTTGTAGAGTAACTCCTAAAACAAGATGGTCTTGATCATGGGGGTTTTAGGACACCTTGTGAGGACTAATATGGAGGTAAGGAGGCTAGATCATCGTAGAAGAGTATTTTAGATTTAATGGAATGAATGAATGGGTTGGTATTTATAGGAAAATTGAGGGAATATTTTAATAATTTTTCAGGGTCACCACATTAGTGGTTTTTGTAAAACCATGGGATTTCCCAGGGTATTTTTCCATGGTATTAGCCACCTGGGAAACCACAAATAATATTTTACATTAAAAAATTCGACCAGAATTATTAAATCATTATTACATTATTAATGAGGTCATTAGACACACTGAAACTAAAAAAAAGTATTTTCATTTTTCAGCGAAAATTAAACTGTTTTAGAAAAAAACCAAAAATTCACCCTAACCATTTTTAGACATAAATAATTCTAAAACCAACTCCATTTTTTGAAGAAAAATATAAATATTATTAATTTCATTTTGTAATAAAGTCATACATAATTCCAAAAATAACAATTTTATAACTAGAACTGCTTTTATATTACATTGAAATATTAATCAAGATGTCATTATAATAATACCTTAATTAAATATAATAATATCATTATTTACTATTCATATAGGTAATATTACTATTCATATTACAATTCATAATTTTATGTTATTACTCATCAAAAAAAAAATTGTTCTATTATACTCCAATTGACAAAATTGTCACAATTGTGATGACAGTTTTTCAAAACTAAAAAAATAGAACTGACAAAATTATGTTTAACAACTTGGATAATGATATTACATAGAAATCAGTAGTTCATTTATGCATATAGTGTTTTGTTTTTAAAATAATGGGATGTTACATTATTCCCCCCTTGAATGAATTATTTCCTCGCAATTCGTTCATTTTAATTATAATTCTGAATTTATATATTGATAATTAAGAAAAACTATTTACATATGTGTACCTAATTAACCATATGGTTAAAAGATAATTTTAAAATGACAACATATAATCTCTAATGATGTCTAGACCATTCCTATGATATAAATTGTAAAAACCCCTAACCCACACGTCTGGATTTAGTACTAAAACATATTATGTTGTTTTTTGTGTAATGGATTACAGAAAAATACACAGTACATAATACAGTTGAGGACCTTTTCAGCTCCAGGTTCTGGAGGATTTATAAAAACATATATTAACAGTTACAAAACAAAACACAAACATTTATTTAATCCCTTCATCTCCAACTTCATATTGTCACTTGAAAACTCCTTATTACACATATTCACATGAGAAAATTCATCAAAATGGGGTGAGAAAAAACCCTAGTAAGAGGATAGATATGAATAATATAAAATGAGTTAGCATAATGTTAACATAGTAAATGGATCATGAACATGAGAGGAATCATTAATAAAAGTCTTGAAATGTTCCAATGCATTAAAAATGAAACATCATATATTAGTGGTTAGCAACCACACATAGTTGTGAACAATGATAAAATCATGTTAATGAATCATTTCACTTTTACTCAGAAGAGTCATCACTTTTACCCAATGCATTGGAGTGGTGTACAATTCTGGGCACACCCATCACATTCAAACATTCATATTACAGTATATGATTTCCGTCACACCCATCAAATCATAAAATTAACATTATCACGCATGAATCATTAAAAATAATTGAAACATGAACATAAATTAACCCATAGAATGAAATGGGTTTCAAATTGTACATCATAATTATTTGGTTACCAAAAGAAAGGGGAAATAAAATACTTGATACTAGAGCCTTAAACTATGTGTGAGATGTAAAATATGTGTTCTGGAAGGATTATTTATTTTGGAAAACATATGTTTTTAATTAATTAATGTAGATAACATATATATCCTAGAATAATAAATTTAATGTTGAACCAATGATTTTTATGGGGTATCCATACCATAAATGAATTGAAATAGGGAAAACATGAAAAATAATGTTGGGTTCGAGAATTTCCAATTACCCTGTATCTGAAAGATTTATTCACATTAAAGTCTTAAATAACCAGAATAGATTCATTAATTAATAATTACAGAACCTTTTATACATTAAAATAGGTCATTATGGTTGCATCAGGTTATGTTATTATATATTTTATGAGTTATTTGGTTCAAATACATTGTTGGAGAATGTTTGTTTTTATGGTTTTCATGAATGGTTCACTAGTATTCATAAATGGAAGTTCATGTTGAACATGTATAAATAACCAGATATGATATTATATGTTATTAATTATATAAATGTAGTAAAAATAATCTTATATTTAATTATGTTATACACCATGTGGTTGAATCATTAGTTAAAATTTATTGATGATCGTTTGGGTAAATTTTGGAGATATTTCTACCACAATAAATTTGTTTTTTTAATAATATAGAAATAAGTACATATGTTAGGTCAATAAAATTTAATAGGATACAATATATATATATATAATATAATTTTCTTATCTCTAAAAATGGTTTCATGTATAGATCTCAAGGAATTAATACAAATTGAAATTACATCGTCTATGATGTCGGTAATTCGACACATCATGAAGAATGTTTTTATTCCTTGAATAAGTGGGAGAGGAGACGAAGAATGACGAAGAATTTTCCATGAACATTATAACAACTAGAATATTCAATATTTCTAGTGATTTCATGCCTCATGGATAATATTAAATTTTGAAAGGTAAAAGAAGAGATAGGAACATGAAGAAAAGGTGAGAAATTCCTTACAATAATTCGGCAGCTAAGTGGCTAGGCATCATGGTATTATAAAACATTAAAAATAGAGGTAAACAGTTTAAACAATCCATAAATGAATCATAATATAGTATATAGAAAGGGTAAAATTTAAATAATAACATGATATATAAAAATGAATGTTAAACCAAATAAAATAGATAATGAATGGAAAAGGAAAGAAGTTTATAATTCTATTACCATTTAGTGTAACTCCTATGATAGGAAGGTTCAGACATTGGGGGTATGAGGTCACTATAGAGGACTAAATGGGAGGTAGGAAGGATAAATCCTCATTTATGAGGAATTTGGAATGAATCTAATGATTAAATGTGTTGTTATTTATAGAAAAAAATAATGGAATATTGTAATAAATTCCAAGGGACACCTCATTAGTGGTATTTGAAAAACAATGGGCTTGACCATGGTATTTTCCCATGGTAATATCCACATGGGAGGCCCCACATCCTATTTTATAATAAATAAGTCTACCATAATTATTACATCATTAATTATGTCATTAAACACACTAAAATTCAAAACTGTATTTTCATTATTCACTGAAAATTCAACTCTTTCAGAAAAATCCCAAAAATTAACCCTATTCATTTTTCAACATGTTGAATTTAAAAATGAAATCCATTTTGAGAAAAAAAATTATTAATATTTTTAATTTAATTTTAAAATAAAATTATACATTACGAAAAAATTAACAATTTTAAAACATGAACGACATTTATATAACATTGATATATTAATAAAGATGTCATTATCTTATAAACATATGAAAATAAGAAAATATAATTATTTTCTATTCATAATGTTTATATTAATATTAATATTACTATTCATAAGTGTATGTTAGTAATCACCAAAAATAATGATTGTTCTATCAGACTGTAAATGACTTATTAGTCACAACTCTAGGTAATGGTTTTTTGAAATTTAAAGTACAAAATGTAAAAAATTCATTTTAATTGCTTGGTTATAGATTTCACATAGTATCAAGTAGTTCATTTATGAAAATAATTTCTCTTTTTTAAAATCGTGGGATGTTACATAAAACATTGATTATAATCGAGTAGGACTAGGAAATTTATATCCACATTGATGTTTATCTGAGGAATTTAAAAATAAATCCATGAGAACAAGTATAGATACGTCATTATATTTGTAGTATACATATATTTCTCCTTGAAAATAATGGAAAAACTAATCAACAAAGGATGTGGGTCATTTTACATACCCTAATTGACCATCTTGATCTCATCAATGGTGGTTGAGACACCTTCCTCAAATATTGGTTGGTGTTCCTGGGGTCATCCTCTTATTCTTATATTTACATGTCTATAGAGTAATTCTCATACATTGTGGGTAATATAGGGGAATCTAAGTCATTGTCAGGGTAAGAGAGATTATGAGGATATAGATTTTCATCTAGAAATACAAGAGTCGTCATAGAGTTATTCTAGAGATGCTTGTTTTCTTTAAAAGTGCCTACAACTCAGTAGGATCCTGGATAACCTATGTTGCATATAATTTTCGTGGGACGTCATTAATTTTTTTAGGATGATGGAATTATTATATCATGATATAGCATTATCCAAATCCCTTTTTGATGAATCCTCTTTAACTGATGTGACTTCACTCACTTGTAAATGATACAATAATGGTGTTATCTCATGATATCTTATTGAGATTAAACATTCATTACCAATGCAGTTTATGTGAAACACACAATCCTTGTCGATCTTGTTCTTGGGATGTCATGGGGAAGTAACCAAGCTATTAGGGTCAGCAAGAAACATATCATTATCCACTATTTGTTTTTTTCCATTCTTATTGTATAAACCAACATAATTATATATTTATTGGCATGATTTGAAGGGAACGTTGTCACATTTTAGCATGTCGACCTTCTCATCAAAGGGGTATTTCAAAAATTTAAGAAATATTAAATTTACCGCTACATGGATAATGTGAAAAGGTCTTCCAATAATGGAATAGGACGACATTTCATTATAAATAACAATTATTACATCATTAGATGTGATATACACAAATTTTGGCATGATCATTATCTTCCAAAGTGGCCTTTTAATGATCTTATCATACAATAGAATGGTTAGCGTTGTCAGAAATAAGTCACACTCACTACATCCCAAATATTAGATGGTTCAAAACATGATAATATTTATTCTGAAGGCATTTTCAAATAGATAACTTCATATGTCGACATTATTATGTTATCTTAAAACGTACATGTGTCTGATATTTCCATGGATATCTTCTCCCTAATCATGTTCTAAAAACTAGAAAGTGATAAAAAATTTAATGGAATAATCACCACTCAGTAAACCTTAGCAACAACAACATCTACCTCAAACTCATGTGGTCAAAGAAGGGACTCAAAGTGAAAATATATGAGTTAATTTAAAAGATAGAGATAATCCATGATTGAATGTTGGCTAGAAAAACAACAAAAGTCTTCATAATGTCGTATATTTTTCCCAGTGGTATTCACTTCACAATGTGGGGTTTCTCCCACTCTTGAGGCTCATGATTTGTGGTGTTCTATATGGATGGTCATGGTTACTGGGTAGAGGTTGATGGAAAATCTTCTACAAATGGTGTCTCTCATATTGATATCCCCCCCATCTAGGATAATCATACAATTATAGCCACATTAGTTGGTTAGGTAGAATGACTAGTATTGAATGACTGATGGAGGGCTCTAAGGCATCTCCACAATTTAGTTGGGATTTCTAGAGTTCTCCCCCATATGTCTCTTATATATACATGGACTATATAGGTTTGTGAAAAAATATTTTCTTCATCCATTCCCGCTCCATCCCCTTTGTATTCATCCTCAATATCTTTAGTTTGTTTTGGTTAAATCATACTCAAAAAAAAGTTTTCATTAAATAATGGTTTTGTTAAGATAACAAATTTTTCGAAACCAAATAAGTGTGGTTAATATAATGGGTGTTTTTTGGTGGGTGATTCACATTGTCTATATATTGAATTAGTGATGTCAACAAGAGTCGGATCTTGTGCAGGGGAAGCATAAGAATCTATCTCTTGGGTATTTACCTGTATATGACAATTACATATTCGTCTATAAGTTGTATTCAAAAACATCTCCCTAGGTTCATGGAACATTTTTTATAGGTTTTCTCATTGAGAGGATTGGTCTCAATCAGTTTCTTTTGGAGTCATCGAATCATGAAACTTCTTTCCAAGACTCGATAAAAATTTCTTCTAATATCCCTCTTATTCTAGTTGGGAAACGGTTAGACAAGTCACATATTATGGGATATTATCTAATATAACACATTTAGAATAAACCATTAATTTGTGGATTTCATTGAAGAAAATGTAGTCCTGAATGGTGTGACCCATCTAGCTATGTAAAGGGTAGTTTTCAAAAAGATATGTGACGTTAACATTGTGGGGATTCCCATTAAATGGTGTCTTCAGTAGGTTGTTTTCCACTAATAAAAAAATAACATTTGATCTACTCATTTCACCAAAAATATAAATTATACATCCATTCCAAAAATCATTGGAAACTATGATATTTTTTTTTCTAGATGAGGATGATTTTTTAATTGCTTTCACTTAGCGGGAGGTGTTGAATGAATTAGGGAATACATAAGTGCTTGTATTGTCACTTCTACTTGTTTTAGTGTAAAATAATTATTGTTTTATTTAGTGAAAAAATTACCTTATGTTGAGGGAATGAGAATATCTTTAGCTCGGTTTCACTGAATGACATCTTCTAGGAATTATTCAATTTTTTAAAACTCATAGAATCAACCTTGAAACTTGATTATCAACTGAATGTGGATAAAAATAATTATTAATATCTTAATATTGATGTGTTTCACTTTCCAAAAATATCAATTTTTGTGAATTTTATAAATAGATCTTCAATTCACATCAGTCCTAAAATTGTTGTTTAATGGGAATATTTGGGCCTAATAAATCATCTACTTGTAGAATTAATTCTATTTATTAATTTAATTTTATAATTAATGGTATCATTGATCATTTTATTGGAAAAAATTATCTTTTCTATATTGATGGATGAATTTGAAGCGAAATAATGATTTTTGATCCTGATTGCATTATTTTTTGGTCAAATCAGACTAGGCCTATGGCCGATCAATCAAAGGTGGGGCCCACAGTCCAATCCTAATGATGGTCATATTTCATTACTATAGAAATATAATAACATTTTAATAATTTTATTAAACTATGTTAAGAGATAATTATGGTATTTTTTCATGGAGATAAAGGGATCCCATGTTGACATTTAAATTGTGGGTCATATTTGAACACCCATAATGTTATCCCACTTGATCGTGCATAACATCCAAATGTCCAGTAGAATTTTCCCAAAAAATTTAAAGACATTATAGGAATCATGATCAAATATATTTTACTTCTAAGACCTATTTGGGTTCAACCATATTCTGTTACATATTAATACATCAACAAGGGGTTGAATCCGGATGATATTCCTAGTCAACATTAAAATGTCAAATTTCCCTTGATTTTCTCGCACTATTATTGACTCTGTCAATTAATGGGAAAATAATTTAATGATGGTGAGTCGAACTAAGTATCCAAATGTGCATATAGAAGGAGCATGTGGTTAAGGAAATTTGAATTCTTCATTTTATTTTATATCAAAGGGTTTTATTTCATTTCTAGTTTCACACCATCATTTTGTAATCTCAACATCAATTTTTCTCATGAATGTTTTTCATTCATATTGATTTGTTAAAAAAATTTCTTATTATTATTATTAATGTATATTATTCCTTTATATTCACACATAGATATCATTGAATCATGGTGTAAATTTATACACAAATCACTTGTGAATTCAATCACACAATGGTGGAGTGTTTACTTATTTCAATGTTTTCTGCTTCTTCAATTCTAACCCCATAACACTACTTCAAACATACATTTGTTGAATAGCATCAATATAGGGATAAAGTTTATGAGTTTATCCAAAGGACTATTAAGGATGTTGATTGAATGTTATTTCATGTACTTAATATTTAAATATTTTGGTTATTTTAAGATTCCCATTTTATGAGTTACATTCATCTTTGTATTCATCCACATTAACGATGACATATTCTAAGTGCAACTATGATCCAAATACTTAGAGATATCACTAAAGTGGTCATATAAGTTCAGTGTTGATTTTTCTTGGATTTTAGTAGGTACTAAATTTGTTAATGATTGTTTAGAATTATCTTGTTGTTTGCATACATCATGAATAAATGATGCATAATTTTCAATGAAATGAAATTCATCCAATCCACCATGAAAAAAAAACCAAGGATTAACCAATCAATATTATTTGTCCTAATTCATGTTTTTTTGTTATTTGTGTTCATTAAATTAAATCACTAGTTATAAAAATCAAATCAATAAAAATGAGTTTCGATGACCTAGCCAATCCTCCATCAAATATGAGTGTCTCACGTTCACTTATTTGGTCCCTATAGATTCGATAACCCATGATGTACTACAAGCAACCACTTAAAAAACTTAAATTTGGAAAATTTGGCTAAAACCAAATTTTGGTGATGTTTCTAGGTACCCAAGTAAGTATCACAAGAACTCACCATATTTTCTCATGCCAAATTCACTTTTCTCCCAACATGTATCTTATCTTTTCCCTTTTCATCACTCTGAATCATAATTTTATTCTACTCTAATAGAGTGTCAACATAAATAACACATCATTAAGCATTGCTAGAATCAATTTGAAAATATTTTCTGGGAATCTACTCATATACAAAATTTCATTGATCAACCCCTGAATGAATACACCACAGCAGATGAGATGTTCTATCTTTGAGATGAAAAACATTAAAAGGATAAATTTACATCCCTTTAAAGGATGGTTAATGGGATAAAAATAATTAATTTCATAATATAAAAACTCTTATCTGACCAAATCCCCAAACTATTATTTAACATTTGTGTGATCAAATGGAAAAAATAAATTCAGAGGTATCAATATTGATATTAGAACTAAAAATCAGTAAAATGTGTGAGGAACAAATCCCTACATTGAATATTCCTTCTACAACATTATGTAAATAATATTGTGTCCCAATAACATCTCATGAATTTACTAATGAACTAAGATTTGGATTTGGGATTTTTTTAATAATATATAGTAATTGATGAAGGGTCATTAAATCATGAGGAAATTGATTTTTTAGATTTAATGGGGATATATTCCATCATGGATTGAATATTGTTAATAAATATCCAGGGATGATTTTTCAGGACCTCTCATCACTAAACCATGGGGAAAAATAACAAACATTGAGTATATACCCATTACTAACATGCAAATGAAAAATTATGGGAATAAATCATACTTTCAAAATTAACTAATTTGTTCTAAATTTTTA
Source organism: Viscum album (assembly GCA_963277665.1). NCBI lineage: Eukaryota > Viridiplantae > Streptophyta > Magnoliopsida > Santalales > Viscaceae > Viscum > Viscum album. The sequence continues at coordinate 1,793,669,992 of OY728121.1, forward strand.
TGATAAGAAGATATTTTTATTTAAATTTCCAATCTGCATTTGGAAATTTCAATGAACCCAAACTAAATGTTATTTTCCTTCCAACCCCACTCATGAATATATCCATGTGTGATAACCAAGACTATTCATTTTACATTAATATTTCTCTTGAAACCAAAGAATAATTATTGATCCTTGATGTCTTATGCTAGACTGTAGAAGCAACCAGATCAACCATTTCTAATATTTCATTATGGGTATTTTAAAGCATGTTTATGTTCACGACCATAGTTTTTGGATTTTTTGGTTGTCTGATATTATTTTTTTAAGGTTTAAAATATCATACTTTTAATAAAATTTCCATAACACACTTCAATTGGATTTTTGGAGTATTTTTAAGTTATTGGGTCCCTTTCCACATAGCACAGGGTTCGGGGTCCGATTTATTTTAATTTGAGTATCCAACAAAATTGGAAAAATACTAAATAGCGCAATATTTTTTCCAAATTTGTGTTTTTTGGGACATGGGGATCATGACCCCATAGTTATATTTACTAGATTTATTTTTTATATATTTATTTTTGAGCATGGAAATAACAATATATGTGTCATCCAGCACTTAAGGATCATGGTTCAAAAGTTTTCTGTCGTAGAGGTAGTCTTAATCATATATATATTGGTAAAAAACATAAAAAAATAAAAAAAAATAATTAGATACTCATCTTAAGGTTAAATGTTAGTCCCACAAAACTCTTCCATTTTTCCCCTCGATCAAGAAAATATCCCCCTTGTCTTTTGTGATTCTCAACAAATCATCATGCTCAATTGAAATTGGATGAAATGTGACAATGAATTTTAATAAAGGATTGGTCTTGGTATATGGATATTCTTGTTATCCTAGTTTGTGTGAAATTATTTTTACAGGTTTTAGGATTATTTGGAATGATTTATTTTGGGGAGAAATGTATGATAATATATTTTTGAAAAATTTAATTAAATTTCAAATTTTACAGATAATGTTTTATCAGGACATAAAAAACTAATTTTGGGGGTCCGATTATCGACTAAAAGGGAATAATATTCATTTAAATATATATTAATAACTAGGTGATTCATTTTCTAAAAATAGCATTTTTTTCATTTGACAAATTGAACTTCATTTCATGTTATTTGGGCAATTCATGTTTAATGTGAAAATATTGGCCCAATCAATCATCTTATATTATAATCGATTATATATTCATTATTTGAATTTTATGTTTTGGTATATTATTTATAACTTGTTTTGGAACATTTTATATTTCAGGATCAATTGATAAATCTAAAGGTATGATGAATATTTTTCTGTAGGAATGCTGAAATTTATTGGAAAATTTATAATGGGTCTAAGGTCATTCAAACAAAAGTGTGGACCATAATCCAAGTCCAATTAAGGTAAAATATTTATTATATAAATTGAAAAATATGTGTAATTTCATTCAACTTTGGACATATCTAATTTTAATGTTTTCATGGATATTGAGGGATCCCTTGTTTACATTTAAATAGTTGGTCATATTTAAACACCCATAAATTTGTCCCACTAGAACAATCATAACATCAAAATGGATATTCCAATATTCCTAAAATTTTAACATATGTTAAAGTAAACATGGAATAATATATTTTCCATATACAACCATTTCAGTTTGCATTATCTAGAGTTACAAATTCACATGTCAATAAGGGGGATGAATCTTGATGATTTCTTGGTAAACATAGATAAATCAAATTTCCCATTATTTTCTCACACTCCTTTTGAATCATTCAATTAATGTGAATGGAATTTATTTTTTGTGAGTCTACATAAGGATCCAAATATTTCTAAATAAATATTTGATTCTGAAGGTAATTATAATCTAGGTTTTTTCTTTCTATAAAATTATTTTCATTCATTTGTAATTTCACTCTATCATTTTTTAAGCCCACCGTCAGTTTTTATGATGAATTGTTTTCATTAATGTTCATTTATTAATAAAAGTTATTCTTATTCTTATTAACATATGTTTTTTAATTTCAATTAATACACTTATATCCTTGAATCAAGGTGTCAAATTATTCACACAACAAAATGTGAATTTAATCACACAACGATGGAGTTTTCGCTTATTTTAATGCTTTTTATAGTTCTTTAATTATTCTCCCATTAGTCTACAACCCAATTACATTTGTATAATATCATCAAGGGATGGATAAAATATTATGGGTTGATATAAGGTAATATAAAGGTTATTTATTGAATTTTCTTTATCGTACACAGTATTTAATGCTTTTGGTTATTTTATGATTTCCATTTGGTGAGTTACATTCTTCTATTCCTTCTCCAAATTTAATAATAACACATTCTGAGTGCTAGTAAAATTTTATTTCTTAGAGTGATCTGGAATATGATCCTTTATGTTCATTGGTTATTATCCTTGGAAATGAATAGGTATCGAATTGGTGAATTATTTTTGAGAATTATCGTTTTATTTCTTTACATCTAGAATAAACGATAAAAAAATTTCTATGAAAATAAAATCATTCAATATACCCCAAAAAACCCAGGATCATAGAATCAACAATAATTATTTTAATTCAAGTACTTTTGTGTTTTTTGTGGTTCTTTAAATTAAATCATTAGTTATTGAAATCAGATCAATATAAATATGTGGCCACTCTATATCCAATCCTCTATCAAATATAAGTGTCTCAAGTTCACTTCTTGGGTCACTATGTATCTGATAACCCATGATTTACTACAACAGACTGCTTACACCATATAACATGGATAAATTTTGGTACAACTAATATGTCATCATGATTAATGGTGTTTGTATGTAAATCTGAAAAATTTTAGAACATATTTATAGTCGTATATCATTTGATGGTGGTATGGTGATTGAATTAATTAAACCTTAACAAAATGAAATGAATTCAAAACCCTCCCATATTCATGTTGTTTGTAGTTTATATGGTCGAGAATTTTTGTTTTCTTTAACATGGAGATAAACTGATAAAGGAATTGAATAAAAAGGAATACATATCCCACACTAGATCCTTCTATAACGTTTTCCTATCAAATGAAATTTTACCCAATCATTTTATTCATAAAACATCTCAATTAGGTCACCTCTAGTTGATCTCACGGGCCAATCATCACTTCAGATCATTACAAGATGTGTGTAAGAAATTCCATTGGATATCTCACACTGTATAATTTTGAGAAGATGAAAATTTTGAAATTGGGTTGGGAAAAGGTTTCATCCAACCATTTAGGGTATGGATTCTATTTAGGCTACATGGGTATCCACACCCATTTATGGATTTCAATTTGGAAGTCAAAGAGTCAATGGAGTTGAGGAGTTCTTGATTTAACGATATCAAGATGGCCTACCATCTTTTGGTATATGGTGACGCATGATGAGGTGGACCCATTTTTATCTCTTTGATTCTAAGTCCATAAAAGAATTAAATGGTAACCCTAATGGGGGGGAGGCTATCAAAAAAACATTTTAAACTTACTCATTTATATATATAGGTTTATTGGACCCCGATGCATATAGTTGCAAAAATATTCCCATGGAGGTGGAATGGAACTGTCCTGATATATGGGAGGAGGTATATTTACTTCTATTTGAAGATTATACCCAATATGAATGTTACCCATGATTAGTTTCTCATTTAATTGTCTAAGATTATATGTACTATTGTCATGCTATTCCTGCCATTCCTCTATGGAGGTAATTTCAGAATATATGGGTGGAGAGTGTGATATTCCCATACCTTTCCATTTATACTTGGACGTGTTCCACCAGAGAGGTGGAAATTAATCATTTGATGGTTCTATGATCTGGATATATCTATTATTCCATACATATGAATCCTTAGTTGGTGCATCCAGATGGTTATCCTCTTGTTTAATAGTTTCTATATTACTTCTCTCTATATTTATGTATTGGTATGCATCATCATTTGAGTTGATAGTGATGGTTTTCATTTAGGTGAATCAATAAATTGTAGTTATTTCATTACATGTCCTGCCATTGGGTAATTATACACTTCTTAATCCTCCGAGGGTTGCATCTTGTTCATTTCCATACCCCTAGCTGTATTGATTCATATTTGGAATAGGAACCTTATGGGTTTTATTACCTTTTTTCATGTTCCTAACATCTTTGTCTATAAATAATGATCATAAGGGGGTTTCTAGTCATTATTTAAAAAGGGATCTGAAATTTAAATTTTTGGTCTCGTGGCAGGCAGAGTGGATCAGTGTTCAGCCATAGATATTTTCCTCCCAACCTATAGAAGATTGATTTTTTTGGTATGATGAAAATGATAAAAATTGGATATATCTATGGGATGTGTATGATTCAAGGCTGCCAATGACATTTTATTATCATTGTTTTGATGATTATATGATTCCATTAAATGATTAAAAGGCTCCTAATATGTAAACTGGGAAAAAAATTCCCCCATACCTATGTGCTGGGGTTGATCTGAAACTACTGCTTATTTACATATGACTATCTTAGGATGTGATGAATCTTGTCCTGATGATTGAGATAGAAATTTCACTGAACCTATGAGATGTGATTTTAATTTCTATATTGGTAATATTTTTTGGATCTTCAAAGGGCATAAAAACTATTGGGGTAGAGGCTATAACACTCAGAGAAAATTGTGAGATACATTTCTTTTAAAATATTTTGATTTCATTGATGTCATTTGTTAAAGACAATACCATCTTATCTTATGTTACATGCCACATTTACATTCAACAAAGCATCATTTTATTATAATAATTATTTATACAATAAATTTAGAACCTTGAAATTATCATTGTAGGTATGAGCATGATTAACTAAATTATGACATTTTTTGTTAAACATGTATATATACTTCTTTAAAAAATTAATTATAATTGAATAAAAAATATTATTTAAAAAATAATAATATGAAATGATATTCTAAATAACTATTTAAATTTTCACAACTGTGTTTTGTAAATATAAATAAAAATAATAATTTTGAGGGATTATATTAATCAAATAAATTTATAATATATTCAATCTATTTTTTTTGACATTTGTAGTATAGTTTTCAAAACAAGATATAAAAAATAATTTAATTTTATGTATAAAAGAACTAAATTTCTAAAAGGGATGTTTTAAAACATTTTAATGGACAAATTGCCCATAATAGTGTTTTGGACACAATTATTGAATAAATTTTTAATAATAAAAAACCTTTTTGAAATAGGTATTTAAAATTTACATTGGGTGAACTTTTTGTAATTTTCTGATAAGTTTCTTGTTGTCATGAATAGTAAAAATAGAATATTAATTTGAAATAGATTCTTCATAAAACTTATTTATATAGTTAAATTATGTTGTGAACTTGTTTTAATATATAAGAAGTAAAATTTTACTTTAATTAATCCATTTTAGTTCATATGAAACCAATTTGACATTGTAATTCGATATAAAACCAATTCATTTTTTATAGTTTTTCATATTGAAAACATGTTTTCTCATTCAATCATTGATATTGTTTTTTAAATAAATTATATCCAATTATGTGTTTATAATTTTTTGAAATGGATTCCTTATTTTTAATAATAAGTCCCATATTTAGTAAATATGTGTCTTTTATTTATGGATAATATGAACAGTAACATTTGTAATTTTTGTTTCCATGATAAATGGTAATATTAGGTAATTAATTTTAAAAATAAAGTGATAAGGTTTATAAAATACCCTTAAAACGTGAAAAGTTAGTATTGGATGAATTTTATTAGACCCTTAACACATAGGGTCTGAAATCGAATAATTTAATGAACATCGTTCCATGGAAATGACATGGATTTATTAAAATCAATGGGAGTGACCAAATGTCACACTCTTACTTTTAATAAGTATTATATTTATAATAAGAGTAAAAATAATAAATATGACTGAATATATATATTATTATTAAATATAAAATGTTTATATACATTATGTAAATTTATTTATGTAATAATTATAACAAATAATTAAAAAATTTTGATTTAGTAATTAATGAATTAATATATAAATCAATTAAATGAGTTTATAAATATAAAAAAAATATAATTAGAATTAATAATGGTGATAATAAAATTTTCTTGTTTAATATGCCATTTAGTTGTGTGTAAAAATAATCAAGTTGAGTTTATCTTTTTTTATTGATTTTCTTAAACTCAATTTAATGAATAGTGTCAAAATTTACAATACTAATACATTATGAATATAATTTTTTTTATAAATTTCATAAAATTATTAAAAATACTAAATATGTTGAGAAGAGAAATATAATGTTCATTAATATCATAAATTTACCAATCCGGTTTACGTGAAACACACAATCCCTGTCAATCTTGTTCTAGGGATATGATGGGGAAGTAACCAAGATATAAGGGGAAGAAAGAAACATATAATTATCGAATATTTGTTTTTTTCCATTATTATTGTATAAACCCACCTAATTATATATGTATTGACATGATTTGAAGGGAAAATTGTTACATTTTAGCATTCCAACCTTCCCATCGATGGGGTATTTCAAACATTTATGAAATATTAAATGTACCACTATATTGAAATTGTGAAAAGGTCTTCCAATAAGTGAATCAAAGGATATGTCATTATAGAAAACCATGATTAAATATTTATATGTGATATCCCCAAATTTATCCTTGATCATTATCTTCCTAAGAGGCCTTTTCATGATCTTATCATACACTAGAATGGTTTTCCTTGTCAAAAATAAATCCCCCTCACTATATCCAAAATATCAGATGGTTCAAAAAAAGATAATATTGATTCTGAAGGCATTTTAAAAAAGATAACATCATATCTTGACATTATTATTTTATCTTAAAACATTCATGGGTCTGATATTTCCTTGGATAACTTCTCCCAGATCATGTTCTACAAACTAGAAAGTGATAAAAAATTATAATTGAATAATCACCACTCAATAAAACCATAGCTAGAAAAACATCTATCTCAAACTCATTTGGTCAATTAAGGGCCTCAATGAGAAAAAATCTGATTTAATTTGAAATATGGAGAGAGTCCATGATTGAATATTTCAATATAAAAACTACCAAATTCTTCATAATGTCATATATTTTTCCCAGTGGTATTCACTTCACAAGGTGAGGTTTATCCCTATGTTGAGGCTCATGATTTCTGGTTTTCTATATGGATGGTAATGGTTATTGAGTAGAGGTTGATGGATAATCTTCTACAAATAGTGTCTGACATATTGACATCACCCCCCCCCAATGTAGGATAATCATAAAATTATAGCCCTGTTAGTTGTTTAGGTAGAATGAAAAGTGTTGAATGACTACTGGAGGGCTCTATGGCATCTCCACAATTCATTTGGGCTTTCTAGAGTTCTCTCCCATAGGTATCTTATATATACATGGACTATATAGGTTTGTGAAAAATATATTTTGTTCATCCATTCCTGCTCCATCCCATTTATATTCATCCTCAATTTCATTAGTCGGTTTTGGTTAAATCATACTCAAAAATGGTTTTCATTTAAGAATGGTTTTGTTAAGATAACTATGTTTGCGAAACCAAATAAGTGTGCTTAATATAATGATGGTTTTGTTTGGTGGGTGATTCACATTATCTATATATTGAAGTAGTGATGTCTACAAAAGTCAGATCTTGTATAGGGGTAGCATAAGAATCTAACTCTTATGTATTTACCTATATCTGACAATTACATATTCCTTTATAAGATGTATTCAATAAGATCTCCCTAGGTTCTTGGATTATTTTTTGATAGGTTTTCTCATTAGGAGGATTGATCTCTATCAGTTTCCTTTGGAGTCATCGAATCATGAAACATCACTCCAAGAGTCGATAATAATTTCTTCTATTAACCCTCTTCTTATAGTTGGGAAACACTTAGAAAACTCACATATTGTGGTATATTATCTAATATCACACATCTAGAATAATCCATTCATTTGTGGATTTCATTGAAGAAATTTCAGTCCAGAATGGTGTGACCCATCCTCTTATGTAAAGGGAAGTTGTCAAGAAGATCAGTCAAGTTCACATTGTGAGGTTTCCCATGACATGGTTATTTTCCTCTAATTAAAAAATATCATTTGATCTACTCATTTCACTAGAAATATACATTATGCATCCATAACTAAAATCATTGGCAACCAAGATATATTTTTTCTTCTGGATGAGGTTGATTTTGTAGTTTCTTTAACTTAGTGGGAGGTGTTGAATGATTTAAAGAATACATAAGTGCATGTATTGGAATTTTTACTAGTATTAGTGTAAAATAATTACAGTTTTATTTACTGAATAAATTTTTTTATGTGGAGGGAATGATAATATTTTTAGCTCAGTTTCACTAAATGAAAACTTCTATGCATTATTCAATTTATTAAAACTCACAGAATCAACCTAGAAACATTATTATCCACTTAAAGTGGATAATATTAATTATTAATATATTAATATTGATGTGTTTAACTATCCATAAATATCAATTTTTGTGCATTTTATAAATAGATCTTCCATTCACAACATTCATGAAATTCTTGTTTAATGTGAATATTTGGTCCTAATAAATCATCTACTTGTAGAATGAATTCTGTTTATTAATTTAATTTTATAATTATGGATATCATTGATCATTTTTTTGAAATTTTTATATTTTTTGGATTTATGGATAAATTTGAAGCGAAATAATATTTTTGGTCATGATTGCCGAATTTTTTGGACAATTCAGAATAGGCCTAAATTCGATCAAACAAAAGTGTAGCCCGCAATCTAATCCAAATGAAGCTCGTATTTTTTTAGTATAGAAATATAATAATATTTTAATCATTTTATTAAACTATGTACAGAGCTAATTCTAGATTTTTTTCATGAAGATAAATGGAGCCCATGTTGACATTTAAATGGTGGGTCATATTTGAACACCCATAATGTTATCCCACTTGATCGAGAATAAAATCCAAATGTCTAGTCGGATTTTCTTAATATTTTTAAAGAATTTATAGTAAACATGATCAAATATATTTTACATCTAAGACCTATTTTGATTCAGCCATATTCTATTACATATTATTACATCATCAACGGGGTGAATCAGGATGATATTCCTGGTCAACATTGAAATGTCAAATTTCCATTGATTTTCTCACACTCTTTTTAAATCTGTCAATTAATGGGAAAATAATTTATTCATGGTGAGTTGACCTAGAGCTCAAAATGTGCCTATATAAGGAGCATGTGGTTAAGGAAATTTGAAACAATGTTTTTCCTTTATATCAAAAGTTTTTCTTTCATTTGTAATTTCACACCATCATTTGGTAATCTCAACATCATTTTTTCACAAGAATGTTTCTCATTCACATTCAATTATTAAAAAAATTCCATATTACTCTTATTATTATATTTTATTCCAATATATTAACACATAGATATCATTGAATCATGGTGTAAATTTATACACATAATCACTTGTGAATTCAACCACACAATGGTGGAGTGTTTGCTTATTTGAATTTTTTTCTGCTTCTTAAATTCTAACCCCATAACACTACTTCCCACATACATTTGTATAATAGCATCAATATAGGGATAATTGTTTATGAGTTTATCCAAGGGAGTATCTAGGATATGGATTGAATGTTATTTCATGTACTTAATATTTAAATCGTTTGGTTATTTTAAGATTCCCATTTGATGAGTTACATTCATATTTGTATTCATCCACATTAACGATGACATATTCTAAGTGCTACTATGATCCAATTCCTTGGAGTTATAATGAAAGTGGACATATATGTTCATTGGTGATTTTTCTCGGATTATAGTAGGTATTAAATTTGTTAATTATTTTTTATAATTATCTCCTTTTTTCCAAACATCATGAATAAATGATGCATAATTTTCTATGAAATGAAATTCATCCAATCCACCCTGAGAAAAAACCCATGATTCACCAATCAATATTATATATCTTAATTAAAGTATTTTTGTGTTTTTTTGGGTTCATTAAATTAAATCACTAGTTATAATAATAAAATCAATAAAAATGTGTTTCCACTCCCTAGCCAATCCCCCATCAAATACTAGTGTCTCACGTTCACTTATTTGGTCCCTATAGATTCGATAACCAAAGATTTACTACAAGAAACCACTTAAACACCGTAAATTTGGAAAATATGGGTGAAACAAAATTTTGGTGACGTTTATTGGGACCCAAGAATGTATCATAGGCACTCAATATATTTTCTCATGAAAAATTCCATTTTCTCCCACCATGTATCTAATATTTTCCATTTTCATCACTCTGAATCATAATTTTATTCTACTCTAATAGAGTATCAACATCAATAACACATAATTAACCATTTCTAGAACCAATTTGAAATTTTTTATGTGGAATCTCATCACATATAAAATTTCATTGATAAACCCTTGATTGAATACCCCTCAACTGATGAGATGTTCCATCTTTGAGATGAAAAACATTAAAAGTATAAATTTACATCCCTTTAATGGATTGTTAATGAGATAAAACATAATTAATTCCATGATGTAAAAACTCTTTTCTGACCAAATGCCAAAAATATTATTTAACAATTGTGTGATCGAATGGAAAAAATAGATTCAGAGGTATCAATATAGATATTAGAACTAAAAATCATTAAATTGTGTGAGGAACCCATCCCCACAATGAATATCAATTCTATAACATTATGTAAATAATATTATATCCCAAAACCATCTCATGAATTTACTAATGAACTATGATTTGGATTTGGGATTTTTTAGTAAGATATATGAATTGATTAAGGTTCATTAAATCATGAGGAAATTAATTTTTCGATTAAATGTGTGAAAAATACCATCGTGGATTGAATATTATGAATTAATATACATGGATTATTTTTCAAGACCACAGATCACTAAACAATTGGAAAAAATAATAAACATTTAGTAAATACCCATTACTAAAATTCAAATGAAATATTATAGGAATGAATCATTCGTTAAAAATGAACTAATATGTTCTAAATTTTGAAGATAAGAATCTTTTTTTGATTTAAATTTCCAAACTGCATTGGGAAATTTCAATGAACCCAAACTCAATGTTATTTTCCTTCCAGCCCCACTCAAGAATATTTCCATATGTGATAACCATGACCATTTTTTTACATTAATTATTCTCTTGAAACCCAAAAATTATGATTGATCCTTGATTTCATATGATGTACTATAGAAGCAACCATATCAATGATTTCTAATATTTCTTTATTGGTTTTTCAATGCATGTTTATATTCATGACCATAGATTTTGAATTATGTGGTTATATGTTGTGATTTTTGATAGTTTAAAATATCATCCTTGAAATAAAATTTCCACAACACACATCAATTGGTTTTTGAGGATATGTTCTAGTTATTGGGTCCCTTTCCACATAGCATAGAGTTCAGGGTCAGATTTATTTTAATTTGAGTATCAAAAAAATGGAAAAATAATAAATAGCGCAATGTTTTGTCTAAATTTGTGTTTTTTGGTAGATGGGGATCATGACCCCATAGTTATATTTACTAGATTCCTATTTTATATATCTATTTTTGATCATGGAAATAACAATATGTGTGGCATCTAGCACTTAGGGATCATGATTCAAAAAATTTCTGTCATAGAGGTAGTCTGAGTCATATATATAGTAGTAAAAAACATTAAAAAATAACAAAATAATTTGATACTCATGTTAAGTTTTAATGTTATTCCCTCACAGTTCTTCCATTTTTCCCCTTGAACAAGAAAATATTCCACATATATTTTGTGATTCTCAACACATCACCATGCTTAATTGAATTTGGAAGAAATTTGACAATGAATTTGAATGAACGATTGGTCTTGGGATATGGATATTCTTGTGATCCTAGTTTGTGTGAGATAATTTTTATTGGTTTCATTATTATTTGGAATGATATATTTTCGTGAGAAATGTATGATAATATATTTTTGAAAAATTGATTTAAATTTCATATTTTAGAGATAATTATTCCTCGGGAATAGAAAAACTAATTTTGGGGGTGTGATTATCCATAAAAATGGAATAATATTCATTAATAACAAATTAATATCTATTTGATTCATTTTCTATAAATATCAATTTTTTTATCTTGACAAATTGGACATCATTTCATGTTTTTTTTGCAATTCATTTTTAAAGTGAAAATATTGGTCAAATCAATCATCTTATTTTAGAATTTATTATATATTAATTATTTGAATTTTATATTTTGGGATATTATTTATAACTTTTTTTTGGAACATTTTATCTTATAGGATCAATTGATAAATCTAAATTTAAGAGGAAGATTTTTCGGCAGGAATGCTGAAATTTATTGGAAAATTTATAATGGCTATATGGTCATTCAAACAAAAGTGTGGACCATAATCCATGCCCAATTCAGGTAAAATATTTATTATATAAATTGAAAAATATGGGTATAATTTCATTCAACTTTGGAAATATATATTTCTAACGTTTTCATGGATATTAAGGGATCCGTTGTTTACATATAAATAGTAGGCCATATTTAAACACCCATAAATTTGTCCCACTAGATCAATCATAACATCAAAATCGCTATTCCAATATTCCCTAAATTTTAACATATGTTAGAGTAAACATAGAATAATATATTTTCATATACAACCATTTAGGATTGAATCATCTACAATTACAAATTCACATGTCAACAAGGGGGGTGAATCTTGATGATTTCCTAGTAAATATAGATACATCGAATTTCCCTTTATTTTCTCACACTACTTTTGAGTCAATAAATTAATGTGAAAGGAATATATTTATGGTGAGTCTACATAAGGATCCAAAAATTTCTAAATAATCAGTTGATTTTGAAGGTAATTATAATCAATGTTTTTTCTTTCCATAAAATGGTTTTCATTCATTTTTAATTTCACTCTATCATTTTTTATGCCCAACGTAATTTTTTATCATATATGTTTTTCATTAATTTTAATATATTAATAAAATTTATTCTTATTCTTCTTAACTTATATTTTTAATTTCTATTAACAAACTTATATATTTGAATCAAGGTGTCAAATTATTCACACAAGAACATGTGAATTCAGTCACACAATGGTGGACTGTTTTCTTATTTCAATGTTTTTTCAAGTTTTTTTATAATTGCCCCATTATTCTACATCCCATTTAAATTGGTATAATATCATTAATGGATGGATAAAATATTTTGGGTTGATATAAGGTAATATCAAGGTTATTTATTGAATTTTATTTAATACACATAGTATTTAATGCTTTTGGTTATTTTATGATTTCCATTTGATGAGTTGCATTCTTCTTTTCCTTCTCCCAATTTAATGATGACAGATTATAAGGGCTAGTACAGTTCAATTCCATGTAGTGATCTGGAATATGATACTTTATGTTTATTGGTTATTAGCCTTGGAATTGTATAGGGATTGAATTTGTGAATTATTTTTAAGAAATATCTCTATATTTTTATACATCTGGAATAAACGATATAAAATTTTCTATGAAAAGAAATTCATCCAATATACTCCAAGAAAAACCTAGGATCATCGCATCAAAAATAATTATTTTAATTCAAGTAGATTTGGGTTTTTTGGGGTTCTTTAAATTAAATAATTAGTTATTGAAATCAAATCAATATAAATATTTGGCCACTCTATATCTAATCCTCTATCAAATCTAAGTGTCTCACGTTCACTTCTTGGGTCACTATAGATTTGATAAACCAAGTTGCACAACAAGAGACCGCTTACACCATATAACAAGGATAAATTTTTGTATAACCAATACTTCATCATTATCTAAGTGGTTTGTATCTAATTATGAAAAAATTTAGAATATATATATAGTCATATATATTTTGAGGGTCGTATGATGATTGAATTGGCTAAACCTTGACATCATGAAATGAATTCAAAAACCCTCTCATATTCATGCTGTTTGTAGTTTATGAGGTCGAGAATCTTGGTTTTCATTAACATGGAGAAAAACTGATAAAGGAATTGAATAAAAAGGAATACCTATCCCACAATAGATCCTTCTATAATGTTTTCATATAAAATGACAGTTTTCCAAATCATTTTATTCATAAAACATCTCAATTTGGTCACCTCTAATTGATCTCATGGTCCAATCATCAATTCACATCATGAAAAACAGTGTGTAAGATATTCCATTGGATATATCACAATTTAAAATTTTGAGAATATGGTAATATTAAAATTGGGTAGGGAAAAGAATTCATCCAACCATTTGGGATATGGTTTCTATTTAGGCTACATGGGTATCCACACCCATTTACGGATTTCAATTGAGAGGTCAAAGATTCAATGGAGTTGAGGTGTTCTGGAGTTACCGATATCAAGATGTCCTATCATCTCTGGTTATATGGTGAGGTATGATGAGGTGGACCCTTTTTTCTCTTTTATTCTCAATCCATTGTTGAATTAAATGGTCACCCTAATTGGGGAGAGGATATCAACAATCATTGTCAATATACTCATTTATATATATATGTTTATTGGACCCCGATTCATCTTGTTGCAAAAATATTCTATTGGTGGTGGAATGGATTTGTCATGATATATGGGAGGAGGTATATTTACTTCTATTTGATGATTATACACAATAGGAATGTTACCCATGATTAGTTCCTCATTGAGTTGTCTAAGATTCTATGTACCATTGTCATACTATTCCTGTCATTCCTCCATGGAGGGAATTTCAGAATATCTAGGTGGTGAGTGTGATATAGCCACACCTTTCCATTTATACATGGAAGTGTTCCACCAGAGAGGTTGAAATTCATTATTTGAAGGTTCTTGGATTTGAATATTCTATGATTTCGTGAATATGTAACCTTAGTGGGTGCATCCTGATTGTTAGTCTCCCTTTGAATGCTTTCTATATTACTTCCATCTATATTTATGTTTTGGTATGCATCATTAGTTGTGTGGATTGTGATGAGGTTCATTGAGGTTCATCAATAAATTATATTTATTTAAATACATTTCATGATATTGGGTAATTATACACAACTTAATCCTCCGAGGGTTACATCAGGTTCATTTCAATACCCCCTAGCTATATTTATTCATATTTGGAATATAATCCTTATGGGGTTTTATTACCTTTTTTCATGTTCCTTATATCATTGTTTACGAATTGTGATAATAAGGGGGTTTCTAGTCATTATTTCAAAATGGATCTGAAATTGAAATTTTTGGTCTCGTGGCAGGTGGATTAGATCAGTATTCAGCCATATATATTTTCCTCCCAACCTATAAATGATTTATTCCTTTTGGTATGATGAAAATAAAAAAATGGCTATTCATATGGGATGTGGATGACTCAAGGCAGCCAATGACACTTTATAGTCATGATTTTGATGATTATAAAATTCAATTAAATTATTTTAAGGATACAAAGAAGTAAATTGAGAAAAAAATTCCCCTATAACTTTGGGCTGGGGTTGATATGAAACTACTACTGATTTACATAGGACTTTCTTAGGATGTGATGAACCTGGTCCTGTTGATTGAAATAGAAATTCCACTGAACCTATGGAATGTGTTTTGAATTTTGCAATTTTCAATATTTTTTTGGATCCTATAAGGGCTTAATAACTATAGGGGTAGAGGCTATACCACTTGGAGAAAATTATGAGATATATTTCTTTTAAAATATTTTGATTTCATTGATTTCATTTGTTAATCACAATACCATCTTATCTTATATTACATTCCACATTTACTTTCAACAAAACATCATTTTGTAATAATAATTATATAAATAGTAAAAATAGAACCTATAAATTATCATTGTAGGTATGATTAAGATTTACTAAATTATGATATTATGTGTTAAATTTGTATACATAATTCTTTTAAAAATTATTTATAATTGAGTGAATTTTTTTTTAAATAATAGGAATGATTTTCTAAATAACTAGTTAAATTTGCACAAGTGTGTTTTGTAAAAATAAATAAAAATAATAATTTTGGGGGATTATATTAATCAAATATATTTATAATATATTCAATATAATTTTTTCACATTTGTATTATATGTTTTAAAAACAAGATATAAGAAAAAATTTAATTTTATGTATAAAATGAGAAATTTTCTAAAAGGGATGTTTTACAACCTTTTAGTGGATAAATTTTCAAAAATAGTTTCTTTGACACAGTTAATGAATAAATTTTTTTTAATAAACAACTTTTTTGAAATAGGTATTTCATAATTTACATTGGGTGAACTTTTGGTAATTTTCTGAGATGTTACTTGTTTTCATGAACAGTAAAAACAAAATTTTAATTTGTTATAGATTTTTCATATAAAATATTTATATATTTAAATTATGTTCTGAACTTGTTTTAAAGTATAACTAGTAAAAATTTTCTTTAATTATTCCAATTTAGTTCATATGAAACCAGTTTGACCTATTAATTCGATATAAAAACAAAACATTTTTTTTGTTTTCCCAATTAAAAATATGTTTACTCATTCAATCAATGAGATTGTTATTAAATAAAATTTATCCAATTTATTGTTTATAATTATAAAAATGGATTCCTTACTTTAAATAATAATTCAGATATTTAGTAAATATGTGTCTTTTATTTGTGGATAATATGAACAGTAACATTTGTAATTTTTGTTTCCATGGTAAATGGTAATATTAGGTAATTTATGTTAAAAATAAAGCAATAAGGAATATAAAATACACTTAAAACTTGAAAATATATTATTGGATGAATTTTATTAGACCCTTAACACATAGGGTCTGAAATTTAATAATTTAATGAACATATTTCCATGGAAATGACAGGGATTTATCAAAATCAGTGGGAGTGAAAAAATGTCACACTCTTACTTTTAATAAGTATTATATTTTTAATAAGAGTTAAAATAAGAAACATGACTGACTATATATATTATTATTAAATATAAAATTTTTATATACATCAAATAAATTAATTGATGTAATATTTATCACAAATAATTACACAATTTTGATAGAGTAATTAATCAATTAATAAAGCAATAAATTAAATGATGTTAGACATATAAAAATAAGTGTAATTAGAATTAATTAAGGTGATAAAAAAATTTCTAGGTTAATATGGCATTTTGGTGTGTAAAAAAATAACCAGGTTGAGTTTATATTTTTTATTGATTTTCCTAAACTCAATGTAATGAATAGTGTCAAAATTGACACTACTAACACATTATGAAAATAATTTTTTTATAAATTTCAAAAAAAATATTAAAAATACTAAATAAGTTGAAAATTGAAATATAATATTCAATAATATCATAAATGTACCATTTATGGTACAATTTAAACAATATATTTAAAACTATCAACTATTTAATATTGAAAATGGTCTTATTGTAGATCGGATTAAACTGGTATAATTAAGGGTTAATCAAATGTTACGGTTTAAAATACATTAAAAACTCATCTATAATATATTTTTGGATCATATTAAAACCTTATAATATATAACACGTTGAATAAATTTCCAGTTATAGGTATTTGGATTTAGATTTATTTTAACATAATTAATTTTTGAGAATTTCTAACAGTACCCATCACCTTCATTATAAAATGAAACCTACCACCTTATCTCATTTCACCATTTTTGAATCTTCAAGATCGACCAACCTGTGTTAAAATTCACATCCCAAAATTCCTAAATACCTCACATAGGTTATTTTCATCTAAAAGTACTAACACTAGAGTTCTTTAGAGGATATCTAAATGTGCTGTTTTGAATAAGAGGAGGTTTGAACATATAAGAAGGAAGTCAAGACTTATTGTAAGGGGTTTTGTAGTATCAATTTTATTAATATGATAATTATTCCATATTAACCACAATATTATTTTTTATAGTGTACATAGTTCCCATAAATGTATTATAGGATCATTTTCATTAAATATATGGTTATTTATGTAGCCATTTTGTGATATCTCTTTCATGGGGTTTATGGTTAAAATATTACCAAATCGGTTGGGTAATTTTTTCTCAATCTGCCCATTTTTAGGAAAATGTTATGTTATGAACACATATATTCTTGTAGAAGGTGTATATTGTTCCCTTTGACAGGGTTTATCATGAATCTCATTGTTTTCATGATACCATATGTTTCATGAAATTTTAGTCAATATTCAGTTAGAAATTTTTGTTCCTTAAAAAAATGTTTTATAAAAATGTTTAAACCCTATTTTAAATGATATTTAATGAATTATTACAGAAATGGATTCCAAATCTATTTATAATTGTTTTAAAATATTCTTTTATAACTTATAAATGTTATTTTCAATGAAAACATTTTACTAATTGTTTTATGTTGTAATGTTTATTTTCTTAAATGGAAAGTATATCTTCCTCATGAATTATTTCAATAGATATTTAAAATTAATCATCTATTTAAAAAAATTTAATCGATGTTCCTTATATTTTAAAATGAGTATGATGCAATAATAATATTTTTTTTATTTATTATATTGGTTTATTATGAATTGATACTTATAAAAATTATTTCTTTCCCATGAGTTTTTTATAATGAATTGTTTATAAATCCCATTACCATTTGTGGGTTATAATATGATATTTTTTCTTTTGGTACATATATATATATGGATTTCATTATATTACTTGTGGTATAGATATCTCCCTCTAAATTTTTGGGTAAATATTTATATCTCATGAGATAATTATTGGAAACAAGTTGAAGAGCTTGATCCATTTTGGAAGGATTGGGATACCCTATTAAATAAGGGAAAATGGGAAAACCCAACCTACTATGGGAATATGGAGAAAATTGATCCACTATGGGAAGATGGGGAAACCTGATCCCTTACAATGATAGGAATCTGACTGGGGATGGTGGTGTGTCCCACCCATTAGGTGTAGTTCACATGATGTTTCCTATTATGTTTTTTAAATTCTCTTTGACTTATAGGTGATGAGATTACATTTTAATTTCTATTACACAATTCCATGTATTACTCTTATGTTATGATTTCTTGTATTATTATCTTAATTCTATTATGATTCAGGTCAAATGAACAACCATTATTTAGGACATGAACCATTTATATGATCATTGATATGTAGGTTATGATCCTATAATGTTATTTCTATGTTCTAATACCCTTATGTTTATAAATTTCCTCTTTGATATCCCTTGTTTACCCTTACTGAGAATATGATATCACCATATTATTATGTTTTCTTTTCCCCGGTTTATAAATTATTATTTTATGTTGGGGTACTATGTGTGAATATAATTATGGGAAACATTGAAGATATTTTATGAGAATATACATTTTTTGATCCATGTTCCCAATGACACTAAAATAATATGGTCATTTTGCGTGTTTCTTTTTATTTTTCAAAAATGATGTTATGTTTATGTATGTTTTACCATGGTTGTTATATTTTGTATTAGAGATAAGTTGTACTCATTATTTGGAAACAAGGATGAGAAAACTACAGTGATATCCCAATATATATTTCATAGGATATGTCTATAGATGTCTCTAAGGACATGTCTATGTGTTGGTTACAATCCTATAGTTTACAAAATAACTTTAAATAACATAATATTAAAGCTCATGTTTCTTATAATAAAATTTTATATGTTATTTCCATTTATTAAGATGTTTTCCAAGTATGATTATTGTCACTCAGTCAATTATATTTATGTTTTGGGCAATATATGTTACCAGGATGATTCATTTTAAGAGTGAATACGATTGAAGATGGAATGATATTCCTCGTGAGCAACCAAATGAATTGTGTGTTGGAAGGTGAAACACTGTTATTATTCATAATCATCAACATCAAAAAATAATCAAAAAACAAAATATTTTTGGATTTCTAGACCCATATATTAATTGAAATATGGAGTTTTATGGTCACCAAAAATTAACAAAAGATCAATTTTCCACTTATAAATCATCTTTTAATGGGAATCAAGGATAAAATTTCAAAGGAAGATGAAGATGATTTTGTTGCAAAAAAAAGAGGACCTAAAGAAATTAATTTAAAAATAAATTGGTCAATTAACACAATGTACAAGGATAATTGAATTAATAAGGAATAAATTATGGTTTAATGTTTTCAATGATGAACGTATGCACATTATTGAAATCAATTCCCAAGGGGGATATATAATGAATAAAATTAATAGGGTTTTGGGATTACTGGTTATATTGATGATGATGAAGAGACTGTGATTGAAATATTATATGAAATATCTTTTAAGAAATTAAATAATTAATCGTGGATAATGGTTTAATAAGATAGTTGAATTAGTTCTTGTTTATGTATTGGAAAAAATGAATAATTTTTTAAAAGTAATTTTATGGTACTATAAAATAATGAAATATATATATATTTATACTATTTAAATTTTTATTATGTATTTGATTGTATATCCTGAATGGTAAAGGAAACCCAAAAATTTGATTGAGGTGGTAAGATGATATATTTTTTGGGAAAACACATGATTAAGGGGAGTATAACACTTAATATGTGCATGAAGTAGGGATAATTAAATAAAGATATTTTTGATAAAAAATGGGATAGTATTTATCACCGTAGAACTAATGAAAATGAGGATTACTATATCATGGAATAGGTTTATAGAATTTTTATAATTATGGTATCTGTAAAGATTTAACTTCTTAATGATATTATTTATTAACTAAGGTTATATAATTTAAATTTTTTCACTCCCATGTTTTATGAAAATAGATGATGAAGGTATTCATATTTTTAGTATGTGGAAATCAAAGGGTAAATTATGATATATGGGGGATTAATGTTTTAACGATTTAATGATTTAGTGTTCTTCTTTATAAAATATTGTACTTTCTTTTTTTGTAAGGGTTTAAAATTCATCCATTTATGGAATTCATTTTGTTAAAATTCGGATGATTTTTTATATATTAATATATTATCTCAACATATGATAATTTATTCATATTGGACAACATGTGATTAACTTTTTGTTGAGATAAAGATATATGGAATGACCTGTAATTCTGTTTATGGACATCATGATTCCCTAAAATTTCTGGAATGAAAAATTCAGCTTCATTTTTTTGAATAATAGATGATTTGGAAATTCATCAAGGCCCCAAAAAGGGTGATGTATTTAAGAAATAAGGTAATGATATATTCTCTGGAAAAATATACAAAATAAAAAATATTGTATTGAAATAATTTGATTACATATTATCATTATTTTTTATTATATCAATGTACTTTTCCAAACCTATTTGGGTTATAGAATTTTTATCGTTAACATTATCTTAACAATTCTCTCTCTCACTCTCCATGTGAACATGAAAATTAGATTTCACTTCCATCTATGATTCCACTTTCAACCTATGTTATCTTATGTGGAATCCTAGTTATGAGTTACTTTTGGTAACAATTATGTTTCATCATTACCTTTTTAAAAATATGTTTTTGTATTAATTTTTACAATTTGGGTTTCAATGAAAGAGCCATTCATGTATTAAACCATTAAAACCCATTTGATTTTTTTAGGGAAAAAGTCATTTTATGGGGGTACAATGTAACACGTCGGTATTTTTTTGAGTTATATTTTTTAAAAATAATTTTATTCCCTTTATGTATTATATTAATGCAACACCATATTATCTATTATTACATGCAACACTGCCATTATATGAAATGACATTTTATAATTATAATTATTTATACAACACAATTATATAGTAGTTGTTTGAATGGTTGGAATAAAATAGAATAACTGAATTATTAAATTATAGTTTACACAAATATCCATAATTATTTGAACTAGTAATTATAAAACAATGAATAAATTTTTTAAATAAAAAGATATTTTTTTCTAAAAAAACCCATTTAAAAGTACACAAGTGGGTTTTGTACCAATAAATAATCAAATAATTCTTATTTTATTATATTAATTAAATATATATATTTATAATATTCAATATAATTTTTAACATTAATCTGATATGTATTCTAGACATTATATAAGAACAAATCCAACATTATGAATAAAAGAACAATTTTTCTAAAAAGGTAGTTTTCCCCCCTTTGATATAGGAATTATTAATAATATATTTTTCTGCAACATTTTTAAATAATATTTGATAAAATGAACTTATTATTTTAAATAAGGATATCAAATTTTACTTTGGGAGAACATTTGGTATTTTTAGGAGAAGTTTTATGTTTTGATAAATTGTAAAATGATACAGAATTTATATTAGAAACTACTTTTTCTTATAACATATTTTTATTGAAAAATTATGTATGAACTGGGATTACATAAGAATAAGTAAAAATTTACAAAACAAAATCCAATTTAGTTTATTAGAACTATTTTTAAAATGAAATTGGATATAAAAATTGTGGAAAATTTTAGAATTTTTTCACATTACAAATTTATTTATTCATTCGGTCAATGAGAATAAATATAAGTTAATTTTAGGAAATTAATAATTTTGATGTTTAAAAAAATTATTCCATATTTGAAATACTAATTTATAAATTTATTAAATAGGTCCCTTTTGTTGTTTGAAAATATGATGAAAATTAGTAAGAATTGTAATTTATATTACCATGATAAATAGAAAAATATGGTAATTTTGGATTCAAAATAAAGTGATCAGAATTATAAAACAACCCTAAAACTTGAAAAAATGTTACTATATGAAGTTAATTCTTCCCTTTACACATAATTTTAGAAAATTAATAATTTAATGGATACTTTTCTATAAAAATTACTTAGATATTATTAAAATCAATGTGAGATAAAAAATGTCACAATCGTAATTTTAATAAGTATAATATATTTATATGGGTATATAAAATGATATTATGGAATATATATATTATTATGATATATAAAAAACTTATCTAATTCATGGAAATTTATTTAATAAATATTTATCATAAATAACTACAGAATGAAGATGTAGTAATTATTCAATTAATGAAATAATCAATTGAATGATATTAGGAATATTAGATGAAATATAATTTGACCTATTTATTTCAATCCATGATTTTGAAAAGTGAACATGGAATATTAGGGGATATTATATTAATTGGTTCTAAATTATCATTTTGAATTTATTTTTATAAATCCAATGAAATGAATAGGGTCAAAATTATCACAAATGATACTTAATGAAAATAATATTTTATTAAATTATTTGAAAATAGTTAAAATCATACATAATGAAAATGAGGAAAATTTATGATAGATTATATCATAAATTAACCACTTATGGTTCAATTTACACATTATAAGAAGCACCCTCATTCATTTAAAATATAAAATGTCATTACCGTTGATAAAAGTAATCTAGTTTTTTTAAGATTTAATAAAAAAGATATGGTTTAAAGTACCATCCAAACATGTCTAAAATATATTGGTGTATGATATTACAACATTATCATATCTTATCTTCGAATACCATTATAATTGGAAATATTCATATTTATATTTAATTTATTTTAAATTAATCGTTTCTTAAAACAAAAAATTTCCCTTCACTTTCAATATAAATGGACGCCTCCCACCTCATCTCATTTAATAATTTTTTTAACACTCAAGCTCTACCAACCTCTTAAAAATTCAATTCTCTGCATCCCTATAATTTTTTATTTTTGTTTTGAGATTCAACTATGGTGAAAAATATATTCCTTTAGAGGTGATCTAAAATATTAATTTCAATGAATAATAGGTTTTCACACATATAAAATAAGTCAATACATAAGGAAATTTGATTTCTAGTCTCACATTTTCATCTTTGAGATATATTCAACATTAAATAATTTTTCCGTTTGTGTTATCTATATACTTCCCATAATTGTTTTTTATAATTGGTATCATTAAATTTATGTGTTTTTCATATCTGTTTGATGATATTTCTTTCATGGGGTTTATGGTACAAAAATTCGAGAATTATTAAGTTGATTTTGTATTAACATTCCTTCCTAGATAAACAAGTTTTATTGTGGACATATATTATTTTAAGAGGTGTATATACTACCCTTTTACATTTTTACAATTAATATCATTATTTTCTTTATAGCATATTTTTCATGTAAAGTTATTCATTCTTTGGTCAGAAATTTGTGTTCCTCTAAAAAACAGTTTTCTAAAAAGGTTTTAAAACAATTTTAAATGATCTTTATGAATTTTCACGTAAAATGATTTAATATATGTTAAAAATTATTTTGATATATTCTTTTATAATTTATCTTGGATATTTTAAATAAAAAAGGTCTACTAAATGTTTATTGATATAAATTTTTTTAAATGATGAAAGGATATTTTTATCATGACTTATTTCATCTAATATTTCAAATTCACATTTCATATAAGACAATGGTATCTGTTTTCAGTTCTATTTTATTGGGGATATGATCCAACGGTACCATTCTTATTCTTTCTCCAAATGGTTTATGATTGATTTATAATAATGAATTTCTCTTCATTCCATGTATTGTGTACTGAAGAAATTTTTATGAACCCCGTTTATTTTTATGGGTTATGATATGATATATGTTCTTATGGAACATATATTTATGGTATTAATTATTAGAAGGGTGGGAACTATATCTCCCTCCAAATAATTGGGTTACGAGTTATATCCAATGTGATAATTTTGGGAAAAAATTTGCTGGGATTGATCCACTTAGGGAATATGGGGAAACCTAATCTACTATGAAAATATAGGGAATCCTAATTCTATATGGAATTATGGGGGAACCCGATCCACTATGGAAATATAGGGAAACGTGATCCCTTACAAGGAAAAGATTGTGACTAGGGATGATGTTGTGTCCTACCCAGAAAATGTAATCCATATGAAGTGTCGCAATATGTTTTTGTGATGTAATTTTACTTATATGGAATAATTTTAGGTTTTTTTGTGTATTCCACAATTTAATGTCTTATTCATTAGTTATTCATTCATGGATTATTCTATTGATTCCCTTATGATTCATGTCTT
Organism: Viscum album; assembly: GCA_963277665.1. Classification (NCBI taxonomy): domain Eukaryota; kingdom Viridiplantae; phylum Streptophyta; class Magnoliopsida; order Santalales; family Viscaceae; genus Viscum; species Viscum album. Next base: position 1,793,695,155 of record OY728121.1, read on the forward strand.
ATGAATTTCCATTATTTATTCCGTGACTCATGTATATGATATTTAATATGGATTTTATGATCTTTTAATTATATGTTCATTCCATCATACCATTATGTTCATGATTAGGATCATGTATCTCCATAGTTTACCTTTATAAAGAAACCGAGTTCCCCCTTTTCTTATATTTCCTTATTCTCATGTTACAAAGTAAAATTTATGTAGGAGTACTAAAGGGTAAGATATTTCCTGAAAACATTTCATATCATTTACCAGAATAGAATCTTGTGTTCCAACATTCAATATGAAATAAAATAATACGATCATTGGGTGTTTATTTTTGTATTCTGTAAAAATGATGAAATGTCTATATATGTTAATATTTCTCTTTATTGAGGTGGTGGTAAAATTACCCAAGCTTTGTGGGATGGGATCTATCCTATTTGGATTCTATGGTGTCCACTATTGCGATTGATTTGATTTTGTGAAAAAATTTCATGAATGATCCAGGTGAAGTGGTTTCCTATAATGAGATTAATTTTCTATGAGAATCTATGAGTTAGTTTATAGAATTGGATTCCATTTATGAATTGAATTAAAATTTTTAGGGACCCATAATAGAATTCTATTAGAGTTTATATTGCTCTATTTATGATTTTTATTAATCTACAATGTGGAGGACTCTCTCTAAATCGACAAATTATCCAATGCATTACACAATTCCCTATTTCTACAATGGTTATGACATTATTGGATTCCATATTGGGGTAGTTCTTTTGTTATATGGATGGGATGAATTGAAATGATCGATACAATCCCCATCCTCAAATATGGAAATCTTACAAGGCCTCAGTGATTTTTTGTAAAGAGTTTTGGTGAAATGGTAGAAATCATATTATAGGGTTTCATGAGACTTTTTTGGTTTTACGTCCCATTATATAGTGAGTGAAGTCAGGTAAATGTTTCCAAAATGTATGTGTATGTTATAATGGTGACCCTTGTAACCTTGATAGGGGAGGTTTCTATACTCTATCCACAAATTATTCACCTACATATTTTAGAATATGAATGTAATTCACTCCATCAATAGATAAACAAATATCTCATAGTGAAAAGTGGAGATTGGACATAAAATGGTTGGGAGGATTTTTTGATCTAAATCTCTCTATATAACCAGATCATTTTCTTCTTTGATATATTTATATGCCAATATCTAGTCAGGGAATAGAGGTTGGTTTTCTGGATAACCTCGCAACGATGGTGATGTGTTGATGGTGTTTATGGGGACCTATTTATCTTCAACCATCTTGTTTCAAGAATCATTATATATAAAGGTTTATGAGTTTCGAGACCTTTTATATATAATGTTGTTTTAGGATATCTTTATCTATGAGAGATATCATCACAGGGAGATTGAACAAGATAGGAGTTAGGAGTAGATTCCATGTGATATGTCTCTATTCTATTGTGAGGAGAACTATCAATGTAGTGATCACCTCCTACTTCATTTGAAGAGTCAACATATAATTGATTTGTTGGTAATATTTATAAAATATCTTCATGGACAAAATAATTGAATATATTATTGTAATTATCCATATTCTACATTGTGTACAAAATATTATGACCTTCCTTTTATGGTGGAGAAGGTATACGGGCCTTCTCAACAATGGATTCTAGAATATATTTATAAATGTCTGATTATGAAGGGATATAATCTCACTGAAATGATGATACTAGATTATGACGATGGTATTATGTATCCTATAGAAGAATATTATCATTATTGGGGTGGTTATCATACTATAACATCCAATATTGGATGTAGTGGGGTTGTGATCCTTGTTCAAATATGCATTCTCCTTCAGAATATACCAGTAGACCTCTGGAATGTGGGATATGAGATTATTTGACCCATATATACCCTCTAAAGTATGTTTTTATAGATTATTATCTATAGAAGTAGGGATATAATCCTATAATCCATGAGATTCTTGAATATGTTGAGTTTCTTCATTTTCATGTATGTAATCCTTCTCGGGGTTGATTTATAAGTTGAACTAACGATCCTCATTTGGAGAATATATATGATCCCCACCATATGCCTTTGGAATATGACATTGGAATTTTTTGAAAGGAATGTGTGCCTATTTTCAAGACTGTTGAAAAATGTACTTCTGATCCTCAGTTGGAAGTAGTATATGATACATTTAATATGACATTTTCATTACCAGAATATGTCAACAGTCCTTATGTATGGGAGAAATAATGTGTGATTATTGAGAGTGCACTCTAATTCTTATTAATCATTTTGATTTGATACTATGGGTATCATGACAAGAATATGTTATTTTCATTTTAATTGTACTACAAATGAAATATTCTAACAAGAACTTTTTTATTACTATTATATAGTGAAAAATTATAATAGATTATAGAGGAATATAGGCCCAAAAATTCTTGATGTCTATGATACACTAGGAGATGGCTTTGATTAAAGAAGGGATACTAGTCCACTTATTCCCTCCTTTTCCATCATAATATTCTGTTGAGATTCTTGTATATGGGAAGGGATATCTTCCTCACCCATACCTGATACAAGAATATACATGTAGACTTGATTCAAGTGAGAAGGTATATGAGATTTCCTACTAGATACTGCTGAAATATGTTATTGGGATTCATCATTTAAATATGGAATGTGATACCAATACCCTTTATTACCATCTTGTTACACCAAGTGTGGCCTCCATGGAACATGTTAATGAGTGTCTAGGTTGAACAGTTATTAAGAGGTGAACCCAAAATGAGACCTAAAGGCCCTGGCGGGATGACGCTGGTGATGGTGGTCGATAGGAACCCTCATAGGTAGCTCTTGAATCATGATGGATTCATAGTAAACTATTTCATCCACATTTAAAAGATATGTAATGTGGTATTTTATACTTTCCTAGGATTGGATTCCAATTTTTTGGTGGGGGAGATATATTACACTGATTTCAGTATAAATCTCCCAGAATTAGACATGATTATCGGCTTTAGGATCTATATAACTCTATATGTATACTCAGTGGGAAGGATTGTAATATTTCGATAGTATTCCCAAACCATCTCATTTTTCAATAATTTCTATGAGAATCATGTGATCATGGTTTTCATGTCACCCACATAGGTTACGCTAATAAATGAGGTAAAAAGAAATTTCTTGATAGAGACATGATCTCAACACCAGATATTTTTGGAGAATTTCTTGTAGCCGTAATGAAAATAGAGAATATGTTCACATATTAATGGATCATAAAAAATGTGAAACATTCTAAATTAGTTTTTATTTTGTAAAACAATTTTCCTTTCATTTTATAGGTTCGGAATATTCTTAGTGTGAAATTTCCACGGTGAGAATTTCCTATTTCTTGGAAATCTTGGTTACATTTAATTATTTCATAATTTCACAATTGGGTGTAGTATTTTTTTTATACGGTATGTCAAAAAAATGTACCAATTCATGGTCAAATAATCATTTTTTTTTAGTTTTTGAGGGATTCACATTGGGTTCAGCATTGTTTTCATCAGAGAATATTTGGTGAGCTAGATTGTGAGAAAATATGCTTAATACCCATAATGATTCATTTATTCTGTCATTATGTGATTATACAATGGTTTAAAAGCTTTTTACCCTTATGAGGACTGGAGGATTATGATTTATTGTTGGGGGTTTTCTATGGTTGACCCAATATTCTAATTTTACTCACCATTACCAAATATTATGGAAAATTCTAATGAATCCCTAAACCATAAAAAGGTACAAACCATATTTCTAAAAGAAGGTAGTCATTTGGGGTCTCAGACTTATTTAAATATAGTAACTCACATTGTTTAAGAATATGGGAGGCTAGCCTCATTACACTATTTTTGGGGAATTATTGACTATTGTAAAACTATCTTATTGATTTAAGATATTTTCATGAATATATGATAAATCACAATGCAAGACTGGTTACCCTAATAAAATGATCAGTTTTTGAAACCTTCTATCTGCGATGAGGGTTATATTAATGATAATATATGTACGTATCATATGTTCTCAATCCATTTCCCATTATTTCGTTTAAAAGAGTCACTATTTTTGTTTTTATGTTTTATAACCTAGAATTTTAGGGTTTACATCAATTAAGGGAGGATATTGGTGTTTAGTATGGGATTATACCTTCTTTAGGTGTCACACATTTCCTATTTATAACATGAATCAAAACCAATATAATTCATTTGATTCCTAGTAGATCTTTTTAACAGTATGTGGAAAGTAAATTAATGGTGGAACATAGGAACTTGTATTCGATCTTGAGCCATTTAAAGGCAGCTAATATATCCAACTTTTATGAAGAATTAGATTCATCATAGTTCAATGTTCTCTCAATGCACTGATGGTAGGTCACATGTAACTAATACCCAAAAGGGTTATCTCCACTGGGATTATCAAAATAGGAATTCCATTAAGACATAAATTCAAAATGATTCCCTTTTGTGGGTAAATAATTTCAATGCAATGAACAATTCATATATGCTTTGGTTTCAATGGATGGGGGAATTTTATGATGTTAATGATCTGATAATTACAAATATCTATTCCCATGTGAGTCATGATTGATGGATAAATAATGGTTTTCAGGTAATCATACCCACTGCATATGAATATGGGTCTTGTGAACTAGGGAAGCATTAAAGGAGTGTCTGATATAGATCTATGGCCGTAGGAATGCATCATATATATCATACATATAGTTGGTGTCAATTTACTTATTGTTTAATATAGATTATATCAATGTGTTTCTTTTTTAAAAGGGTATCATATTCCAAGGTGTCTTCCGGGCATGCTATTAATATTGGAGGTTCTATGACTAATGTGGCTGACATGTTAGATTTTTTTGCTGGACATGTCCTATTTTTCTTCCTAACATGTCTGAGGATGTTTGGGCATGACTTGGTCATCTTTTTGACGTGATTGTGGATTTATATAAGACATTTCTAAGGTGTTTCTCATTTGATACTACTTAATTATTTGGTGGTTTTGAATTATAATGGATGACATGTCCATGGTGCTTCAAAAAATTAAATTATACATGTCTAATTGTTGCATCATGATTTTACTAACTTTTATAGGGAGAGATCATGTCATTGACACAGACACATCCAATGGTGTTGAGTGATGAAGGTTGAAATGTCTCTGTGCTGCCACCTAATCTGTCTGAAATTTATAGAGGACATTTGTGGATTGTTAGATATGTTTGGATGACTTTCCATACAATGGATAACATCTCTAAGTGTTGTCTCATGATCTGTTTGACATATTCAAGTACTATTTTATGATCTTGCAAACATATCTAGAGTGCCTTCATGTGAATAATGCTAACATGTGTATGGATATTTCATAACCAAATATTACATGATTGAAGGTTTCCTCATGATATGGATAACATTTTTGGATAAAATTTCATGGCATGCCCAATATTTTTTGAGTTATTCACATGACTTGGGTAACATGCCTGGAAGAATTCACGTGACATGGATGACATGTTCATTGGACTTCCTATGACATGTTTTACATGTCTAGAAGACATTATGTGACTTAAATTAAATTCTTTGGTGTTATTGCGTGATATGAATAGGTTATATAAAGAGAATGACTACATTTCATGAAAATCAGTGTATTTTTCATCATATAATAATTTCAAACTTTTATGCCTTTATTCTATAAATGCCTCAATGTTCACTAGTAATGGCCTATTAGGATCCTGTATTAAAAACTTTTCAAGGAGAAACTCATTTTCATCTTCTCTATGGTAGACCATATTTACATCATGTGATAAATATGGTGATCATGAGAAACATATATACATATTGTATAATCTGTTAAATAATTCCCTAGGGTTTATCATTTGGAAGATCATTGTAATTTTGTGGATTTCAGATCTTATATGTCCAATCTAACCACTTTTCTCCCCTATATTTTTTTCTTTAATAGGGTATGAATGTTAAAGGCCTCACCACCCTAGTTATACATATACTTGCAAAGAATATGTGGTGTAGTTTTTGGATGGATTCATTGGAGAAACACATATTTCTTGTGAACCTTCTTTTGGTCATCCATGGATTCAGCATTCTGTCACATGATAAACAGCGACCATGAGATCACTTTATCATTGATATATTTATTGGACACATGGATTGTAAAAGGAGTTTTGCATAAAAAAATTCACATGTCCAAGGGCATTCAAAATAACCAACTGAAAAGTTAGGGAGTCATGGTGAGATCAGGATGTCTATTTGAGAGGATCTCACATAATATATGTATAATTATGGGGGTCCTTCACAAGTTCATATTATCTCATAAAATTTCCTTCACATTAAAAATATCATAATTCTCCAACTCATAAGATTACTCCATTTTATCATATTTTATTTTATAATCCATATTATGCTCACCCATCAGTTTTCTATCTAGATGTTGTGTAATAAAATGGAAATGTCAAAGATACATCATATGATGGTGTTGAAATATCCAATGTCCTTCATGTGAGGAGGAAAACATGTCGTTTAGTATTTCATATGATTAATAGACTGATCTTGTTGATCTATTCCACCCTTTTCATGAAAAACATCAAAAAAATATTCCACATTAACATTTTACCTTTTTCATATTTTTTTAATATTTTCAAATTCAATTAAATTTTTATTTCTAGATGTCCATCGAGGAATTACATGATCCTAAATGGTATTCAAGACAACATGCATTCATTTTAATAGATAGTTTCTCTACTTGTCTATGGTGCATCGTCTGGTCAAATAATGATCTTGTGGTTCTATGCGAGCATTGTCATAGATTTTCTCTACATTATTCAATGGACATAGAAGGGAATCACATGATATAGTGGGTTTTTTATGGATTAACATTTTTAATGTGACATCCCCAATGAAATTCCTTTGACCTGATAGACATTCCATTAGGGATCTCTTATGATCGATGATATGATCATGTCATTTTTCCAATCCCTTCAAGTGAAAATGAATAGAACATATATTACCTGAAACATACACCCTTTTCACCTTTTATTTCAAAAGGGGTTTTTTATGATTATGATTAATTCATCATTTTACATTTTTATGATTTAAAGAATTCATATAGAAGCATGCACATGATCATGAGGGCTTGTAAGAGCAGAATGTCCTGATCATTGAAAGGTCATCTAGTGTGCATAACTCATCCATATTCCACTCTAAGGGTGATGAAATAACATGTATTTTAGGGTTCATATGATCTATGTAACCTAGCCTCTAGATCTCCATTTTTCCACACTCTTCATGTTGATTTTTTGGAGAGAGAAAAACCTATGTCTCGTGTATATCTTTAATTCAACAATTTCTAATTCTCATTAGGATAATATCAACATGGTTTGTTGACAATATACTTGAAACATAATAATCCTTTTGAATTGAAAACTGTTCCAAAATAATATATTTTATATTTGATTACCCCATGGAAAATAAATGGGTTCCATCAAAATAACATTGAAATAATAATAATCCATCAAAAGAAAGAATGATATTGGTATCATAAAACACTTTCCCAATTGGATAATAATTAAAAAATGGTATATTTCTTTGATGATTGCAAATACCTTTAAAAAATCATTAGAATCATTTTTGAGGAATTCATTTTTTAAAAAAATTTATTTAAAAAAATTAAAAAATATTTTACAAATAGTTTTAGTTCAAAAAGACATTTGAATCATATATAGGAAACTTCTAGAAAAATATTGGATATGATGATATAAAAACAAATTCATTTCTTGAAAGTTAAAAGTAAAAATTATTTTCAAAATATTTTGAAAAAATATATTCATAGGTGCCGTATTTGGAAAATGATAAGTAATATAAAATTTTAATATTTTTAATAGAATGTAAAAAATCATAAAAAATATCTTCTTGAAATCTAATATTTTTTAAAAATAACATTTTTTGAAATGTTTTTGAATCCATGGATATAGAATATATTGATACCATATTTAATAGAAAATACTAAATTAGTATCACATTACACTGAGTTAATTAACACTTCTATAATAAATATGGGTTGAAATAGAAATTAAACATATGAAATTCATTCATAAATATATTCTATTAAAATTTATATTGTTCAAATAATAACCATGAGATTATTACATCCAATATATCACTGATCATAAATAATCTTATAATTGATAATTTGGTAAACTAAATCTTGTTCCACTTTGGTAACCCTTCAGCCATAAGACACATGATAGAATAAAATAAAATAATACATTAAATAATATAAACATAATTATTTTTATTTTATAACATTTCAAAGGGATGTATATAAACCATAAAAATAGATATATGTCAAAATCATATATATATTTCTCAAATAAATATAATTTGAGATGAATAACCCATAAAAAATTATAACATTGAGATTAAGAGTAAATAACTGAATTGATTATAAATATAAAATGTAAAATTACACCAAAAATTCATAAAACAATATGATATAATAAAAATTGATCACTCACAAAATCATGACATAAGAATTTCAACGATGAAGTATTGTTACCAAGTGATAATCAATTTAGTCAGGAAATTCTTTATCACTTGGTAAATGTCAATTAATATTGGACAAAATAATTAAAATATAAATTTAAAATACCATGATGTATAACGGATTTATTTTATTAAAAGTAAAATAGGTGGTATATACAACAGACACAGAAAAAAGTAGTGAATGTGGAATATGTCTCATAGAAACAAAGTGAGAAAAGAAAACTCTTATATTGAGTCCATACATTCCATGTGTGTCATTAAACTAAAGTATAAGAAGGTTATATAAATTATTAAATTTATTAATAAAATATTTAATATTTAATACCTTATACATAAACCATTTATTTTATTTCATTTGAATTAGAGATTAACAAACTTAATCAGTTAAGTCTGCATCGGGTGTTTTGATGATTTTTAGTTCATTATTTCAAAGTAACTTTAGTGTGTTTACCTTGGTCAAATAAGTCATTATTTTAATATATGAAATAAAATCAAGAAATAACAATCATATTAACACCTAAATTATACTTTTAAACCTATTAATGAAATATGGTTATGATAAAATAACTATGTTACAATCATAGAGACTATAGGTCATACACATGCATGAGTAAAATTTTATTTTTACAATGATCATTATGGAAAAATTGTATTTATTATTTTATAATCATATAATTATAATAATATAAAAAATAAAATATTTATTTTTTAATTTATACTTTTATATATTTCATCTATGTGTTTATGTGAATATAAAAGAGTCACATCGCTTTGTGGAGGGAGTAGCCCACAAACACACATAAATTATGTTATATTTTTTTTACTGTATAAAGGAAATAGATATTATAACATTTTAGAATGATAAATATGAAATTAATTTTATATGCAGGTCATTCAAATAATATATATTAATAAAAAGTATTCTCAATACATTTTATATAATAAGTTAGTTAAAATAGAACAACAACGCATCCTGTGGTGTAGTCCGCCTTACACACATGCAATGTTATTTTATATCCTATAGAATGGAATGTACAAAAAGAATATATATGATATCATATATACATATGTATAACTATGGTAAAAAATTAATATATATAATTTTAATCCATCATTATATCAATATGTGAATGGTGATTGTGGAAAACGAATAACATCGGTTCGCGATGTGGTAGTCTTCCATACACTAGAATAAAGATTTTGTATCTTATTTGATGGAAGAGATGATTAATTTAGGTTAATAAATCAAAATAATAATATAAAATTATATTTTCAATACAATTTTATTAAATAATAATATATTTTTAAAATTTTATTGGGATGTATTGGGAAATAAAATTAATATTCTCGATTAAGCATTATACCGATTCTTTAAGAAAATATATTATGTAATCACTAAAAAGAATACTAAGAAAAATTTATAAATAAATAAGTGATCTAGGATGAGGGTGTGGAATTGATGATGAAAGATTAACTATTATTGGATGATAAAATAGATTTTATAGTGTAATGAATGGATAATAGAATGTGGCTTTTTATATGTTTATTGAGTGAGTCACATTAAATTGTAGAGAAAAAATATTTATACATATGTTATTGTCCTAAAAAAGGATCAAAATTGGACCATTGTTGAGAATTTTAAAATTTATGGTATAAATTACGATATATGATTATTTTTTGAAAATTTTTTATGTCAGTTTTAATTATCTTTTTTGTCTAATCCCAAAAAAATCATTTTAACCTTAAACGTTGTAACTAATTATCACAATATTCAATATAAATTAATGTAAAACTTTAAAATGGATTTTTTAGAAAATATAAATTATTATTATTACAAATATAGAATCCATTATTTAAAATTAAATACACATAATTGGAAAATTTTAATTAATAATTTAACCAATAGATTCGATGAAAAAAAGCTTATCAAGAAGAAAAAATAATTTTAAATTAACTCTTTGAATAATAATAATAATTTTATTAATATAAATTAATATTTATTCATATATAATTTATAATATTCATTTAAATCATTTCCCATTACGTTTTTCATTAATAAATTAAAATGGTGAAACAATATGAAAAATGAGCTTTCTTTAATAACCAATCATGGGTCTATAAGCCACAAAAAGTAAAAATTATCTTTCTGTATTCACATTCCAAACTTCATGGCGAACCCTTTAAGAGATGCATATGGTATGATTCTTTCTTACAGGGATATATAGAGACACTCAGATCATATATCCTTGTCCTACCATAATTACAAAAAAGATATGTCTCCTATACATGACATAGATCATTATTAGAGGGTAGGATATGTTCCTCACTCCATTTATGTGAGCTCATATTCAAACGAAAACACCCTTTTCCCTATAAAATATTTTAATCTATGTTTGGGGAAGCATTCCAAAAACTACATACAACATGATTAATGCTATCGCAAGATAGGTAATGATATATGTATCCTCAATGTCAGGCCCATCCCTAAGGTAAAAATTGATCCACGTTTCTCCTATGTAGGTGTCAAACCTTCAGAAGAAGTTTTTAACATAAGAGCAACATTTTTCTTGAATCGGGTTTTGACGAGATAAAAATTAATACAAAAACATTATACATCTGGACCATCCATCGGTGAAAAATACTTCTTACATATTGGCCAAACCTTCATAAGGGATACTTATCTACCCATTCCAAGAAAATTTAAACATTGAATGCTCCATTAATGCTCATGAAATCTCCTTTCACAAATAAAACATTGTTTCTGGGGATGTATGAATCTATATAAACTCCAATTCCATTAGAAATGTGGTGTCAGTTTCTTAATGACACATTTGATTAACTATTCCCTATATTCCCCAATTAGTTCTATATTCATTTCCTAGAAAAGGCATGTCAGCCTATGGAAAATGCATCGTTAAGAGAGGATTTTCTTACATTGATATGCCACAATGATAATTTCATCCCAAATAATTCCTCATATTTGGGAACACCCATATGATATAATACTACCAATCCCCTTCAAACTCAAGTATGAGAGATCATTATTGAACAAAATACCATGATAGGGGAAAATAAATTATCCCTTAATCAAAGATAATTGACCTTAAACCATCGCAATCAAACCTCCCTTCTATAATCCACTTATAGTCATGGTCCATGTCTTGGATACAAGACATCAAACTATAACATACAACATCCCCCATTTACAATAGATAAATTCATGTATAATTAGTTTCTTATTCATGTATATCTATGATATACATTTTGTGAGAATTTTTCAGACTATATTCCCTCGAAAATCCACACTTCATGGTCTTAAAATTTTAATTATTAAAAAATTACCCATCCCTTAAAATTAGAGAGTTAGTGTCCTAGGGAAACCATTTGTTGTATGGAAAATATGCCCCAGTTGTCTCAACAAATGTTTCCCAAAAAAATTTCATATCAACAAAAGTCAAATATTCACAAAGGGGAGGATATTCATACATCTGCATTCCCTCTAATATATCCTTATAGAAAACAATGTTATGGTTACTCCTAACTTATATTACAAATATCATGCCATATATATTGAAATATCAAACTAGGGTCTCCAAATTTGTCCTTCGTGTCAGAAAAATTTGGGGACATCCTCAACCTACAAGCCATATTGGGGTCATCACTCAGTAATTAATGGAAAACCATGTTTAATCATAAATTTTTTTCATTAGTCTATTTGGAATGATTTTAAACTATCCATGAATAGAGATAAAAATTTCAATAGTTGGAAACACCGCAAAGGGAACCCTTGAAAACATTGAATTTTATCTCAATAAACATAGGTGTTTCATGGTTTTGGAAGAAATTGAGAAATAAAAAATTAAAATGGAACAAAACTACTTAGGTTGTAACCCCACAGTGGGTGGCCTATAAAAAATCCAAGACATAATCAATAATCTCGCCACATGGTCGATATAGGAAAAAATTATGGTGTAAATGAAAAGTCACAATGTTTGTAGCGATTTCCACAAGACCCTAGAAATAGTCAAAACCATTCTCTCTGTGTCCCTAAACTATAGAAAAAATTAGAGAATTGCATGTTCATGTCCATTTAGTTATACCATATTGTGATTTGAAATGATATTCAGTGACAATGTTATCAGTTCATCTAAGTGATTATATTTCAATACACATTGCAAATTTTTATTATTGGTTATTTTAGAAAATAATAAAATATATGAATTTGAGGGAAATCAAGTTTTATTTTATTGAATGAAAATGGAGGTTCATCTAAATATTGGAGTATATCTATATGAATAAAATATTATTAATATTGTGCCAACTCAATAGATTAAAAAAATTAAGTATAATTTAGTATAAATCATTTATTTCTTGGTATAGAATAAACAAGGTTGTATTCTCATCATTAGCACCAGACTACAATGCTTCTTCATTTTTAGCCACATCAAATCCTTCCATATACTCCCCATTCACCAACTATTTCCATTCATCAACAGCCTCCTCAATGAAATAAAACTATTTCTTATGTCTCTCTTGTTTATAAATATATTCCACCACCACTAAAATAATTCACTCTATCAGAGTCCTCTTCTCCACAATTTCACCATGTCACCATAAAACCATCTCATCATGCTCATAAGGTTGATTAAGAATAATTTTCCTTGTTGTAGCATGGTGTTCAATTGACTTAGCATCTGAAAGATGAGAGTGGAAACTGATAATTTTATTTTATTAAATAATCAGATATTTCAATATTTAATGGATGACTTGATAATCAACCCCTAATACCCAAAAAAGGAAAATATGAGACACAATTTGGTCTTTTTTTTCATCATATTCTCAATGTGGTTTGATAAATCATATTCAAGATTTCTCTCCATATTTTCTGTTGGAAAAAGAAAAGGTCATTCAGAGCAACCTAGTCTGGCTCAAAATCACTCTCTGATTGAATACTATATTCAAGAAAGATCACCCCTAGATATGTTCATTACTCAGATTCCTTAAAATAACTTGATTCTATAGATTTTTTCTCCCTTTCATGATCAAGAAGTTAAGGTATTTAAGTATCAGTTATAGCCACTGGATCTTGTAAATGTAATTCCTAAAGATTGAAATAATTAATATCTAACCCCTAAAAAATGGAATGGTTAGATGGTTGTAGAACTCAAATCCAAATTCTAGGATATTGACATCCCTGACCACCATAGTTTCATCATCACTTAAATAAATGTGTGCTATTTCATCCATCTGTATGTTGTCTAAAAGTTCATATAGAGAATCGTTCAGTATAGGATCATGTTCATCAAGGTTAGTGGTATCCAACATATCACTATGGGAAACTATAATTGACGGAATAAATACTATAGAACTAGACTTTAAAGCTGATTTTGATCTCCCCGAGATTGAATTACTCCCTCTCCTATGGTTTTCCTCCCTAAAGGGGCGGTATCAACATGTTTAGCCAAATAATTTACCTCTTATGGTTCCCCATATATTAAAGAAAAGGTATTTTGATCATGATTAGAATCTAACATGGGGCTTGTGGTAACCTTAGTTTCCTCCATTGGGATAGGTTCCCAATCTGGTTTACAAACAACCACATTTGGTATCACATTCATCTTCAAAGAAGAAGGGGCCACATGACCCTATGTAATTTATTACTGATTAATTAATATACATTTACTATTAATGTGCATGATCATTATTCATCGCATGCGGACACATAACTCTATAACCGAGTAAACAAAGATATGAAATGGCCACATGGAATACCCAACTAAGGTCATGTGTACATATATTGTTCATGTTAATACTTCAGGGAATTAAATGAAGATGACCCTCTTGATGGAACAATGAGTGGGGATCGGGCTGGAAATGAATCAATATGATCTTCCAAGACCACCTAAATATGCTCCATTTCCCTTGTGGATCTATCTTAGGAAACTCCCACTTTAGAATGGATATTCTCCCTAGTAGTGGTTCCCCTTGGGGTGTACTCTGAGGAAGCTACATGTTACTTGTTATCTAGAAAATCCTCTAATTACCAATAACATGATTTTATAGTCATTAAAGTAAGAATATTAAAATTTGGTACAGAACACCATACTACATATTCATCATTATTGTCATTCCCTATCATTATCCCTACCATATACTTTACACAATCAAACCATTATGATATTTCCTTGAATTAATTGATAATGTTGTCCATTATTTGGTATATATATCCTCATCATGTTGATCTTTTCAAGCAGCGATCCACATGGGAGTAGTGATCAATCCATTGCTCAAAATCTGAATAGTCTATTACATAATTATATTTTAGAAATATATAGCATATTCTCTCAATATCTATGTATTTCATGCTTTCCAAGCTTTTAGGAATGTGGAAGTGATTAAAATGGTTAATTATGGAAGATCATTCCTTGGATGTGAAGTGGGTTCTAATAGCGACATTTTCTTTCATAGTGCCTCATTCTCCCATGAACCCTCTGGTGATGGCTACTTGTGAGTCCTTATGTGGGGATGATTAATATTTCCCACAGTATTAGCGATATGGGTGTGCCTTCACCAACCCCCTCATAAGTACGAATATCACCCAAATTCTCTCCCATTAGCCTCAGGTCTCACCATTTTCTAGAACACTCCTGTTATATTTATGGTGGTTTCATAGTGAATAAATATAGTCATCAAGATAACAAATATAGGATTCTATATTCTTTGGGTCATTGGTATAAGAGATAGTGAAAGCAGTGACACATAGCCATGACCTCTCAATGCATTCAATTTATCTTGAAAAATCACTATAATGTTCAAACCAAGTGAGCACCCCTTAAATAATATTATTGAATCGAGGCCATTGGAGAGGAAACATTTGGAGGCATGGATGTTTGACCTTGAATGTATTACTGGTAGAATAGGGATTTTAGCCCCATTTTAGTAAGGAATAAGGTATTCCGGTATATCATTTTAGTAAGGTCAACTTTATCATTCAGAATAATATCTAGTATGTTTCCTCTTGAAACCCATTGAATGATGAAGCCCAATATGGCATTGGGTGTCCTCCCAAGTGAACATCATCCAATGTTGTCGAGATATCATTATGTTTTTGTCTTAGAATTCTCCATCAAATGAGAGAGGAAACCTTGTTTGAATAATATTGAACTGATGTGAAATTTTTCAAGGTGCGTACCCCACTCATATATGTTTTCCATCAATCTGGGCTACTATGAATACTTATCTCAAAGTAATAAGACATCCATGTAAGGAATGATTCATAGAGGAATCATTTACCAAATATGAAACGAAAGGGGAATATGAAGCTTAGGTGAAATGTTCATTATATTTATAGCACTTGATGTGATGTTCCATGGAATTATTAATATGAACCTTCATCAAAATTTGTAGAAATAAAAATTTACCATTCGTAGACATCAAATTTCAATTTATGGAAAGGGTGTCCGTAAAGGAAATGCTACATGGAAGCTGGGGAAATTGACGTGTTTGTGTAATTTTCAATTCACCGAGATATCTGGTAAAGAAAAATGATCTAGTACCCTTGTTTATAGTTATTTACCTCATGGGATTCCGCATATGTATCAAAAATAAGTTTCAAATAGGACCACTTTCTACATCATAATATCCACCTCTACATCCTGATATAAACCCATTTTGAGGGGTACATTTGCTGGGTCATAGAAATTATTCATAAAAGGAGAAGTGACTACAATTAACTTTTAAAATGATAGAAACAACCCCATAAGGATAATGTGATGAAAAGTTTTCAATGGGTAGAGATTGTGATGGATGGATTAATTACATGAAGCACAAATCGTTTCACGGAACTCTACTCTCCATAGAAAAATTATATGTTGGAGGAACATGACCACACATAGAAAATCACAACATGAGTGAAACCTAGTCCCACATAGAAACACAATACACTGGCATACCCATTATCCTTGTAGCCCCATGCTACATGCAAGGAAGCTTTAGCCACATTGTAACGTGCTTGGTGGAAGGAAACCCATGCCACAAAAGAACATGATATTCAAAATGGATAATACTAGGGTTTCCCACACTAAAACTCCAGTAACTCCCTTATGTCATCTCATTGGGCCCCATATTTTCCCCTCTACAAACCAATCCAAAGGAATTAGGCCAAGGGATCATCCAAACTCCCCTGAAAAGTATGATAAGATTATCTGGCTCATCGGCATGCCCATTCGAGTCTATATGCATGTAGTAAGTGGAGTGACATGTGTATAATCTTTAAAAATGTTGAACCTCAAAATTTCTTTGAGTATACATTGTTGTGGTAACAAGGGTTATGAATTTTTAGGTACTCGCCTGAACCTCCAAAATCCTAATTAAGAGAGTGGGGATAACGCTTTCCATGGATTTTGAAGAATGGTGGAGTATCCTCCTCTCTTCCCTATGGTCCATCAAGGGAATGGACCCCTTGAGTAAGCCCCTAGTTGTTCTTGTGAACAAATGCGCTATTTCTTAACATCATCTGCTTGGTTCATTGATGGATAGATCACCAGACATAAATATCTCAACTACCAAAATAAAAGAGGATGTGTGAACATTTAAGGTCCTATACCTCTCCCATTGGGCATCATCTTCTCATCCATCAGTTTAAAAATATGGTCATGTGATCCTCATATCCAATATTGTTTCTTATTTTTTTCACACCGATAATGACTGACATGGTATTTGGGGTTAGTGGATAACATGAAAACTACACATTCCAAATCCAAATGATCCTTCTGCATAGATTTAATCCCCATCCTTTATTATATGGGACTCTTATTCAGTGGTATCCCAAACCATTTCCACTCAAATATGAATCTTATGATTTTTAATACCCAACTTACTGAACAATGTTTTCATTAATTAAAAACTAATATATATTGATATGAATCCTACATGAGGTCGAAATATAACTCCTTAATTCACCATATTGTTTGTTAGGGAATATTATCTATAAGTTTATATCCACCCATGAGACCACATCCCTTTTACGTCCTGTAAGAAAACTCATTTTAAGTCCAACACCATCATTGACTAGGAACATTTCTCTTAGATTTCCTTGTCCTGTGATGTTAAACTGTATGGTTATGTCTTAGTCACACGTCCTTAAAATGTTATCTTACCTATTAAGTGTAACCAAACTAAGTGGGTTCTAATTCCTTTCACATCAATACATAGGATATAATATCACAGGTAATTACAAAATAAGACAACATCAAATATATTAATATTTATGAATACGATATTAATTTTATGCTAAGGAGGATGATTTATCTTATAGAATACTCAAAACATAAAAATGGGATTATTTGAAATCTTATGTTGCACACAAGAATGAGTTATAGCAAAAAATAATACATTATTAATATTATTATTTTATATGTTTTTTAATTATTAAGTGTTATATTGGAGGGAATGAACAGAACTAAAAATATTATGTTTATACATATTCGTTATGTGTTTTTACATTCATCAAATAAATTTTATAGTCTTAGAATTTGAATAAATAAAATTTTAATCATTAAAAACAGTAATAGATTCTAAGAAAATAGTTTTAGTACCTTTTGGTGGAGAATCATTTATTTAATATAGTTGTTGACAATTTTATATGTTCTATTTTACCAAATATTCTTATTCTTTAGAAGTGTGTCTCGAAAATTTAATTTGGTAGAATTTTGTTATTTTTCGGATAAAATTCATTTTTAATGGAAAGTGAAATTAAAATATTTTAATTAAAAACACCATTTTCATCAATTTTTTTATATAGTAATATTTTACATTTAATTATTATTAATGTGTAAATGGATAATTTTTTATCATTTAATAAAATATTTTTCATTGGATGTAATTTTACAATTAAATTTGATATAAAAACATGTTAATTGTTGATGGTTTTTACTTCTAAATAAAATGTTTTCTCATTTTGACAATATGATTGAATTTAAAATTAATTATTGCAAGTTATATGTATTGAATTTCATAAAATTGATTCCATATTTCCAAAAATAATTTTTAAATTACATATATATATCTCTTTTATTTTAAGACATTATGAATAGTAGCT
This sequence comes from Viscum album, assembly GCA_963277665.1. Lineage (NCBI taxonomy): Eukaryota > Viridiplantae > Streptophyta > Magnoliopsida > Santalales > Viscaceae > Viscum > Viscum album. The sequence continues at coordinate 1,793,713,849 of OY728121.1, forward strand.
TTAGTAATAATTATTATTTACAATAGTTAATGGTAAAGAAGATATATAAGGGTAAAAATAATATTATAATAATATAAAAAATGCTAACACATTTACTTATCCTATTAGACCAAAAATGGTCGACCCAAACAATCCTAGGGTCAAAGAATATTCCATTGGAAGCCACATGGGATTGATTACAACACTAATAACTTTTAATATTAAGTAAAGGAAAATTTGTTATAAACATATATTTTATAAATAAATAAATTTTAATATGGGTTTATATTAGTTATATCTTCAACTATAAATATTAATTTATGTGATAAAATAATTTCACATGTCATGGTATTTAATATATAAGTTTTATACGTTAAATAATTAAATTTTACTATGACACAATGATGATGTTTGGATCGCTTTATTAATGACGAAATAAAATAAATGATATTATAATTATTAAATTAAATATTATTTGACATTATTAATGTCATTATGTTCCCAATTATCGGAAATTTACCCCATATAGTAATATTAATAACTTCTTAATAACTATAATATTACCTAAATAGAATTAAAAGAGAATAATTAAGGGTAATCTAAAAATATAGGGTTAAAAATAAAATCAATAAGTGTATTAAAGTTATTATATCAGATTATTCAAAACTATTCTCATCATATCTTATATATATCTCATATTAAATACATTGAAATTAACAAGTAATTTCTTTTAATTTAATAATTTAAGAGTTTCCCGGGGCACCCCTTCCGTCTCCTATGAAAAGGCATATTATCTTCTCTCATATTCACACTTCAAGAACCTTTTTCGTGGGAACATATGTGCCCAAAAATCGTCCTAGAATCTGTAACCTCATCATAGAATCCTTCTTTATTGAAAAAATCGTCCCAAGGAAGCATTTCGGTATGAACCAAAAGAAGATAACCATTAACGAGTTAACACCTTCTCTCTTTGTTTTTAGTTTCATTTCCACTATCAACTCCCAACAGTCTTATTATTATATTATTCAAAAAAAACACTAGTATCCTAAATACACTATAATATTTTATACTAATTTTTATATTTACACTTACACACACTTTTATTTATTAGATAACGAACATATTGTTTCTGTGTGTAGAGAACTACTGCCTCACAAAATGATGTTTGTTTAATTTTACCTACCACCTCTAATGGTGGACATTATAATGGAAGAAATTTTATTACATATGATAGATATTATATTTATATTTTCACATTAATTATTTAATTTTTATATACTTCATACCTATAATCTTTCAATGTTTTTTAAATATGATATTTTTGTTTTAGGAAGTGTGGACTACCTCCCCCTCAAATCGATATGAATCGTGACATCTATACATAAAACATATAAAGGATGGTTTTATAAAACCTATGAGACATATATTACATTAATATAATTATAGTATTATAATTTACATTTATATCATTTAATTATTAATCATTTAATATGAAAATAAAATGGAAGTAGCGTTCATGCGTACGTTTGACCTTCCACCTCCATGAATGGTGCATTTCATTTCATATCTCAAAATATTATGGATTATTGAAAATACAGATCTGATTGATATATATGATATTTAAATCAAAAAAAATATTCTTTAGATTATATTATTGTTACCTAATAGGCAATTTACATCAAAAAAAGTTCATTTTTTACATATGTACCAAATATTTACAAAACGTTCAATATGAACTTAAATAGTATTATAATATGTATAAAATTGTAATAAGGATTTAATAGAGATAGTAAACATGAAAAATCAACCTAGATAATTATAAATTAACGTATTTTTATTATTCATGAAAATATAGAATGTATGATAAAAGTTAGACTCTGGGTATGGGAGTTCGTCTCAATATCATTTCATTGAGGCATATTTAGAAAATATACAATACCTAATTATTTATGGTGTATAATTATCTTATTCTAAAAATAATTTATTTCAATGTATTTTTTAAAGGAATCATCATCTACAAAGAATTTATTTAAGTGAAAAAATGATTTTTTAACATATGTGGTGATTGTGACTTCTCCACTACCATAATGGTTATTTGATATTTTTCATCCTCTATAAGCATTAATGTTTTTAAATGAAAAAACACATTCCATATTTGTGTATTGGTATTAAAAATGTATTCTAATGTGGATTTACAATTTCAATATCTAGAAATTATTTCATTTGATTAAAAATGAAATGTTAAGAGTGAAGTATTGATAATTGCAATCTTTATGTGTTGTGATTATATAATGGTACTTGGAAATTATATGGGTGGTTAGGTGATAATCAAAATATTTTTGGTTACATGATTAACCAAATACAAGTATCTCTAGGTTAATCCAAGGATAAAATGTCATGTTATTACGTTGAATTCATTTGGTATGGAAGTCGGCCATATGGCTATTCACTTTGTAAGAATGATATATATTGATGTCCACTGTATAGTTATTCCATTTAACTATGATTATGACTAAAGTTTAAATTATATGTTATATGTGATTTATATGGGTTTGAAGGTAATAATATGATTTTAAAATATGTAAAAAATTGTCATATGTTTTTGTGAAGTGTAATTACTACCTATTAAAGGTGAAAATATTACTTTTTGATAATGTATTCATGTTTTACAAGTTCCCACAAGACAAATAGTATTTCATCTTTGTGTAACCCTAAAAATGTTTTTATTCAAATAAAAATATTCTGAATTTTATTCACAGAACATAAATAATAATAGATTCAAGGATGGGATGAAGGAAAATTTAGGATTTTTAAAGAGGAAACAAAACAATGATTCTTTTTAAATGTTTTTTGTATTATGGACAATGTATAGTTAGTAGAAGTGTCTACCTGTAATATTTATGTTGTTTTTTAAGAGTAATGAACTAATTCTCTAATTATTTAAACTAGGATAGATCCTCAATGAGAGTTAAAGTAAAATTAATGACTTATCTCAGGATTATGTAATATTTACAACTAAGAGGATGGTTTTGATTACTTTGGATATTATGATGTCTTCTTAAGAGATAGGGATATCTCATAAGTTTATAATTTTAAGATTGATCATAAGTTAAATTTAATATAAATCTATTTTGAGGATTTCTGTTACAAAATATTTTGGTGATTAATGGTATTTTTGGTGAAATTTTCTTTTGAGGTAATTATGTATTATTTGTTTTTGGGTTTCAAAATGTGTGGTGTGAAATAAACCTTTAAGTTAAAACTTATTCTGGTTATTATTGAGGTATTTATAATATTTTTACATTATTATCATAATTATATTGGTTACAAAAAAGGATGACCAATAGGATGGGTGACAACATGACATGTCTAGAAAGGTTGTGTTAATCGAGGCAACGATCGAAGGGTGACAAGGGTTCATCATCCACCACGAGTCTACATGAAGTCCCTGGTTAGTAATAATATTTTTAGTTAAAATACTATATGTTATAATATAAGGATTATTTTGGAAACATATGGTTTATCAAATTGATACCCTTATAATTTGTAATGGGATATGGGGATTTAGTGATAGATGATATTTTGGATGATATTATATATTTGGGAAGCCTATATAACTAAGGAGAATAAATTACTAAGGGATTTTATCTAAGGGGTAATGGATGGATTTAATATTTAAGGAATAAATGTTTTTATAAATGAATTATGGTTATTTGGGTTATTTATGGAATTTATTTTCCTATCTTGGAGAAAATTTGATTAGGTTAATTATATTTTGTTATGAGGAATTAAGAGTGTTTGATTATATAATGAGATAAATGTTAAAAATCTTCTTGGAAGACTTTTTTTGAAATCCGTCATTTTTGTTTCTATAACACGTAATTTGGAATTTTTTTACTTTTTTTAAAGGAAATTATTTATTAAATAGTATTTTTTTAACTTTGGATATTAAGGTATAATTTTATAGATTAAAAATTGTTTTTCTTCATACAATGGTTTATTATTTGGGAGGAATTTTCTGATTTTAAACTAACCTTTTTTGTTTTGGTTAATATTTCAAGACATGATGAATAGATGTTTTTTCTTTTGATTATTATTTTATTATTTATATGTTGATTCAAGTGCTTAAGGTGTGGCCAATTCATCTTTAATACACATCATTTTGAGAAAAGGTTTGTTTTTGGTAGAAATTTATTAATAGATGAAAATATACTTGAAAATTAAGTATGATTCCTTATGATGTTAGTCTAGTTAGAAATATAATTCTTCAACTCTGTGAAATGGATCTTTAAAAAAATATTATATTGTTTCAATTATCAATAAACTTTTACCCATCACATATTTAGGTTATTATGGTGGTTAACTTTCTGTGATCGAGTTCTCTATCACTCTCTATCAATCTATGAGAGTTTTTTCTTCCATATCCATGTTTTACTACAAGTAAACACATGATAATGTCGTACTCCACTTAATTACTTTAAATTTTGATTTCTTATTGAATATTTTTTCGATGTCGTATGCCAATGAAGTTACATAGCCCATTTTTAAAATTGTGAGGCCGCAATGGCCAAATGGGGAGATGGATGTACCATCCATGGAAATAACATAATAAGACATATTTATATCAATTGAGATTTATTAATATGATATTAATTTTACATTTAAGGTGATTATTTATCTGAAATCATACTCGACACACAACAACATGTTTCTTTGAAATCATATATTGCACATTATACTGAGTTATAATGAAAAATAATACATTATTAATATTATTATTTTGAATGGTAGTTAATTCCTAGATGTTCTATTATATGAAATTAAAATAACCAACTATATTATGTTTACACATATTTTTTATATTTTTTCAAATTAATAAAATAATTTTTAGAGGCAGAAAATGAGAATAAATCAAAATTTAATCATAAAATAGAGAAATATTTTTTAAAATGTAGTTATACACACTTTTGATGATTTTTTTTAAAATATAGATTTTTATAGTTGTAAATGTTCTATTTAAAAAAATAAATATCTTATTTAAAATAGAGACATATAAATTAACTTTTCTTCAATTTTGGTATTTTTTCTAAATTTTTTTTTCAGGAATAGTCAAAGATACTGCATTTAAATTAAAAAATACATTTTCAACTATTTTTTATAGATTTTGATTTTACTTTATATTTATATTAATGTTTAATTGTACTATATTTTTGTTATTTATTCAAATTTTGGTTATTTGAGTTAATTTCAAATTTAAATTTTATATTAACAAATATCAATATTTTCTTGGGTTTTAATATAACAAAATATGTTTTCTCATTTTGACAACGTGATTTAATTTTAAATTTATTACTATAACTTATTTGTTTTCAAATTGGAATAATAGATTGCATATTTTTAATTAGAAGGTAAAATTTTGGTAAATAAGTCCCTTTTATTTTTCAAAATGATTAATAGTAACATTAGTAATTATTTTTATTTACAACAATTAAAGGGTAAATCATGAAAATAAGGGTAAAAATAATATTTTTATTATATTAACATATACTAAAACTTATAGGAATACTATTCGATGAGATATGTTCAACCATGAAGACCTATGGGACAAAACTTTTGCCTTTGTAATCCACTTTTGTGTTATTATGACACTTATAATTTCTAATTTCAACTACAGGAAAATATGTTATAAACATATAACTTATTACTAAAAAGAATTTAATCTGGTTTTTTATAGAAGATATCATAGACTATAAATAGTAATTAGAAAGATACCAATATTTACTACATCATGGTATTTTATTTATAATTTTTATACGATATATAATTTAATTTAATAATGACATAGTGATGATGGAGTGATTATTTTATTAATGAAGGAATCAAATAAATGATATTATAAATATTAAAATAAATACTATATGACATAATTTTTGTCATATATTACCTTTATAGGTGAATATTACATATTATAAGACTCTTAAATGGTTTTCTTTGATGTTATCTCTCATTTTAGATTTTATTTATATTCAATAAAATGAATAGTATAAGAATTGACATAATTGGAGTTTTATAAAAATAGTAATTTATATAATTATTTAAAAATACTAAATATCTTTTAAATTAACCAAAATAATATTATAAGTCTTAAATGGTTATTGTTTGTCCAATTATAGTAAATTTACCACATATATGTAAAATTAATGGCCTATAAATATTTAAAATGTTGTTACCATAATTATAATTAAAGAAGAATAATAAATGGTAAACTGAAAAGATAAGGTATAAAATAAAATTTATGCATGGTTAAAATTTGTTGGATGAGTATATTTAGAACATTATTAATAATATAATTTTAATATCTCATCTTCTATGATTTTTGATTAATAAATAAAATTATATTAATTTAATAAATTAAGTGTTTCTAAGGGTTCCCCTTCCCTCTCCTATAAAAAGGCTCCCTCTCTTCTCTAATACTCACACTTCAAGAAAAACTTTTCTCAGTAAATATTGTCCCATTAATATTAGTATAATCCTTCACAACATCCTATAATTTTTACTTAGGGAACAAAGCCTCCAAAAGAATCCTATTGGTATAAACCAAATGATATTACCCAATTAAGAGATAACTCGTTCTCTCATAATTTTTTGTTCCATTTCCATTATCCACTCCCTAAAATCTTATTATTATTTTATTACCTAACATCACAAGTATAATAAATTTAAAATGATTATATTTTGATATTTAATCAATTTAAACATACACACACAACTATTAAATGGGTAACAAACATACTATTTCTATATAGGTGAACTACTGCCTCACGAAACAATGATTGTTCAATTTTACCCTACCATATATAAAGGTTGAAATTATAATGGATAATAATTTTTACATATGATATATATTATATTTAAATTTTCCATATTCTTCTGAAATATTTTTTTAGAATACCCAATTATGCTTTCCTAGTTGTAAAAACACCAAAATTTCATTTGAGGAAGGGTGGACTACCACCCCCTCAAAGCAATATAACTCGTACCCACTATATGTAGAACATACAATGGTTGGTTTTATTAATAATTTGAGAAATATATAAAATTCCTATAATAAATTTTTTATTATATACATTTATATCTTTTAATTATTCTACCTTCAATATGAGAATGAAATTAAAGTATCATCCATGCGTACTATGTCCTAGCATCTATATGAATTGTGCATTTTGTTTCTTATCTAAAAATATTATGTATTGTTAAAAATAATTATATAATTAATATTTATGATATTTAAATCAATAATAATATTCGATAGATGATGTATTATTGATTACATGGACAATTTACATCAAAACAAGTAAATTTTTTACTCAAGTACCAAGTATCGACAAAACATCTATTATGAACATAAATAAATAAGTATTTTTTATTAAAAATTTATTAGTGATATAAAAGGAATAATAGACATTAAAAAGGTTGTCATGAAATGAAAATATTAAATTATATTTATTATTGAGTAAAATAAGGAATGTAAGAGGCATGTCAGACTCAATGTATGGGACTTCATCTTAATCTTCTTTCATTGAGGAATATTTATATAATATAAACCACATTATTTTATATGGTGTATAATTATATCCATTTACTTTTAATGAAAATAAATTGTTTTATAAAAGAATATTTTTCTATGAATAATTTTACTAAACAAAAAAAGGAATGATTTTAATGTATGTAGTGACAATGACTTCTCCCCTGTCAGAACCGTTATTAGATATTTTGATTCCTTTATATGACTTAATGTTTCAAAATAGATAACCCCATTGATTTTTTATATTTTTGGAATTTAAAATTGTTTTAAAATTTTATATACTATTTTAATACCTAGAAATTGTTTCTTGTTATTGAAAATGAAATGTTAAGATTGAAATGTTGATATTTGGAATCTTTATTTGTTATGATTATATAATGGTAATTGTAAATTTGGCATGTGGATATGTGATAAACCAAATATGGGTGGTTATTTGATATAATAGAGATGGGTTGTTCCTTGAGAATCCAATGACATGTGGTTACGTTATAACCTCCAATGCATTGGGTATAGAAGTTGACTGTATGTCTATACCATTTGTAAGAATGATATATGTGGAAGCTGACCAAATGGTTATTCCATTTATGTATGATTATATCCTAACATACCATTAAATGTTATATGATATTTATTGGGGTTTCAAGGAAATATTTTTATTTCAAAATAGGTAAAAAATTATATTATATTTATTGAAGTGTAATTACTACATTGTAATGGTGAAAATTATTACATTATGTTAAACTATTCATGGTTTACTTGTTTTTGTATGAAAAAATGTTTTTCATTATTTGTGTATCCCATATTGAGATTTTTATTCCTATAGAAAATTTTTAAAATATTTTTAATGGACTCAAAGAAAAATAGATTTTAGAATGGGATCACAGAAATGTTATGATGATTAAACATGAAATAAACCTGTGTTTTTTTAAAAGTTTTTATTGGTTTTATGAAAACAATAGATAGTGATTAGAATTTTTAACTTGTCATAAATTATATTTTATGTATGTGTTATGTATTAATTATATAAATCATTAAAAATAAATAGTTCATCAATGTGAATTAAATTCTAATTATTGACTTCTCTCATGATTATGTAATGTTTAAGGTGTGTGCCTTATATAATAAGCCCATTATATTGTTTCGATACTGACATAAAAATAACTTATATATCCATATATGATGAGAAAATAAAAAATGACCCACACTAGTGCTTAAAACAAACAACATATTAATAAGGGACCAAATAATCTTTGATCCCCCATACAAAAATGGTTTCAATGATGGATAACCATGTTTTTTCTATATCTTCTTCCATTGATAGAGAACCTATGATTCATAAAAATGATTATGATCACATGAATATTCATAATCGATCATTACCTCATGTTAGTTAATATTATACATAGTTGGAAATGAACACAATAATCTCAAACATATTATAAATCCTTAAGAGTATCAAAATAGTCACGACTTCACCCCCAAAATTGTGTGATGAGACTGAATTTTCATCCACTATACCAATGTGAGTTATTGACTGTAATTGGCCATATTACCCAATGAATTCAATTATTTGGAATGTAGGTCAATGTTTCCTAATGAATATAAGTGATATTGGGAGTTTCTTACTCCATGAATGAAACTCGTTAGAATGAATTCATAAATGATGTACCTGACATGACATATTGCACACAATTTATCCCCAACAATCAATCGTCAAGGATATGAAATTTCTGTTAGAAACAATGAGTATGTATTATTAAAACATATATATAGTACCATGATAATATCATTTCCTCATTACATTAATCAACAATATTCATAAATATTTATAAGGAGAAAAAATAATTGTTTCTAAATAAATTTTCTCATAACCATATGCTTCCTACTTCAAATAAGGGTTAGGATAAATCAACATTGACATGTCCTTCTGGTATATTAAAATTTTAAATATTTCTATTTTTTTTATGAACACACGAAGTACGTTATATAGGTACATGGTAAATATTTTCATAGTCATTATTATGGAATTATTAGATTCTATGTTGGATGCTTTCAAAAAAATTAGTACATTAATCATCATGGGTCGATCAAGGTATAAAATGGTCTACAAAAAGTACATTGAGTGGTATTTGGTTTCCAATTTTTAAAAATAAAACATTTTTACTATGATATTTATTTCTTAAGGCCATGCGATTTCATAAACATTGATTAATGTCAATAAATATGAAATTTATGTAATCTATTTTTTATAGTATCCAAATATTATATGATGTTTTTGATAATTTTTTGGAACTATGAGATTTTAAAGGTTGTTTATTGATAATTTTACTAAGATAACTATTCCACACATCATAGTTCTTGAGAAGATATGGGTTCTATGATAAAAGATAAATAAAGGATGGGATTTGATGGACAATGAAATAGACCCAAAATAACATCTATTTTATATTAGTTATGATTGGATATAATTTTGGATCAATTATTTGATATTTTATATCGATTAATATGTGTTGTTTTCCATAATTTTCGGTGGGTAGGTTAGTTGTTAAATTTTATAAATTAACTTGATTAGAATTTTTAAAATTTAACTAAAAACATAAGATAAATAATTTTTAATGGATGTTTCTCTCCTTAAGAGATTCATTTATCACTAAACGACGCTAAATAGAATATATCATTATACAATGAAACACTATGATACCAACTACATATATTATATGGAAATAAAATGTTCTAAAACATTTAGGGGATCTGATTTTATGACTTCCACACATATTTGTAGTATAAATACCAAATGTACTCCAACCACATGATTTATTTTATGTCAGAAACATTACATGTTCATATATAATACATCATTGAAAATTTGAATAGTGAATTTAATAGTTAATTATAATGTTCCTCCCCATTTAAATAAAAATAAATTCTAAAAACTTTATTTGAATAAAACTATTTTTTAGAGGATTTCAACATGTGGACTATTTTTATTTAGAATTTTTTTCAATTTTCTAATCATAAGAGAGATAATATTTTCATCCTCAATTCCATCCACCAATATTCATGATACAAAACTTTTACATCACAAGGTAGAGCAACAAAGATAATGAATTTTGGAAATAAATTTATATCATTTATTAATGATTATTATTTATTCTTCATGAAATGAAAAAATATATTTTTAAAAGATTTATTTTTCAAATAAATTAAATACCTTTCTTAGTAAATAACTTCATTGAAATATATGAAATATATGAAAAAAATTTTATATATACTTTTTTTCGTCCTTTTGAATATTTAAATATTATTAAAATATAATTTATCTTCTGTAAGGCTTGATGAAAAGGAAACTAATATAGTTAAATATATTTTTTGTGGATTTTATAGATTAATAATTTTTATAGGTTTATTTTTCCAAAGACTATAATAATAAACTTGGGAACTCACTTATACGAATAGTGTATAGATTAATTTATAGGAATGTTTGGAGATTATCACTAAACATCATAATGGTAATATAGGTCTTTCAAAATATGAATTTATTGTGATTATAAAAACATCATGTCAATAAAACATTGATGACTAGATTATAAATATAGTGTATTAATTATGGTAACGTAATGCACTATAGAATAAAAATTTAGGTATATCACCAATATAAATTTTTTATTGTAAATTATTTCACAATCCTATTGTAATTCAAAATTGATCATTCTAGTTAGTATAATTTCATAACTAATATATCTATAATCGTGGGAACAAACAAAATTTTATATCCTTGAATGTAATAAATTTAAACAATATAATTATGGAGATCAAAAATATTACAATTAATTTAAAAAAGAAGAGAAATAATAATATACTTCATAAAATATACATTAATGATAGTGACTAATTGATATTATTTACCTCGGGGATGAATATCTTACCAAGTATGTAGTGTTCAAAATATACCAACACTTATTTTGTATCAAATGTATTTCCTCATGGTTCAATTGAGATCATCATATAAAACTCACCAAAATATTCGATAGTTAATGCATAGTTATTGATGTTTTTAATAGTAAATTTCAATGGAAATATTTTGATAAACACGCTCTCCTCACAAATGATTGTAAGTATTTCTACTGGCCTTCTTTTCCCATTTAATATTCGTTAGAAAAATCTATTATTTTTCAGAATTCAAAAGTACATGATCATTTAATCCAACCTTGAATAGTTTCATTTATATGTGTGGTGGATGAGAATAGTTGGTTGTAATGACACAACCCCAGTTACCCAATATTGGTGAATTATTTTAATACATTGGCGTGACTATAAGGAATAATGTCCTGAAGGACCGATCGGTTTAGCAGTCTTGGAAAATAGATTACATACACAAACATTATAATACATTATAAAATGAAAAAAAATGACAACATTGTCTCCATTTCCCACATTCATATCCGTTAGAATATCCTTACAGGTTAGTGATAATATTCTTCTTTGCATTCTGGGAAAAATAAAACATAGATAGGGGTGAGCTCAGATGCTCAGTAAGGATAAAAATATGGAGGCAAATTTTATTAATAGAAAAAAATATTTAAGGAAATGTATATAACTAAAATAAAATCCTTTTAAACATAAACATCAGCATAATATGGAAAAGATAAATCGAATAATTCCATTTACTTCTTAACATGTATATTCTACAAGTCAAATAATCAAATGTAAAATAAATATCTAATTTCATAATTATGGAATGCATAATTCCCCACATCATAACCACATAGTCAAAGCCTCGTGACACCACTTAAAATTATATTATGTCAAGGCCTTACTCCAGGACACTAGTTTGTCTCATTAGACCTACCGATGCATAGAGGTGCTTTAGCGGAATCCACCTGTCACTTACTAAGTCCAACACATTCCTCATATGAAAAGGATTAAGCATATAATACACATTCATATGGAAAATAACATACAAAATGTAAATACTTTATTCATAAAGAATGAATGGTATAAAAATAACACATCCACAGTCATACATATAATAAAACCTTCAGTATAATATGGAAGATTTTATTCATAATAAATCATCCTCGGTCTAGAATAATATCCAGTAAAGGATGTTGACATAGTTGAAAATGATCAGTAAAACTCTTTGAGAGAAATATCCTTTTATCATGAAATCATTTTAAAAGTCAGAAAATTTATAAAGGAATTTATTTAGAAGATATTTTTTAATAAAATTTCACCATACCACTTTGAAACTTTATAATGGAATTAGAATTTTAAAACATTCATGTTCATATAAATAATTCCGTAAAATTATTTTTGAAAACATGGACATTAATTTGAAATGTTAAGAAAAATAAATCTTTAAAACATTTAAAATAATTTTTTAGATATAAAGTCCCATAAAAATAAAACTATTGAAAAATATTTTTTGAAACATGAACATGGATAATAAATATATCCCAGTAAAAACTTACACATAAACAATCTCAGATAATAATGAGATTGAGGAATTAACCCCTACCTAGATCATTCATTTAATGAGGGTACCTTTAACCTCTTGTATAATGACCATAGTATGTTAATAAATTATATCGTAACCATATTCATATTTATTATATCATACATGATCCATTTATGACATTATAATACCAATTTAATAATACTTTCAACATTAAATTAATATTTTATGTAATAATAGCTTTCTTTACTGTATATGTTTTAACATGTTATTTTTGGTCGTATCATTTAGATCATGATTTAAATACTTCTAGAATATAATAATTGATTTTTAGATTATATATATTTCTAATATAAATATTTATAATAGATATATATATGAAATGGAAGGCCCGTTTATGGAGACGGTAGGCCGTACGTACGGATAAACATTGTTTCCATTTTCACATCGTATTGAACGGAAGTTAGTTAATAAGATATATGTAAATATATATATATATATATATATATATATATATCCTGTTGAATTTTTATGTAATATAATACATATTAATTAATGATATATATTTTTATAATCATCATTGAATGTTGAATGTGGAAATGAATCTCATCGCGTCGTGGAGATGATAATCCATACATATTCCCAAGTGACAATATCATTATATTCATGGTGAAATAAAATGTAATTGGATGGTATATCATATATACATAATAATTAAAATTTATATTTATTATTTACATTAGTTATACTCATTATTATACCTATCCAAATAATGAAGTGTTTGAATAACAATCTACACCACGATGTGGAGACGGTAAGCCGTACGTACACACGTATGGTGACATTGTCATTTAGAGAATTGATAGAATAAACAATATTTTTTTACCATATTGATAAAAACATCAAATTATAAAAGAGGTACTGGATTTATTATTTTGTTCTGTAAACTACATATAAAGAGGAAGTGGAAGATGAAAAGAACATGAATGAGGTTGGTGAAATTATTACCTCTTCTTCGGGTGTTTTCTTTTGAGTTTATCAAAATGGATACAGATGATGACTTTATAATCAAATGAAAGACTCTAGATTTATATGAGGGAAGTTGGGAGGATATTTTTGTAGGGGTTGGCTGAGCCAAATGGCTTTGGAGATGTGATTTTGAGAGAATGGAAAGTACCCTTTTATAAGAGAGGTGAAGGTCACTTTAGGAAATGCTTGAAATATTATTTTATAATAAAATAATTTTCGATTTCTAAGGGCTCCAAATTGATTTATTTCTAGGATAAGGTAGGTATGGGTCGAAACCCACTCAACTAATATGTTTTAGACAGGTTTAGGTCATCATATTAACCATATCATTTAGATTTAACTCTTAGTTAAATATTTTAACTTTTACCGTTTCTTCTTGTATTATTACACTATATGATTAATAAATATACTCTAAACATTGACGAGAATATCAAGTGGTTCATAAATGAAAAATATAATAATATTTAAACACTTTTTCTGATCCTTATATTTTAGTAATATTATATCAGCCAATAATATAGTATTTGTTTTAAAAATTAATTTATGCCAATTTTGAAATTATTTTGTATTTGGTTTTTTTGAAAGTCATAACAATTTGTTTACTTCAAAAAAGTTACATTTAATCATCCCTAAAATGTCATATTCACATAAAAAATTAATGGATTTCATAAAAACATTTGAATTATATTTATTTTTATATTTATAATAGAATTTATTTGATTCATTCATTAATAAGGTAATTACTCCATCATCATTGTGTCATTAAAAAATTAAATTATTTATCTAAAAATTATAAATAAAATACTATTATGTATGAAATATTTTTATATTTCTAATAAATATTTATAGATAAATTTATATTTTGTGTAATTTTATATTAAAAAGGTTTATTTATTAAACGTTGAATTTGACACTTTTGACTTTCTTTAAATAAAATAATAATAAATGTAATAATGTTATACATGTTGACCTAAAGGATCATATTTTTTTACAAAGTTTTTTTGGTCGATATCCACTTATAAAATAGAATTAGGACATGTGTTAGGATAATTATAATATAATTTGTACCTTTAATTACCTTATTTACTTTTAACCGTGGTAAACAAAAGACAAAAGTTATTATACACCAAAAATTATTTTCCTCATATTGAACCACATTTTATATACTAATATCAATTGTGTCTCTCTGATTTTTTAAATTTAACTCATAGAACCGAAAATATTATGTTTTATGCAAATTTGCAAATGCTTCTAGAAGGTGGGTAAAAGTGGTTAAAAAGTTCAATAAAATTTACTGCATCTAATTTTATTATAAAATGACTCCATTGAATTAAATTCAATAAATATAGGTATTATATATCTATTTTTACTTAAAATAAATTTATATAAAATAAATTATTATTTAAAAAAATAGTCAATTTCAAATAATAACACAGTTTTTTCCACTATTCATCAATAATTGAATGTTTTAAAAAAAATACCAAAAATTCACTGAAAGATAATTTTGATACTAAGAATTCAAAAGTGAATAATATTTTTCCAAATTTAAAACATAGAAGTTGAAATTATTAATTTAAAATTAATTTCTACTGTCAAAACCAAAAAGGTAGGTTTTTTTATAAGTAAAAACTATCAAAACATTAACATGTTTTTATATCAAATTTAAATGTGAAATTACTTATAATGAAATAAATTTTATTAAATGATAAAAATATAATCTAATTATACTTCAAAACCTTTCCAATGAAAATTTTTACACTATAAATTATTTCTATTAAAAATGGTTTTTTCAATTAAAACATTATATTTTTTCACTATTCATCCATATATGAAAGTTATCAGAAAAGTACCAAAAATTTAAAACTACTAAATTTTTATGTCCCACTTTTAATGAAGAATTTAATTTAATTATATTGAAAATATAAGGGTCAAATATTGGTTTTTAAATGGGTTCACCATTAAAAGGTAGTAAAATTTTATTTTTTGAAAAATACTTCTTTTAACTGGAAAAATGAATTTGTTCTAATATAATGTCTAAGAAACACATAATATGGATATTAAAATTATATAGAGTATATAATAATTAAATTGAAGTTAATACTATTCATAACTACTTTTCTACTGGCTAGTTCGGCAAGTTGGGTGGTGGTCAAACTCATGGTGGCGTGAATCACAAGCTATTAAATTAATTTAATGAGATAATGTACTATGAAATCTTGAGATGTTACATTGGTTGTTAAATTTTTTTCATGTATGTTATTTTATTTTGGTGTGTTTTCATCTAGGTAAATTAAAAAAATGAATAAAAAATATATAATTTTTGATTCTCCCTATCAAAAAAATATTAGATCATATAATTATCAAGTAAAATAATATTTTTAACTAGGAATATGTGGATTGATGGAAATTTTTTAGGGATTCATAATTTAATCTAGAAGAAACATGAATTATGTACATGGAATGGGTTAACTAGTTTACTATAAATGATTACCATATATGGGAGTCTCCATAAATTAAATATCAATAGTGTATATTAAAAATTTTAGAGACATTTGATGGGATGTAGAAATTCATTATTCCAAAGTTATCATATCAAATGTGTGAGTGATTTGGCTATAAAATTAATCTTGAGTCTCCTTGGAAATAGATTATAGAAAACTTATTCCAAGACATGATAATTACACTTAGACAGTAGGGATTCATACTATCTTTGGATGGTTGAGTTATTGGTTCACTTCTACATAACAACACTTTCAGCCCAAAATGGGTGGAAAAAATACAAAATATATATGTGTCAAAGGAAATGAAATAAATACTATACTAAATGAACCTGGATGAACAATGGGAAAGGACATGTCAAAAAATTTATATAAAATGAATCAAATATGGTTGAAATATATTAGTTGACTATGTAACTATATATAGATATATTAATGAATGTTACAAATATTATAGTATTAATTACACTAAATATTGTATATAAGTAGTCATGGAATCTATACTTGAATGCAAGATGAATTAGGACCTATGTTTATATAAGTTGAAGTTGTTGATCATTATTGGGAGAGTGAATGGGCCACATTATTTTCATATTTTCCATTTAGATTTTATATTATTTTGACATATGTTTTCACTAAACCTCTTATAAATGGTTTTGATCTTTGATTTTCATTTATATGACCAATAATTTCAAAATGATTAATTCATCAGAGGTAAAGGGTTAATTCATTTTGAAAATATTTTAAACATAATCATTCATTTTTTTATTTAGATTTTTAATGGTGAATAGTTCAGAAAATTATCAACTCTTCACATTTATCTATATCATTTTTTATGATATTTATTATATTTTAGTTGGTATAAAAATGGATTAATATATAGACTACATTCTTATGTTAGGAAAATTCATTTTCCTATAGAGATTAATATAACCTCATGTTAGAATAATTCCCACATCTATAGTATTAATGATCATGTAACAAGTGATATATAAGATTTTTTAATTTGTTTTTTTCATGAAACATTTGATAATTCAGTGATTTTTGAGATTATATAATTTAATTTTAAAATGTACTAGAGATTCACTATGATATATAAGAGTGAAAAAAATTTCTAGATAATATGGAAGTTTTATTTTTGGGGTATATAAATGAGATTATATTATTTTAATGGATATAAAAAAATCATTCATGTTGATACATAAGGTCAAATTGGTCTCTTACAGTGAAATGTAAATGTGACCTACATATGTACTAATTTCTAAGATACCTCATGTGATATGTATGTTTGACACATGGATGCACTAATATGTCAGATAATTCCATAACATCATCACACCAACCTTGATATATTAACTATGGGAGTATTTCACTATGTAAAAATGATAAAATATGACTATAGATGTTAAAAAAAATGGATGATCCTCTGTTTCCATATAAAATAATTGATATCACCATAACAAATAAATGTTCAAAGTACCTCATAATCAATATATTAAACCAAATATAGAGTCTAAAAATCCATTTCAACCCATTTTTGTGATATATGTGCACATGTTTGACATTCATGGGATGATAAATTATAACAACACCTATTCTTCTAGATATGGATGAATGATGTAATGAAATAGTGAGATTCAAACCTAAAAATACAATAATTGATTTCAGGATCATGAGATGGATTTTATTTTTAGCCCGAATAATGTGAGAAAATTTCATCTCAAGGGGTTTCATGTGTCGATGTCTCAATAATTCATTCTGATGTGGATTCTATATAAGAATCATTATTAATTCAATAATGACAACTTTTTATATATAAAATTTATTTGAAGATACTATAATAGTGGTACAAAATTTTATATTCTCATAAATTAATTTAATTGATATTTTATTTTCTATTGATAGAATTATAAGACCTTGTATCAAAGCTGATGTTAATTCCCATATACAATAGTTTTTTATGAAAATTAATTTTTATTCTCACTTCTCTCTTGTTTAATAACATTAGTCGTTAATTTGATACATGAAGAACATGGTAGTTTCCATTAAATTGTTGTATTTAATATTTAATTTAATATTATTTTATTTATTCTTACACCATTTAAATAATTTACATAAACATCTTTACATGTTTTGATGTTGTTTTGAAATTGATAAAGGGTTCTAAAATACATAGTGATGGTGAAGGTAGTCCATGTAATGGCTATTAAATTTTTCTACATTATTTGAAAACACATATTAAGAGTGATTGGTTTATATTTTAACGATTCAATATGAAATCAATAATGATATTATTTGATATAAATTATTATAAATTGATCAGGTTAGGTAAAAATCCTAGGAAATGTTGTTTCATCAATATAATAACTAATGAAACTCTTTTTATGATTTCATAAATTCACACATGCAATGAGAAACATTTTTCACTATTTTTATATAACATGAATCTATTCTCAAATATACAAATTAAACTATTTAAAATTGTGTATCGTCAATATATATATGGAGTTACATAATATTTAAATAATAATAACTGAGTTCATTTTTCAGGACAATAAATTAACAATTTCATCAATGAAAAAAGAATAATAAAAAAAAGAGAACCTAATATGTTTTTCCATAATGATGAGATGTGAGATAGAGAGAGATATATGGGTGAGGGTTTGGGTTAATGATAGTTATATTTGAGGGAAGGAAGAAGATACCATTTATAGATAAGAATGAAAAATTAGACCATATTTAATATTTTTAGAAAATCATATCCCCTAACACAGTCACCATAAAATATACCCGATATTATATTTTGTTTAACTGAGAACACAGTTTTTAATCTTACTTGGATTAATTATTCAAACTCTATTTTCTATTATATATTATGATACTAACTTAAACCAATATAATTTTCCTTATATATATATATAATAAATATGTCACAAACTACATGAGTTAAATTCCACCACATAATCCCAATATACCATTTAAATAATCATTCCTTATAAAGGATTATAATTAAACATATTAATATTTAAATAATATTTAAATGGCCTAAATTTATTGATTCATTAGATTTTCACAAAATTATGATAAAATATTTACAAAATCTATAACTAGAATTACACTATCTATTACTACATAGAAATTTCTAAAATAAACATGAAAATATTTTTTTAAATTTAATTATTTTAGAAAAATACTCTACCAAAAATCCCAATACTCTAGTAAACATATTTGATCCAATATAGTAATAAAATCAAAATTCTTGTAAATTAACTTGTTATTTATAATAATATAGACTTCTATTGACTAATTTAATTAATAACATTAAATGTCCAATAATATAATTGATAAAACTATATCAATACAAATATTTTCACCTAATTGTAATCAACATTATTTTATAAAAAAATGTGAATTATTTTTATTGAAATATTTTTATAAATTCCACGTTTTTATTATTTTATGTAATCTATTTTTTAAAAAAAAATAGTCATTGAAACCTCCACAAAAAATAAATGAACATGAACACAATGTGCTATATAAGAATAAAATAAGACTATCCACAAATCATCATGATTTTTTTGAAAATGTTTATTTAATTTTACATGATATCCAAGTTAATATTTGGATTATTTTAAAATAAATGTTAAAAATCAATGATATGATTTTTTTAGTGCCTCATTTAAAAAAAACACGAAGATTCAGGAATTCCTTTCCATACGAATAAATCATTACCAAAATGGTAAATATCATACAGATAGTGAAAAATTTCCACATATAGGTGATCCCATTTTAATCTAATGTATATATTAATTTTATATCATTATCACATACATATTATTTTTCACCAATAATAATATATTTTTTAAGAATAATTATAAAATTAAATTAAATTATTTCATACACAACAACTCATATTTTTGTTAACATTGTATGATATATTCTTTTAATATTAGGATGAATAACATGTTTTTAATGATGAAAGAAACATGTAACCTATCATACATAGTTTAGAAAAACTAATTTTTAAATACATAAAAAATTCTTCTTGATGGAGAACATCTGTGAGAACCCACTTACATTTGGGTAATTATAATGAGAGGGAATGTTAATTTTCAAATTGGGGGAGGGTTGGGTTGATAAATAGAATTTAGAATGAATTTATAAGAGTTATAAAAACCCAAATGGTGGTTTGAGGCATGTAATGATGGATGAGTGTAAGGAAAGATGCTCTAGTAATAATTGTAGAAAGAATGTGGACATTTGAGCTGCCACAATAGCCACCATTTGGCTGATGAGGGCCACAAGCTTTCCAGTGGTCTTTGAAATGGCCCAACACCACTTTTTGGTGTAGTGGACTACCGCTATTCTACCACTGGCTAATTGGTAGTGTTTTTATCTATGGTAAAATTACCAAATTACCCCTATGGGATTATAAAAGGGGCATACCTATGTGTGCATTTGTTTTTTGTATGACCAACCACTTATCCTCCCCACACTCCACCACTAAAAATTATAGTTTTTGTTTATTTTCATGATGTTATTCTGTTATATATGGTGAGTTTTCCTATTTTTTGTTTTACATAATTCTTTTCATACATTAATTTTATGAATTTCATTTCCCCAAATTATGTATTTTATAATTATTTCATCATATTATAGTGAAAATGGCCTTGAACATTTGGAATTTCATGAAACTATATATTTTATTTCCTTAGACAACATTTTTCACCTAGCTTTTCATAAACCAAATCATTCCCCTTTAAAACTGGCACCTGATTTGGTCTGCGAGAAGACCCTAAGGGTGTTCCAGAACCCTATGGTCTGTCACAAGTGCTCGGGTACCATAAAATGAAATTTCGGCACCATTAACCCGAGTTTGTAAACATAAAACAACTAATAAATAAAATAAAAAAATCTGGAATTCTCAAACCAATTTATCTTTTAAAAAATTTTAGATTTGAGTTACAAAATTTAAAAATGTGTTTAAATACTTTTAGAAATAAATAAAACCAAAAATGATAGTCCATGAAGAACCTCATGACCAGGAGAAATATCCAAGAGCAATCTCTAAAACACCGCATCACGAAGGATGCTAAAAACCCAGACCACCGGAACTAGAAGCATTACCCAACCTACAACAAAGATAACCAAGTCTACTTGCACACAAAGGTGTGAATATGGTGAAACACAAAGTCCAATAGGATTCACTGACAAAATAATCCATGTGATAATAATTATAATAAAAATTTCATCCATGTTTTGTAAACAATAAATGATAGTAAAAATCATTAGAAGATGCAACATTAAATAAAATTAGTTTTCAAGTGGGATACATTAAAAGAAATAAACACTTTTAATAAATGAAATAAACACTTTTAAAGAGAACGAAATAACTACTAAATTTATCTTTCCTAACTTACAATATTCTGATTGTATGTAAGAAATATCTAATGAGCACTAGAAATGGGAAAACAACCATAGGCCCTAGCTCACTATGGGTCGCTGGTATCTCGTACGTGGTGAATGTAACCATATAAATATCTATTCTCATGCACAGGATCCATTAGAAGGTATCATAACTATAACCTATTAGTCATCCAATAACATTATCATAGTATTTTTTAGTGTTTTCATCATCAAATGTGATACGTGGAATATGGGAAAATCCTCATGAAATCACTGTCATACTAGTGCACGTCCACCAACCTATATACCATAGTTTCCTCTCATGTGCTCAAAAATATTCTAAAATCCATGAAAAACAATTTTCTTGGGAAAATAAAACTTCCAAAACACACTCACACTAAAAATCCCACATACATTTCACATGATCCCCTTTTTAATTAAATTAATTTTGGAAATCACACTCACACCAAAAGCCCCCAAAACATGTTTCACCTTTCTATCAAACCTCAAGAATTCATTTAAAAAATATTAAAATACATTTCAAAGATAGTACACATCATCTAAAATCCCTTTCACTTTAAAATAGACCATTTAAAACGTACACTCCTACCAAAACAATTTGGGAATATAGTTTCACCTCAAACATAAATCAATAAACCATTTAAAACCTTCACAAAATACTTCCAAGGAGTGTAACCTTTTTTTCACATAAAATACATCTAAAACCCCACTTTTAAGATAAAAATCATACAAAACATATATCAAACCATAATTTGAAACCATAACACTATTTGATATAACTATTCCATGAATAATAAAACAACCCCAATGTACAAAACATGTAATAAACACAAAAAATATTAATTTTTCACAAAAATGCCACTTAAAAACCAATATAATAACAAATTCTACCAAATATATATTTTTTTCAAAACACAAGGGAATATAATCTTGCTAAAATATATATTATAAAAAACTAACTCATCCAATAAATCATACACAAGGGATCACCAACCATTTGTTTTAAAAACTCTAAACTATTGTGTGAAACATAAATCACACCACCACCACAAGACAAGGAAGCGAAATCAAGATATAATCCACAATATTTCACCAAAATGACACAAAATAAATCCCTTGGTATGAACCCTATCTTCAGTACATTTTATAACCTTATAAAATGTGGAAGAAATCATAAGAAAATGGGAGGAACATGGGAGGGAAGCCACTAACTTGAGATATATTTGAATAAAAAACCCTAGATACACTAGTAGATGTATTTAAAAACAAACAAAAAATGAATGTGAGGTTATACTAAGGTAGATGATGTCATGTAGGAACTGTAATGGGGAAAAAAGAGTGAAAATGAAGGAGCAATAAAGGAAACAAATTACCTCTTCCATTTTGGATGATTTGAGGATGCTTGAGAAGTTCCATCCTAGTTCACGATGAAAATGAGTTCCAAAGAGGGAGAAACAAATAGATATGGTGGCCTTAATAGGTTAGGGTAGCCAATTTCGGAAGTGTAATGGGAGAAAATGATGATAAAAAAAGAGTTATAAACGAAAAAAATTGGTTTTTAAATCTAGAAATGAGCTTATAGTTTTCCCCAAATCATGAAAACTGATCCTTTCCTCCAAAAATGAATGGAAAACCCCCACCACAAATATAAGGAAATTAAATCTAATTTATCTTTAAAATAATTCATGGATGTGACAATTCTCCCCACTGTAAAACTTTCAACCCTAGGAATCCCACAACCAGGCCAAAAGCCAAAGCCAAACCCAACTGAAAGGCCAAAATGGACTTTTTTCCAAGTTTCACTGGCCCTTAAACGGACAAAACATCTCTAATTGAACAATAAAATAAGTAATATTGTCCCCAACCATAACATTCAACAGTTACTAAAATGATAAAACATATTCATACTACATCCCAAATCAAAACACCACTACCCCTATCTGAACATGACTCAATAAACAAAGCTAGGACCAACAACGAAAAAGAACAAGTTTAAATGATTCTTAATTCTTAAAAACTATTGGGTTCACTATAATACCTACATTTAATCAAGAATGAAGTTTGCGGTTAAATAACACCAAAACAGACTACATATTTTTAGACCAACACTAGGGGAATCAGCAATTTATTTATAAAGGGAGACAAAAACAAACTCCCCACTATAAGGGGAACACAATTTTTCCTAATACAGAATCGGGACACTACTAGTGGAGGCCAGAACAGACACCCATACAGAAGGTGTAGACCTTTATAATAATTTTCCAAAATAACATACATGATACCCATAGTGGGTTCCACATCAAAAGAGCCAACCACCCTAATCGACTAGCAGGGGATGACATGAAAAAAAAATTAATAGTTGGCATGGATGCACGGATAGTCCGAACTATTTGGGAAACTTATGGAAAAGCATAGGGGGAATTCTATCCAAAGGGGAAACATTTCATAGTTATATTGTCCAAGGAACATGGCCATTTTTAGATCATGTGATAACTATTGTCTCTTGTCGCGATGTTCCGTAGGTAGGTGTACAATTACAACTAACTGTGTGAAAACTGTGCACTACCATCTGCATAACACAATTTTCATACATTTCATTTAAAGCACAATTAAAACCAAAGTGAAAAATAATGAACATATGACATAATGTGGGATCAATATTCCCCCACCTCTTTCCACTAAATTGGAAAAAGTATAACAAGATGATAAAAGAGTATGTTTAAACTATTCCCATCTTTCATAGAAAAGATACTACTTTCACAAATGGTATGAATGGACCATGGATTTCCCATGACTACACACAAAATTCACTCCGGGACCTATGACTAGATCTCAGATGATCGAAGCATCTTGGGCCCTGCAATCAGGCCTTAGAAAATGATCAATCACAACTTCTTCTTTGGGTGCTACAAAAAACTACACTATGATCCTAGATGGGTTCAACGAGAAAGAATTCACTCCGAACTCACCTTTAAAAATACATAACATTTTTCTGAAACAAGAGGTCAAGTGATGCACACACATCACCATTTGTTTATTCGGATGAAAAATGCACTAAGGAAATCGAATATGCCCACAAATTTATCAAAATAGAGGATGTCAAGATTTTTTGAAGGGAGGAACACATCTGACGAAACATAGACTCTTATAAGATTGGACAACATTCATTTTTGAATTCAAACGAGCACATGAAATCACAAGGTGTCACCAAACATGACCCTATTGAATGATAAAAACAATATATGGATAGGGACCATATGTTGAGTTCCTAACAACACATGATTTCTTAAAAATGGTTATATTAGATTCTCTTGACCAAATTCCCCACACTAGTGGTATAACATGGACCCGTATTTTAGGGAGACAAATGAATGACCCAGAGAACCTCTTAGACAACATATTACACTGAAAACCTGGGACCTCTTCCACCTTTAAAGACTCAAGTAACATACAGAACTAAGGCCTCATTCAACCTTCCACAAGCACTCTCCCACTAAAATATGATCCAAAAATCCATGAAAGGAAATGGTGTTGACTCTACCTCCAATTATCAAGATAAAGACTCTTTTCATTGATCAACTGGTGGACTTTCCAATGGAAAAAAATATGGGATGTACATCAGTCAGGAATTAAATTATTATAGAGGGTGTTCCCTATCCAAGAGGGAACACAAGGACCCAACCAATCTAGTCCATTGGTCAAAAAATATCATTAGTCAGAACCAAACCCATGAGGGGATCCACCACAAGGGACTCCAAATATTTTTTTAGAAAAGACCACTAACCAGCCCTTCAACCCGACATACCAATCATACACAAACCCAAAGCATCATTAAAACAAGATGAGTTCTTAAACTCATAACATCCCAAAATAATAATATTTCAAAAAAAACATAACACACACCACCCAAACTGGTCATCAAGACATCATGTTTTATTTTAAAATAAGTTACTTCATTGAAAATAAACGGGTCAGTGGTTAGTGTACAGACTAATGGTATCCTATGGGCCTCACAGATGCTTGTTTTCATGAGACACCAGGAACCCTTATCATATCCATCCCCAAAAACATCAATATTTTCCATTAACCATCCATCATCCAATATAACCCCATTCATATGGTCGCTCATAGAAATATCAAAGGTAAAAAAAAGTTCATCCTCTTTTCACAACCAAAACATTCAACCAACACTTCATTTTTTCTCAAAAACACTAACCATAAAATAAAAACATAATTTTCATCTTATGAAACATTTCATAACTCCCAAATCAATCAAATAAAAACTGAACTACAAGCCATAAATTAATTTCAAAAAAATTTATCCCATTTCACAACACTCCTTGTTTTATGAAAAATAACTCATCATCAACACACATCCATTTAAAACCACATATATTCATATTTGAAAAATTCTAATTATTATTAAAACTTTTCAAATTCTTACTAGTTATGAAATAAATTTATATCTTAAAAACAACACATAAATTCTGAAAACACTTCATTCAACTCAAAAAACATGTCAATAATTCCAAAATGACTATTTGGAATAGATTTTCCAACCCAATATGACATAATTCATACTCTTAAAATAGGTGTAAACACATTATTTACCATTTCAAAATAGTTATACAAATTAATTTCCACCATTTTATAAATCAAACCTCTTCCACTTTACAGAAAAATCATTTCATAAAAGTTCACATTTATTAAATCAAGTCTTATTTATAATTATAAACCAAGATTCCAAGATTAAAAAACCAATGGACATTAGTCAATGTGAAAGGAAACTAGTTTTGTTAGGTGACTTGGACAAATGGTTGGAGTCCATATGACAATTACTTCAATATCATAGAGAGTGCTCTAGGAAAATATCCCCACCTCCACATCGCTTTTCATGCCCTACAATCTTCCTGAGGCCATTGACCTAACTCTCTTTTCATATCCCAATTTATCGATGACCCATGAAAAAAAATATTAAGATAAAACCGGATTTCCCCTAGTGACATAAATCTGGTAACATAAATCTAGTAACGAGGTGTGATGGCTTGAAAGCCTACTCATAATAGAAATTTAAATTCCTGAAAACCCTAGCTCCATAAAATCCCAACTCACCCCCAAATAACATGACACAATAGAGAGAACTTGACCCTCTGATACCATTTTTCTCAAGAACTGAATCTATTCATCTTAAAAACCGGCACATGAACCAGGTTATGGAAAGACCCAAAGGGTGTTCCAAATCCACATGGTCTTGAAAGAGTTATCGGGTATCATAAAATGAAATTTAGGAAATATTAACCCATGTAAATAAACATAAAACCAAAAATGATTCCAATAAATCAAATCTGGAATTTCCTAAAAAAATTATGTTTTACAAAATTTTAGAATTGAGATACACAATTTAAAGAAATGTTTAAATACTATTACAAAGGAAAAACCCAAATATACATCCCATGAACCACCCCATGACATAGGGAAATTCCCAAAATGTATTTCAGAAGTACCGCATCATGAATGATACTTGAAATCAGGACCACCATCACTAAAATATTTACCCAAGATGTGAAAAAGATAACCATGTCAACTTACAACCAATGTAGTGAGTTGGGTATAAGCCAAAGCCCATTCATATTCCCACAAAAAAACATTCCAGTTCATAGTCTTTAGACGAAAAAAAAACCATTCTTGTTTTGTAAACAATAAATGCTAGGGAAAATCATTAGAAGATGCAACATTAAATAATATCAATTTTCAAGTGTAATACTTTAAAAGAAATAAAAACTTTTAAATAAAATGAAAAATCTACTAAATTTCTCCATACCAACATATAGTATGTCGATGGTATTTATAAAATATCGAATGATAACTAGAAATGGGAAAAACCATAGGAACTAGCTCGCAGTGGGTCCTAGGTACCTCATACTTGGTGAAAGAAACCATCCAAATATTTATTATCATGCACACAAGCCACCAGTAAGTATCATAATTATATCCTAGTGGTACCCAAATATCATCATAATCATATTTTTGTTACTTTTTTCATCATCAAACTTGATACGTGAAACATGGGACAAACCCCATGGGATCACTGGAATTCTTGTACACATCCACCCATCTAGATACCCAGATTTACCCTATTGTTCTCAAATAATTTCCACAAAGCCATAAAATACAAATTTCACATGAAAATAACACTTCCAGGTCACACATACACCAATCACCCCACACACAAGTCTCATGATCTCCCTTTTCATTCAAATTTATTTTGTATATAATACTCACACCAAAACAGCCCACAACACAATTCACCTTTCCTTCAGACTTCAAAAAATCCTTTAAAAAATATTATGATCCCCTTCAAAGATAGTACACATCACATAAAATAACATTGTAATTAAAATTGACCATTTAAAAAAACACTCCTACCAAAACCTTTATGCAACATAGTTTGACGTCTTATATAAATCAAGAAACCATTTAGAACCTTCACAAAACAATTCCAAAGAGTGTAACCATCTTTTTCCAAAAAAAAATTCTTCTAATACCCATCATTTTATACCAAAATCATACGAACATAATATAAACAAATAATTATCATCCATAAAATCATTTAATAAAACTATTCGCTGAACCATAAAACAACCCCTATGAACACATCAAGGAATACACAGAAATTAAATTTGCACAAAAATTACACATAAAACCCAACATTTTAACAAATGATATCAAATATAATTTTCACACAAAACAAAATTGAAGAGAATAATGAACTTAATATAAACCAATAAAAACTAAATCATACAATAATGATTACATAGGTAATCACCTACCATTTGTGGAAAAAACTCCAATGATTTGTGAAAAAAATTCAATAACACTTCATCCAAACCACAAGGAAGTGAAATCAATCCATAATTTACAATATTTCACCAAAATGACACAAAATAAAACCCTAGCTATTAACCCTAGGTTCTATAAATTTACGAATCAAATGAAAATTGAATGAGACCCAAAGAAAATTAGAGGAACATGAGAGGAAACCCACTTACTTGAGATTTATTGAATAAAATGATCAAATACTCTAGTTGATGAATTTCCATATAGAAAAAAATCATGTGAGGTTCGAATAAGGATAATTAGTTTATGTAGTAACTAGAATGGTGGAAAAATGAAAAATGTTGTAATTATGAAGCAATGCAATTATCTCTTCTAATCTAGACGATTTGAGAAAGCTAGATAAGTTTCATCATAATTTGTGATGGAAATGAGCTCCAAAGACCTAGAAACAAAGATGGGGGGGGCATGCCTAGGGCTTTTGAATTAAGGTGGGAGGTGTAATGACCAAAAAAATAATAAAAAATTAATAATATGTTAAATAATTTTTTTTAATAGATGAAATGTCCTATTGGATGGCCCATTTTGTTAAATAAAAACCCAAATCCACCATGATTATGGATTCCTAGAGTGTCCAAATCGATATGTAGGTGTAAATAGGTTACTGGGGGCCATTTTGGAAGTGTAATGGGTTCAAAATGATGATAAATTATAGATTTATAAAATAAAAAAATTGCTTTTTAAATCTAGATATGGGATCACTGATTGGCCCAATTCGTGATAACTCACCCTTTCCCCAAAAATGTGTGGGAAACCCCCACAAAAAAGAAATAATAAATATTAAAAGAAAAAAACATTTAAAAAAAGTCATGGATGTTACATATCTACATTCCATTTCATTGAGATTAATTTTTGTAGATATTTTTTTTATAATTATGTATTATTATATTGGTAATTGAATCAATGATTCGTATAGAGAATTGAATGAGGATGATACCTAGAGTAAATTATGGACCACCCATATGTTTGGGGTTATGGTTCTATTATAGTAGATGTTACCAATGTTTATTTATCAATTATTAATCGTTCACATTTAATAGATTTCATAATTATAAAATTTAAAATAAATTATATAACAATTATTTGAAAAATGTTCACTAATCTGGTGTGATTGTGGGCTTCTGTTCATTAGGGATAAGACTTAGATGAGTCTAAATAAGTGATATCATGTTTATCTTAAAAAGTGAAAAACATAATTCTGAGTAAGGTGGCCCTTAAAAAATTCCCAATAATTTATTATGGTGTTTATAGTCGGGTGAATAGTTTGTTATTTCCATATAATGTGATCAAACATGTTATTTTTGATTATTTATTTAAATGAAAACCAATTTTCAACGTTTAACTAAAAAAATTTACAAGGCCATGATGACCCATTACAATTTCATGATTACCTTCTTTTCTAATTGCTAAATCATTGATTATGATTCGGTATAACATGGACATTGAGATCCCATGATTTGTATTTATTAAATTTAATAAAGTTGCATAATGGCCCTAATAATGGGAGACCATAATGTTCTCTAGGTTGAGGATGGTTATCAGATAGGAAAATTTTCTAGGCTTTATCTTTGTGAATCCTAAGATATGAAAATAACCATCTAGAATAGTGGGATGGTAATGGTGTTTTCTTCTCCCATAGATACATAGTGAATTTGGTGGGTATAACATGGTGAGATTAATGTATAAGATAGTGTTTGAGACAATATATATTGATTTGGAAATTATATGGTCTTCATGCTATCACCGTTTTCTATTGAGTACTTGATAAAAATTTATGATTTTGAGTGATGTCAGGCTATTGAGTGATGAGTGTTGACCAGGTTGACATAATTTAATATTAGCGACTGTAATGTGGTCTTATAACCATGATGATAATTCATAGAACCAATGTTTCCCAACATAGATATGTGACCCTAGTGATAGGTAATATAATTAAATTATTATTGATGATTACATGTGTCAAAATATAATGTGAATCACCGATTTGAGATTATTATGGTTGTGATGTGTTGGGTCCACCTCTTAGGAGCCAGACATTGGTTTTCAAGATGGTATATATAGATAGAAAACCAAATTATTGATATATATATATATATATGTATGTATGATAGAGTGTTTTTTCCTAGATATTATTTTGAATTCCATCAGGGAATTTTTTTTCATTATGTGTTGTAAGCTCTATAATCGGTAGTTAAATTGCCTCGAGGAAATTGTGATGTTATAGGGGATATACTAAATAAGTAATATACAAAATTATGTTGTAGTCATTATAATCTTACATAATAGAGGTCAATATTTGGAAGGGCATAAGTCAATATATAGGTCAGGGATATACTAATTAAGTGGTCATGATACATTGGGATTCCATGAATAAGTTCATTTGATCTGACTGTGGGTGATATGACCCCCAAAGGGTGTTAAGTGGCTACTTGGACAACATTATGTTTCAAAAATTAATATTATTTATATTTAATATTTAATTTATCCATTTAAATTCTTATAATATTATATTTATTAATATATGTTAACATTAATCATATCACTGTATTTCCTTATATAAATGTCATTTTTATTACTTTTTTGGATTTTTTCTAACTTGTTCCATAAGTTTAATTGCCATTTGATATGATAAATTATTCATTTGGGACCTTATTATATCATTTATATCTATTTTTTACTATTAATAAATCGAAAAAAATATTATATAAAACATAGAAAAATAGTTAGCCAATTAGAAAAATCAAAATAAATGTTGCCATTTTATGATTCAGATACCCAATTTTACTTTCTCTGTCCCTCTATATATTTATTATATATCATGATAAACACAACAAAAATTTAGAGATTCTATTTTTATTTGAAGAATAAAAAATTCCCTACATTTAATTTTAAAAAATATACCTATGAATATGTATTTAGTTTTTTTAAAATTATTTTTGATTTCATTATATATTTTCAGTCACATTTCACTCTTTTCAAGTCTTTTCTTTTTCTTTTTTTTTGTGATAACATTATTTTTACATATCTAGTTAAATTAATACATGGTTATTTAGAAATAAAATAAAATTTTACAAACATTTGTAAAAATAATTAAATCTAGTTCCTCATTTAACTATGTATATTTTATCTATGAAACATGTAAAGGCATTCTTTATATAGTTTTTATGACTTCCCTTACATGAATTACCGACATGAGGAATTCTAATAAGTAAACACCATACATAGTGAATCACACACATGATTTCTATAGGGGAAATTCAATGTTTGAGAATTTTTTATGTGATTTTCCAAATTGGTAAATTGTTTTACATAGATAAAATACATTCATGAAAAACTATTAAGTATATCTTCCTACAAAATTCATTTAAAATTTATATAAAAATTTGACTATATTTTTTCATGTGTTTCTTATATTGAATTTATGAATGTTTTTTTTATTATTTTTTGTTTTTTAATAATTATATAATAAATTCATATTAATTATATATAACCTATTAAAATTGGATACCATTATTTTAAAAATGTTTTTATAATTAAAATTTTTGTTTTTGTTTCACTCCTAAAACATTCCACATGAAAACTCAATATAAAATGAAATTTGGTGTTTTTATTCAATTTTATTTTTTCTAATTTAATATCAAATGATTTTAAAACATTTAAATATTTTTTTAATGTTTTTAATGTGCTTTTTTAATTTCCATTTTATTATCTCCACATGATGAATGTTTCATTTTTCTAAATTTTATATTTTGAATTATATATCTCTATTTTTTAGGTATATTTATTTTACCAATTATTAGGGAAATATTTTAATGATAGTCATTAAAATTATTTAAAATTTATATTAATATTCTTTTATTGTTTAAATTTTTTATTGTGAGTTGAGTGATTATTATGTAATTATTATATATCTTTCTCTCTCACTTGGTTATTCATGTATTATTCAGTTTAGTTTTTTTTTCATATGATTACTCGGATATGTTATGTTAAGTTATTTTAAAATTTTATTGATATTTGATACTAAATAGGTGTTCTCAAGAGATTTCAATCTGATACGATGAATATCTGATAATTTCATTCATATTTATAGTGAAACATTTTAAATAGAAAAGTGGGGTTTACATTATTTATGGGATGATTATTTATAATTTATAATGGATGATCTCTCAAGGGATAGAAAATAATAATCTTTTTCTAACTTAATGACACAATATGATCAGGAACCCAAAAACTAGAACTGATGTTTAATTATACTTTTATCTATAATTTTTATAGTCTCTAAAATTATATAAAACATTTACCCATCTCTTAGATAATTTCACCTTCTTGTTATGATTTTACATATAAAATATTTTTGTTTCTTCAGGATGTGAATCCCAGATTTTAATGTCCAAACAATTCATGGTGTAAATATTGGTATCTAAATTAGTTGTTATAATTGGGTTCTTGATCCCCATATGAATTTATAGAGTCTATTTTTTATTCTTCCACTGGAAAAAGAACTCTACAATCGGTTTATGGTTCCCCTTTAAAAGTTAGTTAATTTCTACATATCTCTCACTATATAGATTTGTATATGACTAATTAGGGTCTATTAGGACTAAAATTTTATAAAAATCCTTTTATTCTATCTCTTTTATTTTCACTAGTAATTAATTTGACTAATTATCCTTTGTATTTGATCAACATCCTTAAAATTATAATCTTTATTAAACACCACCTTCCACCCCAAGAATATTTAAGGTCACTAATCCATCCTGACAATTATTATTAGAAGGTCGGCCTTTTAGGTTGATTAATTTTATATCTAATTTATATTTTTTGATACCAAATAATTTGTATCAATGTTTGATCTTTCTTAAGGATATTAATCTTTATAATCCTTATTTTTGATACCAACGAATTGGTATCATAGGTTTTTCTTTTTGGAATTATACATAACTTATATAGAGTCTTTTATTTATATTTTATTGTAATAATTTATTCCTAGACCTCAAAGACTATGTAAATGATCTATAAAAAGTTAGCAGTGAATAAAAAGGATAGATAGATTGTTCATAAACCACAAAATTTTTATAGAAATAACTATGGTTACTAGAAATATTGAATAGAGCATTACCTCAAACTGCTAATCATATAAAATTTCTCAGTACTGAAAACCCCTTATAAGAATCCAAAAGAATACCCTGGTTCTACTATGGTAAATAATAATACAAAAAATTTCTAAAATAGATAGGTTTTAAATATTTGATATCACGTTACTAATGATGTGTTTTTAGTCATGTATGAAGGTAAGAAATATCATCAAATATGAAATATTTAATAAGTTACTCACTATATCTCAGAAAATATGATTCTTACAAAACTTATAATTCATTGAGTATAGTACTAGGACATTAGGATGGGAGATGATTAAAATGTGAAAAAATATTACAATGATTTACAAGCATTGTTAATGGAATGAATTGTCTGGGATAATATTTTGAAAACCACATTCTTGTTAGAAGGGTCCTTAGTGATCTAAAAATGAAATGTCATGTAATGTGGGTAGTGATTAATTCATGTAACAATTTCAACAAATACACATTAGATAAACTCATCATGTCACTTATTAAACATGAAAATGTGTTTACTAAAATTATAGAATAAAATGACACAAAAAAGAAACGAATAGTATTCAAATCACATATAAACATTATTATAAGATCATATGAATCAAAATCAAATGAATGTTACAAAAAATAAATTATGAATATATGAAAAGGTATTTATAATTTTATGAATATGAAAAAGTATCAAGAAGTGATGATGTAAGGATCAAAATGATGATCAAAAAGAAAATAATGGTAAAACATATGGGCCAAATGTAGTGTTTTATGAATTTAGAAATAAGGGACATATCAAACCCAACTATAAAAAGTTGATGAAAGAAGGGAGGGATAAATATTAAAGAAAGAATAGAAAAATGATTATCATTCTAGTTGTAGTTAAACCAAGGAATCTCATTCAAGTGATAAATTTAGAATTGGAAAAGAATTATCCAACCTATTGTTGATGTAAATAAATAAAAACTTAGTTAATAATGAATCTTATTTTAGCTAATACTATGATTGTGATGGTTAGTGTTTTGATGAGTTATATGATGAAAATGGAAATTTTCAAAAAAAAAATGGTTTTGATAGTTGCTATATATTATAAATATCTAAATTATATAAATAATAGTATTTTCAAGGATAATAACACTTTCTATAATGTGAATTAATCTATTAAGGAAGAAATAAAAATACAAGTTCTAATGATTAGATTTACCAATATTTTGATGCTTTTCAAAAGGATAATGATAATCGTAGAAATGTATTTATAAGATTAAAATTTATGATATCTAGTTTTGTTTAATGAATGGAAAAATATAAAAGTATGGAACCTAGGATGAAACCAGATAAAGGTAAAACTAGTTCTGGTTATAATTCATATATTTTTAATTTATTCAATAATACTTTTATTAAATGTTTTGTATGATAAGTTTCTTAAATTACATGATTTAATTTTTTTAATGGAAATTAGAATAATGAATGTCTATTAGATATACTCAATCCATTAGTTATTGAAATTATTTTATTTCAAATAATTTATTTAGTAGTGTATCTTATAATAAATGTTTTAAATCTATTTTTGAACCAAATAATTATATTTCAAGCATAGTTGGACTGATAATTTCATGGTTTCCAAATATTTCATGTAGTTTATTTTTTTAGGAAAAATAAATTAGGTGTCTCAAAAATGGCACATGGAACACAAATACTGGATTCTTCAATCCCAAAAATATTGACCTATAAAATTTCCTCTATTATATAAAAATTTATGGAGTGTCTATTAATTATATAGATCAATCTAGTGTCATGTTAAATGGATTTTGTGATGTAGGTATTTATAATGTTATTTTAATTTGTATCATTTAATTTTTTGAATGTTTAAAATGTAATTTAAATAGTATCTCTAAATTAATGATTGATTGGAAGTGAAATTTCTAAATAAATTTTATTTTTTTTAAATATGGGTCATTAGAGCAGTAGAATATTCCATAATACCCAGATCAAAGATCATAAAATATTCAAAAATATTTACCTTTTGAAAATTTTATATGAAATTTTATTATAGTATTAAAACTATTTATTCTGTTTTAAACCTTTCTTCCAATCATTCTTTTATTTCGAATTTTATTCCTTATACTGATAATATTGATTTATAATATAATAAAATGATTATTTATATCTATAATAATATTAATGAATTTTTTATAAATAATTAATGGTATTTAGTAGATTTTTTATCAGTTATGATTGAAATCAAAATTAATGGATCTTTAAAACAAGATGGATGAATCTGGATATATTTTAATGAAATCAATAGTTGTTTCCAATAGATACTATCAATGTTAATGTATATTCATTGAATATTTATTTTCATCTGTTTCCAATTTTGTGGCTATTATAATCTTATAATATTTTATATTTTTTCAGGATTTTATGGTATATAAATTTGATTGGAAAATATCCCTTTTAAATGGTTTCATATCTAATGATTATTTTTTCAAAATACAATGTTTTTAGAAATGGACAATTTTCTATTCATTTTTCAAAATTTTCAATGTTTTCCTATAGTCTAAAAAACTACCACATTTTAGGTATTAAATGAATTATTTTTTTATTAAATAATGATTTCCATAAATTAATTATTGAGAAAACTATTTTTATTCAAATAATTTAAAATTTTATTTTAATTTTGAAAATTTTTATTTATATTATTGTATTTGGATCCTCTCTTTTATTTTTATGAAAATATATTTATACATTAATTTCATCTGAGTTTGACATGATATTAATTGGACAAATAAATTTTTTTTGGAACTATATATTTCTCAAAGGACATATGTAATATTTGTTAATCAATATTTGTATTCTAAGTATTTTTTAAACTTCTTGATCTTGATTCTTATAATTCTATGAAAAAACATTGGGGTAGTAATTGTAAATTATATATCAACGTATCTGGAAAATATGATGATACTAAAATTATTAGTTTCATGATAGGTAACATTATTTATTTAATAGCATCTCGACGTAATATGATAATTAATGTTTTTATATGTGAAATATTTCTAGATGAACCTAAATTAAGTCATATTAATGTTTTGAAAAGAATAATTATACATTGTAAAATAACTGTTAATTCTATTTTGTTATATGTTATAAATAATTTTTTCAATATAATATAATATTCTAACATTTATTTTAGTGGTTGTAAAAATTATAGAATAATTACATCTGGATTGTGTAATTCCTATGGAATAATTTTATTATGTTGTACTTTTTGATGTAATTTTCAATTTCTCACATAATTGTGAAATATGGGTATATTTATGATAATTGATGTCATGATTAGTGGTTGTGGATAAGAAAACATTCTGTAATTCTGTAATTTATTTGATAAATTTCTCATTAATTGTAATAATACATCTCAAATTTCCATGTCTAAAAATCCTTTATATCATTTTTGAAAGGACATATCATTGTTAGATTTCATTTAATACGAGATCGTGTTAATTAACGATACATTTTTTGGAGTTTATCCCTTAAGAAAATCAAGTTACAATTATCTTCACCATACCCATAATCATTACACAAATTTAAGAAACCTATATATGATATTGAAATATTATAATATGAAAATTTTCATATATTTAATTTTTTTAGAGAATTTTTAATATATTTATTTGCTTGCATTTTTTGATTTACATGAAATCTATAAAATCAAGAATATATATTTCATATTGAATTTGATTAATTTTTTTCATTTTCAATTGTTATATAAGCAATTTAAAACCAACCATACATCTAATATTATGTTAACATAATTTTTAAACATCATGTTTTCATAGAATATTTTTTTTAATATTTCTCATTATTTGTTTCTCTCAAAAAGTATTTTAAAACATATTTTCATTGCATTTTCTACTGTGTTTTAATAGTGGATGTCTTTACAATGGATCCATGATATTTTTTTTTATAAAAAATCAAATTTTTATATATAATATTTATATATATATTAATTACTTTTTTATCTAAATAATATATATATAAATATATATCTGTATTAAATCCTTATTTTTTTAATTTATTGAAAGGGGAGATGCGTTTAATATTTTTACATGATTTTATAATTATAAAAAATGGTGGTAATTTTATGTGGATCCTTATACTATTTTATCTTTTGATAAAAGAAATAATTTCTTTTTTATTTACTTTCTAATTTGTTCATAATTTTATATTTATTAATTTGTTTATATCTTTTATCATGTCATAATAATTTATTATCTAAAAGTTTTTTTGTTTTCATGTTTTGTTATTTCCTAATATTTTCAAGATGTTTTATTTGTATATACAAGGATAAAAATCCTTTTTGGGACCTAATATGTCATTTATACATGTTTTGTACTAATCCAATATATAAAAACTACTATAAACTATGTAGTCAAATTGATAAATATATATAAATTTTAAAATCCATGTTGTCATTTTATGATTCACAAAAATTATTTTCAATTTTCAGTTACCATCAATATTTAAAATATATCATGATCTAAAGTAATCAAAATTGAGTAATTCATTTTTTTAATATTATGAAATTTAAAACATTAAATTATAATACATAAAATTATAAATCAATATCTATCATGTCTGAAATTATGTTTAAATTTACTATATATTTTTATTTATATTTCTTTTATTTTTATTAATAATTTATTATTGTTTTCTAATGAAAAGTGATTTTAATAAATTATATTAAGGCTGTTATTGATTATTTATAAATATTGTATAATTTTAAAAATATAATTCAAAATGAACCACTATAAATTCAATAATTAACTAAGTATTTTTTATGGCTAAAACATGTAAAGACACTCTATCAACAATATTCGGTAATTACCATATATGTATTGCCTATGTGAGGAATTCAGACTCTTGATTCCCTAACCTAGTGAATCAATTACGTGACTTCCATGTGGAAATTTATACATATTTAATTGGTTATATAATTAACATACATATTTAGATAACTTACATAAATAATTATTTTTATGAGAGAAGACCCAATTTTAATTTTCATAAATTTTTATTTTAAAATTAATATATTAAATTTTAATCGGTTTTCGTAGTTTTCTAAAAAACATTTTTATTCATGTTTAACTATTATATTAAAATTTCAATAATGACAATAGAAATTATAATTAATTATTAAGATGGTATTCAATTTATTACCCACTATTTTACAAATGTGTTTATAAAGATCTATTACTGTTTTAGTTTTACCCATGAAACACACCTCTCAAAACATAGAAACCATTTTTTGTTATTTAATGATTTTTAAATTGATTTTATTATTTATAAATAAAAATTAGATGACAATAAAATCATAAAATATTTTTTATATATTTTCAATGTGATGTTATTTTTTTATTTCTCCATATATTTATTGAATATTTCGAAAATAATTCCTTTATGATTTTCATATTTAAAATTAAAAAATTATTTTTACAAGAGATATTTTATTGACATATTATTGTGGAACTATTTTTAAAAGTATTCATTATTATTATTTAAAATCAGTATGAATCATCTATTAATGTTATAAATTTTCTTTATTAATTTCATTATTTTTATACATTGTTAATATATATCTCTACACCCCCCAAACATTCTAGTATTATTCAATTTGATTTTTTATGTGGTCTAATGACAACTCAACTTTGTTAATATTATTATTTTCAAACTAGAACAATGATTTGATATAGTATTGGTGTACATATGTGAATGAAATCAGATTTGATGAATCTTCGACAATTGAATTCATATTTCAAGTTATACATTGTGATGATTAAAGTGGTGTGTACATTTTTAATTTTCAGAACATTTTTCACAACTGTTGGATGATATCTCAAGGGCATAAAACAAATACCTTTAACATCCAATATATTTATGAGAAAATATTATCAAGAACTCTATAACTACTACCAACATTTAATTAATCTTATATCTACTTATTTATGTTCTCTTGAGTTTTAAAATGACTTCCCATATCCCACATTCCTTCACCTTCTCTTTATGATTTTACATACAAAATATTATTTTATCATCAAGTATTGACTAAAAAATTCTAATGTTAGGAAAATATATTTCATGACGTTGGTAACTAATTTTCGGGTTCTAATTGGGATTGGAAACATCATATATATGTTAGGTGTCTTTTTATTATTAATATTTTAGAAAAAGTAGGTTGTTATCATGTTTTTATTCCACTCTAAAATATGGTAGTACACAATGTATATATAAACATTTTGGGAGTTATAAGACTATAATAGGTACAATTTCTAGTGAGCCCATATAAAAATACCAACATTTATTTTTATTTTATTTCTAATTCTAATTAACATTGATATTTAATCCAACTCCTTAAAATTTTAATATAATCTATCCAACTCTCGATATTTTGATGTCACCTATCTAACTGTAAATAGATATGAATAGTTATTTTCCGGTTATATGTTTTCCACTAATGTGGTTATGATAGTCATATTGGTTATGAAACATGCGTAGAAATACTATGGTACTAAATGATGATGGTATTACTAACACCAATTAACATCACATTACCTGAGGCTCAACATCTTTTATTTATTTTCATTATGAAATAAATTATTTATTTTGAGTATTCCACGTGAAAATAATCTATATTTAAAACATATTTATAGGAATGAATAGGTGGTTAGCTATTGGTTTATGTACTCACTAACAATTAAATATGCCATTATATTTTGGTATCTAAGGAGCCAAAATTTTTGTTATGTCTTAGTATGGAAAAGTTCATATACAACATGATCGATCAGGACAGCTCAGATGAGCCTAAGGATAAATATGAGGAAATATATTTGGATTTTTTTGAGTATCATATACATTTAATTATGTTTTTTCCTATTTTTGATCCTAATAATGAGAAATCAATATTTTATAACTATGTACATAAAAATAATGTATTATTATTGATGGTTTTCTTTATTTTATGCGCCTCTTATAATTTATTTATGTTATATTTTATTATTTCTTAATATTTGTGGGATATGTTAGAATGTTGAAAACACAATGTGTTCTTATGAGTGATGGATGTTAGATCTATGTGTCTCGAGATATATTTCTTAATAGATTTCTACGTAAGATTGGTATTAACATAGATATACATGATTTTAGAAGTTTCATTTTATTTATACAAACATTTGTGAAGAATTTGGGTGTTTTATATTCATAATTTATAGTTCATAGATTCTTGGATGTTATACCACTTAAAACAATCCAATTATAAGATTTTTTATTTTGGGAAATAGTGGAATAAATCAATCCATGAATCATGTTTGTCCTATAGGATTCATATGAAAAACATGTTTTTTTGTTTCTTATATCATTTATGATATTTTTATCTATTTAATGAGTCAATAACTAAAAATATTGGTGTTTATTGTGTATGTTCATGTATAATTATATTTAGGTGTACTGTGATATGTATTTAATTCTAATGAAAAGTCATGTGGACCGATGGAGGGATTCCCTTGGTGATGATAATGGGGAATCTTGTGCATAGAAGGTGTTGTTACCTTAGTGAAAATATATAGTGATTTTATTCCAATATGATGGACCCCATGAGGTGGTTATTATATATTATTCTAGTCTTGTAATAAAATAGAAATTCATGTCAATTTTCAAATTATTTATAATAAATTAGACATTAATTTACAATTTTTATTAATAAACGTACAACTCTAATAGTATATTAGATTAAACAATAAAAAAATTTATAGTCACCAATTTGTAATAAACATTATTAAATAAATAAACAATAATGTAATTTAGTTTTAAGGAAAAAATTTATTAATAGTTTATAATTTTTATTTTATGTAAAATATGTTTAATAAAATAATCATTTAATGATCCAGTAAATAATAAGGATCATGAACAAAATATGTTGTATAAAAATAAAATAACCATATCCAAATAAATTTTAATTATTTGTGATAATTATTATTTAATATAATATGTTATCTAGGTTAATATTGGTCTTCTTTAAAAAAAACATATATAAAAATATATGATTTGAATTTTTCACTATCTCAGTGAATAAAACATGGATTTTTTGTTATTCATTAACAAATGAATACATCATTTCCCAAATGGTAAATATTATATTAATCGTGAAAATATCCATAGATATGTAATCCCATTTTAATCTCATTTATATATTAATTTCATATCATTATCAAACACAACTTAGTTTTCTCCACTACTCATTGAATTTTGAGGAATAATTAAAAAGTGAAAATAAATTAATTCATACACAATCAGTTAAATTTTTATTAATAATGTATGCTAATATTTTTAATAATGGGATGAATAACATGTTTTTAAGGATGATATACATGTGTAACCTATCATACATAGTTTAGAAAAACCATTATTTACATACATAAAAAATTTGTTGTCTTTGTATACCATCTATGAGAACCTATATACATATGGGTGATTATAATGAGTTTGAATGTTAATTATCAACTTTGGGGTTGGTTGTTATTATAAATAAAATTTAAAATGAATTTATAAGAGTTATAAAACCCAAAATGTTGTTTTGAGACATGTATTGATGGTTGAGTGGAAGGTCAGATTCTCTAGTGATTATTGTGGAGAGACTAAGGCCATTTGATCTGCTAAAATTGCCTTTATCTAGCAGATGATGGCCTTGAGCTTTATAGTGGACTTTGAAATGGACCAACACCACTTTTTGGTGTAGTGGACTACATCTAAGATACCACCAGCTAACTATTAGTGTTTTTATCTATGGTACAATAAAAAAATTTCCCCTATGGGATTTTAAAATGGGTTTCCCTATCTGT
Organism: Viscum album; assembly: GCA_963277665.1. Classification (NCBI taxonomy): domain Eukaryota; kingdom Viridiplantae; phylum Streptophyta; class Magnoliopsida; order Santalales; family Viscaceae; genus Viscum; species Viscum album. The sequence goes on from OY728121.1 coordinate 1,793,756,709, forward strand.
CATATTTTTTTTGTAGGACCAACCCCATATCCTCTCCATACTCCTTTACTACAACGTTCAGTTTGGGGTTCTTTTCATGATGTTTATCAGTTAAATAATTTTAGTTTTATTACATGGTAGTTAACTTCCTTCTTTTCATTGTAACACCCCAAGATTTCATAGTGTGTTATTTTTTCAAAATAATTCAATAACTTTCACTACACGCAACACCGAGTTCAAGCACACCATGACTTTCCAATGACTCTGTTCGAAAGAGGTTATGATTATTAATAACTAAATTTTGAACGTTATACAATCCTTATAATTTTATAATCCATATTATGAGTTTCTTAGACATAATGTAATAACAAATTCATTTTTTCCGATAAATGAAGTATTTTTAAAAAAATGCACATTTACCGACTTTTAATGGTGAACCCTTTTTAAAAACAATATTTTAAAACCTTTATATATTCAATTTGATTAATAAATTTATTCTTTATAATGGGGACATAAAAAATTTACAATTTAACTCCCCAATATTCCTCAGTACGCTTCTCTTTGAATAATACAGTAGCATGTATTGTACGCAACTTCGAGTTCTAACACACACTTCAACCACTCAAACTAGCTGTTATGAATAGTAGTACCAACTTTTTGAAATTTTATAAATTTTACCTCTAAAAATGGTATTCATTTTTGGATTCGGAATATTGAATTTATCCTAGGGTGAAATTTTGGTACTTTTCGGATAACTTTTATATTTTCATGAATAGTGAAAATTCTAAATTTTAATTAAAAACATCTTTTTAATTCAAAATAATTAATAGTGATAAGTTATGAATTTGTGTGGTTTTAAAGTACATTTAAAATATTTTTTACCATTTAATAAAATGTATTTCATTGGACATAATTTCACAATTAAACAGGACATAAACAAGTGTCAATCTTTTGATAGTTATTATATCTTAAAAACATTCTTTTTGTTTTGACAGCGGGAATTAATTTTATATTAATTTCTGCCACTTCAGTGTTTTGAATTAGGAAAAATTAATTCCATATTTGGAATCAAGATGTCCAAATTGTGTAAATAGATAACTTTTATTTTTAGACATTTTGAATAATTACTTCGGTAAATATTTTATTTACCATGGTTAAAGTGTAAATCCATTAAATAAGGGTTAAAAATAATATTATAATAATAATAAATTACCCTAAAACGTGTCTTAACCATATAGGTGGATACATGTACGACCATGGGAATCTTTGGGTCGATTTTGGGACCCATGGAGCCACTTGTAGGTGATAGGGACACTATGAATTAATTAAGATAAAGTAAATACAAAAATGAAATAAGCTTATATATTAAAAAAACAATTTTTTACATAGGGTTATATATGTTATATTTTTGATTATAAATAATCATTAGAAATCTAAAAATATTTCCTAAATAATTTTATTTTGTTTATAATTTTTAGACATTTAAAAAGTAAAAATATATATGACATAATAATGATGCAGTATTTTACTTATTAATAAAAGAATCAAATAATTGGTATTAGAAATGTCAAAATAAATATAATTTTAAATTTTTGATGAAATACACGAATTTTATTGGTTTTTATGACATGTTATTATTTATTAAATTAATTATGTTTGAATTAATAATGTTGTTAAGACTTTAACAAAAATAAATTATTGAGTAGTGTTAAAATTGATATAAATGAGTTTTTAAAATAAATATTATATTATTAATTTATATTCTATTCCTAAAAATATATGGGCCGGCCAAAAGACTTATATCATTATTTGGGTATCCTTAATTGTCCACTTATGGGTCTCTTGTATGTATATAGTATGTTTATTAACTAAATAATAAAATAATACAATGTGACATGGTAAATGTCAATCTAATTATCTAAGAGTTAAAACTAAAAGATAAGGTTAATATAATGACCCAATCATTTATAAAATAGATTGGTTGAAAATATTTCTACCCATACCCACCTTATACTTTGAATAATCCACTTTGGAGCCATTTTAAACCGAATATGAATTTATTATAAATTAATACTTTATGTTTTTCCTAAAGAGCCCCTATTCCCCCTTATAAAAGGACATCACTTCTAACCAATTCCTAAAACTTCTAAAGCCTTTTCGTTCGGCCAAACCCTTCCCAAATACTCTATCAACATCCCTAAATTCAACCTATAGGTGTTATTTTGATCAGAAAGAAAACCTATGGAGCCCTTTTGATCAAATCAAAAGGAAGAACCTGAAGAAGAGGTAATGTTTTCACCACCCTCTTTCTAGTTCCTTTCTCCTTCAACATCTTCTCTCATTGTTATTTCTATTCTAAAATAATAACTCCAGTATATCCTATATTTGGTTATGTTATTATAAATATGGTACAACTATATTCTGTATTGTATCCATCCTTTGAAAGACATGTCACCATATGTGTGTACGTACGGCTTACTGTCTCCACGTCGTGGTGTAATTGTTATTCAAGATATTATTTTTTGGATGGGTATAATAATGATCTTTATTTTATGTAAATAATAAATATAAAATTATAATGATTCTTTATATATTATATAATATCCAATTATATATTATTTTAATATCAAAAGAATGATATTATCGCTCGTGCATACATACGGATTACCGTCTCGATGACGTGATGAGATTCATTTCCAAGATCACCATTCATCGATGATTATAAAAATATATATTTATAATAAGTATGTAATACATGAAAAAATAATGTTACTAGATATATATATATATGTGTGTGTGTGTATTTATTTACATACATATTTCATATTTACTTACTTCCGTTCAATACTATATGAAAACAGAAATAGCATTTATGTGTACGTATGGACTACCGTCTCCATGAAAGGTGTTTTCCATTTCATATATATGTTTATTATACATATTTATATTCTAAATATATATGATATATTTATCATTTTTTATATTCTGGAAGTATTAAATTCATGATCTAAGTGATACAATCAAGAGTAACAAGTTAAAACACGTACGATAAAGAAAGCGATTATTACCCGAAATGTTAATTTAACATGGACATTATTATTAAATGGGTATTATAAAGTCATAAATGAATCATTTATGATATCAAAAATATTAATATGGTTCTGGTATAATTTAATAACATACTATGATCTTTGTACAGGAGGTTAAAAGTACCCTCGACTAAAGGAAAGTGCAAGGTAATGGGTTTTTATCTCACACCTTATACCCGTGAGATCCATTCCATATTTCCACTATTACCTTTTGTGTGGTGTATATACTGACTATAATTGTATTATTTTTGTAATACACGTTAATTTATGTGTATTTACATATTCATTGTATGATACCTCTTTCATGGGGTGTATGTTTCATAAGTTACCAATTTGGTAAGGGTTAATTTCACAATCTCTTTATTATTCGAGGATATTTTTACGTAAGTATCTACTGGGATATATTGATTATCCATGTCCATGTTTTATGAATGTTTTTTCAATGTAATTATTTTTAGGGATATTTTAATAAAACATCATTTCAAATGTTTTAAATATTTATTCTTCATAATCATTCTCTTTAATGTCCATATCTTCAAAATGGTGTTTAAGGATTTATTTATATGAGCATGAATGTTTTTAAAATGTTAATTACATTTAGAAGCTTCAAAGTGGTATGGGACACTTTGATTCAAAAATGTCTTTAAATGACTTCTTTTCTAAATTTTGTGTCTTTTAAATGTTTTCAGGAAAAAGGGGTATTTCTCTCAATGAGTTTTACAAAACATTTTCATCTATGTCAAAATTATTTAATGGATTTTAAAATTGTTTTTATGTTGATTTATCATGATACAAATCTTCCATATTGTGTTTAAGTTTTTGTGATATGTTTGACTGTGGATGTGTAATTTTTATACCATTCATGGTTTATGGAGAAAGTATTTACATTTCATATGCTCGTTTTAATATGAATGTTTATGTTATGTTTAAACCTATTCATATGAGGAATGCATTGGACTTAATATGTGACGGGTGGAGCCCGCTATAGATCCTTGATGCATCGGTAGGTATCATTAGACAAACTAGTGTCTTGGCACGAGGCCTTGAAAAAATCTTATTTGTAGTCTTGGCATGAGGCCTTGGCTACGTGGTTATGATAGTCTGACATTATGCATTTTATAATTATGAAAGTGGTTATTGATGTTGAATGTGATTATTTGACTAGTAGAATATCCATGTGAGTAAATAAATGGCATTATTTCATTTCATTTTTTCCATATTATGCTGAAGTTCATGTTTAAAAAGGATTTTGTTTTAGTTATACATTTCCGTAAATGTTTATTCTTATTTATGAATGTTTCCACTGTATTATTATCTTTACCCAGCATCTGAGGTCTCTACATTCAATGTTTTATCTTTTCCCAAGATTCCAAGAAGTGTATTGTGATTGATATGCAGGGTTAAACCAAGGGAATAATGGCATTGATAGAGGATTATTTATGTTGTTGTGTATGTTATTAAGTGTAATGTAACATTCATGTATGTAATGTATTTTCCAAGATTGCTAAACTGATCGGTCTTTCGGGACATGATTCCTTGTAATCATTCCAATGTATTAAAATAATGCCTCGACTCTGGGTAACTGGGGTTGGGGTGTTACAGTTGGTATTAGAGGAAATTTATCAATTATATTAGAATCTAGATTTAGATAAACTTTTATTAGAGCACATATCCCTACGATAGAATTTGAGGATTAGTATAGAATAAATTCCTAGATTTTGATATTGTAGATATTTTGTGAGTTTTTCGAGAAATTTATCTCCGTATGGATACGAGCAGGTAGAGGCGGCTCTGGAACATATGTACATAGGGTTAAAACACAAAAAACACCACTTTGAGCTAGACTCGAACAGGAACTGGTGCACGCCAACATTCCTTGCTACACTCTTGGTTACGACACTCCTGGGGGATATGCTTAGGATAATTTTCATTTTCATTTCAAACCTTTGTGAAGGGATCATGAGTATATTCTTACTCAAAGAAAACATTTTTATGATTATGTATTATATCCATAAATTGTCCAATTTGCGTTAGGTATTTTACAAGTTTGGAATTATTCATTGCAATTCATAAACTGACCTAGTTTATGCTATTGTATAGAAATGGCGCCCAGTAGAAGAAATGTGAACTCCAGTAAAACGTATGATCCAAAGAGTAATAAGGATCATATCTTTCATGGTTCTAAGATGGGATTTATAAGGTAAATTGTCTCACACATATTATCAACATATGATGAAATAGTATCATGTGTTGATAAGATAGGTAACGAATTCTCGGAGTCCTATGGCCTTGAAGGGAATAAAGAGAAGAAGATGATGATAGTTAGAAGGACAGATAAAGAGAAGAACGTAAAGAAGGGTTTTCCCGAATGTGACAACTGTGGAAATAGTCACCTTGTATAATGCTTGAAGGGAATGGTAGTATGTTATAAGTGTGGAGAAAAAGGACACCAAGTACGTGACATCAAGTGTAAGAAAAAGGTTTCAAATGTACAATGCTTCATCTGCAAGGAGTTTGGACACTACACGAACCAATGTCCCAATCATCAGACTATGCTGCAAATGATGCTATTGGATAAAAATAATGTTATGAAACTACCACAGATGAATATTAATGACTAGTGTTCTTATTTTGTTATTTTGGAATTATTTAATTAAAGTGTCGTATCAATGATGTACTAGAAATAAATAAGGATTGTACTGTAGTAATATTTCATTGAGGATTTTAGATTTTATGGTACTAAGAATAGTGACTCTACAGCGAGTTAAAATTTTGGTAAATTACAAAATCTAAGGAAAGATAAATCTAAATATGGTCATAATATTGAGTTACTGATTTTGGAATAAGATATGGTTGATTTGGGAAATTATATTTGATATTCTTGACTTACTTGAAACTGATTAAAGATTTGTAAATTCCATTATTGTGGGGGTTTACAAAATTTTTGGATGGATGAAGTATATCCAATATTCTATAAGGAATAAGGGAGAATGAATGTAATAAATAAGGTTTTATGGTATTTCTGGATGTTTCAGTGTTATAAAAGAATACATGATGAAGGTATTCACATGCTATTACGGGTTAAAAAGGATCTACATTATGTTTATATTTCATATAAATTTTGGTCTGAGAGTTTAAAGATGTATTTTGAACAAGTCTAAAGGTTTTAATGTATTATGTTTTAAAGGTTATTTTTGGATTTTTATAAAAGGACAACACCCAAACCGTGTGATGACCTGTCGTGTCGGAAAAAGATGCGGGAATCGAACCCACAACCGTAGTGCAATTGGGATTTATCACCTACCACTGTACTACGTGAAGTTACTGGATGGTATAATGTAGTTTATTTTCATAAAGGGTCTAATATGTGGATTATAAATTCTTTATATTTCGAACCCTATACGAATAGGGCAAATAGAATATTTTTTTAAGTTCTATTATCTTTTATAGTGAATGATGAGTTTTTGGTAGAAATTAGTTAAAGGATGGAACTCTACTTATCAAGTATATAGTTTTCTTATACTATTATTCTATGAATAAATTAATTCGTATACTTTATTGAAGTAATCATAAAACCAATAATTTGTTATCCTAATACCTCATGTTTAGCCGAACCAATGGTATTTTAAATCATCATGGAATGATGAATTTAAGGACCTCAATTTTAAACTTGTTTTTGATTGATGATCTCAATCACTACCTATAAATATTTAATTTTTTCCTCCAATTATATGTCTCTAATTTCCACCAATGTTCTCCTAATCGAGATCATAATTTGGTGGTGACCCTTTCATTTCTCTTTTCTGCTTTTTAAGACTAAATTTTATTAAGCAAATTTCTGATGTGGGTTTTCCCACAAAGATATTTTCTATTTTCAACCGTTATTTTCAAAGAACAATATCAAATTTCGGGGAAACAATTTATTGAAGGAGGATAGAATGTTACACCCAAAGATTTCATAGTGTGTTACGTCTTCAAAATAATTCAATAACTTGCACTACACGCAACACCGAGTTCAACTGCACCATGACTTACCAAACAAGTTGTTAGAAAGAGGTTATGAATAGTATTAACTAAATTTTGAACGTTATATAATCCTTATAATTTTATAATCCATATTATGGGTTACTTCGACATAATGTAAGAACAAATTCATTTTATTCAGATAATAGAAGTATTTTTCAAAAAATGCACTTTTACCGACTTTTAATGGTGAACCCTTTTTAAATCCAATATTTTAAAACATTTATATATTCATTTTTATAAATAAAATTATTATTTAGAATGGAGACATAAAAAATTTACAATGTAACACCCCATGTTTCCTCGGTACTCTACTCTTTGAATAATACAGTAGCGTGTGTTGTACGCAACATCGAGTTCTAACACACACTTCAACCAATCAAACTAGCCGTTATGAATAGTAATGCATAATTTTTTAAATTTTATATATTTTATCTCTCAAAATGGACTTCATTTTTGGATTTGGAATATTGAATTTAGCCTAGGGTGAAATTTTGGTACTTTTCAGATAAATTTTATATTTTGATGAATAATGAAAATTACTAAATTTTAATTAAAAACAACTTTTTTAATCAAAATAATTAATAGTGATAATTTATGATTTTGAGTTGTTTTAAAGTATATTTTGAATATATTTTTACAATTTAATACAATGTGGGTCATTAGACATAATGTCACAATTAAACCGGACGTAAATTAGTTTCAATCTTTTGATAGTTCTTATATCTTAAAAACACGCTTTTTGTTTTGACAGCGGGAATTAATTTTAAATTAATTTCTGCCACTTCTATGTTTTGAATTTGGAAAAATGAATTCCATATTTGGAATCAGTATGTGCAAATTGTGTAAATAGGTAACTTTTATTTTTAGAAATTTTGAATAATTACTTCGGTAAATATTTTATTTACCATGGTTAAAGGGTAAATCCAGAAAATAAGGGTTAACAAATAATATTATAATAATAATAAATTACCCTAAAACGTGTCTTAACCTTATTGGTGTATACATTTCAGACCATGGGAATATTTGGGTCGATTTTGGGACCCCATATAGCCACTTGTATGTGATAGGGACACATTGAATTAATTAAGTTAAAGTAAATTCAAAAATGACATAAGCTTATATATTTTAGAAAAACAATTTTTAAATAGGGATATATATGTTATAAATTAGATTATAAATATTAATTAGAAATATTAAAATATTTCCTACATTATGGTATTTTATTTATAATTTTTAGTCATTGAAAATGTAAAAATATATATGACACAATAATGATACAGTATTTTCCTTATTAATGAATGAATCCAATAATTGGTATTATAAATGTTAAAATAAATATAATTTGAATGTTTTGATGAAATAAACGAATTTTATTAGTTAATAAGACATGTTAGTATTTCTTAAATGAATTGTATTCATATTAATAAAGTTGTTAAGACTTTAACAAAAATCAATTATTGAGTAGTGTCAAAATTGACAAAAAGGTGTTTTTAAAACAAATATTATATTATTAATTTATATTCTATTCATAAAAATATAAGGTTTGGCCAAAGTAATTAAATAATTATTGGAGAATCATTAATGGACCACTTTGGGATCACTTGTATGTATATAGTATGTTTATTAACTATATAATACAAAAATACAAAGTGACACGGTAAATGTCAATTTAAATAACTAAGAGTTAAAACTATAAGATATGGTTAATATAATGTCCAAAACCTATCCAAAATCTAATGGTTGAAAATATTTCCACCAATATCCACCTTATACTTTGAATAATCCACTTCTTAGCCATTAATAACCGAATATTACTTTATTATAAATTAATACCTTAAGTTTTTCCTAAGGAGCCCCTCCTCCCCCTTATAAAAGGACACCACTTCTAACCAATTCCCCACACCTCTCATGCATTTTGGTTCAGCCAACCCCTGCCCAAATACTCTCTCAACTTCCCTCACTTCAACCTAGAGGCCATATTTTGATAAGAAATCCAACCTATGGATCCCTTTTGATCAAATCAAAAGGAAGAACCCGAAGAAGAGGTAATGTTTTCACCACCCTCTTTCAAGGTCCTTTCTCCTTAAACTTCTACATTCTTTGTTATTTATATTCTAAAATAATAAATCCAGTATCGTCTATATACTGTGATGTTATTATAAATTTAGTACAACCATATTCAGTATTATATCCATCCTTTTAATGACATCTCACCATACATGTGTACGTATGGGTTACAGTCTCTACGTTGTTGTGTAATTGTTATTCCATACATTATTATTTGGATGGATATAATAATGATGTTTCTTTGATGTAAATAATAAATATAACATTATAATGATTATGTATATATGATATACAATCCAATTATAAATTATTTTAATATCAAAATAATGATATTTTCGCTCGTGCGTACGTACGGATTACCGTCTCCACGACGGGCTGAGATTAATTTCCATGTTCACCATTAATCGACGATTATAAAAATATATAATAATAATAAGTTTGTAATATATGAAATAATAATTCTACTTGAGAGATATATATATATATTTATATATATATAATTATTTATGTACATACATATATCTTATTCACTTACATCCGTTCAATACTATATGAAAACAGAAACAATGTTTATGCGTATGTACAGACTACCGTCTCCATAAATGGTGTTTTCCATTTCATATATATGTCTATTATACATATTTATATTCTAAATATATATGATATATTTATCATGTTTTATATTCTGTAAGTATTTAAATCATGATCTATGTGATACAATCAAGAGTAACACGTTAAAACACGTAGGATAAAGAATGTGATTATTACCCAAAATGTTAATTTAACATAGAAAAAATTAGTAAATGGGTATTATAAAGTCATAAATGAGTCATATATTATATAATAAATATAAATATGGTTCTGGTATAATTTAATAACATAGTATGTTCTTCGTACAAGAGGATAAACGTACCCTTGACTAAAGAAAAGTGCAAGGTAAGGGGTTTTCATCTCACACCTTATTCCTGTGAGATTAATTCTATATTGCCAGTATTACCTTTTATGTAGTGTATGTACTGCCTATAATTGTATTCTTTGTTTAATAAACTTAAATTTATCTGTATTTACATATTCATTGTTTGAATCCACTTTCATGGGGTATATGTTTTGTATGTTACCAAATTGGTAAGGGTTAATTTCACAATCTCTTTATTATCTGAGGTTGTTTTTACATGAGTATCTACTGCGACATATTTTTTATCCATGTCCATGTTTTATGAAAGAGTTTTCAAATAAATTATTTTTAGGGACTTTTTACTAAAACATCATTTCTAATTTTTAAATATTTATTCTTCTAAAACATTCTCTTTATCTATGTATTCAAAATGGTTTTTAAGGATTTATTTATATGGAAATGAATGTTTTTAAAATGTTAATTCCTTTCAAAAGTTTCAAGGTGGTATGGGAAACTGTGATTAAAAAATGTCTTTAAATTAATTATTTTCTAAATTGTGAGACTTTTAAATGTTTTCATGAAAAAGGGGTATTTCTCTCAATGAGTTTTACAAATCATTTTCATCTATGTCGAAATTATTTAATGGATTTTAAACTTGTTTTGATGATGATTTATCATGATACAAATATTCCATATTGTGTTGAAGGTTTTGTGATATGTTTGACTATGGATGTGTTATTTTTATACCATTCATGGTTTATGGAGAAAGTATTAACATTTCGTATACTAGTTTTAATATGAATGTTTATGTTATGTTTAAACCTATTAATATGATGAATGCATTGGTCTTAATATGTGATGGGTGGAGCCTGATATAGCTCCTCAATGCATCTGTAGGTATCATGAGACAAACTAGTGTCTTGGCATGAGGCCTTGAAAAAATCTTATTTGTAGTCTTTTCACGAGGCCTTGGCTACGTGTTTATGATACTGTAGCATTATGCATTCCATCATTATGAAAGTGGTTATTGATGTTGCATGTGATTATTCGACTAGTTAAATATCCATGTGAGTAAGTAAATGGAATTATTTCATTTCATTTTTTCCATATTATGATGAAGTTCAGGTTTAAAAACTCTTTTGTTTGAGTTATACATTTCCTTAAATGTTTATACTTATTTATGGAAGTATCCACTGTATTATTACCCTTACAGAGCATTTGAGCTCACCCCTTTCTATGTTTTTTCTTTTCCCAGGATTCCAAGAAGTGTATTGTTATTGATATGTAGGGTTATGAAAATGGAATAATGGCATTCATAAAGGATTATTTATGTTGTTTTTTATATTATAATGTTTAATGTAACATTCATGTATGTAATCTATTTTCCAAAACTACTAAACTGATCGGTCCTTCGGGACATGATTCCATGTAATCATGCCAATGTGTAAAAATAATGCACCAACTCTGGGTAACTGGGTTTGGGGAGTTACATTCATACACTCATTTTATGATTTTGATTTTCCCAAATGAAATATTTAATGATTATTTCATCATAGTATAGTGAAACTAACCATGAAGAATGGGTATTTCCTAAAACCTAGATATAGGATTTCATAAGACAACGTTCTCACTAACCCACAATCCATTTGATTGATATTTAATGTTTTTGATAATTTTAATTTTTTTGTTTCATTGTGTATAATTAAATTAGTAGTTGAATCAATTATTCGAATAAATAATTGAAATAGGATGATACCAAGTGTACACTATGGACCACCCATAGTTTTATCTTTATGGTTCTATTGTATTGGATGTTTCCAATGTGTTTTTATCCATTATGAATCTTTCACATTGAATTGAATGCTTAATTATTAAATTTGAAATAAATTATTTACTGATTCATTGAAAATGTGTTGATATCCGGTGTGATTGTGATGTTGGGTTCATCAAGGATAGGCCTCAGATGAGTCTAAACTATTGATATCATGTTTATTTAATAATGATTGAAACATAATTCTGAATTAGGTGGACATTAAAAAATTTCCTATTATTTATAATGGTTGTTTATGGTTAGGTGTATAGTTTGGTATTTCCAAAGAATGTGGTCAACCATTTTAATTTTGATTAATTTTTTAAAAGAAAACTGATGTTCCATTCTTAAATAAATAAATTTAGATGGCCATGATGATCCCTAATAATTTCTTGATTACCTTAGTTTCTAATAGCTATGGAATTGATTGTTATTTGGTATACCATGGAATTTGAGACCCCTAGAATGGTATTTATTAAATTTGATAAATTTAATAAAAATGAATATAATACTAAGATACATTAAAGACCACTATGTTGTGTTCAATTATGAGATAAGAAAAATGTCCTAGGCTTAAACCATATGAATCATACGATCTGGCATTACATATTTAGAATAGTGATATGGTCATGGGATATACATCTCCCATAAGTATATAATGAATTTAGGGGGTATAACTATAGGAGACTAATGTATAAGTTGGTTTTAAAGCCAACATAGATTTATTTGGAAATTATAAAGGCTTTAAGATATCACCCCTTTCCTGTAAAGACCCTATAACAATTTTTGATTTTCAGAGATGTCATGTCGCTATGTGATATGTTTTGACCTGGTTGATGTAATTTTCAATTAGTGGCCATAATGAGGTATCTTAAACATGAAGAGACCTCATAGACCTAATGTGTTCCCCCATATACATGTGACCCTAGTGAGAGGGAATATGAGGAAGTTATTATTGATTATCACATGGGTAAACATTGAAACTAAATCATGGATTTGAGATTATTATTGCTATGATGAGTTGGGTCACCCTCTTTGGAGTCTGACATTGGTTTCCATTATAGTATATATATATATATAGACACTCAAATTATTGATATAAATATATGAGATAATATACTGTCTTAGATAGTTTTATAAATTCCATCCAGGAAAAGTCTGTAGGTGTAGTCTAAGCTCTCAGAGTGGTAGTTAAATTCCCTCGAGGAAATTTTGATGTTATATGGAATACACTAAATGAGTAATATAAAAATATCTCTTGGATTGGATACATTATTACAAAAGGGATTTCATGATTTGAAAATAAGTATTCTAATATATAGGGCGGGGAAATACTCATCAATTGGTCATGATACTTTGGGATTCCAAGAAGTTATTTATTAGATCTGATGGTATGTGATATGACCCTAAGTGTCTACTTACACAACATTATGTTTTAATAATTAAAATGAATTCGTTGTATTATTTAATTTAATCATTTAAATACATTCAATTTTATATTTATTAATTTATTTTTAAATATCATTATATAAAAATATTTCATTATATAAATTTTATTTTTATTTCTTATTTTGATTTTTCCCAACATGTTCCATAAGATTTATTTTGAGATCCTATGGTAAATTATACATTTGGTACCTTAAAATATCATTTAGTACTATTTTTTACTATTATCCCATATAAAAACTATTATAGTGTACATAGCCAAATCGTTAACCTAGTAGCCATATCAAAATCCATGTTGTCTCTTTATGGTCCACATTGCCAAATATCCTATTTTAGTTTCCTTATATATTTCAACTATATATTGAGATACACAACTCAAAATTGAGGGATTATATTTTTTTGTATTATAAAAAATTTACCAACATTTATTTATAAAAAAAACATTATAATCTGTATTTAGTTTGTTTATTATTATTTTTATTTCATTATATATTTTTCATTCATATTTCACTATTTTCAAAATTTTCTTCATATTTTTTTAATAGCATAATTTTTTCAAATATTATTAAGGTAATTCATGATTTATTTGAATGATAATGAAATTCTATAAATAAGTGTCAAAATAATAAAATCTAATTCATAATTTAACAATTTATATTTTATCTATGATACTTTTAAATACATTATTTCTTTTGTTTTTAGGAATTACCTTACTTGAATTGCCTTAATGATGAATTTGGATATGTGAACCCCTTATGGAAATAATTTATGTGAGTCACTCTATTAGAGGTTCATTATTTTTTAATTTCCCATCATATTCTCTCATCTTTTTGAATTGATCATTTTTTTATTTTTATAATTCTAATTCAAACATTCTACTTTTTGGTATGTTTTATCTACCTGTTATTATGGAACTATTTTAATGATACTCATTATAATTATTTAAAATACATATGCATCATCCTTTTTTTAAAATTTATTTTTGTAGATGAGTTATTATTATGTAATGACAATATCTCTTTCCCATTATCATAAATATTCATATATTATTCGATTTAAATTTTAATATGTCTAATGACTACTCTAATGTTGTATGTTATTTATTTTAAAATATCACTGGGATTTTCTACAATATAGGTGTGCTCTAGTTATGTAATTCATATACGATACATATTAGATAACTGCATTAATTTTTCTTATGAAACATTGTGAAGGGAAAACAGATGTTTACAATATTCATGGGATGAATATTTATCATTTATACTTGATGATCATTCAAGGGATAGACAATAAAATTAATCATTTTCTAACTTGATCGGAAAATCTGATCAATAACTAAAGAACCAGAACCTCTAGTTAATTATACATTTATCTATCTTTTTCGGGTATGTTAAATTCTATAACACTTCTTCCCATATCTGAAATGGTTTCACATTCTTGTTATGCTTTTACCTAAAAAATAATTTTCTATCTCTAGAGTGTGACTCCAAGATTCTAATGTCAAAACCATTTAGGTTGTGAACCTTAGTATCCAAATTTGAGTATATAATTGGGTTTCACCTCCCGAAATAAAATTCCAATGTATGTATAATATTATTCCACTATAAAAAGAACGCTCTAATCAGGTTATGGTTTCCATTAAAAAATAAGGTATGATACAACATATATCTCACTAAGTAGAGATGTATATGTCTAAACTATGTCTAATTAAATCTAAAATTTGATAAAAATCCTTTTATTATATTTCTTTTATCTTCAATGCTAATTAATTATTGCAAATTCTCCTTGTTAATTAATCCACCTCGTTATAATTCTAATCATCTCACTCACCAACCCCCAATGAATTATTGTTGCCACTAATCTGACCGAAAAATTATTATCAAATTGTGAACCTTTTAGAATACATTATTTTATATCTAATTTCTCTTCCTTTATTCTAAATAGTTTATATAAATTGTATACATTTCATAAGGATATTTTAGCACAATAATCCATCTTCTTGATACCAACGTATTTGTATTTGAGGTTTTTCCTTTTTTTAATTATCCAGTACTTCTATAGAGTGTTTCATTTATATTTTATTGTGATAATGTATTCCTAGACCTCACAAACAAAGAAAATGATCTAAAATGGTATGAGTTAATGAAAAGGATGGATGTTTTCTTAAAAAACCACAAAATGTTTATGACTCCAACAATAGTTACTAGAAATATTGAATGGATTCTTACATCAAACCTCTAATCATATAAAATTTCTAAACCATGTAATACCCTTGTAAGCTACCAACATCTATCCCAGAATCTACTACCTAAAATGAAATAACAAAATATATCCAAATTTGATAATTTTGAAATATTTTATATTGTGTTATTAATGAAGTGTTTTTAGTTATGTATGCATGTATGAAATCTCATGAAATATGAAATATATTAAACGTTACTCACCTTATCCAAAAAAATATGATTATAACAAAACATATAATTATTTTGGTGGAGTACCAAAAAATTAGTATGGGTGTTGAGAAAAATGTGAAAAAATATTTCAAATTTTCATAAGCATTTTGAATGGAATAAATCCCATTATATAATATTTATAAACCCCTATACTTGTTAGAAGGGTCCTTAGAGATCTACCCAAGATATGGAATTCAAATTGGGTAGTGATTAATGCATGTATGAATTTAAAATAATACACACTAAATGAACTCATCTGATCACTTATAAAACATGACTTTTTTGACTAAAATTAGAAAATAAAATACGACAATAATTAAATGTATTACATTCAAATAACATATAAACATTATTATAAGAACTTTTTAACACAAATAATAAGAATGCTACACAAAGGAAATTGTGAATATATGAAAAGGTATTTATAATTTTATCAAGATGAGAAAAAGTTTCAAAAAGTTACAATGTAAGGATCAAAAAGACGATAAAAAATAACATAAGGGTAACACATATGTACAAGATATAGCATTTTAGGGATTTATAATGAAGCGAAATATCAAAATAGAAAATCCAATGTTGATGATATAATAGAGAGATAAATATTTAAGAATGAATTGAAATTTAATTATCATTCTAGATATAGTTGCACCGAGGAATCTACTTCAAGTGAAAAATTTATAATTGAATAATATTTATCTAACCACTTCTTGATGTCAATAATTAAAAATGCGGTTAACAATGATTATGATTCTAGATGATACTCTAAGGTTGATGGATAATGTTTTGATGATTTATATGTTGAAAAAGAAAAAATAAAAAATAGTTTTTAGAGTCTTGTAAGATTGTGTAAATATCTAAATGATGAAAATAAGTGGCTTTTCAAGGATAATAAGAAACTCCATAATGTGAATGATTCTCTTAAGGTTGAAATAAATAACATTTGATAATGATTTGATATACGATGATTTTGAGAAATTTTCAAAAGGATAGTGATAATCTTATAAATGTGGTAGTAAGATTAAAAGTTACGTTATCTACTTTTGTCCAATGATTAGAAAAATATAAAAATATAGAAGCTAAGATGAAACTAGATAAAGGTAAAACTACTTGTGGTTATAATTCATATATTCATAATTTATTATGGAATACTTTTGTTAAATGTTTTGTAGGATAAGATTCTTTTTTTTTAAAAAAAATATGTTTTTTAAGGGAAATTATGCTAATGAATGTTCTATTATATATCCTCAATCCATTTGTTATACTAATTATTTTATTTCAAATAATTTATCTAGTATTGTATCTTATAATAATTGTTTTTTAAATATATTTTTGTACCTACTAATTATATTTCTAGACTAGTTGGACCCATAATTTCTTTGTTTCCTAATATTTCAAGTAATTTTTATTTTTAAGAAATTTTCATTGGGTAACTCAAGAATGACCCATTGAACATGAATAGTGGATTCTTTGAACACATGAAAGGTTGGATCTTGATTTTTGTATTTTACATGAAATTTTACGGGGTGTCTATAACATTTATAGATAACTCTATTATCAAGGTAAATTGATATTGTGATGTAGGTATTTCTTATGTAATTTAAAATTTTAATGTATTATTTGTGTAATGATTAAAATATAATTTAATTATTATATCTCCATTATGTGAGGATAAAATGGATGTGATATTTCAAAATAAATTGTATTTAGTTTTTAAGGATGAATCAATCAAGGGGTTTAATATTCTCTAAAAACCCAATCCTGGATCATAGAACATTTACAAATATCATCCTTTTAAATGTTTTATAGGAAATTTTGATTATATTATTAAAAATATATATAATTTTTGAATCATTTCATCCAATTCTGCTTTTATTTCTAATTTTATTTCTTATAATATGAATGTTTCTTTATAATATAATAAGTTAATTATTTATAATCATAATTATATTAGTAAACCTGTTAGAAATAATTTTCTTTATTTAGTAGAATTTTCAAAGGATTTGAATGAAATCAAAATTAAATGGATATTCAAAAAAAAGTCGGATGAATCTAGATTGATTTTCATGAAATCCAGAGTTGTTTACCTAAGATACTCTCAACATGAAGATATAGACATTGATGATATACTTTCACCATAATCCAATTTATTGGATATTATAATCTTATAATATATATATTTCAAGGTATTAATTTATATCAATTTGATATACAATTATATTTCTTAAATTTTTCTATAACTAACAATGTTTTCGTATAGTCTCAATAATTACTGCATTATAGGTATGAAATAAAATATTTATTTTTATTAAATAAAGTTTTTAATAAAATAAATTTTGACCCTATTATTTTTTATTAAAATAATATAAAATTATATTTTAAATTTGAAAATTTATATATATGTTATAGTTTTTGGTTCTTGACATTTAATTTTATGTAAATATATTTTTAATATAATTTATTCTATGTTTGAAATGATATTAAATGGAGAATTACATTTATTTTTTCAACATTTTAATTCTAAATGAAAATATAGAATTTTTCTTAATCAATCTATGTATAATATGTATTTTATTAAATGGATTGATATATATTTATATAATTATATGAAAAATATTATGGGTATTAGTGGTAAATTACTTGTTGATATATCTAGAAAATATTTTGATATTAAAATTAATAGAGGCATTATATATATCCTTCTTAATTTAATATAATCTTGACATAATATGATTTTTTTATCTATGTGAAATATTTCAAGATGATTATAATGTAATTCATATTACAATTTTGAATGGAATAATTATAGATGGTAAAATAATTGTTAATTCTAGTTTGTTTAATTTTACATTTAAATATTTCAATATAATATCATACTGTAGAATTGATTTTAGAGAATGTAAATATTATTTAAAAATCACATCAGCTATGTGTAATTTTTTTAGAATGATTTTAATGGACTTTTATGAAATAATTTTCAGTTTCTCTATAAATTGTTGATGTTTTGTATATTCGTATTAATAGTTGTCATGATAAGTGTTTATGGATAAGAAAATATTATGTGATTTGGTAATTTCATTGATAATTTTCGATTAATAATGATAATAAAACTCCCATTTCCATTTCTAAAAATATATTATATCATTCTGGAAAAAACATATCATTGTTAGATTTCATTTAATTTGAGATCGTGTGAATTAAAAATATGGTTTTTTGGAAATTATCACTACTGAAAATCAACATAAAGTTATCTTTATTATACCCATAAACAATAAATAAATTTGAGAAATGTATATTTGATATTGAAATGTTATAATATTAGTATTTTAATAGTTTTCATATTTTTAGAGGAGTTTGAATGTATTTATATGCTAGAATTTTTGGACCTACATGAAATCTATAAAATTAAGAATATATTTTTCAGAATACTTTTAATTTTTTATACACATTTTACTGTTACATAATCAATTTATATCAAATAACACATCTAATTTTACATTATTATACATTTTAAAAATCTATTTTTCATAAAATATTATTTCGTTAATTATTTTTCATTATTTTTTATCTCTAATTGTTTTTTAAAACAACTTTTCACTATATTTTCTACTACGTTTTAATAGAGGATGTAATTATAGTGGACCCATAATGTTTTATTTTTATAAAAAACTAAATGTTATTATATAATATGTATATTTAAATATTTTTAAATTATGTTATTATATATATAATTTATATATATCTGCATTGAAATCATATTTTTCAAAATTATGAAAACAAGGAGATGTGTTTAGAAATTTCACCTGTTTTTGTAATTATCAAAAGGGTGGGAATTTTAAGTGGACCCTTAGACCGTTTTTACTTTTAATATCAATAATGATTTATTCTTTGTATAATTTATCATTTTTTTGAAATTCATATATAAATTAATTTTTTTTATTTGATCATGTCATTATATTTCATTATTTAAATGTTTTTTGATTGATGTTTTGATATTTCCTAACATTTTCAAGATGTTGTATTTTAATTTCCACGGCTAAATATGTCTTTTGGGGATTTAATATGTCATTTATATTTGTTTTTTACTAATATTTTATAGAAAACATACTATACACCATGTATCTAAATGGATAAGCATTTAAATAATTCAAAATCCATGTGGTCATTTTATGATATATATAACCAATTTTCAATTTTCATTTTCCCTCTGTATTTCAAATATATCTTTAGCTACACAAATCTAAATTCAGATATTCATTTTTTAAATATTATGAAATTTAAAACATTTAATTATAATAAATAAACTTTTGAATCAAAATCAATCATGTATGAAATTTGGTTTTATGTTACTTTATATTTTCCCTTATATTTCATTTTTTTTAGAACAATTTAGTACTATTTATTGTAGACAATGTGACTTTTTTTAATTTTATTATGGTTGTATGTAATTATTTGTAAATTTAATAAAATTATATTAATATAATTCAAAATGAACCAATGTAAATTCTTCCATTATCTAGTTATTTTTAAGGGTTGAAGTTCCTAAAGAAACACTTTCAACAGTTTTTAGGAATTTCCATATTCGAATTGGCTATGTTAGGAATTAAAACACTAGATTCCCTTATATAGTGAATCAATTACATGAATTCCATATATGTAATGTGTACATAGTTAACTGGATGTATAATTTTCTCACATGGTTAGTTCACATACATAAATAAACATTTTTATGTCAAATTTCTCTATGTAAATTTTCTAGCATTGTTCATTTATAATAAATATAGTAAATTTTGA
Source organism: Viscum album (assembly GCA_963277665.1). NCBI lineage: Eukaryota > Viridiplantae > Streptophyta > Magnoliopsida > Santalales > Viscaceae > Viscum > Viscum album. The sequence goes on from OY728121.1 coordinate 1,793,777,265, forward strand.
TCTGTTTTTTGTAGTGTTTTATATTAAAATTAAATTCTAGTTTATTTATTAAGATCAAATTTTTCTAATGACATTATAAATTATTATTAATTAAATAGAATGTATGAAATATATTCCCCATTATTGTAAACATGTTTTCATAAATAACAAAGACTATTTTAGTTTCAACCATGAAACAATCCTCTTGAAGACTCTAAAATAATTATTTTAAAGATGTTTACATTGATTTCAGGGTTTATAAAATAATATAATATTATAATAAAATCATTAAAAAAATTGAAATATTTTCAATGTGATGTTTTATTTTTTGAATTTCTCCTTATATTTATTGATAATTTATAACGAAAGTATTTTTTGAATTTCATATTTCAAATTCAAACATTCTATTTACACGAGATATTTTATTGGCCAATTTTTGTGAAACTATTTTAAAAAATATTCATTTTAATGACTTCAAATCATTTTGAATCATATTTATTTATTTTAAATTTAAGTCATTGTGTGAGTGATTTTTATACAATATTAATATATTTCCCTATCCCCCATGAAATTCTAGTATTATAATATTTTAATTTTATGTTTTATAATTTTAACTCAACTATCTTATTATTATTTGTTTTAAAATGGAATAACGATTTTATATTGTATAGGTGTTCATAATTGAATGAATTTGGATATGATGCATATTCGACGAGCTCTTTAATTTTTCAAGAGATACATTTCCAAGAGTTAAGTGTTTTTTACATATTTAATTTAGTATGAATTTCTCACTATGGTTGGGTGATATCTCAAGGTAATAAAAAAGTTGGCTTTAACATTTACTATATTGATAAGAAAATTGATAGAGTTGGTGTCCTGAGAACCAACTTGTTTTACATTAATTACATGAATATACAATTATTATATATATTTCATTGTTCTACATGACTATATTATAATAATATCATGGAATGTTATTTGCATTAATAAGGCCATGGAAAATCCCCTCTATGATGTGAACCTTGTAATGTTATTAAAATATTCTTAAATAATGTTCTACAGTTGGATGACATACTATGATAGGACACATAGTATATAGACCTTCATGTGCGATTACTCATAAGAAGACGATAATCGTTCTCAGGTAGTTTTCACTTTGTAATTTCCAAGATAAGAGATTATGAGAAAAAACCCGCCAGTAGTAATTATACATGTCTTGGTGTCATAGGACATTGCTCTCTAGTGTGTGTAATGGTCCATAGACTGGAAGATTATCATTAACTCATGTCATGACTCACAAACTTATATTTATCGATTCCTAACATCAAGTAGATAGTCGGTGGGAAGTTGGGTACGTTGGGTGCATCACGAGTGACATGTTGTTAATAGATAAGTTGAGGAAGGATTTTTCCCATCCATTTATAAAGGTTGATTTCATGGCCCTTTGATTGAAATAGAACCATAGAATGAAATTTCATGGCCATGGTGTAACGACTAGTTTATTTCATGTATTCAAAGAACAATGGATCAAGCATATAGGTTTATGACACTGCCATGAAACCTGCTTGTTGAGATATTGAGACAAAGGGATCAAATTACACGATAAGCATTTATATGAGGTGGCACATCAATGCGGCCTCAACATCATTCTCTTGGGTGCCTTGACCTGTTTCTAGATCGTAATCTTGGACATTAGGTAAGCCTGTCAAATGCCAACGAGAAAGAGGCCTAGAGGGTCACACACTATGTGTATTAAAGTATCTCAAGTTGAATAATTACTATTACCTTATGTGGTTTAATAATTATAAAAGGAAGCCAAAATCATTTTAATGTTGGGGGAAGAATAAAATGAAAACAATTACACACTGTGTATTAATGATTACATGCTGTGTAGTTTTCATTTTTGAATGGAAATGAAAAACGTGTACACTCCATGTATTAATAATTACATGCCATGTTTTTTATGAAAAACAAGTACACACCGTGTATTAATAATTATATGCTGTGTCGTTTTTCCCATCATGATTTTGGGGAAATAATATCGTTTTATTAAAGGATATTTATTATAATTAGTGTGGGCACATGCCAAGGAATTAATGATTCGACATGGAGTTTTAAATAAGAGTTAATGAAATAAATAAAATGTGTAACGCATTTATTTATTGTGATAACTCTACAACCTCCAACCTGATAATAAATATCCTCACAACCCCAACTCTTTTCTTATGAATCGTTGTGCACAACAATTCTAGAGAATTCATTCAAATCCGAAAGAACCACTTCCACCAAGAAGGCTCTCAAGACAGAGAGAGATCCTCCTCCATCTGATCAAGGAGATCTATGCCGGACAACTCAAAAAAAGTCTTCTCCATGATAGAACTTGAAGATTCAGTTGGCGTTGTCCAGAGATACGTGGCGCACGTGTGGATCACCGTTAGAGGAAGTCTACACATTGCTTATGGGATGCAATAGAAAATCACATCATAGCGTGATCAGAAATATCAACCAGGAAAGACCACAAAAAATTGTACTTCTTTTCCATTAATTAAATTAATTATAATCAACCTGTGAAGATCCTCATTTGTGTTTTTGTGACTAGTCTTCTTCATTGTCTATTTATGTGATTCAATCTGTGGAGTTTGGCATTTATTGTCATATTTATCATGGAATGATAATTACTAATGACAAAAATCCAAGTGGGCACATCCACCGAAAAGCTTCTTCTACACCCGGAACCATATAATGGTATCAGAGCAAGGTTACAATGTTGATTATAGTTATTTAATTTTAGTGGAAAATTTATGCATTTATATTTGACTCAATTGAAGATAAATATTTCTATATAAAAAAATTAAGGAGATTTATTCTTCCTCATTCGTTTCTCGATTCACATCACAGAAATGACATTTTAATTTTTATTTTGATTAAAATAAAAATGGGGTACTCATCCAGAGGAGTCTCTCATTCGTTCTGTACAACACAAGAATACAAGGCGTGTACTGAAAACAACATGATGTGTACTTAGGTTCAATGAACTGGTACTAGTCCACCAAACCAAACCATGTGAATTGAGTTTACCTAAGTTATTAATAACCCATGTTGAGCAGAACTGAATGGTGCGTGTAAACCAGAATACATGGCGTGTAGGTTGAATCAGCATAACGTGTAGTTTGATCCGACACTGGTGAAACTATGTACAAGGAGAATCCTTGTACCACATACAATTAATTTCTAGGATGGTAACTGCGTAAAAAGGAAGTACACATTGTGTTATTTTAATCTACAGGTCGTGTACTCCAAAATTTCCAAAGTACAGAGAACACGACAAAGCCCCCAATGTGTACTTTGGATAAAGTGTGAAAATAAATACACGCTGTGTAATATAGCCCACACACCATGTACTTTGCAAAAATTGAATTTCACTAGGTTTCCTCCAAAGTACAAAGACTCGTACAAGGAATATGGATGAGAATAATCTCAAGGAAATTCATAAAGGAACATAAGATAAAAAATTGATTAATTATAAGATCATAATTAATTGAACTCATGTGCAACTTATCTTAAATAAGATAACGATTAAAAGATTTTGAATACTAAATATTCATAAATGTCGTTGCATTCTATGGATGATCATGAGCTAGACCAAATACCCTTTATATGTGTGTGGTTTCATTTAAATTTATTTAATTTAAATTTGTTTGTATGCGTGCCTTCTTCCAATAAAATATAGGGCATGCGTACCATTGGATTCTTTAATGTAAACCTCATGTGATGTAGGATCTCCCAAGCCAGTGGAGATGGTTCAAAATTCGACACTGAGGCGAAAACAACCCAAGACGATACAATGGTGGATAGGTGGGAGTTGAAAAAAACACTAACCATCGGGTTTGTGGTGATTTTCCCTTGGTCAGGGTTAGCTTATGAAGACCGATAGATAAGATAACCAATAGATTCTCATGATCATGACATCTTATTTTATTTCTGTCTGATTTCATGGTTTATTTATTATGTATGTGTTGTCACAATCACATAACTACTGAAATAAAAAAGCCTGAAAAGATGGACTAAAATAAAAATCAGACTTTGCGTAAACATTATCAGAACATGGTTAATCACTTAAGAAGAATCACTAAATATTAACATGCATGTGATAATGAAAAAATACACATAAAGAATAAATTCCCTCAAATACTATATAATGTTTGACTAAGCCTTTCGTTACTTGATTAAGGGCCAGACTCAATAAAACTATGTGTTTGACCAACCCCTGTTGAGACACTTATTTTTATAAAGGAATCTCTTATGACCATTTTAAGTTCATTTTAACATTTTAAATCAAGAGGAGTGGACTTCGTAGACTTGTTGAAAAATGGAGGCAAGTTTTGAGGAAATTCATGATAGGATTTCACGATTGGGGAGTCCACACAACAGATCAAGGAACTGTAAGCTCACAGTTGGCAAAGACCTGCCTACATAAATAACTTCTAATAGCTTGACCAACCCTTATTGAGGTTATGTGAAGGGGAATATGGATCCTTTACACTAGAATGTCAAATCAACTATACATTCCGAGTTCAATGTTGAGGGCCATTGGGACTTTATAATATAGTGGGAGTCTTAATAAAATTTATTATTTCTCTTAAAATGTATTCATGAAAGTACTGATAAATATGCTATTTGAATTTTTAGAATCAATATGAAAAAAATTTCGACCACATTTTCTCAATAATAAATTCTAGATAAATACAATATCCTCATTGGTAGTATCTTTCTAGAATATATTAGGCACCTTCAGGTAATCCTACACGATGAACGAACGTTTTATGTGCTAGAGTCCTCCCTTCCTGATCCGCCTGCCCAAGGGTCGAGTGATAAAGATTTCATGGTCTATGATCAACATTTGAGTGATGCACTCGATGTTAAATTTTGATGATGTCATAAATGTATATTGATCTCAGGAAGTCTCATGAAGACATGGATTCCTATAACATGCTCGAGAACCTCCATGTTATATACCAGGAGAGAGAAAGACTATAAAGGATTGAGATTTCAAAGGCTATATTTCAGAGAAATCATGAAGAGGGTGAACCAGTTGGTCCTTATGTAGTCAATATCATTTGATACATTGAGCGCATGGAGGTTCTAGGGTTTAAACTCCCCAAAGAACTTGGTACCAATCTCATTCTTGCATCACTCTCCTAGAGCATCTCTAAAATTGATTTGAATTTCGACATGAACAACATTGATATATCTCTATCTGATCTTCTTATCCTTATTCACCATGTGGACAGTGATATGAAGTTTAAAAATCCTTCTGTCCATATGGTGATAAAAATGAAAGGGAAGGCTAAGAGCATTAAGACCAAAGATTCTTCAAGTCCTTCCAATAAAAGGAATATTAAAGGGCAGGAAAGATAACATGATGCTGTTTGTTTTGTATGTGGCAAGAAGGACCACTGGAAGAAAAACTGCACCTATCCAAGGAAGCAAGGGGAAGCATCATGTGTTTTTTATCAAATGAAATATATATGTTTCTACTAATTTTGTATTATATACTACTTCTGGTGCTCGCAATTGTATCTAAATACAAGAAAAAAGTAGATTCAGAATGATTGATTGAGGTGAGGTGGATCTACGAGCATCTAACTAAGCTAGAATCGTTGTTGTAGCTATCAGAGACTACCACCTCACATTGTCTACTAGGATAGTCTTGGTATTCAATGGATGTCATTATTTTCCCTCTATAAATAAAAACATTATTTCAGTATCTAGATTAGATAATAATGGATTCATCTTCAATTTTGTAAATTAATGTTGCTAAATTTATAAAAATAGAATTTGTTTTGGTAGGGTACATTTATATAACGGCCTTTATGAGTTAGACTACATATACCAAGTAATGGAAATTGAAGACACAACTAATTAACATGACTCATACCACACCCAACTCTGGAATCAGCGGCTAGGTCATTTTAATGAGAAACATTTGACAAAATTACATCAAGATGGGCATTTATATTCTGTTAAACTAAAATAGCTTAGTGTATGCCATGCGTGTCAATAAAGAAAAATGATCATAGACCCATTTAGTTGGAATGATGAAATTGATATAGAGCTTCTAGAATTAGTTCACACAGATGAGTGTTGACCATTTCTAGTGGGAGAATGGGGTTGGTTCGTGTACATTATAAATTTTACTGATGATTTTAGTAGATATGGATATATTTACTTGATGAGGTATAAGTCAGATTATTTTTATCGGTTCAATGAATACAATAATGAAGTTTAGAACCATATTGTTATGAATATTAGGAAACTACACTCAGACAGAAGAGGATAATATCTTAATCCGGACATCATTGATTTCTTACAGGAGTTTCGGAATCTATCTCAACTCAGTCCTCCTAACACTCCTTAGTGAAATGGTTTAAGTGAAAGGAGGTACCACACCCTGTTGGACATGGTGAGATCAATGATGAGTCATGCGATTATTCGATTATCCTTTGGGGGATATGCATTACAAACAGCAACAAACATATTGAAACAAGTACGAACTAAATCGATAAATGTTATTCCATTCGAGTTATGGAGTGGATGCAAAGACATGTTATCAAATTTACATGTGTGGGTTAGCGAAGCATTTTTTATGGCCTCTTTAGGTAATAAACTTTAACCCTAAGGATCAAATTGTATCTTTAAAGGATATCCCAAGTAAAAAAGGGGATATTACATGTACAACCCCACAGATAAAAAGGTTACAGTGGAAATACATACCATATTCCTTGAGAGGGAGAACATCTCCAAAAGACATAGGGGGCACTACTAGAAAAGGGGGCATTGGAGCCCCCCAGACTCGGGCGACCGCCATTGGCGGTCGCTATAGCTCACCATTAGCGACCGCCAATGGCGGTCGCTAACCTGCCTAAAAAAATTCAGGGGGTTTATGCCCCCCCCCCCCCCCCCCCCGCGCCCTCGATCTCCCTCGCCCTAACCCCCTCCCTCCCTCACCGCCCTCCCTCGCGCCGCACTCCCCCTCCCCCGCCGCCCGGCCTCCCCCGCCGCCCGGCCTCCCCCGCCGCCCGCCCTCCCCCGCCGCCGGCCCTCCCCCGCCACCTTCCATCCGGGCTCCGGCCGCCGCCCTCCGCCCTCGGGCCTCCGGCCGCCGCCCTCCGGCCTCTCGGCCCTCCCCCTCCACCCCGGACGACATCCGCACCCCGGACAGCCCCCGGCGCGCACTCCGGACCGCCTCTCGCACCCCGGACGCCTCCCCGCACCCCGGACAGCACCCCCCCGCGCACTCCGGACCGCCCCCCGGACGCCTCCTCGCACCCCGGACAGCCCCCCTGCACTCGGACACCCCCCCTCCGAACCCGGACTGCCCCCCCGCACCCCGGACAGCCCCCCCCCCCCCCCCCCCCCCCCCCCCCGCACTCGGACACCCCCCCTTCAAACCCAGACAGCCCCCCCGCACCCCGGACAGGCCCCCCGCACCCCAGACACCCCACCCCGCACCCCCGACAGTCCCCCTGCACCCCAGACACCCCCCCTCCCCCGCACCCCGGACACCCCCGCACCACGAACACCCCTGCCCGCACCCCTGACAGGCCCCCGACACCCCGGACACCCCTCCCCACACCTCGGACAGCCCCCCCCCCCCCCGACCCCCGACACCCCCCCCCCCCTCGCTGCCCGTCCCCCGTCCCCTCACCACCTCCTCTCCTCCAGCTCCCCGCCGCCGCCGCCGCCCATCCCCTCCCTTGCCGCACCGCCTTTGGCTCCGGCTCCCCTTCGCTGCCTCCTCTCCCTCGCAGCACCGCCTTCGGCTCCCCTCCCATTCAGGTTTGTAGCTCAATCAGGTAACATGAGCTTTCAGTTACATTATTATTTTATCAATGGTTCATAAACAAATGGTTAATATTTATTTTGAATATAGTTGATTTGAAAAATTTAAATGTAATAAGTATTGTGTAAATGTTTGTTATACAGATATTATTATGGATAAGAGTTGTATTGATCTTCAAAATCGAACGTCTAGAGAATATTTCAATGGCATTATGCAGTTTATTGACTTCACGAGAGGATTTGAAAGTGACTATATTAGTTTTCCATGTAGAAAATGTGCTAATAGATATCAATTCACACGAGATACTGTGAGGGAGAACCTTTTCTTTAATGGATTTCTGAAAAATTATAAGAGTTGGACTCGTCATGGAGAAGAATATGTTCATTGTCAAAATACAGATGCAGCTCAGATGGATGTTGATGCAAGGATGACTGATCCAATGCATGAAATGCTTACTGAAATGGTACGTGGGTTTGATCCTGAAGGCATTGACATCCAGAATCTTGAGACCGGTGAGATAAATCTTCGCTCTGGTGCAGATCGTGATTCGAGGAGGTTTTATGAAGTACTTGATGATGCGAAAACAGAATTATATCCTGGATGTACTTCTTACAATAAACTGTCATTTATCGTGGAGTTGTTGCATTTGAAGACTTTGAATAATTGGTCAGACACATCATTCGACATGCTTTTGGTTTTATTGAAAAAAGTTCTTCCTGTCGACGCTATGATTCCTGAGTCGTATTACTATGCTCGTAAGTTAACAGAGAACTTAGGTTTTACATATGAGACTATAGATGCATGTGCAAACAACTTTATGTTGTTTAGAAATGAAACTGCTCATTTGGATATTTGTACGGTTTGTGGCGCTTCCAGGAGGAAAGAGAACAGGGGAAATAAGACTCATCAAAGTCAGATTGCGATATAGGGGAAACCGATTGCCGTAAAGCAAATGCGTTACTTTCCCCTTAAACCGAGGTTGAAAAGATTTTTTATGTCATCTAAAGTTTCTAATTTAATGAGATGGCATACAGAAAGAGTTCATGAAAGTGACATGTTAACCCACCCGGCAGACTCTCATGCATGGAAGGATTTTGATAAGAGACATCCCGACTTTGCTAAAGATGTTCGTAATGTCCGATTGGGATTGGCAGCAGATGGTTTCAATCCATTAAAGTCTATGGTTGGTGCAACTCATAGCACATGGCCCGTGGTGTTGGTTCCATATAATCTTCCTCCGTGGCTTTGTATGAAGCAACAATTTATATTACTTTCCACTCTTATTGATGGACCTAAAAGTTCGGGGGATAAGATTGATGTTTACCTTCAGCCATTGATTGATGAGTTGAATGAATTTTGGGGTGATGGTGTGATGACTTATGACTGCGAAACGAATGAAATATTCAAACTGCATGCAACTTTATTGTGGACAATCAATGACTTCCCATCTTATGCAAATTTATCAGGATGGAGTACGAAAGGGGAATTTGCTTGCCCTTGTTTCAATAAAAGTAAAAAATCTGTATGGATTAAACATTCCCAAAAATGGGCATACATGGGTCACATGCGTTTTCTCCCTCCCCAGCACAGGTTCAGAAAGGACAGAGTGGCATTTGATGGTTCTAGAGAGTTCAGCCCAGCACCAAAGATCATGACAGGAGTTGAAATGTTATCGCAGATTGAGGAAGAAAACATCCACACGGTATATGAAATTCAGGATTTGGTGGCTCCTCCAGTACGTAATATTCGTGCTGCGGGTAGGCAGCGCAGTCACAATTGGAAAAAGAAAAGTATTTTTTATAGTCTTCCGTATTGGAAAAATAACATGTTGAGGCATAATTTGGATGTCATGCACATTGAAAAAAATGTTTGTGATAACATATTTTGGACCATTTTAGGTGTCAGTGGAAAGTCAAAGGACCATGTTAATGCACGCCGTGATTTGGAAGAAATGGGTTTAAGGAAACAGTTGCATTTACAGTTAGCTGAGGGAAAAAAGGCATATATGCCTGCTGCACAGTATTCGATGACTACAGAGGAGAAAGAGACATTTCTTTCCTTTTTGAAGATGGTCAAGGTGCCTGATGGTTACTCTTCTAATATTTCAAAGTGTGTGAATCTGACGAGCAAGACATTGCAAGGGTTGAAAAGTCTTGACAATCACATATTACTTCAGCAGTTGATTCCAATCGCAATTTGTGATTGTTTATCCCACAATGTTGTTCAGCCCTTGATTGAGATGAGTAATTTTTTTAGACATCTTTGTTTAAGAAATCAACGAATGAGTGATTTAAAAACTTTGCAGGACCGAATTGTACTTACGCTTTGTCACTTTGAGAAACTTTTCCCCCCCTCATTTTTCGATGTCATGGTCCACTTGACAGTGCACCTAACTGATGAAGTAATGGCTGCTGGTCCAATGCAATTCAGGTGGATGTATCCTATTGAACGGTATTTGAGTACATTGAAAAGATTTGTACGCAACATAGCTCATCCAGAGGCATAAATAGCCAATGGTTATTTGATGGATGAGTGTACTACCTTTTGTGCAGAATATCTTACGGATGTTGAAACAAAATTAGATAAGCCCTCTCGGATTCATGATGGTCCAGTTGGAGAAGGAACCACATTTAATATGGACAACATCGAGTGGATACAAGCACATCGATATATCTTGTTCAATACTCCATCAGTTGCACCATTAATGCAGTAAGTATCTTATCAATGTGCTTGTATAACTTTTACATGTTTTCTTTGCATAAGTTGATCTTTTAAACATCGCGTAATCATTTGCAGGAAACACATTAATGAGATAAAAGAAGAGATGCATTGTGCGACTGAGTTTCAAATTCAACAATCTCATTATGCGGCATTTCATGATTGGTTCAAGGATTATGTATGTATAAATTGATTTTCATTATGAGTGAATTATTAAACTAATTCTTTCTGCATATATCAGTATTGATTTTTATAAATTATGTAGGTTCGTAAGCTGAGGGAGTTAGGGGACCCCACGCTACCTGAAGTATTTATCCAACTGGCTGAGGGTCCATCTATAACGGCTCGTCGTTATAAAGCTATTGATGCTAATGGTTTTCGAATTCGCATTAAAGATGTTGACGACAAACGAGCAACACAAAACAGTGGCATCGGTTGTCCCTTTGTTGATTCTGGTTATTACTATGGTCAATTGATAGACATCATTGAAGTTGTATACACACACGGTTTGAAGTACATATTGTTAAAGTGTAATTGGGTTGATCCAGTGCGTGGATGTAAATTCGATCAATATCAGTTTTCATTGGTGAATTTTAACTATACGTTATACAGAAATAATGAACGAGTTGAGAATGAACCTTTCATTTTGACATCACAAGCGGAACAAGTATTCTTTGTTACTTTGCCTTCGGATCCACGTTGGCAAGTTGTTGTCAAAATGTCTCGGCGAGGAGTGTTTTTATTTGAAGAAGATGAACTCAAGATTGTTCCGTTTGTTTACCAACAACTTGATCAACATACCATAGTTCAACGTGAAGAAGATATTTATTGGGTCAGAGCGGCTGTTGAAGGAGAAACGGTCGATTTGCATTCTTAATGAAAGGTATAATTGTTTTCCCGCTATTCAGTAGAATGTCCTCGGATATCATAAATTATCTAATCATTTTATAAATCCTTATAGGTTTTAATCCTCACTTTTGTAAGTTAATTCAGTCATAAATATTTAGGTTTATTAACTTTCTGATTTTTTAAAATTCATTCACAACTAATTATTCAATCCATTTTTTGTTTGATTAACAGTTGTACAAGTTTGATTTATTAAGAAAAATCCAATTTATCTTTTAAACACTTTGGACTCATTTCTGATATTTTGTATGACTGCAGACATGTCAGGGGAAGAGGCAGAAAATCCACATCATCCATCTGAGGCATCTACGTCTCAGGGTCGAGGTATGTTTGAATGTCATTGTCTATATTTTTTATGTAATTGACATATATATATATATATAACATTTGTCAATTTATATATAAAATTGTTTTCAACAGGATCAGACTCGGCTGCTTCTTCCTCTCGCAGGAGAGGCCCTGGTCGTGGCATATTATCATGGAATTCCGACACGACGATAGATGTTTCATTTGATGAGGTATTTCATCCCGTGGGACCGAATGCCCCGGCATTTATTCATCAGCTGGGTAATATCATACGTGACCCACATCGATTTCCATTGACCACGCGTGATTGGGATTCTATCCCTCAGGACACATTAGATCGTCTATGGAGGGAGGTTCAGGTAAGAAAATAATTTTACTTTATTTTCTATTTATAAATAATACTAATATGTTTGATTGTTTTCATTATAGAAAAATTTGAAAGTATGCCCTGAAGAGTTTCGGCCGGGGTGTATGAGCAAATGCCGTAAGCTGTGGAAGGATTATAAAGGAAAAGTGAAGAGGGACCACTGGATACCAAATGTGGGTGCCCTTGACATTTTGGAAAAAGTCCCGAGAGGTGTCCTCCCAGCTCAGTGGCGTGACATGGTTGCATATTGGTCTACTGAGGGTGTTGCGGTTTGTATATTAATTATTTTTCTGTATATATATTTTCAAGAATATGTGATTTGTTTGAAATTTGAATGAATTGAATGTAGGAGGTGTCAACACGCCATTCAGAGAATCGAGCGTTGCAGGGACCAGCTCACAGGCTCGGGACTCGTCACGTGTCTCAGATCCGACATGAGGTATATATTATTCATTTTTTAATTTATTAATTAATATGGTTTTGTGTTTATATTCTTTTAATATACAGTTGCGAGGGCAAGGTGCAACAACTGATAAAATGTCGGTGTGGATAAGGACTCGTGATCGCAATGATCCAGAGGTTGCAGCATTGATAGTAAGTGTCTGTACTTACCAATAATTACATAAATCTATATATTAACATATATATATTTATATATATTTAAATATTTCACAGGATCAATTTGAAGCTGAGTTAGAACATCTGCCAGAGGACCAGCGACAGCTTCCCATGCGACGGGATGAGATCTTTCATCGCATTATTGGTCGGGACGGGCATGGCTATAGTTTGACCTATGGAGCAGGGATTCCTCGTTCTGTAGTGTCACGTGCTGCGGTTGTCGGTCCTGCAGTTGCTCATATGACACAGCAGATGTCAGATTTTGAGGCACGGCTGCGCGCTTCCGAGGAGACAAATGCGCAATTGACAGCTGAGGTTAGAGCACTGCGGGAATATGTGCGTCGAGCTGATGGTACAGGGGATCATACGACGCAGGTATAGACTGTATTTATTTATTTAATTTAAATTATTTTTATTATTAAAATATTTATAATGTTTATTTGTTGTAGGCACCTGGCCCACCAGAAGGAGGTAGCAGTGATGGCAACGCGTGACGCACCATATAATCACGAGATATGTTTTTTGTTTTTACTGGTAGGGTTGACATTGATGTACTGTATTAATTCATTTAAGTAATGCATTATTACCATCCATGGTGGTCTTTTAAATATTTTATACACATATTGAGTTTTTGATCAGATAATCTTGAACGATTCTACATTTGAAAAAGTCGAACTAATTCCAACAGATCAATAAATCTGATATTATAGATTATGTATTATTAATATATTTTTTATAAATTTCTGTATGGTATCCATAAAAGAAATATGTATTAATTAGATGTTATCACTTTTATTTTTCACTTTTGTAATCAATGGGATGGCCTTTGCACCCCCGGAGAACACCCCGCACCCCCGTACTGTCCCCCGCCACCCCCGTACAGGCCCCCGCCACCCCCGTACAGCCCCCCGCACCCCCGTACAGCCCCCCCCCCCCCCCCCCGCACCCCCGTACTGCCCCCCCCCCCCACCCCCGTACAGCCCCCCCCCCCCCCCCCCGCACCCCCGTACAACCCCCCGCACCCCCGTACTGCCCCCCGCCACCCCCGTACAGGCCCCCGCCACCCCCGTACAGCCCCCCTCCACCCCCGTACAGCCCCCCCCCCCCCCCCGGCACCCCCGTACAGCCCCCCGCACCCCCGTACAGCCCCCCCGCACGCCCGTACAGCCCCCCGCACCCCCGTACAACCCCCCGCCACCCCCGTACAGCCCCCCGCCACCCCCGTAAAGCCCCCCGCACCCCCGTACAGCCCCCCCGCACCCCCGTACAGCCCCCCCCCCCCCCCCCCCCGCACCCCCGTACAGCCCCCCTGCACCCCCGTACAGCCGCCCGCACCCCCGTACAGCCCCCCACACCCCCGTACAGCCCCCTGCCACCCCCGTACATCCCCCTGCCACCCCCGTACAGCCCCCCGCCACCCCCGTACAGCCCCCCGCCCCCCCCGTACAGCCCCCCGACACCCCCGTACAGCCCCCCGACACCCCCGTACAATCCCCCGCACCCCCGTAGCCCCCCGCCACCCCCATACAGCCCCCCGCCACCCCCGTACAGCCCCCCGATTGTGCCGTTTTCAGCAGCGCGGTGCGCGCTGAAATGGCGCGTTGGGGGGTCAAAACCACCCGAACGACCTCCGAATGCCACGAAACCGTACGAAAACATCCGGGGCGTGAATTGTGAAATGTTTGGCCAGACGTCATCTCATTCGGAGGTGTCGTGTGACCGCGGTGGCCAGAAACGCGTTTCGGGCGCCATTAAACACCAAAACGGCGTGCGGCGGTCCAATTCGGAGCAAACGTGCTCCGAACGACCTGAAACCGCACGGGAACGATAGAAATATTATTCCTGAGATGCAGGAGGAGGCCGCACGTCCATCGGACGTGCGGTTCGCGCGGCACCCCCGATTGGGCCATTTTCAGCAGCGCGGCGCGCGCTGAAATGGCGCGTTGGGGGGTCAAAACCACACGAACGACCTTCGAATGCCACGAAACCGTACGACAACATCCGGGGAGTGAATTTTTAAATGGTCGGCCAGACGGCACCTCATTCGGAGGTGCCGTGTGACCGCGGCGGCCGGAAACGCGTTTCTGGCGCCATTAAACACCAAAACGGCGTGCAGCGGTCCAATTCGGAGAAAACGTGCTCCGAACGACCTGAAACCGCACGAGAAGGATAGAAATATTATTCCTGAGATGCAGGAGGAGGCCGCACGTCCATCGGACGTGCGGTTCGCGCGGCACCCCCGATTGTGCCGTTTTCAGCAGCGCGGCGCGCGCTGAAATGGCGCGTTGGGGGGTCAAAACCACCCGAACGACCTCCGAATGCCACGAAATCGTACGACAACATCCGGGGCGTGAATTGTGAAATGTTCGGCCAGACGGTACCTCATTCAGAGGTGCCGTGTGACCGCGGCGGCCGGAAACGCGTTTCCGGCGCCATTAAAAACCAAAACGGCGTGCGGCGGTCCAATTCGGAGCAAACGTGCTCCGACCGACCTGAAACCGCACGAGAACGATAGAAATATTATTCCTGAGATGCAGGTGGAGGCCGCACGTCCATCGGACGTGCGGTGCGCGCGGCACGTCCGATTGTGCCGTTTTCAGCAGCGCGGCGCGCGCTGAAATGGCTAGTTGGGGGGTCAAAACCACACGAACGACCTCCGAATGCCACGAAACCGTACGAAAACATCCTGGGCGTGAATTGTGAAATGGTCGGCTAGACGGCACCTCATTCGGAGGTTCCGTGTGACCGCGGCGGCCGGAAACGCGTTTCCGGCGCTATTAAACACCAAAACGGCGTGCGGCGGTCCCATTCGGAGCAAACGTGCTCCGAACGACCTGAAACCGCACGGGAACGATAGAAATATTATTCCTGAGATGCAGGAGGAGGCCGCACGTCCATCGGACGTGCGGTGCGCGTGGCACGTCCGATTGGGCCGTTTTCAGCAGCGCGGCGCACGCTGAAATGGCGCGTTGGGGGGTCAAAACCACCCGAACGACCTCCGAATGCCATGAAACCGTACGACAACATCTGGGGCGTGAATTGTGAAATGGTCGGCCAGACGGCACCTCATTCGGATGTGCCGTGTGACCGCGGCGGCCGGAAACGCGTTTCCGGCGCCATAAAACACCAAAATGGCGTGCGGCGGTCCCATTCGGAGAAAACGTGCTCCGAGCGACCTGAAGCCGCACGGGAACGATAGAAATATTATTCCTGAGATGCAGGAGGAGGTCGCACGTCCATCAGACGTGCGGTTCGCGCGGGACGTCCGATTGTGGCGTTTTCAGCAGCGCAGCACGCGCTGAAATGGCGCGTTGGGGGGGTCAAAACCACCCGAACGACCTCCGAATGCCACGAAACCGTACGACAACATCCGGGACGTGAATTGTGAAATGGTCGGCTAGACGGCACCTCATTCGGATGTGCCGTGTGACCGCGGCGGCTGGAAACGCGTTTCCGGCGCCATTAAACACCAAAACAGCGTGCGACGGTCCAATTCGGAGCAAACGTGCTCCGAACGACCTGAAACCGCACGGGAACGATAGAAATATTATTCCTGAGATGCAGGAGGAGACCGCACGTCCATCAGACGTGCGGTGCGCGCGGCACGTCCGATTGTGCCTTTTTTAGCAGCGCGGCGCGCGCTGAAATGGCGCGTTGGGGGGTCAAAACCACCCGAACGACCTCCGAATGCCACGAAACCGTACGACAACATCCGGGGCGTGAATTGTGAAATGGTCGGCCAGACGGCACCTCATCGGAGGTTCCGTGTGACCGCGGCGGCCGGAAACGCGTTTCCGGCGCCATTAAACACCAAAACGGCGTGCGGCGGTCCAATTCGGAGCAAACGTGCTCCGAACGACCTGAAACCGCACGGGAACGATAGAAATATTATTCCTGAGATGCAGGAGGAGGCCGCACGTCCATCGGACGTGCGGTTCGCCCGGCACCCCCGATTGTGCCGTTTTCAGCAGCGCGACGCGTGCTGAAATGGCGCGTTGGGGGGTCAAAACCACCCGAACGACCTCCGAATGCCACGAAACCGTACGACAACATCCGGGGCATGAATTGTGAAATGGTCGGCCAGACGGCACCTCATTCGGAGGTGCCGTGTGACCGCGGCGGCCGGAAACGCGTTTCCGGCGCCATTAAACACCAAAACGGCGTGCGGCGGTCCAATTCGGAGCAAACGTGCTCCGACCGACCTGAAACCGCACGGGAACGATAGAAATATTATTCCTGAGTTGCAGGAGGAGGCCGCAAGTCCATCGGACGTGCGGTGCGCGTGACACGTCCGATTGTGCCGTTTTCAGCAGCGCGGCGCGCGCTGAAATGACGCGTTGGGGGGTCAAAACCACCCGAACGACCTCCGAATGCCACGAAACCGTACGAGAACATCCGGGGCGTGAATTGTGAAATGGTTGGCCAGAAGGCACCTCATTCGGAGGTGCCGTGTGACCATGGCTGCCGGAAACGCGTTTCCGGCGCCATTAAACACCAAAACGGCGTGCGACGGTCCCATTCGGAGCAAACGTGCTCCGAACGACATGAAACCGCACGGGAATGATAGAAATATTATTCCTGAGATGCAGGAGGAGGTCGCACGTGTTGAGTCAATAAGGTTTTCCTTATGACTTTTCCATTCCTTATTGTTTTGAAAATCACAAACACCTTATCTTTAAGGAAAATTGCTTTTGTAAGGAAAATGCTTTCTTAAGGAAAATTGCTTTTATAAGGAAAAATGCTTTCTTAAGGAAAATCGCTTTTATAAGAAAAATTTATCCTTATCATATTTTCATTAATATTTTTCTTAAGTATGAAATTCGGATTCACTTTCTCGGAATCATTAAAACTTTGATATAAAAGCATTCTGTTTTTAGGATTCAGTTCTGGACAAGAACTATAAGGAAGTTTCATTCCGAATTCCGGATATGAATTCTGACTTAGTTCTATTCCAGATTCAGGATACGAATTCTGAAGAAGAATTCTCATTACAAATTCTAATGAAGAAATCCCACTCCGAATTCTCATTACGAATTCCAATGAAGAATTCTCATTACGAATTCCAATGAAGAATTCTCATTACGAATTCTAATGAAGAAATCTCATTCCGAATTCTCATTACGAATTCTGATGACGATTTCTCATTACGAATTCTGATGATGAATTCTCATTACGAATTCTGATGATGAATTCTCATTACTAATTCTGATGATGAATTCTCATTACGAATTCTAATGACGGATTCTCATTACGATTTCTGATGACGAATTCCTATTCCGAATTCTCATTCCGAATTCACCTATTAAACAGAATCTGATTATCATTGTTTTATACACTCTGAATTTATTCACTCCGAACTTTCACTCCGAAATTTCTATTCCGAACTTTTATGTTAGAGTTTAAAACGATGTCGTACTTTCTGTTACACTTGTTTTGTTATAAAACGATGTCGTCCATTTTGTTATAAACTAACCGTTGTCTAAGTGACACGTGTACAGGTCCCTCCGAACTTTAAGGGAAATATGACCGTTGGAGAAGGAGCCGACCTTACCTATAAATAGGAGCTCATTTGAAAGAGCTCGGTGCTGATTTCTGTTGGAAAAACAACTGAGTTTTGTTCCTACATGCTGTTGAAGTGATTTCTAGAGAGAGAGTCTCTTATTAACTCTCAAAGCTTCGTGCGACTCCGAATGTTGGTGATTACATTCGAGGGCTTCCGGGGATAGGAAGACAGAGGTGCCGACTACCTTAAAGATCGAGGGATTTCTTGCTGAGAAAGACAGAGGTGCCGACTACCTTAAAGATCGAGGACTTTCTTGCTGAGAAAGACAGAGGTTGCCAACTACCTTGAAGTTGAGGGCTTGCGGGGATAGCAAGAAAGAGACACCGATCTTCGTATCGAGGGCTTACCCTGGTGTGGGTAAGACAGACTTGCTTGAAAGTATAAATCAAGGGACCTTTATCCAAGGTTGTTGGATACCCTTCTCTTTGTGTTAAAAGTCTATTATCTTGTTACTAGTAGTTTTACTACTTGTCTTTATTCCGCTGTAAATTTGTATCATAAGGAAAGTATAATTTTCTTATACTTCTTTACTTACTCTGATTAGTTTAGATTCTATACTCTTTAAGGTAGAATCTCATATTGTAACTTTTGTTAAGTTTCACTTTCCGGAACCAGATTTCCGGAACCTACTTTTGGAATCTCTTTCCAAGTTTAGTTTGGTGTTAGAGGTATTGTGAATTTACTTAGTTTAACTTTGTTAAACTTAGCCCTTTCCTTTTCTTAAGGAAACTCTAGTTGTTCATAACTAACTTTAAAGGTTCCAAAGGAATTTTTAAAGTATACAATTCACCCCCCCTCTTGTATATTGAGCATCTCATATTATATTTCGATCCTACAATTGGTATCAGAGGTTGGAAACCTCTTACTCTATACCATTCTTACATTTTGTATCAGAGCCTTGGTTACTGAAATACTTGTACTCACATACAAGTTTTTCTTGCTCAATTTTCTATTCCGAACTTTGTCTTTCCGGATTTTCCATTCCGAACATTTCCCATTCCGAACTTTGTGATTGCGATTCTAAGCTACTAACAAGTTTGTATCCAAGTTATTTTCAAGTATGGCAGGAATTAATGTTGGATCTATTGACAATCTGAATCCTACAAGGCCACCTATCTTTGATGGTAATGATTATGAATACTGGAGAGATCGTATGAAGACTTTTGTTATCAATACTGGGGTAGATAACTTTGTCATGCTTACTGGTGATTATAAAATTCCTGACAAGGAAGTCAGAACCCTTACTAACCAGGAGAAGCAAGAATATCAACTCAACTACAAGGTACGCAATACTTTATTATGTTCAATGACTAGAAATATATATAGCCAAATTTCTTCTTGTGAAGCAGCTAACTGTATATGGAAGAAGTTAGAGGTTACACACTTTGGGACTTCTAAGGTGATTGAGACAAGAAGAGCTATGCTTAGAGCTGAATATCATGGCTTCAATTTTCCTTATGGAGAACCTATCTGTAAAGTTCAACAGAGGTTTATGACTATCGTCAACAGTCTACAATCTATGGGAGAGAAAGGTTTAGATGATGAAGCTCTTGTGGACAAGATAATCGATATTATGCCCAATGAGTGGGAATCCAAGAGAACAGCTATAGATGAGAACAGGAAGGTTACTCAAATTACTCTTGATGAATTATTTGGAACTCTTCTACAACATGAGACCAGAATGAAGAGAGATGCTGACAACATCAAGAAGAAGAATGGAAATGGTACTGTTGCTTTTACTACAACTTCAAATCAGATGAAAGCTAAGACTCCTGAGAGAGTAACCAGATCCAAATCGAAGAAAGTTATTTTCCAATCCGAATCTAGTAAGAGTGAAGTTTTAGAAAATGAATTAGCCAATCTTGCTCGAAGGATGAACAAGATAGCTGGACAGAGAAACTTTCAATCCAAGTATAAGAAGAAGGATAGGAAAGATAAGAAAGATGGAGAAGTTACTTGTTATGAATGTAAAAGAGCTGGACATATTAGACCAGATTGCCCTATGCTCAGAAAGAAAGAAAGGAAGGAAAGGAATTCAGACAGAAACAGGAAGAAGTATTACAAAGCTAAAGCTAAGAAAGTTTTGAAAGCTAATGATACCTGGAGTGCCAGTGGTGGTGACTCTTCAGATGAATCTTCTGAATATGAATCTTCAGGACAGAAGAATCTTGGTCTTATAGCCAGATTACCTATTGAAAATCATTGTCTTATGGCTAAGGTACGAAATGCTGAATCATTGACTAATGTTTCCTTAAATTCTAATTATAGTAAGTATTATAACTCTTCTGATGAAGAATCATCTTCTGATGAGGAAAATACTTTTCCTACTTTTGAAGAAGTCTCTAGGTTTGCTGAACTTCTTGAGATTGAGAATTCCAAACTCAACAAGAAACTTGATAAGGCAAATTCTAGGAATTCTATTCTTACTAAAGAAATATCAGATCTTTCTAAATATCTTGATAAGAAAAATGCTGATTTTGAAAATATTTCAAAAAATCTTGAGGAAGTAAGTTCTGAGAAGAATAAACTTTCTAAAGAGTTAGAAAAAGTAATTTCTAATAAAAGTGTTTTCGAGCTTAACTCTAGTTCTAAAACTAATGATTTTGAGGATAAAAACTTGGTTGTAAAACTCAAGTCCGAAATTTTTTCCTTAAAGAAATGTTTATCAAACTTTACCCATGGTAAGGAAAATTTTGATAAGATGTATTCTCAAATACGACCTTTAAGAAATAAATCCGGATTTGGTTATACCCATGCAAAACCTGTTTTCAGCAACAATTATCTTGTTCCTCAAAGTGCCCCATTTTGTACTAAGTGTCAATGTGGTGGTCACTGGGCAAGAAATTGTTCCTTAAACAAAACCCAATCCTTAGGTTTTCATAAAGCTTATTTTTCTAAGAAAATGTGGGTACCAAAAATTTTATTGTCTGGAAGTATCGGATCCAAACAAGTTTGGATTCCGAAAGTCTAACTTTGTTCTTAATTTCAGGAAAATAAAGAAAGTTCCAGCAACAATATTTGGTACATGGATAGTGGATGTTCCCGGCATATGACTGGTAACAAAAGCTTTTTTGAAAAGATTATCAAAACGAAAGGAGGAAAGGTAACTTTCGGAGAGAATGCTAAGGGAGAGATTGTTGGTATTGGTAATATAGTTCTTTTAGGTAAAACTTTGATTTCAAATGTTCTTTTTGTTAAAGGTCTTAAGCACAACCTCATTAGCATAAGTCAGTTATGTGATGAAGGTTACCTTGTGAATTTTAGGAATGATAAATGCTTAGTTCACAATTCCAAGGAAGAGTTTATTCTCTCATCCAATAGGCAAGAGAATGTTTACACCTTAAACTTAGAAGACCTAAGAAGCCAAGATTTACCTTGCCTAAGTGCAATGGAAGATCACTCTTGGTTATGGCATAGAAGATTAGGACACTGTAATCTTAGAAACCTATGTAAACTCTCTAAGAAGAAACTTGTTAAGGATCTACCGGAGCTTAGATTTGATTCTTCTAAAGTTTGTGATCCTTGTCAGTATGGCAAGAAACATAAATCTAGTTTTAAGTCAATCGGTGAAGTCTCAACAACCGATGCATTACAGTTGGTGCATATGGATCTTTTTGGTCCAACACAAACTGGAAGCATTGGAGGCAAATACTATGTGTTTGTTCTAGTTGATGATTACACTAGATTTACTTGGGTCTATTTTCTAGCAAGGAAATCTGAAGCTTTTTCCTATTTCAAAAGTTTTAGAGATCAAGTTAAAAATGAGAAAAACCTTCCATTGAAAACTATTCATAGTGATCATGGAGGAGAATTTCAAAATTCATATTTTGAAACTTTTTGTAGTAAGAAAGGTATTACTCACAACTTTTCAGCACCTAGAACTCCTCAACAGAATGGTGTAGTTGAAAGAAGAAATAGAATTCTTCAAGAAATAACTAGAACCATGTTGAGTTAATATTCTATTCCTAGACATTTCTGGGCTGAAGCTGTAAGTACTGCTTGTTATACTATAAATCGTGTTTTGATTAGACCTTTTCTTAATAAAACTCCTTATGAGTTATGGAATGGTAGAAAACCTAGACTTTCCTACTTCAAGGTTTTTGGCTGCAAAGTATTCATCTTGAATACTAAAGATAACTTACATAAATTCGCACCAAAATCAGATGAAGGAATTTTCTTAGGATATTCCACAACCTCTAAGGCTTATAGAGTTTTTAATAAAAATACTTGCACTGTTGAGGAAACAGTACATGTAAAATTTGATGAATCAGACCCTTTTGTTTTTAAAACCTCCCAACCTACATCTTCGGATGTGTTTTCAAAAACTGATTATCAACCTTTGATAGAAGAACCTTCTGATAAGGAAATTGTTCAAGAAGATACTTCTGAAACATTTACCCCAGAAGACTTTCTACCCTATGTTGATGAACAGGTTTTACAAAACCCAAATCAGATGTTTCTTAAGAATCATCCCAGTGATAGTATCATTGGTGATGTAAATCAACCTGTAAGGACCAGAAGTTCCTTAAGAAATGAAGTAGAACATCTAGCATTTCTTTCCCAATTAGAACCTAAAAGCACTGATGAAGCTTTAGGTGATGATGATTGGATCAAAGCAATGCAAGATGAACTAAATGAATTCGAAAGGAATAAAGTCTGGACCTTGGTTGAGAGACCTAAGGAAACTTCTATTATTGGAGTAAAGTGGGTCTTCAGAAATAAATGTGATGAAAATGGAGTCATTGTTAGAAATAAGGCTAGACTTGTTGCTAAAGGCTATAATCAGCAAGAAGGAATAGACTATGAAGAAACCTATGCTCCAGTAGCTAGACTTGAATCTATCCGTATTCTACTTGCCTTTGCAGCATTCTTTAATTTCAAACTATTTCAAATGGATGTGAAATGTGCTTTTCTTAACGGTTATGTTCAAGAGGAAGTTTTTGTTGAACAACCTCCTGGATTTGAAGATACAAAATATCCTGATCATGTTTTTAGACTTACCAAAGCTTTGTATGGCCTTAAACAAGCCCCACGAGCATGGTATGATAGACTTACTGGATTTTTGCTTCAAAATAACTATGTTAAGGGAAATGCAGATCCAACCCTTTTTATAAAGAAAGATAAGAAAAATGTTTTGATTGTTCAAATTTATGTTGATGACATTATATTTGGTTCAACTCAGCAATCTTTGACCGACTCTTTTGCTAGTCTAATGAAATCTGAGTTTGAAATGAGTATGATGGGTGAGTTAACATTTTTCCGTGGTTTTCAAATTTCTCAAAAACCAGAAGGAACCTACATATCCCAACATAAGTATATTAAAGATCTTCTTAAAAAGTATGGTTATGACAACACTAAGAGTATAAGTACTCCCATTGGTACCTCAAACTCTTTAGATCTTGATGAAGCTGGGAAACCAGTAGATCAAACATCTTTTAGAGGTATGATTGGAAGTTTACTTTACTTAACAGCTAGTCGACCAGACTTAATGTTTTCTGTATGCTTATGTGCAAGATATCAATCCAATCCTAAGGAATCTCACTTAAAGGCAGTAAAAAGAATTTTTCGCTACCTTAAGGGAACCATGGATCTAGGATTATTTTATACTTCTGGAAATGATTTTGTTCTAAAAAGCTTTTCTGATGCTGACTTTGGTGGATGTAGAATGGATAGGAAAAGTACATCCGGAACTTGTCATTTCTTAGGAGATTCATTAGTTTCTTGGTCATGCAAGAAGCAACATTCTGTTGCACTCTCCACTGCTAAAGCTGAATATGTAGCAGCTGGAAGTTGTTGTGCACAAGTGTTGTGGATGCAACACACACTCACAGACTATGGCCTGAGTTTTTCTAAAACTCAAATTTTGTGTGATAACACAAGTGCCATTGCCCTAAGTAAAAACCCTGCACATCACTCTCGTGCAAAACACATAGATATTAGGCATCACTTTCTTAGGGATCACACACTTAAAGGAGATATTATTCTTCAGTTTATCGGAACGCAAGATCAACTTGCTGATATTTTCACAAAATCCTTGCCTTCTGATAGATTTGAATATATTAAACAGAAGTTAGGAATGATAACCGTAAGGTAATCTTCCTTAATTAACTTTCTGTTGAAAAATCTCCTTACAGTAATAAACTCCTTTTCATAGGGGGAGTACATTTGTTTGTTTATTTAACAAAGTTTTTTCAAAATTTGTTTTCGAATTTTTCGGAACGAAAATTTCCGGAATGGAACTTTCGGAACTACCATTTTCCAGAATGGATATTTTCGTATAGAATACTTCTGGAATGAAAGTATTCGTATTGAAAATTTCCGGAATGGACAACTTTCGTACTGGGACTTTCATAACCAGATTTTCGTACCAAGTTTTGTTTTTCATATTTTACTTTTTCGTATTGAGTTTTTCATATTGAGTTTTTCGTATTGAGTTTTTCGTATTTACTTTTTCGTATTGAGTTTTTCGTATTTAGTTTTTTGTATTAACTTTTTCGTAGTCGTCTTTATATTTCCCATTACGAATAACTTTCCTAAGCTAATCCGAAAGGTATGATTTCCTTACTGAAGTTTTCGTAATCATATTTTACTTACTGGCAATTTCTTATAGTTTGTTTTCGGATTATAGTTTTCTTAAATCTTTGTTTTAATAAAACCTCAAAAAGATCGGATTCAAGCTTTCAACCGTTAGATCTGATCTCAGATCATTCTAAACCGTTAGATCAACCGAGGAAGTTGAACCGTCATCCCATTGCCTATATAAAGGGGACCCTATTTTTTGAGTCCCACATCGATTTCAAGCTTTTGCGTGCTGAAGCTCTGACTCTCTGATTTAAGGCCATTCCGAACTTCAGCCTTCTCTGTTCCGAACTTCTCAGAGACTTCTAATCCGAATGTCTGCAGAGTTAGCTTCTCAAGAAATGTCTTCAACTAAGCCCATTTCACAGTGGTTAGTCTACAGAGAACGGTTAGTGCATCCGAATTTCTTCAGCAACTATGATTCTATTATATCAAAGAATATCAAGCTGAATGGCTGGGAAGATGTTGCGTTATCAAAAACCGGCAACCAAGATGAAGTTTACTCTGACTTGCTTGTCGAGTTTTATGAGTCAGTTGCTTTCTTCATGGAAGATAATAGAGAGAAGTTCTCCTTCAAATCATATGGCAAGACATATAAGCTATCTTACACCAAGGCTGCAAGCTTGGTAGGGTTGAGTTATGAAGGTGAAGCTGAGTTTATCTCGCACGTTCTGCCAGACTCCTTGGGTAGTTTCAACAAGGAGAAAGCCTTAGAAATTCTCGGATTGGATGATGACAAGGCTCCGAAGATAGCAAGTCTTTCTACAAACTTCAGGATTTTGGAGTTATGGGTGCAAGGGCTTATCGTACCGAGAAAAGGAGATAAGGACAGCTTGAAGAAGAGTGAGATATACATCTTGGATTTCCTGATAAATCTAAGGACGTTCAACCTGATGAAGCATATCCTTCTTAATATTGAGAACTTGAAGAAGGGAAATCTGAGAGCTCAGATAGTAATGTACCCGGCAATATTGTCGAAGCTGATAGTTCGGTGCCTAAAATCCTTCAAGGTTGCCTGCAGTTCTAAGCCGAAAGTTTGCAAGATCATGTTGCTCAGTGATGCAACTCTTAAAAGGATGAATATAGCTTTTAACAAGGAGTCAGGGAAGTTCATTGATCTACCTCCTCAAGTAGAAGTGACTCCGAAAGTGGCTGATCCGGAATCATCCAAGCCGGCAAGGAAGAGGAAGCAGAAAGAAGTGGTAGGCGATGCTGAGGAACCTAAGTCTAAGGAAGTCCATTCCGCACCTCCTAAGTCCAAAAAGAAGAAAACCTATACTGATGAGGTTGCAGCGAAGTGGAGAGCCGACAAGGAGAAGAGGAAGGAAGGAGATCCGCAGTTCGGATTGGATCCTGCAGAGGCTAAGGCTCTGAAAGAAAAAGCTGCTGATGAGCTTGAGAAGCAAGCTAAGGAAAAGAAGCTGAAGAAGAAGTTGTCAGAAGCTGAGGCTGTGCAAGCTTTGTTGAAGTTTAATGAAATGGTTTCAGCAACCATTCCCGTTCCGAGATCTTTTTCTCTGGAATCTCTACCTGAGACTCCAGGAAGAAATCTTGTTACTCCGGAAGAGGCTGTTGCTACTGAGGAAGTAGAGCAAGTGGAAGAGGTTGAAGAAGCGGCTGAAGGAAGTGGTGAGACAGGAGATGTGCTCAAACAAGTAGATGAATATAAGGGAACTCCTTCGGAACACCTCTCGCTCCGAACATCTGAAGCTCAATCTTCAAAGCTTGCTACTCCTGCAATGGAAGAAGAAAAGGGAGAAGAAGAAGTTACTTGTCAAGAACATATTTTACTTGATGCTGCTCAGATGGGAAACGTGGAAGCCAATGTTCAAGAAGTTGCTGATGAGGAAGATAAAATTGTTCAAGTCTCTGATAGTGAGAACAGATCTACGGAACAGGTCTCAATTCCGAAAAAAGATAAGGGAAAGCAAATTCTTACTGATACCCCGAGTTCTGAAAAGAGTATGAGGAAGGAAGCTGGTAGCTCTTCTAAGAGGAAGTTGGAGCTTATTGAAGAAGAAAACTCTCCGAGCAAGTTGTCAGATTCGGAATCATCATCGTTGGGGCACGATTTTGTTGTTCAATCCTTGAAGAAGTTGGTGGGAACCATTCCGACCTTCTCCAGTATTGACTCTCGGTGCCAGATGCTCCAACATACGCTAAATCAGAAAACTGATTCCGTATCCATGGTTATGGATAAATGTGTTGAGATAGAAGCCCAGTTCAAAAATTTCTTTATTGGTTACGAAGCCCATAAAAGATCTTGCAAAAGGATGACTAGCTGGTCGAAGAAGAATGTGGAAGAGATGAGGTTGCTGGATGAGTTTCAGGAGAATGTTAAGGATGCATTTCAAACCGAGGACAAGAAGTTTCATGAGATGACTGCCTCATTCGATGAGAAATTGACAGAGGAAAAGAACATTCGGAGTCAGGAAGTAAGAGATCTGAATGGAAAGCTCAACTCTGTTAATCAAAGTTGGAAATTTGAAAGAGATCATCGAATCAACTTTCTAGAAAGGATAAAGTCTCAGGAAGAGAAAATGGAAGCTCAGGAAGAAAAGTTGAAGGCTCAGGAAGAAATAATTGAAGCTCAGTCAGCAAGAATAGTTGCCTTAGAAAAGCAAGCAGAGGAAGATCATAAGGATCTCAAGAAGATCAAGACAATTCTCAAGGGGCTCATGTCAAAGGAGAAAGATCCGAAATGACCAATCCGATCTTTTTGTTGTAATCTGTTTTTGTTGCTGACATTTCAATTATAATGAAAATTGTGCTTGTTGTTTCTATTGCTGTCGTTACTAATCTTTTCAGGTACTTTGTTATTTTTTCCATTCCCTCCAAATTCTTTTTGAAAATCACAAAGGGGGAGAAGGAAAAGATCCTTAAGAAAAAGAGGAAATCTAATAAGAGTTTTTCAAAGGGGGAGAAAGGAAAATACCCAAGGAAAAAGAACTCTAATAAGAGTTTGTTTAAGGGGGAGTTTTTCTTAAAGAAACATCACTCCGGAAATATGAATACAATCCTTAGAGTTTCAAAGCCTAAGGGGGAGTTAGTCGTATTCATCAATATTCTTAAACCAAGGGAGATAAGCTTTAATGTGTTTCTTTCTTCTTAGAATAGCTTTTTCGTAAGGATGTTTGTGCTTTCCAAAAAGGGGGAGATTGTTGAGTCAATAAGGTTTTCCTTATGACTTTTCCATTCCTTATTGTTTTGAAAATCACAAACACCTTATCTTTAAGGAAAATTGCTTTTGTAAGGAAAATGCTTTCTTAAGGAAAATTGCTTTTATAAGGAAAAATGCTTTCTTAAGGAAAATCGCTTTTATAAGAAAAATTTATCCTTATCATATTTTCATTAATATTTTTCTTAAGTATGAAATTCGGATTCACTTTCTCGGAATCATTAAAACTTTGATATAAAAGCATTCTGTTTTTAGGATTCAGTTCTGGACAAGAACTATAAGGAAGTTTCATTCCGAATTCCGGATATGAATTCTGACTTAGTTCTATTCCAGATTCAGGATACGAATTCTGAAGAAGAATTCTCATTACAAATTCTAATGAAGAAATCCCACTCCGAATTCTCATTACGAATTCCAATGAAGAATTCTCATTACGAATTCCAATGAAGAATTCTCATTACGAATTCTAATGAAGAAATCTCATTCCGAATTCTCATTACGAATTCTGATGACGATTTCTCATTACGAATTCTGATGATGAATTCTCATTACGAATTCTGATGATGAATTCTCATTACTAATTCTGATGATGAATTCTCATTACGAATTCTAATGACGGATTCTCATTACGATTTCTGATGACGAATTCCTATTCCGAATTCTCATTCCGAATTCACCTATTAAACAGAATCTGATTATCATTGTTTTATACACTCTGAATTTATTCACTCCGAACTTTCACTCTGAAATTTCTATTCCGAACTTTTATGTTAGAGTTTAAAACGATGTCGTACTTTCTGTTACACTTGTTTTGTTATAAAACGATGTCGTCCATTTTGTTATAAACTAACCGTTGTCTAAGTGACACGTGTACAGGTCCCTCCGAACTTTAAGGGAAATATGACCGTTGGAGAAGGAGCCGACCTTACCTATAAATAGGAGCTCATTTGAAAGAGCTCGGTGCTGATTGCTGTTGGAAAAACAACTGAGTTTTGTGCCTACATGCTGTTGAAGTGATTTCTAGAGAGAGAGTCTCTTATTAACTCTCAAAGCATCGTGCGACTCCGAATGTTGGTGATTACATTCGAGGGCTTCCGGGGATAGGAAGACAGAGGTGCCGACTACCTTAAAGATCGAGGGATTTCTTGCTGAGAAAGACAGAGGTGCCGACTACCTTAAAGATCGAGGGCTTTCTTGCTGAGAAAGACAGAGGTTGCCAACTACCTTGAAGTTGAGGGCTTGCGGGGATAGCAAGACAGAGACACCGATCTTCGTATCGAGGGCTTACCCTGGTGTGGGTATGACAGACTTGCTTGAAAGTATAAATCAAGGGACCTTTATCCAAGGTTGTTGGATACCCTTCTCTTTGGGTTAAAAGACTATTATCTTGTTACTAGTAGTTTTACTACTTGTCTTTATTCCGCTGTAAATTTGTATCTTAAGGAAAGTATAATTTTCTTATACTTCTTTACTTACTCTGATTAGTTTAGATTCTATACGCTTTAAGGTAGAATCTCATATTGTAACTTTTGTTAAGTTTCACTTTCCGGAACCATATTTCCGGAACCTACTTTTGGAATCTCTTTCCAAGTTTAGTTTGGTGTTAGAGGTATTGTGAATTTACTTAGTTTAACTTTGTTAAACTTAGCCCTTTCCTTTTCTTAAGGAAACTCTAGTTGTTCATAACTAACTTTA
Source organism: Viscum album (assembly GCA_963277665.1). Lineage (NCBI taxonomy): Eukaryota > Viridiplantae > Streptophyta > Magnoliopsida > Santalales > Viscaceae > Viscum > Viscum album. Next base: position 1,793,807,017 of record OY728121.1, read on the forward strand.
AAGGTTCCAAAGGAATTTTTAAAGTATACAATTCACCCCCCCTCTTGTATATTGAGCATCTCATATTATATTTCGATCCTACAGCACGTCCATCGGACGTGCGGTGCACGCGGCACGTCCGATTGTGCTGTTTTCAGCAGCGCGGCGCGCGCTGAAATGGCGCGTTAGGGGGTCAAAACCACCCAAACGACCTCCGAATGCCACGAAACCGTACGACAACATCCGGGGCATGAATTGTGAAATGGTCGGCCAAACGGAACCTCAATCGGAGGTGCCATGTGACCCCGGCGGCCGGAAACGCGTTTCCGGCGCCATTAAACACCAAAACGGCGTGTGGCGGTCCAATTCGGAGAAAACATGCTCCGAACGACCTGAAACCGCACGGGAACGATAGAAATATTATTCCTGAGATACAGGAGGAGGCCGCACATCCATCGGACGTGCGGTTCACGCGGCACCCCCGATTGTGCCGTTTTCAGCAGCGCGGCGCGCGCTGAAATGACGCGTTGGGGGGTCAAAACCATCCGAACGACCTCCGAATGCCACGAAACCGTACGAAAACATCAGGGGCGTGAATTGTGAAATGTTCGGCCAGACGGAACCTCATTCGGAGGTGCCGTGTGACCGCGGCGGCCGGAAACGCGTTTCCGGCGCCATTAAACACCAAAACGGCGTGCGACGGTCCAATTCGGAGAAAACTTGCTCCGAATGACCTGAAACCGCACGGTAACGATAGAATTATTATTCCTGAGATTCAGGAGGAGGCCGCACGTCCATCGGACGTGCGGTTCGCGCGGCACCCCCGATTGTGCCGTTTTCAGCAGCGCGGCGCGCGCTGAAATGGCGCGTTGGGGGGTCAAAACCACTCGAACGACCTCCGAATGCCACGAAACCGTACGACAATATCCGGGGCGTGAATTTTGATATGTTCGGCTAGACGGCACCTCATTCGGAGGTGCCGTGTGACCGCGGCGGCCGGAAACGCGTTTCCGGCGCCATTAAACACCAAAACGGCGTGCGGCGGTCCAATTCGGAGCAAACGTGCTCCGAACGACCTGAAACCGCACGTGAACGATAGAAATATTATTCCTGAGATGCAGGAGGAGGCCGCACGTCCATCGGACGTGCGGTGCGCGCGGCACGTCCGATTGTGCTGTTTTCAGCAGCGCGGCGCGCGCTGAAATGACGCGTTGGGGGGACAAAACCACCCGAACGACCTCCGAATGCCACGAAACCGTACGACAACATCCGGGGCGTGAATTTTGAAATGGTCGGCCAGACGACACCTCATTCGGAGGTGCCGTGTGACTGCGGCGGCCGAAAACGCGTTTCTGGCGCCATTAAACACCAAAACGGCGTGCGGCGGTCCCATTCGGAGCAAACGTGCTCCGAACGACCTGAAACCGCACGGGAACGATAGAAATATTATTCTTGAGATGCAGGAGGAGGCCGCACGTCCATCGGACGTGCGGTGCGCGCGGCACGTCCGATTGTGCCGTTTTCAGCAGCGCAGCGCGCGCTGAAATGGCGCGTTGGGGGGTCAAAACCACCCGAACGACCTCCGAATTCCACGAAACCGTACGAAAACATCCGGGGCGTGAATTGTGAAATGGTCGGCCAGACGGCACCTCATTCGGAGGTGCCGTGTGACCGCGGCGGCCGGAAACGCGTTTCCGGCGCCATTAAACAACAAAACGGGGTGCGGCGGTCCAATTCCAAGCAAACGTGCTCCGACCGACCTGAAACCGCACGGGAATGATAGAAATATTATTCCTGAGATGCAGGAGGAGGCCGCACGTCCATCGGACGTGCGGTTCGCGCGACACGTTTGATTGTGGCGTTTTCAGCAGCGCGGCGCGCGCTGAAATGGCGCGTTGGGGGTTCAAAACCACCCGAACGACCTCCGAATGCCACGAAACCGTACGAAAACATCCGGGGCGTGAATTGTGAAATGGTCGGCCAGACGGCACCTCATTCGGAGGTGTCGTGTGCCCGCGGCGGCCGGAAACGCGTTTCCGGCGCCATTAAACACCAAAACGGCGTGCGGCGGTCCAATTCGGAGCAAACGTGCTCCGAACGACCTGAAACCACACGGGAACGATAGAAATATTATTCTTGAGATGAAGGAGGAGGCCGCACGTCCATCGTACGTGCGGTGCGTGCGGCACGTCCGATTGTGTCGTTTTCAGCAGGGCGGCGCGCGCTGAAATGGCGCGTTGGGGGGTCAAAACCATCCGAACGACCTCCGAATGCCACGAAACCGTACGAAAACATCCGGGGCGTGAATTGTGAAATGGTCGGCCAGACGGCACCTCATTTGGAGGTGCCGTGTGACCGCGGCGGCCGGAAACGCGTTTCCGGCGCCATAAAACACCAAAACGGCGTGCGGCGGTCCCATTCGGAGCAAACGTGCTCCAAACGACCTGAAACTGCACGGGAACGAAAGAAATATTATTCCTGAGATGCAGGAGGAGGCCGCACGTCCATCGGACGTGCGGTTCGCGCGGCACGTCCGATTGTGGCGTTTTCAGCAGCGCGACGCGCGCTGAAATGGCGTGTTGGGGGGTCAAAACCACCCGAACGACCTCCAAATGCCACGAAACCGTACGACAACATCCGGGGCGTGAATTGTGAAATGGTCGGCCAGACGGCACCTCATTCGGAGGTGCCGTGTGACCGCGGCGGCCGGAAACGCGTTTCCGGCGCCATTAAACACCAAAACGGTGTGCGGCGGTCCAATTCGGAGAAAACGTGCTCAGAACGACCTGAAACCGCACGGGAATGATAGAAATATTATTCCTGAGATGCAGGAGGAGGCCGCACGTCCATCGAACGTGCGGTGCGCGCGACATGTCCGATTGTGGCGTTTTCAGAAGCGCGGCGCGCGCTGAAATGGCGCGTTGGGGGGTCAAAACCACCCGAACGACCTCCAAATGCCACGAAACAGTACGACAACATCCGAGGCGTGAATTGTGAAATGTTAGGCCAGAAGGAACCTCATTCGGAGGTGCCGTGTGATCGCGGCGGCCGGAAACGCGTTTCCGGCGCCATTAAACACCAAAACGGCGTGCGGCGGTCCAATTCGGAGCAAACGTGCTCCGAACGACCTGAAACCGCACGAGAACGATTGAAATATTATTCCTGAGATGCAGGAGGAGGCCGCACGTCCATCGGACGTGCGGTGCGCGCGGCACGTCCGATTGTGTCGTTTTTAGCAGCGCGGCGCGCGCTAAAATGGCGCTTTGGGGGGTCAAAACCACCCGAACGACCTCCGAATGCCACGAAACCGTACGACAACATCCGGGGCGTGAATTTTGAAATGGTCGGCCAGACGGCACCTCATTCGGAGGTGCCGTGTGACCGCGGCGGCCAGAATCGCGTTTCCGGCGCCATAAAACACCAAAACGACGTGCGGCGGTCCCATTCGGAGCAAATGTGCTCCGAGCGACCTGAAACCGCACGGGAACGATAGAAATATTATTCCTGAGATGCAGGAGGAGGCCGCACGTCCATCGGACGTGCGGTTCGCGCGGCATGTCTGATTGTGGCGTTTTCAGCAGCGCGACGCGCGCTGAAATGGCGCGTTGGGGGGTCAAAACCACCCGAACGACCTCTGAATGCCACGAAACCGTACGACAACATCCGGGACGTGAATTTTGAAATGGTTGGCCAGATGGCACCTCATTCGGATGTGTCGTGTGACCGCGGCGGCCGGAAACGCGTTTCCGGCGCCATTAAACACCAAAACGGCGTGCGACGGTCCAATTCGGAGCAAACGTGCTCCGAACGACCTGAAACCGCATGGGAATGATAGAAATATTATTCTTGAGATGCAGGAGGAGGCCGCACGTCAATCGGACGTGTGGTGCGCGCGGCACGTCCGATTGTGTCGTTTTCCGCAGCGCGGCGCGCGCTGAAATGGCGCGTTGGGGGGTCAAAACCACCCGAACGACCTCTGAATGCCACGAAACCGTACGACAACATCCGGGGCGTGAATTTTGAAATGGTCGGCCAGACGGCAGCTCATTCGGAGGTGCCGTGTGACCGCGGCGGCCGGAAACGCGTTTCTGGCGCCATAAAACACCAAAACGGCGTGCGGCGGTCCAATTCGGAGCAAACGTGCTCCGAACGACCTCAAACCGCACGGTAACGATAGAAATATTATTCCTGAGATGCAGGAGGAGGCTGCATGTCCATCGGACATGCGGTGCACGCGGCATGTCCGATTGTGCCGTTTTCAGCAGCGCGACGTGCGATGAAAGGGCGCGTTGGGGGGTCAAAACCACCCGAACGACCTCCGAATGCCACGAAACCGTACGACAACATCCGAGGCGTGAATTGTGAAATGGTCGGCCAGACGGAACCTCATTCTCAGGTGCCGTGTGACCGCGGCGGCCAGAAACGCGTTTCCGGCGCCATAAAACACCAAAACGGCGTGCGGCGGTCCAATTCGGAGCAAACGTTCTCCGAACGACCTGAAATGAGATTATTTCTTGAATCAATGTTTTTAAATTGTTATAGCACAATGATTTGATATTATATATATATTAAATATATATTAAAACATTTAAAATATATTATATATATATATATATATATTTAAAATATTTTATTTAATAGTATATATATGAATATTTATATATATATATATATATATTTATTTATTTATATTGAATTCAATAAAAAAATTTTCTCGAATAGCGACCGCCAGAGGCGGTCGCTAAATGCCTCTAGCGACGAGGCAATAGTGACCGCCAATGGCGGTCGCTGCGCGGCCGCTACAGGCCTTTAGCGACTGCCAATGGCGGTCGCTAATGGCCTTATTTATAGTAGTGGGGAGAGAGATAGACTTAGATGAAGTCAAGGCTCACGATACACAAGATTTGGTACAAGAACAGATTCCACAAAGCTCCATGGAAGAAAAATCTGTTCCAGAGACACAAAAACTGCGTAGAAGCACGAGAGAGGTGTGATAACATGAATGATATGGTTTTCTTGTCACCGAAGATGGTGATTCATTATTGGTTGACAATGATTATCCTATTACATATAAGTAAGAAGTTGAAGGCACAGACGTTTCCAAGTGGCAAGAAACCATGAATACTGAAATGAATTCAATGAACCAAAACCATGTCTAGATTTTGGTAGATTTTCTAGTTGATGTAAATCCTATTGTTAATATATGGGTATTAAAGAAGAAACTGGACATGGAGGGACAAGTCAGCACCTATAAGGAATGACTGGTTGCAAAAGTTTTTTGACAATTTCATGGAATTAACTAGGATGAAACCTTTTCACTAGCTGTGATGCTAGAATGCATCAGAATCCTATTAGCTATTGTCGCTTACCATGAAAATGAAATTTGGAAAATGGATGTCAAAACAGCATTCATTAATGGGAACCTACTGGAATATTTCTACATGAAATATCCAGAAGGTTTTGTGACTCCAAATGTTGCCAAAAAAGTATGCAAGTTGCAGAAATCCATTTATGCATTAATGCAAGCATCAAAGTCAAGGACTATTCATTTTGATTAAGCCCTAATGGTATTCAGATTTTTTAAGAATGAATGTGAGTCTTGAATCTACAATTGGATTAGTGGAAGTGAAGTCATTTTCCTAATAGTATATTTTAATGACATATTACTAATTGGAGATGAAATACCTATCTTACAGTCATTTAAGGCATGGTTGGATAAATGCTTCTCTCTGAAAGACATAGCCGAGGCAGCATATATTCATGGGATCAATATCCATTCTTATAGGTCCAAGAGAATGTTGGGCCTGAGTCAAAGATCATACATTGACAAGATACATAAGAGATTCAGAATGGAACAGTCCAAGAGGGGATAGTTTCTATTATGAAAAGGAATTCTTCTTTCAAAGAAAATGTGTCCTCAGACACATGGGGAAAGAAAGAAAATGGAAATTATATCTTATGCATCTGTGATTGGGTCAGTAATTTATGTTATGCTATGTACAAGGTTAGATGTTATTTACAAATTAAGTACAGTAGGTAGAAATCAAGAAGTTCTTGGAGACCGTCATTGGATGGAAATCAATACTATCCTTATGTATCTGAGGTGTACTAAGGATATGTTCCTAGTTTATGGAGGAGATGAGTAACTAGTCATCCGAGAACATGTAGGTGCTTGTTTCCATACTGATCAAGATAACATTGAGTCGCATACTAGATATATATTCAATTTGAATGGAGGTGAAGTGATATGGAAGAGCTCAAATCAAGGTGTGGTCATAGATTCTACAGTAGAGTCTGAGTATATCGCAACTTATGAGGATGCTAATGAAGTAGTATGGAGGAGAAGCTTCATCCTAGAGTTGGATGTAGTATCTAGTAGTAAAGATCCTATCACACTCTATTATGACAATATTGTAGCGGCGACACATTCAAAAGTGCCAAGGTCACATCTGCGGACAAAGCACATACTTTGGATGCATCATTTATTCAGGTATTTTTCTCATAGAGGTGAAGTTGGAGTGATTAGTATTTCCATAGAAGACAATGTGGTAGAACCCGTGACTAAAGCCTTGACTCACTAGAAACATGACCATAATGTGAGTTCTAGCGGACAACAAGTCATAGGAAGTTGGCTCTAGTACAAGTGGGAGTTTGTTAGAGGTGGTGTCCTGAGAAACAACTATTTTTACTTTGATTACATGAATGTATAATTGTTATAAATTGTTCATTGTTCTGTATCACTATAATATAATAATGTCCTGCAATTTTTTTGCATTAATAAGGTCACATCAGATCCCCGTAATGATGAGAACCTTGGAATGTTATATCAATATTATTAAATAATGTTCTACGGTTGTATGACATACTATAATAGGACAAATAGTATACAGACTGTCATGTGTGAATACTCATAAGATAATGAGACTCTTTGTCATGGAGTTTGCACTTGGTAATCTCTAAGATAGAAGATTATGACAACAGACCCACAAGTAGTAATTCTGCATGTCTTGGTGTCATCAGACATTGCTATCTACGAGCGTGTGTAATGGTACATATACTGGAAGATTATCATTAACTCATGTCATGACTCATGCACTTAGATTTACATACGAAAACCATAACGTAGACAGTTGGCAGAATATAGGGTACGTTGGGTGCATCACGAGTGACATGTTTTTAATGGATAAGTCGAGGAAGGATTTGTCCCTTCCATTTATGGAAGTTGATATCTTAGCACTTTGATTGAAATAAAACTATCGCATGAAATTCCACGAACATAGTGTAATGATGAGTTTATTTCAGGTAGTCAAAACAATGATGGATCAAGAATATATGATTATGACACTGCCATGAAACCTTCTTGATGATATATTTATACAAAGGGATTAAACTACATGGTAAGTGTTCATTTAAGGTGACATGTAAATGCGGCATCAACTTCTTTCTCTTGGGTCCCATGGCCCATTTCTAGATAGTAATATTGGACTTTATGAAATCCCACCTAATGCCAATGAGAAAGAGTCATAGCAGGTCACACACTAAGTGTATTCAAGTATCTCAAGTAGAATAAAGATTATTCCCATGCGTGGTTTAATAATTATTCATGGAATCCTAAATCTTTTAAATGTTTAAGGAAGAATAAAATGAAATTATGTACTAGCCGGGTATTAATGATTACACGCTGTGTATTTTTCATTTTGGAATGGAAATGAAAAAAGTGCATGCCGTGTATTAATGATTCAAGGTGATGTGGTTTTATGAAAAGCAAGTAGACGCCATGTATTAATAATTACACACAGTGTAGTTTTTCTCAGTCTGGATTTTGAGGAAATAGTATCGTTTTCTTATGTGATATTTATTAAAATCATTGTGGGTTCATGACATGGAATTATTGATTTGACATGGGGTATTCAATAAGAGTTAATGAAATTAATAAAATTTGTATCACATTTATTTATTATCCTAACTCTATAACCTCAAACCAGATTTCAAATATCCTCACAACCACAACACTTTTATTAATAATTGTTGTGCACCAAAATTCTGGAGAATTGTTTCAAGGCTGAAAGAACTCTTTCCTCCTAGAATGCTCTAAAGACCAAGAGAGATCCTCCTCCACCGGATTAAGGAAATCTATGTTGGATAATGAATGCAAAGGCTTCTCCATGCTAGCACCCTAAGATTCCTTTGGCGACATCCAGAGATACGTGGTGCACGTGTGGATCATGGCTAGAGGAAATATACACTTGTCCCTTGCGACATGATAACGAATCACATCAGATAATGATCAGAAATATCAACTAATAAATAATTCCACAAAAGGTACTTCATGTCAAATAATTAAATTATTTATAATAAACCTATGATGATCCACATTTGTGGTTCCGAGACTATTCTTCTTCGTTGTCTATTTCTGTGATTCGATCTGTGGAGTTTGGTATTTATCGTCATATTGATCCCGGATTAATCATTACAAATGAAAAAAAAATCCAAGTGGGAACATCCACCCACGAGCTTCCATTGTGCCCGTAACCATCAAAATATGACCAAGAACCCTATATCTAGTTCCTGAATTTTATTCTTCTTCTATCTCTTTATTTGTGTCCTCTAGTGTTTGTAACACTTCTTCCCATATCTCACATTCATTATCATTGTCACAATGATTTTGCATAAAAAATAATTTTCTATACTCAGGTAGGGACTCCCAAATTCTAATTTTAGGACCATTTAGTTTGTGACTTCAGGTATTTAATGTTAGGGTTTTAGATTTGGTTGTGATACACCATATAAATATTAGGTGGATTTTTATTTTTATTCAACTTGAAAATGTATGTTGTATTAAATATATTATTCCACTCAAAAAATCAGGTTTTTACAAAGTATATATCATCAATTAGAGAGTTATAATACTGTAGTATGTCCAACTTGTAGTGATCCTGTGAAAAAATCACAACATTTACTTTTCTTTTATTTATAATACTAATTATGTCTGCTAATTAACTTTGATAATTAATCCATATTATTTAAATTTTAATCTAATCTATTCACCCATAGTAATTTTATGTCTCCTATCTCACATTAAATAGAGTTGGATAATTATTTTGAGGTTATATGGTCTCCCCTAATGTCGTTATGATGATCTAAATGGTTTTGTAATATGAATAATGATATTGTTCTACTAGATGAAGAGGTTATTACTATCATAAAGAGCCAAAACAAAACATGAGGCTTGACATCATTTATTAATTTACATTATGAAATAAATTATTAAATTTTATAATCCCACATGAAAATACACTATATTTAAAACTTATTTCTGGGAATGAACTGGTGGTTAACTTTTGGATTATATAATAACTCCCAACTAAAAAGACCATGATAATTTGGTATCCGAGGAGCCATAAATTGTTGTATGTCTATATATGGTAGAGGAATGATACAACATGATCGAGCGGGATAGATCCAATAATCTAGATGATCAATATGAGGTAATATTATTATATTTTTTAGAGTAGCCTATAAATTTAATTATTTTGTTGTTTTTCCTTTTTTTATCATAATAACTGGAAATCATTATTTTATAACTATTCCCTTTTGACCTAATGTATTATTATTGATGTTTTTTTATTTTATGTTCATATTATCATATATTTTTATCAAATTTTATTATTTATTAATATTTTGGTGAGATGTAAGAATGATTTCATCTGAATGTGTCGTTGTATGTGATGGATCTTAGAATTATGTATCTCCAACTATATTTCATAATGGATGTATAAGTATTATGGGTATTTTTATAGATGTACCTAATTTTAAATGTTATAGTTTATTTATACCAACTATTCTGAATAATTGGTTTGTTATATATATATATATTTTATAGTTCATGGATTCTTGGATGTTATCCCAATTGAAAAAATCCAGCTATTTGATTTTGGATCTTAGCCTGTTTTAGAATAAATCATTGCATGAATCATGTTTGTCTTATAAAATTCACATGAAATACATGTTTGTGTGTTATTTATACAATATATTATATTTTGATCTATTCAATGTGTTAAAAACGTACAATATTGTGGTTTATAGTGTATGTTCATTTGTAATTCTATTTAGGAGGACCATGGTATGTATTTACTTCAGATGACTAGTCATGTGGACAAATAGAGGGATTCCCCTTCTGAGTATTCGGTTGAAAATTGTGTAAGGAGGTGTTGATAACTTAGTGGGAAAATATTGTTTTTTTATATTTTATGAAACAAACCTGGGGTTTTTATTATTTATGTATGGTTAAATATGTTTTAGTAAAAACATATATATTGATTTTAATATTGCTTAGAATGATGTTATATATAACAGAAACAAATGACTTTAATTAACTATATAAAGTCATGTTAGGGTGATGCAATGATTTTTTAAGATAATCGGCATTGAATGATCCTTTAGGGGGAAATTTGATATCAGTATTCTCAAAGATGGTGGGTACCATAAAAGACAGAGGTGATATTTGGAATTAGTTTCCTATCATGGAATGTAGTGGGGGTCCTACGGTGCGCTTGCTGTCTACAATGAGTATTAATTTGATAAGTCCTAATTGTTTTTTGACGATGAATTATATTTGTAACATCCTAGGTAAATAAAGAACATGATAATTTTCATATTTATTAATATTTGTGAATTTAATATTAATTCTACAATAAAGGGGATTCTATGTTCGATGGAGTACCTGATACACAACAATGGGTTTCTTTGAAATCTTATGTTGTACACTAACAATATAATATTATTATTTTAAATGGTAGTTATTTTCTAGCCGTTGTATTGGATGGAATGAATAGAACTATCTAAAATATGATTATATATGTTTATTAAATATTTTTACATTTATCCAATAAAATTTATAGGCTTTATATATGTAATGAATTTGATTTTAAGCAAAAATACACTAATATTCACTAAAAGGTCAATTTATAGCCTTTAAATGGAGAAACCTCTTTAAATCATTCTCTTCCATTTATATGTTCTATTTGAAAATATAAAATTCTTCTTTATAATCAGGACACAAAAAAATACATTGGATGAAATTTTGGTATTTTTCTGATCCTGTTCATTTTTTAATAAATAGTGAAAAAAACTATATTTTAATTCAAAGGTGCTTTTTAATATAATTTATTGATATGGTTATATTAACTTTTTAATTGGTTTTAAAGTGTAATTAGAATATATTTTTACAATTTAATTTAAATTTGGTCATTGGACAAAATTTCATTTTGAAATTGGACATAAACAAGTGTCAATATTTTGATAGTTATTATTTCTTAAAAACAAGTTATTTGTTTTAACATCGGGAATTAATTTTCAATAAAATTCTTCCACATATGGGTTTTCAATTTAGAAAAATATATTCCATATTAGGAAAAATTAGGTAAAAATTGTGTAAATAGGTAACTTTTTTTAAGTCATTTTAAATATTTACTTTAGTAAATATTTTATTTACCATGATTAAAGGGTAAATATAGTAAATAAAGATAAAATATAATATTATAATAACATTAAATTACCCTAAAATGTCTCTTAATCCTATTGGATGAAACATATCCGACCATGGGCATCCATGGGTTGAATATGGGACCCTGTGGAACCATATGGGAGTACTAATGACACATTATAATAATTAATTTAAAGTAAAGAAAAAAATGACATAAACAAATATCCATTAGTAAATAAATTTATACATGAGGATAAATAAGTCATCATTTTGAATATAAATATTCATTGGGAATATAAAAATATTTCCTACATCATGGTATTTTTTTATAATTTTTGGACATCAAATAAATTAAATTATATATGACACAATAATGATAAAATATTTACCTAATTAATAAATGATTTATATAAATAAGATTATAAATATTAAAAAAATATCCAAAACCTATCCAATTATTGTTGGATTCTTTTATTTCAATAATTAGTCATCTTAAAAATTATTTTAACGAATACTTGACCTTTTGAAACCAATGATGTGGTTATAATAAAATAATTGTTTGAAAATTTCTTAAAGAGCCCCTCCTCTCCCTTATAAAAAGCTCCAACTTCTAACTCATTCCTCACACTTTTAAAGCCATTGAATCATACAAACTCTAATAAAATTATCTCCCAATATCCATTTATTCTTCCTAGAAGCCTTACCTTTGGCAGAAAGTACATCAAGAAACCCGTTTGGTTCAGACCAAATGGAGTTTCAAGATCTAAAGGTAACGTTTTCTCTTAAGTTCTTTTATATTATTTTACTACTCTATCACTGTAACCTCTGTTTATTACTTTATTTTATAACATCAACAGTATCCTCATCATTCTAGGATGATGTTATGAGATTTATTCAAACTGCAGTTACACACACCTCTATCTAATGGGTATAGAACAGAATGTTCCTATAGAGGGAAAACTAACGCCTCACGAAACGATGATTGTTCAATTAACTCAGACCGCCTCTCATGGTGGCCATTATGATGGAACTATATTTATATATTATATAGATTATTTTTTTTATTTTCCTTATTATTCATGTATTTTTCATTTATATCATACCTTTATGGTTTCCATAATGGTTAAACGTTATAATTTTATTTTAGGAAGTGCAGACTACCACCCCCTCAAAGAGATATTACTTATTAATGCAGTATGTGGGATGTATAAAGTATGTAGTTAATGATATAATATATTATATTATATATTATGTATAATATAACTATTTATCATTATGTTTTCAATCCATTAAATATTAAATAGAAATGAAAGTAGCGTTCATGCGTACGTACGGATTACCGTCTCCTTGAATGGTGCATTTACTTTCTTATCTCAATATGTTATATACTAATATTAATACATGTATAAAATGAATATATATGATATATATGATATTTAATCATTAATATAATTATAGATATAATGGAGGTTGACCACATGGAAAAATTGTAATTATAACATGTTCATTTTAACTCAAATTCCAAACATCGACAAACTATCCGATATAAACTCAAATAATTAACTAATTATTATTATAAGGTAATAAGTGATATAAAAGAAATATAAAACATTTAAAAGGTTATTATAAAGTAGAAATTAACTTAGGATTATTATTCAGGAAAAATAAGTAACATACGAGTCATGTTCGATACGAGGTAATGGATTTCATATCTCACTTTTAATTCTGTGAGATTTCCATTGTTCACCACTTCTTTATTGCATGTGGTGTATTGTGTACTTATATTTTATATATATTAACAAAATTATATTTATATTCATCCTTTTATGTGAATAATTTGGGCGTTATTAAATTTTTCTCATATGACTCGATTGATTACATTGTGGTAAGGGTTTTTCATCTCACATTTTATTCTCGTGAGATTCATGCTATATTAGCCACTATTTCCTTTTTTTGTGGTGGATTTACTTCCTATGATTGTATTATTTTTGAAATATACTTAAATTTATTGGTATTTACATGTTCATTGTGGGATATTTCTTTTATGGGGTGTATGTTTCATATGTTACCATATCAGTAAGGGAACCTTTCACCCTCCTCTTTTTAAAAACCATCTTTTTGTGATGTCTTTTAATTTACATATTATAATGCTTGGATATGTTCTTATATATCCTTATTGATGTAAATTTTATTTCCAAGGGATGAGATATCCTTTTCACACACACAAACTTAATTTAGGAATTTTAATATGATGTTGTTAGGATGTTGAATTTCTATAAGAAAACATCTTAACTGAATATCAATTTTTTGGTGAACATCTACTTATTGATTACGTCATGCAATGAATATGTGTGAATATCCTCTGATTGATTTACACTAAATATCAACATATATTGGGTTTATTTATATTTTTCACACATAACTATGTAATTGATTTATCCATAATCTCAGGATACCATCTTTATAAGGGATTTCATCTCAATTTACATTTCCATTGAGACTTCATTGTGGATAAGCACCAATTCACTCTTATATGGTGTATATACTATACTTTTTCATATTATATCATGAATACCATTATTCTCATTATATTATTATTTCTTTATTAAATGTTATTCCAAAATTATTTGTACTCTAGGGTCTTTCCTTTTGATAGAAACTCTTTAACTAAAATAACTTTTTAAATGTTTTAAATGTTTATTCTTCTAAATCTTTCACATTTATCTCCATGTTTTAAATTTTTTTAAGGACTTATTCATACAGACAAGAATGTTTTGAAATTGAAATTTTGTTCAAAATCATCAAAGTGGTATGGAACCTTTGATTCAAAAAACTATCTTTATTTAATATTTTAAATGGTTTGGAAAATGGATTGATAAAAGCTTTGACTTTGTCAATATTTTGAAATGATATATTATGAATGCAATGAGGAAATTTTGTCTTTAAAATATGTTTGATTTATGGGTTAGGCATATGTTATAGCTATTGGGAATTTATTATGTATACGGGTGGTTCCATGATAAACCTAGGGTGGGTGAGCCCGAGATAGCTCTCTAATTCATTTGGTAACATGACCGAGGTAAACGTTAATGTTTCTCCTAAGAGATTTAGGGAATATACTTGGTGGGAATTCCAAATCTAACTCCCTCAATAGCTGTGATATCTAAAATTTAAGTATGTTATATATGTCATATGTTACCTTTATGATTTATTATATTTTTGTGTTGTTCATAAATATTATGATTTCATGAGGTATGTTATGATTGAAAATTACGGTTTCATTGTTTATTATTTATTAATGTGATCACAGATTGATTCCTTATTTTATATCCCTTACTAAGCCTTTTAAGATCATCCCAATTTTTTGAAATTTTTTCCATAGGACTTATAGATGAATAAGGGTCAAGGATAGGATCAAAAAGAAGTCATGCTATCTAAAAAATGGAACTAGACATGACTCTTTTTTTAAAACGTTTTTATTTTTTGAAAAAAATGTATACTGAGGAAATTGTCTACTTGTAATATTCATGTTCTTATGTAAATGTTATGACCTAATTCTCTAAAACTCTAAACCTGAAAGGATCCCTAATGTTAATTATCAATTTAATTCATGATTATGTATTGTTTAAGGATGAATCCTTATAATTGGTATAGGAGGTCGGTTTAGACAACTATAGAGATTATAAGTTTTCATTAAACACATGGTTAGTCCCTATGTCTATTATTTCAATTAAATCCTTGTTTTATAACTTTTTGTAGATCAAGGAAAGTATTTTAAAAATGGAAGGAGGAGGATATAAAATGGCATTCCTATCTCTTCTTGATGACTTTCTAGAAAATATTATTTCAAAGTCGTGTCTTGATGATTGTGAAACTTTTTCAAACATACAAATCACTTGCATCAAATTGTTTGAGATATCAAATATCTCCACTATACATCTATATCAACATAGATAATGAGTTGTATTTAATAAAATCATACATTCAAAATCTTCTCATATTTTTAGGAAAGGTAAATAATTTCAAGAAATTTTCAAATATTTTATCTTATCATGAGATTTTGAAGAATATTATGATTTTGAAAAAGGTGTTAAAGAATGAGAACCTTGGGCAACCTATTTATATTTTCTTTTAAAATATATCCCATCAGCACATACTTATGGTTTTTTAAAAGAATATTTTATTGAATTTTTCCTCTAAAATTCGATCTGAATATTTTATAGAACTCATGTTTTATCAGATGTTTTAAAATTATATGTCATACATGATTTTTTTCCCAAACTATTTTTCTATGAACACCCATAAGACACAAGTTGTACAACATGTATTTGGATAATGGAAGAAAATGATTTTTATGGATCTCTAAATTATTGTTTCAATGCATGGACCTTCTACCTACATGAATAAGATAACGATGAAACAAAGTGGAAACCAGGAACAAGGTATGATGTTTCTTATTATTTGGAATAGTTTTATTTTATTATATGGAAGTCAAAATTGACAATATATAAGATATTGAGGTCTTAATGTGTTGGGATGGAAATTAATGGTATAAAAAAACCTTTGAGGTTAAACCATGTTATGGTTATTTTTGTGTTTTATATAAAGGAAAACACATAGACAGTGTGAAAACCCATCGTGTTGGACAATGTTGTTGGAATCGAATCCACAACCAATGTGTGATTGGGTTATATCACCTATCAATAAACTATGTGAAGTCCCTGGTTAGTGTGACATATTATTTCTTGTTAAATGATTTTATTGATCATGAATATGTTGATTTGGGATCTTATGTTTTATCAAATAGATATCCTTAGTATAATAAAATGATGTGGTGATTAATTGAAAAAGGTTATTTCAGAAGATGTTATCTATTTTTGGGAAACACTGTATGCCTATGAAAAATAGAATACATTGGGATATCAATTGAGGTGTAGTGGTGGAATTTTATTTTGAAAGATTATTTTTTTTATGAAAATAGTGTGATTTTTGTTATTTATGGAAATGATTAACCTATCATAGAGAATATGTGATATTAATAATTGTGCTTCCGTATGAGACTTTAATAATAGTCTATGTTTTTGGAGTTAAATTTTATTATTTTTTGTTTAAGACTATGTGATTATATACTTTTGAGTTTTTGATATCAATATTAGTTTGGATTATTTTGATAAATTTTAGGTACAACTGTGTATTGAATGGTCTTTCATGAGCATTGTGTACTTTTTTTATAAATGATTACACTTTTTGGGGATTATATGATCTCGTACAAACAATTTTAGTTTTATTTTATTTCTAAAGACAAGGGAAATATATAATCCTTCATTTGTGGATTATGTGATTCTCTATAACATGATTCTTCTGGTTTTTATGTTACTAAGTATTTTTGAATGCTCATTTATTAGAGAAAAGATATGTTTTTTGGTAGAAAATTATTAGAGGATGAAACTCTACTTGAAGGTAAGTATATTTCATTATGTTCATATTCAATCTAGTAAATTAATTCCTCAAAATATTTAAAAGGAATGTTAAACAAAAATATTGTTGGTTTACATTCCCATGTGGGAAATCAATGACCGTTTAACACATCATAATTTTGTGATTTTTTGGAGGTTAACTTTCTCCTAATCATGATTTATATCCCTCTACCTCAAAACTTGATCATTTGTTCTCTCTTCCATATCAATGTTTCCCTAAATGGAATCTGAGTATGGGTTATCCCGGGTGACCTTTGTACTTCTCCTTCATTCTTTTAAAGTGATAGTTTTACTGACACTTTTCTGATATGGGACTTTTAATGATGTTTCCAAGCATAGTTTTAAAATTGCAAGGATGCAATTCCCAAAAGGGGGAAGGATGTAACATCCCAGGTAAATAATGAACATGAAAATTTTCATAATTTTTAATATTTGTGAATTAAATATTAATTCTACTTTATATGGGATTCTATGTTTGATGGCATACCCGATATGCAACAATGGGTTTCCATGAAATCTTATGTTTCTCACTAATAAAATAATATTATTATTTTAAATGGTAGTTAATGCCTAATCATTGTATAGGATGGAATGAATAGAACTATCTAAAATATTATTATATATGTTTTTTGAATATTTTAACATTTATCCAAGAAAATCTAGAGGCTTAAAATAAGTAAATAATTCTATTTTAAGCATAAATACTCTAATATTTACTAAAATGTCGATTTACCGCATTTTAAGGGCGATCCCTTATTAAATTTACTTTTTGTCGCTTTTATATGTTCTATTTGACAAAATAAAATTTTTCTTTAGAATCAGGATTAAAAAATTTATTTTGATTGAAATTTTGGTATTTTTTTGATAATATTAATTTTTTTTATTGAATAGTGAAAAATATTGTATTGTAATTCAAAATTTCCTTTTAATATAATTTATTTATACGGTTATATTTTCTTTTTAAATATTTTAAAGGGTAATTAGAATATATGTTCACCCTTTAATCTAATGTTTGTCATTGGATGTAATTTCATTTTGAAATTGGATATAAACAAGTGTCAATATTTTGATAATTATTATTTCTTAAAAACACACTATTTGTTTTAACATCGGGAATTAATTTTAAATTAAATTCATCCACTTATGTCTTTTGGATTTAGAAAAATTTATAACATATTTTGAATCAGTGGGTCCAAACTGTGTAAATAAGTAACTTTTATTTTTATACATTTTAAATATTTACTTCAGTAAATATTTTATTTACAATGATTAAAGGGTAAATATAGTAAATAAGGGTAAAATATTATATTATAATAATATTAAATTACCCTAATATGTGTCCTAATCCTATTGGCTGATACATAGTTGACCATGTTCATCGTTGTGTTGAATTTGGACCCCATGGAGCCACTTGGGAGTAATAATGACACTTTATATTAATTAATTTAAAGTAAAGACAAAAATGAAATAAACAAATATATTTTCGTAAATAAATTTTTACATTGGGTTATATAATTTATCTTTTGGAATATAAAAATTATTTAAAAATCAAGAAATATTTTCTACATAATGGTATTTTTTTATAATTTTTGGACAGGAAATAAATTAAATTACTTATGACACTATAATGATGAAATATTTACCTCATTAACAATTGATTTAAATAAATAAGATTATAAATATTAAAATAATATCCAAAACTAGTCAAATTATTATTGGACTGTTTTTTTCAAATATGATTCATCATTAGTATGATTTTATTGAATATTAGATCTTTTCAAACTGAAGAAGAGTGTATAATAAAATAATTGTTTCAAACTTTCCTAAAGAGCCTCTCATCTCCGTTATTAAAAGAAATCACTTTTATCATATTCCTCACAATTCGCAAGGCTTTGCCTCATACAAACTCTGCTCAATTAAGCTCAAAAGATCCATCTCTTCATCTTAGAAGCCACACGTTAGGCATAAAGTACTTTAAAAAACCCTTTTTGTTCAAACCAAAGGGATTTACCCGATTTAATTGTAACATATTATGTTATGTTCTTTTGTTTTATTTTACTTCTCCAACCCCCTATACTCTTTTAAGTCCTTTATTTTATAACAAAACTAGTATCATCAATATACTAGGATGTTTTATGATAAGGATTCAAACTACACTTACACACACCTCCATCTAATGGGTAAAAAACATAATGTTTCTGTGGAAGGAAAACTAACGCCTCACGAAACGATTATTGTTCAATTAACTCCTATAGCCTCTCATGGTGTCCATTA
Source organism: Viscum album (assembly GCA_963277665.1). NCBI lineage: Eukaryota > Viridiplantae > Streptophyta > Magnoliopsida > Santalales > Viscaceae > Viscum > Viscum album. Next base: position 1,793,826,232 of record OY728121.1, read on the forward strand.
TGAAGGAACTGTGTTTATATTTGAATTATATTATGTTTTTAACTTCCTTATGCTTCTTTATTTTTTATTTATATCATACCTTTATGGTTTTCAAAATGGGTAAATGTGATAATTTCATTTTATGAAGTGTGGAATACCTCCCCCTCAAAGTGATATGACTCGTTAATGCCATATGTGGGATGTATAAAGGATGTAGTTATTGATATTATATATGATATTATAATTTAATTATAATATACCAATTTATCATTAAGTTTTCTTTCCAATAAATATTAAATCTAAATAAAAGTAGCGTTCGTGCGTACGTACGGCTTACCATCTCCATGAACGGTGCATTTCATTTCTTATCTCAAAATATCATGTACTACTATAAATACATTTATAAAATGAATATATATGATATATATGTCATCTAAATCAATAATATCATTCTGTAGATAATTATTTTTTGACCACATTGACAAAGTGTAATTATCACAAGTTGATTTTAATCTCAAATTCCGAACATCGACAAAATGTGCGATATAACCTCAAATAATTAAGTAATAGTTATTGTAAGGTAATAAGTGATATAAAAGTTATAATAAACATTAAAAATATTATTAATATTGTAGAAATTAACTTATGTTTATTATTCAGTAATAACAAGGAACATACGAGTCAAGTTGGACACAGGGTAAGGGATTTCTTATCTCACTTTAAATACGGTGATATTTCCTTTGCTCACCAATTATTTATTGCATGTGGTGTATTTTGTACATCCATTTGATATATACTATCACAATTATATTTATATTAATTTTATTCTGTGATTCATTTGGTGGTTATTAGCTTTTTCTCACACGACTCGACTGATTACAACGTGGTAAGGGTTTTTATCTCACTTTTAATTCCCGTGAGATTCATCCTATATTAGCCGGTATTTACTTTTTTGTGGTAGTTTTACATCTTATGATTGTATTATTTATATAATATTCTTTAAATTTTGGGTATTTACATATTCATTGATTGATATTTCTTTCATGGGGAGTATGTTTCGTAAGTTACCAAATCGGTAAGAGAACCTTTCACCTTCATCTATTTAAAAAACTTCTTTCTGTTATGTGTTTTAATTTACTTATTATTATGTTGGGATATTTTCTTTTATTTCTTTTATGATGTAAATTTTATTTCCAAGTGATGAGATATAATTTTCTCTCTCATCAACATATTATCGGAATTTTAAAGAGATGTTGTTAGGCTGTCAAATTTTTGTATGAAATCTTCTTTACCCAATTTTAATTTTTGGGTTAAGCAGCTACTTCTTGATTATGTTGTTCTATGAATATGTGGGAATAACCTTTGATTGTTTTACACATAATATCCTATTATATTTTATGTATTTATATTTCTCCCACATAATTATGTAATTTAATTATCCCTAATATAAGGATACCAACTTCCTAAGGGATGTCGTCTCAATTTACATTTCCATTGAGAATTCAATGTAGATATGCATCAATTCACTCTTATATGGGGTATATACTGTCATTTGGCATGTTATATCATGAATAACTTAATTATCATGATATTATTATTCATTTATTAATTGTTATTCCTAAATTATTTGTATTCTAGGGTCACTCTTTTTTTATAAACTCATTAACTAAAATATCAATTTAAATGATTTAAAGGTTTATTCTTCTAAATAGTTCACATTAATTTCCATGTTTTAAAAATGGTTTTAAGGATTTATTCATATGGAAATGAATGTTTTGAAATTGATATTTCTTTCAAAATCATAAAAGTGGTATGGGACACTTTGATTAGAAAAACACAATATTTTATATTTTAAATGGTTTTGAAAATGGTCTGATAAAAGCATTGATTTTGTCAATATTTTGAAATGATATATTGTTATTGAAATGTTGAAATTTTATCTTTACATTATGTATTATTTTTGGGTTATGAATATTTCAGGGATATTGGGCATTGTTTATGTATATGGTTGGTTTTGTGATAAACCTAGGGCGGGTGAGACCGAGATACCTCTCCAATGCATTGGGTAACGTGACAGAGGTAAATGTTAATGTTTCTCCTATGAGATTTAGGGAATATACTGTAATGGGTATAAAAAATGTGACTCCATATATATCTAGAATAGCTGAAATGTAATTATGTTATTTATTCCATAAGTTACTTTTATGATTTATGTTTTTAATGTGTTGTTCATAAATCTTATGATTTCATGAGGTATGTTATGATTGAAAAATATGGTTCTATTGTTTTGTATTTATTGATGGGCGAATGTATTCATTATTTATTTTATATCCCTTAATGATATTTTTATGCTCATTCCATGTTTTTGATATGTCTTCCACATGATATAATGATGAATAAGGGTCATTTATGGGATCATGGAAAAGTCATGTTGTCTAAAACATGGAACAAGAAATTACTCTTTTTTTTCAAGTGTTTTTAGTTTATTGAAAAAATGGATACTGAGTAGAATTGTCAACTTGTAATGTTGTTATATAAATTTTATGGCCTAATTAAATAAAACTATAAACATTAAAAGATCCTCATTGTGAATTATCTATTTATTTCAATATTATGTAATGTTTAAGGACATGTCCTTACAATATTTGTGTATTGGAATTATATTTTCTACAAAATATGATACATGTTAATAGATTATGCTCTGTAGGTTGTGATCAATGTATGATATGCTTTTCGTTCTAATAAGAGACATTATTAATAAGATATATTTTTATGAATTTTGGCGAGTTTGTGAGAGGTAATTTCAATGGGAAACAACATAGAGGGGTAATCATGGGTGATGTTCATTGGAAAAGGGATGTGAATTCTAGTGGATGGGGATATCCCTGGAAATGTATGATATAATCATGGTGATAAAACATTTGGTTTTAATGGTATAAATAACAATGCGTGTATGTTCTTTGGTATTGAGGCAATATTTCAAGGGAAGGAAAAATTCTATGCAAAAAACATCTTATTTCATATGTTCTTCTAGGAAATTTGTTAGAATATATAGTCCCACTTTATTTTTATAAATTATTATGGTAGTGGGTGGCCATGAATTTAGTTCATGGAATAATATATGTTCTTTGTTTTGAAGAGGATTTTTGAGGGTACTCATCATTGATTTAGACAAAGCTTCACATGGTCATTATTAGTGGAATAATATTTTGAGCAAATTTTTCATGAATCGCTACTCATGGTAGTATGATTCAAATTATATGATTGATTGTTACATAAATTTTTTTCAATTTTTTGGATGGATTATTAGGTATTTTATGTGGATAATTATTTTTCTTGTTGAGTTATAAATATATGTGTGGTCATGTATGATATGAGCATTGATGTTTAACAAGATGTCATCTGGAATTTTTATCTATTGTTTATATGAAAATAAATGGTGTCCCTATTTTGTGAGAAATAATCATGGAGGCATCGTGTTTGGTGGAATGGATGATATGAGATATGATCCTATTTGGTTATTGATGAGATGGTTTGTGTGGCTCGAGAAGTGTGATAGACATATGATATTAGATCCAATTGAGGATACACTCAAGGAGACATGAAAGTGGAGATATTGGTGTAGATTATCCAATTATGTATCTTAGCGTGAGATCATCATTATGAAAAGTAGATTATTTACAATCATGCTTATTTTTTCCTATGATCTAGGAATAATTGGTGAATTAATGTAACATTTAATCACAGAGGATCATGTGATTATTGAACTATTAGACCATTGTTCTTGGTTAAACATGGGATATTGGTTTTAGATATCATGATTTTGATCTAATGAAGTGATGATAATGATATTACATGGGTGGGTATCATCATATTTGTTGGGGTAGATGACCCTCCTACTAAAAGGGTCATAGAGATATGAGATTGGTCATAGGATGGTTGTGATGGAACCAAATTCTAGCATTGGTGTAAATTTGATATAATTAGTATCCTTCAATAAAAAGTATATATAGACTATCATTTATATTTTTTATTTATTTATGATATTTGTATTGGTATAGGGATAAATGCGAGATGATCCATGGCGGTTCAAATCAAAAAAATATTGGTTCTCATGGTATATCTAAGAAGACGGTTTTCATTGGTTCGTAAAACAATTGTGGGAATCACACCCATTTTTGAATTCAGTAATTAATGTGTTATATTATGGATAAAAATTAATTTTTGATTTAAGGAATCATGATTGGGTAATTATATATTAATTTGTTGACTGAGATAATTTTTTTTTTGAAAATTTGGTGTGATGATGTTTGACTATAATTTCATGTGATTGGATGTGGTGTATTGGAAACCACATCAGGTATATATTATTTGATTCGAGGGGTGTGCTTAAATTTTTATCCATGGATTTTCAAGGCCATATAAAATATTTGATGCACTTTTTTATCGTTTGTGAGACCTGAATGATTTGGTCTGTACTTTAAAAATGAAGAGTTGTATTACATTTCCACTACTTGTTTCATTTATGTTTTTGGTGTTGTCAATTGGAAACTACATTGAATTCTTTTTTTTAAATTTGAGATGTGTTTTTGTCATAAATTATAAAGGTTGGGAGAACTGTGAATTAAGATAATCTATTATGACCATATATATAATGAAGGGAGCTCTATAACCCAAATGGTTAATGGGATGATGAAACATGGGTGTGTTATAATGGATGTCAATTATGGAGTGTAATCTTGACTTATTAGTGAGAATAATTAGCGGTGTATCATGTATACTATTTTTCCCTTCTATTTTGACCTCATATATGGAATATTGTTCATAATACATGAATTTATTGTTTCCTTCATCATTAAATGGTGACTAATACATGATGATATGTATGGTTAGATGACCACAAGAGATTCTCAAGGGTGAGAATTATTATGGTGGGGAGGTTGTAACAACCCAAATCTGTGCTGGTGGTTATATTTAAAGAAAATTGATAATTCAATGTAGTGGGTGGGATTTTTGAGATTTAGAACTTGTAATTCTATTTGTAGAAATTTATTTCCCACTAAAGGGTGTTTTGGGATGTGGAATGATTTTCTGGTGGTAATCTAGAGGTTTTGTGGATTTTAGATGATAGATTGATGCTTTTGTGACTAATGGCGTTTCCACTATATTGGTTCTGAATGTCAAGGGTTAATTGGTTGGTAGGGTAGGGGATATGCCTCAATCTAAGTCCCCCCATTAAATTGGTAAATCTACTAGCTCACTACTTTGGGTTTTATGATGGAGTTACATTTCCCCATTGAACTTTTAGAGGGGGAGACATATTTTTCCCTTGTTTTTAATATGCAGTAAGACTCATCTCTTCTCATTCAACATCCACGTTACCCATAAATATTGGGTTGTTTTGGAACCATTATTAATTTAAATAAGGTAAGAATCCTTCTCTATTGGGGTACTTAATACTACTTCATTAATCATTTATAATTTTTATTTTGTCAATTTAGGTATTTATTTTAAATTTTATTATAGGGTAGTGAAATCGTATTGGAATAACAAGGATTTATATAGCCTATATAGAGGATGTATCAAACAAAAATTTGCATTCCATTGCACACTATTGGTGATGTATATCACAATTATTAATTTTATCAGACTTTCTATTATATAAAATTAAATTTTTAGTTGAATTGATGTCTCGTGTTATAGAATTTTCTTTGGATGATTTTGAGACTACATTAAAAACATCTCATTGGTGGGTTTTTATAGTGATGTAGAAACATCAGCGCCTGGTGACTTTGTTTATGTTCTTATTTTTTATAAATTAATTAATCATAAATTCTAAAATTATTTATTTAATGACTATTTGAATGAGTGCGGATCTTTTCATGACTGTGTGATTGGGTATCTAATTGTTGGTCGATGGAAATATCCTAGTGATAGAAATTAGTATAATTTACAAATGGATACCAATTTTTTTGCTCTCTGTGGCACCTAAAATGTACAATATTTTATATTATTGATATTTAATGTTTTATTTTATTTTTTATTTTTCCATTTATGGTTATTAAACATATTTAATTTAATTAATTTATTAATAGAGATGTGAGGAGCCTACTTAAATTAAACAATCTTCCATGTCTACAATGGTCCTTGTGATATCATGATTTCCTCAACAACTAATTGTTATAACCATTATTTCCATTATTTATTACTTTTTATCTAGTACACCATGATTTTTTTATTTATGATTAATATTTCATAGTTAATGAAGTTGTAGGATCACTTGGAGATATCATGGTAGAGGATAGAAATGTGATGATATGAATAACCAAGTGGATAGTCATGTGAATTCAAATTGAGTTAGTTCGTTTATAATACCAGGGAGATGGTCATGGTGTGTTCTTTCCCCAAATAGTTGTCATATATTGTTTTGGTGTTTTATAGAGAGTCTAATGGATAGGCTGGTCACTTGGTCAAGCCTAGTTGTTATTTCAAATTGGAATGTCATGAAATTATCACCTTTTTCTATACATATATACGATTTTAGGGATTTGTCAAAAAAATTATTGGTAGAACGTTGTATTATTAATGTGAGTAATGTGTGTTGACTCAAAGGATATAAATTTTATTTAGGGACCCATATGAGTTTTTAAAGAAATGATGAGTTTCCACAGACTCGATTGATACACAATAAAAATGTGACAGTAGTTCGAGGAAGACTATGGTGTTCATGATTGGATAGGCAGATAGAAGCCAATTCTGTATAGAGAGATATATACATATATAATGATATTTGATATATTATATTGTATTGGAGTAGTTTGTAAACACTCTAATGGTGGTCATGACATGATGTGTAATATACACTCGGAGTGGTTGTTAAACACCCTCTCGGTAGTCATGATGTGATATGGTCTACCACTATAGAGATATTTGAAAAATATATTAGAATGTCTAGTAATCATATTCATGAATGTCTTGATATTATGTAGAATAATCACATTGATTAGTTTAGAAAAACTCCCTTAGAGTGGTCATGATGCATTGGTATACTGAGGACACACTTAGTGGATCCACATTTAGAGGATGTAACCCACACAATGTACTGATTTTGGATGTAGTGTTGATAATTCCCCCAATAGGTGGTTAATAAGGTTGTAGAAGATACATATTGTTCCTAGAGATAATTCAAAACATGATGAAGTTGGTATTTCCAGCCATATGTGTCACTATATAACATTATGTTAGAAAGAATATAATTATTTATATGCAATAGTAAAGTATTTATTATGAGAATCTAACATGAACATACACTGCATTTATTGATTTTTTATAATAAAATATTGTTTTTCCATAATTATTTATTAATTCACACACATATTGAGAGGAAATGGAATTTGGTTACTTAATAATCCATCCCTTTTTATAGTTTTCGGATAGGCTAAGGCCCGATATAACCTAATCAAGAGGGATAGCTTGGATGAGACTGGAGATCAAGATGTGGTTATTCTCAAAGGTGATGTATATACTATTATAATTTTATATAATTATTATTTTTAATTTTTTTATCATTTTGGTCATTTTTCATTATTTTTTAAATAGTCAACATAAAATATTATTATTGAAGATTATAATAATTTTTATCCACATATTTAGGTGGATGGTTATTATTTATGGATTATTTTGGTTATTTTTTATAATATTATTCACTATGATATGGGATTATAGTCTCACCCTGGTACTATCCTAGACCTAAGTGGATAGTCACAAGTATTTGACATATATTGAGGCGTTACTAAGGACTAGTCACCCTCAATCTTGTAAATGTTCATAGCTATCCTTATCAGCAAATGATGACATCCCTTTTTTGTTCTTCAACATGCACACTTTTTCAATTTCCCATATTTTTCAAATAAATAATATCACAATTGAGGCTCTTAAAATAATATAATTAAAAAATATTTAATAAAAAATCATACATTTCTTTACCACAAATATATGTAACTCAACTAATAAGTATAATTATGAACCATTGTAATTCGATTATTTCTTCAAATTTATCATTATATTTATACTAAATATACCCAAAAAAATAAAATCTCATTAAATATTGAATATTCAATAACTAGATTAAATGTATTAATATATTTTAAAACTATGTATACCCTTGATTCCAATACTCAATTCAATATTTATAATAATATTAATATAATAAATGTATTGTAAATACTCTTGATCCCCCTATTGATGAGTAATGGTGAAAGTATAAATAAAACATATAAATTAGATTAATTTATATTGATAATATGGATTATAAAATTAAAATTATATTAAAGTCAGTTCAAATCCCAAATGAAAAAAATAAATACTCTTAAGGAATAAATTGAGTCCTATATTTCATTTTTATACATCAATTTTCCTCCATAAAAATAGATAGAAAAATTTAACATAATTATACCATAGGAAATTAATTTTTAACCATTAATAGGTAAAATATTATTTCTCTATGTGATTATATTATTTTCTAATCATCACATTACCTATATTTAAATGATCAACACATGACAAAAACATTACATCTCACGTCTATGAAAATAATTTTTTTGATTCCCATTAATAGTGGAATAATTATAATAAACCCATTCCCTTCAATTAATATTTATATATCATTATATAACATATTATATTATTTCTATTTTTATATGTAGATTTGAATCTATTTTTTTTAAGATTCAAAGATGATATATTCTACCCTAAATAGACATGGTAATAAACAATAAATGAGGGTCAAAAATAAAAAAAGACACATCAAATATCAAAATTAAATAAAATTTATTCCAAACTTTATCCAGACATTTTATAATTATATTATTATGGGGTAAAATATACTTTCCATTAATGTTATGATTTCATACTAAAAATTTTCTCAGCATGTCCATTGCATAGGTTTGATCTTATTTATCCCTGTTCAAATTTCAGATTCTTAAATCTGTGCTTCAACCATTAAAAATTTCTTAACCACATATCCTTCTTTAGATGAAATATCACTATAGTGGTTAACATTTATGGTGGATTATTCATTAATTTTATCTCAACTCACTTGATCATGAATACGGTTTTCCATGAAAATGTGATTTTGGTTTTTTTATCTTTATCCAAAATGTATAATAGGGTTAATCAATCTAATGCTCTTTGGTAGTTAAGGAATGTGATCATTCATCTAGGGATCTTGGTTCATTTGAAATGTGCTAATTTATTACTCTATATTCATTTTCTCATCTTCATTGATTACTATTCACTACAGGTTCCCCTTGTATTCGTTTGATGATTTAATTGAGAAGATTCTTCAAAATGGTGATGAGGAGTCTAGTGTGAAAGGGAAACGATATATTGTATTTGTATGGGTTTCACGTATATAGCTATAGATTTTATATTTTTCTCAAAATGTATTATATATAACTAGTTTTACTAGTGATTACATGAGGTTATATCATATTATGTTTCTGGTGATGATTCCCAGTTGTAATGATAGTAGATTATGGGTACTGCATGTTTTTGATATGAAAAAATTAGAAAAAGGGAATGATTGAGTTATTTTCAAAATATTTTATTTTCACATAATAGTAAACATTATTAAAAAATGATTAAATATGGAAGAGTAAGATTTTGGGAAGCAATGTTATGATAGTTGATGTGGTAGATTTTGAAATTCAAGCCTACAGTTTCTAGAGAGTGAGACTCTTGGAATTTGATTTTAGTAAAGAAAAGGGCACCCATTAGGCATTTTAGAAACCAAATGGATGACGTTGTAATGAATGTTGTTGCACTTGAGACATTTATGGACCATGAACTTATACAGAGTACCATCCAAACACTTCGGGATATGGACATAGGGAACGAGAGTAGTGAGACAAGGAATGTGGATCATTCCATTTAGTCCCCAGATGCAAAATCCACCCATCTTATTGGGAGATTCTAAACCAGAAAAGGGGGTGGTGTGGCTAAATATGATGAATCATATCTTAGATTTCATCATCACATAAATGAAGATGAAATCCATGTTGGATATATATATTCAATAGGATGACTAATGATATTGGTGAGAATTAGTTGTGCATGCTAAAGTAGATCAAGTATTGTGTTGAAGGGATTTTGAGGGATTTTTCACCAAAAATTTATTTCCCCACATGTTCCAGATTCATAGAATAAAGTACATATTAAAAATGAAGGAGGAAAATATTTCTCGTATAGATTATATAACAAAATTCATTAATTTATTGTTCTTTTCACCCATTTTTTTATATTGTGTTTTCTTGAAGGTACACATCCTTGAATCATGGCTAAGGAAAGATATTCACTTGATTATTTTCATGATCTATATTATTGAATACACGGATATGGGAAATAGAGTGAATTTTGTTGAAAGGTACATATAAGGTGATATGGGATGAGGAGGTACTTTGATACCCATTGTAAATAGTGGAAAATTAAATGCAGGAGGCAAGCGGATTAGGGACACCTTTTTTCCAAGGGGTGATCATGAATCAAAATAAAATGGTTTGATTAGTGAATCTTTTATGGAGACCGATGGGAACTTCCAAATGTTTACAATGTGGTTCATTCTACGAAATAAAGTGAGAGTGTACAACACCACCTATAGAATTAGATAATTGCAACAAGAAGGGACATCATCAGTGCTATTGTATTTGTGTTCTGATTTTGGGTGGTCAGGACTCTAATGAGGTGTCAATTGTGTCATATACATCAACATGCTGAGGGGAGGAAATCAAAATTCATCATTTTAACAGAGATGAACCTAGTGTTTCTATGAATACCATAATTCCAAAAGAGGGGAAGTATCCATATGGAAATAAGGAACAATGTGGAGTGATGAAGAAATTAAATGGAGCTATACAGGGGATTGTGGATGATCAGGTTGGACAATCTATAGTAAGAGGTATGAATATTTTCAATTCTTACATTATATAATTGTTTCTTGATATTTCTATATCACATTCCTTTTTATTATCTCAGGTTGTTGATTTTATATTTTTAAAACTATAGATGATTCCCTCTATTATACAACTTTAAACTCTTCTTGGGAAAAGTAAAAATAGTTCCATATTGTGTTGAAAATGTTCAATAACCATTTATGGATCTAAGGAAAAAATAGGATTTCTCAATGCTGGAGATGTATTAATAAAATGTAATCCTGGGAAAGGATTGGTTGCAAAAAATCAAGGATCACATTGAATATAATATCATAACATCTAGTTTTAGGATTGAAAATGGCATCAATAATCTCATTAGAGGAGAATGAAATGATAAGAGAGGTGGAACGAGATTATTGGAACTAGTAGTAGGAAAAATGTCTTATTAGATGGATGAATTGATGTTGGTATCCATAGAATAAATTGTGAATATAAATTTTCCAACAGTGGTTTATCACTTTCTAGATGTGTTTCCTGAATGTTTCTTTGGGTTACCACCATTAAGGAATGTACAGATTATTATTTATCTCCTCCAAGGAACTAGTCCAATATCAAATTCTTCATAACGAATGGCACTAATAGAATTCAGATATCCAAAAGTGCATTTATAGGATCTTGAAGGAAACAATTTTATACGGCCATGAACATCCCTATGGGTAGCCCTAGTCATGTTCATGAATAAATCATATGGAACTCTAATGCTATATGTGGATTATCATAATCTTAACCATGTTACGATATATAACAGATATCAACATCCATGCATTGATGATCTATTCAATCAATTGAGGGAAGCATGGCAGTTCTCCAAAAATTGAATTGGGAATATCATCTCCCAAATTACATGTTTGGCAGGAGGATATTCCAAAGACAACATTCATAAATAAACATGGACATTATGATTATGTTGTAACACATTTCAGTATTATCAATTCACCTAAGGTATCCATTGAATTCATTAATAAAATATTTTAGCAATATATGGATTATTTTTTTATATTGTGAATTGACGACATATTTGTGTAATCATGGAAAATGTATATGTATAATAAAAACATATATAGAGTGCCAGAAATCTTGATAGATCATCATTGTTATGCCATATTATTAATGCTATAATTTTTGATACTATAGGTACACTTTCTTGGGCTTGTAATTTTTGAAAGAGTTGTTTCAGTGGATCCATAAAAAATAGAAGTTGTTATCTCTTAGAATCCACTAATTAATTTCTTTTAGATATTGAGTTTTCTTGGATTATATTTTTATTAATAACACTTTATTCACTAATTATAATTATTAACTTTTCCATTCATATCATTTACAAATAACAATTTTCCTTTCCAATGGACAATTAAATCAAATAAATCTTTTCAAGAGCTAAAATTTCTCCTTACATTAGCACTTATTTTGATATTTCAAGAATTCAGAAAAGGTTATGTGGTGTATTTTGATGCTTCATGACCAAGGTTGGGATGTTTCCTCAACAATTTATATCATGTAGTTGAATTTTGAACAAGTATGTTGAGTGTTCTTGAGAATAATTACCCATTACATGATTTGGAGTTAGATTCATTCATCCATGCTTTAAAAACATGACATCTTTATCACTTTGGTGAGAAATTGACTATGTTCGCCTATCACAAGAGGTAAAAACAAATTTTATCACAATGATATTTGAATATGAGATGAAGGATATGGATATAGTATCTCAAAATTTTTTAATTTTAATTAACGTATACACCTGGTAAAGTCATTTCCATGGTTTGGGCAATATTTAGAATGTTGTATGCATATTTGGGAAAATAAGATCCAGAGGAGTGGTAGTTAATGTTAGTCCATGATAAAATGCATGTGTAATGAGATGAAATAGGTGATTTTTTCGTTTTCATTCTAATTTATATTATTACTAATTTGGTAATAATGTTAAAGGAGACATAGATATCTAATTCAGAATGTCTATCAAGGAGTTCGAAACTCAATGGTGGGGTGACCATCGACAGATGGAAGTTGGTTGAGAATTCAGTTTTGTGGCTCAAAAATTGGATGGTTTTACCTATTACTTATTAGGAGAACCTCCATAATTCTTATCGCCATTTAATAATATCTTTCCATCGTGGAATAAAGAATATGTATATGTCATTAAAAATGCAGTTTTGGTGGATCTGAAGGAAATGGGAGATGGCTAAGTTTGTTCAGGATGCTTGTCCTGTAAGAAAGTTAAGGTAGATCATTAGTGACCTTTTTGGTATGTTTAGTATATACCTATTCCAATGAGAAAATTGTGGTATATAGCTATAGATTTTGTTACAGTTCTCCCCAGAATAGTACATAAACATGGTTTCATTTGGGTGATTGTGAATAGGCTCATGAATTCAGCTTATTTAATTGTTATTCATGAATCTCATATGATGAATGATATATCCAAAATTCATATTTAAATAGTGGTTATGGGACATTTAATAATAGTTTTGATTGTATCAAATAGAGATCCATGTTTTACCTCTAATTTTTTTAAATTGATATATAAATCCCTTAGGGATCAGTTGACTATGATTATGGTGTATCATCCTCATATGGATGGGTAATTTTAAGGGATTATAAATGTTGGAAGACATGTTATGGGCTTGTGTAATTCATTTTGGTGGCTCAATTTAGGAGCACATTCCATTGGTTGAGTTCTCATATAACCATAGTTATCAAGCCTATATGTATATATAACGATTCATTTGAAGCATTGTGTGGGAGCCCTTGTTCTCCACTTTGATGGGTAGAAACATGTGTTACATAATTATTTTAGATGAGTAATTTATAAGAGACAACTGAAATGATTATGATGCTCACGAAGTGGATTGAGATGACTCTGATTCTTCAAAAATCTTATACGGATCATCGATGATGAAAATTGGCCGTCGTAGTTTGTGATCCTGTGTGTTTAAGGAGAATTTAAAGGATTATAAGTATATTTTTTTGGAATAATATAAATTTTTTTCCTTGATACGTATTCCATTTTTGGATATTGGAATTGGTGGTTGAGGTGGAATATCATTTGGAATTGACACCACTGGTCAATGCAGTGCCTAATGTATTTCACGTATCTTAATTAATGAATTATCAACATGACCCTGACCATGTGATTATAAGGGATCACATTGACTAAGATCCAGATGATTCATTTTTACATATCATGATGTGGATTGTGGTTATGAAAGAGAACATATTCCATGGAAAAAAATAATCATTCAGGTGTATGTTTTGGGGAAATATGGTAAGCCTCTAGAAGAGACTCTAGAATATGAGAAGGAAATGAAAGAGCAGTGGCCAAGACTCTGGGAGACAAATGATAGGTTTCCACTTTCTGGGAATGGAAGGACCAATGGTGGGGAGAATTTATAACACATGATATCAATTATGTAAACACATGTAATGATTTTTACATATATAATGTATATGGATGATGTTTGGGAGAACATGGAGAACATTTTCAGTGTTTTGGGTAGCTTATGTATAGGTTTCTGGTTAGTGAACTAGTTTTGAAAATTGTGAAGCACCTATAAGAAACCGTGAACAGTGATTTAGGGGAACAATAGAAGTTGAACAGGTGGTTCAGTGGTTTTCCAAATACTGTGAATGGCTAGTCGAAATAGTTCTCTTTAAAAAGTGGTTTTGGTTTTTTGCACAGTGGCTTCAACATAGTTAGTGCATTGTTTGGAAGTATTGTGAGATGGTTGTGAGAGTTTTTTTTCTTATGATAGTTGATGGCGGTGGTTAGCTCATGTTTTTCAAAACTATGTGTCTAAATTATACACAGTAAGAAACCACATCCTTAAAAAGAGGATCTCTATATTCTTTCTATCAAACCCTTTAATTTTTCCTACTATGTCACCCAAGCTCATTATTTTTCTTTCCCATGTAATAGGGGAGGTTCTCCTATTTTAATAAGAGGTGGCCCAATGTCTTACCTTGGTCATTATAATATTATTCCCCATGATACATGATCATTCTTAGTCATTCATGGTGTTTTTCATAGATAAACGTCACTCACTCACTCACTATGTTTCTTATATTTACACACAATGTGGATTTATCTATGTTTTTGGATGAATAATATGTTTATATTTGGTCTTTTTTATGATGTGGAAGTATATCTATGGTGGGTTCTTGTGGATTCAACCTGGTTTGGTGACTTTTTTCATGTCGTTTATCATTTCCCCTAAAACTCTCAACTTGGGTGGCTTCACTCTCGAATAATCTTAGTATAACTGATAATCATTATTTCAAATGGATTTAGTTTACTAGTTTATGTTAAATTATGTTAAAAATCATGATACAAATAATCTTTAGCCAGGATTTATGGTTTTTTATGAAATTTTATAATTGTGGTAATTTGTTGTGCAATGTGATTTAGCTTCTTGATTATAAAATGATGATTTTAAAATATGGAATATTTTTTTTGAAATAGATTATTGGAAATGGTTTTCAATATAATTTTTGTTTTATTGAAATGGTTTTGGCATGGTTGTATTGGAATGGTTTTTAGGATTACATGGTGTGTGTGTTCATATTACCTTTATGAAGATTTGTGGAAATATGAACGTATGATCTGTTCTAAAGGTGTAACGAATGATGGGATATAATTTTTTTTATTAATTGGTTTATCAATGAGTGTTTTCCCATGAGTATTGAAATATCAAAATAATTAATCCATGGATTTTGGTGTGGATATGAGAAATGGAATGGTTATTCCCAAGGGATCTTGTGAATGGTTTCAATGAATTTAATGGATTATTTATTTGTAAAAAGTCTTTTGTTGGAAATCTAGTTTATGTGTCTCTTATTTATATTTGTTTAAAAAAAATTTGTAAAAAATATATAAACAATTTTATATAAGTGTTGCTAACTTTTCTATCATAGTGGTGTGAGTAAGGAATTCATTGGGGAAAACAGACTAAGTATTAGTACTCACCCATGCCATAGCACATTGGTGATTTGGAATATGTCATCTATCGAGACACGAGAAAAGGTAAAGTATCCAACATATTTAACAATAACTCATGATAGTTGTGTTTTTTAGTGAAGTTAGAGCATGGTGGCGCTAGAGCTTAGATTATTTTGATTATCCTATAGTTTTATTAGTTTTTTATTAGCAATTTATTTTGATTTTGTAAACTTCCAATGAGGTAAATAAATTTAGAATGATTTTGATAAATGAAATGTTATGTTTTCTTTCATTTATATCAATTATAATATAGAGGTTTTTTTCTTATTGATTAATTGGATTGTTGATTTAATCTAATAGGGAAAATGTTTTTCCAAATTATTGAATCCCTTCAACATTTATTTCTATCTTTACATCTTTGGGATATTTCTTAAGGCATGGTAACATCTCACCACCCTCCCAAGATGAAGAGAAGGTGTGGGATATTACATCATCTGTATGGTGTGGTGACGAATAAAAGAGTCACATCACTTCATGAAGGCAATAGTCCAGGTGTACATGAACAATGCTATCATCTTTTTATTGTAAAAATAAAATGATATTATTTATTTTCACAATGGTAAATATTTCATGAATATCATAATAATATAATTTATATCACATAATATTTTAACCTTTCTCAATATATCCATCTATATGAAGATCTAGTGAATGACCAATAACATCACTTTGTGAGACAGCAGTTCATCATACACTTGAGCTACAATGTCATGACCACTGTAGAATATAAAGTAAAAAAAGGTATATATTTTATAGGGAATAAAATTGTTTAATTAAATTATAAATATTATTTATATATATTGTATATTCATCATCATAACCTATCATATTATGTGGTAATGGAAAAAATAATTTCATAAGTTTGTGTGGTTGTAGTCTTATGTATACACAGATGATGATTTATAACCCAATTGATAGAAGTTAAGATACTTGTAGTTCATTACCTTGTAAAAACAAAATAAATGAGTATTAAAGATACTATGATAATTATATAATCACTAATTAATATGAATTTATGTAGCTATGGTAATTAATAAAATAAATTGCTCAATGGATAACATGACCTCTTCTTTAGCTTTCCCCTTAGGTTTGAAACAATTCCCTTCCTAAGAAAGAATTATGATAAAAATATGTATTTTATAATGAGATTATGGAGTTTGGGAAGTTATTTTGGAACTAAATTTATTAACAAATTAGGTTTTAATGAGTGAATAAGATATCAGAGTGGGTGGCCATTTATAAGTGAGTTGAGTGGCATATTAGTAAATTTCTTAAATGACTCTATCATACCCATGTTTTTCCCATGACAAAACATAAAAAATTGTTAATTATTGAATATATAAGATATAATGTAAATATTTTTCAATAAAAAAATTTATACTCATTTATCGGTCATTTTAACCCTTATCTTCTAAGGTTAACCCTTATAAATCGTCTTTTTTCCTTAATCGTAGTAAATAAATTTTACTCTTTTCACTATTAAGTTTGGAATTAAAATTAATTTCAAATTATTTGAAAATAAAAGTAATTATGATCAAAATTTTAGAATACATTTTTCCAAATTATATTCACATAATTGGAAAATTTTATTTTAAAATTAGTGCAGTAGATGCGATGAGAAAGGGGGTTTTGTTTAGAAAAAATGTTCAACAGTTGACAAATTTTTTATATTTAAATTCAACATGTAAAATTAAAAAATTAACCAAATTAGACTAATTTATAAAAAATTGAACTAAATTTCCATTAAAATTAAATAAAAATACAAGTCAACCCGATAAATGATTTAAACGAAATGGTGGGTTTTAATAAAAATTCCACAGTTTTCACTATTCATCAAAAATGAATATTTTCCAAAAAAACCAAAAATTATCCCTATGAAAATTTTGATATGATGATTTAAAAAATGTATATTCTTTTTCTTATAAATTTTCAATAATAGTTTTAAATTAATTTTATATTATGTGTAAAAAGCATGAATTAACCATCATTTAGAAAAATGTTGTTTTTCAGAAAATACTTTGGTTTGTTTTAAATGATTCATATTTTATTAGTAATAAATACATAATAAAATTTTGTTAAAAAATATATTTTAATAACTTATATTATTTTATTCATACTAGCTATTCCAATAACTTGGTGATAAATTTCAATTTAAATTATAATATTAATGGTATATTTTTTATTGTTAAAACTATACCTTTTAGGTAATGCAAGATAAACATAGAGTTTCATGTTTCATATGCCATAAAATAATAATATATTGTATTATATTTTAATTATGATACAAAAATAAACATTATAAAAGTAATAAATAATTAATAACTCTGAGATTTAGAAGATTCAATGATCATGAGCGATTTGATGACAATATTGATAAAAAACTATTAAAACTCATAGAAAGCATGGAGGAAATGTGTTGGAATACCGGAAGATTAAAAATTTATAATGGAATAAAATGAAATTGGAAAATTCCAAAATCTCATAGATGTAACTTTTAATAACTAAATCCATCATCTCTTAGGGGTAACTAACAATATGATAAGTATGTTGTATTAAAAAATTCATTGGAGGGCTATAATAGACCCACGAGTCAATTGTTTATAATGTAACCATCCAACCATGTTTCATAAAGGAACCTCCCATACAAGGATTATAATTTCACAAAACGTCATTTATTTATTCCATAACCATCCATAAATAATTTATATAAATTTACATATTCCATCGATCTATCAAATCATTTGGAGGCTTTTACAATTAAACATAATACCTTTGAAGGAAAATATCACCCAATTTTTTTTTCTGAATTAACCCATAAAAAAGATATGAGTTCCATTGAATTATATTTAAAACTATCGAAATAAATTCATAGAAATAAAAATGATGGAATAATTTTAATATATAACCCTTTGATCATAAGAATATAATATTGGACATTTCAAATTTTCAAAAATAAATTTTAAAAAACATTTAATCCATTTTATTGAAAACCTGAAAAATATTCTTTTAAATTGACATATTTTTAATTAAAAATATCATGATTATTGAGGAAATTTTTTATATTTAAAATAAAAATGGAAATAATAAAAAATAAATCCATTGAAAATAATATTTATGAGTCTTTGAAAAGCCATTTATTTGTAAAGTGAAAAAATAATGATCCCATTCACACATCTGGCAAAAATAAAAAGTGCCCTATTGTCAAAAAAATCTTCATAGGAAATTGTAATGATATTAAAATTAATTTAAAATTTTTTTAAACAATAATTTATTTATATTTAGTTAAATCCTTCAGAATATTTTAATGACCATGGATATATAATAATAACTATTAATAACCACATATTGAAATAAAGATTTTTTACATAAAAAATATAATTTGGTCTCCTTAACTATAAATTAGTGAAAATTAAAGGTAATCTTTTAAACCTTATAAATTACCATCTGATATTAATAAATATATTTTTATGAAATTAGGATCATATAATTTCCCTTTAATGAACCTTGATCATAACAAACCACAAAACAAATTAGATAGTAACATAAATTATTTTATTCATTACATAATATTAAAAAAAACTCAAGGAAAAAATTATATGATATGGCTCTATAAAATATGTTAGTACATGAAATAATAGGTTAAAAATTAATTCATTGTGTAATCAATACATTATGTAATTATATCATGGTTCACATTAAGAAACATGTCTCAATAAAATGAACCTGAGACAGGAAAAACCCTAAGAACGCACATATAATTGGAATTTGTAGTTTATCCTCGAAGGGATAATGTATGGAATTTTAAATAAACGTAAAAAAATTCATATAAATTATAATACAACTTATATATCTACTAACACATAAAATTTTTATAACAATGTAAATGAAGAAGTATTATAACACAATAAAAAGAAATTAGGTTAAGGAGAAACATTCCATAAGCTCCAAATTGGAATCATTGTCCATTAAATCTTAGATAATGTAATTATATTAGTTATTTAATTTTAAAATATCATGTAATAGTATTATTAATTATAAATAAATAAATTATTTCATTTTTCAGTGATATTTTTAATTATGTAATCGGTTAAGTCCATGTCTAGTGTTTTGGGGACATTTAGTTAATAATTACAAAGTGAAGTTTATAGGCCAACCATGGACAAGGGTGTAATTTTATATTCATCAAAATAATAATAATACTAATGTAATTATAATATTAAAATAATATATATCATTTTATAATAATATATGAAAAGGTGTTATGAAAAAATTACACCGACTCCGAAGGTGGTAGTCCACACATATTCACATGAGATGATTTTACATTTCATTGGATGTAATGTAAAAGAAATAATTTATTAACTTTAAATAAACATTATAATTTTATAAAATTAAAATATATTTTACAAATAAATCCAAATTACAATATATTATAGTATTTTTTGATAAACGATATATATCGTTATATAGACATGGTGGTCTCAATGTAAATATGTGTAATGATTATTTTATTAATGATTGGAATGGTTTGAATATATATGATATATTATATTCCAATATTAATTATCATATAATTAAAATCTTATATAAATATTAAACTCATAATAATAACCTTTCATGAAAATAGTGATAAGAAATGAACTACAATTGTTCGTGAGAAGGTAGTCTGCACATGTGCACCAATGATGGATTTGTTTTCCATTAGATGGAAATGGTGATGAATAAGGTTAATATATTAAAATAATAAAATTTTATAATATATGAGATATATATATATATTAATATATTTGAATTTATTGGATAAAATTATTTCTGTAGAAGAATACATAAAATAAAAATGTTTGGTTAGGACGATTACATCCACATTGAAGAGCCTCCATTGGATCTCTCCTTAAGAACCATAAAGATGGTATTCTAATAAAAAAAATTATAATATATATATTGAATTTTAATTTAGGGTATTTAGGAGATTTTCAATAAAGTTTTCTTCATATGTTTGATGATGATATGAGGGGTGGTGTCCTTTTATAAGTGAGGGGAGGGGTACCCATGTTATTACATAAAGCCTAAAATTAATGTAAATTAATTTTATGGTTTTTTTGAAAAAAAATCGATATATATTTAATATATGGTAAATAAATTTTAAAATAATAAAATAAAATAAAAATTATACTTGTATATGTGCTGTCTCAATACTTATCTCAATGTTTTAACCCCCATTAACCCTTTTGAGGATTACCTTGATATCAATGTTTTTCTACTATTTGTGGGTATTGAAACTCACTATAAAGGGAAAAGTAATAAAAATGTGGATAATGTATGATATTAAATTACATTTCCAATTAAATTTTAAAATGATAATGTTTTTTTAATTTCAAATAAATTAATGAAAAATTATTTTTAATAAGATACCGCTCAATTAATTTGTGGCAGTATTCAAATAGTTGAATTTCATGAATATAAATAATGTAATTTAGTATAAATATAAAATTTAATTACTACCCTAATAAATATTATATATATATAATTATTTTCTTACCCGCCTAAATCAACATAAATATATTAATTTATAATTTTTAAATCATTTACATTATTTTTATAAAGATTGTCATGACCCCCTCCCACCAAAGACGCCTCTCCTGAGCTGGAAATGGTGAAAGGAAGATGATGACCCCTTATTCCCTCCTCCAGTAGGCCACGGAGTGGAGACTAGCACTAAGGGTATAAGTTTTCACAATTTTTCGAGTCATTTCCCTTTTTATTAATTAAGACTAGGAAATAGGATGAGTAAAAAACCAAAAGAAAAAGGAATAAGTAAATTGAAATAAACCAAAAAACAAGACCATATGCATGTTTTACACAAGATTGAAATAATGTATATGTACAAGAAATGCTCCAAAGCACAATACCATCAAAGGAAAGAAGACACTGCAACTAGGAAAACTCCAAAGCTCAACTAGCAAGGTCCCGCACGGTCCCTGAAGTCCTCCTGAAAACCTAAAAGTAAACTTAGGGTGAGTAAACAACTATTCTCAGTAGGGGAAACTAAAGCTCTCATGCATAGGTGGGGAGAGATCCTAATGCCCTGTGAGAAAACATAAGGAACCAAATCCTAGTACGGAATCTATCCACCCAACCTTACAAGAAACACTCACCAAATATCGCATTTCAATAGAGTAGTATAGCAATATTATCAAAGTATGGGTACCCAGCACCCCCTTCCCAATGAGTACTACTCAAGACCTCACCCCTAATGCTCTGATTCTTCCCCCTATTCTTGAGATAGTGCCACTACCTGGCCATACGAAGCATGACCTAGTGTCATAACATGGCTATACGAAGATCATAGTATCCGGACGGCACACAATCCTCGGCAACAACCACATCTCATACCGCATCCCACCGGCACTCAATCCTCGGCCATAACCACATCTCATCAAGAAGACAGCTAGGAACATATCACATCCTCACCCCGAAGAGTCTTGGGAAACTTTTGTCGTAACCTGCCTAAAGGATCTTGGGCTATAGAACCTGGAAGAGGGAGCACCGTGAAAAATACTAACTAGCCATCCTTTGGATGTTTGGGGATCACACCCCCCGTCCCATGGGTGTTCGGCACATGGTGCACAAAATGGTTGGGGTGCTTACAGAAACATAAAACATACAGATATATATTATTATATCAAACACTCATCCCATCCTAAGGAATCTACACAAAAGATCTGATCACATTCCTTGACACTACTACCACGAAATTATGCACACAATAAATAGCCCCAACACCCATTAATATTTTCATGTTTCCATGGTTTTATTTTATCAGTTCCTACACTACCGAGCAACTAACAACAACCAAACCAGATCAAATGTTTGTAAAAGATATCCCTACCAACCAGAAATAATGTTATGGAAAACATAAGCAACACAAAACCATTTTCATTTATCAGCCTATCAATTCCATTGATTTTCCGTATTTAATCAACAACCATGCCCCATAGTTAATATGTTAACTCTTCCACATTTATTCATATGCACCACCCATCCATGTAGCCCTAATGCCAACCACCACAACCACAAACTCCTCATAAAGAATACATGTACCACATCATTATCCATTCAATACCATACACCGTAGCTCCGCTACTCATCACAACCATATGATACATGCCAACCCACAACCAATCCAACCACAGATTCTTTGCTCACTCATTCCACAACAACCCACGAAACACCCCTTCAAGTAATTAAACCCCAACCTTCACCAACAAAATTCATTCTTTCTTTTAATTTAATCGGGGTGATCATACAAGGGTTCCAGGTATTAATTTAATCAGCCTACTTTATATGATTAACCAATTTCCACATTATATGAATTCCATCCACAAAACAATCTAAAAAACAATAAAATATCTAATAGCACAAGAAAATTCCCCCAATGACCATGATTATCAGTAGGCATAAGCCCATTCAATTCACTACATAATTAATGGAGAAGCATTGATGGAAATAAAACAACAATACCAACATAAATATCCCCAAAATCGGTCATTAACCAGTTATTATCTTTATTTACCGGTTGAACCGTATCTCATAAAATAGGAGGATACCCAGCCCACATGATGCACAAAAGTGAGAGAGATATGAAGGTAAGATCACTACCTCAATGGTTTTTGACAAAACCACGATGGTCGAATAACGTTCAAGAAACCGGGTCGATTCTCCACGAATCCTCATTAGTTATCCTCTATTAACACAACCATGACCAAAGCTCATTATATTTGACATCCACATGCTTATATCTACCCATAACAGGTGTAGATCTAAGAAACCATGAGAAGAGAAGGAGTATATCTATGTAGATCTAGGAAATCAAGCAAGAAAGAGCACATATCTCAAGAAACTGTCTTTGATTCGCCAAGAAAAGCCTCCATATCAACTCCAAAATTCTTGGGAGAGGTTCTTCTACCATCATGGAAGGGTAATCCTGAGTCCTTGTCGGTTAGAGGGTTAAACGAACCATTTAGTGGCAAAATAGTTCAGATCCACAACTTTAGGATCTATCATTCGGTGCCTACACAGTTTAACAAACCGTGCGCTAACCGTGCGTCAGCTTCTACCTCTTCAAACACTCCTCGCATGGTTAGTCTACACGGTTAGCCAAACTATTCTATATCCATGCGTTATCTGCTGCCTCCAACACCAAAATTTCATGGTTTGGCCGCATGGTTTAGCCAAACCGTGCACCAACTATAGGAAAGCTATTTACTTTTAGATTTCCTTAAAAGTCCACCAAAACGCACCCCCAAGTCACATTGTCCTCCCGGAACACCTCCATCACCACATTTCACAACGGAATAGACCAGAGTGGTCTAGGACATTACATCAGATACCTATCGAAACATTCGCATCCTTGAGAATCCAAAAACCCACTTTAAGAAAGTAGAGGGGACTGAACTACTCCTCCTCGAAAGATACCTCTCAGGGGAAAACCTCCATGTTACCAAGTAGAGCCCCCCCTTCCTCACCTATCTTTTGAACAATAACAAACATACCAATCCTCTCCCCCATGTAACCATGCAAGAAAAAATATTAAACCATCCATTCTTGTGGGTGAAGGGTTTTCCTCCCACCACATTAAGATACTATCCGCTTTGGGCAGCACTAACTCACCCGCACGGGTTTAGGCACATCCAATTTAATGCGTCTTAACTAGGGATCAGGTCCTCCCATCACCACATTCCAAGACATGTCTTATGCACTTGAAACACATTTCAGGTTAACCAGGTCATGCATTACATCATAACCAGGTACAAAACAAAACAGAATAAAACTCAAAACAACTCTGGGCACTAGGTACACATTTGTGCATCATGTTCCCAGGTACTCTCCTCAAGCCCACCATGCCTCCATATCACATGAACCAAAGGAATTATTCATCCACAAAGCACCCTCTCTTCACGAACTTTGATCATCATGGGTCACTCCATGAATGTTGCATTGTCTCCAGTATCTAGTTCTCCCCAGTCGAGGACATGTGAATCGTCATGTAGGTACCAACGGAGCTGAGACACATGTAAGGCGTCGTGCACCCTTTGCAGCAGTGGCAGCAACGCCAGTTGATAAGACACCTTGCCAACCTACCACAACACCTCAAAGGGCCTGACAAACCTAAGAGAAATCTTTCTTCCCATTCTGAATCATCAGTTCCCGCACCAAGGAGAGACATTCAAGAATACGTGGTCACCAACCTTGAACTCCAAGGGTCTCCTCCTATTATCGGTGCATGATTTCTACCGGTTATGAGCTTCCTTCATCCTCTCTAGAATAAGCTGAGCCTTCTCCGTCATGCTCTGGAACACCTCCGGGTGAAGAACACATACTTCTCCATCCTCTGTTTAGCATATGGGCGACCGACACGACCTCCCGTACGAGGCTTCTAAAAGATCCATGCCAATGGTATAATGATAGTTGTTGTTGTAAGAGAGATTTGTCAGAGGGATGTGTTGAACCCATGGTCCTCCACGGTCCAAAACACATACTCATATCATATCTTCTAATATCTGGATGGTTCTCTTTGTCTTCCCATCTTTCTGGGGGTGGAAAGCAGTACTGAGGCATAGACGGGTGCCAAATGCATGTTGCAATCCTCTCCAGACCCACATGGTAAACCGGGTATCCCTGTCATAGATTATAGATCTCGGAACTCTATGCCACCACACCACCTCATTCATGAACCTCTGAGCTAGGGCCACAACTATACTGGACTCCTTGATTGCTAGAAATTGGGCTGATTTCTTCATCTGGTCCACCAATACCTAAATGGCGTCGCAACCCCCTTGAACTCTAGGCAGTCTTGTGATGAAATCCATCGAGATGTCAACCCACGTCCACTCAGGGACATCTATAGGTTGTAACAAACCTCCTAGGATGCGGTGTTCAGCATTCACATGATGACACACAAGGCAATTTGCTACAAACTCTGCTACTACCCGTTTCACCTCAGGCCACTAGAGCTGTCCTCTCATGCCCTGGTACATCTTTGAAGTTCCTGGGTGTACTTCCAAGGGTGAGTTGTGGAACTCACCAAGTACTCTCTCCTGCATTACCACTAGAACAAACATCTTCCCTCGTAAAAGCAACTGATTCATACCATCCTCCAACCACCATTCCAAAGCATTTCCCTAGCTAGCCGGATTGAGCATCACATAACTATCAATGTCTCCCCATTGAGACTCCTCCACCTTCCGTAGTAGGGTGGACTACACTGTCATCTGAAATAGACATCCTCTACCACCATCATCCCCAACATCGAGGTGTAGCGCAGCCAATTTTTCCATCGCCTTCCATACATCTGCCGACTTTCAAACTGTGTCTTTCCTTTTAATCAAAGCATCATCCACCAAATTTCCTTTTCCTTCGATGTAGGTGATTTGAATGCCATAGTCCTGAAGGATCTCTATCCACCTTCGCTTTCAAAAAATCAGGTCCCGCTGGGAGAAGATATACTTCAAACTCTTGTGAACTGTGAAGACCACAACGCGCTCCCCAATGAGGTAATGCCGCCACAAGCTCGAGATCGTGGGTGGAATAGTTATGTTCATGAGGATGTAACTAACTAGACCCATAAGAGATCACCCGTTGCTATTGCATCAGTATCCACCCCAAGCCTTGGCCTGAGGCTTCACAGAATACCTCAAAAGTTACCCCCGCCTCTGGTAATCTCAACACTAGGGCACTAACCAACATTCCATTTAGATAACTGAAGGATGCATCCCACTGCTCATCCCACAAGAATGCTAGATCCATCTTTATCAAGGATGTCAAAGGTGCTGCAACTCGAGAGAAGTTGGGTACGAACTTCTGTTAGTAACCTGTCAGTCCAAGGAAACTATGAACCTCTGCCAGGTTATTTGGTGCTACCCAAGAAACAACCTCCTTGACCATTGATGGTTCCACCTCTATTCCCTGCTCGGACACCAAGTGCCCAAGTAAGTGCACTTCTCATGTCCAGAACGTTCACTTGGATAATTTTCCATAGAGTTGGTGCTATCAGAGGACCTCTAAAACTATTCTCAGGTGCTCATCGTGATCCTCCTATGATCTTGAGTAGATCCGAATGTCGTCGAATAACACCATTAAAAACTGATCCAGGTATTCCTGTAAGACAGAGTTCATGAGTCCCATGAACACAACTGGTGCATTTGTAACACCGAACGACATGACTACAAAATCAAAGTGCCCATACCTGGATCTGAAGGCAGTCTTCGATATGTTTCCCTCTTTCACCCTCAATTGGTGATATCCAGACCACATATCGATCATAGAAAACCAACTTGCTCTCCTCAACAGGTCAAAGTGAACATCTATCCTGAGGCGGGGGTAACGGTTCTAGACCGTTTCCTGATTTAGTCCCCGGTAGTCTATGCACAACCTGATTCCACCATCATCCTTATTTTCGAACAAGAAAAGATCACCCCAAGGTGACACACTTGGTCGACAAAAACACTACTTTATCAGATCGTCAATCTGAATCTGCAACTCCCGCAACTCAAATAGTGTCATCCGATTGGGAGCCATCGAAATCGGACAGGCACCGGGTTGCAAGTCTATCCCGAAATCAACATCACGTCAGGGGGTAGGCTTTCCACCTCTTTAGGGAAGACGTCCATAAACTCACCGATGATCCAAGAGACTTCCACCATTTCTGTATTCGCTGACTCCACTGATAGTTCAGCTAACTAGGAAAGGAGGGGATCCACTTGCCGGTTACCTTCCCGGTAACCCCGCTCGCCGTTGAAAGTCACACGTCGGCCGCCCGAGTCTGAAAACACAACCATTCATCCGAAACAATCGATGACGGAACACACTAAGAATAACTATTTGATGCATATAATGACATCGTATGGAATAATTTTAAATACAAGGAGATCTCCACTGGATTGTT
This sequence comes from Viscum album, assembly GCA_963277665.1. Taxonomy (NCBI): domain Eukaryota; kingdom Viridiplantae; phylum Streptophyta; class Magnoliopsida; order Santalales; family Viscaceae; genus Viscum; species Viscum album. Next base: position 1,793,854,139 of record OY728121.1, read on the forward strand.
GTGGCCCCAACATAAATCTACATCACGGGAAAACACGAAACAAGATGGTTTGAAATCCGACTGGAGTACTCAAAACTAGAGGTACAGAAAGTGTCTCTGTGTCTTGGCCCAAGGCACAGGCTATAATGGGTGAAACAATGGATTTTAAAGATACTGAATCAACCAAGGCATAAGAATGGGTACTAAACAATCTAATCATACCTCGAACAACTTCTGCCTCTGCTGGAACTATTGCCTCTACAGCGTGCATCCGCCCACGCCAAGTTCCTCTACCTCTCGGTTGTCGGCCACCTCCCCGACCATGCCCTAGTTGAGGTCCTTGAGGGGCACCCTGAGGTCAGCCTCCTCCTGCAATGTCTGCACTTGGAGTAGCGGGAGCTCGCTGCCCCTGCAGCTGCTGCTGGAAGGGCCAAGCTAGAAACTGTTGTGGCTGAGGTGGGTGGTGTACTAGTCCACCTCCACTGTATTGTACTCGGTGCGGGCACTGGTTCTGAAGGTTCCCTCAGCTACCACAAATGAAACACCTCGATCCTGGGATCAGAGGAAAAGGGAGAGGACTAGGGGATCAGAACTGAAACTACTGAGGCATGCTACCTAATGGTCGGAACCCAGATGGCTCTGATGCTGGAGACCCGCTGCTAATGACTTTCACCTTTGACGAGCCCAACTGGAATCCTTCTCGTGAAACACCTCCCAAGGTGTGCATCATTTCCACCACTTCATCCTTCTTCTGGACCTCCACTTATGTCGGTAGGGTGAAGGGAGTAACAACATAATGGAGAGAATGATGAAGTGCCTCCTCCAAAAGTCTCGCCCGAGACTCCTCATCCGGAAAGTGGTCGGGGGAAAATAGAAGGGGATACTTGAACTTGATCACCAACTCCCTCACTAACATACTCCCCTTCTTGAGGGAGAGTAGTTTCTTCCTCTTCTCAGCCTTCATTGTGTAAAAGGGGATTTTTTTCCCTGAACACCTTCTCAAATTCAGTCCACGTGACCTCAACCTCCATCTTCTCCCTAAGATAAAGAATCTACCAATGACGCATTGCTCTACACATCTGGCTCATAGCCAGAGGATCCCAGTAATCCGTTGAAGCCCAGATCAAGCTAAAAGATATCTCCAGCTCCTCTAGCTAGCTCTCTGTCTCCATGTCTATGATGTTTCCCTTGTACTTAACGAGAGTCTGCCGCTGAAAGGTTTGAAGTGACTTCTACCACTGATCGTTCTCCTCCGCTTGGTCATCCCTCTATTATTCAACCATGTCAAACTTCTGGGCCTTGATCGCCTGCACTACTCGTGGTCGTCTCCCAGGTGCCATAGCTGAAAGGTAAAAAAGGAATTCCTAATCCCAAGTAGTGTAGAATATTTTTCTTAAATTTTCATAGACTCCTTATTCATTTTAAATCCCCTAAATGCCCCAGAATCTGAAGAACACAAGTCATCATGATGTATGTACCTTTCCTAGGGTTTCTACCCTACAATCGGTGTGGCCTCACTTGGTCATTCTGTAGGTCCAGTGTCCTTGAATCGAATCATATGGGCCCCTAAAATCATGTGTCCCAACTGGTCTTCCCTATCCTATTTCATGCTCCTTGATCACCCGACCCTGTTTTCCTACCGTCACATACAATCCTCATTGCGCCTAAATCTAGACTCCATCCTATCTCTCAACCCCCATCCTCTGATACTATTCTGTCACGGACCCCTCCCACCAAAGTTGCCCCTCCTGAGTTGCAAATGGTGAAAGGAAGATGATGACCCCCGATCCCACCTCTAGTATGTCCTAGAGTGGCGAATAACACCAAGGTTATGAGTTTTCAAAATTATGGGAGGCATTACGCTTTTTATTAATTAAGATCGGGAAATAGGATGAGTCAAACACCAAAAGTAAAAGGAAAAAGTAAATGAAAATAAACCCAAAACCAAGACCACGTGCATGTTTTATACAATACTGAAACAAAGTATAAGTACAAGAAATGATCCAAAGCACGATACCAAGAAAAGAATGAAAAAACATCAACCAGAAAAACTCCAACGATCAACTAGAAAGGTCCTTCACGGTCCTTAATGTCCTCTTGGAAACCTGGAAGTAAACGTAGGGTGAGAATACAAGTATACTCAGTAGGGAAATCTAAATCTCTCATGCACAGGTGGGGAGACATCCAAATGCCCCGTGAGAAAATATAAGGAACCAAATCCTAGAAAGGAATCTATCCACCCAACCTTACAAGCCACATTCACGAAATATCGCAAGTCAATATAGTTGTATATTAATATTATCAATGTATGGGTACCCCGCACCACCTTACGACTGAATACTACTCAAGCCCTCATGCCTAATGATCTAATTCTTCCCCCTCTTCCTGAGCTAGTGCCACAACCTAGCCATACGAAGCTCGAGATAGTGCCACAACATGGCCATACGAAGCTCATAGTATCCCTCCATCACACCATCCTCGGCTATAACCACATCACATCCCGCATCCACCCAGAACATAATCCTCGTCCATAACCACATCTCATTCCAAAGACTTCTTGGAACATATCACATCCTCATCTTGAATAATCTTGGGAAACAACTGTCATAACCTGCCCGAAGGATCTTGGGATATATAACCTAGAAGAGGAAGCACAAGGAAGAACAGTAACCAGCCATCTTATGGATGTTTGGGAATCTCACCCCCTGTCCCACGGGTGTTGGGAACATGGTGATCAACATGGTTGGGGTGCATAATGAAATAGAAAACATACTAATTTAAGAATTATATCAATCACTCAGCCCATCCTAAGGCTTCTACAGAAAAGATCTGAGCACATGCCTTGACACTACTACCACGAATGTATGCACAAAATTAACAGCCCCAAACCCCATTTAGAATTTCATGTTTCAATAGTTTTAGTTTATCAGTTCCTTAACTTCTAAGAAACTAACAACAACCAAACCAGATCAAAAATTGATAAAACATATCAAACCGAACCACAAATAAATTTAGGTAAAACAAAAGTACACAAAACCATTTTCTTTCATCAGCCAATCAATTCCTTTGATTTTTCGTATTTAATCAACTACCATTCCCCACTCTTCATTAGTTAACTCTTCCACTTTAATTCATATGAACATCCCATCCATGCAGCCCTACTGCAAACCACCGCAACCATAAACACCTCGGAAATAATACATGTACCACATCATTATCCCTTCAATACCATTCACCACAGCTCTGTTTCCCGTCACAACTATATGATACAATATAACCCACAACCAATCCAACCATAGCCACACTGATCAACCATTCCACAACAACCCACAAAACAACCCTTCACATAATTAAACCTCAACCAGAACCCACAAAATTCATTCTTTCATTTAATTTAATCGGGGTGATAATGCAAGTGTTCTAGGTATTCATTTAATCATCCAAATTTACATGATTAACCAATTTACACATTCTATGAATTATGTCCATGAAACAATCCAGAAAATCCAAGAAACATCTAAGGGCACAAGCAATGGCTGCCAACGACCATGATTTTCAGTAGTCATAGGACCATTAAATTCACAACATAATTAAAGGAGAAGCATTGATGGAAATAAAACAATAATACCAACCAAAATCTCCCCAAACCAGTTCTTTAACCAGGTTTTATATTTATTTACTAGTTCAACTGTATCTCAAAAGAAAGAGGATACCCACCCCGAATGATGCACAAAAGTGAGAGAGAGATGAATGTAAGATCCATACCTCATTGTTTTTTGACGAAACCCTGACAGTTGAAGAACTCTCATGAAATCGGTTCGATTCTCCACAAATACTCCTTAGATATCCTCTCCTAACAAAACCAAGACCAAGGCTCATCGTATTCGACATCCACACTCTTAGATCTACCCATAAAGGGCATAGATCTACGAAACCGAGAGATGAGAAGGATTAGATATAAGTAGATCTAGGAAATAAAGCAAGAACGGTCACATACCTCATGAAACCGGCTTCGATTCACCACAAAAATCCTCTAGATCACCTCCAAAATGCTTGGGAGATGTTCTTCTACATCCAAGGAAGGGTAATCTCGAGTCATTTCCACTTAGGAGCTTAAAAAAACCATTTATAGGCAAAAGAGTTCAGATCCAAAATTTTAGGATTTAACATTAAGTGCCCGCATGGTTAGTCTGCACGGTTTAACACACCGTGCACTAACTGTGCATTAGCTTATGCCTTGCGAAAAACTCCTCGCACGGTTAGCAAAACCATACGCTAACAATGTGTTAGCCACTGCCTCCAACACCAACCTTGCACGGTTTTGCTGCAAGGTTTATCCAAACTGTGCGCCAACCGTGCGAAAGTTATTCCCCTTTCGTTTTCTTTAAAAGTCCACCCAAACGCACCTCCAAGTAAGATTGACCACCCGACACACCTCCAGAACCACATTTCTCAAAGGAATGGACCTGAGAAGTCCAGTCCATTACCTAGATTGATCATGCACTATGTTATCATTCCTTAATCATTTTAGGCACTATTTTATTAATTAAAAATTAAAATAAATTTCATTAATAAAAAATCATACAAATTTTAAATAAAAGTTTATAATATTTTATGGATAATTTTTATTATTTTGAGAATATATTAGATATATCAAAAAATGACAAGAAGTTTTTGAATTATTCCTTAAATAAAACATAATACAAATGTATTTATCAAATAAAAATTATACTGAAATGCCTTTTTTTAGAATATTTAAAAGTGGTAGTTGAACAAAACATATTTAAAAAATTAAAATCTAGTTTTATAGTGATATAAGGCCAATATTGAAGAGTTTTTAACGTAATTAATGAAATTTATCATTTACCATGGTGATATATTTTAACTTTGTTACTAATCAATACAACCAAAAAATATAATATTTACCAAATTTGTTCATGATGATAATAAAATATACAATCCCCATTATAAAATTAAATAACCATAAGTGAATGAAATTAAAATTTAAACTAAAATGATAAAATGAAATGAAAACTAATTTTCTAAAAAAATGTATTTTCAGTAATATAAATACTCTTATAATAAAATTATTCATAATATATATTCTAATTAAATTAATTGGATTAAATTTACTGAAAATAAACTAATTATATTTTTGAAAAACATAATACAACATGGGATACTAAAAATACATGAATTTAAAAGAAAATCTCTATATAATCAGTATTTTTCACTATCCATTAAATAAAATATTTTAAATTAAATATGAAAATATCATCCTAATATCATATTTATATAATTATTTGTAGAATAATATTATTTTTATCAAATTAAATTTATAATTTATTCTTAAAATTATTATATTATTGGCATAAAAAACTATAATTACCATTTTGGATGAAAATGTATATTTGATGCCTAAATAGACTGTAATAAAAATCTAGTGCTTCTTTATTGACCATTAATATGAAAACATATATTGTGTTATATATATATGTATATCATAATTAATTTACCCATATTCATCTCCTCTAATTAAACAGCTAGGTTATAACAATAATATTCGAAAAATAATATTTTGTGGTAGTTAAAGCTCAGTGTTCTATGTCGTGAGTGCCATCAATCAGTTGGACCTAGGACTGAGTTCATCGAGGTTACTGATAAATTAACCATCATCCCCACCGATGAGTTTTTATATTTTTATATTTTTCTATTTGAATAAATTTTGTTTATTTACTTTGATACATTGTGGTTTTAGGGATTTTTTTCTTGCTAAACACTAAAGATATTAATTTTTATTAATGTTGAATAATATTTTGCCTTAGTAAAAAAATTGAAAAAGAGTTAATGTATTACATCTAATGAATAATATATATTATATTTCATATATCGCAATGAATTATGGTCACATAATAAGAATAATATGAAATTTACTTCCTAGGAAATAAATTTCCCCTAATCCACAAATATAATTCAATCACCAACAACAAAAGTACTCCACACCATTAGTATACATATAATATGTTTATTTTGTATATTTTATCAAAACAAAGACAGAATTATTATCCTTAATCACTAACATACTTTTAATTATTTTAAAATTTATATATTATGTGTAGGTAATTTTAAATACACATAAATGGTACCAAATTAGTCCTCTAAATACACCATTTTTATAAGAGAATAATAAGTATTCTTAGAGTTTAAAATGAAAAAACGGTACCCATACCCAGTAAACCAATGACATGTAGATTCACCCCAAGAATAATACTTATATCATACTAAGAACATTACCCAAAATTATACTATTAATTTTCTAGGGTTTTTGTTTTATAACTCTAATAAACCATATTTTAAATTTGGTTTTTCATTCTGGTATGTGTAAACCCCCACTTTGGTTGTTATCCAATATTTTTCCCACAAATTTGATAATAGCATACAACCATTAAAACCTTACTATGCTGGTGATTCAAATATGAATAAAAATATTTAATATATTAAATAATAAGATAATAATTAAAGGAATATAGATTATTTTTAATTTTAATGAAATGTATTGTTAGGTATTAGTGATTTTAGAGGGAATTTAAATTTTTGGATATTGGAGGATTGGAATTTAAGACTTATTCTTATATATTTGATATCATGGGATTGAAAATTAAATTTGGGATGGTGTTACATTAGTTTAATAATTTTAGGAGTTGGTGGAAGTGTAAAGTAGTGTCTGTGTAGACCTACTTTTAAAATTCCATATTATGAGTCCATTATGTACTTAGTGTTGTTCACTGGGTATCTTATGACAGACTATAACAACCTGAACTTTTATCAATGAAAATTCCTCTTGATATAATTAAATTTTTTATGTAAAATATTTATACAAAACATTCGAACTTCCTTGGTTCTGGGTTTTTGGATTTTGAAATACCTTAATGAATTGTTATCATTTCTAATATAGTCATTGAATAGTGATAAATTGATTAGTATAAATATATGGCATTAAAAAACACAATTTACTCAGGAAAAAGAAGTGGTGACCTCATCTAGTAGAATTTATCATTATGAAGCCCATTTTTTGGATCTCAGAATGGAGGTGGAATCATTGGGCTTCTCTATTGACAAATCCAAAGACAAACTTCAACATGTTAAGCTCTAATGGAACCACCTCTAGGAGAAGTAGAAGTTGATAGAAATTACCACTCGAGCAATGTTATATAAGACACCACAAGAGTATGTCCCCATTTCACACCTTACCCTCATGTCATATGTGGGTGTTATAAGTGGTTATTTAACAAGACCACAACACTATGATTATGGGCATTATTGTTTAATAGAATAAATAATATACATTCATTTTATTATTGATACATTGTATATATTTTGAGAAGAACAAGTAATAATTTTTTAATATTCAATTATGAAATCTATTTTGATGAATTAAAAGAATTTTGAGTTAAAAAATATTTTGATAACATATTTTTACTAAATTACTTATTATTTAATATAAATTATAGTATAATTTTTATGTACACAATTGTGATTTTTATTTTGTTTTGAAAGATGTTTTTATCAAAACCAATTATTTTCAATAAATGTTGGTTTTTATTATATAAGTATTAAATCACATATTTAGAAAGTTATTCAGAAGAAATGAATATTATTTTTGGAATTAGGACATTGACATTATCCAAATCTGAATTTTTCATAATTTTTTGAGAATGTTGAATTTTTGGGTAAAAATTCAAAATCTTTAAATTATATAATCTGTTTAATGACATCATAAACACACAATATTGATGTAATAAAACACTATAAATGATATTTTAGGCCAATATATGTCTTACCATTAAAATAATGTTATATTAGGTTTGTTATATTTATTTGAAAATGCTTTAGTAGACCCTCCTAGACATATAAACATTTTTATCTTTTTAAACTGATTTCCTTGAGAGTGTGACTCAACTCCAAAAAAGAAAGCCTATAATTTTAAGAATTTAGACCATTTTACATATAAAATATTATTTTCTAATCAAAATTGGAAAATACCATGATCAAAAACCATGGTATGGTTTGTGGTTTTCATTTGTTTAATGTGTGGCCTCCAAAACCTAATTAATGATGAATTCCCTCCCATTTCCAATATAACCCCACCAATGCTCCCACTTCTTCTTCACTCAAGGAATCTATCCACACAACCATACAACCCACACTCCCCAAATATTGCAAGTCAATATAGTAGTATAGTAATATTATCAAAGTATGGGTACCCCGCACCTCCTTCCCACTGAATACTTCTCAACACCTCATGCCTAACGCTCTGAGGCTTCCCCCTCTTCCTGAGCTAGTGTCGTAACCTAGCCATAGGAATCTCGAGCTAGGGCCACAACCTGGGCATACGAAGATCATACTATCCCGCCCGCACACAATCCTTGGCCATAACCACATCTCATCCCGTATCCTGCTGGCACTCAATCCTCAGCCATAACCACATCTCATCCCGAAGACACCTGGGAACATATCACATCCTCATCCCAAAGACTCTTGGGAAACATCTGTCGGAACCTACCCGAAGGATCATGGGATATATAACCTGGAGGAAAGAGCAGAAGGAAGAACAGTAACCAGCCATCCTTTGGATGTTTGGGGATCTCACCCCCCATACCACGGGTGTTTGGCACATGGTGGTCAACATGGGTGGGGTGTGTAAAGAAAGATAAATCGTACAGATTTATATTATTTTATCAGCCACTCATCCCATCCTAAGACTTCTACACAAAATATCTGAGCACATGCCTCGACACTGCTACCATGAAAGTATGCACACAGTGAACAGTCCCAACCCCAATTAAGCTTTTCATGTTTCAAATGTTTTATTTTATCAGTTCCTTAACTACCATGCAACTAACAACAACCAAACCAGATCAATCATTCGTAAAACAAATCCCTTCCAACCAAAAATAAAGTTAGGGAAAACACAAGGGATACAAAACTATTTTCTTCTATTATCCAATCAATTCAATTGATTTTCCATTTTTAATCAACTACCATGACCCACAGTTCATTAGTTAACTCTTCCACATTTATTCATATGCACAAAACATCCCTGTAGCCCTGTTGCCAACCCCCACAACAACAAACACCTCGTAAAGAATACATGTACTGCATCATTATCCCTTCAATACCATTCATCGCAGCTCCGCTTCCTGTCAAAATCATTTGATACACGCCAACTCACAACCAATCTAATCGTTTCCCCACTGCTCACCCATTCGATAACAACCCATGAAACACCCCGTCACATAATTAAACCCCAACCAGCACCCAGACAATTCATTATTTCATTTAATTCAATATGGGTGATCATACAAGGGTTCTAAGTATTCATTTAAACATACAACGTTACTTGATTAACCAATATCCATATTATATGAATTCCATCCACAAAACAATCCAGAAAAAAAAAAGAAAACTTCTGATAACATAAGCAAAGGCCCCCAACAATGGTGAATTTTAGTAGGCATAATAAAATTAAACTCACAACATAATTATCGGATAAGTATTGATGGAAATAAAACAACCTTACCAAAAAAAATCCCCCCAAGACCATTCTTTAACAAGTTATTATCATTATTTAACGGACTTACTATATCACATAAAACAGGAGGATACCCACCCTGTATGATGCACAAAATTGAGAGAGAGAAGAAGGTAAGATCCCTACCTCAATGGTTTTTGATGAAACCACAACAGTCGAAGAATGCTCAAGAAACCAGGTCGATTCGCCATGAATCCTCCTTAGATATCCTCTCCTAACACAACCAAGACCAATGTTCATCTTATTCAACATCCACATGCTTAGATCAACCCATAATGGGAGTAGATCTATGAAACCAAGAGAGGAGGAGGAGTTGATCTTAGTAGATCTAGGAAATCAAGCAAGAATGATCTCATACCTCCAAAAACCGGCTTTGATTCACCTAAAAAAGCCTCCAGATCACCTCCAAAATTATTGGGAGAGGTTCTTCTACCTTCAAGGAATGATAATCTCGAGTCATTGCCTCTTAAATGATTAAAATAACCATTTAGATCCAAAAGAGTTTAGATCCAAAATTATAGGATCTGACTTTAAGTTCCTGCACAGTTAGTCCGTAGAGTTTAAAAAACTGTCTGCTAATTGTGCGTTAGCTTCTGCCTCACCAAATACTCCTTGCATTATTAGTCTACACAGTTAGCCAAACCATGAACTAACTGTGCAATATCCACTGCCTGCAACACCAACATTGCAAGGTTTGGACTCATGGTTTATCCAAACCGTGTTCCAACCGTGCGAAATCCATTTCCCTTTAGATTTCCTTAAAAGTCCTCCCAAACGCAACCCCAAGTCACATTGACCTCCCGGGCACCTCCATCACCACATTTCACAATGGAATGGACCGGAGAGGTCCGAGCCATTCCATCATATATCTCTCAAAACATTTTCATCCTCGAGAATCCAAAAACCCACCTAAAGAAAGGGGAGGTGTTCGAACAACTCCTCCTTGAAAGATACCTCTCAGGGGAAAGCCTCTTTGTTACCAAGGACCCCCCCCCCCTTTCCTCACCTATCTCCTTAAAAATCACAAACATAACGATCCTCTCCCACTTGCAACCACACAAGCCAAAATATTAAACCATCCTTTCATGTGGGTGAGGGGTTTTCCTACCACCATGTTAAGATAATATATGCTTTGGGCAGCCCTGACTCGCTCGCACAGGTTTACGTGCATCCACATTAATGCGTATTAACTAGGGATCAGGTTCTCCACTCCCCACATTCGAAGATGATTCTTATGCACTTGAAACACATTTCATAGTTAACCAGGTCAAGCATTACATCGTAACTAGGAAAAAAACAAAACAGGATAAAACTCAAAACAACTCCGGGTACTGGGCACGCATCTGTGCTTCACGTTCCCAGGTACTCTCTTCAAGCCCACCATGCCTCCATAGCAGACGAACAAAAGGAATGGTTCATCCAAGAAGCACCCTCTCTTCACGACCTTCGATCATCATGGGTCTCTCCATGAAAATTGCATCGTCCCTGATATCTAGCTCTCCCCAGTCGAGGATGTGTTAATCGTCATGCAGGTACTGATGGATCTGAGACACATGAAAGACGTCATGCACCATTTGTAGCGGTGGTGGCAACACCAGTTGATAAGCCACCTCACCAACCCGCCACAACACCTCGATGGGCCTGACAAACCTAAGAGAAAGCTTACATCCCTTTCCGAATCTTTGCTACCCGCGCCAAGTATAGACCGTCAAGATCACTTGGTCCCCAACCTTGAACTCCAAGGGTCTGCTCCTATTATCAGCATATGACTTCTGCCGGTCCTGAGCTGCCTTCATCCTCACTCTTATAAGTTGGCCCATCTCCTTAGTGCTCTGCATCACCTCAGGGACAAGAACACCTACTTCTCCAACCTCTGCTAAGAATACGGGTGAGCAGCACTACCTCCCGTATAAAGCTTTGAAAGAAGCCATGCCAATAGTAGAGTGATAGATGTTGTTGTAAGAGAACTCTATCAGAGGAAAGTGTTGTAACCATGATCCTACAAGGTCCAAAACACATGCTCGTAGCATATCTTCCTATGTCTGGAATGCTATCATTGTCTGCCCATCTGTTTTCGGGTGGAAAGTAGTACTAAGGAATAGTCGGGTGCCAAATTCCTGTTGTAATCCACTACAAAAACACGAGGTAAACCGGGTATCCCGGTCGATGATTATAAATAGAAAAAATCAGTGAAACTACACCACCTCATTCATGTACCTCTAAGCTAGGGCCTCAACCATACATGACTCCTTGATTGCAAGGAAGTGGGATGATTTCGTCATCCGTTCCACCACTACCCAAATGGCTTCCCAACCCCCTTGTACTCTGGGCAGTCTCATGATGAAATCAATCGAGATGTCATCCCACTTCCACTCAAAGACATTTAAAGGTTTTAGCAGACCTCCTTGGATACGGTGTTCAGCCTTAACCTACTGACACTTGAGGCAATTTGCTACAAACTCTGCTTCTGCCCATTTCACCTCGGGCCACCAGCACTATCCTCTCAAGCCCTGGTACATTTTTGATGTTCCTAGGTGTACTTATAGGGGTGAGTTGTGGAACTCACCAAGAAATCTCTCTCACATTGCCTCTGGAACAATAAAATTCCCCTATAAAAGCATCTAATTCAGACCATCCTACGACCACCCTTCCAGAGCATTGCCCAAGCTAGCCCGATAGAGCTTCACATCACTCTCTATGTCTCCCCACTGAGACTCCACCACCTGTCGTTGTAGAGAGGACTGCACTATCATCTGAAACAGACAGCCTCTACCACCATCTTCCCATAAGTCGAGGTGTAGAGCAGCCAATTCTTCCATCACCTTACCGACATCTCCCGACTTTCGAACCGCGTCCTTCCTCCTACTCAAAGCGCCAACCACCAAATTTCCATTGCATTCAGTGTAGGAAATTTTGAAGCTGTAGTCTGGAAGGAACACTATCCACCTTTGCTGCAGAAAATTCTGATCCCATTGTGATAAGATATACTTCAATCTCTTGTGATCTGTGATGACCACAAAGCACTCTCTGATGAGGTAATTCTGCCACAACTTCAGTGCGAACAAAACCACCACAAGCTCTAAATCGCAGGTGGTATAGTTATGTTCATGAGGACGTAACTGCCTAGACCCATAGGAGATCACCCCTTGTTGTTTCATCAACACACACCCCAAGCATTGGCCTATGGAATCACATAATACCTCAAACGCTACTCCCTACTCTGGTAATCTCAACATTGGTGCACTAACCAACATTCCCTTTAGATAACTAAAGGATCCATCGCATTGATCATCCCACAAGAAAGCTCGATCCTTCTTCAACAATGTTGTCCAAGGTGGTGAATCTCGGGAGAAGTTGGGTACGAACCTCCAGTAGTAATCTACCAGTCTAATGTAACTATGAACCTCTACTAGGTTCTTGGGTGCTACCCAAGAAACAACTGCCTCGACCTTCGACGAGTCCACTGTTATTCCCTACTAGGACACCACGTGCCCAATGAAGTGCACTTCTCGCATCCAAAACCTTCACTTGGACAATTTATCCTAGAGTTGGTGCTATCGGAGGACCTCTAAAACTGTTCTTAAGTGCTCCGCGTAATCCTCCTCTAATCTGGATTAGATCAGAATGTCGTCAAAAAACACTACTACGAACCGATACAGGTATTTCTGGAAGATAGAGTTCATGATTCCCATGAAAACAGCGGGTGAATTTGTAACACCGAACGACATGACTACAAACTCAATGTGCCCATACCTACATCGTATGGTAGTCTTCGAGATGTCTCCCTCTTTCACCCTCAACTGGTGATATCCTGACCGTAGATCGATCTTAGAGAACCAACCTACTCCCTTATGCTGGTCAAAGAGATCGTCTATCCTCAGGAGGGGGTAACGGTTCTTGACTGTAACCTGATTTAGTCTTTGGTAGTCTATGAACAGCCTGAAACCACCATCTTCCTTCTTTGAGGACAAGACATGATCACCCCAATGTGACACACTTGGTCGAACAAAACCCTTCTTCATCATATTTTAAATCTGAATCCGCAACTCTCGCAACTCATAAGGTGCCTCTTGGTAGGGATCCATCGAAATCGGACCGACACCAGGTTATAAGTATATCTAGAAATCAACATCACGTCGAGGGCGTAGGGTCACCAACTCTTTATAGAATATGTCCATAAACTCATCGATGATCCCCAGGACTTCTACCATTTCTGTATTCAACGACTCCACGAACAGTTCAACTAACAAGAAAAGGAGGGGCTCCAATTGCAGGTTAACATCCTGGTAACCCTGATCACCAATGAAAGTCACACACCAGCCACCCGTGTCTGAAAACACAACCCTTCATCCAAAACAATCGATGACAACACATACTGATAATAGACAGTTGAAGCCTAGAATGACGTCATATTGCTGCATTTGCAATAAAAAGAGATCTCCACTGGATTAGTGTGGCCCAAACATCAATCTAGATCCTCAGCAAACATGAGACAAGCTAGTCTGACCTCCAAATGTCGTACTCAAAACTAGGGGTACAAAAATCATCTTTATGTCTAGGCTCAAGGAACAGGCTAGACAGGGTGCAACAAAGGAGTGTGAAGCTCCTGATTCAAACAAGTCATAAGCATGGGTAATAAACAAGCTGATTGTACCTTGAACGACATCTGGATCTGCTGGAACTACTACCTATGCAACGTGCATCTGCCCACGCCCAGTTCCCCTACCTCTGGGCTGTCGACCACCTCCCCGACCATGCCCCGGTCGAGGTCCCTGAGGAGAACCCTGAGGCCAGCCTCCTCTTGCAACATCTGCCCTTGGAGGAGTGGGAGCTCGTTGCCCCTGCGACTGCTGCTGGAAGGGACTAACTAGAAACTGTTGTGGATGAGGCGGGTGTCGTACTGGTCCACCTCCACTGTACTGCACTTAGTCCGAGAACTAGTTCCAATGGTGCCCTCGTCTGCCACAGATGAAACACCTTGGTCCCGGGCTCGAAGGAAAAGGGTAAGGACCATGGGATCAGAACTGAAACTACGTAGGCCTACTCCCTACTAGGTGGAACTTAGAGGGACCTGATGCTGGAGGCCTGCAGCAAATGGATTTCCCCTTTAAAGAGACGAACTAGATTCCTTCTCTCGACAAACCTCCCAACGTGTGTATCCTTTCCACCACTTCAGCCTTCTTATGGACGTCCAAGTATGGCAGTCAGGTGATGGGGGTAACAACATACTGAAGAGAAGGCTTAAGTGCCTCCTCCAAATGTCTATCCCGAGACTCCTCATCCGGAAAGAGGTCGGGAGCAAAGCAAAGGAGATCCTTGAACGTGAACCCCAACTCCCTCACTGACATACTCCCCTACTGGAGGGAGAGTAGTTTCTGCCTCTTCTCAGCCTTCATCGTGGAAGAGTGGAATTCCGCCTGGAACACCTTCTCAATGTCAGCCCACGTGACCTCAACCTCTATTTTCACCCCAAGATAAAGCATCCACCACATATGCGTTTCTCTTTGTATATGGCTCATAGCCAGAGCAACCCAGTGCTCCTTCGAAGCCCGGATCAAGCTGAAAGCTATCACCAACTCCTCTAGCCATCTCATTGTCTCCATGTTTGAGATACTACCCCTGTACTTACTGAGTGTCTGCCGCTGAAAGGCTCAAAGAAACTTCTTCCACTGATCGTCCTCCTCCTCTCGGTAAACCCATTGTTATTCAGCCAATTCAACCTCTTATCCCTCGATCGCCCACACTACATGTTGTCGTCTCCTAGGTGCCATAGCTACAAGGTAAACAAGGAATGCCTAAATATGAGTAGTGTAGAATATTTTTCTTAAATTTTCTTAGACTCCTTATTAATTTTAAATCCAAAAAATTCCCCAAAAAACACAAGTCTTCATGATGCATTTACCGTTCCATGGGTGTCTACCCTGCAATCAGTGTGGCCTCATTTGGTCATTCAGTAGGTCTAGAGTCCTTACATCGAATCAAGTGGGGCCCTAAAATCTCATGTCCCAGCCAGTCTTCTTTGGCCTATTTCACGCTCCAAGATCATCCGACACTATTTCCCTACCATCCAATGAAATTCTCACTATGCCTAACTCCGTACTCCATCCTATCTCTCACCCCCCATCCTATGATACCATTCTATCACGAACCCCTCCCACCATAGATGACCCTCCTGAGCTGGCAATGGTGAATGGACGATGATGACCCCCGAGTCCCACCTCCAGTAGGTCCTGGAGTGGAGACTATCACCAAGTGTATGAGTTTTCACAATTATGGGAGGCATTACGCTTTTTATTAATTATGATCGGGAAATAGGATGAGTCAAAAAAAAGAAAAAGAAACACGTAAATGAAAATAAACCCAAGACCAAGCCCATATGCATGTTTTATACAATACAGAAACATGTTATATGTACAAGAAAAGATCCAAAGCATGATACTAAGAAAGGAAAGAAAAAAATGCAACCAGAAAAACCCCAACTCTCAACTAGAAAGGTCCCGCACAGTCCCTGAAGTCCGCCTGAATACCTGAATGTAATCGTAGTGTGATCATACAAGTATACTCAGTAGGGAAATATAAATCTCTCGTGCACAGGTGGGGAGACATCCTAATGCCCCGTGAGAAAACATAAGGAACCAAAGCCAAGCAAGGAATCTATCCACCCAACATTATAAGACACACTCACCAAATATCGCAAGTCAATAGAGTAGTATAGGAATATTATCATAGTATGGGTACGCTGCACCACCATCCCACTAAATATGGATCAAGCCCTCAAGACTAACACTCTGATTCATCCCCCTCTTCCTGAGCTAGTACCACAACCTGGCCATATGAAGCTCGAGCTGGTGCCGCAACCTGGCCTTATGAAGCTCATAGTATCCCACCGGCACAAATCACTTCACTATAACCACATATCATCCCGCATCCGGTCAGAACTCAATCCTCCTCCATAACCACATCTCATCCCAAAGACACCTGGGAACATATTACATCCTCATCCTAAAGACTCATGGTAAACATCTGTCTTATCCTGCCTGAAGGATCTTGTGCTATAGAACCTGTAAGATGGGGCACAGGGAAGAACAGTAACCTGTAATCCTTTGGATGTTTGTGAATCTCACCCCCCATCCCACGGGTGTTCAGCATGTGGTGCTCAACATGGGTGGGGTGCATAAAGAAACATAAAACG
Source organism: Viscum album (assembly GCA_963277665.1). NCBI lineage: Eukaryota > Viridiplantae > Streptophyta > Magnoliopsida > Santalales > Viscaceae > Viscum > Viscum album. Next base: position 1,793,870,902 of record OY728121.1, read on the forward strand.
TATAGATTTATTAAATTATATCAACCACTCAGCCCATCCTAAGGCTTGTATGAAAAAGATCTGAGCACATTCCTCGACACTACTACCACAAAATTATGCACACAATGAACAACCCCAAACCCCATTATGCTTTTAATGATTCAACAGTTTTAGTTTATCAGTTCCTTAACTACTGAGCAACTAACAACAATCAATCCAGATCAAATGTTCGTAAAACATATCCCTGTCAACCACAAATATTGTTAGTGAAAATACAGGCAACCCAAAACCATTTTCTTTTATCATCCAATCAATTCAATTTATTTTCCGCATTTAATCAACTACCATACCCCACAGTTCATTAGTTAACTCTTCTACTTTTATTCACATGCACAACCCATTCCCGGAGCCCTGCTTCCTACCACCACAACCACAAACACCTCAGAAACAATAATCATACCGCATCATTATCCCTCCAATACCATTCTAAAGGACCCCGGGACACCTTGAGAGGGGAGGGGTGAATCAGGGTGACAACGTTTTCTTTTAATGTGATGGATCTTGTTCCCACATTGGTAGGAACTTGTTGAACCTGTATGATGAAAAAGATCAGAAGGAAAACATGCACATGCACAGAGAAGACACAACCCTTTTTACTTGGTTCACCACGAAGGGCTACGTCCAAGGAGCATACGCCAACAAGTTGTCGGCCGTACCAAAATCCACTAATCTTCACTAGTTGTGGATTACAATTGTTCAGGCATAGTAACTCTGTCCCAGGCTCATTGCCTTTACAAAGGTTCAGGGGTAACTCACTGCTTCCCTCGGGTCACTCCCGTTGACTCCCCCTGGCTCACTACTGTTGGTGAAGTCACACTCAGTTTATAGACCTGAAGGTATCTTCAATAAATTTAAATTGAAGTATTTTCCTCTGCTCAGCACGAGACTCTGATTGCATCAATGTCCGGAATAGATGCACTAGAACGCACAGAACCACTGAACAGGATAACCAGAACGTGCAGACAAAATATACTGACAATTGCTGGCAACACCAACCCTTTTCATGCAAAACCTTCCAATTGTGCGCAAAATTTACTTTTCACACGGAAAAATATTTCGCGCAAAAATCCCATTTTTCACGCAACTGGTTCATTTAGGTGTGAACCCAATTTTTATGTGCTACTCTTCATTTTTCGTGCATCCCGAAATTTTCCGCGCAACACCGAATATTTCACGCAAAGCCCCTTTACGTGATTCTTTTTCGCGCATCAGACCTCAGATCTTCTATAAGTATTCAACACTGTTGAATGAAGGGGGTCACCTCATATTTATAGGCGACTAAGACCCCCGTGCAAAAAATCCACTTTGGCGCAGAAAACCTCTCATCTGGCGCGTAATATTTCGTGCAGGTATCATTTTCCGAGCACCTCTCCAGATATTTCACGCAACCCATGCCTTTACCATTTTTCGACGGTGTGATTCCGAAACACTATTTGTGCAAAAAACTTCACTCCGCTATTTCGCGCACCACAATGTTTTCACACCCAGCTCAAGTATTTCGCGCACAACCCTTATTTTCCGCACAACCCATGCCTTTGACATTTTTCACCAATCTGATTTCGAAACACTATTTGCGCGAAAAACCTCGATCCACTATTTCGCGCATCCCGCTGTTTTCCGCGCCCAACTTATATATTTCGCGCAAGCCTTTTATATTTCGCGCACCACTTCCTTTTTGTGCGATCCTCCTTTTGCAGACAATCCAAGCCCTCATTTTCCGATTTTGAGGCCCAAAAATGTGGCAAACACTAGGAAACAGAACCACCTTCAATACTGTTGTCTGCTTGAACTGTATGATCACTTTGCTAGAACACATTCGAAACTTCCACTGAGGATTGACAAAAAAAAACAAACCAAACTCCAATTCCTGCATAGAACAGCCATGGGTCCAACAATATCCCCCTTTGGGTTTGTTGGCAATCACCGAATAAATTCAATATATCACCATCCACATGCATACCAAAAATGAAAGGATCAACTCAGCCAGCACTCAAAGTCTACATGAGAAATGCTCAGTGTAGAAAACAAGAGAGGAAGCTTGAATTGGGTTCCCATGTTTTGGAATGCTCAAAGATACTCAAGAAATTTTCTTACACTGAACACTCATCGTGTCACAGAATCATTACATGTCCACAGACAATCCTGAATTCCTGAAATTATTCCTTTCCTTTCTCCCCCATTGACAACAAACCCAAAGGTTGGTAAATTAATGAATGCTCCGCTCAATGGATACTCCCCCTGGATAGTATCTCCCGCATAAACCTGCATCACATCCACAAACAGATAGAAAGAATTACCATAAACGGGGAGAGGGGATCTTTGTAACCTTCTTATGTACTGGGAGGTGGCTGAACACCAAGGTTCAACTGATGCTTCTCAAACACAGCCGCTGACTGTGGCTTTGTCAGGATATCAGCTACTTGTTCATTAGTTTCCATGTGACCCACACTAATCACTCCTTGCTCAAATTTTTCTTTGATAAAGTGATACCTGATTTCAATATGTTTTGTACGAGAATGCTGAAAAGGTTTTTTTGTAAGATCTATTGATCTCTTGTTGTCACAGTAAATCAACATTGGTTGCTTTACCTCATCACCAATATCTGTTAATTGTTGCTTCATCCATAGCAGTTGAGTGCATGCCTTTGTGGCGGATATATACTCAGCTTCAGCAGTACTAAGAGAAGTAATTTCTTGTTCTTTCTCAACCTACCAACATAGTTATTCCCAATAAAGAATGCTCCACCACTTGTGGACTTTCTGTCCATAACATCGCCAGCCTAGTCAGCATCCGAAAATGCTGATAATTCACAGTCCCTTCCTGCAGCAAAGTATAATCCATAATTGTGAGTATCTTGAATATACCTCATGATTATTTTTACTACTGTGAAATGTTCCTCCTTTGGATTACTCTGAAAGCGGGCTGCAAGACATGTGGAAAAGACAATATATGGTCATGTCACTGTTAGGTACAATAGGCTCCCAATGATCCTCCTGTACAAGGTGGGATCTACAGATTTCTCATTCTCATGCTTTCCATGTATGATCACTTTGCTGGCACACATTCGGAACTTCCACTGGGGATTGAAAACAAACACAAACCAAACTCCTATTCCTGCATAGAACAGCCATGGGTCCAACACATTCATCGCAACTCTGATGCCCGTCACAACCATGTGATACATGCCAATGCACAACCAAGCCAAACGCAGCCCAGCTGCTCACCCGTTCCACAACAAACCACAAAACACCCCATCACATAATTAAACACCAAACAACACCCACAAAATTTATTCTGTCATTCAATTTAATCGGGGTGATCATACAAGGGTTCTTGGTATTCATTTAATCATCCAACATTACATGATTAACCAATTTCACACATTCTATGAATTCCATCCACGAAACAATCCAGAAAAACAACGAAACGTCTAACGACGCATGAAAAGGCCCCCAACGACCGTGATTTTTAGTAGGCATGAGCCCATTCAATTCACAAAAAAATTAAAGAATAATCATTGATTGAAATAAAACAACAATACCAACAAAAATCTCCCCAAACTCGTTCTTTAACCAGTTATTATCTTTATTTACTTGTTCAAAGGAATCTCATAAAACTAGAGGATACCCACCCTGCCTAATGCACAAAAGTGAGAGGGAGATGGAGGTAATATCCCTACCTCAAAGGTTTTTGATGAAACCATGACGGTCGAAGAAGGATCAAGAAACTGTGTCGATTCTCCACGAATCCTCCTTAGATATCCTCTCATAACACAAAAAATACCAAAGAACATCATATTTGACATCCACAATATTAGATCAACCCATAACAGGTGTAGATCTAAGAAACCGAGAGATGAGAAGGAGTAGATCTAAGTAGTTCTAGGAAATCAAGCAAGAACAATCACATACCTCAAGAAACCAGCTTCGATTCACCAATAAAAGCCTCCAGATTGCCACCATAATGCTTGGGAGAGGTTCTTCTACCTCCAATGATGGGTAATCCCGAGTCATTGCCGCTTATGGTATTAAAAAAACCATTTAGAGGCAAAAGAGTTCAGATCCACAATTTTAGGATCTAACATTAAGTGCCTGCACGGTTAGTCCGCATGGTTTGACAAACCATGCGCTAACCGTGCATTAGCTTCTACCTCACCAAACACTCCTCGCACGGTTATTTCGCATGGTTTTCCAAACCATATGATAACTGTGCGTTAGCCATTGCCTCCAACACCAACCTTACACATTTTGGTTGCACGGTTTAGCCAAAATGTGCTCCAACCATGCGAAATCTATTTCCCTTTTGCATTCCTTAAAAGTACACCCAAATGCACTTCAAGTCACATTGACCTCCCAGCACACCTCCAGCAGCACATTTCACAAATTAATGGACCTGAGAGGTCTGGGCCATTACATTGATTGATCAAGCACTATGTTGGCATTCCTTTAAGCATTTTAGGCACAATTTTATTAATCAAAAATTGAAAATAAATTTCATTAATAAAAAATCATAAAAACATTAAATTAAAATTTATTATATTTTATGGGGCCTTTTTATTCATTTGAAAATATATTACATATAATAAAATAAAGACAATAATTTTTTAAATTATTCCTTCAATAAAACATATAATAAATGTTTTTATCAAATAAAAATTATACTGAAATTCCATATTTTATAATATTTAATTGTTCTAGTTGAACAAAACATATTTAAAAAATTAAAATCTAGTTTTATAATCATATAATGCCAACAAGGAAGAGTTTTAACCATAATTAATGAAATTTATCATTTACCTTCGTGATATATTTTAACATTGTAACTATTCAATACAACGAAAAAATATAAAATTTACCAAATTTGGACATGATGATAAAAAATATAAAATCTCTATAATAAAATTAAATACTCATAAGTGAATAAAATTAAATTTTAAACTAAACTGATAAACTGAAATTAAAAAAAATTCTAAAAAAATGTATTTTCAGTCATATAAATGCTCTTATAAATAAATTATTCATAGTATATATTCAAATGAAATTAATTGGATTAAATTTACTCAAAATAAACTAAATAAGTTTTTAAAAAACTGAATACAACATGGGATACTATAAATACATGATTTTAAAAGAATATTTCTATATAATCAGTATTTGTCAATATACATTAAATAAAATATTGTAAGAGAAATATGAAAATATCATCCTAAGATAATATTTATATAATTATTTATAGAATAAGATTATTTTTATCAAATGAATTTTATAATTGATTCATAAAATGTTTATATTATTGGCATAAAAAATCTATAATTACCTTTTTTTGATGAAAATGTATATTTGATCCCTAAGTGGTCTCTAATAAAAATCGAGTGCCAGTTTCGTGACCATTAATAAGAAAAATTTAATGTGTTATATATATATATATAATTATTAATTTTTCATATTCATATCCTCTAAATCAAAGGCTAGGTTATAACAATCATATTCGAATAATAACATTTTGTGGTAGTTAAAGATCGGTGTTCTATTTTGTGCCATCATTCAGTTGGCCCTATGACTGAGTTCATCAAGGTTACTGATAACATAACCATCATCCCCACCTATGTGTTTTTCTATTTTTCTATTTTTTTAAATAAATTTTTTTATTTAGTTTGATCCTTTTTATTTTTAGGGATTTTTTTCTTGTTAAACTCTAAAGACATTAATTTTTATTATAGTTGAAAAATATTTGGCCTTAGTAAAAAAATTTAAAACGAGTTAATGTATTACATGTAATGAATTATATATAGTATATTTCATATATATCAATGCATTATGGTCACATAATAATAATAATATGAAATATCTTCACTAAGAAATAAATTTATTCTAATCCACAAATATAATGTAATCACCAACAACAAAAGTACTCCACACCATCAGTATACATATATTATGATTATTTTTTTCATTTTATCCAAAAAAATAAAACATTATCCATCTCTATCACTAACATAATTTTAATGATTTTAAAATATATTTATAAAGTGGGGGTAATTTTAAATACACGTAAAAGGTACCCAATTATTCCTCTAATTACACCATTTTTCCAAGAGAATAATAGATATTCTTAGAGTTTAAAATGAAAATATGGTACCCATCCGTAGTAAACCAATGATATATAGATTCACCCAAAGAATTATACTAATAGCATACTAAAAACATTACACAAAATTATAATATTAATTTTCTAGTGTTTTTTTATAACTTTAATCAACCATATATTAAATTTTGGTTTTTCAGGGTGGTATGGGTAAAACCCCACTTTTGGTGTAATGTAGTAGTTTTCCAACCAAATTGATAATCAAATCCAACCATTAAACCCTTACTATACTGGTGATTCAAATATGAATAAAAATATATTAAAAATTAAATAATTAATTAATAATTAAATGGATATAGATAAATTTTAATTGTAATGAAATTTATTTTAAGGTATTAGTGATTTTAAAGGAAATTTAAATTTTGGGATATTGGGGGAAGGGATGTTTGGACATGGTGGAAGTGAAAGGTAGTGTCTCTGTATACCTTATTTTAAAATTCCATAGAATGAGTCCACTATGTACTTAGTGTTGTTCACTGGGGATATTTTGATAGACTATAACAACCCAAACATTAATCAATGAAATTTCCTCTTGATATAATTAAATTTTTTTATGTAAATTTTTTATGAAAACATTTGAACTTCCTTGGTTTTTTGTTTTTGAATTTTGAAATACCATTAATAATTGTTATCGTTGTTAATATAGTCATTGAATAGTGATAAATTGATTAGTATATATTTAGGGCATTAACAAATCCAATTTAATCCGGAATAGGAAGTGGTGGCCTCATCGAGTAGAATTTATCTTTATGAAGCCCATTTGATGGATCTCATAATGGAGGTGACATCGTTGGGCTTGTCTACTAACAAATCCCAATCCAAACATCAACATGTTAAGTTCGAATGGAACTGCCTATGGGAGAAGTGTAAGTTGATAGAGATTACCACTCAAGCAATGTTATCTAAGACAACACAAGAGTATGTCCCAATCGCACACCATACCCTCAGGTCTTATGTGGGTGCTATAAGGGGTTATTTATCAAGACCATAACACTATGATTATGTGCACTATTTTTGAATAGAATAAAGAATATAACTTCATTTGTTAATGATACATTGTAAATATTTTGAGAATCACAAGTAATATTTTTTGTTAATAGTCAATTATGAAATATATTTTGATGAAATAAAGGATTTTTGAGTTGAAAAATATTTTGATATAATATTTTTACTAAATTAATTATTATTTAATATAAATTATAGTATAATTTTTATGAACACAATTGTGATTTTTATTATGTTTTGAAAGAGGTTTTTATCAAAACCAATTATTTCCAATAAATGTTTTGTTTTTATTTTATAACTATTAAATCATGTATTTAGAAAATTATTCAGATGAAATGAATATTATTTTTTGAATTAGGACTTTGAAATTATCCAACTCTAAATTTTTCATAATTTTCTGAGACTGTTGAACTTTTGGGTAAAAAATAAATATCTTTTAATTATATAATCTCTTTTATGACATTATAAAGACCCAATAGTGATGTAATAGAACACTATAAATGGTATGTTAGGCCAATATATGTTTTAACATTAAAATAATGTTATTTTAGGTCTATTTTATTTATTTTACAGTGCTTTAGTAGAACCTCCTAGACATATAAACCTTTTTATCTTTTTAAACTGATTTCCTTGAGATTGTGAATCATCTCCATATAAGAAAGACTAATATATTAATAATTTAGTCCATTTTACATATAAAATAATGTTTTTGAATCAACATGGTAAAAAGTCATGGTAAAAAAACATGGTATGGTTTGTGGTTTTGATTTGTTTAATATGTGGTCTCCAAAACCAAAATAATATTGAATTCCCTCTCTTTTCCAATATAACCCCACCAATGCTCCCACTTCCTCTTCATCCAAATCCTTTTAAGCTCACCCAAACTCTTCCCTCCTCTCTCTATAATCCTTCCAATTCTCCCCAATCTTACAATAATCTTCTCTCATGTTTCTCCCAAGCCTTTGGGATCACACTTCCATGTAAGGGATTTCATCCTTTCACATTTTTGTTCGAATATCATTTTGTTGTTATAGAAATTTTGTTTTAAATTAAAAATGTTCGGGTACAATTTAACACAACTCCCATACATCCATAACTATTTTTAATGATGATACTCTACTATATCTACCATTAATGCCTCATATTTACACCCATTACCATGCCGAAATTCGGTAAGTTATTTAACTCTCTAATTTATATTCATGAAATTCCCTTTTATTATGAATCTAAATTCCATTATAAAATGTGGGGACATGTATCCATATTACGTAATTAAGGTACATTTATTTTCAATTTGATGAGACACCCATTTCTCTCTATTCAATCATTATTTATGAATTCATATGTCATGACATTTTTCTGTCGAAATTGCACCTCGATTTTCCAAGCCAAAGTCATTGTGTAGTTAATACTATTCCCATTTGTCAATCAAGGGTATTCACCTCTATACAAACTTACTTATTTGTTATATATTTTCATGTATGAATTATATATTTCATTATCATGGAATCAATGATGATTTTTAATGAATCTATATTATATGATCCATATCGCACACTTGTCCATGAAATGAAATGATTAAGAAAGGTGTACCATGATAGCACTTCCATGCATTGGGAAAAGATTAGTATCATGAAAAAACTAGTTAATTGAAGGTTTAATAATAATTATTATTGTCTAGTGAGGGTTTACTTATGATATATGTGTAATGAGTCATGCCTAATGATAATATCATGTTAAATGTTATTGCAACATTTCTGTGTTAGGATGACCATGATATATCATGCCTTTATTTTCATATTTCTATTATGATCCAATTAAATTCCTATTTCTTATAATTTAATGTACAATTCATGTTATTCATTTTTGACACACATACTGGGATTTATTTATCACCCTTTTTGTATGCTTGTCCTCAAATTATCCCATGCAATGCTTAGTATGAAATAATGTTGTGGTCAACTAAAAGATGTTTTCAATATAGATATTGTGTTTTATGTTCTATGTTGTTATTTAGTGTCCCAAATACCAAAACACACTATACCTCAATATAATCTATCTTGTATAAAGTGAATATTTTATGTAATAAATCACATTTATGTGTGTAATAAAGAGCAGGGTTGTTATAGTTGGTATTAGAGGAAATGTTTAGTTATTTTAGGGGTTATGATTAGAAAACAATAATAAAATCCATTGGGATAAGAAGAAGTATAATAAAAACATCCCTAAATTTTTTTGAGTATTGATTATGTTTTTTATCCATAAAATACATCCTTTTCTAGATATGAGTAGGTAGAGGTTTCTCTAGAAAAATCGTATCTAAGAGTAAACCCTGAAAACACCAATTTGAGATGGACTCGAAAGGGATGTGGTGAACAATAATGGGCCTTGATACACTCATATTTACAATACTACTAGGGTATATTTTTTTAAACTCATAAGCATAGTATAAACCATTATTAAGGGAAAAAAATACCCCTAAAAATATTTTTTGGGAAGAAGATCATGGATATAATAGATTGAACCCAGTAATTTGGTATGTTATGAAAATAAGTGCAATTTATAAGTAATCAATTTTTTTATTTGCATTACACTTTATGTGTTACCCATAAATTTCCTTTTATTCCAGCCAATGGATGGTAATAGGAGGACATGGGTAACAACTGATATGAAGATCAATGTGACGACTATTCTAATGAAATTATCATCTTGATTAGATAGTTAATTACTAATATTATCATGATAATGACTAAGTTAACTCATGTTTTGAATATAAAGATGGGTCAAAAAGAAAATTAAACTCCCCCTAATAAAGAACAAGTCACAATAAAAATATTCATGATACAATGGCCTACTTATTGTAATGAATCATATGATCCCTAAATTGTAGAATAATGGATCAACTCCATTGAGAGGATCTTCTCCATAGTTCAATGTTCTGAAAAATTGAATATACTTTTGGCCGATTATCGTATGGAGGGTGAAGCTGAATAATGGTGGATATTGAAAGAAAATACAAAGCATGGGGAGGAGATCGAGGCATTAGAATGGAAGGATTTCAGGAAAATGTTTTTTGATAAATATTTTCCTCACAGCCTCTGACTTAAGATTAAAAGGAACTTACTTTCGCTAAAAAATTAGATGACGAATATATCGAAGCACATGATTCCAACATTACAGGGCTGGAATGATATGACATCTAATTTGTTGTTACCCCAAAATTCAAGGTTGAAAACATATTCGGTGGGATAAAACCTAGCCTTCAGAAAGGCCTAGAGATCTGGGACATCAATAGCTATGAGGAAATTTTCTGATGTGCCCTCAAAGTGGAAATGAAGGTTGCTGAATCTCAGGGGTATAATATGGATAAGAATCATAAATAGAAAATTAATTCTGGTGGTTTTATGGATAAATCTGACGGTGCTAAGAAAATCCAGCACCCCACTTGCCAAAGGATCAGAAAGAATCACCCCAAAATATTTTTGAACGGGACAATAAAATTATATAGGTGTGTAAGAGAAGGTCACCTTGCCATTAACAGCCGAAAAGAAAAACTCATGGCTATGATAGGGAATATAAATTCTCTTTTTGAAACTCAACACATTTTTCATTTCTTTAACTTCAAAGAACTAGATAAAATTGAAAACCAATGACCAAAGCTAAGGGTTTTCAGAGGAAACTATAAACCTACAACAAAGAAAGGGAGAGCATTTTATAACCTTACCGCTGAAGTCATCCCCGAAAACGGAGTGGTGATAGGTACACTAGTTATTAATTCAACAATAGAAAACATACTTTTTGATTCTGGTTCTATGCATCATTTTATATCCATAATGTTTAGTAGAACAATCCCAACACCATCAAAAATCATAGTGGAAAATATTTCGGTGAGTAAGAAAAATGGGGAAATCAATACAACCCTTGAATATAACTCCTCCCATATTATAATTTGTTTATTGAACTTCACGGTAAACCTATTCGTAATCCCTTTGGTGGAATTTGATACAATTCATGGAATGAATTTTCTTTCGTTATATAAAACCAATATAAATTTCCATAAGAGGGAAATCACACTTTATATATATATATATTATATTTTTTATTTCATATTAATATATATATATATATATTAATCCAAATGTATAATATATATATGTATATATATTTGTTTTTTCCATCTTATTAAAATAAATTTTTTAATACTTGAAAAAATGTGTTTTCTATAATAAAATAATTATATATTTATATAATTTCAAAAATTTATAAACTGAAAGAAAATATACATCCATATATTTATAAAATATATTATCTCAAATATATTAATAACAACTGTTTTCATAAAAAAAATATTTTACAATTAATTATTATAAAAAATTGAAAACAATATATATTTGTCTTATTTTATTAATTTCAAACTAATGGATAAATATTAATAATAAATATAAAATAAATCCTCAATTTAGATATATATTACTATTAAAATATTAATGGGGTGTTACAATACATTATAAAAACTAGGTTATTACTATCATGTTAAATAATATTGTTAATAATATATTATTGTTTGGTAAAACTCCTCCTTGCTTATAACATAAGCTAATATCAATTTTATTTGTTCCGTACAATATCTAATAAAATGTTCCTATTTTAAATTTTGGTTCTTATATAATCCCCACCGTTAATAAACTTCATCATCATAATTTAAACATGATCTTGGTATGAATGTTATTTTCATTTGGTAATACCATTTTTTGAAATCCATATCGTAAGATGGGTTAATAAAGCATCCAATTAATATGATAGAAAATAAAGCACAAAGGTCATATGATATATTGTAATCTATGTTTAATAATAATATAAAATTGATATGGAAGTGAAAAAATGGACACAAAAGTAAAATCTATACCGCAAATACTGATGGAGAGTGTTAGAGAACATGGTCAAGATGAACTTAATTACTATAAGGCAATCAACTAGAGGTGTGAAAACATCATTGATATCATAAAAAATATGAACACTTAGAAAAAATATGACGGGAAATGTCCTTTTACAAGAGTTGGGGAATTAATACAATCTTTGATTGTATATGGATACATTTTTACTTGATAAATTTTTATTTCATGGACACATTTTCATCCTTTGGTTGTGATTCAATCAATTTCAACTTTATATATTACTCCATAAAATTAATATACAAAAATGAAATTTTGATACCTCAATCACAAAAATTCAGTTTTAATAGGTTTTAATATCCATTACGTAATGATTAGTCATTCCATTAATATCTATTTATTCTTATTAAAAAATTGTTACAATAAGTTATCTAATATGCATAAATTTTCATATGGTGATGTAATACATTAATATCTAAAACCATATTCAATTTTAAATATAAATCATTTCATAATTGTTAAAATTATGACCCTTCCATGATATTATGATAAAAAAATTTGGATATAAGTTCAGTAAATTTAAATTTGAACATATCATTAATCACATAAACACCATTAAGTAGCTCTTTATCACCAAATACTAATCATGTGAATAACTTCATCTGGTATTATCTTGAAAAAAATAAACTACACAAATTACAATAATCATTTTTTAAAACCTGATTTCTTCTTTATTACTTAAATAAAACATAGATTATTAGATATATTATATTAATGCAAAATTACAACTAACAGCATCAATCATAGAATAAATTTCTTTTTCAACAAATAATTAATTAGTTCCAATATAGTCAGCAACTATCCAATATACACTATTCATATAAATTATTTATTTATCCCAAAATCAATATATCATCATCATGAATATATTAAGGGTTATATTTCCATTAATCATGTGTTTTCATATAATTTCAACGTTTTAATGAATTTATTTTCATTTAACCATTCATTATAGGCTTTAAATTTTTTATGAAATAGTACTACACTACAATCTATATACATATCATGATAATTATTATTATAATATCATCAATAAAATATTTTACAACATATTACATGGAAAAAATATAAAATAAAATGTAACCATTCAACATCAAGGGTATCAATAGTGTATTCTTGACTATTTCCCCATATTTTATTCAATTGAATATTCTACTGATGCATGTGGAATTCATTTAGGTAGATCATTAACACTATACAGTGGAATAATTAAAATTTTGAATTTTTTATTTCCCTTTTAATCCCTATGTTCACGAATCATAAGAGGTCAAATTTTTTTATCACAATGATATTTGAATCAGAGATGAAGGATATGGAGAGTGTATCTCAAAAATTTTTACTTTTAATAGAAGTATACATCGGGTAAAGGAATTTCAGTGGTTGGGAAAATATTTAAAAAGTTGTATGCATATTTGGGAAAATAAGATTCAGGTGAGTGGTAGTTGATGTTATTCCATGATAAAATTCATGTGTAAAGAGATGAATGAGGTGATGTTGTCATTTTCAGTCTAATTTATATTATTACTAAATTTGTAATTATGTTAAAGGAGGCATATATATCTAATTCGGAATGTTTGTTAAGGAGTTTGTAACTCAATAGTGGGGTGACCATTGACAGATGGAATCTGGTTGAGAATTCAGTTTTCTGGTTCAAAAATTGGACAGTTGTACTTATTACTTATTAGGAAAAACTTCTTCATGATTATCACCATTTGATAAGATCTATCTATCATGGAATAATGAAGATGTATAAGTCATTGAAAATAAAATTGGGGTATATAGCTATATATTCTGTTACAGGTCTCCCAAGAATAGTACATATACATGGTTTTATTTGAGTGATTGTTAATAGGCTCATTAATTCAGCTCATTTAATCCCTTTCATGAACTCTCAAATGATGGATTATATATCCAAAATCCATATCTCAAAATTGGTTAAGAGACATGTAATATTAGTTTTTATTGTATCAAATAGAGATCCATGTTTTACCTCCCATTTTATTAAATAGATATGTAAATCCCTTATGAATCAGTTTACTATGAGTTTGTTGTATCATCCTTATATGGATGGTTAATTTTAAGGGATAATAAATGATGGAAGATATGTGATGGGCTTCTGTAATTCATTTTGGTTGCTCATTTGAGGAGCACATTCTATTGGTATAGTTCTCATATAACAACAGTTATCAGGCATATATATATATATAACGATTCATTTGAAGTCTTGTTTGGGAGCCCTTGTTGTTTTCCACTATGATGGGTATAAACATGTGTAACTTAATTATTTGAGACTATAATTTTCTAAGAGACAACATAACATATTATGATTCTCCTGAAGTGGACTGAGATGTCTCCGAGTCTTAAAAAATCTTATACGGATCATCGTTGATGTCAATTGGCAGTTGTAGTTTGTGCTCCTGTGTTTTTAAGGATGACTCAATGGATTATAAGTATATGTTTTTGGAATAATATAAGTTTTTCTCCTTGATACATATTCCATTTTTAGGTATTGGAATGGGTGGTTGAGGTGGAATATCATTTGGAATTTCCACCACGGGTCAATGTAGTGACTAATGTATTTCACTTATCTCAATTAATGAATTATGAACATGAACCTAACCATATGATCATAATGGATCACATTGACAAAGATCTATATGATTCATTTGTACATATATCGATGTGGATTGTGGATATGAAAGACAACATATTCAATGGAAAAAAATAATCATTGTATTGTTTGTTTTATGGAAACATGGTTAGCTTCTAGAAGAGAATCTAGAATCTGAGAAGGAAATGAATGAACAATGTCCAAGGCTCTATGAGAAAAATGATAGGTTTCTACTTTCTGGGGATGGAAGGACCAATGGTGTGGAGAATTTATAACCCATGTTATCAATTATGTAAACACTTGTAATGATTTTTATGTATATAATGTATATGGATGATGTTTGGGAGAACATCGAGAACATTTTCAGTGTTTTCGGTGGCTTTTCTCTTGGTTCATGGTTAGTGCACTGTTTTTGAAAATGGTGGAACACCTATACGAAACCATGAATAGTGAGGTTGGGGAAAATAGAAGTTGCACAGGAGGTGCTTGGGTTTTCCAAAACCTAAAAAATATTCATTTATAATAACATATTTTTAAATAAAAATTTCATGATTATTGAGGAAATTGTTTATATTTAAAAAAAGGAAGTAATAAAAAAAATCATTGAAAATAATAGTTATGATGGTGTGAAAAGCCATTAATTTTCAAAATGTAAAAAAAATGATCCCATTCTCACATCTAGTAAAAATAAAAAGTATACTATTGTCAAAATAAATATTCATTATTGGAAATTGTAATGAAATTAAAATTAATTTAAAACATTATATTAAACAATAATTTATTTATATTTAATTAAATCTTTGAAATTATTGTAATGATCATGGATATATAAGATTAACTATTAATAACCACAAATTGAAATAAATATTTTTTCCCTAAAAAATTAATTTGGTCTCCTTAGCTATAAAATAGTGAAAATTAAAGGTAATAATTTAAATCTTATAAATTACCATCTGATATTAATATAGATCTTTTTATGAAATTTTCATCATAGAATTTCCCTTGAATGAACCTTGATCATAAGAAACCCCAAAACAAATTAGATATTAACATAATTCATTTTCATCATTACTTAATTTTAAATAAAAACTCAAGAAACAAATTATATGATATGGGACTATAAAATACGCTATTATATGAAATATTAGGTTAAAAATTAATTCATTCTATAATAAACACATTACGTAATTTAATCATGGTTCACAATAAGAAACATGTCTCCAGAAAATGAGATTGAGATAGGGAAACACTAAAAACACACATATAATTTGAATTTCTAGTTTATCCTTGAAGGGATAATGTATAGAATTTTAAATAATCAATAAAAAAGTCACATACATTATAATACAACTTATATATCAATTAACTCATAAAATTTTTATAACAATGTAAATGAATAATTATTAAAACTCAATAAAAATAAATTGAGTTAAGAAAAAACATTCCTTAAGTTCCAAATTGGAATCTTTGTCCATTAAATTCTATATAATGTAATTATATTAATTATTTAATTTTGAAATAAAATTTTATAGTTTTATTAATTATATATAAATAATTTATTTAATTTTTCAATGATATTTTTAATTATGTTATCGGTTTATTCCATGTTTAGTGTTTTAAGGACATTTAGTTAATAATTTAAAAATGAATGTGATAGGCCGGCCATTGACAAGGGTGTAATTTTATATTCATGAAAAAAATATTAATACTAATGTAATTATAATATTAAAATATTATATATCATTTTATAATAATATATGAAAATGTGTTATGAAAAAATTACGCCGACTCAGAAGGTGGTGGTCTACACATATTCACCTGAGATGATTATACATTTCACTGGATGTAAAGTTAAAGAAACAATTTGTTATCTTTAAATAAACATTATCATTTTATAACATTAAAATAAATTTTACAAATAAATCCAAATTAAAATATATTATATTATTCATTGATAAACGATGTATATCGTTATATAGAGATCGTGGTTTGAATGTACATATGTATAATGATTATTTTATTAAAAATTTGAATGGTTTAAAGATATATGATATATTATTTTTCAATATTAATTATCATATAATTAAAATCTTATATATATATATTAAACTCATAATAATATCATTCCATGAAAATAGTGATAAGAAATGAACTACAATGGTTCGTGAGAAGGTAGTCTGCGCATGTGCACCAACAATGGATTTGTTTTCCATTTGATGGAAATGGTGATGAATAAGGTTAATCAAATAAAATAATTAAATTTTATTATATATGATATATATATATTTATATATTTGAATGTATTGGAAAAATAATTTTATGTAGAAGAATACCTAAAAAATGTTTTGTTAGGACGATTACATCCTTATTGAAGAGCCTCCATTGGATCTCTACTTAAGAACCATAAATATGGTCTTATAATAATAAAAAATACTTATAATATATATGATGAATTTTAATTGAGGGTATTTAGGAGCGTTTCAATAAATATTTCTTCATATGTTTGATGGAGAGAGGATAGGTGGTGTCCTTTTATAATTAAGGGGAGGGTCACCCATGTAATTACATAAAGTTTTAAATTAATATAAATTAATTTTAAGGTTTTCTGAAACAAAATCGATATATATTGAATATATGGTAATTAAATTTTAAAATAATAAAATAAAATAAATTCTATACTTGTATATGTGGTTTCTCAATACTTATCTCAATGTTATAACCCCTGTTAGCCCTTTTAAGGATTACCTTGATATCAATGCTTTTCTACTATTTGGGAGTATTAAAACTCACTATAAAGGGAAATGTAATCCAAAAGTGGATAATGGATAATATTAAATTACATTTCCCAGTATATTTTAAAATGATAATAATTTCTTTAATTTAAAATTAATTAATGAAAAATTATTTATAATAAGATATCGCTCACGTAATTTGTGGCACTATTCAAATAGTTCAATTTCAATAATATAAATAACGTAATTTAGTCTAAATATAAAATTTAAAAACTTCTATAATAAATAATATATATATATAATTTTTTTCTTACCCTCTTAAATAACCATAAATATATTAATATTTAATTTTCTAAATCATTTACTTTATATTCATATTGATTTTCACGACCCCCTCCCACCAAAGATGCACCTCCTGAACTGGAAATGGTGAAACGAATATGATGACCCCCGAGTCCCATCTCCAGTAGGCCCGAGAGTGGAGACTAGCACCATGGGTATGAGTTTTCACAATTATAGTAGGCATTTCCCTTTTTATTAATTAATACCGAGGGATAGGATGAGTCAAAAACCAAATGAAAAAGAAACAAGTAAATGAAAATAAACCAAAAAACAAGACCATATGTATGTTTTATACAATACTGAAACAATGTATAAGTACAAGAAAAGCTCTAAGGGACGATACTATGAAATTAAAGCAAAAACTGCAACCTGCAAAACTCCAATGCTCAACTAGAAAGGTCTCACACGGTCCCTAAAGTCCTCCTGAAAACATAAAAGTAAAAATAGGCTGAGAATTCAAGTATACTCAGTTGGGAAACCTAATGCTCTCATGCATAGGTTGGGACACATCCTAATTACCTGTGAGAAAACTAAAGGATCTGAAGCCTAGCAAGGAATCTATCCAGCCAACCATACAACCCACACTCACCAAATATTGCAAGTCAATATAGTATAATAGTAATATTATCAAGGTATGGGTACCCCGCACCTCCTTCCCACTGAATACTACTCAACACCTCTTGCCTAACGCTCTGAGGGTTCCCCCTCTTCCTGAGATAGTGCCACAACCTGGCCATATGAAGGTCGAGCTAGGGCCGCAACCTGGCCATACGAAGCTCATAGTATCCCGCCCGCACACAATCCTCAGCCATAACCACATCTCATCCGGCATCCTGCTGGCACCCAATCCTCGGCCATAACCACATCTCATCCCGAATACACCTAGGAGCATATCACATCCTCATCCTAAAGACTATTGGGAAACATCTTTCATAACCTGCCCGATGGATCCTGGGCTATAGAACCTGGAAGAGAAAGCACAAGGAAGAATAGTAACCTACCATCCTTTTGATGCTTGGGGATCTCACCCCCCGTCCCACAGGTGTTCAGTGCGTGGTGCCCAACATGTGTGGGGTGTGTAAAGAAAGATAAAATGTATAGATTTATATTTTTTTATCAGCCACTCATCCCATCCTAAGACTTCTACACAAAAGATCTGAGCACATGCTTCGACACTGCTACCACGAAAGTATGCACAAAATGAACACTCCCAACCCCCATTAATCTTTTCATGTTTCAACTATTTTATTTTATTAGTTCCTTAACTACCATGCAACTAACAACAACCAAACCAGATCAAACGTTCGTAAAACATATCCCTTCCAACCACAAATAAAGTTAGGGAAAACACAAGGGATACAAAACTATTTCCTTTTATTATCCAATCAATTCAATTGATTTTCCATTTTTAGTCAACTACCAAGCCCCACTGTTCATTATTTAACTCTTCCACATTTATTCATATGCACAAAACATCCATGCAGCCCTGTTTCCAACCACCACAACAACAATCACCTCGTAAAAAATACATGTACTCCATCATTATCCCTTCAATACCATTCACCGCAACTCCACTTCCCAGAAAAAGCATTTGATACACGCCAACCCACAACCAAGACATTCATTTCCCCGCTGCTCACCCATTCCACAACAACCTAGGAAACACCCCATCACATAATTAAACCCTAACCAACACCCACAAAATTCATTCTTTCATTTTATTTAATAGGGGTGATCATACAAGGGTTCCAAGTATTCATTTAATCATCCAACTTTAATTAATTAACCAATTTCCACATTATATGAATTCCATCCACAAAACAATCCATAAAATCAAGAAGACATCTTATAGAAAAAGAAAGGGTCCCCAACGACGGTGATTTTTTGTAAGCATAATCACATTCAATTCAAAACATAATTAAAGGATAAGAATTGATGGAAATAAAACAACAATACCAACAAAAATCTCCCCAACCCATTCTTTAACTAGTTATTATATTTATTTACTGGTCTAACTATATCTCATAAAATAGGAGGATACCCTCCCCGCATGATGTACAAAATTGAGAGAGAGATGAAGGTAAGGTACCTACCTCAATGGTTTTTGACGAAACCATGACGGTCGAAGAACACTCAAGAAACCGGGTCGATTCTCCACGAATCCTCTTTAGATATCCTCTCCTAACACAACCAAGACCTATGTTCATCATATTCGATATCAACAAGCGTAGATCTACCAATAATGGGAGTAGAACTAAGAAACCGATAGAAGAGAAGGAGTATATCTAAGTATATGTAGGAAATCAATCAAGAACGATCACATACCTCAAAAAACGGCTTTGATTCACTTAGAAAAGCCTCCGGATCACCACCAAAATGCATGGGAGTGGTTCTTCTACCTCCAAGGAAGGGTAATCCCGAGTCATTGCCACTTAAGTGATTAAACAAACCATTTAGAGGCAAAAGAGTTTAGATCCAAAATTTTAGGATCTAACTTTAAGTGCCCGCATGGTTAGTCCGCACTGTTTAAAAAACTATGTGCTAACTGTGCGTTAGCTTCTACATCCCCAAACACTCCTCGCATTGTTAGTCTGCACAATTAGCAAAACCATGCACTAACTGTGCATTATCCACTGCCTTCAACACCAACATTGTAAGGTTTGTCCTCACGGTTTGGCTAAACTGTGCCCCAACCCTCTGAAATCAATTTCCCTTTAGATTTCCTTCAAAGTCCTCCCAAACGCACCCCCAAGTCACATTGACCTCCCGGAACACCTCCAGCACCACATTTTACAATGGAGTGGACCAGAGAGGTCCAAGCCATTCCATCCGATATCTCTCAAAATGTTGTCGTCCTCGAGAATCCAAAAACCCACCTAAAGAAACGGGAGGTGTTCGAACAACTCCTCCTTAAAAGATACCTCTCAGGTGAAAACCTCCTTGTTACCAAGGAGCCCCCCCACTTTCTTCACATATCTCCTGAATAATAAAAAACATAACGATCCTCTCCCCCGTGCAACCACACAATACAAAATATTAAACCATTCGTTCATGTGGGTGAGGGGTTTTCCTTCCACCACATTAAGATAATATCCGCTTTGGGTGGCCCTGACTCGCTCGCACAGGATTAGGTGCATCCACGTTAATGCGTCTTAACTAGGGTTTAGGTCCTCCCCTCCCCACATTACAAGACACTTCTTACACACTTGAAACAAACTTCATAGTGAACCATGTCAAGCATTACATCATAACCAGGTACGATAAAAAATAGGATAAAACTCAAAACAACTCCGGGTACTAGGCACACATATGTGCTTCACGTTCCCAGGAACACTCCTCAAGCCCACCATGCCTCCATAGAACATGAAAAAATGGAATGGTTAAACCATGAAGCACCCTCTCTTTACGACCTTCGATCATCACGGGTTGCTCCATAAAAATGGAATCGTCCCTGATATCGAGCTCTCCCCAGTCGAGGACGTGTTAATCGTCATGCAGGTACTGACGGAGCTGAGACACATGAAAGACGTCATGCACCATTTGTAGAGGTGGCGACAACACCAGTTGATAAGACACCTCACCAACCCGTCGCAACACCTCGATGGGCCAGACAAACCTAATAGAAATCTTACATCCCTTTCCGAATCTTTGCTACCCATGCTAAGTAGAGACCTTCAAGAACACATGGTCCCTAACCTTGAACTCCAAGGGTCTCCTCCTATTATCGGCATATGACTTCTTCCGGTCATGAGCTGCCTTCATCCACTCTCTTATAAGCTGACCGCTCTCCGTAGTGCTCTGCATCACCTCTGGGACAAGAACACCAACTTCTCCGACCTCTGTTTAGCATACGGGCGAGCGACACTGCCTCCCGCATAATGATTTGAAAGGAGCCATGCCAATGGTAGAGTGATAACTGTTGTTGTAAGAGAACTCTATCAGAGGCATGTGTTGTACCCATGATCATCCAAGGTCCAAAACACATGCTCGTAGCATGTCTTCCAATGTCTGGAATGTGATCTTTGTCTGCCCATCTGTTTGGAGGTGGAAAGTAGTACTGAGTCATAGCCGGGTACCAAATGCATGTTGCAATGCACTCCAAACCCGCAAATTAAACCAGGTATCCCGGTCGATGATTATAAATCTCAAAAATCCAGGAAACTACACCACCTCATTCACATGACTCTAAGCTAGGGCCTCAATTGTAATTAACTCCTTGATTGCAAGGAAGTGGGATGATTTCGTCATCCGGTCCAACACTACCCAGATGGCGTCCCAATACCCTTGAACTCTGGGCAGTATCGTGACGAAATCAATCAAGATATCATCCCATATTCACTCGGGGACATTTAAAGGTTGTAGCAGACCTCCTGGGATGCGGTGTTCAGCATTAACCTGCTGACACATGAGGAAATCTGTTACAAACTCTGCTTCTTCCCATTTTAACCCGGACCCCCAGCACATTCGTCTCAAGCCCTATTACATCATGGAAGTTCCCAGGTGTACTGCTAGGGGTGAGTTGTGGAACTCACCAAGAAATCTCTCGCACATTACCTCTGGAACAAACAAATTCCCCCATAAAAGAATCTAATTCAGACCATCCTCCAACCATCCTTCGAGAGCATTTCCAAAGATAGCACGATCGAGCATCACATCACTCTCTATGTCTCCCCACTGAGACTCCTCCACCTGTCATAGTAGGGAGGACTGTACTGTCATATGAAACAGACAACCTCTAAAACCATCTTCCCATAAGTCGAGGTGTAGAGCAGCCAATCCTTTCATCACCTTCCCGATATATCCCGACTTTCGAACTGCATCCTTCCTCCTACTAAAAGTTTCAGCCACCACATTTCCCTTGCCTTTGGTGTAGGATATTTCGAAGTCGTAGTCCTGAAGGAACTCTATCCACCTTCACTGCCCCAAATTCAAGTCCCATTGGGAGAAGATATACTTCAATTTCTTGTGATCTGTGATGACCATGAAGCGCTCCCCGATGAGTTAATGCTACCTCAACTTTAGTGAGGACACAACCACCACATGATCTAGATCGCGGGTGGTATAGTTATGTTCATGAGGACGTAACTTCTTAGACCCATAGGAGATCACCCCTTGCTGTTGCATCAACACGCACCCCATGCATTGTCCTGAGGAATCACAGAATACCTCAAACGCTACTCCCTACTCTAGTAATCTCAACACTGGGGAACTAACCAAACTTCCCTTTAGATAACTGAAGGATGCCTCACACTGATCATCCCAAAACAAAGCTCAATCCTTCTTCATCATGGTTTCCCAAGGTGCTGCAACTCGGGAGAAGTTGGGAACGATCCTCCGGTAGTAAGCTGCCTGTCCAGTGAAACTATGAACCTCTACTAGGTTCTTGGGTGCTACCCAAGAAACAACTGCCTCATCCTTCTACGGGTCCACCGTTACTCACTACCAGAACACCACGTTCCCAAGGAAGTGCACTTCCCACATCCAGAACCTACACTTGGAAAATTTATCCTAGAGTTGGTACTATCAGAGGACCTCTAAAACTGTTCTCAGGTGCTCCGTGTAATCATCCTCTGATCTTGAGTAGATCAGAATGTCGTCAAAAACACAACTACAAATCGATCTAGGTATTCCCGGAAGACGGAGTTCATGAGTCCTATGAACACAGCTGGTGCATTTGTAACACCGAACGACATGACTAAAAACTCAATGTGCCCAAACCTATATCTTAAGGTAGTCTTTGAGATGTCTCCCTCTTTCACCCTCAACTGGTAATATCCAGACCACATATCGATCTTAGAGAACCAACCTACTCCCTTAAGCTGGTCAAAGAGATCGTCTATCCTCAGGAGGGGGTAACAGTTCTAGACTGTTACCTGATTTAGTCTTCGGTAGTCTATGAACAGCCTGAAACCACCATCTTCCTTCTTTGAGGACAAGACATTATCACCCCAATGCGACACATTTGGTCGAACAAAACCCTTCTTCATCATATTTTCAATCTGAATCCACAACACTCCCAACTCAGAAGGTGCCATCTAGTAGGGATCCATCGAAATCGGACCGACACCAGGTTATAAGTATATCCAAAAATCAACATCACGTCGAGGGGGTAGGGTCACCACCACTTTAGGGAATATTTCCATAAACTCACCGATGATCCCCGGGACATCCACCATTTCTGTATTCACTGACTCTACTAATAGTTAAACTAACAAGGAATGGAGGGGATCCAATTGTAGGTTAACATCCTGGTAACCCTGATCACCGATGAAAGTCACACATCAGCCACATGTGTATGAAAACACAACCCTTCATCCAAAACAATCGATGACAACACATACTGAGAATAGCCAGTTGATGCCTAGAATGACGTCATATTGCTGCATTTGCAATAAAAAGAGATCTCCACTGGATTAGTGTGGCCCAATCATCAATCTAGATCCCCGAAAAACATGAGACAAGGTGGTCTGACCTCCGAATGGCGTACTCAAAACTAGGGGTAGGAAAGAATCTATATGTCTATTCCTAATGAACAAGCTAGACAGGGCGCAACAAAGGAGTGTGAAGATCCTGATTCAAACAAGGCATAAGCAAGGGTAATAAACAAGATGATCATACCTTGAACGACATCTTGCTCTGTTGGAACTACTACTTATGAAGTGTGCATCTGCCCATGCCAAGTTCCTCTACCTCTTGGCTGCCGGCCACCTCCCCGACCATGCCCTGGTCGAGGTCCCTGAGGAGCACCCTGAGGTCGGCCTCCTCCTGCAACATCTTCCCTTGGAGGAGTGGGAGCTCGCTTCCCCTACGACTACTGCTGGAAGGGCCTATCAGGGAACTGTTGTGGATGAGGCGGGTGCCATACTGGTCCACCTCCACTGTACTGTACTCAGTCCGGACACTGGTTCCAATGGTGCCCTCATCTGCCACAGATGAAACACCTCAGTCCCGGGCTTGAAGGAAAAGGACGAGGACTGGGGGATCAGAACTGAAACTGTTGAGGCATGCTTCCTACTGGTTGGAACCTAGAGGGCCCTGATGCTAGAGGCCTACAACTGATGTATTTCCCCTTTTTCGATCCCAACTGAATTCCTTCTCCCGACAAACCTCCCAGCGTGTGCATCCTTTTCACCAATTCATCCTTCTTATGGACCTCTAAGTATGTCGGAAGGGTGAAGAGGGTAACATAATACTGGAGAGAAGGCTGAAGTGCCTCCTCTAAACATCTCTCCTGAACCTCCTCATCCGTAAGGAGGTTGGAAACAAAGAGAAGGATATCCTTGAATGTGATCCCCAACTCCCTCACTGACATACACCCCTGCTGGAGGGAAAGTAGTTTCTGCCCCTTCTCAGCCTTCATCGTGGAAGAGGGGAATTCCGCATGGAACACCTTCTCAAAGTCAGTCCACGTGACCTCAGCCTCTCTCTTCTCCCCAAGAGAAAGTATCCACCATGGATGCGTTTCTCTTTATATATGGCTCATAGCGAGAGTGACCCAATACTCCATCGAAGCCCGGATCAAGCTGAAAGCTATCACCGGCTCCTCTAGCCATCTCCTTGTCTCCATGTCTGACCTACTTCCCTTGTACTTACTGAGAGTCTTCTGCTAAAAGGCTCGAAGAATCTTCTTCCACTAATCGTACTCCTCCTCTCGGTCATCCCTTTGTTATTCAGCCAAGTAAAACTCCTAGCCCTCGATAGCCCACACTACTTGTGGTCATCTCCTAGGTGCCATAGCTGCACGGTAAACAAGGAATTCCTAAATCTGAGTAGTGTAGAATATTGTTCATAAATTTACATAGACTCCTTATTAATTTTAAATCCACAAAATTCCCCAAAAACACAAGTCTTCATGATGCATGTACCATTCCTTAGGTCTCTACCCTACAATCAGTGTGGCCTCACATGGTTGTTCGGTAGGTCCAGAGTACTTACATTGAATCACGTGGGGCCCTAAAATCTCATGTCCCAATCAGTCTTCCATGGCCTATTTCACACTCCATGATCATCCGACATTGTTTCCCTACCATCCCATGCAATCCTCACAATTCCTAACTCCAGACTCCATCCTATCCCTCAACCCCCATCCTATGATACCATTCTTTCATGAACCCCTCCCACCATAGATGACCCTCCTGAGCTGGCAATGGTGAAAGGAAGATGATGACACCCGATTCTCGCCTCTAGTACGACCCTGAGTGTTTACTCTCACCTAGGGTATGAGTTTTCACAATTATGGGAGGTGTTACGCTTTTTATTAATTATGATCGGGAAATAGGATGAGTCAAAGAAAAAAAGAAAAAGAAACATGTAAATGAAAATAAACCCAAAACCATGCCCATATTCATGTTTTATAGAATACAGAAACAAGTTATATTTACAGGAAAAGATCCAAAGCATGATACCCAGAATGGAAAGAAAAAACTGCAACCAGAAAAACTCCAACTCTCAACTAGAAAGGTCTCGCATAGTCCCTGAAGTCCTCCTGAATACCTGAAAGTAAACGTAGTGTGATCATACAAGTATACTCAGTATGGAAATCTAATGCTCATGTGCACAGGTGGGGAGACATCCTAATGCCCTATGAGAAAACAGAAGGAACCAAAGCCTAGCAAGGAAGCTATCCACCCAACATTATAAGACACACTCACCAAATATCGCAAGTCAATAGAGTAGTATAGTAATATTTTCAATGTATGTGTACGCATCACCACCATCCCACTGAATACTGATCAAGCCCTCATGCCTAACACTCCGATTGTTCCCCCTATTCCTGAGCTAGTGTCGCAACCTGGCCATACGAAGCCCGAGCTAGTGCCACAACCTGGCCTTACGAAGCTCATAGTATCCCACCAGCACAAAATCCTTCGCTATAACCACATATCATCCCGCATCTGTCCAGAACTCAATCCTCCGCCATACCCACATCTCATCCCAAAGACACCTGGGAACATATCACATCCTCATCCTAAAGACTCTTGGGAAACATCTGTCTTAGCCTGCCTGAAGGATATTGGGATATAGAAACCTATAAGATGGAGCATAGGGAAGAACAGTAACCTGTAATCCTTTGGATGTTTGTGAATCTCACCCCCTTTACCACGGGTGTTCGACACGTGGTGCTAAACATGGGCGGGGTGCATAAAGAAACATAAAACTTACAGAGTTATTGAATTATATCAACCACTCAGCCCATCCTAAGGCTTCTACACAAAATATCTGAGCACATGCCTCGACACTACTACCACAAAATTATGCACACAATGAACAACCCCAAACCCCATTAAGCTTTTCATGATTCAACAGTTTTAGTTTATCAGTTCCTTAACTACTGAGCAACTAACAACAATAAAACCAGATCAATTGTATGTAAAACATATCTCTGTCAACCACAAATAATGTTAGGGAAAATACAAGCAACACAAAACCATTTTCCTTTATCAGCCAATCAATTCAATTTATTTTCCGCATTTAATCATCTACCATACCCCACAGTTCATTAGTTAACTCTTCTAATTTTATTCATATGCACAACCCATCCCTGGAGCCCTGCTGCCTACCACCACAACCACAAACACCTCAGAACTAATACCCATACTGCAATATTATCCCACCAATACCATTCATCGTAGCTCTGATGCCCGTCACAACCATGTGATACACGTCAACACACATCCAAGCCAACCGCAGCCCCGCTGCTCACCCGTTCCATAACAACCCATGGAACACCCCATCACATAATTAAACACCAACCAACACCCACAAAATTCATTCTATCATTTAATTTAATCGGGGTGATCATAAAAGGGTTCTAGGTATTCATTTAATCATCTAACTTTACATGATTAACCAATTTCCACATTCTATGAATTCCATCCACAAAACAATCCATAAAAATAATGAAACATCTATCGACATATGCAAAGGCCCCCCACGACCAGGATTTTTATTAGGCATGAGCCCATTCAATTAACAAAATAATTAAAAAATAAGCATTGCTGGAAATAAAATAACAATACCGAAAAAAATCTCCCCAAACCCGTTCTTTAACCTGTTATTATAATTATTTACATGTTCAAAGGAATATCATAAAACTAGAGGATACCCACACTACATGATGCACAAATGTGAGAGGGAGATAAAGGTAATATCCCTACCTCAATGGTTTTTGACGAAACCATGATGGTCAAAGAAGGATCAAGAAACTGCGTCGATTCTCCACGAATCCTCCTTAGATATCCTCTCCTAACACAAAAAATACCAAAGAACATCATATTTGACATCCACACTATTAGATCAACCCATAACGGGCATAGATCTAAGAAACCAAGAGATGATAAGGAGTAGGTCTAATTAGATCAAGTAAATCAATCAAGAATGATCACATACCTCAAGAAATCGGCTTCAATTCACCAATAAAAGCCTCCGGGTCGCCCCCATAATGCTTGGGAGAGGTTATTCTACCTCCAATGACGGTTAATCCTGAGTCATTTCCGATTAGGGGCTTAAAAACCATTTAGAGGCAAAAGAGTTCAGATCCACAATTTTAGGATCTAACATTAAGTGCTTGCACGGTAAGTCTGCAAGGTTTAACAAACCATGCACTAACCATGCATTAGCTTCTACATCTCTAATCACTCCTCGCATGGTTATTCCACACGGTTAGCCAAACTGTATGATAACAGTGCGGTATCCACTACCTCCAACACCAACATCACACATTTTGGCTGCACGGTTTAGCCAAAACGTGCTCCAACCTTGCGAAATCTATTTCCCTTTTTCTATCCTTAAAACTCCACACAAATGCACCCCATGTCACATTGACCTCCCATCACACCTCTAGCACCACATTTCACAAATTAATGGACCGAAGAGGTCCAGGCCATTATATTGATTGATCAAGCACTATGTTGGAATTCCTTAAGCATTTTAGGCACTATTTTATTAATTAAAATTTGAAAATAAATTTCATAGATAAAAAATCACAAAAACTTTAAATAAAATTTTGTTATATTTTATGGAGCCTTTTTATTCATTTGAAAGTATATTAGATATATTAAAATAAAGACAATAATTTTTTAAATTATTCATTAAATAAAAAATAATATAAATGTATTTATCAAAAAAAATATATACTGAAATGCCTTATTTTAGAATATTTAAGGGTGGTAGTTGAACAAAACATATTTAAAAAATTAAAATCTAGTTTTATAGTGATATAACACCAACATGGAAGAGTTTTAACCATAATTAATGAAATTTATCATTTACCTTGGTGATATATTTTATCATTGTTACTATTCAATACAAAGAAAAAATATAATATTTACCAAATTTGGACATGCTGATAAAAATTATACAATCCCTATTATAAAATTAAATACTCATAAGTGAATGAAATTAAATTTTAAACTAAACTGATAATATGAAATTAAATCCAATTTTCTAAAAAAATGTATTTTTAGTAATATAAATGCTCTTATAAATAAATTATTCATAGTGTATATTCAAATGAAATTAATTGGATTAAATTTACTCAAAATAAACTACATAAGTTTTTAAAAAACTTAATACAACATGGGATACTATAAATACATGAATTTAAAAGAATATTTCTATATAATCAATATTTTTCATTATACATCATATAAAATATTGTAAGAGAAATATGAAAATATCATCCCAAGATAATATTTATATAATTATTTATAGAATAAGATTCTTTTTATCAAATAAAATTTATAATTTATTCATAAAATTTTTATATTATTGGCATAAAAAATCTATAATTAGCTTTTTTGATGAAAATGTATATTTGATGCCTAAATGGTCTCTAATAAAAATCGAGTTCTTGTTTCGTGAACATTAATATGTAAAATTTATTGTGTTATATATATATATATAATTAATAATTTTTCATATTCATATCCAATAATTCAGAAGCTAGGTTATAACAATCATATTCGAATAATAATATTTTGTGGTAGTTAAAGATCGTTGTTCTATGTCTTGTGTGCCATCATTCAGTTGTCCCTAGGACTGAGTTCATCAAGGTTACTAATAACATAACCATCATCCCCACCTATGTGTTTTTATATTTTTCTATTTTTTTATTTGAATAAATTTTTTTTGTTTACTTTGTTCCTTTGTTTTTTTAGGGATTTTTTTCTTGTTAAACGCTAAAGACATTATTTTTTATTATAGTTGAAAAATATTTTTCCTTAGTAAAAAAATTGAAAACGAGTTAATGTATTACATGTAATGAATAATATATAGTATATTTCATATATATCAATAGATTAAGGTAACATAATAATAATAATATGAAATTTCTTCACTAGGAAACAAATTTCTTCTAATCCACAAATATAACGTAATCACCAACAACAAAAGTACTCCACACCATCAGTATACATATATTATGTTTATTTAGAAGATTTTATCCAAAAAAATACAACATTATGCACCTCTATCACTAACATAATTTTTATTATTTTAAAATATATATATATAAAGTGGAGGTAATTTTAAATACACATAAAAGGTACCAAATTAGTCCTCTAATTACACCATTTTTACGAGAGACTAATCGATATTGTTAGAGTTTAAAATGATAAAATGGTACCCATACCTAGTAAACAAATGACATATAGATTCCCCCTAAGAATTATACTAATAGCATACTACAATCATTACAAACAATTATAATATTAATTATCTATTTTTTTTTATAACTTTAATCAACCATATATTAAATTTGGTTTTTTCAGGATGGTATGGGTAAACCCCCACTTTGGGTGTAATGTAGTAGTTTTTCCACCAAATTGATAATATAATACAACCATTAAACAATTACTATACTGGTGATTCAAATATGAATAAAAATATTTAATAAATTAAATAATTAAATAATAATTAAATTGATATAGATAAATTTTAATTGTAATGAAATTTATTTTAAGGTAATAGTGATTTTAGAGGAAATTTAAATTTTCGGATATTGGGGGAAGGGAAGTTTGGAGTTATTGTTATATTTTTGAATTTATGGGATTTAATATTAAATTTGGGATTGTGTTACATGATTTTAATAATTTTAAGAGTTGGGTGAAGAGAAAGGTAGTTTCTGTGTAGACCTTATTTTAAAATTCCATAGAATGAGTCCACTGTTGTTCACTGGGTATCTTTTGATAGACTATAACAACCCAAACTTTTATCAACGAAAATTCCTCTTGATATAATTAAATGTTTTTTATGTAAAATTTTTATGAAAAACATTTTAACTTCCTTGGTTTTATGTTTTTGTATTTTTAAATACCATTATGAATTTTTATCATTTCTAATATAGTCATTGAAAAGTGATAAATTGATTAGTATAAATTTAGGGCATTAACAAATCCAATTTACTCAGGAAAAGGATTTGGTGACCTCATCGAGTAGAATTTATCTATATGAAGCCCATTTGTTGGATCTCATAATGGAGGTGACATCATTGGGATTCTCTATTGACCAATCCCAAGCCAAGCTTCAACATGTTAAGTTCGAGTGGAACTGCCTATGGGAGAAGAGTATGTTGATAGAGATTACCACTCAAGCAATGTTATCTAAGACACCAAAACAGTATGTCCCCATCACACACCATACCCTCAGGTCTGATGTGGGTGCTATAAGGGGTTATGTAACAAGACCATAACACTATGATTATGTGCATTATATTTTAATAGAATAAAGAATATACATACATTTTATTATTGATACATTGTAAATATTTTGAGAATCACAAGTAATATTTTTTGTTAATATTAAATTATGAAATATATTTTGTTGAAATAAAGGATTTTTGAGTTAACAAATATTTTGATATAATATTTTTACTAAATTAATTATTATTTAATATAAATTATAGTATAATTTATATGAACACAATTGTGATTTTTATTAAGTTTTGAAAGAAGTTTTTATGAAAACCAATTATTTTTTATAAATGTTTTTTTTGTTTTATAAGTATTAAATCTCATATTTAGAAAATTATTCAGAAGAAGTGAATATTATCTTTGGAATTTGGACATTGAGATTATCCAACTTTGAATTTTTCATAATTTTTTGAGACTGTTGAATTTTTGGGTAAAAAACTAAATATCTTTTAATTATATAATCTGTTTTATGACATTATAAAGACCCAATAGTGATGTAATAAAACACTATAAATGTTATGTTAGGTGAATATATATTTTAGCATTAAAATAATGTTATTTTAGGTCTATTGTATTTATTTGAAAATGCTTTAGTAGAACCTCCTAGACATATAAACCTTTTTAAAATTTTCAACTGATTTCATTGAGAGTGTGAATCACCTCCACATAAGAAATACTAATATATTAACAATTTAGTCCATTTTACATATAATTTTTTTTCGAATAAACATGGTAAAAAAACATGGTAAAAAACCATGGTATGGTTTGTGGTTTTGATTAGTTTAATGTGTGGTCTCCAAAACCTAAATAATAATGAAATCCTTCTCATTTCCAACATAACCCCACCAAAACTCCCATTTCCTTTTCAATAAAAGCCTTCTAAGCTCACCCAAACACTTCCCTCCTCTCTCTATAATCCTCACAATTCTCCCCAATCTTATAATAATCCTATCTCATGTTTCTCCTAAGACTTTTGGATCACACATCCATGTAAGGGATTTCATCCCTTCACATTTTTGTCCGAATATCATTATGTTGTAATACAAATATTTTTTCTATTAAAAATTATCGGGTAAAATTTAACACCACCCCCATACATCCAAAACAATTTTTTAATGATGATACTCTACTTTATATATCATTAATGCCTCATATGTACACCTGTTACCATGCCGAAATATGGTAAGTAATTTCACTCTCTAATTTATATTCATGAAATTCCTTTTTATTAGGAATCAAAATTCCATTAAAATATGTTGGGACTTGTATCTATATTACCAACTTAAGGTACATTAAATTTCAATTTGATGAGCCACCCATTTCTCTCTAGTCAACGATTTTTTATTAATTCCTATGTCATGACATTTTGCTGTCAAAATTACACCTAGATTTTCCAATCCAAAGTCATTGTTTAGTTAATACAATTCCCATTTATCAATCAAGGGTATTCACCTCTATACACACTTACTTATTTGTTATAAAGTTTCATGTATGAATTCTATATTCCTTTATCATGGAATCAATTATGATTTTTAATAAATCTATATTATATGATCCATATCGCACACTTATGCATGAAATTAAATGATTAAAAAAGGTGTACCCAGATAGCACTCCAATGCATTGGGAAAAGACACGTATCAAGAAACATCCAGTTAATTTAAGGTTTATTCATTATTATTCTTGTCCAGTGAGGGTTTACTTATGATCCATGTGCAATGAGTCATGCCTAATGGTAATATCATGTTAAATGTTGTTGCAACATTTCTGTGTTATGATAACCATGATATATCATGCCTTTATTTACATGATTCAATTATGCTCCAATTAAATGCCTATTGCTGATAATTTACTATACAATTCATGTTATTCCTTTTTTAATCACTTACTGGGCTTTATATCTCACCCATTTATATGCTTTTCCTTAGGTTATCCCATGCAATGCTAAGTATGAAATAATGTTGTGGTCAAGTAAAATATGTTTTCAATATAGATGTCATGTTCTACGTTCTATGTTGTTATGTAGTGTCCCAAATCCCCAAGCACACTACACCTCAATATCTTATATCTTGTATAAAGTGAATATTTTATGTAATAAATCACATTTATGTTTGTAATAAAGAGTAGAGTTGTTATAGTTGGTATCAGAGGACATGTTTAGTTACTTTAGGGGTTAAGATTAGAAAACACTAATGAATTCCACAGGGATAAGAATATGTATAATAAAAACATCCATAAATTTTTGTGAGTATTGAGTATGTGGTTTATCAATAAAATACATCCTTATCTGGATCTGAGTAGGTAGAGGCGGCTCTGGAACAAATGAATCTAAGAGTAAAACCCGAAGTCACCAATTTGAGATGGACTCGAAAGGGAATTGGTGTAATGCAATGGGCCATGATACAATCTTATTTAAAAAAATCCCAAGGGATATTATTTGGTAAACTCATAAGCATAATATAAACCATTATTATGGGAATTAAAATACCCGTACAAGTATTTTTTGGGTAGAAGATCATGGATATCATAGATTAAACCAAGTAAATTTGTATGTTATGGAAATATAAGTAATTTTTAAGTAATCAATTTTTTAATTTGTATTACCCTTTATGTGTTACCCATAAATTTCATTTTATTCCAGGCAATGGATGGTAATAGGAGGACTCATGTAACAACCTATGAAAAGGTCAATGTGATGACTGTTATAATGAGACTATCATTCTAATTAGAGAGGTAATCACTAACATTATCATGATAATTTCTTAGTTAACTCATGATTTTAATAGAAAGATGGGTCAAGGGGAAAATGAAACCCCCCTAATAAAGAACAAGTCACAATCAAGAGATTCATGATATAATGGCCTACTTCTTTTAATGAATCATCTGATCCCTCAATTGTCGAAAAATGTATCAACTCCATTGAGAAGATATTCTCCATACTTCAATGCTCTAAAAAAATGTACTTTTGGATACTTATCGTATGGAGGGTGAAGCTGAATAATGGTGGATGTTGAAAGAAAATACAAATCATGGGTAGGAGATCCATGAATTAGAATGGAAGGATTTATGGAAAATGTTTTTCGATAAAGATTTTCCTCACACCCTCTGACTTAAGATTAAAAGGGACTTAATTAACCTAAAAAAGGATGAAGAATATATTGAAGCACTTGAGTCCAACATTACAGGGCTTGATCTATATGAATCTAATATTTTTGTTTCCCCCAAATGCAAGGTTGAAAACTTATTTGGTGGGATAAAACCTAGCTTGCAGAAATGCCTAGAGATCTGTGACATCGATAGCTATGGAGAAATTGTCTGATGTTCCCTCAAAGTGGATATGAAGGTTGCTGAATCTTAGGGGTATCATATGGATAAGAATCATAAATAAAATTTTTATTCTGGTGGTTTTATGGATAAATCAGACGGTGCTAAGAAAATCCAGCACCCCACATGCCAAAGGATCGGAAAGAAGCACCCCATAAATTGCATGAAGGGGACAATAAAATTATTTAGGTGTGGCAGAGAAGGGCACCTGGACATTAACAGCTAAAAAGAAAAACTCATGAATGTGATAGGGAATAGAAATTCTATGTTCGACACTCAACACATTTTTCATTGCTTTAACATCAAAGAACATGAGAACATTGAAAACCAGTGACCTAAGATAAGGGTTTTAGGAGGAAACTATAAACCTACAATTAAGAAAGGGACAACTTTTTATATCATTACCACTGAAGTGAACCCCGACAATGGAGTGGTGACAGGTACGCTAGTTATTCATTCAATAATAGAAAACATTCTTTTTGATTCTGGTTCTATGCATTATTTTATATCCAAAAAGTTTAGTAGAACAATCCCAACACCACCACAAATCATAGTATTAATTATGTTGGTGAGTAAGGAAAATGGGGAAATCATTACAACCCATGAATATAACTCCTCCCATATCATAATTTGTTTATTTGAATTCTCGGTAAACCTCTTAATAATCCATTTGTCGGAATTTGATACAATTCATGGAATGAATTTTATTTCCTTACATAAAACCTACATAAATTTTCATAAGAGGGAAATCACTCTTTATATGTTGAATCAACCCCCGATTCTATACAAGTGCAAGGAGGAGATGAATCTTCTTTTTCACTATCATCTGAAGCAAGGATATTACTTCCATATGAGAATGCATAGCTAGCTCCAATGATTGATTCAATGGAAGAAACCAACTTTGAAGTCATTCCTATTGTGAGGGAATTGGCTGAAGTGTTTCTTGGGAAATTTCATGATACTCCTATTGGAATATATGTAGAATTGTCAATATATATTACAACTTGGGTGTTGTTAATATCAAATACTCCATATTGAATTGTTGTTTTGGAGCTTTAAGAGCTAAAGAAACAACTACAAAAGAATTTGGATAAATGGTTTATATGCCCAAGTGCTTCACCATGGGGCACACTAGTCATCTTCATAAAAAATGTGGATGGATCAATGAACCGTTGCGTTGTCTATTGTGAAATCCCAAAAATTAAGATAAAGTACAAGTATCCTCTGCCACAAATTGATGAAATTTTTGATCATCTATGTGGAGAAAAATACATCTCCAAGGAGGAATTGATTACGAGATATTACCAAGTAAGGGTGAATAAGATGTATGTCCCCAAGACTGCTTTTCATACTAGATACGAGAACTATGAATTCAAATTAATGCCTTTTAGACTCAATAATACTCTAGCAGTATTCATGGACATGATGAATAGAGTCTTTAAATATTTCCTAGAAATATTTTTGGTATTATTTATAGATGATATTATAATATACATCAGAACCATGGTGGATTATGATGATCATCCATGAACTGTTCAAACGACCATGTGAAGGAGAAGCTCTATGGAAAGTAAATCAAGTGCGTGTTCTGGTGGCAGAGATCTCATTCTTTGGTCATATAATTAAAATCAAAGGGATATGAATGGATCCATCCAAGATTGCTGAAATTGAGGGATGGTCAAGGACATCCTTAGGAATGGATATTCATAGCTTCTTGGGGTTTGATAGATATTATTTCCAATTTGTGAGAAATTTTTCATGATTGAAAAACCCTCTTACCAAGCTATCTCGGAAGGGATTCATGTCTTCCTAGAGTTGGGGAATGTGAAGAGAGATTCATGGAGTTAAAAATAATACTTATCATTATTCTCCTTCTCACACTTCCCATAAGAGGAGAACTACTGTTGGTATTTAGGGATTCTTCAAAGAATGTCCTGGGATGTGTGTGGATGAAAAACCAAAAATTCATTGCTAGGATTTAAGGAAATTTATTGTTTATGAGAGAAAACTATCTAAAACATGACCTGGAGTTGGCTGTAGTGATCCTCACATCAAAAATATGGGGACAATACCACTTTGGGAAGATGTGTGAAATATACACAGACCACAAATGGCTGAAATATATATTCACATAGAATGATTTTAATATGCACTAATACTGATGGCTATATCTGATCAATGACTATGACTTCTCAATCCCGTACCAACTTGGGAATGAAAAAACGTGTCAGATTCTCTAAGTAGAAAAGACCTAGTGATTCTATCTTTGATGAGAATAAAAAATGATCAAATAGTCATAGATTTAATTAATATGGACATGGGAATCATAAAGAAGGGAACATAATAAATCCTTTCACAAATGATTGATCAACCATATATTTTGGAAATGATAAAGTATTATCAAAATGATGATTTGGGATTTCCAAAGAAAGTGAAAACGACCAGAAAATGGAAATCCTCATATTTCAATGGTAATTAATAACGAATTCTGTGATATTGGATAAGACTATGTGTTTCATAATTTCTGGAGCAATAGAATGATCTTTGGGAGAATGCACATAGTTCTAATTTATCAACTCACCCAGGAAACAAAAATATGTATCGAGATATCCAAGAGAAATTTTGGTGGGATAACTTAAAGAAAGATATCAATGAGTTTACATAAAAGTGCCTAGTATGTCAGCAAGTGAAGGCTGGGAGGAAAAAGTCTAAGTTGGATGATGCAACCATTACCCAAACTAGCATGGAAATGGGAGAACATCACTATAAACATTGTCACTGGACTTATGATGACATCCATAGAAATCAATGATATC
The DNA here is from genome assembly GCA_963277665.1 of Viscum album. Lineage (NCBI taxonomy): Eukaryota > Viridiplantae > Streptophyta > Magnoliopsida > Santalales > Viscaceae > Viscum > Viscum album. The sequence continues at coordinate 1,793,908,558 of OY728121.1, forward strand.
TTGGATGTTATGGAACAACATATAATGAATGAACACGTCATTACAATTCGGGATGATTTATCATTATATCAAATGGAACAGATATACATCCATGAAGTGGTAAGGCTGCATTTAGTACCACTATAGATTATATTGGATCGATATCCAAGATTCAACTCTATGTTTTAGAGAAGTATTCAACTTGCTCTTGATGCTAAGATGATCTTCTATGTTGGGATGATGTTTAGGAGAAAAAAATATTATGTTAAGAAATGGTCAATGAAATGGTAGAGAAGGTTCAGACTATCTAGCAGCAAATTAAAGCTACTCAGCGTCAGCAAAAGGGATATGCTGATAATCGTCTATGAGACCTAGGGTTTGATGTCGGAGACATGGTATTACTCAGCATATTTCCATGGAACAATGTTATGAGATTTGGGAATAATAGAAAGCATAGTCCAAGGTACATCAGACCTTTTGAGATCCTTGATCACATTGGAGAAGTGGCTTATCGACTAGAACTCCCACCAAACCAATCAAAAGGACATGATGTATTCCATGTATCACTCTAGATAGAGTACATACTAGACCAATCACATGACCTCAATTCATAGGTGGTATCATTATAGAATGACCTCTCATATGAAGAGAATCTATTGAAGATCATAAATAATAGTTAAAAAGTTCTACAAAATTAGACAGTGACCCATGTCAAGGTGTTGTGGTGAAACAAAAAGTATGAAGAAGCAATGTGGGAATTGTTGGAAGTGATAAATCAGAGTTACCTGCATCTATTTCAGTGTGGGAAAAGTAAATTTATAGGGAATCATTTCATAAGTGGGGAGTATTGTAACAACCCATAATTTAATCAATGATAATTACTCTTGATCTAATTAAATGTATTATTGTGTAAAATGTTCATGTGAAACATATGAACTTCCATTTTTTTGATTTTAAAAAACTATTACGATTTGATACAATTTCTAATATAGTGGTTGAATAGTGATCAAGTGATTAGTATAAATATACGACTTTAACAAATCCAAATTACATGGAAAAAGGAAGTGATGGCCTTATCCAGTAGAACTGATCTATACGAAGAGCATTTGTTGGAGCTGATAAAGGATGTGGCATCATTGGGCTTTACTCTGGACGAAGACCAAGATGAGTTTCAACAAGTTAAGCTCGAACAGAACCACTTATGGGAGAAGTGGAAGCTAATAGAGATTACCACCTTAGTGCTGTTATCCTAGCCTCCCCAAGATTCAGTCACCATTGCACACCTAACGCTAAGGTCATATCGGGGTGGAATAATGGGTTATATAATAAGACCATATCATTATGATTATGTTCATTATTTTTGTATAGAATAATGAATATACATTCTTCTTATTATTATTACATTGTAAATAATTTTTAATGAAAAACTATAAATTTTAGTTAAAATTTATTAAAGAAGTCTATTTTGATGAATTAATGGTTTTGTAAATTAAAAATATATTTTTAAAAAAAATTAATACTAAATTACGATTTATTAAATATAAATTATTGTATAATTTTTAGGAATAAAATGGTGATTTTTTAATGTTTGAATGTCGTTTTTATCAAAACCCCGAAATTTTTGATAAATATAGATTTTCTATTTTAAAAGTAAAAACTAAAATATTTAGAAAATTATTTTGATAATATGAATATTATTTTTTCATCAATGTTTTCTAAATTATCCAATATTGAATTTTTCTTAATTTTTTGAGATAGTTGAATATTTGGGTAAAAATTAAATACCGTTTAATTATATAATGTGTTTTATGACATCATAATGACCCAATAGTGATGAAATAGAATACCATAAATTAGTTTCTCGGCCGATATATGTTTTACCATTTCAATAATGTGATTTTATGTTTTTTTGATTTATTTTAAAACTCGTTAGTGGACCCTCCGTGACTTATATAACATTTTATCTTTTTAAATTGATTTCATTGAGAGTGTGAATCAACTCCACATATGAAGCCCTAATATTTTAAGAAATTTGGCCATTCACCTTATAAAATAATGTTTTCCACTCAACTTTAAAAAAACACATGGTAAAACCATGGTATAGTTTTTGGTTTTTATTAGTTTAATGTTTTCTATCCAAAACCTAAATAATATTGAATTCCCACTCCTTTCCTATATAAACATTCCCTTTGTCCCACTTAATATTCACTCAATGCCATTGGAGCTCTAGAAACCCATGAAATATGTTATCTATAATCCTCCAAAGGATCAAAAAAATACCAAGAAGCCTCTTTCAATCCTCTCCCAAGTTGTTGGATTACATTTCGATGTATGTGATATCTTCCTTTCACATTTTTATATGAATTTCATTATGTTGTTATTTAGTTTTATATTCAATTAAAAAAGTTGGGGAATGATTTAACACCTCCTCGATACATCCCTAATTATGTTTGAATTATTATATTCCTCTTCATCTCTCATTTTTCCATCCCATGTACACATGTTTCCATGCTAAAATTATGTAATGAATTTCTCTCTTCTCATTTTCATTCCACAAATTCCACTGTATTATGAATTTAAATTCCATTAAATTTTTTGGAACATGTATCTATATTACCCCCTAACTATATATTTTATATAAAATGATTTTACACCCTTTTCTATCCCATCAACTATTTTTTATAAATTATTATATCATGCGGTTATGCTGCCGAAATTGTGCCGCGATTTTTTAAGACAAAGTCATTGTGTAGTGAGTACTATGCCCATTTATCTATAAAGGGTATTTTCCATTATGATAATTTACTTATTGATTATAGAGATTAATGTATGAATTTTAGATTCCTTTATCGTGGAATAAATTATGATGTTTAACAAACCCATGTTATATGATCAATGTGGCAAACTTATTCATGAAATGAAATTATTAAGAAGGGTGCACCCTGATAGCACTCCAATACATTGGAGAAAGATTAGTATCATGCCCATTTATCTATAAAGGGTATTTTCCATTATTATAATTTTCTTATTGATTATAGAGATTAATGTATGAATTCCAGATTACTTTATCATGGAATAAATGATGATGTTTAACAAACCCATGTTATATGATCAATGTGGAAATCTTATTCATGAAATGAAATTATTTAGAAGGGTTCACCCTTATAGCACTCCAATACATTGGAGAAAGATTAGTATCATGATATGTCAAGTGCAATGATGTCGTTTTCTTGATAATTCATTTTAAATGTGGTTTTACTCATGCTCTATATGGAGTGATCCTTGTCTCATTCTAAAATCATGTTAAATGTCTTTGTCACACTTCCATGTTATGATAAACTTGTTATATCATGATTTTATGTTAATGTTTCACTTAAGATCCATTGAAATTAATATTTCCTAACATGTATTTTACTCTTAATTTTATTCTTTTTTAATCCCTTATGGTGTTTTATAGCTCACAATTTTCTTATGCATGTTCTCAGGTTATCCCCTACAATGCTAAATAATATGGAATGTTGTGGTCATGTAAAATTAGTTTTCAACCAAGATGTTGTGTTTTATATTCTAAGTTGTTATGTAGTGTTCCTAATCCCCAAATACACTATACCACTCAATATTAAATCTTATATCAATTTTATATTTTAGGTAATAAATCACGTTTTTTTATAATAAAGGGCATGGTTGTTGTATAGACCTAGGGGATGTGTCCCATTGATATCATTTATTTACCAACTATTCCTTTATCATATGTACAATGAGGAATCCGATAGCTTATAAATTTCCATCTAATTTATAGTAGGATTTTAATCCATTTTAATAAAATAGAGGCACTCCAATAATTTTTTAGTTAACTTATTTTAATTATAGTATGAACCATAGATCATTGGAGGGCCATTTCAATAACTATCTCCCTTTCATTATAATTATTCTTAATGGATTGTGATTTTTTCATATTATTATATATTATTATTTCTCATATATTTCCCACAATATTTAAATCATTTCAACATCCTCTCCCTTTCCCCTAATTTAGTTATTTTATATTAATATATTTTTTTATATCTCTTTAATCCAAGGTAAAATCTGAATGATATGTGAAGAATTACTTATGAGTTTGTTAAAGGAGGTTGAAGAAGGATGAATGAACCATTTATCACATTATGATATTATAGGTATATTTCTTAGTGATTTTAATTGTGGATTTTCTGTAGAAAAATGATAACTTAATATATAATGAAAACTGTAAAAATTAGAGTTTTTATCAATGTGTTATTAAATATCATCAAAACATTATATATTATTGAACATATTATCTTCCACACATTTTTGGATACTCAGAGAGTATTCAAATATTATTACTCATTGTATTAAAAAAAAATATTTAATTTTAAATATTCACATTTATTAATTATGACTTATGGTTGAGATAACTGCATGAGATTTGGATGAGGCTCCATATGTGTTTAGATAAGGATTGACGTAGTGTGGTTAATAGTGTAAAAAATTTATTTTATGGAATCATTCCCTATTAAATATAAATGAATAATTTTTTTCATAATGTTGTTGGTGGGGGGATACGTATTGGATCAAATTTAATAAATCCATGTATGTATTAGGTGGGTGATAAATTTCATGTAGGTCTTGGGAAAGAAATTTTATAAGTTTATTAGGTAGTTTTGGTTTGGTTTGGTGATTTTAGAAATTATTATTTACTATCTATACTAAGGGTATCCTTAGGTGATAACCACTTAGTATCCCGTTATGATAATTTTTTGAGAAATTAAATTGTTAGTGTAAATGGTTAAGAATTAGTTTACTAGACAATAGGGAACCACATGTCATGTCCTTAGTTAAATTATATAGGTAATGTTTAACCTATTTTGTTTTATGGTAAGATCATTATATATGGCCTTGTAACTTTGTAAGTCCATAAAAGAGAATAATTTAAAGGTATATAATGTAATGAACCTTGGGTAGCCCGCTAATATTACTATTTTTATGATATGATCACTGAGAGTGATGTGTGGATGTATCCAAATATATTTTGGTTGTTATTTCATGAAACAATAATGTAAATGAGGGATATATTTTCACATAGATATTTTTCGCAAGTTTATTGGGGAATTAGGGTATGTTAGTTATAGAAAATTATGGGGAATCCTTATATTTCATTGTTTTTATGAATTAATTAACAACTTCATAGTAGGTGGTGTGATTGGTTATGGATTTTATTTATCAACATGTGTATATAATTTTTCCTTGGAATAAGTTACCATGTTATACAATCATTATACATTGGTTTCATTGAGATTAATATGATAGCAGGGAGACTATTTATGGCTGTGTAAAACGAGATGATATTCCCATTCATGGGTTGATTATAGATATTTTATTTCTCCAAGATTATTTTATGAATTTTGGTTGAAAATTTTATCCAAATAATTTCTTTGGGAAAATAATATTTATTTTTTATAGTTATTACTTATATCTAATTGTGTGTATTAGGTCTGTAGAGTCTAGTTTGTTGAATAAAAATTTATCCTCTATTAATGATCTCTTTATCAATGTCTTATATGTTTTCATCTATGAAATATGGATATTTTCCTGTGCCCTTATTTTTTATCATAACTGTATTGATCCAATGTGTAATTAGATATACTAATTGATGAGCTAGTGGTTTTGAGACCATGGAATGGGGATATCATATTATACTACAAAGAGCGATTTTTTATATGATATTTGATGATTATGAATGAGTAAGAGGTTCTTCAGTTTCTCATCTATAATACTATTGATATATGTTACTCATCATATTGATTCTATTTCTTATATTTTCATGTAATGACCATTCATATGACAATTAATCTTTTTGGAATCTATAGATTACCTCATATGGATAGAACAATGATGTTAAAGAGATTCCTCATGTCATACGTTACCTCATATAGGGACATCAAACATGATACACCGATACTGTCCAAAGTGAGTGAGCTTATGTATTTTATATGATGGATTAAAAAATGAACATACATTATTTCTTACAGGATATCTTCTAGAGAAGCATTCATTTTTCTATAAAAATACACAACTATATTGGGGATCATATAAGGGACCCAATTAGAGGTACCCCTCATTATTTTCTATTGATGTCAGTACTGTGCACTTATTTTGAACAAGTAAATTGCATTTCATTCAGGAAAAACTACGACATATTATATTTGATATTAGGTTACTTAAATTGATGGTCTTGAGAGACATAAGTTGGGAGAAACTAAAGTTATGTGATTATATATCACTTAGTGTCTTGCAGTGTTTAGTTTTATACACAGTTAGCCCCATGATTGATCTCTCAAATATATGTATTTATATTCGAGATGGGTTCAATTGTTACATCATGTGATGTTTTATGTAGTCTTTATGGATTTTTTATAAGTATAATTACTTGTTCATAATTTGTTTTCATATAACGGTTCTTTTATTTTTTGTATATTTTGAGATTGAGAAAATAGGATCTAAAGTACATATAATTGACACTATACACTAGAAATAAACCTCTATCATATGTGGGGGAATGATTGAGGCATTGTGGCATCATAAACTAAATCACAATTTAGGTATATTAGGGAAAAGTTATTAAAAAAAGAATCATCACATTATTTAGAATTACATACAATTTTGGACATGGTATATGGATATAGGATATGTTGGGAGTTGGTATTTTCATTGTCCTCTTGCATCGTTATCAAATATATAGTGAAGGAAAATCTATCAAGGATATGAGAAAATTATAATGTCTATTCACTATTATGGTAGAATTTTTTTAATAAATATGATGTTTTTTTGTTTTTTTTTTCACTCTCTCGCTTGGTGAGGGAAGGGTGGGTGTTCAAACATCAAACAAAAAACATAAATGTATCTTTTATGTAAATGAATGACTAAATGTTTTAAATGATTTTTTAATAGTATAATAGTTTATAAAATGTGTATTGGGAATGCATTTTTTTTAGAAATAATTTTCTTAAAAATTTCCTCGTATTTAAAAAATCATCATTAATTTATTTATATATTCTATAAATAACCTATTTGTGGTGGATAAATTAAATGAACCCTTTATTCTTGATTTCAAATATTTTTCCGCATTTTTTTATAATATTAATACACATGGTATTTGATATCCCTATAATAGATATATTATTTCATAAAATTCATTGGTAGTAGTTTGGTATAGGTAAGGTGTTCCTATATTTTTGTTATATTGGTATTTGATGATTTAGTAGATGATTGATATTCAAGTAGTTCTAGGATTTCAGTGATGTATTCATGGTATGGTGAGAAATAAATATTTATTTTATGAGTCATGATGATGTTATAGGTAAGGTTTTGGATAATATATTTTTGTGGTTGGTAAAGGGTTTTTAGAAAGTTGGAATGTTGAACCTCACAAAAATTTGAGGCAAGTGAATATGTCGATTATATTTTAATTAATGGAAATAAATTAATAATTACATTTGTTATGAGGATTTTTTGATGGTGTAATTTGGGATGAGAGAATCATGAATTATTTCATAATATTTTAGTATAATGATTGGGTAATGTGAAATAATGTGTTTAATAAATATTTAACATTATCATTAATAAATTTGTAATGAAAGCAATGTTTTTTTATTGTGCATGATGTTCAGACATTCAATTAATGGGTAAAGTGTAAACCATTCATATGATCTCATTTTATAAGGTATATTTGAGTCATTTGATCAAATTAGTCCTATTTTTATTGATCTTGATTATGAGTCTATGAGAGGCATGGGGGGTAAGTGAGTAATATTATGTGACATGAATATAATAAATTAAAAAAAAGTAGATTTTGAGAATGAAAAAAATGGATAATTGGGTCATGACCATCATTTGTGTAATTTATAATTGATGAAGGGTAAAATCAAAAAATTCTCTTATAAAATATCATGTATCAAATGAATGTTTCATGATTTATACTCCCTTTATGTAATATACACATGTAATTGGAAGATTATGAATCATCTTCTCTCATGTTCCTTTTTCATAATGATAGAGATATAATTCTATGTGTTTGATTTATATTCCATACAAATACATTGAAATTTTGAATAATAAAATTATTATCATTTTGAATTGGAATAAATAATCATTTGAAGAGAAACCATGGGTTGTTTTGGGAAAATAGTTACGTGTGGTAGTAAAAAAATTAACATTAAAATGTCTAATAGGAATAACACACTTAATTAGATATGGTGGATTAGAGAAGATTCTACTAGAGAATGTTTGGATATTTGTGGAGAAATTAAGGACTCATCATCAGATGTGTTGAGTTTTATCATATGTCAAATATGAATCATGATATTGATATTGGGGATAACTATGATAATTAATTATTTTATCCAATGGTAAAACTATATAATTTCGCTATTCAATCAACCATGTTCATGGTTGGAAATAAATATTATTGTTTATCATGATTTGAGGACCCTTAGACCTGGACTTCGTGATCCAATAATGAAAAAATCCTTTAAACATAATATTTTATTGAATTTGATATGATACAATCTATGAATATATTATACTAAGTCATTTCCATATGTTAAACATTAAAAATAAAAAATAATCCCACAATACCAATAATAGAATGTTTAGGCTAATGGAGTATTAGCAACATAAACACATGTCTACAGTATCATGAAAATTTCTCATTAATTAAGCCAAAATAGACACCCTTTTAGAACATTAAATGTTGTAATCATATTCATACCCTAGGGAATTAGAATAAAAGATTGGGTTGAGAAGAAATTATCAATAAAGGAAAACCTAAAAACATGACATAATGATTTAGATCATTAGTCTATGAGAAAACATGATTAGGAAATAATTATATTAATAAAAGGAAGATAGAAAACATATATTAGTCTAAAAGACATTATATAAGGAAATTTAATATATAATTAACAAACATTCGTCATGATATAAGAGTGTTAGATAATTTAAATGATCCTTGGAGAATATACATTGGTATACAATATAAAAATGTGGTACAAAAACATGATTATAAATTTCTATTACTTCAAGATTCCCATAGTTTACTAGCAAAAAAAAAGATTTTTCCCATTGTAGACTGAGCAACATTACTCATTTAATATATTTTATCATGTGATGTAATTATTTACTGAATGCATTTTAGGGTTACATGAGTCATATCCATCTCATAATAGTCAATTATAAATATAAATTTTACATGAATTCAACCATTTATTATATCATTAAGAACCCATGGAAGGAAAATGGTTTCTGTATTATTTCTAATTAGTATCACATAAAAATACATAAGGTATTATATTGATTTATATAAAAATTAAACCACCCAAAATGATAATTTCATAGATTCATTTATGCAGTGATTCTTAAAAACTAATTTCATTTCAGTTAGATCTTATAATTTACAAAATGGAAGTGATTACATAAAAAATTATTTTTAGAAAACAATTATTAATTTTTTTATAAGTAGAAATTGTGAATAACATTAGAAAATAATTATTCACATTAGTGAAAAGAAATCCATTTTAAAACACGACATTAAAAAACTCTAAATAATTGGAACTAGAATTATACTTAAAGGTGTTCCATATGAGATGTATAGGGGAAGATACCAAAACATATAAGAGAAATGTTTCTTATTATTTGTAAAATACTTTTATTGAAACCAAAATCAAAATGATAGTGATAAATCGGCCAATTTATTATTATTAAATTTAATTATATATATCACCCGAAATGAATCATATATTATTAAAAAATAATTTATGACAATATTAATGGGTGGAGTGAATATATATATATATACATGGAAGAAGACTTTTCCTTTTAGAGAGACTATGTATTATTATTATAATTATAAAATTTAATGAATAAATAAATCTATTAGTTTAATTATAATGAAAATAAAGAGGAATGAAATTATAATCTCACCATATAACATATAAAAATAATTTTTAAAAAAAATATTCAATTGAAAAAAATTATGAATCAGGCCAAGAAGTTGAAATAATAAAACTCGTTATATTAAATCTCGCTTAGCCAAAAGTAATATAAACAATGGTATAAAAAATAAATATCACAATGAAAACATTAAAAATATTAAAAATACATCTAATATATTATAAACATCATTTATAATCCTTTATTAAGAATATATTAGTTAGTAATATGTTAATTTTTTTATCAAATGTTATTTTTTTAAATCATTTGTTTTGTAAGAGTTTCTTAATTATGGTGTCAATTAATTTTTATAGATTGAATCTCTATAATACCATAATTAATATAATTATTAAAATATATATTTTCAAAATATTTATAACAATATAATCTCATTTCATATGTATTTCAGTTATGATTATTGATAACGAAGTTAGTAACTATTTTTTTCAGTAACATTAATTAGTGAGTATTTATATCTTAATAAAAGTATCAATATTTATATTAATATAACTGAACTAAATTAATACCATTATTAACTTATAAATGATAAAAATTTGTATCATTTTTTGTGTATGTGGTTAAACTATCCCAACTTATAACATTTTTTAATGAATAGGTGACTATGATTTTGGAAATGACTCACATAACATAATATAACTAACATATGATCATAATGATAGTATTTATATGTGATAAAATTATTCATTAAAATTTTAAGAGATTTATATAAAAAAATTATTAGGTTGAATAATTATATTTGTCACTTTTATGCGGGAGGCAGTCAACATAAATTCATGGGTGATGCAATCATTTTTCATAAATAATAAAGAATAGTTTTTATGATTTGTATTTTCAGAACATAAAAAAGGTAAATATAATATTTTAATACAAAATAATATTTTAGGAAAATTTAAAAAAGTTGGTGATAAAAAGAAAGAACATAGTTCATAGAGGCGGTTTCCTATAGGTATACATAAAAACAACTTCATTTTTTCGAATGGTCTTTGATAATAGAAGAAAAGTGACATTAAAGTATTATAATAACATTTAGGAATAAATTTAATAAATATTTTATAAAAAATTTACCGATCAATTATGTTATCTAGTGTAGAATAAGAAAAAATTAAAATATATTCGCTGTGGACATTACCTCATTCTATGGGTGTTCTCTCTTCAGTAACACTATATAGAATAGTTGGTTGGTCTTTTTCCATGATAGATGATTCTAAGACATGGGGATAGATTTTTTGGTATAATAAAATAGATTTTATATTTATCTAGGTCTTTAAAATAAATAGATAAATAGGGTGGAAGTTATCCACTTTTATATATGAGTGGAGTCACCTTTTCTAATAATATAAAATTTGAAGTAAAAATTTAACAAAAATGTGGATGAATAATGTAAAATAATTGACTGATGGAAGAGGTTTTGTAATTAATTCCTCATAAACACATTTTCTCACAATTTTTAATCATTTTTCTACATCTTTCACATATAAGATTATAATTTTTAACATTTTTCATTTTCACTATGGTAAAAAAATTACAAAAGTTATTTACTATAATGCCTAAATATAATATGATATAATGTAAATAATTTGAAATTAATTATTCCAAATATGAAATAATTTTTTTTCAAAAATAATCTATTCATGAATAAAATTAATTTTAATATTATCACACACAATTCATACAAATAAATTTTTATAAAAAGATTGTTTTTATTTATAATTTTTTTATTAAAATATTTATAAATTTTATTGATTTTAATGAAATATATTTCATTAATATAATAAATTATTAATTATATGACATTAAAAAGAAATTTAAAACATATTTGTTTTGTAAAATACATAATTAAAAGAAAAAAAATTAAAATAATTTTTTTTCTTAAAAAATATTTCTTAATTTTTAAAATGTTTAACATAGGTTTTCTATGTTCACAATGATAAGTTTCAATGAAACATTTCACTAAATAAATTTATCTCTAATAATGAAAAATTATTTATATGTTTTCATTTCTTAATTTCATCTTGATGTAGTCATAAACACAATTGTTTTAGTAAAAATACTAATTTTCACTATTTAAGTAAAAATCAATTATTCCAGAATAATACAAGAAAAGCATCTAAGGAATACGTGGGTATATGGGAGTAAAAAATTAAATATATTTTTATATAATTCAAGTTATATATATGATAATAAATAATATTAATATTAAAATTAATATGTGGAAAAGAAATGAATATTTAAAGAATAATATTTGACTAATTAACTAACATAACATTTTTAAATAGTTTTCAAAAGCATAATATATCTATGGATACCATCAATCATAATGAATATAATATATATTTTATATTTAATAATTTTATTCTATTATTACAACATGGATTTTTTAGATTGATGTTGTATATAATACAAGTTACTAATCATGTTATTTATTTTTGGAAAAAAATTAACTACTATCATGGGTCTTATCATTCTACCACCATAAAAAAAATATTTTCTCTAAAATATTATTTTTATGAAGAAAAATAGTCTGGATAATTTTTTTTCTTTATATCATAATCTTCCAATATATATTCTTCAAACATATTATTCTTCCATATAACATTTACAATATGAGTTGTCTTGTTTTATATTACATAATTTATTCCATAAAGAATATCCCAATACAGTTCCTCAAATTATTGGTCATGATTAATTTTCACATATGTTGATTTTGACCCCAGGAAGTATGTATTATAAATTTCATGAAAAATGATACATGAAACACATCATATATATATATATATGTGATATTCCAATATATATTTATAAATGATAAGACATATCCTCAACACAATCAATTATCTCAAGGGGACTAATATACCCATGTCTAAACTTTCTTTTCTACCTAAATTTCATAACAGGCCTCCAAGATGATATCAAGAGTAAAACAATTTCACTTAAATAAAACTCTATATATTTTCAATGATTATTATAATTCCCATTTTTTAACTTTTTTGACACTTTCATATACCGCTCAAGAGTTTGAACATTCTGTTTCATTACATGTCAAATAGTATGTTATATCAATTCCCACCATCCAAATTATTCCCAACATGTCAGATGATTTTATATTTACCCTTATAATGCCTCATATTCTTCCATTTGAATAATATAATTTGATATTCTCAGACATGAATAAAACCCAAAGGGAAAATAAATTATCCCTAAATCCTTGAAAATCCTTAGAAAAAAGTATCTTAATATCCTCAATAGTTTAAATGGTTCTGCTAGACCCACAACCTATCAATGGCTAATGAGAAGTACAGAATCCCAAATTTTCCACCGTATCATTATGATGAATTCTCTATAATGTTTAGGAAAACCATAAATTTCAATATTATATAATATATTGTTATACTCCATGAATCCATACAGGGTACATATATATAACGTACTGAGTCGGTTATGTGGGGAATATTTTTTAAACAAAAATTGAATAATGTAACATTGAAATGTGATCGTCAAAAAACCGAATGAAATACTTTCCATTTGATATCTTGTAAACTCTTGTGATAAAATCCATAGTGATATTTCCCTATTTCAATATAGGTGTGGGATTTTTTTTATCAGAATTAAATTTCATGCAAATTAAACAATGACATGTGTATTCTATAATCTCTTAATTCTTGTAAATGTACAATAGGATCTTCATTAGATAAATATAAATGATTTTTCTTCCATTTTTCATGGATAAGGATATTCTATGTAATGAATAAACATGATTAAAATTTAAAATACAATTAAGTCAAGAAGTCCTAGTGGTGAGGTGGAACAAGATAACAAAAACAGGTCTCATATAAAATAAAATATTATTTATAACCATAGTACAAAGCTGATGAAAGGGAATAAAAAAAGATCAATACAATCTAATCCAATAAAAATAAACCCTAAATTAAGAAATTAAAATACGAAATTTTATTTATGTGACTATAAATCACCTCGAATACATCCTTCTATGAGGGGAATGGTGATTTGAGAAGCTAAAATTCCACATAATTCCCTTCCCTTTACTCATGTCTTGTGAAACAATTTCTATAACAGACCAATGGAAAAGCTACGGATTGAGCGCAAATCCCATTATAACATCAGCACATTGTCAACATAATATCTAATATCATTAATACAATATCTGTATCATTAAAAAAGACATTTTTCAAATCATTTCCAAAAATCAAATTTCATTTTTAAATCATCTTAATTTTGTTTCTCATAAAACACTTTCATAATCATAATACCTAGGATATGATAATTATAATCGATAAAGAAGGAATTAATTTCCATAAACCATGTGGTAAGAAACTATACACATATCTAGAAAATTATCCATCATGCGTATCCATGTGACACCACCTTATGTGAAAAAATATGAGCAATTTCCCTTAACAAAAATAAATCTTGAGATAAATTTTTTTTAATTAAAATGTGTCTCTTATTGGGACCTAGACTATTAGGATATTTACTAGACATAATATAAAATAAAGAAGGAAAATTTCATTTCCAACCAATATTAAATACTACTAAATTCCATTAATATCACATAACCTCTAGAGTAATGGCACAAACTGTGCATTACATATCCTTTCCCAATGAACCAAAGGTTTCTAATGTTCCATTTTTATCAAAATAAATATGAAAACCATTTTAAATATTTTTGAAACATTTTGAAATCTAATACAATACTATTTAGTGTTTGAAAACCCATTTACCAATCAAGAATACCTTTCCAAAATTTAATTAAACACATTGTATACACAATCGATTTTTAAAGAAAATCCTCTTTTAAAACATAATTTATTTCAGAAAAACATTATAATCACAAATATATTCAATTAATGAATAATAGAAAGGAATTTTTAAGGTAAATATTAAATTCATAGAACTATACATTTGTATTGAAACACCTACATCAAGAATGGAGTTAAAAATAATATTCATTAAAAATAGTGACTTTGGAAGAGTATATCACATCCTCATGAACCTAGATCCATAATAAAACACAGAAGTCCAATTTCAAAACCTCTATATCTAGCATAAATAGAATCTTTTGGTTCTAACGAGACATCAAAATAAGATATCGAGAAAATATCAAGAAAAAAGAAGATAAACATGACTGGGAACAAAACATACCTTGAGATGATCCATCAAGAATGTGGAAATCATCCAAGACTACCTTAAGGAATTTTTGTAGACCGCTGGGTAAGGTTTTTTTCATGACAATGTTAGGTTATGTGTCCATTCAAGGATAACCTAGTATCCCATGTATTTTTAACTAAAAATTTGAATCATTAAATTCCTAAACACAAGTTTTCCTAGAGAGGTCGCACAGTTAGGAGTATCTATGAAACTTAATCACGCACCTCTAGTAGACATGTGATTAAAGATAACAGTTTGAATGGGCAGTTTTTTTAGCATTATTCAAAAAATGAAGAACCCTTATTTTCAAAGTATCAGGATTTCAGCTAATTTTCCACATGGTTGAAAAAAATTTGTGCCCCTTTCAGTGTTTGAAAACATGCCCCACAATTTTTTGTCCCATATAGCATGGTTTTCCCTAATAGTATGACTACTGTGTACTACCCAATATCCTCAAAAAGGGCTGAAAAATTCCCTAAACAACACCAATGAATGAACCAGAAATTTACTATAAAAATGGCCAATATGTTCCAGAATGAATGAAATTTAAAATTAAAATCTCCCAACCATAAAGAAGTTTTTTCCATAGAAAGTACCCAACAGTCCGCATTCATAAAATGTGAACGTCTTGGATGCCTCATCAAAGATTTCCTCTCACACATATCATGGATATCCTATATAGACATCTAAATTAGCAAAACTAGGGGTTTCATTTTACCACAATGTATTTTAACTTAGTGATACATAATATCAAAATATTTCTTAAGAAAATTTGTATTATGTTCAACATGAATATCGTATCATTCAATAAAATGGGAAGTATATGTTTGAAGAATCCTTATCTTGGAAACATGAATCCAATTTTGAAACAATGTCAAGTGAGAAGGTATTTTTGATAGATACTCCACCTAACTTAGTAACTCCATGATTTATATGGGGCCAACAAACCTCAATTCCAACTAACCCGGCTTACCAAATCAATGTTGTACCTAGTGATGTACAATTTTGAGAAAACCCCTATCACAAACATCATACTCTAGTGGATAATGAAGATTTTATTCATAAAATGTTTTATAGTTCTCAACTATGAACCACCCCTTATTGATTGACTGCACCATTTTAATAATATCTTGAAAGAGACTCATCCCAAACAAGGACCTCTCTATGAAAATTTACCATCACTAGGGAGACTTACGTGGCCACCCATACAACACATGAAAGGGATCTGTAATTACTAAATCATGACAACTAATATTATTGAGAAAATTTTCTAATGTAATATTTTTCCCCAAGATCCAAAAAAATAACGAATGTGAGCAAAATTCATATCCTCAGGAACCTAGATAACTCTATTTGTCTATCCATTCATCTTCGGAAGAGAAGAAATGATCAATTTTAAGTAGGAACTCATCACCTCTAGAAAAGAATTCCATAAACAAGATGTGAACCTCATGTCCTGGTTAGAATTAATCACTATGGGAACCCCATGAAGTCTCAAAATATATTTTCTCTACAAGTCTCTAAGCATATTCATTTTTTTCTCCTTGATGGGTATGAATTGAGATTTTTTCATAAGCCATATAATGATCACTAAAATTATATACATCTAACTAAAAGTTCGTAGAAAGAAAATGAATTCTATAGGAATATAATCCAAATTACATACCAGAATGGTTAATGGATTTATAAAACATGGAGGTATCTAGTCTTATGCCATAATTTTCTAAAAAAAGAGACACTGTGAAACAAAATTTCAAATTGACCACCTAAATTCTATCAAAAAATATCAAAATATTATATCACAAATCATCTTAGAGTCCCCATGGTGTATCAACCAAAATTACCATTTTCCACTATCCGTCTACTCCTTCATTGAAATTAATGCATCCAAACTTCTAAATAAGCACAATGCTCGATTGGGTGATCAAGACCACTCATCCGAGGTATAACCACCAGGACGAATTATACCAATTTTTTTTAAATTTGTGTTTATTACATAATAAATCCCAAAAAATAATCAACATATGATTCAAATTTTATTGATGCCAATAACACCTGTTCACCAACCTCTTTCACTCCCTTTCTTGTCTCAATAAAAAAATCATCATAGACCATTGTTCAACTAATTCCATCATGGATTCTATCACTAAATTTTTTCCTATATTCTTCATAAACCATATTATCTTTATAAGGTGTGTGAGTAATATAAAAATCACAATTCTAAAGATACTCCACCCATAATCTCTTAACAATGTTCTGATATTTCTGAGGGAAAATATATTTTACACTCTTATAATCAGAATACAGTATTAACTGCTACCTAAAGAGAGAGTGATGATATGTTTTGAGTTAATGCATATTTAAAACTAACTCTATTTCATGGGTGGGGTAGTTATTTTCATGAGGGAATGACTGGTGAGATACATAGACCACCACATATTTCCCCTTTATTAATACACATATCTAACCCATAATGGAATAATCATAGAAAATATCATAACATGAACCTATTTTTGGAAGAATCAAAAAAATTTAAGTCAAACTCACCATTAGCTTATAATAATATCTCTACAATTTTTCATTCCATTAATAAATTACACCATTATAGGTTAAAGCTTTTATATAAGAAGTGATATTGGAGAAATCCCTAACAAACAGTCTATAGTAACCAGCTAAACCATAAAGCACTAGACCTAAAACACATTTATATGTTAATACTAGGACATAACTGACTATATTTTCTTATGATCCACTTATATAACAATCTCAGATATAAAATTCCTCTCAAATTTCACTTCATAGATACAAAACACACATTTTCAATGATTACTATACAGCTGATGTACACTTAATGTTTGAATAATGATATCAAAATTTTCCATACTCTCCTCCTCTAACATGGAATACCCCAATATATATTCCAAAAAGACAACATAAAATGATTATAAGAACCAATAAAACATTCATTTCATCAAATCCATTCATAACACAATGGTGTTATTGGGACCTAATGTCATAACTACAAACATAAAATTTCTATACCATATCCTAAACACTACATTAGATATATCCAATTTTATTACTCTTAACTAATGATACCCTGAACGAGGGACAATTATTGAAATCCAACATGCCCCTCAATTCTGGTCAAATGAATCATCAATCATAGGAAAAAGATAATTTTTATTAATGCTCACTAGAATTTACTCTTGATAATAAATTAAAAGTATGAGGCTATTAACTACCTTTTTTGTAATGAGGATAAGCCTATAGTGACATCCTTAGATGAATAAATCCCTTAACTTCTAGTTCCTCAAGAAAAAACATATTTTCAACCAACTACATAGGTTAAATTTGATAATATTTCATATAAATGGGCATAGTACTAGAGATTAGGTCAATAGTAAACTTACCCACTCTATATGGTGGAAACATCAATGAACATATGTAAAATCCATGGGGTATATACACACTACTACATGATGAAAACTTCACAATCAATGTTCAACAACATCATGAAATATCTATGAAAATGATAAAAATATTACCCCATAATGAAGAAGCTCATGACCAAACCTTCCCATTCTAGAGTCTCACCCATCCTAAAAAACATGAGTAACCCCCTTAGAGGATAAATAATAAACCCAATGATGATAATAGTATATATATATATATATTAATGTTGATCATCCAATCCAAGAAATTTATAAACTCATAGATGTCAATATTTAGAGATGAAAACTTCAATATTACCTCATAGTATATGTCATGACCCCACCCCTAATGATACCACAATTAGTGGTGAGATATTGTGGCCAAAAAATTCCTGACACTTTTAGGCCTCATTTTTTCTAATAGTAGTGAGGGAATAATAAAAATTCTTTGGTAAGGCTGTACCCTCTAAAATAATATGTTTAAGGGAGAGATATAAGAAGGATACACTAATCAAAACCTTCTAAAACATTAACGAAATTAAATAGAAAATGAGAAAATGAATTTTCATTTATTACTAAAACAACTAAAATGAAAACAACATATATAAAAATTGTAAATGCATCAGTGTCCATGATTCCTAAAAATCCCCTATATAACCTTGAGCTAGAAATATCTAGCTCGATCACCAACCAAACCTAACTGACGCGAAATAAAATTATATAAATATTGAGTGATCATAACAGTTTACTTCGTAGGATCCTCCTCGAATCCCCGCATGAAAAATATAAATAAATCATTATTAAAAATAGTCAACAATAATGAAATTTACTCATAACCTAAATAGGTAAACTATGATCCCAGCCTCACCATGGATAACAATTACCATGTATCACAAACAAGAGAAAACATAATGTAATAATGAAACATAAAGGCTGTTGAACTCCCACTTCCTTGCTAGTTTGATACTCTTCCCTAACATCGTAAGTCCTAATCCATCTCCCCCCAAATGAAATATATTCTAAAGACACATAAGAAACACTTCACAACATAGACCTCATTTGTCTAATAATCACATAATTACATCCAAATACCCATATATAGTAACAAACAAGTTTGATAGAGATTCCACAATCCCTATGACATGAATCACCAATAGAGTATTATAAATCACGAAATTACATCCCATACAATGAGTAAGGTATCACGATCCACTAAAAGCAATAAGCATTATAAATATAAAAATACATTATATAATATATCTATAACATGTGTTTGAAATAAACATAAGAGTTCACATCAATTTTCACACATATATGGGAACTAGACTATCATGAGTACCGGTATAATTAAATACAAATATAAGAGAGTTGGGATACAATAGGTAGTCATTCATTCGTCCTCCCATTGGTTTGTTCAAGAAAACACCCTCTTATAGTATACTGGGTGGTAGTTACCTTAACCCACACTAGTGGGGTAGTGTATGTTGTTGGAGAATATATATGATATAATATCTCTAACAACCACATTGTGGGAATAATTTTTATTACACTCATCTTTATTTAACGTCACTCAGACATCAATACTCCACTACTAAGATTAAATATTATATACGAAATCAATAATTTAAAAAGATACATTTGATTACTTGTTTTCCATAAACATTTCACCTTTAATTTACAAAATCATTATCAATTAATTAACATTTAACGTTATTCCACAATATACTGCATAGATCATCATATAAATTAATTTCCTTTAAAGAATATTCCAAATTGTACCCACTTTTTATCAAGAGTAAAACCTTTTTTCATTTTCAATCCATCATAGAAAATAAATGGGTTAAGAGGTATTTATTTAATATTGGCATCATTCCATATCTCGGTACTATATTAAAATTGTCCTAAGATACCACCATAATAAAACATGAAACCAAGAACATATAGATACCTCTTGTAGTGGAGAAAGGAGTAATGATAAAATATTAAACTCGGCCATGGACCATTAAATAGATTCATAAGAGAGCATCCCACCTCACATAATCACATCAAAAATCAATAACCCCATATGTAAAAACCCCAACCCTGGTTGCAAAGAGCTGATGACTTATTTTAATATATTTGAATATAGATATGGATGTCAAATTTAATGGTTTGTGATATTTTAGTAGAATTGGAATGAAATAAACATGAATATGATCAAAATTATTACTAGAAAGGAAAAAAATATAGAAATTACTTTGAAAACATCAACAACTACTAGATTATCCTTGCAGGTCATTCATAATATACTTTTTTACGTCCTGGTAAAAATAAAAAATACGATGGGGTGACCATATATTCTCATTAAGGATAATAGATTCAATGGAATAAATCATAAACATAAAAATTATACAAGGTGAATAACTAAAAAACAAGACTTCCAAATTTAAATTAAGCATAATATAGAAGGAATAAATGTTTATTTAATAATTCCACAAGTAAACATAACCATGGATTTTAAAATTGTCAAATAATATCATAGACTATAATTTAGTTGTTTCATAATGACAGATTGCATTATTCAAAACATCTAAATCATATCGGCATGGGCTTGTGAAATAAAACCAAAAAATATTATGCCTTCGTCCAAAACCATATTTAAAAATAGACAAGGCCTCAATCATGTCTATATATTTTTTGTACCATTAGACCTATCGATGCATCAAAAGGATATAAGGGTTCCAAACCATCACTTCATAAGTCCAATGAATTATTAATATGAATGTATTTAAACACAAATTATATATATTTTATGTATAAATAACTTCCCCCTTTATGTAATAATATTCCCTAACCATTCTAGATAATATGATAAATTGAATTAGGATTGAACGTCCAGAATAAAACTTATTATAAACCATTTAATAAAATATAGAGGAAGTTAAATATCATTGATAAACCTTAGTAATGAATAAAATTAAATATATGTGTTGAAGTGGATTAAAATACTCTAATAAAATCATAGAGGAATTCTTGAGATAAATACACTTTTACATTGCAAATATGAATTCTTTTGGAAAATCCGTTTTTATTTTTCATGACTGTCTGTATAAAAAAAATAATTAAAAAATATATTTTTTCGTAAAAAAATGTTTTGATTTTATAAAAATAATGATGTATTTAATCAAATTATAGATGCTAGTTGAAAATGGGTATGAAATTGAGATGTTCTCTTTAACCCTGTTTGCTTATTTTAGAATGGTAACTTATAAAACATGTATTTACAATAAAATAAATATCAACTAGTCCAGATATATGACTATGGAACATATAAATAGTATATATAAGAATTAAAAAAATAATCATTATATTATGTTAATGATAGTGAATGAATAACCGGAATGAAAAATGATGGTTCAGGAAGGATCCCTTACCTTATGTCCAAATGATTTATTAACATGTCTTTAACATGATGGAAAATAAAATTATATCTACTAATTTACTATTTCAGAACATATATAAATATATTTTATTTATTATAATTTTATTACGTTCATTTATGGTCTTTTTTATGAGTTATAAGATACAATTTTATCACTCATGAGTGTTTGTTTCTGTGGTTTTCATGATTAGTATATTCATATATGAGTATGGAAGATAATTTTTAATATTTATAATTCTCCAAAATTGAATTTATATGATATTAATTAACACAAATACTGTTAAATTTATATAAAATTCATTTTTTATTTGTTTTGATTATGGGTAATTAGAAATAACATTAGTGACATTATTTAGATTATTTTGGTCGTATTTTGATTATTATGAACAAGTTTTGTTATATGATTAAAATATGTGTATATATACATAATATATAACATTAAATGGGTTTTGATACATAGATTATTTTTATTTTTCCTTCATTCATATTGTTTCATGACCAACCATGAAAGGGAAATAGATGAATGGAGGGTTTAATTCCACGAATGTTGTCAATCAGCACCTCCCAGATTATTGTTTAATTTTTAAAATAAAATAGAGATAGATTATGTATATGGATGATGGGTATTTAATTAACATAATATTATTGTAATATATATATGATATTGGATTTATCATGATAATTTTTACACATAATTTTTATATATGATAATAAAAGAATATAAATTGAAAATAAAATTAATAGGAAAAGGAAGAGGGATTACCTCTTGAATTATCCTCCTTTAGAACCTCATTTGGGAAGGCTGTTTTAGTATTTTAGAAAGTCCAAGAGCACTTAGATCTAGTTAGATACTAGGATAAAGGATTTTGTTATATCATGGACCAGTATTAAGGATTAAAGGAGTTAGGAGAAAAATAGTTTAGGGGCGGTATTAATAGTAGAGGAGAGAGATGATTTTTGAATATCTTATTCATTTGTTTATTATTTTTTTCTCAAGTCTATGAATAGTGTTAACATTATATTCAAATATATTAAAATAATGAGGGAGAGTTTTTTATTATGGTCTTATAACATCTATACATCACTTATGACTCAAAATAATATTTTATCTAATATTTATATAAAATTACCCAATATTACTATTCACCAAAAATTCATGTAATAAAAAATCCCAAAATCCCCATAACATTTTGGGACATGTTGAATTAAAAAAGGAAAAAAAAATCAAAATTATTTTCGAAATATTTAAAATTTAATTTTTAAATACAATTATTGTTTACTCGAAAAATACATATTTTAAATATAAAATTGATTTTATTGAATTATAAAAAATTAACTCATGTCTCATAAAATTATCCTAAAATCACATGACCAAAAAAATTTATATACAAATCCATTTTATTTAACAAATATTATTTTTAATAATTTCATTAGTTATTAATATGTAATAAAATATTTTTGACTCACAAATATACCGACACATAATTAGAAAATTTTATAATTTAAATTGACTTATACTAAATATAATTATATCATACATTAACTTATGAGATATCTAAATATTATTTAAACATTCATTGGTGTGGTTATAATTAATTTGGATAGTTTACTACTCATAAGGTTTATATTTCTATTCCTATGATCATGTTACTATTTCATTGGTATATGTACCTTAAATTCTAGAAATGCAACTTATTTCATTCATTATTCATTTATAATGTTTTTATTTTTTTTCTATATGTGGTTACATGTCATATATACCCTATTAAATAATTATAAGAAGGAAAATTAGATAATAGATTTATGGTTCTTTATACTCTCCCCTCCTACAAAAATTCCATCCCCAAAATTTCTAAATTTTTACCACATAAAAATATTTGGGTAGTTATTCCTAATAATATCAACATGCTGACACATTAACTATTAAATTTAAGGATTATTCAAAAGTTCATTTACCATCCATGTTATCTGAATCCTTAACAAAATTATCTGGTATGTTCAAAAAGTGAAAATTCATGCATGCTAGTCCGGATAATGAACACATTTGGATATTCTGGACAATGAAATATCTGCATATCTGGTTCAGTCTGGGAATAAATGTATAACTATTAAAATAACTAGTTATACAAGAGTGTTCCTCATGACAGTCGTCTATGCCAGCTGCGATTCTCAAAGGAGGAAGGTGTTGTGCACGATCTCTCTTTCTTCGATCCAGGGGGACATCCTTGGTCAATAGGGGGAGACATCAACGCTATTATGGACCAAGAGGAGAGGAAAGGGTGGGGTTCTTTTTCCCAGGAAGGCTAGTATGCACTTCGCTCAGTTTTTGGAGAGAAAGGGTTTAATAGATATGGGGCACTCAGGTGATAGAATAACAATGTGAAACAACCAAAATGGTAACAACCAATGCAAGAGTCATCTGGATCATTGTCTCACCAACATAAACATCATCAACATGTTTTCCAATGTGAAGGTTAATCACATGGTTCGTGGTGTTTCAGATCATTCTCCATTTCTTCTTTCGTTTTCCTCAAATATGTCCAGACAAGATTTCTTCATGTTCTGTAGTTAGTGTCGTAATAATTAGGGATGCACCGAGTGAGTTAGAGATTAATGGGAAGAATTAGTATGAGGCCACACATGGGTGTCCTTGTAAAACATGTTGACGTGCCTCAACCAATGATTACATCTGTGGTCTATGAATCTTACTCCAACAAACCAGTTATTGGAGGACATGAATTAGGTAGTTGAGAAACTAGAAACCAGTTTGGAGAAGACATGGGATGAAAATGTTTTTTTAGAGATAATGGATAGGAAGACTGATATGGATAATATGATACTATCATAGGATAGAAAGCCTATGTAGAGCTCAAAGATGAATTTGTTAAGAGAGGGAGTCAAAAACACTGCATACATCTTTGCATTCACAGAAGAGAAGCGACATCTCATTGAACCTAACATCGAGTTGGAGGATTTATAATTTATAGGGGATATAAATGTGTTATGGGTGGCACATAACTTTTTCCGAGACTTTCATTGTTGTCCTAACTATTGAATGCCCGAAGTATATACAAAAGGGGGTGCAGTGTTCTTAGGGGAGTCGTTAAACTTCATAACAGATCAGATTAACGAATCGCTAGGGCTTATTCCAGGGGAAAAAGAAATCTAATATTCAATGATGAAGCTTATTCAAGAGAGTACATCAGGCCCTTATAAATTACCAGGATCTATCTACAAGGGCCAATAAGAAATGACTAATGATGATATTATCGGAGGTGATTCAAGATTTCTTTCGGGGAGGAGAACTCCTTCAGCATGCTAAAGTTATTTCCATGGTGCTCCTCATGAAGATCAAGGATCCCTCCATCGTATCTAATTATATACATGTATGTATATGTAACATTCCATATATGATCATGGTGTGTATTATCAACCAGATGATGTCGGATTTTCTCCCCTAGTGCATATCGCTCGAGCCGAACAGCTTTGTGAAAGGCGGATTAATTTTATGTGTGATGGCTCTCACCCAGGAGATGAGCGGGGCTATTTCCACAAGGTCACAAGGGTCTAATATTGTCATCATAGTGGACATGATCAAATATTATGAAATAATGGAATGTTGTTTTATTAATAGAGTGATGATTCACATTGGGTTCTCCAACTGGTCATACGATATTCTCTTTCTATGCTTCAATTGTCCACGACTTGTAGTTTCTCTCATTGGGAGATCCTACGTGTTTTTCAAATCCAAAAGAGGGTTTTGACAAGGATATCTGATCAACCCAATCCAATTTGTTTTAGTTCAGGATGTTCTTAGTAGATGAATATATAGAGGGATACAAGATGGGTACATCCTCCCCAATCGATGGAAACAGATCCCCCCATCGGTTTCACATCTAATGTTTATTGATGATTCCATAATATTCATGAATTCATGATGGAGATTGATCTAGGGGATAAATAGAATTATTGAAAATTACTACTACAGGAGTGGAAAATAAAACAATAAAGATAAATATAATTTTAACATCTCTATCAAATGTGATACCATGAGGGCTGACCACCTAAGCAGTAGGTTGGGCATGTAAAGAGGACAGTTCCCTCTGGAATACTCAGGTGCTCTGGTCATTCTAGGTATAAATCACATCAAGGACTTCAATTAGTTGTTGATTAAGTTCATGATCCACATCCTCAATTAGAAGAATGTCCTCCTATCATTCAGGGGTCGCATTGCTTAAGTTAATAGTGTTTTATCGGCAATCCCAATGCATTCAATGGAATCCACTAATGTGCTAAAATGGGTAATAAGATCAATCCATATGATTATAGAGGGTTTCATATGGGCTGCTACTTTAGTGGGAAAAATACCTTGTGTATCGTGGGGGCAGATGGTCGGGCATATCCAGGAGGAGGGCATCAATGTGAAGAGCATAGATAGCACCGTGCAATGCTTGCATGAATAGTTATCATGGTAAATGATTAGAGGGAGAACCTTGTGGGGAACAACTATTTAATGCAATCATGTATGTATTGAGAGTAACCTAAATGTGAATGGATCTCCTCTTTCGTCGTCAATCAGCTCCATCAGTACAACCCTACATCAGAATTCACAGCAGATTGTTGGAGAGGGGAACATATAGTTTTGGTTACTAGGCTAGTGAGGTGATAGGGTACTCGGGCTTCCTATCCCCTACCATCTCGTTCAATGAAGTGAGTATTTCCTATAATTCCTTTGGATGGACTTGGAAAATATAAATAAAGTGTCTTTTAAACTTATAATTACCAATTTGGAAACCGATAAATGTGTTTTTTGTCCCTCCTTCTCATGTATTTTTAATGACAAGGACTATCGAAGGATTAATAATCCTCAATCTCAAAATGATAGATGGATTATGGAGGTTAGATATAACATGATCCCTTCAAAATATTATTTCCTCATCTAGAGGATTTGAAACCACACCATTCCTTTCGATGGCTGCATTACGAAGAGGGGAGCCAGCTTGAAGACTTATATTCAATATAGTAGATGTAAAAGAGAGAAGGATGTGAACCACATCTTTTTTAAGGGGAATGGGAACATGTAGTGTTATGTTTTAGATCTTTTACAATGTATTCTTTTTAGGATCATTATAATTAACCATTCCTTGAATGATATTTTTAGGTGATGGAAAATACGGGCATAGAAAAAATGGCCCATTCCATTATTCTCAATGCAGGGTGCTGGTTCATAGGAATGAGAGGAACATGGCGAGATATGAGGTTCCTCCTTCTACTGGGTGATCCATCGTCACTAGGAAGTAAAATATTCTATAGGATTTGGTTCCCATCTTCAAAAATTTGAATGAATCACCATCTCTAAGGTCTCTCTAAATTCAATCCTCTACGGCTCACTTGTTTAGCACTAGGTTACAGGGACATTGGGTGCGGTGGTCCCCCCATGATTATGGTTTCAACCTAAACATATATGGTTCTAGCAGAGAAGGTATCACATAAGGAGGAGGAATCATTTAGTACCAGAGATGGAGTGTTATCATGTATTTCAATGAACACTGCTATAATGGAACATGTATTTAAGTGGAGGCTAATTCCTTTTCTACTGGGATTAAATTGAGCATCCAGAAAAACATCATTCTATCCCATGTGGAGATAGACTCATTCATCATACATATCATTATAAAATGTAAAAGAAAAATCCCTTGGTCGATATCTTACATTATTAGGGAATGTAGTGCTCTTCCAAAAAAATGGCATAAAAGGGGACCCACAGATGGAGAGAAGTAAACAATGCAGTAGATCATCTCACCTCCCATGATGAAAAAACCCTTGAAGTCATTATCTCTCCTAACATGACTTCCTTCATTCATGAGGTTCTGTCTTTAATCTGATGGGATGCCCTTGGACTACACCATATAAGACCTCCTTAAACTAGTTTCCTTTCTTATTGTTTATTTATTCATTCAATAAAAATGCACTTGATGATGATGATATCCCACTTGAAATTTCAAATCCTTCCTTCAATTATTGGCATAAATCCATTCAATAATATTAGCTACTTTGATTTCGGTTTCAATTGTATTTACAGTCACTTTTTTCCCTCTACTTGCTCTGGACCCACATGCTTTCTTTCACCATCATTAATCAAACAAGTAAGTGTATGACATCTCTTTCTATACAATTCTTCATATGGTGAGATTTAAATTCATTAATGGAAAAAATTATTGTACTAAAATTCCATCAATGATAAATAATGATCCCACATACCTTGAAAGACTTGTGAACTAGATATAAAGATTTTTCTAATGTTTGGATCATCATTTATGATTTCCAATCAATTTGATGGTAATAATAAGTACTCAAATAAACCTCCATATCCAAATATTTCATGATACATTTCTATATTTTCTATGTAAATCATGGTTCATGATAATAAACAATTGAGAGAGGTTCCCCATAAATTCCTACAACATCATTAATATTGAGTCGTGCAAAGTGTTCTAGTGGAAAATCCTACCTTATGGTGAGGAAGTGAGCATATTTGTTGTGGTGATAAAAATTTACCAACATTACATCCTTCATTCATTGATTCTTTGGTAGTCCAGTTAAAAATATGTAGTGATGTCTTCCCATTTTGTTGTAGGAATATTAATAGGTTCCTAGACTCCATTAGGATTTTGTCTTTCAGCTTTCACCTATTGATAGACTAAACATCTTTATAAATAATTAGCAAGTTCCTTCTTCATGTTAACCACAAAAAACATTCCATAAAATATCTATAAATCATAGTGCTACCAGGGTGTATAGAGAAATTCTAACAATGTTAATAATCCAATAACATACTTTTTATCTCTGGTATAGAGGGAACTCAAATACTCTTCCCAAATTTCATAATTCCATCCTCATAAAAAAATTCATCCAACATCCCTTAATTCAAACCTTTCATTTTATTTTTTATATTCTAATCATTAGGATTAGAAAATTTAATATTTTTTATTAAATATGATTAGGAAACCAATTGAAAGAGTACTTATGTTTTACCTTATTTTATAATTCCCATATCTATATTTTCTAGATCCATGTACACAGGGTCTATTGCAATCCACATTCTATTTATTACTGCATGATCTTTTTACTCAATGTATTTGTAACATTATTTCCCATTCTTAGGTGATAGTTTATTGTTCAATCATAACCAATGAGTATCTCGATCCATTTCAATTTCTTAATGTGGAGTTTTTTCTATGAGTAGAAATATTTCATGCTATTGGGATTAGTATATATATCCCAACATTCTATATAGATATAATGCTTCCATATTTTCATACGAAATATTATAAATTATAACTCAATATCCTGACTTGGATAGTTCTATTCATCAAATTTTAACAGCCATGATGAAAAGGCAGTAACTCTAAAATTTTGTATAACGACACAACAAATTCATTTCCTTAATGCATCAATATTAACAAAAACTCCATCGTTTCCTAATGGTAGATTCAAGGTCATATCATTCACTAATTCCCTCTAAAATTCTTAAAAACATTATTCACATTCATTTTTCATGAGAACGTAACCCCCTAATGAATATACATTGTTCACAAGTTGTCTAATTGGATGAAGTTTTGCATGAAACACCAATAATGACTTGCTAAAAATAAAAAACTATGTATCTCGGTTTTTCTAATTTGTCTAGATCATTACTGAATGGATTTTTTATTCACATGATCATTAGATAATCTATAATTTGAGACATAATGTCCCCGAAAATAAACTTTTTGACGATATAATTGAATCTTTCTAAACATCCCATATAACTCATTTCATATAAGAGTCTTCAGAAAAATGTGCATGAGATTCTCATGATCTTATTACCTTTTGAAATATTCCATGATATCATAAATAAAAAATAAATAAGTCATCAATATATTTCTTGAAATTTTTTTTCATTAGATCCGTGAAAATAGAGGCTTCATTTCTCAGTCCAAAAGGCATTATTGTAAACTCGTAATGCATATACCTACCTCAAAATTATGTCTTGGAAATATATTCCTTCGTCACATATAATTGATGTTATCATTACCAAATTTTAATCAATACAAAATATTAGTCATGGTGAAGTTTACCAAATTAATCATCAATGCGAGGAAGAGTATGCTTGTTTATTTTCGTGTTAGAATTAATTTCCCAATAGACAATACATTTCCACATAGATCCATCTTTCTTCTTAATGAAAATAACATGAGATCCCCATGTAGAAACACTTGGAAGAAAAAACCCTTACTACTCAACTACTCTAGTTCTTTCAACATATAAACTAATTCCACTGTGCTCATTATATAAGTAAACATTGATTTTTCCCTTGCACCATGAATTAAATCAATATAAACCACAATATTCTGCTCTGGAGGATGTCCAACTAAATCCTCTAATAACAACAATAAATACGCTAACCCCAATTCCTGGATATGGTGCCTTATTTAATTATATTGGCATATAAATATGTAATATGCATCCTGAAGGATCAAATAGTTTAGTATATTTTGAAAACAAGATACAAACAGAAGTTAAAAATTACAACAGAAAAGTAAAAACAATATATAAATTCTTTTCAAAACATCAACAACTACTAGATTAACCCTACAGATCATCTATAATATACTTCTTCACATCATAGGGATTATAAAAAAGGGGGTGAATTAAGATGCCCGTTAAGGGTAAGAGATATAATGGAAGATATGATAAAAAACATTAGGCATGTTGAATAACTGGAGACACATTCAATTAAAAATAAACATGAGCATAATATAGTTGGAATAAAATTTTATTAAATAATTCCATAATAAAACATAACCATGGATTTTATAAATGTAAAATAAATTCATGGAATATAAATTAATAGTTTCATAATGATGGAATACATATTGAAATACATCTTAGACATATTGTCATGGCCTCACCCAATAAAACTAAAATTTATTATGGCCCCATCAAAAACCATATCGGAGAATAAGAAGGGCCTAGGACAAGTCAATATTTTTTTTGTCTCATGAGACATACCGATTCATCAAGGGAGTATTGGGGACCCCACCAATCACTTACTATGTAATATGAATTCCTAATATGAATGGTGTTAAAAATAAAAACTATATTCAAATGAAATGTAAATAATATTCCTCAATCTATAAATATAATCACTATCAATTAAGAGTAATAAAACAAATAGAATCAAAATAAAAAATCCACAATCAAAATAATCATAAAAATTTTAATAAATCATGGTAGATGTTAAAAATAACATGTAAACAATAGTAATGAATAATATTCAATAGAGGGGTTAAAATAGATGAAAATACCCTAATAAAATCAGTGATTAATTCTTAAGAGATATTCTCTTTTACTTTGCAATATAGAGAAATTTTAGAAATTTCATTTTTATTTGTCACGATTGTTTATATAAGACCAGTAATGCAAAAAATATATTTTTTCATCACATTATAAGTTATTTTATAGATAATTGGGTCTTAAAATAGAATATGGATTCTGCTAAAAAATGGGAAAGAAATTGTGATGTTCTTTTTAATCTGGTTTACTTATTTTAGAAGGTGGCCACACAAAATGGGTATTTAGAAAAAAATAATGATGAAATATTCTATAAATAAGAGTTTGGAAGATACAAAAAAATATATAATAAGTAATCAGAAATAAATAATCATTTTATTGGGGTAATGATAGTGAATGAATAATCTGATGAAAAAAATGATGGTTTGGCTATGATCCCTTACCTTATGTCTGAATGAGTTATAAACATATTCTTAATGTCTTGGGAAATAAGATTACAAAAATTAATTATTTTTTTAGAACCTTGTATATATTTATTTGTTTTATTATAATTTTGTTAAGTTAATTTATAGACTTATTGATGTTTTAAATGATACACCTTTGTCGCTTAGGAGCGTCTGTTTCCTTTGTTTTCTCAATCGGTATATTTGAATATGAGAATAGAAGTTCATGTAGAATGTTTATAATTATCTAGAATTTAATTTATATGATATTAATTAAAATATATAAGATTTAATTATTATTTAATGCATTTGGTTATATGGTATGGATATTATTCATTAAATAAAACATTAGTGATAATCATTTACATAATTTTGGGGGGAGTTTTGATTATTATAAAGTAGCTTTGTTGTATGAATCAATATTATTTATAAATAATGGTTAAAGATATCTTCCTAGGATATAATACATATATAATAGTATTTTTAAGCCATAAAATGGTTTCATGATCTTACTTTAAGGAAAAAATTGTTGAATAAAGGTTTATCGTCCACGAATATAGTAAATCGACACCTCAAAGACAATGATTTTGATTTTAAAATATTAGAGATAGATTAAGAATATTGAAGATATATCATCCATTAAAATTTTATAATTCTACTATATATATTATATGGTGGTTAGAATTATCTTTTGGAAAGAGTATGTGAGGATAAAATAAGAAAAAAAATTTGAAAATGAAATTAATAGAAAAAGGAAGAGGGTTTACCTCTTGAATTATCCTCCTTGAGAACCGTCTTAATGAAGGGGTGTTTTGTCTCTAAGTAATACCAAGAGATCATTGATGTGGTAAAATACTTGGGAAGAGTATTTGGATAAATCAATGAAAATATTCAAGGCATAGTGGAGGGATAAGAAGTGGGATGAGGGGCAGTATTTATAGTGGAGAAGAGAAATAATTTTTGAATATCTTATTCATTTGATTATTATATTATCTCAATACTATGAATAGAATGAGAATTATAGTAAAATATGTTGATATAATGAAGTCTAGTTTGATATTATGGTATTATATCAGCCATAAATCACATATAAATCAATAAATCATTTATTAAAGATTTATCCAAAATTAACATGTTTTAATATTTACGAAAACATCATGTATTGTAGAAAAATCAATAAAAATCACCATAAACATTATTAAATGTGTATTATTCAAAAAAGGACTACATTTTATAAAAATAATTCCCTAAACATGTGAAATTTTGTTTTTGAATAAAATCATTATTTACTAAAAAAATACAGATTCTAAATTTCAAATAGATTTTATGAAACTATTAAAAATTAGATAACGTCTCATAATATTTTTCTTAAACCATAAGACAACAAAATATTTATTAATAAATCCATTTTATGAAAATTAATTTTCTCTTACATAATTTTATTAATTATTAATGTTTAATTAAATACTTATACTTGTAAAAATACCAACACTTAATCGAGAAATTTTAAAATATTATTTTACTTATAATATGATATAATTAAATAATACTACAACCTATTATATTCCTATGTTTTATTTACACAGTAATGGGCGTTTTTACAATTAATTTGTCTAGTTTTCTATTCATAACGTTTATATTACTATTCTAAATATCATGTTACAATTTAATTTGTATATGTACCATAACTTTTATAAATAGCATTTATTTCATTAATTCTTTATTTATAATGTCTTTATTATGTTCTATATGTGATTATATGTGACTTATAATATGGGTAATATATATAATAAGGGAAATTCATTGATATAGGTTTGGGTCATTACATCAACTTCAACTTGATCCATGATCTCTGCTGTCATCCCTAACACCGACATATATATCCTGATACATCTCTCTGAAAATGGTGTCAACTATTTAACATCATCTAGGCCACCATACCCACAACAAATTAGGAATACCATGGTAAAATCACTTCGGGAACTCTTTTCCTAGTATCTCATTTCATAAAGAAGCTCGGATCTATATTACCTCACATTAGTAGTAGGAAATAGACAAGAATCAATGAAATATAGGTCCTAGAACAAGGCATCCAACCATCAAACATAAATGATAAATCGTGACCCCAAACTCAAGGAACTAATAATTCACAAGTATATAAGAAACACAGACCCATGAAATTTTATTTATCACAAAACCATTTCTTAATATATGTTGAATTATCTTTTTCATTATTAATAGGTTATATATATAGGAAGCGGATGTCATAAATCTATAAAAATATATCAAAATCTAATCCTTCTCTGATACATTGAAACCAATTTCATCAATCATTGAGAAATAACATTCTAAATTAATATTCATTCTTATTTATTATCACTGTTATCAATAATTATTATAATGAATTAAATTCATTATCAATTACATTAATACATGAAAGATAACATTTATTTATACATTCTCATTCAATCATTTTGATAATCCTCAAATTAGAACAAAAATAATATAAAAATAATGGATCTTGATTAATTATTATTAGGAAAAATAATTTTCAATTAATTCGGTATTTATGTTCTTCATCAATTTTAACATGATACTTCATGAATAAAAATATCCTAACAAATCATATAATATATTTAATTATATCTATAAAATCAAGATATAACCCAATATCACTGAAAAAAGAATATTAAAATTTCATATCTAACCAATTATTTATTAATCGGTTTAAATTTTTATTAGTTTAGTTACATTGAAATAAAATTGATTAAACCATAATAAATATTCAATTTCATGAAAATAAATAGACAATAAATAATTCTTCTGCCTCAGAGGGGTAAAAGTTATTCACATGAGAATGTACCAATGATGCAAATCAATAATCACCTCTCCCATTAGAAAATTGTGATATCCTAAATACATCATTCTATAAATGTACATGTGTCAAAAAATAAAAAAATTAGAACAAAAATGATCATGTACCATATCTATCGTATTCTTTTCCAATTCAAGCCTAAAAATTTCTAGTTCTATGACCCCGGTTCAACACATCTGATAATGAAAATTTCATCCATAAATAGTTTCAAATAGAACCATAAAACATTTGGAGTGAAAACAATTAAGGAAATAAAACACAAACACAGGAAGGTTCCGCAACCAAAAACATCTAAAATATTGGAAAGAATAGTGAAACATTCCTTTAAGAGAGTGAATGGGGTTCTCTATTTTACAATCTCTCCCTATATACAAAGTATTTATAAGGAATATCTAATTGTTAAAATAATTATAGAGACCTCTAAAAACCATAGTGGTAAAATGATGATCCTGATAATAGATGATCACACTCGAGGCTTCATAGAGTCACACCACCTTTTCCATATGCTACCTCAAAAAAACCTCCCCAAATGTCTACACATTAATATCTATAAAGTGGAATTAATTCATTAAACCATACACTATCACCCATATAACATCATAAAATCACATAAATCGAGTTAAAATCATAATGATTTCCATTTATATGTCCTCACACTTCTAATGGGGAACATCTACTGGATTGAGAGAACCACCAAGAACATGGTGTGTAAAGACCCGTAAAATTCAAGGGAATTTTTTTCTTAATTTCTTTAGAATTTTACAAGAGCGCGGTTTCAGACGGCACCTGATTCCGAGGCCCGGAGTGCCCGGAATCAATTTCCGAAGTTGGGCTCGGGTACGTTTAGTGAACGAACGAGTGGGAATTCCTAACTTTTGATCCGGTGCTCGGAATTGAAATCCGAGGGCACCGATGAACTCGCAGCACTGATATTCGCTTAAAGTGACCTTTTCGGAAGTTGCGTTTGTTGCGGGACGAAAGTTAGTTTTTGGGAGGATTATAAAAAGTTGAATAAAAAAATGTGGATTCTTTTTATTTCACTTTTGTAGGTTAACTCCTCTCAAAGGGAGTTAGGGGTGGGACCCACACCCACTTAACCTCCCTTGAGAGGATTAAGTGTGGTGGGACCCACACGAACCTAAACCTCCCATCTTCCCCCTTAAACTCCCCTCTCTCCCTCTTAAATGTTTGTAAACCTAACATCTAATTAATTACACATGACATGTTTAATTAATTAAGTGTTATTTTTTTGATTTTGAAGTTTTGAAATCCTTGGCTTGGTAAATAAAATAAGGAGGAACCTTATTTTATTTGGTTAGTCTTATTTTGCCAACTTGTGAGGAATTTTTGAGATCTCCTCCTCCTCCTTCTTCAACTTGATGAAGAACGCTCAACTTGACGAAGAACGCTCAAGTTCCGAAGAAGAACACCGCTCCGCTCTTCTTCGTCTTCCATGTCAACGAGAGGGAACGCCGCTTCCTCCTCGGACTCCCTTCGTCGGCATACGAAGATTCGCCAACGACGTGCCTCTTCGGACGCACCTCTTCATCATCGGATTTGACGAACGGCTACCGCGACGCCCGACCTCCGCGACGTTGTCTTCCGCGGGACGTTGACAAATCTTCGATCTTATACCCAAGGTAGGGGTTGTTGATTATTGTTTAATTATTTTATTCTTGATCGTGGATCTCGCATGTATAACGTGAGGCTTTTGAATATTTTAAGTTGTGTTATTATTTAACGTGAGGGGGGGCCGGACCGCATGAACACGGCCGAACCCCCTCCATCGTTCTTGTTGAATTGCTTTGCGGGTGGAAACAAGGTGGCGTGGTGCCGTCGCACCATGCCGTTAATCATGCGTTTATTTTACGCAACGTCGTCGCGCGCGCACCATGGAAGAAACATCTTGAATGCGACGCCGTCGCGCCGCGTTGAAAGAAGTCAAGGCACGGCGGAGGGGCGCGGTGCCGTCGCACCGCGCCGGACAACGAACATCGCGGCCGGTTCCGGGCCGCGGCGGAAAGAGAAGACCGGCGGCCGAGCCGCCGGCGTCGGAAGCCGAAGAGGGGACCGGATTTTCCGGTCCCGTTGGAGAAAACCGGCCGGCCAGCTGGCCGGCCGGATGGCAATAAACCGGGGGAAATTAATCCCCCGACCAGCACACAAAACCCCCCTCTTAATGAGGGGGGCGGTTTCCTTGTGGGGGGGGGGGCATGAGGCCCCCCGTTTCCTGCCAATCAAGCCCCCCACGTGGGGGGGGGGGGGCGGTTTTGCAAACAGGCACGACTAAAAAGCCGCGCCGTCTTCAAATCAAGCGAGGGCTTGATTGCCCCCCGCGCTGCCTCCGTGCGGCGCCAGGCCGCCGCGCCGCCGGCCGGTCGGCCGGCCGGGCCGGGTCGGACCCGGGTCGGGTCGACCCGGTTTGGGCCGACCCAGGGGGGGTCGGGCCGGGTCGACCCGGAACCGGACCCCCCGTTTCGAATCATTTTCGGTCTTTTGGCCATAACATGAGGCACGGACCTCCGATCGACGAACTGTCTGCGGCAACGCGATCCTTGGATCGAGACGGTCGTTTCGGTTTATCGCACTCAAGGTTTCGGATTACTTTGAGTTCGGCCGGGTTGGTTCGTTCACGAAACCAACCGGGCCTTCGGAGCGGAAACGCTCATATCTTGAGCTACGAACGTCCGATTGACGTGCCGTCAGCCGCGTTGTGTTCCTATTAGTGAGACGGATCTTTTGGAATACTCCGCCCAAGGTTTGGACGCAGGTGGAGTACGGTTGGGTTGGTTTTGCCTTAAAAACCAACCGGGCCCCGGGGACGAAAATGCCAATAACTCTCAGACCGGGCGTCCGATCGACGCGCCGTCTGTTGCGTTGAGTTCCTGTTGACGATACGGAACTTTTGGATACATCAACTCTGGACTTTGTGTCAGTTGATGTATCAGCCTCTCGGCTCGTGGA
Organism: Viscum album; assembly: GCA_963277665.1. Lineage (NCBI taxonomy): Eukaryota > Viridiplantae > Streptophyta > Magnoliopsida > Santalales > Viscaceae > Viscum > Viscum album. Next base: position 1,793,946,202 of record OY728121.1, read on the forward strand.
GCGGACCCTCCGAACGAGCTTGCTGTGTGCGGGAACCCTAGTGCTGGCTGCGACTGTTACTGTGACTGCTACTGCTGCTACTGCTACTGTGACTGCGACGACGACAATACAGAGATCCTGTGTGGATTCGACGACGACGACTACAGCACTCAGCAATCCAACGTGGATCAGTTCTACAGGTCCTGTGTGGGGCCGATCCTATGTGGGTCCGATCCTGTGTGGGTCCTTGCGCTCAGCGGTCCTGTGTGAACCAGCGCCTACAGGTCCTGTGTGGGCCCGATCCTGTGTGGGTATGTGCGGGGGTTAGTTACCTATCGATCCTTCGTGGGTCCGACGACTTAGATGGATCAGAGATCATCTTATCGTCCTTTGAAGAAGTATACCTGTGTGAGCTGATTCTGTTGCTTTCCTGTGTGGATTGTGTTGTGCAATCCTGTGTGGATTACGTTTTGCTTTCCTGTGTGGAATACGTTTACTTTCCTGTGTGGACTGAGTTGTACTTGGGATCGGAGGTTGGAGCGTATTTGAAATTGATGACTTAGGTATATGTATGGGCATATACCTAAGCAGTGTTGGTTGTTACTTCGTGTTTGTACCTTTCTTCGTGGTTTATCCTTTGAGGATTTGAGAGACCTTCAGGGGTCTCGGGGTCCCTACTAAGTAACTTATACTCACCCCTGCACGGGCTTTGCCCGCACTACGTTGTGTTGGTTGCAGACGACGGACAGCGTTGACCTTAGCTGAGGCTTGCAGAGCGGGACGGTACCCAGAGGTGGACCACTGGACGGGACGTGCTCGGAGCGGACGACGGGACCCGTGGAGCAGAGAAGCTATCTGTACCCATCCTTCAGGTGGGATTTCCAGTGGACAGCTCGGAGTAGCGGCTTTTACTTTTCAGTTGCTGTTTTCCCTTTCGAGTTGTACTTTACTTTCAGTTTGGGTTTGTATTCTGGCCCATTTACTTTTCCGCACTTTCAGTTGTACTCTGCTTTTGTTTAGTGATTACTTTCCGCTTGCTTACTCTGTGGTGTTTGTTTACTTTACAAAGGCAATGTCTTCCCTTTTTTTACCGGGATTTACGCCTTGGTGCTAGTTGCCAGCCCCTGGCCTATGGAAGGCGGGCTTGGGGTAGTCACGGCACGGACCCCGAGGGCGGGTCATGACAAATTGGTATCAGAGGAGTTCGGTTCTACCGCGAACTCTGATATTTTCTATGTGAAGAAATAATGTTTAGCGTATTGAGTGTGGTTATCAGTCCAGGGAGTCCAGTGTTGGTGCGGCGGCTGACGTATCCATACACCAGGACCCTGACTTCTGATTTCCGACTTAATGCACGAAAACATTGATTGTGTGTGTGTTTCAAAGTCTTCTTTGTGATTACATATATCAGCTCACCAGGTATACTGTTCTGACCGTGGCGCACCTGTTTCCTTTTCAGGATGGCCCTACGACGACAACCAGCTAGGGTTCCGAGAGTCGAGCGTGACGACAGCCCACCGAGCGACGAGGCCTCGGTGCAGGGCCCTTTGTCAGCAGTGGCACCGGCAGAAGCTCTACCCGCCGAGCCCCTGATGCTTCCAGCAACAGCCGCTGACGATGCACGTCGGCTCAGTGCACTGCATGAGTTTCAGTGCCAGCGACCGCCCAGGTTTCGCGGGGAGACGGATCCCCAGGCAGTAGAGGACTGGCTGGAGGCAGTGGTTCGAGTGTTTAGGCTAGTGAGGACACCAGCAGACCTCATGGTGATCCTCGCTGCGAGCCTACTACACGCAGCAGTAGGACGATGGTGGAGCTTGATGCTCCAGGTGCACGATGAGGCATCTCTACTTTGGACGGACTTTGAGAGCCTCTTCTGCTCGGAGTTCGTCCCAGCCACCCTTCGTGCGGTGCGTATCCAGGAGGTTCTACAGCTGCGGCAGGGCAGCATGACGGTCGCTCAGTACTCGGCGAGATTTACTGATCTCTCACGCTACTCGACCGACATGGTACGGGACCCATTATTCCGGGCCCGGACCTTCGAGCAGGGTTTGAGACACGAGATCAGGGCATCGCTGATCTCCCTCAGCATACCGACTCAGACAGGAGTACTGGAGCGGGTCCTTCTGATCGAGAGCTTCCTTGCTGAGTCTACACCAGCACAGAGACCCACCGCAGGGCGGCACTTGGCAGAGTCATCTGCAGCAGGCAGTCGACGGATGACTCAGGGGTCTAGGCAGACCAGACCTTCGGGCAGACGACCTCAGGACTCTGGCTCAGCAGTGCGGGGCACACAGCGCGGAGCCAGTCTTTCGAGAGGAAGACAATGCTACTCATGCGGCGGGCAGGGCCACATGGCTCGTGACTGCCCGACCCGCCGTGCCGAGGACCAGCAGCCGGTTGAGGGACCACCGAGGCAGAGGCAGAGGGTCGACCGTGGTGGTCCGCAGGGAGGAGGCGGACGAGGCAGAGGAGCTGGACGAGCAGCCGGTGGTGGGCGACGCTTTGAGGCTCTGCCACCACCACCACCAGGAGGTCCACCCCGACCACAGGGAGCTGGCGGGCAGCGACAGGCACAGCTCCAGGCAGCAGAGGCCTACGACCACGGTGCACCCGAGATGATTCGAGGTACTATCTGTGTCTATTCCACCCTTGCTGCAGTTCTTATAGACACAGGAGCGAGTCACTCTTTCATAGCCGCTGCCCTTGTTCGGAGCTCGGAGATTCCGACAGAGCCGTTGGCTCGATCCTTATGGCTAGAGACTCCTACGGGAGCAGACTCGATGATTACGCACTGGTGCCGGCAGTGTGAGCTTACTCTAGGAGGCGAGAGCTTCGGCTGGGATCTTCTTGTAGCAGCGTCAAGGCCTTACGACGTAATCTTGGGCATGGATTGGCTATCTACGGTCCATGCACAGATTGACTGTTTTAGGCGCAAGGTGCGATGTGTACGCACCGACGGGAGCAGGTTCACCTTCACTGGCGAGAAGGGAGCCTTAGCAGCACAGGATGGACTTCCGCGGAGGAGAGGGCAGCCCATCACTCATCAGTTGGCTAGCCTTATCCTTGGAGCAGTTGACGTGCGGAGTCCTGGTTTTCCTGCAGTGGTGGATCAGTTTGCGGACGTTTTTCCCGATGACGTTCCAGGACTACCTCCTCGCAGAGAGGTAGACTTTTATATTGACTTGTACCCCGGGACAGCCCCGATATCCACTCCAGCATATCGGATGGCCCCCGCCGAGCTTCGAGAGCTACGGGTACAGTTGGAGGACTTGCAGGGCAAGGGGTTCATCCGACCCAGTGTTTCACCCTGGGCTTCCCCGATATTGTTCGCCAAGAAGGCGGACGGGAGCTTGCGACTTTGTGTTGACTATCGTCGCCTGAACCAGGTGACAGTGAGGAACAAGTATCCGCTACCGAGGATTGATGACCTCTTTGATCAGCTCAAGGGAGCATGGTGGTTCTCGAAGATAGACCTGAGGTCAGGCTATCATCAGCTCAGAGTCAGAGATGAGGATGTGCAGAAGACAGCCTTCAGATGTCGGTATGGCCACTATGAGTTCTTGGTTATGCCTTTTGGTGTAACCAATGCTCCAGCAGTGTTCATGGCTCTCATGAACAAGATCTTTCAGCCATACCTCGATCGGTTTGTCGTGGTCTTCATCGATGACATTCTGATTTACTCTACGACAGAGGAGGAGCACGCCTATCACTTGCGAGTTGTACTAGACACACTCCGAGAGCACCAGCTTTATGGTAAGCTCTCGAAGTGCCAGTTCTGGATACGTGAGGTCCACTTCTTGGGACACGTTATCTCTGAGGCGGGAGTTGCAGTGGATCCCGCGAATATTGAGGCTGTGTTAGTATGGGAGCCACCCAGGAGCGTGACTGAGGTTCAGAGTTTCTTGGGACTAGCTGGATACTATCGGAGATTCGTGCCAAACTTCTCTAGAGTTGCGGCACCACTCACAGCTTTGACGAAGAAGTGGAAACCCTTCGTGTGGTCAGACAGATGTCAGCAGAGCTTCCAGGAGCTGAGACAGAGATTGACTAGCTCACCTATCTTGAGGTTGTCTGAGGAGGGAGTAGGGTACGTAGTCTACTGTGATGCATCAGGGACCAGACTCGGATGTGTACTGATGCAGGAGCGGGCATTGATCGCCTATGGATCACGTCAGTTGAGGCCGCATGAGCATAACTACGCTACCCATGACCTGGAGTTAGCAGTAGTGGTCTTCGCTCTGAAGACATGGCGACACTACCTGATGGGCGAGCGATTTACAGTCTTTTCCGATCATCAGAGTCTCAGGTTTATCTTCTCGCAGAAGGACCTGAACCTGAGACAATGGCGATGGCTCGAGTTCCTCTAGGACTATGACGTTGAGATAGTCTATACTCCTGGGAAGGGGAACGTAGTAGCCGATGCCCTTAGCAGGAGGACGGGCATTCAGCTACTTGAGGAGGCGACGGAGCAGCTAGCCTCTTTGCAGATATCCTTTGTGGATAGAGATGGAGTAGCCTTCCTTCAGTCTCTCACAGTCACTCCTCCACTACTGCAGCGAGTCAGGGAGGCACAGCGTGAGGATGCTGACTGTGCGACACGGCGTGCACAGATATCCTCGGGACAGGCACCTGATGGTTTCTCCCTTGGAGCAGAGCACGACATCCTTTTCAGAGGACGTACCATGGTACCAGTCGCTTTGCGAGAGGAAGTGCTGAGAGAGTTTCACACTTCTCCTTTGGCGGTACATCCTGGAGTGGTGAAGATGTACCAGGACCTCAGACGACAGCACTGGTGGCCGGGCATGAAGAAGGCAGTAGCAGAGTTCGTTTCTCGATGTCTTACCTGCCAGCAGGTGAAGGGAGAGCATCAGCTACCAGCAGGCTTGGTACAGCCCTTGGAGGTTCCGGAGTGGAAGTGGGACGACATATCTATGGACTTCGTGACTGGACATCCACACACTTCCAGAGGTCACGACTCCATCTGGGTGATTGTTGACCGACTCACCAAGTCGGCACACTTCTTAACCATCAGAGAGCAGGGCTCAGTAGAGAGCTTGGGACGTCTCTACGTTCAGGAGATTGTACGGCTCCACGGCGTGCCATAATCTATCGTCTCCGATCGAGATGCTCGCTTTACTTCCCGGCTTTGGAAGGGGTTACAGGAGGCGTTCGGGATGCAGCGACGTCTGAGCACAGCCTTTCACCCTCAGACGGATGGTCAGACAGAGAGGACCATTCAGACTCTCGAGGACATGCTCCGCGCATGTGTCCTCGACTTTGGTCGTAGCTGGGAGGACCACCTACCCTTGGTGGAGTTTGCGTACAACAACAGCTACCACTCCACTATCGGGATGGCACCGTACGAGGCGTTGTACGGCCGACCTTGTAGATCTCCTTTGTGCTGGACAGACCCTGGAGAGTCAGCACTCGTGGGACCGGAGATGGTCCAGGCCATGACAGAGAAGGTCCAGGTCATCCAGGAGCGGATGAGGACATCTCAGAGCCGACAGAAGTCATATGCTGACAGGAGGTGGACGCCACTGGAGTTCGAGGATGGCGACCACGTCTTCTTGCGGGTCTCACCTCGACGTGGTATTCGGAGATTTGGCCGAGGCGGCAAGTTATCTCCGCGCTTCATCGGACCCTTCCAGATTCTCAGCAGGATTGTTGAGGTGGCTTATCGCCTGGCTCTACCACCTCAGTTGCACCGGGTGCACGACGTTTTCCACGTGTCTCAGCTGAGGAGATACGTGCACGACCCGACGCACATCATTGATCATGGGGAGCTTGACGTTGACGATGGGGCGACTTTTACAGAGGTCCCGGTGGAGATAGAGGATCGACAGGAGCGGGTCCTGCGTGGGCGATCGATTCCTCTTGTGCGCATCAGATGGAAGCACGGGAATCTCCAGGAGAGCACATGGGAGCGGGATGCTCAGATGCGTGCTCAGTACCCTCATTTGTTTCCCTAGTTTTTGATGTATCTTTACGGGGACGTAAAGCCCTGAGGTGGGAGTAATGTAAAGACCCGTAAAATTCAAGGGAATTTTTTTCTTAATTTCTTTAGATTTTTACAAGAGCGCGGTTTCAGACGGCACCTGATTCCGAGGCCCGGAGTGCCCGGAATCAATTTCCGAAGTTGGGCTCGGGTACGTTCAGTGAACGAATGAGCGGGAATTCCTAATTTTTGATCCGGTGCTCGGAATTGAAATATGAGGGCACCGATGAACTCGCAGCGCCGATATTCGCTTAAAGTGACCTTTTCGGAAGTTGCATTTGTTTCGGGACGAAAGTTAGTTTTTGGGAGGATTATAAAAAGTTGAATAAAAAAATGTGGATTCTTTTAATTTCACTTTTGTAGGTTAACTCCTCTCAAAGGGAGTTAGGGGTGGGACCCACACCCACTTAACCTCCCTTGAGAGGATTAAGTGTGGTGGGACCCACACGAACCTAAACCTCTCATCTTCCCCCTTAAACTACCCTCTCTCCCTCTTAAATGTTTGTAAACCTAACATCTAATTAATTACACATGACATGTTTAATTAATTAAGTGTTATTTTTTTGATTTTGAAGTATTGAAATCCTTGTCTTGGTAAATAAAATAAGGAGGAACCTTATTTTATTTGGTTAGTCTTGTTTTGCCAACTTGTGAGGAATTTTTGAGAGCTCCTCCTCCTTCTTCTTCAACTTGACGAAGAACGCTCAACTTGACGAAGAACGCTCAAGTTCCGAAGAAGAACGCCGCTCCGCTCTTCTTCGTCTTCCGTGTCAACGAGAGGGAACGCCGCTTCCTCCTCAGACTCCCTTCGTCGGCATACGAAGATTCGCCAACGACGTGCCTCTTCGGACGCACCTCTTCGTCATCGGATTTGACGAACGACTACCGCGACGCCCGACCTCCGCGACGTTGTCTTCCGCGAGACGTTGACAAATCTTCGATCTTATACCCAAGGTAGGGGTTGTTGATTATTGTTTAATTATTTTATTCTTGATCGTGGATCTCGCATGTCTAACGTGTGGCTTTTGAATATTTTAAGTTGTGTTATTATTTAACGTGAGGGGGGGTCGGACCGCATGAACACGGCCGAACCCCCTCCATCGTTCTTGTTGAATTGCTTTGCGGGTGGAAACAAGGTGGCGTGGTGCCGTCGCACCACGCGGTTAATCGTGCGTTTATTTTACGCAACGCCGTCGCGTGCACACCATGGAAGAAACATCTTGAATGCGACGCCGTCGCGCCGCGTTGAATGAAATCAAGGCACAGCGGAGGGGCGCGGTGCCGTCGCACCGCGCCAGACGACGAACACCGTGGCCAGTTCCGGGCCGCGGTGGAAAGAGAAGACCGGCGGCCGAGCTGCCTGCTTCGGAAGCCGAAGAGGGGACCGGATTTTCCGGTCCCGTTGGAGAAAACCGGCCGGCCAGCTGGCCGGCCGGATGGCAATAAACCGGGGGAAATTAATCCCCCGGCCAGCACACAAAACCCCCCTCTTAATGAGGGGGGCGGTTTCCTTGTGGGGGGGGGGGGGGGCAGGAGGCCCCCCGTTTCCTGCCAATCAAGCCCCCACGTGGGGGGGGGGGACGGTTTTGCAAACAGGCGCGGCTAAAAAGCCGCGCCGTCTTCAAATCAAGCGGGGGCTTGATTGCCCCCCGCACTGCCTCCGTGCGGCGCCAGGCCGCCGCGGCCGCCGCGCCGCCGTGCCGCCGGCCGGCCGGCCGGGCCGGGCCGGGTCGGGTCGACCCGGTTCGGGCCGACCCGGGGGGGGGGGGGGGGGCGGGCCGGGTCGACCAGGACCCGGACCCCCCTTTCGAATCATTTTCGGTCTTTTGGCCATAACTTGATCCACGGACCTCCGATCGACGAACCGTCTACGGCAACGCGATCCTTGGATCGAGATGGTCGTTTCGATTTATCGCACTCACGGTTTCGGATTACTTTGAGTTCGGCCGGGTTGGTTCGTTCACGAAACCAGCCGGGCCTTCGGAGCGGAAACGCTCATATCCTGAGCTACGAACGTCCGATTGACGTGCCGTCAGCCGCGTTGTGTTCCTCTTAGTGAGACAGATCTTTTGGCATACTCTGCCCGAGGTTTGGATGCAGGTGGAGTACGGTCGGGTTGGTTTTTCCTTAAAAACCAACCGGGCCCCGGGGACGAAAATGCCAATAACTCTCAGACCGGGCGTCCGATCGACGCGCCGTCTGTTGCATTGAGTTCCTGTTGACGATACGGAACTTTTGGATACATCAACTCTGGAATTTGTGTCAGTTGATGTATCAGCCTCTCGGCTCGTGGAGCGGACCCTCCGAACGAGCTTTCTGTGTGTGGGAACCCTAGTGCTGGCTGCGACTGTTACTGTGACTGCTACTGCTGCTACTGCTACTGTGACTGCGACGACGACGGTACAGAGATCCTGTGTGGATTCGACGACGACGACTACATCACACAGCGATCCTACATGGATCAGTGCTACAGGTCCTGTGTGGGCCCGATCCTGTGTGGGTCCGATCCTGTGTGGGTCCTTGCGCTCAGCGGTCCTGTGTGAACCAGCGCCTACAGGTCCTGTGTGGGCCCGATCCTGTGTGGGTCTTTGCGGGGGTTAGTTACCTATCGATCCTTCGTGGGTCCGACGACTTAGATGGATCAGAGATCATCTTATCGTCCTTTGAAGAAGTATACCAGTGTGAGCTGATTCTGTTGCTTTCCTGTGTGGATTATGTTGTGCAATCCTGTGTGGATTACGTTTTGCTTTCCTGTGTGGAATACGTTTACTTTCCTGTGTGGACTGAGTTGTACTTGGGCTCGGAGGTTGGAGCATATTTGAAATTGATGACTTAGGTATATGTATGGGCATATACCTAAGCAGTGTTGGTTGTTACTTCGTGTTTGTACCTTTCTTCGTGGTTTATCCTTTGTGGATTTGAGAGACCTTCAGGGGTCTCGGGGTCCCTACTGAGTAGCTTATACTCACCCCTGCACGGGCTTTGCCCGCACTACGTTGTGTTGGTTGCAGACGACGGACAGCGTTGACCTTAGCGGAGGCTTGCAGAGCGGGACGGTACCCAGAGGTGGACCACTGGACGGGACATGCTCGGAGCGGATGACGGGACCCGTGGAGCAGAGGAGCTATCTGTACCCATCCTTCAGGTGGGATTTCCAGTGTACAGCTTGGTGTAGCGGCTTTTACTTTTCAGTTGCTGTTTTCCCTTTCAAGTTGTACTTTACTTTCAGTTTGGGTTTGTATTCTGGCCCATTTACTTTTCCGCACTTTTAGTTTTACTCTGCTTTTGTTTAGTGATTACTTTCCGCTTGCTTACTCTGTGGTGTTTGTTTACTTTACAAAGGCAATGCCTTCCCTTTTTTTACCGGGATTTATGCCTTAGTTCTAGTCGCCAGCCCCTGGCCTATGGAAGGCGGTCTTGGGGTAGTCACGGCACGGACCCCGAGGGCGGGTCGTGACATGGTGCATAACCCACATATTGTGGAAGGCCAATCATTGAAAAAAAAACTCTATAACTACATGTTTCAACACAAGACACTAAAAATGACATCTTCAATTTTATAATAATATTTTCAAACCCGTATGTGACACCCAAGTTGAATTATGTAACACTTGGGGAACCAACTCACTCATCACTGATGGAATGAAATTTCTTCCATTAAACAACAACTGGTGATATCTATCCTTATACTAACCATCAAGGGAGTCATCAAAATCAAAATAGTCCCTCTAAACTCCCCGTCCGCATATCCTGACCAGACTCGCACTGTCATATGGATACGAAATCTCTCTCTCCAACCTCTCCAATATGAAGATTTATCACTAAGAGTCCATAAATCACTCTCATGGAATCTCCATATTCATTCCCAACATGACTATCTGACTTCCTAGTCAGCATATTGGCCACAAAATTTCCCTTAACCATTATATAAAAAATATGAATATTTTTATACTACTATAACTCTATCAATAAAAATTGATGCATGTTCATGTAATGTTTTGAGAAGATATACCTCAAGCTCTTATGGATGGTGAAAACAAAAAAAACACTTGTTGAAGAGGTAATATCACCACAAATTCAAAGAAAACGCTTCTCACACCAACTCAAGATCACATATGGAATAGTAATGATCTTGGGGGAGTAACGTATTTGACACATAAGAAAGAATTAATATTTGATACATCTAAACAAAACTCAAAAAAATATGTGTATCATTACATAAAACCTAAAACTAAACTCCTTCTACTTGATTAAAAAGAATGGAGTATTGAAAAACTTCTAATTCATGTAATAAAAAGAAATATGACACCATTCAGTCCACAATAATTATTAATACTTATTGGTTGATGATTTTATAGGACATCCAACCCGATAGAAATCATCTATGAACCTCTTGTAATAACCTACAAGACCAATGAAACTATTTATATCTTCAACACTCATTGGGGATAACCCAGAGAAAACCACCACTTTCTTAAAATAATCTATAGATACTCCCTTCCGTGACACAACATTCCCCATGAAATGGGCATCAAAAGCCTACAAATTACACTTTGATATATTTTTTAATAGATGGCCATAACGATGAAATCCTATAAGGGCTTGGAGATTCATGGAATGATTCTCCTCAGACTTGGAGTATACAAGGAATTAATTGATGAAAAACACCATTATCATATTCAGGAACACTCTAAACATTTTTTTCATCAAGACCATGAACATGAGTGTATAATTTTACACACTGAATAGATCCACAATGAACTCATAATGCCCATGACAATAACAGAATTTAGTCTTATATATATCCTCACCCTTCACCCAAATCAAATGATATCATGACAGCAAATCTATATTTGATAACCAAATTTATCACTTCATCTGATCAAACAAATAATCAATAAATGGAATATGATAGTAGTTATTCACTTCCACAAGGCACATGTGATTATAATCAACACAAAGCTGAATACATCCATAGACCTACTTCCTATGAAAAACTGGGGCACCCCAAGGTGACCCACAAGGCGGAACAAAACAACATTGAAAAAGATCCTCGAGATATACACACATATATTACAACTCATAAGCCACCATCCTATATGGATACTTCATGATAGTATACATGCCTGGATGTATCTCAATCGAAATCTCAATCTACCATTAAGGGGGTAATCGAGCAACCTCCTCTAGAATGATATCATGGTACTCTTCCACAACCATAAAAAAACAATATCTACTAAACCTATGATTATATCATTATTATCTCATACATAAAATAAGAAATTGATGGAACATGAGAATAATCCATATGAGGTTTATTCCCACTAATAAACACTATTATATCTCCATCATCAGCATAGAACACAACCTGCATTGTGAAAAAATTCATACTATCCTATATCAAATAATATTAAACCACACCATGTATGATGGCATATGGATGTATTCATAAAAATAGTAAATCTACTAAACTTCAATTTTCATAAAAACTATCTCACAATCTTCACATAATTCATCCATGTCAGCTCGACCTCTAAATGTAGTTGTCAACTCCAAGGTCACTGGATGCCACTCTCACTCAGGTTCTAAATAATGGAAGAGGATAGGTGATATAAATTATTATATCACTCCTAAATCAAAAAGTTACTAAAATATTTACAAAATAAGAAAATGTTACCTCAAAAAATGATTTGATCACCTATTGATGGTAACACTAATGAATGAAGTTAATGACGTTATACACAACAACCTCTTTGACCCTACTAGTCACCACCTCTAGAGTTTCACTCTTCTCTTGGTGGATAAGGAACATTTTTGGGGTATACTATACCTTCCCAATATCCTCTCTATTAATCTAACACAACAACACCTTATACCTAATACATTGGATTAAACTGTCTCAATGGAGGCACATGAAGTAGGATACTCAGCACCTATTGAATGATCAAAATGTTTGGGAACTTTCTCTACTGATGAACTCATCCACTATAATAATATAACACTTATTATGCCTTGGAGTAGGTCTGCGTGCTTATGACCCTAATGAAACATGATTATGAGTGATGGTACCTACCCATGTCTGGTCGAAAAAACCTACATCCCTAAAACTAGGAACCTTAAAACACAAATTTACTTCATGAGGAATCCTTACAACACCATTATCATGATGATATGGTTATGGACCACGTCATCCTAATAACCAATTCTCCCTCCATCTTAATTATATGTATCATAAAAATGTATGGGTTGACCTGGTGCAATATATTTAGATAGAAATCCTCCTCAAAATTCATCCCCCAAGCCTCCCCATCCATCAAAATGTCGGAATCATTTCAAATAAGGGTCATGAAATAGTCCAAAACTCTCACATGATGATACTGCACTATCGAAGGGTAATAATACCCCAGCGTTTGTATGAAATCATAGTTGAATAAAGTATCTATTGTCAGGACTGGTCTTGGAATATCTAAAATGAGTCAATCGAATCGCCATGATCCCCAAAGAATAAGTACCACTGCATCCTCGCTACACTATGTACTATCATCACAACCAATGAAACCTATTTTTCCTTCTGATTAGAAAAAATAATAAAATATATCTTATCCTTATAAAACAATTATTCTATGGTTGAATAAAAATTAGACCCATCATAATTTTTTGTAATCTATCTCTTAAATTCTCAGAGTGTCCTCCACTAAGTTTCATCATTATCAACCTCTAATCATGGACCATTTTCTGGAAGATCCAACTAAAAATCATCCAAACAAACCTGATGGGGATGTCAACATAGATCAAATCCTGAAAAATAGGAAATTATTATACTCATAAAAATATAATATGTATTATTTAACAATAATAAGTAAATTATTTTATTCTATTGTAATGGATTTAACATATCCCAAGGTCTACCCATTTCAAAAACATGAACAAAGTAGAATTATGCATGATCATTTTCCAAGTGACAACCCTATAAATTGTATCACATCATATAGAATGATTAGTAAACTTAATTTTATATGAATCGGCTCACCTACGGCCTAAATACCCATGTCTCAACATGTATCCCAATGTTACATTACTCAATAAACATAGTTGACACCGTTTACCTACCATGCTGTGAAATATATCCTATTATGAACCACAAACTCCATCCTATCCCTCAACATATACCTATGATGACCATATATTATGACCCCCATCCCAGAAGGAAAACTCATGAGGGGAGAGATATGTTGACCATAATATTCATGCCTCCTTTACACCTCATGTTCGGGACTGGTAGCAAGGTTATAATAAACTTAAATATTGGAGGCATTAGCCTTTAAAATAACTTGTGTAAGAAATAGGGATAAAAAGGATACATCAATAAAGGCATTATTAGACATATATATAAATAAATCCCATGTGAAAACCTAAAATTCCATATAGTACTGTGAAAAAATGGAAAACTAAAAGTATCAAGAAGCTAAATATGATAGCGACCATGAAACATAAAAAAATACTCAAAATTACAAGATAGTAACATCATTATATATCTTTAACTTTCTCCATGTGATTTTTTTTAAAAAATTATATATATAGGGTGATCATAAAAATATATTTATTAGGATCCTCCCTATATCCAACCATGTTGAAGATAAAATAATAATGTTAAAGCACTATGAAAAATAGTGATACTAACTCGTCACCAAAATATGTATACTAAGTTCTTAACTTCATGATGGCTAACTCATAAAAAATATTTCTTAAATGTGATCATCTAATTTTAAAAATGAGACATCTATGGTACCACATTCCCACTAGCCCATTGGATTGTTTCTCTACTCCCACATCACAAATCATGATTCTTATCTCTCAAAAAATTAGCCAAATTGAAGACACATAGGAAAGGCATCACATCATGCACATCTGGAATCATATGATTTCATTAACCCCTAAACATATCCATATATTATATCCAATACATTTCTCAGATCCACACTATACTATATGACATGTATCAAACATGAGGAATTGTACATCATGTCAATAAGTCCAAAACACCGACTAAGATACCGCATGCCATTACAGCATGTTCAAATCATACCTATAATAATGGATTGGAAAATATATTTAGTAATACACTTCTGTGAAATAACTACAATCCATCAAATTCATATTCACTCATATGTGGGGAAACAAACTGTCATTCATACCAACACATGAAACTACCAGGAGAAGACAAAAGGTCTGGAGGGTGTAGTCATCCATCCCTTCTCCCATTAGGATATTTGGGGAAAATATCCTCCCATATTCCATTGTGTGACATTCTCTCGAAATAACATGGGTGGGGTAGATTATGAATTCACTTAATATATAGGATATAATATATCTCAAAAACCACCCAACAAGAATAAACTACTCATAGACTCCACTATAACTAATGTCCCTCGGACTATTGGTTGTCACTTCTAATAATATATATCATATAAGAAATAAATAATTGAAAATAAAAATTAGATTAATCAACTTCATCAAAAAAATCTCCATCAATTAATCAATTCATGAACTAATAATTAACCTTTAAAATTATTCCACAATACATTATAGAGATCATCCAAGTAAATTCCATGACCTCCAGGAATAATTCAAACTATGTCAATGGTTTATCAAGAGTAATATATTTTTTCATCTTCATTCCATCACACAACCCCATGGGTTAATGAATATTTATTTCTAATTGGAATCATTCTATATCTACTTAGTCTATGAAAAACATCCCAAGATACATCTAAGATAAAACATGAAAACAATCACATCTAGAAACCTCATTCAACGAGAGTGGAATGTAGATAAAATATGAAACACTAGTTTTAGTTGATAAATAAATTAATAAGTGAGAGACTATGTACATATGGTGAAATCAATAATGGTTGATCTTTTCTTCAACACATTCCATCATCATAGTTTTCATCTCTAACACCCACATCCATATCAGGATGCATTTGGCTTCATAGACATATACCGACCCCACATCAACTGAGCCTCCCTTCGTCCAACACATCATCTATCCCAGGATCAAAACAAATTTTTTCCTCCCCTCCCCATATTAAAGTACATTGAGAATCTCAAATCTGGATCACATCCCAAAATCATCTAGAAATAGACATGAAACATGATTATATAGGCCATATAACAAGGAATCCATCCTTTTTAAATAAATTAGATCTCACTACTCAAAACTCAAGGCACACAGCCTTCACAGGAAGATGGAAAACTCTATACAAATAAATTATCTTTATCACACATCTAGTTCCTATCCCTTATTGAATTAAATGATTCATTATTCATTTGTTCTAAAAATGTGAATCCTTAGGAATCATGCTATGACATGCTATAAAAAGCATAACATGATCTCTAGTATTTAAACTAGTTTCATCAAACATTGAAAATACCATTCTCAATTAACATTCCATAAAATTTTATTATCAACATTATCAACAAGCATTATCATAATGCACATTATTTATCAATTCCAAACTCTTATTAGATCAGAATTAATTATATATGTGCATTGTATTAATTTTATCATCCTTAAATTACAACAAACACCAAATTGAAAACATTCTTCTTATTTATTTCTTATTAAGAAAAGTATTTATCAATTTATGTAGGACTTACATTATTTATAAATTCAAATATGCTACTCAAAGCATAAAAATATTCTATAAATGAATTTCACATATATCACACTCTCTAGTGAATCAATAGGAAACCCTCTATCATGGTATAAATCAAAACTACATGTGATTTATAACGAATTACCTATTAATTAAGTTAAATTATTATTATGTTTACTCCATATTCCTCCAAAGGGATAAAAAATTCCCAGTTTGTTATTTCCCATATATAAATTGAGAAAAAAATGAGTCTCCTACCACTAGTGCATCAACTTTCTTTGTATGAGAATGGACCAACATTTTGAATCTCTAATCACCAATCTCATTAGAAAATTGTAATATCCAAATGATACCCAACCATAAACACATCAAAAACAAAAATAAACGCTCAATATAATAGTGGTGATAAAGTTACATAACATTGATAGGAGAAATGAATGTAAATGAGAATGATCAGGGAGAACACACTAGACAAAAAAGATTGAACTCAACTTGGATAACCACAGATCAAAGATAAAAGGTCGATAATAATTCCTTGTTTATGGAATCTGAAAATAGTGGATGGGATATACATTGGACTTCTATAAAAAATAGGAGTAATAGACTTTCAGAAAATCCCTATACACTTGAGAATTTATAGGAATGCTACACATGGGTTTCACATGGTGTGAAACCCCTTTTCAATTTCATTAAATTTTGGGCATCAGATGTCACCAAAAAAAGTGATTCTTAATTTTTTTAATTGGTGAAATTTATATGCCATGTAATATCACATGAAATGGATTAAATGAGAAAAAAAAATTTTAAGGACGTTAACTGGACATACATAAACCATGATGTTTGAATACATGATGTGAAATACTTTTACACACCTTGTATTCTCCATACTTATAGCTCTTAGTGCCCAAACCCATTAAGACTCACTCTATACCTTCTTCAAGTTCAATGGTCTCCAAAAAAACACAATGGGTCATACCATCTAGATCTAGGATCTCACAGTCTACTATCATCACCTAGAATATGGAAAACTTGAATCCTTGTTTGGAACTCTTAGCCTATAGTGTTGAAAGATCTAATAAATATGAAATATGTTCTAAACATTATCCATAAAATTTACGTATCATTGAATATAGATAATAATTAGTATCACATGTGACAATCAAATCCAACACCCTAGAAGAGAAAATAAACATCATATCTATAATAGTATCTAGACCAGATTTAGATTCCATAGTCTCACTCTCTGATTAATAATGTATTCTGATCTTAATTACATGAAGATACTCGTAATAAATATTAGTCCCGACACCCTTGGAAGAATATTTATAATCCTATAAAGCCTTGATGAGAGTATATTTAGTATTTCTATCCTATGATATCTTTCAAAAAATTGATATAAGTTGTATGGTTGTCAAAAAAGATAAAAAAGTATTTTGGATCCTCTAAAATGTTTGTATTGGTATTATCATGCATTCCACACTAGAAGGATACATCATTCTAATACCATAATGAAGACCCTAAAAAATTATTTGAAGGTAACTAACCACACATGAGTTTTCATTTATGGACAAAAATCACACCTTGGATATCAAATTTGCCATCCGAAGATCCACCCAATAAAGTCTATCCATATATATCTACCTCATCCAAATAATCCTCGTCGAATACCTCCAAGAATGTTTGAATTCACTTGAGACTGAAAATATTCAAAATATAGATCCCTAATCAAAAATCTAAACATTGATCCTTTAGGTAATCATTAGTGACAAGATATAGTTCAAGATTCACCAGCTTTGCAAAGTAGGTGGAATACTCTCGAATGGTTTTCTCCCCTTGCTCGAAGGACAGAAAATCCTTCGGCTTGAATACATGTAGCATCTCAATGTAAAACTTATGATTGAATATTTTCATGAATGAAGTCCATGGTATGTCTTCATGAAACATATATTTCATGATGGATTTTCATGATCTCCTTTAAGATCCACATATCATATACAAAATGGAACACACTAAAGAGTCTATAGGAGTCTCCAAGAAGTTTAATATCCCCCCAATCATATCAATCCCCTCCTTATATTATCAGGGTCCATTATCACCATAGAAAATGGGTGGGTACAACTTAATGTATTTTTATCCATGATTCACTACTGTTCTAGGGTTCCTGACACTGACACATACTAGGGATTAAATTGTACTAATTTGATTTTCATACATTGAAGGGTCCACTAAAGGATTCCCGTATGGAAATTTTCCTACATCCTCCTCAAAAATATTTGGAAGGTATATTCTTGTAGGCATGGTATATTATGAAAAAAACAATGGACAATAATTTTTGATAATATTTCAAAATATTAGGGATAACTTCAATAATTTTTGTCCATGATTTAAAACTTAAAGAATTTAAACCATTTAAGAATTATATGCATTAAAAACAACATTTTATGTTTTAATAAGTCAATTTAAATAAATATTCCATCTAGTACATTCAAAAGACTTTAAACAACAAGCTTAAAACTTGGTAAAAAATTTCCAACCGCCCATAGTAACTCATGTTCAGATATTGAAGTGAGAAGGTTCGGAACCCACCCACAATTACTCCCCATATTCTATTGGAGTGAACACTTATCAACCCAAGACACAGAACCAATCTTTGTTAGTGTTAACATAATTCTAGTTTGCAATATCTGTTATTTAATTCTATAATGAAGCTACTTGATTCAACTTGACAAGACAACCATGTCATCCCGTCATGGTGGTGGGGTGAAGAAAATGAAAACCAAAAAAATCTAACATAAAACAAAACAAGACATAAAACCATAGTATAAATTGGAATAAATATACACATCAAAAAATGGAACAATACAAGTGAAACAGGATAGACTAGAATGTATAACATGATAAGGCCAACTAGCCTTCATGTGACCAACAATCACCTCCAAACCATCCCACTACAAAGGCAATGTCAAAAGAAAAGATTAAATCAAACATAATGACCTTCCCTTTACTTGAGTCGGGAAAAAATGTATATAACATCCAAAGGGAAAACATAGTTCGTGAGCATAAATCTAGAAGGATATAAACATTTAAAATCTATAAAATGGATAATATCAATAACTCAAAATTTTTAGATTTTAAAAAATATCTTTAAAATAAATTTCATAAATCCAAACTAATTTTTAAACTAATTTCCCCGAGATTTTTGATAAAATAATTCCAAATTAATAAATATAGGGATATGAAAAAGTATATGTTATAATGCATGAATTCATATCCACACACACTGTGGTATGAAATTAAACACATATAAATGAAATAATCCATCATGAAAATCCATGTAATACCACCTCATGTGAAAAAATGTGAGATGTAATCCATGAAAAATATCAATCAAACGAAACAAATCATAAATGAAAAATAACACAATATTGATACATATTGAATAGGAATAAGTATTAGAACATAAAAATCCTAAACCCAAAAAATATCATTCCCAACCAATATCAATTCCTTCCATAATCAATATCCCAAAACCCCTAGTGGAATTACAAACACTGTGAGTAACATATTTGCTTCTAACACAACTATGGTTCCCAATGTTCCATGTTTAAAAAAATCCATTAATAAACCAATATCACAATTTATAAAACAATTTCACCTCCAAGACAATAAAATTTAGTGGTTTAAATTATATTCCAAATCCAAGACCAGTATTCTAGCATTAAATCAAATAGTAGGTGTGTACAAACTATTTTAAAAGTATGATTTCATTAAAAAAAATACATTGTCATTACAAAAAAATCAATTAATTGAATAACCCAAAATAATTTATATTAAAAAAATAAATTCATATATTTGACCATTTATATAGAACCACATAACTTTTGAACAGAAGTAGAACAAATCTCCTTTGACAACTGGGACTGGAGAAGAGTAAATCGGACAATCATAATCATAGATCCTTAAAAAACACATAACTATTTTTTAAAACAACTTAGATCCTACATAAATATCCATTATAGGTTTTAACTACAATATATGATAATATATATTGAAAATGTCTACCAATAAGAAGGTAAAACATATCAATGAGAAAACATACATTGAGTTTATCCGTCAAGAAGGATAGAAATATACCTAAAATCTGAAGAGAGAATCCTCTATACCAATAGGGAAGGATTATGTCGTGAAAAAAATGATGCTATGGGGTATGAAGATGTTGTAAATGGGTCCATAGTATTTTTAATAAAAAATTAATAGCATTAAAAACCCACATGAATTGTTTTATAAATAGGTCACACGATTAAGAGTAACTCTTCCCCATGACCATTCACCTCCAATGTCCTTCTACTTGGGGTGCATGGTTTGGATTCAGGGTTTTTTTAACTATATCACAACCATGAAAAAAACATTGTTCAAGGGTCCATGATTTCATTGGGTGGCCACATGACATAGACCACCCATACACCCCTTCCACTGGCTCAACATAGGACACATGGTTTATAAGGGCAGATCACAAGGTTTTTAAAAAATCATGTAACAACCATGCACATGCCCAAGGTCATCCAAAACATATGAAAACATCCAAAAATGGTCCCAACATAAGTTGTGACAATGAAATATTAATAATATTGTTCAATATGTACCTGAATGAATGTAACAGAACATTTCAGGCAATGTGAATTATATAAAAATCCATCTTAAGATTTATTTTTTATTTGATACATATCGGGGATTAAATCACTATAACTCCATCATTATCAATATTGAACTATTGAATGGCCATTACCATTTTATATAGCTCAATGTTATCTTTATGGAATTATTTTATCTTCATATTAATATATGGTGGGTTAATCATATAGGATATATATCACTTATATGATTCCCTTATGAATTAATAAGGAATTTTTTTCAAATCCATGTGTATTGAGTTATTTATATACTCAATATGGATAATGTAGTACAATAGTTCCATTATAAACCCTTAAATACCTTTTAATGGTAATGTATTGAGTTGACTTATTTAATTATTTATTTTTACCATCTCATTTAGCATATATTCAACTCCATAAATGTGAATACATATTATAGTACTATATGATCTAAATATAAATCACACATGTCAATTTCTATTTATTTCATCGATATCATTTATGAAATGATTAGTAACAAAATATTTAAATCATGTATTGATTAATTATTTTGATGATATTAAATTGACATAGGGAATGATATATTTCTTTATCATTCTGTAGGAGGATGCACCAAACACAATTCAAATAATACTTACTCTATATTATATATCCTTCCCCAAAAAAAGAGTTATATATTTATAGTTAATGTGACCAATCTCTTCATAATTTCCATGAAGTATTTCGTAAATTATAATATCATGAGGAACTTAACTACATTAAATTTCAACATTGGTATAGTATTTAATAGTCCGGATATATTTCTCACAAAACACTTATTGCATCCTAATTACCCCAGAAAACCATATATCTATATCACTGAGGATGGACATGATAATTCATAAATTATTTATGTCTTCGATGTGTCTATAAATAAAACCTCACTTGTTATATCATGACTTATGAATGATAATTGTCTTCATAAAAATTTCTAGTTTCTAAACATGGAATACAATTTCCGCTTCTATGGGGTCTCTATAAATATCCTCAAATTGTCATCATTCTCATCCATGGACATAGAATATATGAAAATATAATCGAAAAATACTACCATTATGTATTTATGGAAACATTTTAAAAGATTATTTATCATGTCTATAAAGGTAGCATAATTATTAATAATTATCATTGGAATTAAAATAAATTCATAGTGTCTATACATTATTCAGACAGTATCCTTAGGTATATATTATCACTAGTATGAATTCCTCACATTTATACCACTGGGTCTTTTTTTACATTTAAATGTTTTCATTCCCTCCAATGTTATCCACAATTTTTAGAAAGATAATACATAATATTTTATAATATTTTCAAAAATAATTATATCTTTTCAAAAATAAAATTTTATTATCTTTTAACGATGTGGGTCTTTAATTTTTTTATGTAACACCAATTAAACGTTTCTACTATCATTAAACTTAAATAGTTCTTTCCTCAACTCCTCATTTTCTTTTGATAACACTTCTAAGTTATTTCATATACTAATGATAAATAATATAATGTAAAAACGTTCAAATTATTTCCACATTCCCTATTTGGAAACATTATTTTATTTATATATTCCCATATTAATTTTTATTTTTTTTAAAAAAATGTTTTAAGGTATTTTAAATTCAACTTTTTTAAAAAAATTATAAAAATTATTTTAAGAGTTAATGATTACAAATTACTTCTACTTATCCATCATGATATAATAATTGTATTTCAATGAATTTATTATTGGTCCACTATATAATAAAGTGTTAAAATTCTAATATATCGCATGATCCAGGATTCCTAACATTTATATAGGTCATGATAACTCAAAATCCTTTTCATATGTTATAAAATTTATAATTTCAAAATTGTTTTTCATGAATTTAACATTTAAATGGGGTTATATTTTTTACTTATATGGAAAATGGTTTTTGAGCCAATTAAATTTATATGAAATTGTCCATACAATTTTTCATTAAAAGAAAGGATAAATTTAAAAAAATACTCATGATAATGACTTTTTAAATGAAAAGTTTGATGTTTGTTTCGATAGATGTTTTATTTGTTTATTATTATTATTAGTATCATAGAATGATCAAAATTAATGCAGCTATGTTTAATGTTTCACACTATATTATTATTTAATTGTTTGATTATTTTGGGTTATAATGTTTTTAGTATGAAATCATTTAGTTCATGAGGTTATTTTTTCCATTTTAATGTATTATTAAACATCTTTTATTTTTATGGGTTATTTATGTGGTTATTTTAAAATTCCATGAATCCCATTTTAATATATGTTATTTTATGACATAATGATTTTTTTCATGTGGAACATATGTGCATAGATTATAAGATGATGGTCCCTATATCTCTCTCAAATTAATTGGTAAAATTATTATGTATCATAGGATAAATATTTCATGTCAACATATTAGAATTTATATAGGATCAAAAGGTGTGAGGGTGATAACATTAAGCTCTACTCACAATTTATCATGTGAATAGGTTTGTAATTTTATAGGTTACAAAATGGTTAGGGTGAAGGAATTAATCTCTACTCACAGTTATATGTGTGAATAGGTTTTCAAGTAGGCAGGATCACAAGGATATGAAATCATATGTTTTTTATTTTTCAACCATTTAATTTAATTCATCATGGCATGCCACATTATTATTATTATTATTATTATTATTGTTATTATTATTATAGTTATTATCATCATCGTTTCCCACACTTTTTTTCATTCACAATTATTTTAGGATTATTGATACATTTCAGGTATTTCAATTTTTTATGGTTCCATACTGATATTCTTATGATCTTATGTTTATCGATCAAATTTTATGATTTTTATCAATATTTTTTTCAAATTTTATTTTTTATTTATAACATTACCATATTTTGTGTCATTTTTATGACTTAATACTTTATGATATGTATTTTAAATTACTAATAATTTGATCTCACTAGTACATTATGTTTTTAATCCCCATGTTATGAATATTATTGAAAAATTTGTGATGTTTTGAATGGTTTTTGAGAATAATAATTTTTTATTAAATGTTTCATATTTTTTTAAAATAATTTATTTATATATCTCATCTCCAATACATTAAGCCTTTAGGTATTTAGGTACAGTAACTATTTTTCAAATTTATAGTTTAAATCTTGAAATATTGTGTTATTTAATTCATGTTTAGAATTTTTTTCTTCAATGGTAGTAAATAATAAAAGCTATGTATGGGATTGTACTCATGATATGTACTTGAATTTTTTATATAATTCTCTATAGAAATGAGGTAATTATGGTAAAAAACGGTGACTAAATTTTATCTAACATGTTGTAGGGTTCAATGGGGAGAATGTTTAAGTTTATCAAGGAGAATTTTTTAGTATAGTTGAGTCCTGAAATTCTAATGTATTCCCTTCTATTAGTGAAAAAATGGGAGATTTTGTGTATGTAAGTGATATTATTTTCATACTTTTAACATTTTCACCAAATTTAATTTTAGTATTTCAATTAATTTTTATCCATAGTAATTAATTTTAGTTTTAATTATTAATATTTATCCTTTAATGAAATTTTAATATTCAAATTTACAATTTGGGAATGATTCTATAAATAAATTTCTTGTTTCTAAAAAGTTAATTTGAATATTAGTGTAATGACCATGTAAAACACAATATTAAGAAAAATTGTGTTTTTTAAAATATAATATATGAGTAAGAAAAAATAATTAAAATTTTTATTTCCAATGAAAAATATTCTTTTATTATTGAAAAAATATATGGTATGAGCCTTTATTTACCAGAAAAGCCCAATATGACCTTGAAAAAACTTGATTTAATGAAAATACTAAAAACAAGTTTTATTAAACAAACATTACAATTATGTTATAAAATTGTTGAATGTATTATTTATAAAATAATATAATACAGTAACATTCATAATCATATTAATTAAATATATAATTTTAATTAAAATAATTTTTATCATCTAGGATATTCGTACATAATGTTGTAGTCATAAAATTTTAATTTTTTTTTAAATAGTTTTTTTTGAATAAAAATATATCATTTTAGGAAAAAAAACAAAAATTTCATCATATGATAATTTAGGAATTCTAAATCAAAATTTAATTTAAATATTGATAAATTAAAATTAAAAAAATCAAAAATTAAAATTTTCAATAAAATATCAAACTAAAAAAATATTTACTTTTGAAAAATGCTAATTTTAGATACTAATTGTTATTCTTCTATTTTTCATAAACTTTAAGAAAAAAAAATTTGTTTCAATTTTATTAATAAAAAATTTAATTTATTATAAATAATTATATAATTTGCTAAATTGAAATTCATATACTATAAAATGTACTTTAAAAAAACACTTTTCTAAATCATAAACGACCTTATATTTTATTTTTGGTAAACTAATTGAATTTTTTTTAATGTTGAATTAGTTTTCTACACTAATATATTTATGAAATTTATTACACATATTCATATATTCTAATTCAAAATAATGGTTCTAACAGCCATATTGAATATTTATTTTTTATCTAATTATTTTGTAGTTTTATTTTTTATCAATGTTGGGTGAGGATCATGCTATCAAACATATTGATTTATTTAAAAATAATCATAAATTAAAATATAATGGTGATAAAATTATGAATACTTACATGTAATAAACCTATTTAATGGTTTATACTTACTCCATTTTCATTGTATTCCTAATGAGAGTCCAACATTTTTCACCATCACTATCCATATGAAAATCAACCAAAAAGTCATTCTGATATTTTTATAATCCAAAGGGAAAATATATTTTCTATTTAATTCCTCTATTTGTCAAAAAGAAATTAGTTTAAAAGACCCATTTTTAAAGGGTGGGTATTGTCTCATTTATGATTTTTAATTAATATACTACTTCGTTGGTTCTTTCATGATATAATCATAGATTGAATTATTTTTCATAGATTTTTGAGAGTTGAGTGAGTATTAATATATGATTATGTACTAATACTCCCATAACATTTGGTTTCTCGTTGGGACAATCATCATATATACTTTAATTCCCATTAGTATCCATAATAATATGTGTTCCATCCATTTATTAAATTAATAAATTTTAATGATAAGAATAAATATTAAATAATGGAAAACTATTAACATATAAGTCAAAATTCAAAATTGATATAAATTTATAGGATTAAATATTGGTCATTCATTATCTATATTCTATTATGTTATATAAACATAATATTATTATGTGATAAAATCATTCATAATACTTCATAAATATTAAATTATTAATGTAACACCATATGAATTTATGATATATTTCTCTTTAGATAAATTTAATCTCTTTGATAGCATTCAATATACGTAACCCAATGTCTACATAAACCACAATATATTATAATGTTATATAATAGACGTTAAATGGTTGAGTATGAATAACAAGAATTAAATTGTGAAAAGTTTTAATTTACACACATATAAAATAAATTCATTGGTTATAAATTGACTATAAATTAAAATAAAGAAACATATGAAAGTAAAAGAATTGTTTTTATGAAAAATGTTTTTTATGTGCCCAATTTGTTTTTATCATAATAAAATAAATTAATAACTATTAGTGAATTATTTTTATGAAATTTAAATATTATATAGTTTCACTTTTTTAACATTCATCTTTTATTATAACTATGTATGTGATGAGAATAAGTTTAATTTTTTAGTTAAAACCGTTATTTTTATAAAGTGATTTTGTTATATTTATGTAATTGCATTAAAATTAATTTCATCCAAATATAGGTATTGAATTAGATAAAATATATTCCATATTTGGAATTAGGAGGCTCAAATTTTTTATTTAGTTACCTCTTATTTTTAGGCATAAACAACAGTAACCGTAAATAAATTCTTTCACCTTGATAAATTGTATATCATGAAAATGTAGCATAAAAATTAGTTTCATGATCACTATTTTCCATAAAAATTCATATTTTATGACTTAAATTTGACATTTATCATATTAGTCCCTAATTTGAATTGTTTATGGTAAATGTTACTATGAAAATGTCCAATAATGTATTTGAAGTTAAGAAAATTATAAAATGTATCTCTGTTATTTTAAAATATCAAATATGTTTATATACGGGAAGTATGATGTTTTTAAAAAATATAGATGTATATTTTTCGAAAAATTAAATTATTTTCATGATGGAAATAAATTTCTAATTTTGATTTATTAAAAAATTAGATTAAATTATTTCCCAACACTAACATAGTGTTTATTAAATTAATAGTAACATAAAAATAAATGATATTAAAAATATTAAATGCAATATAATTTAAGTGAGCAATTCTATTAAATGGATTTTATATAGGAATATTAAATGTAAGTATTTTTATTAGGGATTAAATTATATTTTGATATTTTTCATTATTTTTTTAAGTATAATTAAATTATTACTATCTAAATTGACATTAATGATAATTTAAGTAAATAATACTTGGTTAAAATATTTTATAAAAATTAAAATTTTGAAAGAGAATCAAAAGGATATTGGGTGTTCAAAAACTCTATCCCTATTATATTTATGATCCAATATTTACCTTATAGGTGAAATATAAACCCATTACTATTTAAAAATATGTTATCATTATTAATGTTAAAATAAGTTACAAAAGCAGTAAAACCAAATGATATAGTTTAACACAACAATTAAACATATACAAATTTTATGTTTTGATCTAATTTCAGGCAAGTAAAATATCATCTATGAATCTCCCATCTTTCGTAATCATTTAATATGTATAATGAATTTATTAAAATTTACTTTTTTATAAAATTTATATAGTTCCCCTCACCTCAATTATAAAAGGAATCCTCATCCCCTAAATTCTCCACAGCATATGAGCCATCTATCTCAACCCTAATAAAAAAATACCTCATAAAAATAATTATTAATTTTATATATTTTATGTTCTTCCCAAAATACCTAACCCAGTAACCTTATGAGGATATCAAATGGAGTTGTTTCAAAGAGGAGGAAATTTCCTTCACCAATCACTTTTTGTCTTACTTACTGTTTTAGCTCATAAAAACATATGGAATTTTTAAAAAAATATTAACTTTAGTATCATAAGTATTATGAAATTTTTATAAAAGAAAATAATTGTTATCCACCCATTATTCTGCTAAATGTGAAGTGAGTGTATCACATAGGTGTATGAACATCTTACTATCTCCATGTATCAATACAATTAATTTTGCAGGACCATATTTCCTCGATGGTGATTTTGACGTGTTTAATATTTATATATGATACATATAACGTAATTATAATTCTATAATTATAATATGACATCTATTTTCTTACGTTCTAATCCATAGGAGAATTATTACGGTGCTCGTGCGTACGTATGGACTACCACCTCCAGGAAGCAATGTGACTTATTTTCCATTTTTTTAACCAGGATGGTAATAATGATTTATTTAATGGGGATTTGATATATATATATATAATGTAAATTTAAATTATTATATACCTTTGTTTCAATCCATCTTTGGAAAATTGAAAACAATTTTCATGTTTACGTACAGTATTCCATCTTTATGAAAGGTGTTATTCCTTTTTCTGTCTAAATATTTTATAGATTACTCTGAATAAATATATATATAACAATTATATATTACCAAAAAAATATAATACATGAAAAATAAAGCAGTTATTACTGAGAACAACTATTTTAATAATGAATTGTTAATAAATGAGAGATATATTTTTATAAGTAAATAATATATTGTATAATATATATTATTATGATTCTATAATTGATTTATTTTAAATATATATTCACTATACAAGAGGATCAAGAACATTACATTAAAATCAAACATGAGGTCAGTGTTTATTTCAGAATGTCATCATTATTCAAGATTATTTATATTTAAGTCTCATATTGGGGAATTGATTTTTTATATATATTAAATCAAATATATTTTATTATACACTATTTGTATAATTAGATTTTAAGTAATAATTCAATTTTTCACATTTTTTGTTCTAAAAATGATTTTGAAATTGTTTCTAAGAAAAGAAGAGTTTATATTATTCTTCATTAAAAAATCATAGATCATCTATATCAATGTTTTCAAAAAATACATACAATAATCATTTAAATATTATTATAATTATATATTAAATATGTTTACCCATTTTTTACATTTTAATGAATTTTTTGAAATTAGTCTTCTTATCATTTTTTGAATGAGGTACTTTTTGACCATGTTATACCAATTTGAGAGGAATAATTTTTAAAATAATATATTATGTATGTAATTATCCACTATCATGACTGAATATTGATTTTGAGATTCCTGTAAAGGATTCCATTTTTTTTCGATGAATTTTTTCTAATATTTTGGATATTTTTTGTTGTTAAATTTTTTTCAATGTGAAAATGATATATTCCACCAGAATGTTTCAATTTCATTTTTATGGTATTTCCATTCATCATAAACATAAACCCTTATTTTACTTATGATACATTGTGTATATGTTGTAATGATACCACATTTATTATTTCACTATATGGTATATTATCAGTTTTACACCATTCTCCATATTACTCTGGATGGTTTAAAAATATGTTTATTGATTGGGGAATGTTTTAACATTTCATGTTAACGATTTAAAATTAGAATGTTTATATTTATTATTTTGTACATTTTAAATTATAAATGCATAAGACTTAGTAGGTGATCGGTGGGTCTTGCTATAGCCTGTCAATACATCACTAGGTCTCCTTAGACAAACAAGATTGGGTATTTTGATGAGGTTTTACCCATTTTGTAAGATAATGTTCAACGAGGACCCAATGATATGATTATGGTGTTTAACATGTTGAATTATCTCATTTTTTTGTTAGTTATTAATGACCATGTAACTATATGATTAGTTATGATATCCCTGGATATGTTTTGATTAAATTTTATTATTCTTATAAAAGTATTTGATAATCATTTATTCATACTGTGTTATTCTCCGTTCTTGATTTATTGATTACATTCTGTGTTTTTTAAAATATTTATCATGCCATATTGACTATGCGTTATTTATTCATGTAATATTCTAATATATATGTACCCTTAATAAGTATCTAAGATAACCTATTTCTTATTTTTCATTTCTGTAATATTCCATGAAGTATTTTATGATTGATCTGTAAGGATATTTTCATGGGAATGATGGTATTGTCAATGAAAATGATATGATTTTTTATTCATTAAATTATAACTTGAGATTCAATTACGAATCATGTTTTCTAAGATAACTGAACTATTTTTCTTTTGTCATGTAATTCTTTTTATCAAGTGAAAATATAACAATTTTAAAATCGACTCTAGGATAATGGGGTTAGGGTATTTATAGTCGGTATCAAAGGAATTTTATTGAAAACATTTGGAATAGGGTATTAGAAATCCTAGAATATAGATTATATCCCAATGATTTACATTGATGAGAATTAGATGTTATTTATAACATCAAGAATCTATTTCAAGGTATATATTACATGAATTTCCTATAAATAAATCCCAATAAATATATTAAAACTGGATGTGGATTTGGCCCTATTATACCTAGGAGTAATTACCCCAAAATGTATGCATTGGGATTTAACTCGATCATCACCTAGGTGATGATAATGGGCACAGTTAAACATCAACTTCGACACTTTTGGGGGATATTCATTTGGTAACTCTCATTTCATTAGAAAAAATTATGATTTATTTGAAATTATTTTTAAATAAACCATGATTATGATTATAATATTATATTTTTATAAATTTTTCAATTTTTCTTAACTGTTTTAGAGTTTTCGTAATATACATGATGTTCTAAAATGTTATGATATAATTAAGTTAAATATATTTTTTAGAAATAGAACCTATTAAAATTTCAGATAAAAAAATATTATTTTAACACCCCAAGATTTCATAGTGTGTTATTTCATCAAAATAATTCAATAACTTGCACTACACACAACACCAAGTTAAAGCACACCATGACTTACCAAACTATCCGTTATGAATAGTAATACCTACATTTTGTAATTTTATAAATTATATCTCTTAAAATGGACTTCATTTTTGGATTCATAATATCAAAATTATCCTAGGGTGAAATTTCGGTACTTTATGATAACTTTAATATTTTGATGAATAGTGAAAATTACTATATTTTAATTAAAAACAACTTTTTTAATCAAAATAATTAATAGTGATAAATTTTGAATTTGAGTGGTTTTAAAGTATATTTAGAATATATTTTTACCATTTAATATAATGTTGGTCATTGGAGATAATTTTACAATTAAACCGGACATAAACAACTGTCAATCTTTTGATAGTTATTATCTCTTAAAAACAATCTTTTTGTTTTAACAACGCGAATTAATTTTAAATTAATTTCTGCCACTTTTGTGTTTTGAATTTGGAAAAATGGATTCCATATTTGGAATCAGGATTTTCAAATTGTGTAAATAGGTAACTTTTTTTTGGACATTTTGAATAATTACTTCGGTAATTATTTTATTTACCATGGTTAAGGGTAAATCCGGTAAATAAGGGTTACCAAATAATATTATAATAATACTAAATTAACCTAAAACGTGTCCTAGACTTATTTTGTGATACATGTTCGACCATAGTCATATTTGGGTTGATTTTTGGACCCCATGGAGCCACTTGTAGGTGATAGGGACACTTTATTTTAATTAAGTTAAAATGAATACAAAAATGACACAAGCATATATCTTTTACAAAAACAATATTTACATAGGGTTATTTATGTTGGATGTTAGACTATAAATATTCATTATAAAGATACGAATATTTTCTACATAATGATATTTTATTTATAATTTTTATAGATTACATAATTTAATTTATTTATAACACAATGATGATGCAGTAATTACCATAATAGTTAAAATTTAAAATAATTGATATTATAAATACCCAAATAAATATAATTTGAGACTTCATATGAATTACAATAATTTTATAGGATAATATGACATATTATGATTGTTTTAATTTACTTTTTTTTAAGTAATAATTCTGTTATGAGTTCCACAAAAATCATCTATTGAATAGTTTCAAAATTGACATAAAAGAGTTTTTAAAACAAATA
The DNA here is from genome assembly GCA_963277665.1 of Viscum album. Lineage (NCBI taxonomy): Eukaryota > Viridiplantae > Streptophyta > Magnoliopsida > Santalales > Viscaceae > Viscum > Viscum album. The sequence goes on from OY728121.1 coordinate 1,793,977,725, forward strand.
TTATATTATTAATTGGTATTAAATTCCTAAAAATCTATGGTTTGGCCAATATACTTATATCATGATATTTATATCATTAATGGTCCACTTGGGGGTCTCTAGGATGTATATATAAAGTTTATTAACCATATGATATAAAAATACAAAGAGACATTGTAAAAGTGAAACTAATTAACTTATAGTTAATACTTAATGATATGGTTAATATAAGTTTTCAAACCTGTCTAAATTCTATTGGTTGAGTGGTTTGAGACCCATACCCACCTTGAAATTTAAATATTCCACTTTTGATCCATTAGAAACCGAATATGAATTTATTATAAATTAATATTTCTAGCTTTTCCAAAGGTTCCCCTCACCCCTCTTATAAAAGGGAACTCTCCCTTCTCATTAACTCACACCTTCAAAGCTTTTTGTTTCGTCCACACTCTTCCCAAATACTCTCCCAACATTCCTCACTACAACCTATTGGCCTTATTTTGATCAGAAATCCAACCTAATGAGCCCTTTTGATCAAACCAAAAGGAAGAACCCGAAGAAGAGGTAATGATTTCACCACCCTTTTCCGAGTTCCTTTCTTCATCCACTTCTTCTTCATTTGTTATTACCATTATAAACTAATAACTAAAGTATAATATATATACAGTGATGTTATTATAAATATGGTACAACCATATTCAGTATTCTATCCACCCTTTGAATAACATGTCCCCATACGTGCGTACGTACGGCTTACAGTCTCCACGTCGTGGTGTAATTATTATTCAATATATTATTATTTGGATGGGTATAATAATGATGTGAATCTCATGTAAATTATAAATATAACATCTTAATGATTCTTTATATATTATATAACATCCATTTATATATTATTTTAATATCAAAATAATGATATTGTCGCTCGTGCGTATGTACGGACTACCGTCTCAACGAACGCGATGAGATTCATTCTCCATCGTATCCATTCAAATATAATTATCATTTGATGATTTAAATATAATTTTTAAGGACTTGATATCATTCTGTATATAAATAATATACAACCTATCCATGACAAACATGGCTTATGTAACAAAACAGAAAAAATAAAATGAGTAAGTTAACACCCAAAACGAGGATAATACTAAGATATTATTAACAAAACAATGTTAAAAGATCATATATAATATCATATGAATATATATAATTCGTGTATAATTTAATAACAATTATTTCACTATTATACAAGAGTTTAACCTACCCCAACCAAGGAAAAGTACAAGGTAAGGGTTATTTCGCAATCTCTTCATTATCTGAGGTTGTTTATACGTAATTATCTACTGGGATTTCATTATCATCCACATCCATGTTTCTTCGAAATGTATTTCAAAAAGATTTTACTATTTAAAATAATATGGGTTAAAGTCATTTATACCCTTGTTTGAATTTTTATAAGAGGTTTATAAAGGAGTCTATCCGTCGTTTTCCAAACAAGGTTCTTTTAACCTTTTCGACAGAATTAAGGTAAGAATTTTTTTTAACTTATACGGCGGGTGCGGTTATTTTCCGCCATTATAAAATCGTCGAAGCTTCCCATACAAGTTTATAAGAATATTTTCACATAAAATGTTTTATCTAATAAATATATGACTCTTAAATGATTTCAAAAATAGAAAGAGATATGTCTCTAAAAAGAGTTTTGATTTCTTCTATGTCAACATCCTTTGATGGATTTTACTCTTATTTGAAGTTGATTTATTATGATAAAAAACTTCTATATTGTATTGACGGTTTTGTGATATGTTTGACTATGGATGTGCTATTTTTATACCATTCATAGTTTGTGGTGAAATTATTGACATTTCGCATGCTAGTTTTAACACGAATGTTATGTTATGTTTATACCTTTTCATATGGGAATGCATTGGACTTAATATGTGATGAGTGGAGCCCGCTATAGCTCTTCGATGCATCGGTAAGTCTCACGAGACAAACTAGTGTCTTGGCACATGGCCTAGGCAAAATCTTATTTGTAGTCTTGGTACGAGGCCTTGGCTATGTGGTTATGATAGTCTGGCATTATGCATTCCATCATTATGAATGTGGTTATTGATATTACATGTGATTATTCGATTAGTAGAATATCCATGTGAATAAGTAAATGGAATTATTTCATTTTTCTTTTTCCATACTATGTTGAAGTTCAATTTTAAAAGGATTTTTTTTAAGTTATACATTGCCTTAAATGTTTATTCTTATTTATGAAATTTTCTGCTATATTGTTATCCTTACTGGGCATTTGAGCTCACCCCTTTTCTATGTCTTATTTTTTCCAGGAAGTGAAGAAGTAAATTATGAATGACAAGGGAAAGAAAATGGTTTCAAATGTACAATGCTTCATTTTCAAGGATTTTGGGAACTACACGAACCTATGTCCCATTCATCAGACTATTCTGTAAAAGATTCTATTGGATGATAATCAAGTTATGATCCTACCACAGATGAAGAGGAATGATTAGTGTTCCTAAGTTGATTATGTCATTTGAGTGTTGTATCAACAATGTACTTGTTATAATAATTATGGAGTATATAAGGATTGTACTGCAGTACTATTTCATTAAGGACTTGAGATTGTGTGGAACAAAGAAAAGTGACTCAATAGCAGGATAAATTTTTGGAAAATATATGGTTGAGAGAATGATAAACCATAATATAGTTCTGATACTAGGGTAGTGATTTTGGAATAATACATGATTGATTTGGGTAAATTATATTTGATATTCTTGACTACCTTGAAACTGATTAATGATTTGTATATTCCATCATTGTTGGGGTTTAAAAACATTTTTGGAATGAAGGAGTATATCTAGAATTCTTTATGGAATGAGGTATCATGAATGTAATCAATAAGGTTTTATGGTAATTCAGGATGTTACAGTGTTTTAAAAGAATACATGATGAAGTTGTTCACATGTTATTACACGGAAAAAAGGGTCTTTATTGTGTTTACCTTCCTTATAAATTTTGGACTGAAGTATTTTGGATAGTTCTAGTTTGGATTATTTTGGATTTCCATAAAAGGACAACTCGGAGGTCTGGCGGAAACCCGTCGCGTCCGACAAGGCCGCGAGACTTGAACCCACAACCGAAGGGCGCCAAGGGTGTATCACCTACCACTGACCCACGTGATGTCCTGGATGAAATAATGTCATTTTTTAATGGTTCTACTAGATGAATTATAATTTTTTTAACCCTATATGAATAGGATAAATAGAATATTATTTTTATGTTCTATTAGATTTTAGAGTGAAAGACGAGTCTATGGTAGAAATTAGTTAATGGACGGAACTCTACTTGTCAAGAATATATTTTTCTTTTTCTGTTATTCTATGAAGAAAATTAATTCTTATAATTTATTTAAGGAATCCTAAAACCAAAAATGTGTTATCCTAATACCCTATGTTTTGTTGAACCGATGGTATTTCAAATCATCATAGATTGATGAATTTAAGGACCTTAATTATACATTTGTTTGTGATTGATGACCTCAATCACTACCTATAAATATTTACGTTTTTCCTCCAATTATATGTCTCTAATTATCACCAATGTTCTCCTAATTGAGATCAAAATTTGGGGGTGACCCTTTCATTTCTCTTTTGCTTATATTAAGACTAAATTTTAGTAACCCAATTTTCGATGTGGGTTTTCCCACAAAGATATTTTTTATTTTCAACCATTTATTTTTGAAGAACAATTTCAAATTGTGAGGATGCAATTTGTTGAAGGAGAGGAGAATGTAACACCCCAAGATTTCATAGTGTGTTATTTCTTCAAAATAATTCAATAACTTTCACTACACGCGACACCAAGTTAAAGCGCACCATAACTTACCAAACTAGCCGTTATGAATAGTAATACCTACATTTTGAAATTTTATAAATTCTTTCTCTCAAAATGGACTTCATTTTTGGATTCTTAATATCAAAATTATCCTAGGGTGAAATTTTGGTACCTTCGGATAACTTTAATATTTTGATGAATAGTGAAAATTACTAAATTTTAATTAAAAACAACTTTTTTAATCAAAATAATTAATAGTGATAAATTATGAATTTGAGTGGTTTTAAAGTATATTTAGAATTTATTTTTACCATTTAATATAATGTTGGTCATTGGACATAATTTTACAATTAAACCGGACATAAAGAAGTGTCAATCTTTTGATAGTTATTATCTTTTAAAAACACGCTTTTTGTTTTAACAACGGGAATTAATTTTAAATTAATTTCTGCCACTTTTGTGTTTTGAATTTGGAAAAACGGATTCCATATTTGGAATCAGGATGTTCAAATTGTGTAAATAGGTAACTTTTATTTTTAGACATTTTGAATAATTATTTCGGTAAATATTTTATTTACCATGGTTAAAGGTAAATCCGGTAAATAAGGGTTAACATATAATATTATAATAATACTAAATTAACCTAAAACGTGTCCTAGATTTATTGGTTGATACATTTTCTACCATAGGCATCTTTGGGTCGATTTTGGGACCCCATGGAGCAACTTCTTGGTGATAGGGACACTTTATTTTAATTAAGATAAAATGAATACAAAAATGACACAAGCATATATCTTTTAGTAAAACAATATTTACATAGGGTTATATATGTTGGATGATCGACTATAAATATTCATTATAAATATAATAGGATTTAATACATAATTAAATTTTATTTATAATTTTTAGATATTACATAATTTAATTTATTTATGACACAATGATGATGAAGTAATTACCATAATAGTGAAACTTTAAAATAATTGATATTATAAATACCCCAATAAATATAATTTGAGACTTTTTATGAATTAAAATAATTTTATAGGATAATATGACATATTAGGAGTGTTTTAATTAAATTTTTTAGAAGTAATCATTCTGTTATGAGTTTCACAAAAATCAACTATTGAATAGTGTCAAAATTGACATAAAAGAGTTTTTAAAACAAATATTATATTATTAATTGATATTAAATTCCTAAAAATCTATTGTTCGGCCAAGATAGTTATATCATGATATTTATATCATTAATGGACAACTTGGGGGTCTCTTGGATGTTATAGTATGTTTATTAACCATATAATATAAAAATACAAAGAGACATTGTAAAAGTGAAACTAATTAACTTAGAGTTAATACTTAATGATAAGTTTAATATAAGTACCCAAACCTATCTAAATTCTATTAGTTGAGTGGTTTTCAACCCATCCCCACCTTGAAATTTAAATAATCCACTTTGGAGACATTAGAAACCGAATATTAATTTATTATAAATTATTATTTCTACTTTTCCAAAGGTGCCCCTCACCCCTCTTATAAAAGGGAACTCTCCCTTCTCATTAAATCACACCTTCAAAGCCTTTTGGTTCGTCCACAATCTGCCCAAATACTCTCCCAAATTCCCTCAATACAACCTAGAGGCCTTAGTTTGATCATAAATCCAACTTGAGGAGCCCTTTTGATCAAATCAAAAGGAAGAACCCGAAGAAGAGGTAATGATTTCACCACCCTTTTCCAAGTTCCTTTCTTCTTCCACTTCTTCTTCCTTTTTTATTACCATTATAAAATAATAAATCAAGTATCATATATATACTGTGATGTTATTATAAATATGGTAGAACCATATTCAGTATTCTATCCACCCTTTGAATAACATGTCACCATACGTGCGTACGTACGACTTACCATCTCCACGTCGTGGTGTAATTATTATTCAATATATTATTATTTGGATGGGTATAATTATGATGTGTAACGAATGTAAATAATAAATATAACATGTTAATGATTCCTTATATATGATATACCATCCATTTATATATTATTTTAATATCCAAATAATGATATTGTCGCTTGTGCGTACGTACGGACTACCGTCTCAACGAACGCGATGAGATTCATTCTCCATCGTATCCATTGAAGTATAATTATCATTTGATTATTTAAAAATAATGTTTAAGGACTTTATATCATTCTTTATATGAATAATATACAACCTATCCATGAAAAAAATGGCTTATGTAACAAAACTTATAAAAGAAAACGAATAAGTTAACACCCGAAACGATGATAATACGAAGAAATTATTAACAAAGTAATGTTAAAATATCATATATAATATCATATGAATATATATGATTATTTTATAATTTAATAACAATTATTTCACTATTATACAGGATGTTAACCTACCTCAACCAAGGAAAAGTACAAGGTAAGTGTTATTTCACAATCTCTTCATTATCCGAGGTTGTTTATACCTAATTATCTACTCGGATTTCTTTATCATCCACATCCAGGTTTCTTCGAAATTTATTTCAAAAAGATTTTACTATTTAAAATAATATGGCTTAAAGTTATTTATACCCTTGTTTGAATTTTTATAAAAGTTTTATAAAGGAATCATTCCGTCGTTTTCCAAACAAGGTTCTTTTAAACTTTTTGACAGAATTAAGGTAAGAATGTTTTTTTAACATAAACGGCGGGTGCGGTTATTTTCCGTCGTTATAAAATCATCGAAGCTTCCCATACAATCTTATAAGAATATTTTCAAAGAAAATGTTTTATTTTATAAATATATGACTCTTAAATGATTTCAAAAATAGAAAGAAATATTTCACTAAAAAGAGTTTTGATTTCATCTATTCAACATACTTTGATGGATTTTATGCTTATTTGAAGTTGTTTTATTATGATACAAAACTTCTATATTTTATTGAAGGTTTTGTGATATGTTTTACTGTGGATGTGCTATTTTTATACCATTCGTAGTTTATGGTGAAAGTATTGACATTTCATATGCTAGTTTTAATACGAATGTTTATGTTATGTTTAAAACATTTCATATGGGAATGCATTGGACTTAATATGTGATGGGTGGAGCCCGCTATAGCTCCTCGATACATCGGTAGGTCTCATGAGAAAAACTAGTGTCTTGGCACAAGGCCTTGGAAAAATATTATTTATAGTCTTGGCATGAGGCCTTGGCTATGTGGTTATGATAGTCTGTCATTATGCATTCCATCATTATGAAAGTGGTTATTGATATTGCATGTGATTATTCGATTAGTAGAATATCCATGTGAATAAGTAAAAGGAATTATTTCATTTTACTTTTTCCATACTATGTTGAAGTTCAAGTTTAAAAAGATTTTGTTTTAGTTATACATTGCCTTAAATGTTTATTCTTATTTATGAATGTTTCTGCTATATTGTTATCCTTACTGGGCATTTGAGCTCACCCCTTTTCTACGTTTTATTTTTCCCAGGAAGTGAGGAAGTAAATTATGAATGACCTCAAGGGATATTATGTGGGTATATGAGTGTGGAATATGGATACAATATGTTGTTGTAGTAGTTTTTCACTTTATGATGTAATGTAAGACTTATGAATATATCTAGTGTTTCCAAGACTACTAAATCAATCGGTCTTTTGAGATTTTATCTTTTTGTGATCTGCCAATGTTATGTAATATTGCACCGACTCTAGGTAACTGGGGTTGGGCGTTACAATTATACATAATCCATATAGTTATTTACCTCATACTAATGAAAATGAAGATATATCTACTACTAAAACTAAATATAAACATATAATATCTATATAAGGATTTTTTAAATGAGTTATTAGTAATATCATTTCCCATTTAGAGCTTCCTAATGGTCCACAATTCAATGTGAAAATGTTAAAATGCTACATGCACTAGAAACCTAAATACTTTAATGGGACTAAAAATTAATTTTTGATGAGAAATGGCTATGTCCCATTGATAGTATATTTCTATCTTGGGGAAGTAGTTAATAAGAGATTTTTTTCATGGAAGTTTTCTATATCATAGAGGATTATAAACAATGGCGTTCATTTATTGAAAACAATATCTATGAAGAAGAAATATTCATCCGGGTGTGGAGGGACTTTAATTCACTATTTTTGGTAAATAATTTCCTTGAATCAAACATGAGGATGTGGAGAGACAATTATTTTGTCTAAGACAAAATGAATATTAAAATGATTGTTTCTTTGAATAAAATTTTACAACTGTTGGAATATATTTTATATACAATGTTTGTAAACCAAAAACTAGGATTTAAAATTTCTTGTACATGATTAAGACAATAATTCGAATGGAAATAGTCTTATTAACATTCCCATAATATTAGGATATGTTATCATGAGAGATATAATTCACCATGTATTAATGAATTCCTGAAAATAAATATAAGATTGTGATTTCTGAGCATGCTGGAAAAGGAAATATGAAAACAATTATGATGGGAAGGGTGTTATTATCATGTTGTAATAAATGTGGAAATAATGATTATGGAAAATTATGGATGGTAATGGGATTAATCTATATGATTAGAGAGAAATTCCACCTAGATCGTGATTTAAGTAAAAAGTAGAATATTCCAATGTTCAATGCTTCAATTTTAGAGATACGGGGAACAATGTAAATGATTTTCCCATTCATCAATGAAGAGTGAAAAATAATAAATCAATGAGTCAAGGTCATTATTATAAAATAATAATTGAAAATTATGATGTTTACCATGTTGTGGGGGTAGGTAAGTTAATCAAATACTCAAATTTAGCTAATTATTGATTTTATTGTATATTTTCAAACTCTTTTATATCTTCCATGTTTATAAAATTAGATATTATCTTGGAATATTATGAAGGGAGTTATCAGTAGAAACCCATAGTGAAATTCACACCCTAATAGGGATGTGTCAGTCAATTCCCATTAGGACACATAAATGTACTCTATTTACCATCTTTAGTATTATAATTATGGTTTATTTTTATATAATCCTTTGTATAGATTAACATTTAAAATATTATGAAAAAATATACAAAAAAGAGAAGGAAATTGTTATTTATGATGTAGATATTGAATTTATAATCCTTATAGGGGAGACTTCATTAACTGAGTCATGTCTATATCCACACCTAGTATCTCTCAGAATTATATTTTTAGGGAAAATGATAATAGAAAATCTATAGATAGAATATGTAATCATTAAATAAAGTATGTACGTATTGTGCATAAATATATGCATGTCTTTCTAGTGGAATTACATGGACATCCTCCAGAGTATGATGTTTAGTTTTCTATTTATTTTACTCCATTATAAAGACTAATATCAAATACTCCTTATATATTGGATAATGGGGAACTAGTTGAATCGAAGAATCGACAAGAGTAGGTTTGTATTATGGGATTTATAAAGCCTAGTGTTTCTCTATAGAGATCCCTTGTTCTTTTCAATGAGAAGAAATATGGATATTTGATATTTTTTATTTATTATAGAGGAATAAATGTCATCAGGAAGAACAACAAGTATCCACTACCTCGAATTGATGAAAAATATGGTCAAAATAAATGATTCTTATGTTTATTAATGATTAACCTTCATTAATGGTACCATAAATTTTGATTAAAGATGGATGTTATTCTTAATACGACATTTAGTATGATGTATAAAAATTTCAAATTCATAGTAATTCCAATTGTATTGACTAATGCACCAAATTTCGTTAGGAATATAAGAATTATATATTCCAGGATGTTCATTATAATTTATTTGGTAATTTATTAATGATTTCTTTATATATGATAAAATATATGAGGACCATGAGAAAGACTTCGGGATAATACGTGAGAATCATGTTTGAAAAGAGTCATTTATGAAATTAATAATGTTTGAAATCTATAAGATAAATGTTTTATTTCAAGTAAATATTTTTTCAAATAATGGAATCTATGTTGATATTTTGAAAAGAATGTATTTTCTGAATATCCTACCATAATGAACATAAAAGAGGAATGTTTTTAATGGGGTTTTCAGGTTATTGTAGGTGCCCTGATTTTCCAACTAATTTACCATGATTACTAGTAAAAGGTTTATTTTTTTATTGAAAAAAAAATGTGAATAATGTTTCTAATAATTTAAGAAGAGATTGATGAAGGATATGATTTGGAATCTACCACTGGGAAATAATGGATTTGTCATATATAGGGATGCATCAAAAAAGGGACATGTTTTGATCGGTATTGATAATGGTAAATTTATTACCTATGCATCATGGTAGTTGATGATTCATGAACAAAACAATCAATCCTAGGGTTATTTATTGGTAGATGTATCCTTTCCATTGAAGATATAGAGACATTATCTATATGTATAATAGTTTGATATATTCATGGGTTAAAATTGTTTGAAATAAATATTTTCAGGGAAGGAGCTCTATATGTGGGAAACATGATGTCACGAGATACTCAGGGATTATGATTCCTCAATACACTACTAGGCAGGGAAGGACAATTAGTTAAAAGATGCATTAAGCTATAAATATTGTTGAGTTATGAAAAAAATATGGATTGACATGGATCCAATATTCATGGATCTAGAAAATATGGATTTGGGAATTTTTAGTGATGTAAAGTCTTGATTCATTTTTTAAATAATTTCCAAAAAATATTTAATTGAAAAGAGAAAAATTTATCATGATGATGATCATAATATTGAAAAGAATATTAACGCACGTAATGGTAGAAAATAGGTTTAATTCATTTGTAATGATAAAATTTTGAGATATGGAAAAGTACAATGTGTACCATCTATACCTTAGCTGATTTGGAAATCGTTGGGTGATTTTCATAGATCGATCTTATCAATACACCATGGGTTCCACATGCTATATAGATATTGGAAGGAACCTTTTTTTTGCAACACCACGAGATTTTATGAATAATATTCTTTTTAATTTAATTAATGTCTTCTGTTGTACGCTACACCAAAAGGAGCTTTCACAACACGCATCCGTGACTTTCCTTGCATTACACGCTATCACGACCTTCCTCGATAGCGTGTGTAGTACGCAATACCGAGTTTCACTAAAAAACGATATGATATAAAAATATTATTAAAACTAGCTGTTATGAAGAGTAATAACCACTTTCTGAAATTTTGTAAATTTTATTTTTCAAAATGGACTTCATTTTTAGATTCGGAATATCGAAATTAGCTTTGGGTGAAATTTTGGTACTTTCCGGATAACTTTCATTTTCTGATGAACAGTGAAAATTACTAAATTTTAATTAAAAACAACCTTTTTAATCAAAATAATTAATAATGATAAATTATTAATTTTAGTGGTTTTAATGTATATTTAGAATATATGTTTACAATTTAATACAATGTTGGTCATTGGATGTAATTTCACATTTAAACCAGACACAAACAAGTGTCAATCTTTTGATAGTTATTATCTCTTAAGAACACGCTATTTTTTTTGACGACGAGAATTAATTTTTAAATTAATTAATGAAATTGATATGTTTTTTAATTTGGTAAAATAGACATCATTTTTTAGTTCATAATATAAAATATAGCTTAGGCCTAATATTTGGTATTTTTCTGGAAACTATCATTTTTTGATGAAAAGTGAAACAACTAAGTGGTAGTTATAAAAATGAATTTTTCATAAAACTTAATTTTACCGCTTCTGTGAGTGGAATTAAAAAAATCTGATAGACACAGTTGATGTCAGTAAGTAAAATGTGGTTCAATGAAATGAAAATAATTTTTGGTGAATAGTAACTTTTTACTTTTTTTTACCACGATAAAAATTAAATAGAGTAATTAAGGGTAAAGGTGTTATTATTATAACACTATCACATGTCCTAATTCTATTGGATAAGTGTAATTTGACCAAAAAAACCTTAGGAATAAAATATAACAATTTAGGCCCACCTGGATTAGATTAGGACATTTATTTTCAATTTATTTAAAGAAGGGATAAAACAGTTAAATTCAAAGCTTAATAACTAAATCATTTTTAATATAGGTATATCAAGAAGATAAATTAGACTATAAATATTCATTAGAAATATAAAACGATTTACTACTTAATGGTATTTTATTTGTAATTTTTAGACTTAAAATAATTTATTTTATATATGATACAATGATGATGCATTAATTATCCTTTTAATGAAATATTGACATAATTGATGTTATAAATACCCAAATAAATGTAATTTAAAACTTTTTATGAATTAAAATAATTTTATATATTAATATGACATGTTATTATTCATTTAATTAACATTTTTAGAACTAATTATTCTGTTATGATTTTCAAAAAAATCAATTACTAAATAGTGTCAAAATTGATATAAAATAGTTTTTAAAACAAATATTATATTATTAATTTTTATTTTATTCCTAAAAATCTATGGTTCGGCCAAATGACTTAGACAATGTTATATATATGAATAATAAATAACTTGGGGTTAGTTTGGCTTCTTATTGTAATTTTATTAACCATATAGTGTAAGAACACAAAAAGACACGGTAAAAGTAAAATTATCTAACTTAAAGTTAAATCTAAACGATAAAGTTAAAATAGTAAACTAAACTTGTCCAAATTCTATTGGATGAGAGTATTGCGACCCATCCCGACCTTAGTTTCAAAATAAATTAATTTTGATCTATTTAAAACCGAATATGGCTTTATAATAAAATAATATGTTTAGTTTTTCCAAAGGTGCCCCTCTCCTCCCTTATAAAAGGGAACCTCCTCCCTCTCTTCCTAACACCACTTTGAGCCTTCATTCTTGGCCAACCCCCGACAAATTCTCTTCTCCACTTCCCTAGAAACATCCTAGAGGTCCTGGTATTCTTCAACGACCAATTTTAGTGCCCTAAGTGGAGGTCTCAAAGAGGCGCTTCAAAGAAGATGTAATGTCCATTACCGATTCTTTCAACTTTATTTCTTCTTCCACTTCTTCTTTTTTTAGATGTTTCATTATGAGGTAATTAAATCAGTATCAATAATATACTGATATGTTATTATATTTATGAAACAACCATATTTCACCATCTATCCATCCAACAGAAAACGAAATCACCGCGTGTGCGTACGTACGAAATACCGTCTTCACGCCGTGGTGTAATCTATTTTCCACCACCACCTTACATGGATAGGTATAATGGTGAAAGTAATGAATATATATATATGATTATTGTAAAGTGATATTTATTCTGTAATATTATACATACACTTTAATATAATTCCACGATCTTGGGAATGATACAATCGCTCGTGCGTACGTACGGACTACCGTCTCCACGACGCGATGAGATTCACTCTCCATGTTAACCAATCATGAATGATTATAAAGTATATATAACGAATAATAATGAAATATATGACATAATAATGATACTGGATATATATATATATATATATGTATGTCATTTACTTAATTCCATTAAATTCAAAAGGGAAACGAAAACAGCGTTCATGCGTACGTACGGCCTACCGTCTCCATGAACGGTGTATTCCATTCCTTTTATTGATCTATAATATATATATATATATATGATGAATATATATTATATATAAATAATGTTTTACATTCTGGAATTATGTAAATCAGGATATAAGTAATAATATCAATAACAACAAGTCGAAACACATACGATAAATAAAATGATTTTACCCAAAACACTGCTTTAACATGGAATTTACAAAAGAACAAATAATATAAAGTCATAAGTGAACCATATATGATATAATAACAATAAATATAATTATATTATAAGTCAATGACATTATTTAAATCATTATACAGGAGTTTTGGATACGTACGAAGCATATCAGACCTAAGGTAAGGGATAATTTTGCAAATCTCATTTTTATCCGAGATTGCTTATTCGTAAGTATTTACTGGGGTTATTTCTATCATCTATGTCCATATTTTATAAAAGTTATTTCATGTATGTTTAATTTCATTTTTACCCATTTTTGACTTTTACTACATGATATGTATGGAATGTTACTATTACGAGGTACTTTTTGACTTTTCCGGAAAAAGTATGAGAAGAATGTTTTTTTAACTTATACGGCACGAACGAATTTTTACAGTTTTATAAAGCATTATTTACATGAAGCTTCCTTCAAAAGATTTCATGACTATTTTCAACAAAATCTATTTCTTTTAAAATAGCATGAAGTTTTGTGAAAAGAAATTGATTTTGAAGAAGAAAGGATATTTTCCTCAAGAATTCATTTCAAATGTTTTATCAAAACAATTTTCCATCTAAGATGAAATTATTTCATATGTGTATGTTTTATGTTTAATGTCTATATAATTTACATGGTTCACTTTTATTAGGATGAAATGTCCGTTTGTTTTATATGGATTATGAAATGATGGGATGATGTTTATGAAACCCATTTTAATCTTTGGGTTATGATGAATGTTATAAGTTAATTTTGTGGCACAAGTAAGAATGATTTCATTATGAGATGGGTGGGACCTATATCTCCCTCCAATGCATTGGGTAAAGACTTATATCTCATGATATAGACATGGATGGAACGGCATGTTAAACCGGTTCAGTAATACAGGACTGGAATGAGGAGTGAACTCGATTCAAAAAGGGACTTTGTCCACTATGATGGTCTTGGCAGAAATGCCTTGGCTAATATGGAAATCATATCATGTTCTTAATGGTTTCCACAATTACATGTTTTATTCCCTTTATATTTTATCATTATTAATGTTTCTTTATGTCTCTTTATGATCTATGCCATACGTTCTTCCATGTTTTATGTCATTGCTCAAGCTTTTGATGTTTAAACATTATGTTCAAGTTTTTAAGTTAAAATGTATATGGTATGTTTTATTTTATCCATGCTTACCCTTATTGAGCATTTGAGCTCACCCTTTTTACGTTTTCTTTTCCCCAGGATATAAAGAAGGGTTTTAGGTAAAAAAATGGTAAGATCTTTATGGGAGATGTTGAAGATATTTCACCACGATTAGAATATTACGTTCAAGTTTCCAAAGACACTAAACTATTCCGGTCCTTGTGTGTATGTTTTTGTTATGTATTAATTATTCTGTAAAAGTAATGAAATGTTCATGTACGTCAGGCTTCGGGTCACTACATTTGGTATCAGAGGAAAGGTTTAGTCAATCTTTGGAAACTAGGATGCGAAAATGTTAGTGAGATCCCTGGAGATATTTCTAAGGTATGTCTAGAGATATACCTAAGAATAAGTATATGTATTGGATATAGTTCTATAACTACAGTAAGGATCATAGAATTTAAACTATGATGTTAGATATTGAGGGTACTCCCCCTTTACTATGTTGTTTTACCTAGCATGATTTTTGCCTCTCACACTATTATTTTTGGGTTTTAGAAAATGGCTGGAAGCAAGATGATCCACGATAATGGAGGATATAATGGACAATGGAATGATGTTATTCATGAGAAACCAAATGAAATGGGATTTGGAAGTCCAAACATCATTATTATGTCGAATCAGCAATCTCATAATAGGATCAATAAACTCAAATTTGGTAAGTTTCCTGACTCAGCTAATAAGAGAAAGATGGTGTTTTATGGTGATCATGGAGGAAAGAAAGTTCAATTTATCCTATGTAAATCATGTCGGAAGAGTCATCAAGGAGAATGTTTCAAAGGAAATAGAAGATGCTTTGGGTGAGGAAAAGAAGGACATAAATCCAGTATGTGCAAAGGAAATGGTTCAGTTAACACCATGGATGAGGATAATGGGTTTTCTACGACATCAACAATGGTTAAATGTTTTAAATGTGGAATGTATGGGCATTATTCAAACCAATTCCCCAAGGGAAAGTCTCATAAATAGAATCAGTATGGTCGTTTGGGTAATATTTATGTTGATGATGATGAAGAGACTACAAATGATATGTGAGATGAAAGAATTGTTGATGCTCGGTCAATGGTTTAAGAAGGTAGTGTGGAATGGTTACATGTTTATCAAGTGTAATGTTGTATAAGTAATCTCATGGTACTATGGAATAAAGAGACATCTAAGTATTGTTACACTGTTGTCTTCCCTTGATTTTTGAATGTGTATGATTAATGGTACCAGTATCCATGAAAGGTTATTCAGATATTTTTTTAATGTAGATGATATGCGCATAATGAAGGGATAAGGAGAAAATTAAATGTTTGATAGTATTCATGAGCTCATGACTGATATAAGGTGAAGGTTATATCATGTTTTGAGTATATAGAATTTTTGGATTTTGGTATGTGGAAAGAGTTAACTTTTGACAGCATTCATGTTTTCACTAAGGTTTAATGGGTATTCATTTTTCAAGAGAATACATGATTAAGGTATTCACATGATTGGAATGTGACAAAAAGATATCTGGGGGATAAATGATGGTATTGACATGCTTGGATTATGACATTTCATGTTTTTTTCTTTATACTATGAGCTTGGACCGAAGTATTTTAGATAAGCCTAATGATGGGAATGGATTATGTTGGACATAAGTTAGTATTTTTTAAGGATATAAATTTTTTTGATATTATTGATGGGATGTTATAGTAATGTAGTTTTAGAAAAAGGACAACCTGTAGGACGGGCGACAACCCATCGCGTCGGACAAGGCTGTGAGAATCGAACCCTCAACTGAAGTGCGACTGGCCTTTATCGCCTACCACTGGCCTACAGGAAGTCCCTATTTAGTAGAAACTAGTTTTATTATATTAAGAAGTATGATATATAAAGTATAAGTCCATTTTAGGAATCATATATGATTAATCTCACTATAGATGGACTTATGTATTTTTTATAAATTTTATAAACTTTTGTTTGAGAAAGATGGAATGACCCATCATTCTATCACATGAGCTACTAACACTTCACGAATGAAAAATTCAACTGCATTTCTTTTAGAGATGAAGTAGAAATTTTCCAAAGAACGAACAATGGTGAGACTGTACCAAAATCACGAAAGTATTTCTTCTAATTCCAACTACATCAACTTTAGGGAAATGATCTTGAAAACCAAAAATGTTGTCATAGTGCTCTTATATCTGACGAATCAGATGGTGCCTTAGATCGTCAAAAATTTATGGCTTTGTGATTGCTGGCTTTTCCATAGCCATGTTCTCTACCACACTCCATCAGAACATGATGGTTAGATTTCTCTTCCATATCCATATTTTCACCTATGTAGAAACCCAGTGATTAGTTTATTTGGGTAACTGTTACGTTTGATACTTTTGTTTTTAAATATTTTTTTTGGTATTTCTTTTTACGATGTGGGTTTCTATTAATGAAACATTCGAGTAGTAAACCATTTATTACCCCGAAGAATTTCGAGGGAGAAATTCATTTTATGATGGGTAGAATGTAACATCCCAATAATTTATGAAAAATATTATTTTTAATTTAATTAATATCTTGTGTTGTACGATACACCAAAAAGAATCTTGAACAACATGCATCCTTGACTTTCCTTGCATTACACGCAATCACGACCTTTCTCGCTAGCGTGTGTAGTATGCAATACCGAGATTCACTAAACATCGATATGCTATAAAAATATTATTAAAACTAGCAGTTATGAATAGTAATAACCTATTTTTGAAATTTTGTAAATTTTATTTTTCAAAATTGACTTCATTTTTAGATTCAGAATATCGAAATTAGCTTAGGGTGAAATTTTGGTACTTTTCGGAAAACTTTCATTTTCTGATGAATAGTGAAAATTACTAAATTTTAATTAATAACAACATTTTTAATTGAAATAATTAATAGTGATCAATTATTAATTTGAGTGGTTTTAAAGTATATTTAGAATATATTTTTACAATTTAATACAATTTTGGTCATTTTATGTAATTTC
Source organism: Viscum album (assembly GCA_963277665.1). NCBI lineage: Eukaryota > Viridiplantae > Streptophyta > Magnoliopsida > Santalales > Viscaceae > Viscum > Viscum album. The sequence continues at coordinate 1,793,995,484 of OY728121.1, forward strand.
ACATTTAAACCAGACATAAACAAGTGTTAATCTTTTGATAGTTATTATCTCTTAAGAACACACTATTTGTTTTGACGACGAGAATTAATTTTTAAATTTATTAATTCAACTGATATGATTTTTAATTTGGTAAAATAGATATTATTTTTTAGTTCATAATATCAAATATAGCTTAGGCCTAATTTTTGGTATTTTTCTGGAAACTTTCATTTTTTGATGAAAAGTGAAACCACTAAGTGGTAGTTAAAAAAATGATTTTTTCATAAAACATAATTTTACCGCTTCTGTGAGTGGAATTTCAAAAATCCGAGAGACACGGTTGATGTCATTAAGTAAAATGTTGTTTAATGAGATGTAAATAATTTTTGGTGAATAGTAACTTTTTACTTTTTTCCACGGTTAAAAGTAAATTGGGTAATTAAGGGTAAAAGTGTTATTATTATAACCTAACATATGTCCTAATTCTATTGGATAAGATTAATTCAACCAAAAACAACCTTCGGAATAAAATATGACCATTTAGGCCCACTTGGATTAGATTAGGACATTTATTATCAATTTATTTAAAGAAGGGTTAAAATAGTTAAAATCAAAGCTTAATAACTAAATCATTTTTAATACAGGGATATACATAAGATAAATTCAACTATAAATATTTATTAGAAATATAAAATGATTTCCTAAATAATGGTATTTTATTTGTAATTTTTAGACATCAAATAATTTATTTTATTTATGATACAATGATGATGCATTAATTATCCTATTAATGAAATATTGACATAATTGATGTTATAAATACACAAATAAATGTAATTCAAGACATTTTATGAATTCCACTACTTTTCTAGGTTAATATGACCTGTTATTATTCATTTAATTAACATTGTTCGAACTAATAATTCTGTTATGATTTTCACAAAAATCAATTACAAAATAGTGTCAAAATTGACATAAAATAGTTTTTAAAACAAATATTATATTATTAATTGTTATTTTATTCCTAAAAATCTAAGGTTCGGCCAAATGTCTTAGATAAGGTTATATATATTAATAATAAACAACTTGGGGTTTGTTGGGCTTCTTATAGAATGTTTATTAACCATATAGTGGAAGAACACAAAAAGTCACGGTAAAAGTAAAATTATCTAACTTAAAGTTAAATCTAAATGATAAGGTTAACATAGTTAATTAAACTTGTCCAAATTCTATTAGATGAGAAGATTGCGACCCATCCACACACTAGCTTCGAAATAAATCAATTTGGATCTATTTAAAACCGAATATGGCTTTATAATAAAATAAAATTTTTAGTTTTTTCAAAGGTGCCCCTCTCCTCCCTTATAAAAGGGCACCTCCTCCCTCTCTTCCTCACACCACATTGAGCCTTCAAGATTGGACAAAACCTGCCAAATTCTCTTCTCCACTTCCATATAAACATCATAGAGGTCCTGGTCTTCTTAAAAGACCAATTTTAGTGCCCTAAGAGGATGTCTCAAAGAGGCGCTTCAAAGAAGAGGTAATGTCCATTACCGATTCTTTCAACTTTATTTCTTCTTCCACTTCTTGTTTTTTTAGTTGTTTCATTATGAGGTAATAACATCAGTATCAATAATATACTGATATGTTATTATATGTATGTAACAACCATATTTCACCATCTATCCATCCAACGGAAAACGAAATCAGCACGCGTGCGTACGTACGGAATATCGTCTCCACGCCATGGTGTAATCTATTTTCCACCACCACCTTGTATGGATGGGTATAATGGTGAAAGTAATGAATATATATGATTATTGTAAAGTGATATTGATTCTTTAATATTATACATTCACTTTAATACAATTCCACGATCTTGGGAATGATATCATCGCTCGTGCGTACGTACGGACTACCGTCTCCACGACGCGATGAGATTCACTCTCCATGTTAGCCATTCCTGAATGATTATAAATTATATATAATGAACAATAATGAAATATATGACATTAAAATGATACTGGATTTATTTATATATATATATATATATGTATGTCATTTACTTAATTCCATTCAATTCAAAAGGGAAATGAAAACAGCGTTCATGCGTATGTACGTCCTACCGTCTCCATGAACGGTGTATTTCATTCCTTTTATCGATCTATAATATATATGTATATGATTAATATATATTATATATAAATCATGTTTTACATTATGGAATTATGTAAATCAGGATATAAGTAATAATATCAAGAATGACAAGTCGATGCACATATGATAAATAAAATGATTTTACCCAAAACACTGATTAATATGGAATTTACAAAAGAACAGCTAATATAAAGTCATAAGTGAACCATATATGATATAATAACAATGAATATGAATTTTTAATAAGTCTATGACATTATTTAAATCATTATACAGGAGGTTTGGATACGTACGGAGCATATCAGACCTAAGGTAAGGGATAATTTTTCAAATCTCATTTTTATCTGAGATTGCTTATTCGTAAGTATTTACTGGGGTTATTTCTATCATCCATATCCTTGTTTTATAAAAGTGTTTTCATGTATGTCTAATGTCCTTTTTACCCATTTTGGCTTTTACTACATGGTATGTATGTAATCTTACTATTATGAGGTACTTTTTGACTTTTCTAGCAAAAGTATGAGAAGAATGTTCTTTTTAACTTATATGGCACGAACGGATTTTTACAGTTTTATAAAGAATTATTTGCACGATTCTTCCTTCAAAATATTTCATGACTATTTTCAACAAAATCTATTTCTTTTAAAATAGCATGACTTTTTGTGAAAAGAAATTGATTTTGAAGAATAAAGGATATTTTCCTCAAGAATTCATTTGAAATGTTTTATCAAAACAATTTTCCATCTAAGATGAAATTATTTCATATTTGTATGTTTTAAGTTTAATGTCTCTATAATTTACATGGTTCACTTTTCTTATGATGAAATGTCCGTTTGTTTTATATGGATTATGAAATGATGGGATGATGTTTATGAAACCCATTTTATTCTTTGGGTTATGATGAATGTTTTATGTTTATTTTGTGGCACAAGTACGAATGATTTCATTATGAGATGGGTGGGACCTATATCCCCTCCAATTCATTGGGTAAAGATTTATATCTCATGAGATCGACATGGCTGGAACGGAAAGTTAAACCAGTTCAGTAATACAGGACTGGAATGAGGAGTGAACTCGATTCAGAAAGGAACTTTGTCCACTAAGATGGTCTTGGCAGCAATGCCTTGGCTAATATGGAAATCATATCATGTTATTAATGGTTTCCATAATTACATGTTTTATTCCCATGCTATTTTATCATTCTTAATGTTTCATTATGATCTATTCCATACGTACTTCCATGTTTTATGTCATTGCTCAATCTTTTGATGTTTAAACATTATGTTCATGTTTTTAAGTTCAAATGTATATGGTATGTTTTATTTTATCCATGCTTACCCTTACTGAGCATTTGATCTCACCCTTTTTAGGTTTTATTTTCCCCAGGATATAAAGAAATGTTTTAGGTAAAAAAGGGGGAAGATCTTTATGGGAGATGTTGAAGATCTTTCACCACGATCAGAATATTACGTTCCATGTTTCCAAAGACACTAAACTATTACGGTCCTTGTGTGTCTATTTTTGTTATTTATTAAGTATTCTGCTAATGTAATGTAATGTTCATGCACGCTAGGCTTCGGGTCACTACATTTTTGGTGTTATAATATGATGTGGGAAATTTATCATTATGTGTCAACATATTTTTGTTTTAAATATGTGAAGTCTTAGAGACAACATACTAGAGGAGTTATGAATCCTATACATATAAATATATGAAATTATATGACATTAATATGGAATTGGTCACTAGATTACCAATGAATCCTTTTTATAATGATGTAATATAGGATTTGTTTTGTCGCCTCACCGAATCATATCATATTCTTGATAGAATATAATTTTTACCTCTTTATCACCTTATAAGAATCTATATTAATGACGTTATAAGTTTTCTCTAACATACCTCATTAAATTGTGTCTTATCATTATCCATGATTTACGTAGATATTCTAGAAAGATATCAAAAGACTATTAACATTGTAATTCATTTTTGAACCTCTAATCACCAAAAAACTGATGGATATCCCAAAAGGACTATTCAAACATTATAAGGAATGTTTAGGTCCTTCTCTCTTGATATTAATTCTTTGTGGGATTAGTATTTTGAATTTTTATAGTTTTAATATAACAAAAATTCCATTCATGTATTCAAATGGAACCATAGGAAACCTTATATACAAAGGGATTTTTCACTTCATCTTATTGTGATAAAGTTAGTTTATGTATTCCTTTTGTCCCAAAACATGTAAAGGAGGAAATGTAAATGGTATTTATTATTCAAACCCAAATCAAATAATATAAAATCAAAAGAAGGTATATGATGACAAATAACGGAATGATTTGGAATTTGAGGTGGGAGATCATTTATATTTAAATTATATGCATGAAAGGGTGTTATAAAGTTCGACATGAAAGGAGAAATAATCCCCAAGTACAATAGACCCTTTTTAAATATTTTAACAAATTGGAGATGTATCCTAACATTTAAAACATTCCAATATATCTCAATAAAATAAAATATGTATACCATATATCATTGGTAAGGAAGTAAATTTCTGAGAGAATGAATGCACTCAACTTCGAAAAATATAATTGTAACATGATCTTTATTAGAGTGAGGATCATATCCATATTCTAGACACTAGAGAACAAGTGTTGACAAATTATATATCAAAACTGCTAAATTTACTTTGGAGACATCATAAGATAGATGACGTGAAGTGGGAATCTAATGAAATTATGATTATTAACTACCAAATCATTTCACAGGGCAACATATTCAAAAAATTTAGGATGAAATTTTTTGATGTAGAAAAAAATGTAACATCTAATGTCTTTATGATATATTTTGTTTTTTAATTTTAATCACTCTGATAGATTAAAAAACCCGAAATCCCACGTCTAAATTAATTTTAATGTAGGATAAATATAAATATGACAATCTATATTATGAAAATTATATGGTTTACAAACTTATAAAATAAACTCATTGGTTATCAATTTATCAGAAATAAAAAATAAAAAACCACAACAAGGTAAATGAATTGTTCCTCTCATTTTTTTAAATGTGAAAAGAGTTTTCATATTTAAAAATTAAATTAATAACAATAGTTGAATTATTTTAATAGAATTTATATATTATATATTTAAAAAAATGTTTAAAATTTTATTTAATATTTTTATTATTCATGCGATATTAATAAATCCATTTGTATTCTTAAAAACATTATATTAATAAAAAGTAATTTCATCATATTTTGAAAATTTACTTTAAAATTACCTTCTAATTATTATAGTTATTTAATTTGTTAATATTTAATATGTATTTTGAATCATCTGGTTTAAAATTGGTGAGTTAGTATATTTTATTTTTAGGCATTACAAATAGTAATCATGGTAAAAATTTTCACTTCTATAGAGGTTAAATTTGGTTAATTTAAGATAAAACTAACTTTGATGGTTAATATATTCCATAAAAAGTCCTATTTTAAGAAATATATTCATCCATTATCACATGAGGATCAAATTATAATTGTTTAAGACATACATCTTGATGAATGATTCTTATATAATATTTAAAGCAAAGAGAAAAACATAATGTCGCTCTCTTACTTTTAAATATCTAATATGTGTCTATATAGGGAAAGAGAAACTTACAAATTAATGTAAACTAATATTTAGAGATGAATAGAATTATTTTCATGATGTAAATTTATTTTTAATTTTTATAAATTAAATTATTACTGTAAATTAAAGTAAACACTAATAAATTATTTATTAAATTAATAGAAAAATAGAAACATTATTTTCAAAATATTTAAATTAATATAATTTTAGTTTTTAATAGAGTATAAATAAATTTATTGATGAATATGATATGATATTATTTTGATAAATAATTTTATTCAAATTAAAACATTTTATTTATGTCGTTTAAGACATATTAAATAAATTGTTTTAAAATTGTCATTAATGATAATTTATCAAAATAATAGTTTAACAAATCATTTAAAGCATTGAAAATGTTTTAAAGTGGTAAATGTGGATAAAATATGGTCCACCATTTCATCACTTTTCCATTTATAAGTCAATATTTCTATTATACAAAAAATTATAATCCTTCAATAGTGGAAAATATGATTCTAAGTTTAATGGTCAAATAAGTTATGTAGGGGTTAAACAAATAAGATATTTTTTATTACACTGGCTAAATCTACGCAATTTTGTTGGTTATCGATATTTAAACCCTTTAATTTCTTATTTTAAAATAAAAATCATTTTGATGCATTTAATGTAAAAATTAATTTCTTATAATTTAATCTTTTATGAAATTTAATGTGTTGACCTCACCTCAATTATAAAAGGGAACATGATACCTTAACCTATTCAAACCTTTTGATACATATAGATTATCTATACCCTAAAATTCTTAATAAAAATACATCCACAAATTTACCATGTTATGTAATTCATAAAAATAAATCCATAAGACCATTAAAAGGATATCAAAAGGAGTTCTTTCAATGAAGAGGTACTCACATTAACTGATCAAATTATTTTTTTAGATATTATTTTCCAAACTATAAATTATTTTTATTTTTTATAAAATAATAACTTCGACATAAGAAATATACATAAATTCTGTAATTATAAAATCAATATTATTAAGCCTTTTTTCATTAAATGGGAGGTGAATGTATCCCTCATGCATATACAAGACTTTCTATATCCATGTTGTGATAAGATTAATTTTCAAAAAAAATATTTCATTGATGGTTATTATAATGAGTTAAATGTCTATATATGATACTTAAAATAAAATGACACTTCAAAAATTATAATATCACATCTTACATGTTTCCTTGCAATTTGTTGGAAAATGCTAATCTCTATTCTTTGTACATATAGACTACCACCTCCACGAAGTGATGTGATTTTTTCCATTTTTGATTGGCATGGATGGTAATAATGATATATTTAATGAATATATTAGATATATGGGACTAAATAATGTTTTTTAATCGATAATTATTATTAACTCTATTGTTTCCATTCTTTTAAATGTGCAAATGACTTTTATGTGTATGTATGGCATATCGTCTATACAAATGGTGTAATTAATTATTCTATATATGTCATTAATGGACCAATCTAAATAAATAATATATATATATATTTATATTATAATTTTTAGAATGTTAGAGATGATTTAAGATTGATAAAAGAAAATGTACCAAAACTGTCAAACCCAGAAAATAAAAAATGATGTGGTTATTTCCTAAAACGGTGATTTTAACCAAGAATTTTTAATAAATGTGTGATAAAATATTATAATTAAATAATATATGGAATAATATATATTATTATGTTTAAATAATATATTTATAATTATTATATATTTTATACATAAGGTTTATAAACCTACAATGAATTTCAAACATGTGGTAATGATTTTTTCATAATCTCATCATTATTGCATATTTTTTATATTTTTGTATCCATTAGAGGAATTATGTGATATTTATTTACTAAAAACAATATATTTGTTCTCCTATAGTTATTCATGGTATTTTTCATTTAATAGTACCATTTTCATCTTTTTGGTACATGAAATTATTGAGGAAATAGATTTAAGAAAAGAGAATTTTATTTCTATCTTTAGTCAAAAGACAATTTTCATTCATATCCATATTTTTAAAAGAATTTTACATAATATTTTAAAAAATCCGAAAATTATTTGTTAAATACATTTCTAAACATGTTTTAATTTTTTATTATTGGTTTTAATGTTATATTACTTCCATTTTATAAAATAGGTACTCTTTGAACTTTTTACAATAGTGTTAAAGGAATGTTTTTTAACTTATACAACATGTTAGAAATTACCTACCACTATGACCAGTCATTAAGTTTAATAACCATTAACTGGTATCCATGATTCTTTTGAAATAATTTTTTATCAAATATGAATTAATTGTTTTTTAAAAAGTTAGTTTCAATGGGAAAATGGTATATTTTTTAAGAATGTTTTAAATGAAATTTTATAATATTTCTATTAAATAATGAAACAATAATAATTTTACTTATGATAAACTAGGGATATGTTTATGTTATACAATACATATTATTTATCCAAATGTATTATGATATTATTAACCAGTTATGTACCATTTTAATACCATCCACCATATTACTCTGGATGGTTTATGATTATTTTTATTGATTGGGAAAATTATTTACATTTCATATGCTTGTTTTCCAGTAAAATTTTGTTTGTTTGTTTAACTTCACACAATTATTATTATTAATGAATTTGAATTAGTATGTGATGGGAAGGTCCCACTATATTCTATTGATTCATTGGTAGGTCTCATGAGACAAATTATCATGGGTATTTTATTGAGGCCTTTCTTTTTTCTGTAAGATGTCTTGGAACACGGTCTCACTAGTGTGTTTAAAATGTCATAATTTTTTAATTCTATTATTATGAGATTAGATATTTTTTTAATTTGACTATTATATTATTTATGATATCCATGGATATGTATTAATCTTGGGTGATTATTCGTAAATAATTATTTTATCATCATAAACTCCTTCCATATTATTCTTCAAGCCCAATTTATTAACTTAATGTAATTTTTTTTGATATTTAAGTATCCATATGGAATATTCCATATATATTCATGTTATCATCTATTTTAAGTGAACCCTTACTGGGAATCAGAGCTTACCTCTTTCTAATGTTTCATTTCCCTATGATTCCAAGAAGAATAATATGATTGATATGAAGGGATATGCTAAAGATAACAATGATGTTCTCAATGAAAATATTGTTTTTTATTTTTTTACTTTATATTAGAAAGAGAGGTTCAAGTATGTATATATTATTACAGTATAACTATACTATTCATTCTTTCATAATGTGATTCCATGTTTATACTAACATAGTATTGAGATAACCACCAACTCTGGTCTATTTGGGTCAGGGTCTTTACTATCAACAAAATAATATCCACATGCAGTGTCTTTCCATGTGTGAATTATTAGGTACAATTATTGTTAAAAAATTTATGATCTATTTGATACTCAACCAGCCTTTAATGTGGTTATTAAACCTATGATTATTTTTTTCATAGCTATACACACTCCATAATTTCCATACAGGTATGTAATTTCTTATAAAACCACAAACTCAAAATATTATCAAGGTTACATGATGGTATCATATACATAGAATTATAACTATATTTTTTATAAATAATTTATAATCCTAATCCACAAAATATCTAAATTATCCCCCAAAAAATAACAAATCCAATCTCTAAAACAAGTTGATCCTCCAAATACCAGCAGTAACAAATCTGGTGCTAGAACCACATTTTTTCAACACTAAATTTTATAAAAAGTGTGAGGAACCCAACTAAACATATAATTATTTTACATTATATTAAAATGGTAAAAATTTCCCCCAATAAACCAATATATAATCCTTTGAATGATATTATTAATTTCATTATGGATCATCATGAAATGAATTTTTTTACAAATCTATTGATTATTTATATATAATTGATAAACATTGGACTCCCTTAAATATTTATAAAAAGTTACACTCATATTTATAATCATGGTAATGGAAAAATTAATAAGGGGTGAACTAAAATAATATATTAATGAAAACATATCAATGTGAAATGAAGGTTTATATTATTAGCATATGAGAAAATGTTATCATGGATGAAATATGTTATTAAAGATAATTTTGAATAAATTATTTTATCCATAAGTCCTCATATATGGACATGTAATCACAAATGAACAAACATGTATCATTAAAAAAGATCATGAGATAATGAACAAGAGAAATGGAGAATAAAAATAAGAAAAAATATATATAAATGTGACACAAAAATAAGAATATAAATCACAACATATTTTATCAGGAATCAATTTTTGTTTCCATTAGTTAATCAATAATTATGTTATACTTCCAATTGTGTTTTAGGAAAGACAACATGTTTTCCATTGTTAATTTATAATCATATATCATTTCCAGTTTTTATCCGATGACTTTTAAAGATTTATCTAACGAATTATAGTGCTATATAGGATGAAATCATCATATAATAAACATGCGTACATATGTGTTCAACATGATGTAAATCATTCATTATTTCAAAAAGAATCAAAGGAAGGAAAATTAGATCCATATCATTTTCAAATTGTATATCATAAACTGAATTCAAATATTTTTTCACCTGCTGAGAACATCAAATCACCCCAAATAAGTATTTCATAGAGGCATTTATCTGGTGATTCATAAAATATAACTCTGTAGGAGTTATATCTTACATATAGGAAAATATAAAAGATAATATGAACAAATAATGCTTATTAAACATTTCAAACATTATACTGATGTAGTGAAATTATGAATCAATATAAAAATTAAATTTTTTAGGAAGGTGACATGAAAATCAATTATAAAACACAACTATTTTTTTCCAAATAATAGAACAGCAAAAAATAAAAAACAACATTCTTTAAAAGTTTCTGAGTGGAATAAAAAAAATAAAAAATGAAAATACTTTTTAATATTTGAAAATTTAATTTCTTAAAATATTCAACAAAAAAGGGTCAAAATCATTGTTACTAAAATAGATAAAGTTAAATTATATGAAAATCATTAATGTAAAGAAATAAAAATAAGAGTGTTGATTATGTGTGAGAGGAATGAAGATTGAAATGGAAGATATAAGGATCATTTTGAGGGAATAGAAATTGTTGACAGCATCATAAAATATTATGAATGAATATATACATCCTTGTAATCACCAAAATAATAAGGTGAAATACCAATATAATATATCTATTGAGTTGATTAAATCATTCTTTTAAAACCATAGTGAAAGAGGAATAATCATGACTCATAAAAATAATTTCATTCAAGAAAACCCTTACATTAAATCATGCTTAACTGAAAATGATATAAACTCCTTCATAAAAGAAATATTAACAACATATTTCATAAAATTATATATTTCTATAAACATTTTGAAACATACTTTATATTTATTTATTATAAATATTTTATTAATTTACATTTTACGTTCATTATCATATGTTATTGTAATTGAACATCTACTAAGTACTAGTTAACTAATGGTCATGTCAATTTAGTTTTATTTATTGAATTCTCATCATTATTAAATATATATATGTACTAAAATTTATTATTTATAATTATTTCTAATTTTAAAATTTTATTTGATAAGAAAATTTGACTTCATTTCTGTTTTTGATTTATATGATGACACTGTATTGGAATATTTAATGAATGTGGAATTTTATTTTAATAAATTTTCTGTGTTAACTATTAGCATTTGAAAACAAAAAATAAATCATTTATCCCCTAATATTTTCCAATATCAATAATAATTTAGTTTCCTTGGTTATTAATGATATAAATTTATTTCTTTTTTCAGGTATGTCGTTAAACCAAACCAAAATAAAAAGATGCAATAATCAGTGGGTGATAATGGTTACATAGTTCATTTTTTTCATAATATCATTTTCAAAAGTTAATAGCGCTATTATTTGTATTTTTTTAATGTGATATAAAGTATTTGAATATCTTTGGGTACATAATAATAATCTAGAGTGATAAATGATACACTAATTATTTATAGAGGTTGTATTTCACACATACACACAGAAGTTGTATTCCTCATCCATAGATCAATGGATGACTGAGAAGAATATATAATTTCCAAATAATAATAATAATGTATTTATATATATTTAATTTTAATAATTTTAATTTCATTTTACATTTATATGTAAATATGAGTTATGAAAATCATTTTTCATATTTATGGTGATTGGAGTCTGTATGTATTTATTAGCAATGTATTTATTTTTTGGCTTTTTTTAGAGGAACGTATAAAAGTGGACCTTCATTATTGCCATAAAGATTCAAAATATGATTAATACTAAAATTATTTTACTCTTGTGGGAGAGGGTAGATGATTAAAAGAATTATATGTGCTCAATTGTGGACATTACCACTCCCCTATTATGTTTTACCTTATTTAAAACAATATTGATCCTTATCATAGATGTTAAGAAATAAAAATTCATTTAGGACAAGGGGATAGAGTTTGAGGAATACTATGGTAGATTTGTTCTTTATATGTTTTGGAATTAGTAGAGAAATATTGTGGGTTGAGGTCTATTTATGAGGGAGATCAATGAAATATTTTTAACAATATAAATGGTATAATCACTATTCAAAGGTCCATTATATCAATAATAGAGCATAATGGAGTGGGGGAATACTTATGGACAAACAAGCCTCAAACATATATTTTGAAACATGTTTTAAAATTTTATTTAAGGATTCTAATCATGGATTTTTCTCATTAGACTATTTTGGTTTCTACAGTGGAAATAAATTTTAAACAAAATAAACTACAATTAATTCCCAAAAAATGGAATTTATTATGCATTTTGGAAATAATGATTCCATATTTTAAACCAAATATTTAAATATTATTTCTATTTTCTATAAAAACTAAGTTCAATGTTACTTTTAATTAGGCCTAAAACTAATATCTATGTTTTGTTAATATTAAGAATAAATGATAGGTTTGTTAAAAAAATGATTTGTGTTATTGTTAATTAAATTAATTGGTTTATTATTAACAAAACTAGAGTGATGTGACATTAAAATAAATCAATAAAAATATTTTATTATGAAACAAATAATTAAAATACAATGAACTAAAATAGATTTTTATATAAAAAATATCACTTAATTTATAAAATGTAAAACCAAGGTTTACTAAATTCAAAATCAAAGATAAAAATAAATATTTTACTACATAAATACATTTTTGATTTTTAATACTATATTTATATTTTTTTATTATACTTACATCATTATATAGTAATAAATGGTATGGTTTTAGTAAGGACTATATAATTCATTATTCAAATAAAAATTAATTATTTCAAAAAAATTCAAAAAAAACATGTAAGGCTATTTTTGGATATATGGAATTAAAAAAATAAGATAATTTTATGAAATTAAAGTGCTAAATGTAATTTTAATTAAATTATAAATATAAATTCTTTTGTGAAAAACAATACTATGTTTAATAAAACCAAATGACACTTGTGTTAATACACCTTTTTAAAAAGTTTCCATGTGGATTTTAAATCTATTGATACTAAAAAAATAATGACACAGATATATAATTCATATAATTTTTTTTTATTATATTAATTTATTAGGGTTTTTTAAGTTATCTGTTTATGTGTGTAAAGATACTAAGGGTGCCATTTATTAATAGATAATGTTTTTTTCTAAATTCATGGGTTTTTGGAAGATTGGGTTCTAGATAATTGGAATATGTTGATATCATAGAACCTAAGAGTATGGAAGGTGGGTTATAGTTAATCATTTTTAATGAATAGAAACCATGGTGGTATTCTTTATATTATTTATTCATTCAATAATGATAATTTCAGTGAGGAATGGAATTTGGTGATTATATGGAGGTGAGAAACATATTATATTCATTATTAAATGAATCAACTTATTCTAGACTTGGGAAACTGGTTCAATTTTTTATGAGGTTTCACATTTAATATCACAGTGTACATATGAAAATTTCATCAAGATCTTTCATATATTCAAAAAATAGAATTTATAGGAAGCTCATATATAATTTCAGTGTGCCTTGTGAGAAATCTAATATGTCATTCAATGAATTGAAAAACTCTTAATTTGGTGTAAAAATAAGTCAATTATTAGCGAGATGTATTTGATAATTGAATATCTATGGTAATGGGGTAGATCAAAATATTAAATTTGAACATGACAATAAATGTTACAAATGATAGGTGAGTTTCATTTGACTTTCATATGAGTTGATAAATCATTTATTAGAAAATTAAAATCATGTATCTAAGAGACGGTTATTATATTTGGGAGGAAGTTAGGGAAATGATGTGTAGACAAAAAAATTATCCTAAAATAAAATATAATGATGTTTTTTGTGTGTGATGGATATGCCTTGGAAATAATGGTTATAGCATATTTAGGATCATTTTGAGGGTTTATATTAAAATAAATATTATTTAAATAAATAACATGTGTGGTAGGATCATATTAGTTTTAGAATCATATCTGATTCATGGAAACATCATTATATTGATGAATTATTAATTGGGTTATCTTCTTATTGAAACATTTTGGATGAGAATCTCGATGATTATGTGTTAGTGATGATCAATGTCATTACAGTTTGGTGATTCTGTAGGAAATTTTAATTTTTTATGTATAATGTGTAGGGGGTGTATTGAGTTATTATTTTAGATTTTAATTCTATGGACTTAATATTAAAATAATGTTGGTTTTATACAATTTGTGGAGAACTAAATAATTTTATAAAAATAATAAAAGTGTTTTGGTGTCCTTGTTACTAATAATTACCTTTAGAATGTCATTATAAAAAATATGTATGGTCACATGGTTCCTTTTGATAGATCTAGGAAGAAGTTTCCCATGGATTTTTTCAACAAAACATGTGTTCATGTATTATTTAACCAAAAGGGAACCATGTTCCCTTACTTGCACATAAGGTTCCATATATATTTTTTAAAATTTTTACATATAATTTATAGAATCTTATATTTAGGTTCATGCCAATTTGACTTTAAAAAGTATATGGGCATGGGGAATATCTATTTAGAAAACTCCCTCAACACATTTTCATTTCACTAAATCCCCATTATTTGATAATTGTTACATATTTTTTTCTATAGTTGGTTAACATAGTTTTATTTTATACATCAACCATGTTTACACTTCTCTCCAACTCCCTAAATTTGGTGATGTTTGGTTTTGGAATTTGTTTCAAATTTCAACATTTCATTTGAAAATCCAAATTATATGAGGGTGATGACTAGTTTGGTTACATGATGGTGTTGAAGTAGGATGAACTGACCATGTTGATCAATGTTTTTCAGGATATAAATGGATTAATGATTCAGAATTTGTATTTTTTTAATATTTAAAATTTAATAATAATTATGAAATTAAAAATTACACCACATTATCATTTTCTGGTTGAGGACTATCTATGAATTTATAAAGTTATATAGTTTGATATTTTAAACACAGGATCCCATTAACTATGTTTTTACAGCTCATGTGTCTTTAGACATAACTGATAATATAATTATAATTATTTAGTAATGTATTGTGATATATTATGTGGGATTCATATAATATACAATTCATAGTGTAAGATTGGATGAGGCTTGGTTTAGTGTGAATAAAGGTTGGTAGCTTTTATATCATGGAAGGTAGTCCATTTATTTCATTACCTTCTTTTTTGAATGTAATTTCTTGAATATACAATCTTGGGATTTTTAATTGGTATATCCATGTATGGATATGTTTGTTACAAATTATATACGAGGTTACAATAAGGGTTTCTATTAGTGACATTGAAATTAAAATTTATATTTTTGTGTTTCAAGAGATACTCGAAGGCTAATCCAACTAGGGGCATCACATTGAGTTATACTTGACAATTCCCCTATGGTATATCAACATTAGTACTATATTATGAGTTTCTGGAGTTGATCCTCTTTGGTATGAGTAAAAAACCAAACAAAAAAGTATACCAATGGCTAGGAAATCTAGTTAGAGTCTAACAGGGGGATTTATGTGGTAAGTGTAGTTCCTCGTACTAGATTAACCATAGGGAGGGGGATGAAAGGTTTAATTTTAAAAAAGTCAATCTTTTAAATTAATCCCCTTGAATATGTGAGGAATATCAATCTATGAAAAAAATATGATTGAACACAACACACAATATATTGATGGTTCACTATAATGGCCCGATCCTTAACATGTTGGTTATTCCCCCTATCTTAGATTCTCCACTATAATATTTTTCTCAATTACAATTATAGATTGAGAGTCCAACCATAACTATCTTGAAGCATAATAGTTTTTTATTCATATATAATCCTTTAGGGTTACCAAAATCCACATTAGATTACTCATGAATCCTCACTTGATATTTCTTCTCCTGATTCACATAAGTGAATTTCTCTAATCCTAAATCCAACAAAGAGATTTCCTCTTTTCATTAAGGCTCGATCTACTACATGATGATACGATGATACTCATCCACGAGATCACTAAATGAAAAATTCATGTGTACCTATTCATATACATTTTCAAAGTTAATGGTTTTATTAAAAAAACATGATCACATATAAGTGATTGGATTCATCAATACATCTATGCTCTATTATTTTTTCCTTAAATAGAAGTTATAGCCTAAATTTTCTGCTCGCAAGAGAAGTAGAAAAATATTTTGTAAAAAATATACAAGAATAATAATTATAAAAATCATCTCATTGTATAAATTTTTAAATTCTCAATCATTATTCATGCTTTCATGTGATAATTCATTATAAATGAAAATTGAAACATAAATATCATTCTCATTATTTTAGGAATGATTTTTCTTTTACCAAATTCTCATGGCCGACTAGGGTTCACAAAAAAATTTAATCTTTTCCATCTTCTAATCCTTTTGTAGATATAGATATTATATTATTATCCTTCATGTAATATAAAATTGTGTCACACAGGTTCTCAAAATTCATCACATATGGGATATGAATTAATAATCACATGAACACTTCTTCTACCTTCACATTACTAGGATTGTATGTGGTATATCCTTCACATGAAAAGAGCTTGTTCATGGGTACATTTTCTAAAAATAATTATGAGACCTCTATAGATCACTAGTTTCTTCTTTGAAAGATAATGTTTCTATATGGCATCCGTCACATAAAAAAAGATGAACTCAATGTGTCTTTTTAACTATCTGATCATGTGACTCAATATTTTTCATAAGACACAAGTTGTGTTTGTGGGATATATAACATGATTGAATCATGTGAACTCTTATCCTTCATTTTAAAGAGTCATGTGATCTCATTATTTTCATCATGAAATTTATTTCATAATAAATGACATTTATTTTTATGTACCAAATATCTTCCACCCTCACACACAACATATATATATATAATGGTATATTTCCACCACTAACTTATAATTAAATTGTCATGTCATATAAAATCAAAGATCCAATGAAGGATTCACACTATTGATGATCATGGGTTATTATTGAATATTGATACATTAATGTTCTCCATGTATTCTGGATGTGACCATGATATCACATAATTATTGGATTTTGTGTCCTAGAACCAACTGTTTCTACTTTGATTACTTATATATTCAAGGTAATGAATTTTAATGAATCATATTATTATGTATTTTTTGTTGTTTTTCATAAATCTAATGTAATAATTTTCTAGAGTATATGTCACATGTATAAGTTTATAATATTGCCCTGCTATAGTGTGGAAATTGAGGTGCTTTGACAATATTCACAAATATTGTTATGTGGTTGGATAACATACTATGATGGGAGACATAGTACAAAGACATTCAAGTGTGAGTGATTCTAAGAATATGAGGATTTTTATCATGAAGTTTGTAATTTGAAATCTCTATGATAGGATATTGTGAGAAAAGACGCACTAGTAAGAGTTTCACATGTTTTGGAGTCATTATATATTTCTCTATATGAGTGTGTCTGATGGTCTTTATAGATTAATATTATTATTAATGCATGTTACAACCCACGTACATATTTGTTTTTTCATAACCCACGATGATAATGGTTTTTGTTGAAGTTTGATACATTAGGTGCGTTACAAGTGACATTTAATTAATGAATAAGATGAGGATGGATTTTTCCCTTACATATTTAATGAATCTAATTTCTTAGACCATTGATTGGATTGGAACAATCACATTATATTTCATGTCCATGGTGTAGCAACATATTTATCTCAGATATTCAAAGAAAGATGTATCGATCATATTAGTTGGTGGCGCAAGTGTGAAACCTATTCAAGAGATATTTTGAAAAAAATTATTATATTATACATTGATCATTCATAAGTGGATGTCAACATTGTGACTTAAATTTCATTCTCTTGTCTTCTTTAACCCATCTCTAGATAGAAATATTGGAATCTATGTATGAATGCCTGATGCCAATGATAAATAACCCTCGTGGGTCACATACTATGTGTTTCTTTTGATATCAATTAAATTTTATTTTAGTTTAATTAATGGAATATACATTATTCTCAATTATGGGGAACAATTTTATTCATGTAACATTGATTTCAAAAATGAAATAAATATTTATTCATCGTATTTGGAATAAAATATTTATTTTATATATTTAATATATTAATAAATATTTTTTATCCAGATTATGAATAAAATATTTATTATTTTGTTTTTTAATAAATTATAGAGGATTTAAAATGGACCAAGATCCATTATGGTGAAAAATATTAATTAACCAGACCATTAGATAATATTTATTATTTTATAACTTCGTAGGTGCCCCAAAATAAATAATAAATATTATTATGTGTCATGTGGTTTTATAAATTTCATAAATATTATTTAATGGCATGTATATAATTAAATAATATTTCAATTTAAATCCTAACACTATAAATATATTACTATGTCTATTGTGTAGAGCATTCCAAAAATTGAGAATTCATGATATTTTTCAACAATAAATACTCCCTAAACTCATCCTCTATCCAATTTTATAATGAAATGTGTAAAACATATTACTTTATGACTGAATAAAGAGTGATCATGAACAAAAAATGCATGACATTCGACTCATTGTGCAAGAACATAGAGATCAAGTGGAATTTCATAAGGATCATAAGAGAACATGTGGACCACCGCAGGAGGGATTATATATTTGGATCCTCACAGCCCAATAAAGGTAATCCAAAAGGTAAGTTTTTCATTATTAGTATTCACCAAGGAAGATGGTTCCTAATACTAGGTAATTAATTCTTGAAATATTAAACAAATTAATTATAAATTCGATGTTTAAGATCCTTAATATTGGCTTCAGACAATGATTATTAAAATAAACATTCTTATATCTACCACTTTTTCACAGTTAAACTACACCCAAAACCAACAATGGTTATCAGAGCGATCACAATTAAAATTAAAATTATTCATTTTTTTATGTTTCTATGTGTAATTGTAGTTATAGTTTCTACTAATGTTAATTTTTATTTAGTTTGATATGAATTAACATGTTATCGACATATTAATCATTTTTTTCAGTGTCTCGTTTTCTTAAATGTTAATAACAAATGCATAATTACCAGAGATTCCATTATGATGTTCCAAATCATTGGTCCGTAAAACTGGGCTACACTACATGCAGTGAGAGCAAAAACTGTATACCCGTGTGCATTGTATCCAGATTCAGTATTAAATTAATTGCATGAAATTATTTTATTACACACTGTGTGTTGACCGGGCCAACCTACCCTGGGTAATGTGGATACTAGGTGTGTAGACAGCATGTACACTCAATGTATTTTCGATGATTTAACACGCTAAATCCCCAATCATGTGACTTGGATATACATCAATCAGGGTACATGGCATGTATCAGGATGTACGTTCCATGCAGTCTCCTCTTAATATGAAAAATTAAAATTAAATTAAATATGAAAATATTAGCATTTAATCTATATTTCATTTTTTGGAACACTATTATATATTTGACAATTTAGTAATGGTCTTATTGAATTTTAAATCCTCAATAAATTTATTATCATTAGTATATCATTACATGTTCCTATCATTTTCTTTCAATGATTTCCATTAATGAGTTGTATCTCCAAATATGGTCAGATAATTATTAATTTTAAAGTTAATTAATTAACTAATTTATTAATTAATTAATTCGGGTTTTAAATATTAAATAATAAAAGAAAAAATATTAAAATGAATGATAACCATATAATTTTAGTTATCGGTTGCATGTTTGATTTTTCATGAGATTGACCAAGATTTATTTATTTGTTGGATGTTTTAGTTAAATTTTCATGAATGAGTATCAAATTATTTAATATTAAATTAAATGATGGACTATGATTTATTCCCCCCTCTATTATTATATAGTAACTATGTGTCTATGGATATTTATGTAATCCCCCTTAACTAATCCTTTGGTTCCTCAATCATGCATGTGAGTAATAAATATTTATAATTAATGGATCATCCCAAGTTGTGTGGAGGTTGTTCAAGATGAAAAACATAATGATTCTGACCTAGTTGATACAAGGATTGATAGGTGGAATGCGGTAACTCATGCCATGATCAATAATAAGAGTTATTTAAACTATGTCAATGGTTGATTTAATGCCTTCTAATTAAATAAACCATTAGACAAAGCTAATAGATGGGTCATTTTATTAATTAATTATTTTTATCTATGAAATAATTTATTTTATGGATGCAAGTACGTGATCACAAAAATAAATAAATAAATTTAAAAATATGGAAATCAAATAAACAAATTATGGGTAATTTTTTTTAATCCAAGACGGTTAATTAATTAAGTAACATCCACCTAATATTAACTACATGTTTAAGGGATAAAAAAATTATGCATAATAAATTAATATCCCTAAATTAAATATTACGGTAAACTAAGCCTTCTATTACATGGTTTGTAATGAAACCTTAAAACTATGTGTATTACATGGTCAATTTCTAGACACATGCTTCTATTGGGGAGTTTTCAATAGTGTTATGGGTTGACTTAACCAAAATTGAATTTATTTTAATGACTAGTGTCTATTCAATAAAAATTTGGAGGAATGTGTTGAGGAAATATATGTCATGATTTCAGGATAGGGGAATCCACTCAATAGATCAATAATATCCATGTTCAGATTTAGCAACAGCACCTACCCAATTAATTTATTATGGCTTTTATGGACAATGTAGGGATCATTAATAATATTAATGTGGATCATTTCTACTAGAATTTTAAAAAACTATATATTACAATTAAAATGGGGAGGGTTATTAAGCCTTGAAAATAAATAAGCATATTTCATAAATAAAAAATAATAATTAATTTACAGTATCTGGCTATATTTTTAATCAAGGATTGTAATAATAATATTCTTTTTTTAATGGTAGAGTAAAATGAGAAATTCCTAATCCACATTATCTTTATGGTCAATATTAGTGAATGATAACCAAAAAATATGAAACAATATCCATTTGTGGTTTAGGTGCCATTAGGTTGTGCTTGAAATTAATAGAAATCTTATATACTGGAATCCTCAATTCCATATCCGCCACCTAAATATCTATGTGTTGAGGAGAAATTTATCTATATAAAAACTTAGCGATGTGGTTGATGTTAAATGTGTGATCCTTTGATCGATGTCTAGTGAACTAATTATGCCTCGTGAAAACATGGATGTGTATAAAATTAGTCTTCACCTCTATGGTCTTTACCAAGAGAGAGATAGACATGGACAATTTGATATATAAAATGAACGACTTCAGAGAAAGCATGGAGAGGGTTCACCAGCTGGGAGATGTGTAATCATTCTCATTAGCTAAATTGGGCTTTATAGATTCTATGGTTTAATCTCCCCATTGAATTGGGCACCCACATCTTGATTTCATCACTTCCTTATATCTTCTACATCATTATTGTGAATTTTAATTTGATAAAAATTAAAAATACTCTACAATATCATCTTACTCTTATTCTCCAAGTAGATAAGGATAGGGCGCATGAAAAACCTTATATCCATATGGTGAATAAATGGAAAATGAAATCGAAGAGATGTAAGCCAAAAGTAAATTAATTATCTTCAAAGAAGTGGAATATCCAGGTGAAAGAAATGAGGCACGATGTATTCTATTTCAAAGATGGTATGAAGGGGAACTGGTAGACAAAAATCCACCCATCCAAAGAAGAAAATGGAAGCTTCAAGTCTGTTTGTTATTGAGTGAAATTTATCTATTTCTAAAAATTTGGAATTAGATACATATTTTGGTGCTTTCATATGTATTCAAATTTAGAACCAAGTATGTTCAGAAATATTGTTTGTGGAGGGGAAGATCATTCAACATCCAATGGATGAAAATTTACTGATGTAACTATCAGGGAAAACCAATTCACATTGCTCACTAGAGTATTCTTAGTTTTAATGCGATGTTATTATGTGACTTCAGTTTCCAAAAAAGAAGATTATTTTTGTAACCATACATGATATAGAGGGATTTATTTTCAAATATTGTAATAAAGGTTTATTATTTTATATATATATCATTATTTATGGTATGTATATTTTAAATAATGGTCTTTATGTTTTGGAATACTCAATCCAAATAATGTCAATACAAAAAAAATTTACAACACATGACTCATACTACACTGAACTCTGGAATCACTGGCTAAACCATGTAAATGATAATAGTGTGATTAAATTACATCAGGATGAAAATTTAGATTCCTTTCAACTAATACCAATTGGTTTATGTCATGGATTTTTACAAGGAAAAGTTACCAAATACCCATTTAGTGGGAAATGTTGAAGGGCTAAATAGCTTCTTAAATCAGTTCAATCCGATGTTTGTGCACAATTTCCTATTGAAGAAAGGGGTAGGTACCCATACATAAAATCATTTACTAACAATTTTAGTAGATATGGATATGTCTGCATGATGAGGTATAAGTTATATTCTTTTGATAAATTCATGGAATTGAAGAATGATTTTGAGAACTATATTGGTAAGATGAATAAGAAACTATACCAAGGCCATGGTGCAGAATATCTTAATAAATACATAATTGATTACTTACTATAGTTTGGGATCCTATCTCAACCCAATCCTCCTTATACGCATTATTGGAATGGTGTAATTGAAAGGATGGACCACACCATGTTAGACTTGTTGAGATCAATGATGAGTCATGCATGTCTTCAATTATACTTAGGGGGATACAAGTTTAAAAAAAATATTTATACTAAAATAAAGTCCAAATAAATTGATAAATTGTATTCCATATGAATTCTATATTGGAATAAAAAAACATCTTGTCAAAAATAAATATACCTAGACCGAAGAATTTGTTAAAGCCTATTCAGGTAACATACATACACCATTATTCCAAAAGTGTACATTAATAAGATTCCCTATGAAAACAAGGGGATATTACCTATAGTACCCCTCATATGAAAATTAAAGGAATGAAATTTCATATCACTTTAGAGGGATAAAATATCAAGCAGATATAGTGGGACTAGGATAGAATTCAATGTTGTGACAGAACAATTTATACAAGAGTTAGTACTAGAACATTTTCCAAAAATCCCCTTAGAAGATGAAACTGTCCTGAAGGCAAAAGTATTTTTTTGAATTATAAGAGATTATACAGAACTAGAACATTGCAGTTTTCATGTCACTGTGGATGGTGACTAATTATTTTTTTATTATAATGACCCTATAAAATATAATCAAGTGGTAAGTGGAACAAATTTTTCCAAATTAAATGTAGCCAGGAATTATAAAATGGATCCCATATACCAAAACCAATTTTTTATTTTTCTATATCCTCAAATATATTTAAATCCCATTGGTTCCAAAAGGTAATTTTAGATGAATCTAGAAATTGAAGGACATGTTAGTACCTATAAGGTGTGACTGGTTGCATAAGTGTTTAAATACCATCAATTACTTGACTACAAAAACTCCTTTTCACCATTTCCAATGCTGAAATCCATCATAATTCTACTTGAATATCAATTTACTAGGAATATGATATTTCAAAAATGGATTTCAAAAATTAATTCCTTAATAGGAACCTTCCATAAGATGTGTATGTGGCACAACCCAAAGGGTTTTCAACTCTAAAGGATGCTAATTAGATATAATAATTGAAAAACCACACTTATGGATTAATGAAGTAATCTTAGACAAAGAAAATAAGTTTTGATGAATCTATAATGGGATTTGGTTTTAGAATGAATGAGTGTGATCCTTTTGTAAAAAAAATGTTTTAGTTGGATTACCGTTAGTTTCATAATAGTATATTTGGATGAAATATTATTCATTGGAAATGAAATACCATTCTAATAGTATATTATGATTCTGATGGATAAATTATTATCTCTGAAGGAATTGGGTGAAGCAGTATATATGCTGGAGATCAAGATCCATCATGATTGGTCCAAGATTTTTCGGGGCCAACATTAAAGTACATACAATGAAAAGATACTGAATATATTTATTATGGAAAAATACAAGATGTGATTGTTACTTGAATAAAATGGAATTAATAGTTCTAGGAAACATTTCCTTAAAACATGGGAAAATAGAAGGGAAATGATTCTATATGCATCATTGATTGAGATAATCAAGTATGTTATGATATGTAGTGGGTAATTGATGATATGAATTGAGTGTGGTAGAAAGTTATCAAGATGATCCATGTGACCGCTATTGTATGGTTTTCAAGTGTATCCTTATGTATCTGATTTGAACTAAGGATATGTTCCGAGTATATGGATGAGATGAGGAACTAGTCATGAGAGGATATGAATATGATAGTTTTTAAACTTATCAAGATGGAAAGAAGTCAAAAAAGGATATGTTAATAAATATATGAATTAATTTGATAACTATGAGACTTAAATATTCTAGTATGAAAAGAAATATGGACAAATCCCCATTTAGTGGGAATAGTGAAAATGATAAAGATATGCAAGAATTAGTTCATACTAATGTGTGTGGTATATTTCCTATTGATTCAAGGTATGGGTAATCATACATAAAAATACATTTCCTCCTTATTTTAGTAGATATGGATATTCCTTGCCAATCATGTCATAGTCAGATTATTTTGATAAATTTAGGAGATACAATAATGAATTTTACAGCCACCATGGTAATAAGATTAATAAAATTCACTCGGACTATGGTGGAGAATGTAAAAATAATATATTCATTGATTATATATGATATTTTATGATTTTATCTCATATCAGTCCTCTATATATGCCACATTGTAATGTTGTCAGAAAATGTAAGATTCACACATTCTTAGACATGGTGAGATCGATGACGATTCAAGCGAGTCATCCATTATTCTTTTGGGGATACAGGTTATAGAAAATAAAATTCATACTCAATTGAGTGAAAACTAATGAAACAGAAAGTATATTATTCCAATTATAGAATTTAAAGGAACACATATTGTCCAACATACTTGTGTGGGGTCATGAGTAATTTGATATGTCCAATTTAGGTAACAACATTTCACCATAAGTCACAAAGTGTATCTTTATAAGAGATCCTAAAGGAAAAATGGGATACAAACAAATAAAATAATTCATACTGAAATGTTTTTTTTTTGAAAATGTCCCAAAATTTTATAAGATGGATATTGTCTCTAAATGTTATAGTGTGTGTCAGATAGACATCGATGAATTCTAGGATCAAGATACATAATACATTGCGCAAGAAAAAATTCCACAAAGCCCTATGGATGAAGAAATTATTCATGAGACACAATTACTATGTAGAAGTACATGAGAGGTTGGAGAACCACATCTCTATGGTTTTCTAGTCACTGAGGATGTTAACTCAGTATTAGTTGATAACAACGATCTTATAACCTATAAAGATGTATTAAGTGGAAAAGATGTTTCCAAGTGGCAAGAATCCAGGAATTATGAAATGGATTCCATGTACCAAAAAAATTATATATTCTTTATACCCTCTAGTATATATAAATACCATTGGTTGAAAATGGGTATTGAAGAAAAAAAATTACATGGAAGGACATGTCATGACCTAAAAGGAATGACTAGTTTCATAAGGGGTTAACCAAATTCAAGGCATTGACAACGATGAAAAATTTTGACCTTTTTAAATGATTGAATCTTTTAGAACAACACATTCCATTCTGACATTACATGGATATGATATTTGGGAAATGGTTTTAAAAATATACTTCCTTAATGGGAACCATTTAAATGATACCAATATAACATAGACCAAATTATTAGTGACAATAAAGGATTACTAAATTGTATGTATGTTGAAAAGATCCATTTAAGGATAAATTAAAGCATATGTGTCATTAAAAACTCATTTCTATGAGGCTATAACATAATTTTTTTTCATAAATAATGAATGTGAGATGTGTGTCAATTAGAAATTTAGTTGGAGTGAAATAATTTTATTAATAGTATATGTTGATGAAAAATTACTCAATGGAAATGAAATACCAGTCTAATAGCCTGTTAAGTAATGGTTGAGTAAATTATTCTCTATGAAATACATGGGTGGGGATTCATATATACATAGGGTCAAATCCATCGTGATATATCAAAGTGGTACCTTGGCCTCAGTCAATGTGCATATTTTGAAAAGATACTAATGATATTCATTATTGAAAAATACAATAGAGGATTAGTTCTAGGAACACATAGAATTCAACGTTCAGGGAAAATGTATCCTCAAACACATGATGAAAGAATAATAATGACAAGGGTTCTATACAAAATAATAATTGGGTTTTTCATGTACGATATGTTATGTAATGCACTAGATATCTACTATGAAATAAGTGTGGTCGGAAGATATCAAGCTGATCCAAGTGACTGTCATTTTATGGAAGTCAATACTATAATTAAATATCTGAGGTGTACAAATGTTAAGTTCCTAGTTTATGGAGAAGATGGGGAACTATTCATCAAGTGATATGAAGATGATATTTACAAGCTGATCATGATGGCACAAAGTCACAAAAGGGATACACCTTAACTTTCAATAGAGTATTGGTGGGCCAGAAGAGCTCAATACAGGTTGTGGTTGTAGATTCTACAATAGATTTTTAGTATATTGCAGCTTCTAAAGAATGAAAATATTAATTATGGAGGCCCAACTTCATACATAATATTTATGTTGTATCTAGTAGAAAATAACATATCATAGTTAATTATTATAATACAGTAGTAGTGGCTCTTGCAAAAGAGACAAGGAAACATCAATAGACATAGCACATACTTTCTAAGTGTCATATATTCAGGGGTTTTTCTTATAGAGGTGAAGTTGCACTGGGCATTATATCCATGTATGTCAACTTAGTATACTCCTTTTGAAATCCATGACTCAAAAAAACTTAACTATCATGTGACTTCTAGCGGACTGATGGTCATAAGAATTGGATCAAGTCCAAGTTGGATTTTGTTGGAGTTGGTGTCCTAGGACCAATTTTTTTACATTTATTATAGGTATATTAGATGTATTAAATATTAATAAATCTTCTTATTACATATTTTTTGTTGTTTTTCATGACTCATATGTAATAATTTTCATATATATATGTCACATTGATAAAGTCAAAGATGTTCCCCGCAAATATTTGAACCATTTGTGTCATAATGATATTCCCAATTAATATTTGTTTGTTGGATAAAATAATATCATGGGACACCTAGTACCTAGACTATCAATTGTGAGTCCTCATAAGAATATGGGGCTTTTTTTTTCATGATGTTGTCCCATGGAAATCACTGAGATTGGAGATTATGAGGACAGATCCACCATTTGGAATTAATCATTTTTTGGTGCCATTGGATATTCCTTTCTATCAGCATGTCTGATTGTCCATGAAATTTAATATTATTTTTAATTCATGTTACAAAATTATTGCTTTCAATTATTTCTTAAACCCTGATGATAATAGCTCATGGAGATTTTGGATATTTTGGGTGAGTCACATGTGACATGCCATTAATGAATAAGTGAAATAATGGTTTTTACCTTAAGTATTTATGGAATATAATATCTAGGAACATTGATTGGAATATAACCTTCACAGTAAATTCTATATCCATAGGGTAACAATGTGTTTCTTTGAGATAGTAAATTAAATACATATCAAGAATATAGGTTGGTGACATGTATATAAATCTTTATTGACAATATATTGTGAAAAATGGATTATATGATAGAGTGAGTGTTCATGTGTTGTCTTAAATGTTGCGACATTATTTTCATTCGGTTAAGTTCCCTAACTTGTTCCTAGAAATTAATATTGGACTTTAGGCCTTACCTCCTAAATTAAATGATAAAAAATCCTAGAGGGTCACACACTAATTATTTTCACTAATCTAGATTAAATTCTAGTTGAGTTTAAGTAATGGAATAAATATTATTATCAAGTCCAATATATAATTTTATTCAAGTTATCTTGATCACATAAATTAAATAAATATTTATTCTCCAACTTTTTAATAAAATATTTATTCTAACTATTGAATATTTTAATACATAATTATTCATATGATTATGTGTAATTTTTTTTATTCTGTTGTTCAATAAATTATTGAGTATTTTTAATGTACTAAGACCATATCTAATGAAAAATATTAATTAACATGTCATTATATAATATTTGTTATTTTTAATGTTTGGGAATGCCTAAAATTAATAATAATCTAATTATTTTCATGTGTCAGGGGGCTTATTAATGGAAAAAAAATTATTTATTGGCCATTATTCATTTAAATAGTATTTTAATTTAAATCTTAACCCTATAAGTAGATTTTTTTTCTATTATGTAGAGAATTAGAAAAATGGAGATTTGAGAAAGTATACACACAATGAATTATCTTCCAACTCCTCTTTCATGCTCAATCTCTTGAATGAGAAGTGCAAGAGAGATTTCATCAAGACCAATGAATGAAATATCAGTAATGAACAACTCAAGACATTAGACTCTCTGCACTAGCACTTGTGGATCGAGTGCTGTTTTTTAGAACAAAGGATAATGATTGGATCATTGATGGTGGGGATCTATCCTTGGATCCTCATAGGTGAATAAAGGTAACCAGAAAAATACTTTTCAGATTATCAGAATTTACCAACAAATAAATTTCCAAATCCTGTATATATATTTCTCCAAATATTATATAAATTAATTTTAAATTTGGCATGTAAGATACCCTCTCTTGATTTTAGGAAATGATTATTAAAATAAATTCTTATATATTTCCTAGTTCTGCACGCTTCTACTACACCCAGAACCAACAATGTTCACTTCACATTATCATGTAGAGTATCAGTCCTTTAAGTGATATTTATTCCTCCAGGAAATGAAAGCACTATAATATGGAACATTCACACGATGATATAAATTTTGTTCCATGCATGATTAATTCACATGATATTTTACATTCCATTATGAGACATCTCTCGATATTGGATGATATTCATCCTACTATAGTGTAATCAATGAAAGATCAAATTATGGAATAATATAATCATCTCCCATTATAATATTAGTTCTTTGAGTGATGGAATGCATGAAAAATGATGTTGCAAGCATGGAATCAATATTTTGTGCATCGCTACATGAGATTGATTTGATCAGTGGACATGGAGAAAGGAAACTTATCCCATATTAGAATAGAAACACTAATTTTTTCAACATCATGTGTATAAATACTGATAGTCTAATTATGAAAATGAATAATTGTTAGCTTGGATCATATGGATTAAATGGATATGCATATATGTGTAACATTTTAAATGCATGAACATATTTACTCATCTCCTCTGTCTCACATTGAAATTTCCTTCAACTATGTGAAACATTATAAACATCATCATGTTGTAAAAAACATAAGACACAACACTATGGTCAGCCCCGAGATACATTGTACACACTTCAGCATCACGTACCGATGGATCCCCACACTAACCCACTAGCACATTCCAAAACCCATTCACACTTCCTGTGTGAACTCCTCTAGGCCTTATACATTGGTACACTTTCTTACCTCCATGTAATATGGTGTGTGATGGATCCCTTGGGCATGGTAAATTTCTTAGTCCCATATATCCTTTGTTTTTCATGGACTTTGATGGATTGTGTGGTGGGTCATTATTTTTAATATATCTACCAGTGTAAATATAAATATTGTACGTTTGAAATATAATATGATAACACTATCAATCATCCATAAATCCATCCTCATATTCCTTCATCATGAAATTATATAACCATAATTTTCATAGACTTAATAATATTATAGTCATTATAAAAAGTTTATTCACATACTTTATTCATGAACATTTTCACATATGTATGCAAAAAAATATATCACATGGACTTCTTCTAATACTCTTCATTAAAATAAATAATTGAATCACCAATAGAAAAAATTATGAAAACCCTATAAATTGACATTAACATTGGGAAGTAGTTATAAAATCATCACATTATTATCATGAATGATTTATCAAGTTTGAAATCTAATTCCATTAAATTAATCTATAGAAATTCTCTAAGAATCACCTTTTCCCTGTATCAACTTACTAAAAAAAACTAACAACTCATTGACATAAAAAAAACACTCAGACAAAAAATCTACCAGTTTATATTTATTTATCATTATCTCTTCTCGTATTTAAATGACAATATGTGTTCTAAAACATTATCTCCCTTATTAGCAATAAAATTTTAAGTGTATGTGGTGATCTTTTCAAATAATTTTTGTTCTTAAATCACTTTCATCTCCATTATCGGATATTTTCATGATCCCTTTTAAGAGAGGGATAATCTCACATGATTTTATTTGAAAATAGCCTTTAGTTATGAAACTCAAATTATATATGTGGTGCATGGGGTATGAAATAGGAGAGATATAACCATGTTTCTTTACTATAAATAAATAACCATTCATGAAAATACATTCTCAGAAATTATAAATTTTCATTTAAGGGGTTTGAAATCATCAGAATTAACAATGACATTCTATATCTGGCATATAATTAAACAAACAAATCATGATTTTTTGGTGAATAATATATCACCCCCTTTTTTAATATATTTTTATCAACCATGACCTTCCTCATAACTGATATTATTAATATAATTCAGAATTAATGATGAATGTTTGATTGAAATACCAGAACATCCAATTTTATAAGGTTGTTCACCTGCTACACATTTATTATATAGTGAAAATATTATATCATTGACTAACAAATTATACCCATAAAGGGATTAATCCAAATCTTTAAATTCCTTACATGTTAAAAAAACAACATATATTCATATGTAAGGGAATAAGGAAGATTATTTGTGTTTTCATGAAGTTACATTTAGGTTGAGATCTACCTTTCAACCTGAGCCATTATTTTCTATAAATTTTTGAATACATCTCATCAAAATTGGTTGGATTAAATTTTTCCACCATATTTTTATAGTAATGTGATTCCATTTATATTTAGTGGATTTTTAATCTCTAATTTCATTGCCAATTTAATTTGACAAGGCCAAACACCTATGAATTATTTTCTAACATTTTCTACCTTCTCAAAATATTCACATGACTTTCCACTATTTTTAAGTTTAATCTGCCTCTATTTTTCATCATTTAGAATATCTCCTATAAATCATGTCTTGTATTTTCGATCTTTGTGACCATTTTTATTACATATACCATGAACTTATTTTCAACAATTTCATTTTTATTTCTTGGAATATTGGATGAATATATGGTCATACCATTTTTTCTCTATGATCCTAATCTCATGTATTCAAGATGACAGCCCCTTAATTCATTCATGTTTCCTGGAAATGACTTTTTATTCCAGTAAGAGTAGGTTATGTGAAAATAAACCCCATAGCATCATAAAAAAACCTTTGAACCTAAATCATTCACATTGATATATATTCTACCTAGATACATCTTATTGGTTTAAGCATTAAAATAGAGTGTTTATATAGTTTTAGTAATTTCCATAACACATTGCATTCTCTAACAGATATAGGAGAATATATATAACTTATCTAATTTGTAATAGTTTGTTCAAAAATATTTTTATTTTTACCACATCTCTAGACTAACATTCCACCTTATATTATTTCCATTCTTTTTGTTTTGGTATTCTATTCACATAAACATTTGTTTATTACTAATAGGTATATATCATCACTAATCAAAATATTGACCATATCTATTGTATTACTCACTGAAATATTGAAGAAATTTAAATCTATTATTTGTCTATAAATTTATTTTTTGTGGGTTCTCTTACATTGATGAAGGAATTATATAATATTAATATTTTCTTCCCATAATGGTAAAACATATTGTATTTTCCTAAATTTTCAAGTAATTATAGAATTACAAATCATTATTCTAAAAATTCCTACATTTCCAAAAAATAGTCCATAGATCTCATTATCTTCATTGTTAATTTTTTTTCTATATTTCAAAAATTGTGTACCATTTAATTTTTGAGTGAAAACACCTATATTTTAGAAAATTATTAAGAAACATATATTCATGTTTCAATTCACATCCTTCATTAATGTTGTGGGTTTTTCATCATTCTCGACCATCCATGATTTATGAGAATTTTGTTCAAACTTATAATAATATATGAATCAAAAATGGTGCGATGATAGTTTCTAGGCTATGGGATAACTTCTTCATGGATAATACATCCATTTTATTACAGGATGATCATAGTTTATTTATTATATCATGGAATTCAATAGAAATGTGTCTGGAAGAATCACTTCTTCATAAATTATTTAATGTTTTAGATTTTATTGAATCTTGATTATTAAATCTCACCTCCAGCTCTAAACACTTCATGTTGATGGAGATTTTGTAATCTTTTACTAATCTCTTCTTGTATTCATAGTCCTCATATATCTTATTTCTTCTCTCATAGGATAGGTTTCTGATTCATATATATAATTGTCAATTTCCTTTATCCTATTATCCTTATCCTCCAATTGGACATCATGGAAAACCATATAATTTTTTTCAATTTTTCAAATTCCAAGAAATATTCAAGAAATACAATGTCAAATAAATATTTCTCTCAAAATAATATTTTAAATTATTTAATAGATTTATCATACCATT
This sequence comes from Viscum album, assembly GCA_963277665.1. NCBI lineage: Eukaryota > Viridiplantae > Streptophyta > Magnoliopsida > Santalales > Viscaceae > Viscum > Viscum album. The sequence goes on from OY728121.1 coordinate 1,794,028,571, forward strand.
CAATGAAAATAGAAATTTTTTTATTCAATTCATTCACACGTTTTCTAATAGAGTTGCATATGAAAATGATTTTATAAAAAGCCACTTACATTGAATTAGCCTCTTCTTCCAGCTTTAATTTTCCTTATTAATGACCATTTATTCCTACAAAAATATTTTTTACTTAATATGTTGGTCTTATCTTAAATTTTTTATTGAATATTTAATTAATATTACAATGTTATCCATCATTATCACATTCTGACTAGTCTTCATCATAATAATCATAATAAAATGTTTTATATTAAAATATATCATTTTTATTACATTCACATAATGATATCTATTTTTGTATTGTAATATTCATATTCATCCTTCTTACCTATCACTTTTTCCATTTTTCTTTGTGTTATTAGAAATTTCTAGATTAATATCCCCACTAGTAGAATTAATTTTCTCCATCTAAGGTATATTAGTCATTTTATAAAATTATACCTTCATAAATACATTCTTAGATCATTATAGGGATCTAGCGGTCTGATGCCACAAATATTCCAAAGGATGGATGGGCATCTTATGCAGGTTAAATAGTGGTTTAAATTTTATAAATTGTTTCTTTTAAATTATTCCAATTAAAAATTTTAAGGTTCTTCATTCACTCAGTAAAATCTTATATTCACAATTTGTATGTATACATAATAATGGAGAGAAAAATACATGATATTTAAATGGTCTAGTAAAAAGATATCCTCATTTTAATGTTCGGTATTCCCCCCGACATGTATAATTTATAATAATCTTATTATATATTGTAATAGTTGATTTATATTCAAATTGTATCTCTATTGAATCCTCTTAAGAGTTTATTTATATTGTATCACATAGTTTTACCAGATCCCTCACTCGACCAATTCAGAATCAATGCTAGAGACTTCTTTTCGTATGTCACAGAGGATACTTCTTCGGATCCCAACTACAATTGGGAGACTTTCCATATAATTCAAGGATTTAACCCTAATAAGATGATCTATTGATATTCCTCCATGACATTTTTGAATATGAAATTCTCAGACTCCTTTTTAATTACCTTTTAAAATCATATAGTTTTTATCAATAAATTTTGATTGTGTATATATGATCAGTTTCCCCTGAAAAACAATACGTGGGCCATTATTCATTCTTATGATATCTTAGAATCAATTTTTATGTATTCAAGAGATACATATTAAATCTTCAATAATAGTTTATTCAATAATAATACATGTAAAATGCATCAAAATGACTTCCTTATTTAATTCTCTACCATTATTTATGCATCCATGTGATAATGAATTGATCATAAAAAATTCATATATATCATTATAATTATAATTATGTTATTCAAAATATCAATTCAATTAATATAATCTAAAAATATTTCAATAACCCTTTAAATTTTCACTTTTAATTTTTATTTCCAACAACATGATGGTTATCAAATGTGATACATAGTTTTCATGGAATGCATGCATTTCATGATAGTATTGTATTCTACATTCATCATGTGGAAAACTAGGGCTAATGAAATATACCTTAATTGACATAAAATAATAAAATAAATGATCAACATATTATCTTCTTATGCTTAAAATAACATAACATGCTATCTTGTGGTTTCTGGAAATTATTCTCCGAATAGAATCGTATGAATGATATTGTGAACCCTTATACCTTCCTCACATGAAAAGGATTGTATACTTTATCTCTTTTAGGTAAAAATATATTATCAATTTTTAAAGCCTCTCAAAAAATTACTGAGACTTATAAGGATCACAATATTTATATTCTTAATACAATGGTTGTTTGTGGTATATTTCACATGATAAGAGATATCCACAAGGTTCATTTCACATGATCAAATTACACAAGCCTCTTATATATCACGTGATATAGGTTGCTTCCATAGGTCACATGATGTGATTATATCATGAACACTATTCTCCTTTTCATGAATGAATCATGATAGATCCATTTATTATTTGAGTACACACTATTTCAATGGGAAATAATATCTCTTTTTAACTAGAGAACAATAACCACCCATGCATCCAACATATATTTATATAAGAATAATTCCTCTAACCTCCTTCGATAATAGTTTTGAATCCTATAAAATTGAAAATTCATGGATTGTTCAATACTTCTAATGATATCAGGATATAAATGAATTCCAAGACATTAAACGTTTATAAGAACTATTGAGGGGATCATATGATCGAATGATTGCTTCACATGACGAGGAATCACATTGGTTCTATAAATGTTAATCTTTCATTCATGTGACTAAATATTTAAATAAATAAAATTCACACCAAAAGAAAAAATAATATTCATTACCTGATCACTTTACTCAATTTTCTTCATTTTATCATGTGATTTTTATTTATCCTAGTTGATGTTCTCCCTATTATCACGAAAATCATCAAATATATTGTGATGATATTATGGGATCATTTCTCTTGATTTTCATGGCACTTTGAGTCAGGGAAGGCATGAAAAAAAAAGATTCATTAAGAGATTGGGGATTACATAACTATATTATTCTCGTTTACCTGATCAGTGTACATGGAAGAATAATGACTGTCGTACACTAGAATAGATATGTGTGGTTATCTTGAGATCTCACATATATGTCTCAAAAACCAAAGTATATAGATGATGAATCAATGGTTCATATTATATTGATCAAATGATTATTCTTATATACATAACTATTTGAACAAATGAGAATTACTCTGCATAACTATTATAACACATATAATTTCATTTTGATAGTCTGAAAGGTTATAAAAAATAATTTGTTGCTACCACCTCAATCCATTGAATTGGGGTCGGCCCCTTATTAAATTGTACACACCTGGGACTCACATATTGTCCCTCCTTAAACTGGAATAATGGTACTATCCCAATCCCATTTTTTCATTAGTTTTCCCTCTTTTAGACCTTATACGTGGTCCCACTCTCCTTCTACAATTCTATACGGTCAGTTCTGGATTACTTGTGTATGGAAGAACTCCTACTCCCACAAATATTTGGTTGAGATTAGCCTTGGATGGATGGTTTGGATAGTCTTTATTAGAAACAAGTACTCTAATGTACACAAAAATATATTAATCATGAAATATAATAACAATCCTTCATCAATCGTTCCTGATTCCTTACTCAACATTCTTCATCAGGGACGTATGTAAAGTTAATTTTCCTAGATTTCAAAACATAATATTCCTTCTAAAAAAATATTCATATATTTTTTTCATGGAATAATTCAAGTCCTTATGTAATAAAATTTATTTCCAAACATCTTAAAATTATATTAACCCTAAAAAATGGATTTACCTATTAATAACATTATCACAGAATTTCTCTTGTATTTAACATTGGGTAATAGTTCATCAATAATCACATTTTCAACATGTATAATTTATCAAGTATGACAACAAATTCCAATATATTAATACATAACATGTTTTCAAGAATCACTACATCCCACTATCATCAAACTAAACACTTATTTACTAAACATTGATAAAAAATGAAATAATTGGGAAAGTATTAAGGTTTTTGGTTAATATATTGGGATCATGGAATCCCATAAGGGGGAATATAATGATGGTAATGGATATTGGGGACCTGAAGAAATAAATTAGACTTAGTTTATTTTGATGTTTGGATTTATTATATTTTTTCAAGGATGTGTACACTTATCAATAATCTTTTTTTAGAACAATGTAATGGAATAGTGGGATATATTTTTATACATATAAAACATACTCATTAAAAGTGTAATTAAGTTATGGGACACAATGTCCTTTTGTAATAAACCGTATATGGATTATAAAAAATTGATGAATGTCCTACCTTATAGTTAGTGGGATCGATATACATATATTATGTTTTCCCCTAATAAATATGATATGGTTGCATTGAAGAAATATGTAATATTTTGAAATAAACATAAGATGGTTCTGTTCTAATTAATGATAAAATAAGGATCTTAGGTTCGTCCATTTAGAAAAAAATGATATCTCCTTATCTGGTATAAGTGTAGGTAGTTCATTAAAAAATGCTTAATCAGTGAATCATGTTTGGTTGTTTTTTAATATCCATAGAGATTTGGATCCACCATGGAAATGGATATCGTTATATGATATGTGTATTATTTTTCATTGTTTGACATGAGTCTGTATTGTCATATAAAATGATACCAACTATCAGATCTCTTGGACTGTATAAGTTAATAAATATATGTTTGTAAATTATTATATATTCTTTAATAATGTATTTTTATCCATAATATATTTGTTTATAATTTTTCTGGACTATTTGAAAAATGAGGTAGTAATATTGAGACATTGAATTCGAGGTATTGAATAAAAAAATTAGAGCATGACTCTATTAGAGTTATAATGATATCATGGATGAGTGTTATGATGGAAAATTTATATGATATATTGTAATAGATATTATTTATTCCATTACCTTGATTTCTATAAATATTATCATAGATACACAAAACACATGTCCACAAAACGTTATAAATTTTACTAGTTATCAACCATGGATAAACTTGCACAATGAGTAGAACAATGTGTATTATGAAATATTATACTGAATGAATACAGATGTGATAAACTAGAATTGGGAAATGAATGTGGGGTTAGCTATTTTTTTGGAATAATTTTCATAAAATGACTTGTGAAGATTGATTCGTTGAATTTATTTACAATATCATTTATTTTTTATACATATAAAAAATAAGATCTTATGAGGTTTGTGGGGGACCCCAATTTGTCATGAATTTAATTGTTTCTCGAAACATGAAAATAATATCTACCATAAATTAAAACCGTATGACTCTCATGTATGAACATCAGATTATGTACATGAGATAATGTTGTAGTTTCTAGATGGTTTTTGGAGATAAGAATAAGGAGAGGCTCGTTTTTTGTGATTATGAATCCATTTGTGTTAAGATTAGTTTACTTTGGTACTTTTTCACCATCATGTGTAATCTTTATTATAAATTTATGCATATTATACTTGTATCAATTAGTCATGTCATAGGATTTGTAACATATTATTGAGGATTAATTCTTTACAATAATTCTATATTATTTCATTGTGGTTATATAGAGGGTGATTGGTTTATTGTTTTATGTATTTTATATTACCAATAATATTTTCCCAAAAAAATTATACTTTCATCACTATTAAATAGTAATATTATATGGGTAGGTTAATCATAGTTTTTATAGCATCATTTTCTTGGTTGATATTTTTGTGTACTAAGGATAGGCAATAAAAAATTCCCCCCTTCTCCCACACTGTAGTGATTGGATCTCCATTGATGTAGACATGGATTAAATCATATTACAAATCTGGATTCCCCTAATAGTGATTATATAGAAATTTATTAACATTTCACCAAATAAATAAAAGTTAATTCCATCTAGGAATCAATAAATACCAAAGATAAAAAAAGGGGTATTGATACATTATAACAATAGCCATTATAATGAAAAATCTAAAAAAACAATTATACCAAAAACTATGTTTCACGAAATCAACCCCTCCATATGTAATAAAAAATTTAGAAACACCTTATAAAACCCATATTATAATTTCACATAACAATTTAATAATCATCAACGTGATCCAGAATTTAAAATCACATTTATAGAAAACCAATAATTTTTTATTACATAATCGAGTGTAGAAATACATTTAAGTGTCACTAAAAACATGTCATTGGGATGGTACCTTTTAAACATCTCCCATTTTAAAATAAAATTTAAAATTATTTCCTCTATCGATCAAATGATATACAACTATTCATGTCTAGTGAAAGATATGAAATAAAAGATATGTTGTTTACATTTTATATTCATTGTGAATCAACCCTGTATACTATGTCATACCGACCATCCTTCAAACATTTTATATTATATCAAAAATATAATAATTAAAATAAATAACATAATATCAATAACATTATCATTCCATAAATATAAATTTCAACTCCATAAATATCCTTGTAATGAATTATGTACAAAATATTTCATTAGCTTCATATTTTTTAATATCTAACTATTTCACAAATAATTACGAAGGAGGAAAATAAAAAACCTGATAAAATAATCATCACAAAAAAATTAATAATAGTAAATCATGAAATTTTATTCCAATGGAATATTTGTAACAGCCCGAGAATTTATAAAAACTATTATTTTTAATTTTATTAATTTCTTGTGTTGTACGCTACACCAAAAGGAGCTTTCAAAACACGTATCCTTGACTTGCCTTGCATTACACGCAATCGCAACCTTCCTCGATAGCGTGTGTAGTACGCAATACCGAGTTTCACTAAACAACGATATGCTATTAAAATATTATTAAAACTAGCCGTTATGAATAGTAATAACCACTTTTTGAAATTTTATAAATTTTATTTTTCAAAATGGACTTCATTTTTGGATTCGGAATATCGAAATTAGCCTAGGGTGAAATTTTGGTATTTTTCTGAAAACATTCAATAGTGAAACCACTAAGTGGTAGGTTAAAAACTGAATTTTGCATAAAACTTAATTTTACCGCTTCTGTGAATGGAATTTCAAAAATCCGAGATACACGGTTAATATCAAGGACTAAAATGTGGTTCAATGAGATGAAAATAATTTTTTGGTGAATAGTAACTTTTTACTATTTTTACCGTGGTTAATAGTAAATAGGGTAACTAAGGGTAAATATGATATTAATATTACCCTAACACATGTCCTAATTCTATTGGACAAGTTAAATTCGACCAAAAACAAACTTAGGAATAAAATATGACCATTTAGGCCCACTTGGATTAGATTAGGACATTTATTATTAATTTATTTAAAGAAGGGTTAAAATAGTTAAAATCAACGTTTAATAAGTAAATCATTTTTAATATGGGGTTATACATAAGATAAATTCGATTGTAAATATTCATTAGAAAGATAAAAATATTTCCTACATGATGGTATTTTATTTGTAATTTTTAAACATCAAATAATTTAATTTATTTATGACACAAAGATGATGCAGTAATTATCTTATTAATGAAATATTGACATAATTGATAATATAAATACCAAAATAAATGTAATTTAAGACTTTTTATGAATTCCACTAATTTTATAGGTTACTATGATATATTGTTGTTGATTTAATCAACTTGGTTCGAACATATAATTCTGTTATGACTTTCACAAAAATCATATATCAAATAGTGTCAAAATTGACACAAAATAGTTTTTAAATCAAATATTATATAATTAATTGTTATTTTATTCCTAAAAATCTAAGGTTCGGCCAAATGACTTAGATAAGGATATATATATTAATAATAAACAATTTGGGGTTCGTTTGGCATGTTATAGTAAGTTTATTAACCATATAGTGAAAGAAAACAAAAAGACACGGTAAAAGTTAAATTATTTAACTTAGAGTTAAATCTAATTGATAAGGTTAAAATAATAACCTAAACTTGTCCAAATCTTATTGGTTGATAGGATTTAGACCCATCCCCACTTTAGCTTCGAAATAAGACCCTTTGGAACCATTATAAACCGATTTTGACTTTATTATAAAATAATATTTTGAGATATTCCTAAGGTGCCCCTCTCCTCCCTTATAAAAGGGCACCTCCTCCCCCTCCTCCTCACACCAATTTGAGCACTCAAGCTCGGCCAACCCCTGCCAAAATCCCTTCTCCACTTCCCTAGAATAATCCTAGAGGTCTTGGTATTCTTAAAAGACCAATCTTAGTTCCCTAAGTGGAGGATTCAAAGAAGCGTTTCAAAGAAGAGGTAATATCCATTACCGATCTTTTCAATTTCTTTCTTCTTCAACTTCTTCTTCTTTAGTTGTTTGATGACAAAGTAATAACATCAGTATTTCTTATATAATGATATGTTATTGTAAATATAAAACAACTCTAATTCACCTTCTATCTATCCTATGGAAAAAGAAATCACCGCGCGTGCGTACGTACGGAATACCGTCTCCACGCCGTGGTGTAATCTATTTTCCACCACCACCTTACATGGATGGGTATAATGGTGTAAAGAATAACTATACATAGTTATTACAAAATCATATTGATTCTGATATATTGTATAATCCACTCCAATTCAATTCAATATTTATGGAAATGATATCATCGCTCGTGCGTACGTACGGACTACCGTCTCCACGACGCGATGTGATTCATTCTCCATGTTAACCATTTAAGAATGATTATAAAGTATATATAAGAAATAATAATGAAATATATGACATTATAAAGCTACTGGATTTATGTATATATATATATATGTATGTCATCTACTTACTTCCATTCAAGACAATAGGGAAAGGAAAACAACGTTCATGCGTACGTACGGACTACTGTCTCCATGAACGGTGTTTTTCATTTCATTTATCTATCTATTATATATATATATATACTGAATATATATGATATATAAATCATATTTTATATTCTGGAAGTAAGTAAATCATGATATAAGTAATAATAATGTCAAGAACAACAAGTCAAAACACCTACGATAAAAGAAACGATTTTACCCAAAACGCTTCTTTAACATGGAATTTACAAAAGAACGGGTAATATAATGTCATAAGTGAACCATATATGATATCATAGCAATGAATGTGATAAGTAAATGACATTATTTAAACCATTATACAGGAGCTTCGGACACGTACAAAGCAAATCGGACCTAAGGTAAGGGAAATATCACAATCTCATTTTTATCCGAGATTGTTTATTCGTAAGTATTTACTGGGGTGTATTTTATCATCCACATCCATGTTTCATCAATATGTAATATTATTTCCTTCCACCTACAATTGTTTAAATCCATTTTTACCCTTCGGTGAGTTTTTAGTAATATTTATGAAAGGAATCTTTTGTCGTTTTTCGTACGAGGTACTTTTTGACTTTTCGACAAAAGTACGAAGAATGTTTTTTTTAACTTATACGGCACGAACGGATTTCTACTGTTTTATAAAGCCTTATTTTCATGAAGCTTCCTCTAAAAGATTTCATGACTATTTTCAATAAAATCTCTTTCTTTTAAAATTGCATGATGTTTTGTGAAAAGAAATTGATTTTGAAGAAGAAAGGATATTTTCCTCAAGAATTCAATTCAAGTGTTTTATCAAAATTATTTTCCATCTATGATAATAAAGGGTTCTGTTTATATCCATATTTTTACATTTATTTGACTATGTTGTGATGGAATTATGTTTATGAATTCCTTTATCTTATATGAATTGATTTATGATGTCATGATGTTTCAAGAATCCCATTTTTGTTACATGTGTTATGCGATGATGTATGTTTTATGATTATGTGGCACACATAAGAAAGGATTCATTATAAGATGGGTGGGACCTATATCTCCCTCCAATGCATTGGGTAATGATTTTATATATCATGAGATAGACATGGCTGGAATGGTAGGTTATACCGGTTCAGTGAAACAGGACTGAAACGAGGGTTACTCGATTCAGAAAGGGACTTTGTCCACTAAGATAGTCTTGACAATGAGTCTTGACTAACAAGAAATGATTCTCTATGATTATGTGTGAATGCCACAAAGTTTCATGTTTTATGTTATGATTATTTTGATTACATTTCACTGCCATGATTTACCCCATGTTATGAAATTATGATCTCTTTTACAGGTTAAGATTTCCAAAAGTTATGTGCTTATGTATATGATGTGATTGATATTTCTTTTGTTTACCCTTACTGAGCATTTGAGCTCACCCTTTTATGTTTTCTTTTCCCCAGGATATAAAGAAAGGTTTTAGGTAAAAAAAAAGAAGATCTTTATGGGAGATTTTGAAGATCTTTCACCACGATTAGAAGATTATAGTCCGAGTTTCCAACGACACTAAACTATTACGGTCCTTGTGTGTCTGTTTTTGTAATGTACTAAGTATTCCGCAAAAGTAATGTAATGTCAATGTACGTCAAGATACGGGTCTCTACAGTTGGTATCAGAGGAAAGGTTTAGTCAACCTTTGGAAACTAGGATGCGATAACTTTAGTGAGATCCCTAGAGATATTTCTAAGGTATGTCTAGGGATTTCCCTAAGGTTAAGTATATGTATTGGTTATAGTACTATAATTACGCTAACGATCATAGAATTAAACCTAAGATGTTAGATATTGAAGGTACTCCCCCTTTATTATGTTATTTTCCCTAGAATGATTTTTGCCTCTCACACTATTCTTTTTGGGTTTTAGACGATGGTTGGAACCCGAAGGAACCGTGTTGATCAATGCAATGGACAATGCAATGATTACCCTCCTGAACAAAAAATGTTATGGGAGATGGAGTACAAAATCTTATTGCTATACTTACACAAGCTATGAATCATTCTGGACTTCCAAATGAGCAGAGAAGGGAACAATATTCTATTGAGTCCTTCATGAGGCAACGTCCACCTTCTTTCAGTGGGACTACCGATCCACTTGTTGCTGAACAATGGATCAGTACCACTGAAAAGATATTTTCAGTTCTTCAATGTTCTGAACACGATAAAGTCATCTTAGCAGTATATCGTTTGGAAGGTGAAGCTGATCAATGGTGGAATCTTATCAAGAATACGAGGCAAAGAGATGAAATTGAGTCCATGGAATGGGACGAGTTCAAGAACTTGTTTTTCAGTAAGTACTTCCCTCGTATTCTTCGAACAAAGATGGAAAAGGGGTTTCTTGAGCTGAAGCAGAAGGATGATGAATCTGTTGGTATATACGAAGCAAATTTTACAAGACTTGCAAGGTATGAATCTGGCATTACCATCCAACCTGAAAGTAAAGTTCATCGATTTTTCAGTGGCTTAAAACCAAGTCTTCGAAGGGCATTAGCTATAAGAGACTTCAGTAGCTATGAAGAAATTGTGCGTTGTGCTGTCAAGGTAGAAATGGAAGTTGGTGTTACACATCCATCTCATGGTTTTGACAAGAAACGAAAGATGGAATTCAAGGAGAAATCTCAGAATAATGGTGAAAAGAAGATGACTGTTTCCTTATGCACAAAGTGTGGAAAGAAGCATGGTGGAGATTGTCTTAAAGGGACTAGAAAATGCTTTAAGTGTGGAAAAGAAGGTCATCGAGTAGCTGAGTGTCGAAGTAATGGAAAAATGGATTCTAATGATGTGAATAAAGCAAACAATGCAGAGAACACATCACCAACACTTCAATGCTTCAAGTGCAAGGAAATGGGGAATTATGCTAATAAATGCCCTAATCCAAGGGTTAGTGATGATCTACATGAGCAACCGCTTAAGGAAAAGGACAAAGGGAAGCCACATGCAATCACTATTGGCGATGTTGAATATGACAACGATGTGGTGGAATGAATAATTGTTTATGTAATAGGATTCCAAAATAATGTTGTATCATGGAGTATTGGAATATTTATGTATTGGTCTATTGTGGTTTTCAATAATTTTATGGTACCAATAACCATGGAAAGTGATTGAGATATTTTTGGAAAAATAATGATATGCGCATAATGAAGGGAAAACGAGAAAATGAAATATTTGACAGTATTCATGAGCTCATGAATGATATAAGGACTAAGTGATATCATGGTTTGAGTATATAGAATTTTTAGGATTTTGGTAACTGCATTCATGCTTTCATTAAGGTTCAATGGGTATTCAAGAGAATACATGATTAAGGACTTTGAATGTCTGGAATGTGACCAGCGAAGCATATCTTATGATATATGGGGATCAACGACAGTATTAAATCTCTGGTAATCGTTTTCACTATGTTAGGAGAGTGGACTGCAGTATTATGGATAAGCCTAAAGATTAGAATAGATTATGTTGGACATAAGTTAGTATTGTTTAAGGATAGAAGATTTTTGATATTATTTATGGGATGTTATAGTAATGTAGTTTTAAGAAAAGGACAACCTGCAGGACGGGCGACAACCCATCGCTTCGGACAAGGCTGTGGGAATTGAACCCACAACCGAAGTGCGACTGGCCTTTATCGCCTACCACTGGCCTACAGGAAGTCCCTGTTTAGTAGAAACTAGTTTTATTATATTAAGCAGTATGATATATGAAGTATAAGTCCATTTTAGGAACAACATATGATTAATCTCACTATAGATCGACTTATGTATATAATTTTTGCTAACCTTTTGTTTGAGACAGATGGAATGACCCGTCATTCTATCACATGATCTGCTAACACTTCACGAATAACAAATTCAACTTCATTTATTTAAGAGATGAAGTGGAAATTTTTCAAGGCACGAACAACAGTGAGATTGTACCAAAATAAATTAAGTATTTATTCTAATTCAAATTTTCAACTTTAGGGAAATGATCTTGAAAACCAAAAATGTTGTCCTAGTGCCCTTATATTCGATGAATCAGATGGTACCCTAGATCATCACAAATTTATGGCTTTGTGATTGCTAGCTTTTCCATAGCCATGTTCTCTACCACTCTCCATCAGAACATGATGGTTAGATTTCTCTTCCATATCCATATTTTCACCTATGTGGAAACCCAGTGATTAGTTTATTTGGGTAATCGTTACATTTCATACTTTAGTTTTTAAAGACAAGTTTTGGTATTCCTTTTTACAATGTGGGTTTCTATTAAAGAAACTTTCGAATAGTAAACTATTTATAACCCCGACGAATTTCGAGGGCGAAATTCATTTTAAGGGGGGTAGATTGTAACAGCCCGAGAATTTATAAAAACTATTCTTTTTAATTTTATTAATTTCTTGTGTTGTACGCTACACCAAAAGGAGCTTTCACAACACGTATCCTTGACTTGCCTTTCATTACACGCAATCACAACCTTCCTCGATAGCGTGTGTAGTACGCAAAATCGAGTTTCACTAAACAAGGATATGCTATTAAAATATTATTAAAACTAGCTGTTATGAATAGTAATAACCACTTTTTGAAATTTTATAAATTTTATTTTTCAAAATGGACTTCATTTTTGGATTTGGAATATCGAAATTAGCCTAGGGTGAAATTTTGGTATTTTTCTGAAAACTTTCAATAGTGAAACCACTAAGTGGTAGGTTAAAAACTGAATTTTGCATAAAACTTAATTTTACCGCTTCTATGAATGGAATTTCAAAAATTCGAGAGACACGGTTAATATCAAGGACTAAAATGTGGTTCAATGAGATGAAAATAATTTTTTGGTGAATAGTAACTTTTTACTATTTTTACCGCGGTTAATAGTAAATAGGGTAACTAAGGGTAAATATGATATTAATATTACCCTAACACATGTCCTAATTCTATTGGACAAGTGAAATTCGACCAAAAACAAACTTAGGAATAAAATATGACCATTTAGGCCCACTTGGATTAGATTAGGACATTTATTATTAATTTATTTAAAGAAGGGTTAAAATAGTTAAAATCAAAGTTTAATAAGTAAATCATTTTTAATATGGGGTTATACATACGATAAATTCTATTGTAAATATTCATTAGAAAGCTAAAAATATTTCCTACATGATGGTATTTTATTTGTAATTTTTAAACATCAAATAATTTAATTTATTTATGACACAAAGATGATGCAGTAATTATCTTATTAATGAAATATTGACATAATTGATAATATAAATACCAAAATAAATGTAATTTAAGACTTTTTATGAATTCCACTAATTTTCTAGGTTACTATGATATAATTTTGTTGATTTAATCAACTTGGTTCGAACATATAATTCTGTTATGACTTTCACAAAAATCATATATCAAATAGTGTCAAAATTGACACAAAATAGTTTTTAAATAAAATATTATATAATTAATTGTTATTTTATTCCTAAAAATCTAAGGTTCGGCCAAATGACTTAGATAAGGATATATATATTAATAATAAATAATTTGGGGTTCGTTTGCCATGTTATAGTAAGTGTATTAACCATATAGTGAAAGAAAACAAAAAGACACGGTAAAAGTTAAATTATTTAACTTAGAGTTAAATCTAATTGATAAGGTTAAAATAATAACCTAAACTTGTCCAAATCTTATTGGTTGATAGGATTTCGACCCATCCCCATTTTATCTTCGAAATAAGACCCTTTGGAACCATTATAACCCGATTTTGACTTTATTATAAAATAATATTTTGAGATATTCCTAAGGTGCCCCTCTCCTCCCTTATAAAAGTGCACCTCCTCCCCCTCCTCCTCACACCAATTTGAGCACTCAAGCTCGGCCAACACCTGCCAAAATCCCTTCTCCACTTCCATAGAATAATCCTAGAGGTCTTGGTCTTCTTCAAAGACCAATCTTAGTTCCCTAAGTTGAGGATTCAAAGAAGCGTTTCAAAGAAGAGGTAATATCCATTACCGATCTTTTCAATTTCTTTCTTCTTAAACTTCTTCTTCTTTAGTTGTTTCATGATAAAGTAATAACATCAGTATTTATTATATACTGATATGTTATTATAAATATTAAACAACTCTAATTCACCTTCTATCTATCCTACGGAAAAAGAAATCACCGCGCGTGCGTACGTACGGAATACCGTCTCCACGCCGTGGTGTAATCTATTTTCCACCACCACCTTACATGGATGGGTATAATGGTGTAAAGAATAACTATACATAGTTATTACATCATCATATTGATTCTGATATATTGGATAATCCACTCCAATTCAATTCAATATTTATGGAAATGATATCATCGCTCGTGCGTACGTACGGACTACCGTCTCCACGACGCGATGAGATTCATTCTCCATGTTAACCATTTAAGAATGATTATAAAGTATATATACGAAATAATAAAGAAATATATGACATTATAAAGCTACTGGATTTATTTATATATATATATGTATGTCATCTACTTACTTCCATTCAAGACAATAGGGAAAGGAAAACAGCGTTCATGCGTACGTACGGACTACCGTCTCCATGAACGGTGTTTTTCATTTCATTTATCTATCTATTATATATATATATATATACTGAATATATATGATATATAAATCATATTTTATATTCTGGAAGTAAGTAAATAATGATATAAGTAATAATAATGTCAAGCACAACAATTCAAAACACCTACGATAAAAGAAATGATTTTACCCAAAACGCTTCTTTAACATGGAATTTACAAAAGAACGGGTAATATAATGTCATAAGTGAACCATATATGATATCATAACAATGAATATGATAAGTCAATGACATTATTTAAACCATTATACAGGAGCTTCGGACACGTACAAAGAAAATCGGACCTAAGGTAAGGGAAATATCACAATCTCATTTTTATCCGAGATTGTTTATTCGTAAGTATTTACTGGGGTGTATTTTATCATCCACATCCATGTTTCATCAATATGTAATATTATTTCCATCCACCTACAATTGTTTAAATCCATTTTTACCCTTCGGTGAGTTTATAGTAATATTTATGAAAGGAATCTTTTGTCGTTTTTCGTACGAGGTACTTTTTGACTTTTCCGACAAAAGTACGAAGAATGTTTTTTTTAACTTATACGGCACGAACGGATTTCTACTGTTTTATAAAGCCTTATTTTCATGAAGCTTCCTCTAAAATATTTCATGAATATTTTCAATAAAATCTCTTTCTTTTAAAATTGCATGATGTTTTGTGAAAAGAAATTGATTTTGAAGAAGAAAGGATATTTTCCTCAAGAATTCAATTCAAGTGTTTTATCAAAATTATTTTCCATATAAGATAATAAAGGGTTCTGTTTCTATCCATATTTTTACATTGATTTGACTATGTTGTGATGGAATTATGTTTATGAATTCCTTTATCTTATATGAATTTATTTATGATGTCATGATGTTTCAAGAATCCAATTTTTGTTACATGCGTTATGCTATGATGTATGTTTTATGATTATGTGGCACACATAAGAAAGGATTCATTATAAGATGGGTGGGACCTATATCTCCCTCCAATGCATTGGGTAATGATTTTATATATCATGAGATAGACATGGCTGGAATGGTAGGTTATACCGGTTCAGTGAAACAGGACGGAAACGAGGGTTACTCGATTCAGAAAGGGACTTTGTCCACTAAGATAGTCTTGGCAATGAGTCTTGACTAACAAGAAATGATTCTCTATGATTATGTGTGAATGCCACAAAGTTTCATGTTTTATGTTATGATTATTGTTATTACATTTCACTGCCATGATTTACCCCATGTTATGAAATTATGATCTCTTTTGCAGGTTAAGATTTCCAAAAGTTATGTGCTTATGTATATGATGTGATTGATATTTCTTTTGTTTACCCTTACTGAGCATTTGAGCTCACCCTTTTATGTTTTCTTTTTCCCAGGATATAAAGAAAGGGTTTAGGTAAAAATAAAGAAGATCTTTATGGGAGATTTTGAAGATCTTTCACCACGATTAGAAGATTATAGTCCGAGTTTCCAAAGACACTAAACTATTACGGTCCTTGTGTGTGTGTTTTTTTAATGTACTAAGTATTCCGAAAAAGTAATGTAATGTCAATGTACGTCAAGATACGGGTCTCTACAATATTAATCATAATTTTTTATAAAAAATTTATGAAATGTTTTTCTCTCTAATACACCAATGAAAACCAATTTTTTTTCTTATCGATATGACTATGTAAATAATTATGAATTTTCATATAATATCAAAATATTAAGGCCAATATCCCATTGATCTCATTCATCTTAAAATCAATATATAAATATAAGGAATCTATCTATAATCAAATTTCCTTCAAGAATATTAAGAAAATTTATTAATATCTTCCTAAAAAAAGTAAAAGATGAAATTATATTAAAACATTCACAATATAGATATTTGATTCAACATATACATTTATATAAAACAAAGTTATGTTGTTATAAATTTTATATATGTACATATATATATATTCTATATAGAATCACCAAACTATAAAAATAATATCCAGAATATAAACTATTGATAAACATCTTCTATCAAACAATTATCCTTATAACATATAAAATATAGTTATCCTTCACTGAGATACAATAAATAAACTTAATAAAATTATCTCAAAATATATAAATAATGTGATAAAATATACGTAAATTCATATATAAAAATAATAATTACTAGGAAAATGTATAGATAAGGAACTAAAATACTATCTAAAAATCAGTTTATTCATTTCATGAATGTTGACTATCTCACTCATCCGATTGTAATTGACGGCACAACCATAGGTATGAATTCCATTACATGTGAAATATATTATTGAAAATTCAACTCGGAGATGATCTAAAAATATATATACTACAATATTTCTTCTTGGACTAAAATGAAAACAATACCTTATAAATATCAATAAAACTATGTTAATCAAATTCAGAAATCAATATCTTATCGGATATAAAATAAATTGTTCTTATAAAACATAAAGGAAATATAAAATTAGAAATAAAAAATAATATATTATATTATCAATATCATCATTTAAAAAACCCAAAACAATTCGTTGTAAAAAATCATATACATAACCTAATATAACTTGGGGAACTATAACATTATCTATGAATAATTATCCAAGGAACTCTTCTTAAATAATTTAGTTTTATAAGTCAATACAACTGAAGGAAACATCCACCACTTAAAAAATATATTTCCATTGTACTAAATATTAATTGGGTTATAAGAGAAAAATTATCATAATTGCGAAATAATTAATATTTCACATGAGATGAGTCACAAACACAGTTCCATGGATACAAAATAATATATACGTCATAGTATATAATCAATTTACGAGGTTATCATAATATAAAATCCACAATTCCAATCCATTTCAATACATGGAAAAGAAAAATAGATAATAGAGACCATTTACTACCTTAGATAAATAGTTTCTACGTGCCATAGTGAAACTCATATAAAAATATTATTTCAAATATCAATCTCCAATGACCATTACAACCAATCAAACTATCATTTTTACAACCCAACATTATCATTATAATTTGATTTATAATCAATACATTCTCTAACATAATACATAACTAATCATGCCCCAACTCATAAATACCCACTATATACAGTCACAAAATGGATGTTTTTATGGGAGACCAAATAACATGATAAATTGTTCTATGTTTATTGAAAACCAATAGATATTTTAACAAGTAAATTCTACCGTAGAAATGTTCATTTAAATTTGAAAAACAAAATACAATAAAAATTCTATCAATGTATCGTCCAATATCAGGATTATCTCCTATGTTTGACTATCTAGTTGTAGATGAAATATAGTGAAAAAATTGTATGGTGTTCTAAATCTATATTTCATTATTCAATAAATCTGATATGAAGGGAAATAATCATGATCATTTAGGTCTACACAATCTGAACACCTCTAAAAATATTAAAATTAAAATTATTTCACTATGAACTGTTATCTAATGCATAAAAAATAATTATAGATTCTCATATAATTATCAACTACCCATATAGAATGATTCTTTATAGTTAATGTGGTATTTTATATACAAAATCATAATAGGTATTAACCAAAATCAACCATTGAATTGAAAATTTATATATATAACTTATGGAAAATTATTCATAGAATTCATTAACTAGAAAAATTATAGGTATCTTAAAATAAATTAAATAATTATACCCTTTAGCCATGACATCAAAGACTACTACCACAATTTTTATGAAATTTATTTCCTCCAAGATGAAAAACTAATGGAAACCCGTGAAACATCATCAATACTAACATTCACATAATATTTAGATAAAACAAATTCCATATTAATATTACATGATTATATCCACTTTTTATAATTCAGAGCATGTACATCACCTAGAATAATTTAATAATGAAATAATATTTGTACTCAATCATATGAGTTGAGTTTATAATTAGGAATTTTTGAATAAATGGTTTCCATAAATATCGATCTATGAAAATTGAATGATTATTGAGCGTCATATAGAAGAATATAATTTTTAGTTACACCTGTTAGATGGATCTATTAGATGTGTTATTGATGGTTTATTAATATATGTAAAAGGATTATATAAGAATATGATTAGATCCTTATATTATATATATATATAAATAATATGTCTATACGAAGGTGAATTATTATGATTAAATAAAATTCTTTATATGCATGAAACAAGTATTATTTAAGGATAATATTCAATTATTGATGATTTGGAACACTGGATTGTTAGTTGTTGATTTTTTGATGGATTATTCAATGAATGAAACATCCCAGAAATAATACTTCATAAAGGATTAAATTATTTTTCATACATATCATGGTTGATGAAATGATAAATAAATATAATTAATGTTGAAATTTTTGTTTTATTTTTTGTGAAATATTTTTTATGATTTTTTCAAATTGTTAGAGTTTATTAATTTTTAAAATGATATAAAAATTTAGATGAAAATATTTTAGAATTATTTATAGATTCCTAATGTCATTTCATATATTTTTAGTGGCATTGATTTGGTTGTAATCAAGGATAGTTGATATTAAATCCTTATGTTGAGATATGGCATAAAAAATATGATTTTTTGAATTATTGAGATCATCCGTAACATATCTATGTTTCTAGAAATATTAAAAAAAAAATTTATATATATCCTATATAAAACATTTTCAATGTAATTGGAGTTTTTCACTATTATATTTAACAAATATTTGATGATATTTAATATCGAATAGCCTGATATGTTTTTTATTTCAATTCTTTTGTAGGATCCCACATAAAAGAGTGGGAAAAATTACATCAATAAATTTCAAAAATAAAATCATATGAACGATTAATAATGTGAAATTTTATAACAAAATAATGATACACAACATCTAATAAGGTATATAAGACATCGAGTAGAGTATGTGTACAAGAAATATGAACTCAAAAAAGTGATATGTAAGAATAAATATTTTATACATATTATTATCATGTAATATAATATGAAAAATATTTTCATTTAATTTTCAATATTATAGTCATTTTTTAATGTTGGTATCATCTCGATGCTTCAATCTTTTTTAATTATTTCGGCATAGTTTTTATTTGAGATAAAAAACAGAAGTTTGTATCCTGAATAAACCATTTCACAAAAAAAAATTCCCAATTAATCATTCATATATAGAGGATAAAATTCATGTTTTTTAGATTAATTAAATGACAAATTAATTATTTGGTTAAAATAAATGAAGAATTAATCCAATATAATTTAATGAGGAAATACATATGAAAATAATAACAAAAATGAATTAAAATTCAATGGTGATGAATTTTTCTCTAACAAACTGATATTATTTATTATTATATATCTATTACTTATTATTAAAAATTAATACTATAAGGTAAGTATTTTTTGATTTATTTTGGTTATATAATAATAAATTTAATATTGTAAGACAATATTTTATGAAATCGGTTATAAATTGAATATTGGGATTTATAGAGGATTTAATATGGAGATCATGATTCTAATATTTCCTAAATGTTTCTTTATTATAAATATTTTAAAAATGAAAATAATAATAAAATTATTATTATTATGATAATATAGAGTATAATAAAAGATAAAGGGAAGGATGAGATGGGATTATTTTGACATGAAACTATTTGTTAAATATTATAACAATTATATAAGGAGGATAAAATTACCAGAAAATCATTCCATATTGAAATCATTTGTGTTGAAGAAATTTATACTGATCCAATTTCACAATAATAGAGAACATTTTATTTTAATATTAAAAAATTTGAAGAATAGGAGTTCCTAAAACTAATTCCATACATTATCACATGTGATTATTCACATGAAGATGAAGTGGGAAAACTAAATTGATTGACATAATAAAAGAATAATAAATTTATCAATTATGTAAAAATAATAAAAAAGTGAGATAAACCTTAGAGATAACTGTATGTTATGAAACCAAATGATTGATTGACTAATGATAAATCATATCATAACTATAAAAAATGAATATTATAGCTATCATGTTGATTTTATTAACATATGAGCTAGTAGAATCTAGTAAATAAAGAAGTATGACCAATTTGGTACCAGAATATGAATCATTAAGTATATAGAGCCATATACCATTATTAACTATGCTTGAAACATGATTTGGTCATAGATAAAAAATTCAAATCCGTCTTCACTCCCTTCAATGAAATTGATAATTTTAGAATGGTTGGGATTTTGTGTGATAATGAAAACCATATATTGGTGAATAGAACTCACATTTTAAGTGAGATATATAAATCATTACCTACATTTTTTTATTTGTGGGTTTCAGTATATATCCCTTATATTCTATCCAATGGTTAGATAAGAGTGTGACTTCCATTATCACTAACAGAAAAAATGATTATATACTAATATTTAAATGGTAAAATTAGACCATAATAATTCTTTCCTCCTCTATGTGTGGTTGGACCAATCATTTCTGAACAATAATCATCTATTCATAAAATTAAGGTACCTATGGGAAAATATATTAGGATAATATTATTATCTATAATGATAATAGATCCTTTATATGTAGATAATGCCACTAGACCCCAATAGAAACCCCAAATCCTCTCATTTCCAATCATGGGTATCAAAATTATGTTTATCAAGGAAAAAGGTTCTAGACTCATATAATGATTTTATACATTTATCATCAAAAAACATCCCAAATCATAATTTGATCTTTTAAAAAATATATCATATGAAACATTTCCTTTTCATAATTTCTATACAAGTGTGTTTTCTAATCTCTCCATTGTATAATAAAAAGCTTCCTAACACTACGCTATCCAATTATATAAATGTTTCACAACCCATTTCCTAGGGCCCATGTCGTGACATACACCAAGCTTGCCTCCCGAAGGTCAGGGGTTGGTGACTAGTGCCGAAGGCGTTACCCTACAAGTAGGAGGCATTTTCCTGGATACCTGTACACACATGCACAAACAAAAAAACCTTAAATTTGAAAGGTTATCAATTAGTAATCCAAAATCATAGTAAAACAGCAAGTGAAGTAATGGGTTGTTTAACCGGGCTAGTATACAGGCCCAACAAAAGAAATAAAAATAGGAAGGTACAAAGGGAGAACGGATGATTGTCTATGGAAGATCCCACTAGATCGCAAGAGTCGTGAAGCTACATGAAGCTGAAGTAGTATGACCTATCTACCTGGTCCTACTGAACCCCTCGTGGTCCTAGTCCACCAAGTCCATTGTCGTAACGTCTATCAGTACCGTCTTCCTAAGTGCCCCAATTGAAACGTTGAATTTCTGCACCAGACACAACATGTGCTGGTGAAGCCCGTGCAGGGGAGAGTAACCCATTAGTCAGTAAGGGACCCCAATACCCACGATGGTCTCTCGAAAATCCTTAACTGAAAAATATCACAAATCAACCATGAATTAAACCACACAGATTATGCATAGTCAGCTCTACTTAGGTATATTCAATTTCTTATACCTAGGTCATCCAGACATACTCCGATCAGCCACAGAAAAACATTAGGCCCCTACATCAAGCCATTTCCAGGATTTCTAAAGAAGGATAAATCATAACCCTTGTATCATGAGTACATGATCCATGAACTGGCCATACCTGGTTGCACATGTCTGAGAGATGTACTCTTTTAGTTACAACTCTATCATTTCAAATAGAATTCCTAAAAGGATTTGCTCCTTCGGGAATGTTCTGCTAGACCTGCATCTAGTGACCGACACTAGAGGTCTCACTATCATAGCCTTGCAACGGGGTAATGTCCAAGGGAAACCTTTTGAAGAGGCCCACTCCTCGACACTGAGTTCAGTTGGGGTAGCACTGCACCAGTCTAACCCATGATATCTCAGTTTTCCTGGTAAGAATTGGCCTAAAACCCTGTCTGTAGAGGGAGTAATAACTTCTACCCTGGGTATCGGTTACATCAAGTGCAAGGGAAAGCTCCTCGTAATTGTGTCCTGCATTCGAGGGAGCTCCAACACACCTTAAGGAACTGCTCCCTATCGCTAGTCGGAAACGAGGGAGTACTACTCCATATGTGAGGACATGTACCCTACCCGGTAGGGGAGTACAACTATGGTAATTTTTCCATTGTGGGGGACTGGCGCCCTTGTATGTTAGGGGTGTACCCACCATAGGCTAGAGTACCCACACCCTATCATGGAATCGGAGTACTGAATCTATTGAAGCAGTACATAAGGAAGACCTGCACCCTATTTTGATATAATAGTACCTACTCCTAGCATGGAGGACCTACACCCTACCCAGTAGTGGAGTACCAGAATATTTATGAGTTAATTATGGAGGACACGCACCCTAGTCCAATAGTAATGTACCAACTCCAATGATAGGAAACACATTTTAAAAGAAAATGAACCTGAAATCATGAAGGTGGGAGTCTCGTCTCTACCAGAGCAGAGGAGTAAGGTATACACATGCATTAAGTCATCAAGGGAGTAGAAACCCTAACTATCACTACAAAAAACACAAAGGTTATTATCCTTAGGTTATTGGTCATACAACAAATACTAACAATTTTCATATGTATGTATCCTTATGATCAGTCTTTTCATAAGGGTTCCGACTCAATAAACGTTGCGTCAACCGGACACCGGGTCTGAATGTTATAGGCATTTTTAGGATCAAGGGGCAAGTTGGATTCGGGTACAATTCGAATCAGACAAAAACCAACTTTCAATAAAGGGTAGTTGGAGTATCTCAAAAGTACTTTCTTATCCTAAGGGTTCTGGAACCACATACGGTTCGTCAAATAGATGTTTGGTTTTAGAGATATTCTCGTTTAAGGGAACAAGGTTGTAAGTGGGTCTGAGTCCAGTCCGACACGGTCAGACCGAACCGACCCAACCCATTGGGTCCCGACCGACGAGGTTGGTCTCAGCCCAGTTCAGCTGGGCCAGGTTTGGCATGCTAGGCTGCGGGCTTCGCATGCTGGGCCATGGGTTCGGCCCAACCTACCCTTCGGGGCGTGGCCCATTGGGCTACGGAATTGCTTGACCCATTGGCCAAACATGGGGGACCACTCCCATCCCAAATGGCGGAAGCCATTTGGTTATTCAATGTCGTGGTGTCGTGTGGTGCCACATATCTAGGTTGGTTCACGTGAAATGACCCGGTATAGACCCACGAGCATGGGTTCTCCCTCCACTGTGGGAATAGGTCTTCCCTTCATCAGGATTGTTTGAGTTGTACGTGAAGGAGTACATCTCTCATATGGGTTCCACCAGGGATGGCCAGTTCATGGAGCATGTACTCTTGATCCTTTAGTTACACTTTGAGCCTTATTTGGAAGTCCTATAAAAGGCTTGAGGTTGGGTAGGATGTTTCATTGTTGATGAGATGAGTATATCTAGATGACCTAGGTATATGAAATAGCATATACCACAGTATATCTAACTGTGAATTATCTCTATGGTCGATATTGTGGTTATTTTGTGGAATTTTACCTTTGTGGATTTCAGAGATACATCGTGGGTCTCGGAGTCCCCTACAGGGTACTGGGTTACTCACCCCTACATGGCCTTCACCCGCACGCAGACCAGCCAAGGGATGCGGTACCACCTGGAATCATGGCATTGAAGACCAAAACAACTTTTTGAATTTAGAAGGGGAGCGGTCCCCTAGCTTCGCTAGAAGGCTAAGGGATTCTGCAGCCCTGCAGGCCATGCCAAGATGGGTGGGCCAAGATGAACCCACTGTCCAGCGGGCCAAGACCACAACCGATCATGTCGGACCAATCCCAACTGAACAATGTTGAGCCCAGCCCCTTCAATCCGGGTCCATCGGGACAGGTCGGGTCAGTCTATCTGTGTCGGCCTAAACCCTAACCCACTTACTGCATGTTCGCTTAAATGAGGATATCTCTTAAATCATATTTCTATTTGACGAAAAATATATGGCACCGGAACCATTAGGATGAGGCGGTGATTTTGATATACTCCACATTACTTTTGAATAAATTTATAGTTTGGCCGGGTTGGATTGTACTCGAATCCAAATGGATTATCGGAACTAAAATTCCTATAACATAATGATCGGGTGTCCGATTGACGCGCAGTCTGTTGGGTTAGAACCCTTATAACATGATGGATCATAAGGTTCATTCCTAGGGGAACATAGTAGATATTGAGTTATGATGGATTATATTAGGAGCAGAACCATGGTTTTTCTTTTAGTGAGAGTTAGGGTGGCTACTCCCTTGATAACTCAAGGTGCATGTATTCCTTACCCCTCCGCTCCGGTAGAGATGGGTCACCCCACATCATGAGTGAATGTCTGTTTTACGTTGAGAGGGTTTTCATATCATTGGAGTTGGTTCTCCCCTATAGGACCAGGGCATGGGTTCTTCCTAGACAACTCTCATAGAGTCAAGTAATCACCTACCAGGTAGGGTTGGGGTCCTGTATGTTAGGAGTAGGTACTCCCCTATCAACCTAGGGTGTGGTTCCTCCTTATGTAGTGCTACAATAGAGTTGGTACTCCATGGCCATGCTAGGGTGAGGGTCCTCTAGCCTGGGGTCGGTACTCCCCTGACGTACTATGGCATCGGTCCCCCATAGTGAACAAACTACCAGAGTTGTACTCCCCTACCAGGTAGGGTGTGGGTCCTCACATATGGAGTAGTACACCCCCGTATTAGAGTGGAGTTGGGGAGCTGGTCCTTCAAGGGAGTTGGAGCTCCCTCGACTAAGGGACACAGTTACATGGAGCGGGCCCCTCCACTTGATATAATCAATATCCATGTTAGATGTTAGTACTCCGTCGAAGGACTAATGTGAAGGCCACTTCTTACTGGGGAAACTGAGATATTGTGGGTTAGACTGGAGAAGTGATCCGCCAACTGAATTCAGTGTCGAGGAGTGTTCTTTTTCACTTTGTTTCACTTGGACATTCCTTGGGCACAAGACTGTGACTACAAGACCACCAGTGTGAGGCACTAGAGGCATTTCTAGTAGAATGTTCATGAAGGATCACGTCCTTTCGGATTTCCATTAAAAATGTTTGAGTTGTACCTGATGAAGTACATCTCTCAGACAGATGCCACAAGGGATGGCTAGTTCATAGAGTGTGTACTCTTGGTCCTTGAGTCATGCTTTGATCCTTCTATGGAAATCATGAAAATGGATTGACGTCAGGGCCTTATGTTTCCTTGTGCCTGGGACGATTATATCTGGATGACCTAGTTTTATGAAATGGCATATACCATAGTAGAGCAGACTATATATAATTTTTGTGGTTTACTTCATGGTTGTTTTGTGGTATTTTCCCTTTGGGGATTTATGAGATACCATTGAGTGTCTCAATGCCCCCTACGGAGTACAATGTTACTCACCCGTGGATGGTCTTTACCCCCACTTGTTGTGTATAATGCAGAAGTTCGATGAATCAATATGGGTGCTCAAGACGACAGGATCCAAATACATTACGATAGTGGACTTGGTGGCCTAACACCAAGAGGAGTCCAATAGGACTAGGCAGATAGGACATACTACTTCAGCTTGCAGTAGCATCACCACTCCAATGACCATGTGGTATCTTCCACAGAGGGTTGTCGGTGCTCCCTTTGTAAATTGTAGTTTTCAGTTCTTTGGTTGGGCTTGTATACTGGCCCGGTTACACCACCCAGTAATTTATTTGTAGTACTCTGGTTTCCGATTACAGAGAGTTCACCATTCAGATTTATGGTTTTTTGTGAGTGCATGTGGTACAAGTGTCCAGGAAAAATCCTCCCACATGTAGGTTGATGCCATCAGCGCTAGTCGCTAACCCATGACCTTCAAGAGGCGGCCATGGGGTATGTCACAACATGGTCCCCAGGGGACGGGTTGTGAAAAAATTAATCATCCAATTCATGGATGATAAATTATTTTTAATCCATTAAAAATAATGTGAAATCCTCACTTCATAAACTATAAACCATTTAAATTTGAAACCTCTGATTCATTACATGGAAATTTCGATGTAATAACATCCCCGATGTTGATTATTTAAATGATAACACCTATATCTATGTTAGCATAACCCAAAATGATCCAATTACATCCAAAAAAATTATAGCTACGTTAATAGAATATTCTCTCAAAAAAAATTCATAAAAATTGTAAAATATAAAAATACTCATTACATGGTCCTTATATTAAAATGGTTATCATTAATATAAAATTCTATAAAATATTTAAAGAATAAGTTGGTGGATTTATGCAATAATTCCCATAATTACTAATTATATATTCATCTAATTGAATAACACAATTTTTTATTAATAATATCCATATATCTAATAAAAATACCTCATTGGGATACCCCATACTCGAATCCTCAAAATAGTCTACCTGAAATGTATATCAATCATAAAAAATTAGCTTACACATTTATGGTTATAATAAGATCATCATTCCAATATAATAGATAAAAATTATTTACCATAATCAATTTTAAGCAATGATAATGAATATGTATACTAAAGATACAATCTATCTTCTTAGAATGCATAACAGGTGGGGCCTATAGTGATAACATATTCTTGATGAAACCCTTTTTATTAAATAATAAATATAATCCCTTAATTCATGGTGCTAATTTAGATCTATACTCATCAATATCCAAAAGAATAAGTAGTTTCAAAAACAAAACACTATACTAATGGAAACATCACATAATTGAGGTTAAATTAGAAACCCTTTATGAAAATAATTATTACTCTCTAAAAATAAGTGACAAAATTGTTCCACCTAAGCTACTATATAGACAATTATATGATCAAAATATATTTTTAAATGAATTGAATTAGAATAAAAGTAAATATATTTAAATGTACAAAATATCCAAAAAATATAGAAAGATGCTCATTTAGACCTATTAAAATTCACCAAATTGGTAATAGTTTACACATATTTGGATTAAAATAACTAATCCGTAAAAAATAACATGAAAAATATATATCTATAATAACGAAATATCATATAAAAAATAAACTATTTGATGCCTTGTTTGTGCACCAAATATAATTTTAACGTCCTAGAATAACCACCATCATCTATTAAAAACTCAAATAGTTATCACAATATGAAAACAGAGAAATTAATCTCACAAATATGAGATGGAATAAAAAAATTACAAGTACTTATATCAATAAATATAGAATAAAGAGTTAAATATATACAAATAATTCCTTTCACAACTTATTATCTATTTATATTAACAACTCAAATTGACTAAAATAGATCTTTCACTAAAATTACACAAAAAATCCATTGATTACATACTCTACATTTTTAATGTTATTAATTTATAATAGTGGTTTACCTACACTAGCCATTTTCCAATTTTGATAATTCCCATTATGTATTAGGGGAAAAATAAGGAAATAACTCTATAACTATTATTGTTTCTATAAATTCTTTTTTATATTCCTCTAATATTATTTTCTAGTATGATCACTATTACAATAAATATCTACTTTGAATAATGTCATTTAAATTGATTTTTCTTATGCTCAAAAATGACCACAATCACCAAAAGTAAAATACAATGTGCCCCAACCATCAAAAATGAATATACAATAATGATTTCATCATGATATGGAAGATTCATAATGGGACCTTACATTGTTATTTCATAATGTTGAGTATCTTATATAATAATAACACCTACTATTAGTTCCACTGTAACCATTTTTCTAACAAAATATAAAAAATTATCATTTTAAATGATCACTTATCTCTCTAAATCCACTTTATCTCCTTAATATAATTATTAATAAATATAGTAAAAAATGTAACTCTTTATATTAAGATAAACTACCAACACAAAATTTCAATATGTCATCTTTTCATTAAACAACATATTTATTGAATAGTAATTGATGCAGAAAAACACTCAAGGGATGAAGAAGGTTGGATTGGGACAAATCGAACCCATATTGGGCACCTAAGGTCCATTCACGTGGGCCCTGAGGGGTCTCATGATAAAATATTCAATGTCACGTGAAAAACATCTAGATTCACTAGACTCCTAGTGCGTGGGTGCAGGAAAATTACGCTCACCCGCCACGCACGGATGTCATTTTGCGCGACCGACACCTGCGCGCAAAATTTCTTGTGGCCTCTTTTCTGCGTGGACCTACAACACCCGAGAACCTATAAATAAAAGGTCACCCCTTTGGCTTATGGCATGAAAAATTTGAACCATCTCCCCGACAAAAAAGTCCTCTCTTAGGCATGCAAAATGATTGCTCACAGGTATTGAATTTTCCATCAGAGGTCGCCCGGGGGTCTGCCTTTGCATGCGACTACTCAGGCATTATCTTTGTCTAAATCCCATCAAGCCCCTTCCCCTGTGCGCAATTCATTCCAATTGCATGAAATCAGTTCTTCGCACACGCAGATCCATTGTGTGTCAGCCTAGACTTTTTCATGTGTGCACCACAATTGATTGTCGGCCCGACCCTTTTTCACGCACGCCACTCATTTGCACGGTGGCCCACCCCTTTTAGCGCTATATCCACTTCTTCACACAAGCCTCCTGACTTAAGTGCCTGTGATGTACCTCCTCCAGGTATCATTTTCAGGTTCCCCATGCACCCAAATCACCTTCTCCATATACTCATTTCCCATGAAACCTCCTAGGTTCTTACGATGTAACATCAAAGTCCCTGGATGATACTACCCATGGAATTGATTTGCCTCATAATTCTTCACATTGGAATGCTAACGACTGTTTCTTCTTCGCATAGCCACGCTAACGTGGCCCCCCATAGTTCTCCCCATAATACAACGTCTCCATGGAGTTTCATGTCCCCTCTCATCACCAAGTGCATAGGGTAATAGTATTGTAAGTCCTAGGAGTGAAGAGAAAACACACCTCCTCTAAGTTGCAGGACATTAAACAGCCAACCACCTTCATCCTCATCACATGATGTTAAACTATGACCTCACCCTGTACCTTGAACGTGGGTTTCCCCGTCTAAAACATTCTCTACGCCCACTGGTCTCCACAAAAGTAAGATCATTCCACACATATAATGATATTCTCTTTATCGGAGCAGCATTTGTCCATGGGGAAAGGAAAACCACTATGGTGTATGCCACTAGATTTCTTGTAGGAGGCATCATCCCTACTCCTCCTTTCTTCTTCGGTCCCAAGGACCATTGGAGAATGGGCACTGGACCCCTCCTTTTATCAGTTCTAAATCCCTCTCCTATTGGTCTTTGTCGCCACTAGGCCTCCATCTTGGAGTAAGCCCCAACCTCTTCGGGATACTAACCATGCATAAGCCCCTGTTTCTTCTTTGGGTTGCGATCACGTGTAACCCCGCTCCATTTCCCACGAACACCCCTTTCATGACGTGATCGTCAGGTATTTTTTGGCTCTTGTTTCTCACACCGAGCTTGACTCACGTGGTCATAGAGTATGCCTTGACCATGACATCCATCTCACACACCTTTCGAACTACAAGGACTTTGATCCATTCCAAGGTATGGTACGTAGGAAGCCTCCCTGAGGTTCAATCCCAACAACCATTGGTCCCGACCATCTTCATGTCGGTGTTCCAAGACCCATCCAAAAATACGTGGAATTTGATCATTGCCAAGGTAAGGTGCGTAGGAAACCTCCCTGAGGTTCAATCCCACCACCCATTGGACGTTCCAACTATCTTCACTTCGGTTCACCAATAGCTTGGGAAGCTTAGATTATAATCCCCACACCATCTAGAACTACGTGGACTTTTATATTTCCCAAGACAAAGTATGTAGGTATCCTCCCAGAGGATCAAGCCCACAAGCCATTGGATGTTATGACCATCTTCACATCAGTGCACCAACACCTTGGGTAACCAAGAGTGTAATCCCCACACCATCAGAACTATGAGGTCTTTGATCCGTGCAATGGCAAGGTATGTAGGAAGCCTCCACGAGGTTCAATCCCACCATCATCCATTGATCCCGACAATATTAAGGTCGGTGCACCAAGCCCCCCATACCCATAAACTATGAGGTCTTTGATCCTTGCTAAGGCAAGGTACAAAGGAAGCCTCCACGAGGTTCATGTTTACCACCCACCTGGATCGCGGGTCCTTATTCATGTCGGTTCACCAACTACTACCCCATACATTAACTATGAGGTCTTTGTTCCTTGCCAAGGAAAGGTATGTAGGAAGCGTCCCGGATTTTCAATCCCAACAACCAATGGTCCTGACCACTTCACGTCGGTCCACCCCTGTCCTGCATAACGTTAAACTGTATTCCACAATTTGTTCCCCATTCAGCGGTAAGCCATTGTCATCCTCTTTCAGTGGTAATCCAATTTCACTCCATTCAGAGGTAATCCATTGGAACTCCAACCAATTGTAAGTCATCTTCATGATGAACTATGTTCACCAAACTACGCGGACATTGATTCCCTACCATGGGGATACGTAGTAAGTCTCTTAGATTCACTATCCCAACTTCACTTTTGCCCTTCCGATGGTCCTATTTCATTCCCCCTCCACTTCATTAATCCATCATCCATACTGATTATTATATGGGACACCATATCTTGGTGGTATCGTGCAACCTTATACCACATTCCCCTTAATAGTAATAGGTATGTCAACCAAGCGTTGGCCCCAACATCAGTGTTCCCTCCAAGGGTTACAATCATTTGATCCACTCTAGTTAGTGTTTTGATCAGTTCGATCACACATTCCAGTGATTCCCTACATTCGACGTGGGATGCCTCAGGCTTCTACACCCTCAAAAAGCACTATAATAAGTTTCATAATAAAAACATGCTTGTATCCCACACCCAGACATGTCAGTGATTCCTAACGTGACTACTCCCCAGACTGAAGTTTTTTGCCCTGATCGGGCCCCTTGGAATGTCCCGACAGAAGTATTATAATTAACCGGTGTCCATGAAGATATGGCGCTAGGAAAAGTTTCACGAATAATGTCTTAAATCTATAAGGGAGGCCCTGGCTAGGTTAAAAGATCCTAGGAGGAATCCATTGAAGGAAAAATCAACATCCCATCACCCCATTTTGATCAACGGGAAAATGTCCCAGAATAAGTGGCAGATGTTGCCCGCCTTTAGAAAATGGGAATAAGGGGAAACAGATAGTTTCACATCCTCCACAAATGGATGTGCACGCCCCAGTGAATGCATAGGAAATAGAAATGTTGAACCTGAAGTGATCTTCTTCTCCTCAAATGGAGATTAGTAACATTCGAGACATCTGTGGATTGACGTGTCACCAGATATAGCTATCTGGCACCTGGTCTCGCTAAGAAAATAGAGGGCCTAGCATGAATCTCAACAGAAGTTGTGGAAGTAAAACATTGGACATCCCCTTATGCGACGTTGTCCATGTGGATCCCTCTTACCGACCATGAAAGATAGGATGGCATTGGTGCATTGGTGGTCGATTCCTTTTTTGTTCAGCACTGATGAATTAATCTCCATGCTCTTAGGAATCAAGTTTCTGCCCCAGGGACGTGATCACCACCTGCCCATCAATGGAGGGGTAGGGGAAAAGGCCACACGACCATCCCTCGTGGATTCACCTCTTCCACGATGGCTTGTACATCTACTAACATGGGGTGCCCATCCCCCTCTCCCCGCTCGAGGTCATTCAATGGAGGGTAATCAATGACCTCATCTTCCATTACGAGGAGGAGGGCATAATCCTGACCCCGGATATGGCCCACCTGGATCTGGAGGCATCCGCACCTCACTGACAATTGCACCCCTGAGGGCCGCGGAGGGATCCATTACTCCACACCCCAACATATAACCGTTTCGGGATCCTGACCCTAGAATTCTTCGAAAATTCCCTTCCTTACAGAGATGAGGTAAGTGACATCTAGCCCAGCCTGGTAAGAGTTTCATTCTAGGAGGTCCTAGTGAGGACTCCCACCCGGCCACGTCAGTGCTGCATCCCAGTCTTGCTGGAAGAGGAGCAAGTAAGCATGGTACATACACCACTAGCCCCGATTCATCAGTCCTGATTCCAGTGTCGGGCGCTAGCTGAGGAGGACTCCTGCCAGGGGTCATCAACGTTGGTAGCTACTATGGCCCGATCAAATGCAGACACATATCGACAGTTCCCTGCATAAACAGAACATGGGCACATATACTCCCATCCTTGATCGAGGCCCCAACTGCCCCACTGGTAGGATTTGTCAACTATTTTGGTCATTGGCATGAGTAGTGGTT
Source organism: Viscum album (assembly GCA_963277665.1). Taxonomy (NCBI): domain Eukaryota; kingdom Viridiplantae; phylum Streptophyta; class Magnoliopsida; order Santalales; family Viscaceae; genus Viscum; species Viscum album. The sequence goes on from OY728121.1 coordinate 1,794,061,877, forward strand.
GTAGTAAGCTAACCCACAGCGGTGTCACCTAGTATGGAGGTCCCCCTATACCACTACCACAGAGAGCATGGGTCTTCCCCTCTTCGAGCCTCATCATGTAGGTCCTACCCATGCCACCCCCAATCCGAATGACGGTCTTACCAACAGTGGTGATACATGGCACAGAAGCCTCTCCCATTCACATTACACCGGGTATGGAGTCATCTCTCCAGCCCCCTGACCACCGATGTAAGGGAATTTCCCATCAGGTCTCTCTTCAACGTGGGAATCTTCCACATGTCCTCTCAGTTGGTGGTGAAGCTCTTACTCGCCTCATCAACTAGAGGGGTGAAGTCTGTTGAGCCAAGTATTATTTTCATCAATACAGGTTAATGTTATTTAAAGGGGGAGATTATTGGAAACAATACTATGTCACATTAGGATAATTTTTATGCTCAAAAATACCCTAAGTTATTTTCTAATGATTGTATTTAGTATTTTGCAGGAATTTATTAATTTACTTTACTCTTGAACTAATGAGAATGTATTACTTATTAGGAATCTACTTTAAGTGCATTCTGTAATCACTATTTATACCTTATGTAGATATATATAGCACAAAATCTGCTTTAGCGCGTTCTGGAATCACTGTTCATACCCTACGTGGAAAAACGTAGCGTAAGGATGAAAAGCGTGTATACTTTTTGAAATAAGAGAAATTTATGGTTTAACAACCATACGTTTTCAGCAATGTATGGAAGGAGAACCTTACATTAGGAAGGAACCTTACATTTTGGTTATCAGCAATGTATGTAAGTAGAACCGTATGTAAATTATAATCGATACATTTGTTTCTCAAAAGTATGGTTCATCAACATTACTTTTTTACATAACCATACGTTCTTGGAAAAGTATGGATCAAGTAAAAGTGTTGATATTTTACCGTATGTTTGAGTGTTGAAGAAAAATTATGGATGATCAACCCTTCATTTTTGTTCAACCTTACGTTGTTAAACTTAGAGTTGAAGTATATGTTATTAACCCAGTGTTTGGAGGCCACATCATCAACCTTACGTTTGGCATTGAAAATTTTGACAGACGATATTTATGTGCAATGACCAGTAAGCTGATTTCTGGGCAGATTTCAAGCCAGATTTAAAGTCGTTTTTAAAGTATGACTGTGACTAATTCAAAGCTGTTTTATTAATGTATTTAAGATCGAATTAAAAGGAGATTTTTATGCCAAGTCTTATGGGAAGTTAAGACTTCTCTGTGAATTCAAATGTTTGAATATCGGGAATCAGAATACGACTTTTATGGATCTAAATATGCAGGAGAAATGCTTTATTATATATGTTCTCTGTGAAACACCAGGTATATGAGGATGTGATCAATCTATTATAACAAAAAACAGACATTGCAACTATTCACGATTGATCTGCAGATTCAAGAGGAGTGTCAAAGCTCTATTTTTTCAAGAACAAAGAACTCGATAGAAGATTCACCTGTTCTACATCGAATATCTACTGTGGATATACTACTGCTGAGGTTGTGAACTATATCTCTATATCTACTACAACTGGATCAACTCAGAACTGCTTCATCTTAAAGATCAATATATCTAGAGACTTTGATCCATCTGCTGTCAATTGCATTCTGTTGCAATTGTGAAGATCAACGGGAAATTTCTTTCTGAAATTATTTTTTTGTTCTTGAGTAACCGGCTTTTTTTTCTATGCCATGTAGGTTCGTGTTTGAACCAGAAGGCTTTGTTTTTCCTTGGATTTTAAAGGTATCAACTGCCTGTACTTAGTTATGAATCAGTCTGTGGAAAAGAGGACCAGATGGTGAAAATCATCGTTCTCGTGGAGTTGAGCGTTGGTGGAGTGTACTAGCGGCCTTCTATTCCCCGAACCACTATACATCTTTGTGTTTTTGATTTTACTTATTCTGATGCATGATAAAATCTGATAACATATAAAGGACATAACTCGTTCAAGAAAAGAGTTATCGAAAATTTTCAAAAGACACAATTCACCCCCCCCCCCCTCTTGTGTATAATCAGTAGATTCGGATCCAACAATTGGTATCAAAGGCGGAGCTTCTGATAGAGCCTTGGAAATCTAGAAGCATTTATGGATTATAAAACAGAGCATCATGACTGATAAAAGAGAAGGGATGTCGATGGTTAGAGATCCATATTTTAATGGAGACAACTATGGTTCCTGGAAATAGCGCATGATAATATATCTGAAAAACCTCGGATATAGAGTCTATTCAAAGATTCTGAATCCTTATGAAATTCCTGAAAATCCTGAGACATGGAGTGCAGCTATAGAGGCAGATTATGATATGAACTCCAAGGCTATAAATGCAATTATCTGCGGTCTATGACCATATGATTTTCACAGAGTATCTCAGTGCCTGACAGCATATGAGATGTGGCAAATAATAGCTGTGTCATTTGAAGGAACATACAATGTGAGGCAAATGAGATATGCAACTGAAAAAGTGAAATTTGATACTTTCAAAATGGTTGAAGGTGAGAGAATTACCCAAATGAATGGGAGATTGACATAAATTTTCAAAAACATAACTGCTCTAGGAGAACCTATCAAGAAGGCTGATCAAGCATTAAAAGAATTGAGAGTACTTCTTACTCGATGGAATGATATCTCTGCAGCAATAAGACAATCAACACTTGTCAAAGTTCTAACTATGAGATATCTGATTGGTACATTGATGATGTATGAAGCTGAAATGCAATATGAGGCTAATGAACACAATGTTTTTATCAAAAGAGAATATATTTCCAAGAAGGTAACATCACAACAAAAGAATAGAAATATGAAGAACAGAGAAGCCACAACTAAATCAGAAAGCTCTGACTCATCCAACTCAGATGAAGAGCTGGCTCAGCTAGCCAAGAAATTTAGAAATTTCCACAGCAAGAAAAGAGGCATAAAAATATCCTTTAAGGGAGATAATAAGGAAGTAAGATTTTATGAAGGAAAAAAGATGAGACATATCAAACATGATTTCCCACAATTGGAGGATGAAAAGAAGAAGAAATTTTTCAAAAGAAATGACTTTGAGCAGAAGGGAAAGAAAGCTATGATATACAATTGGAGTGTATCTGAAGACTCTAGTAGCTCTTCTAAATCAAGATCAGAGAAATAAGAAGTCAATATAAAGGCAAACATGTGTTTCATAGCAGAAACTGATGAGGTACACTAATAATAATCCTCTGAATCAAATTATGAATCAAGCTACACAAATGAAAAACATTCAGCCTACTGCAATATGCTTGAAGAATGATATGAATCACTATTTAAGAAATATAAATCACTAAAAAATAAACATAAAGCCATTTCAGATGAAAGAGATATAATTTTGAAACAACATAATGAATTAACTGATAAATACAATTCGATTAACACTAACTATGTTAATTTTGAATCATGAATAAAAACACTACAGGATGAGGTAGAATCTTACAAATAGACTGCATTGGTTTTTACACAAGGAGAGAATTCATGAAATGAAATTATTGGAATAGCTGTCATTAAAAAGCAGAGATTTTGAATTGGCAGAAAAGGAGAAAAACCAAGGCTATATAAAAATTATTTTGTTCCTAGTTCTAAAAAGGATAATTGTAATTTTTTTGGGACAAAGGGAAATATAGCTAAAAACTTTTTCATAAGACAATCTCAAATTTGTGGTATTAATAAAGCCTATTTTTCAAAATACTTATATGATTCGGATAATTTTAAAAGAGAAAAGAAAATCTGGATACCCAGATCATTGATAACTAATACTCCTGGACCCAACAAAATATGGGTACCAAAGCAATTTGATTGAATGTCTTTACAGGTAGCAGGACACCAGAAAAGAAACGATATATGGTACATGGATAGTGGCTGCTCTAGACATATGAGTGGAAAATCATTGAATTTTTCTTCACTCACTCAATGGGAAGGAGGACTTGTAACATTTGGTGACAATGCTAAATGAAAAAATCCTTGGCATTAGAACTTTTTGAGATCCAAAAATAGTCTCAATCAACAATGTACTTTATGTACAAGGACTAAAACACAATCTGATAAGTATGTATCAACTTTTTGATGATGGATATACTGTTGATTTTACTTACAATTGTTGTATTGTTTCTAAAGATAAACTGTTTAAATTTAAAGCACCATGAACTGAAAATGACTATACTTTGGATTTAAATTCCTTGTGTAAACAACAAGTAAACTACTTGACTGCTAAAAGTAAGTGGATCCTAGATCCGGCATAGGATTCTTGGTCATTTCAATGTATATGTTTTACATAAGTTATCTACGAAACATCTATTTTCTGATTTACCTTGTCTCAAATTTGAAAGTGACAGATTTTTTGATTCATGTCAACATGGAAAGAAACACAAATCATCCTTCAAATATGTTAATAAGGTTGCTACATCTAATCCTCTAGAACATATTCATATGGATTTGTTTGTAACTTCAAGAGTAGCAAGCTTAGCTGGTAAATTATTTGTATATGTTTCAGTTGATGACTATTCAAGATTTACATGGATTTTCTTTTTGAAATTTAAAAATGAAGTTGTTACATTATTTGAAGGGTTCTGCAAGTCTGTTCAAAATGAAAAAGGTTTCAATATTACCTCATTGAGAAGTGATCAGGGTGGAGAATTTGAGAATGTGGAAATTAATTCCTTTTTCTCAAATATGGGTATTAAACATACATTTTCTTCATCCAGAACACCTCAACAGAATGAGATTGTAGAAAGAATAAATAGAACAATTCATGAATGGCTAGAACTATGTTAAATGAATATATCCTACCTATATATTTCTAGACAGAAGCTGTGAATACATCTTGTTACATAATTAATTGAGTTTTAATTAGACCTATTTTAAAAAAGAAACCCTATGAACTATGGAATAACAGAAAACCTAAAGTAAATTAATTTAAAATTTTTGGATGCAAGGTTTATATCTTAAAAGCCAAGGATAATAGTGGTAAGTTCGATCAAAAATCTTATGAAGGTATTTTCATAGTATATTCTGCTACCTCCAAATGGTATAAAGTTTATAATAAGAAGTCAAGGATTGTTGAAGAATCAGTTCATGTGAAATTTGATGAATCTGATCCCATTGAGAAAAGGACAGAACAAATGGATGAACATGAATCTAATGATAACATGAGACTTGAGAATTTAAAAAATTATTTTGAAAATGATATAAAAGAAATTCAGTCTAGTTCAGAGGAACATGATACTGAAGAACCTTTAAATATATTACCTAGACATTCTATAACCCTAAAGAATCACCCTTTAGAAACTGTAATAGGTGACCTAGAAATTGGTGTTCAAACTAGAAGAAACTTAGGAAACCTAGTGGAATTCTCTGCCTTTCTATCTCAAAAAGAACCTAAGAGTATAGAAGAAGCTTTAGATGATAAAATCTAGGTAATAGCAATGCAAGATGAATTAAACCAGTTTAAAAGAAATGAAGTTTTAGAATTAGTGGAAAGACCTAAGAATTATCATGTAACAGGAACCAAATGGGTTTTTAGAAATAAAAAGGATGACCAAGGCATAATAACTAGAAATAAAGAAAGATTAGTAGCTAAAGGATATAATCAAGAAGAATCAATAGATTATGATAAGACTTTTACACATGTAGCTAGGTTAGAAGCCATTAGAATCCTTTTAGCCTATGCATCTTATATGAATTTTAAATTATTTCAGATGGATGTTAAATCTGCCTTTATAAAGGGTTATTTAATGGAGGATGTTTATGTTGAGAAACCACCTGGTTTTAAAAACTCTCAAAAACCTAATTATGTTTTTAAACATACTAAATCTCTTTATGGTCTTAAACAAGAATCTAGAGTTTGGAATGAATGATTATGTTCTTTTCATTTGAAAAATGATTTTACAGTTGGTATGGCAGACCGAACACTATTTAAGAAAACTATGAAAAATATTGTTTTATTGGATAAAATTTATGTTGATGATGTAATCTTTGGATCAACTAATAAAAATCTTTGTCATGAATTTTCAAAATTAATGCAAGAAGAATTTGAAATGAGTATGATGGGGGAATGCAATTTCTTTTTGGGTCTTCATATATTTCAAAAAGATTTTGGAAATGTTTTAAATAAATGAAAATACATTACTGATTTACTTAAGAAATTTGGACTTGAGAACAGAAAGTCATTTACAACTCCTATGTGTACTAATATAAAACATGATTTGGATGAAACTGGAAAATCAGTTGACAACAAGATATATAGAGGTATGATTGGTAGATTATTATATCTTACTACTAGCAGGGCAGATATAATGTATTTAGTATGTCTTTGTTCTATATTTCAATCAAATCCTAAAGAATCTCATCTTACTGCTGTTAAGATAATTTTTAGATATTTAAAAGGAACTGTTTTTCAATCTCTTCTTTATCCTAAAACTTTTAATTTAAATTTGATTTCATATTCAGATGCAGATTTTGGAAGTTGTAGGTTAGATAGAAAAAGCACATCAGGTACATGTCACTTTTTAGGAAAGTCCTTAGTATCATGGTCTTGTAAGAAACAACATTCAGTTTCCCTTTCAACAGCTGAGGCAGAATATGTTTCTGCTGGCAGTTGATGTGCACAAGTGTTGTGGATGAAAAACACTCTTATGGACTTTGGATTTAATTTTAATAATACACCTATTTTATGTGATAATATGAGTACAATTAATATTTCAAATAATCATATTAGTAATTCTATAACTAAGAACATTAATATAAGGCATCAATTTTTAAGAGATCATGTTATTAAAAAAGATATATTTTTAGAATTTATAAATTCTGAAATTCAATTAGCAGATATTTTTACTAAATCACTTCCCACTGCAAGGTTTGATTTTATTAATGGGGAGCTAGGTTTATTTATTTTTAAATAATTTTTAATTTTTTATTTAATTTTATTTATTTATGTAAGTTTTTTGGACTACTGTTTATGTTTTTATTTCTTTTTTCATATGAAAAATTTATTTATTTTTAAATATATGTAATGATTAGTGATTACATGGGAATCATGGCTGTCAGATCCTTTTCGACTTCTAAACCCTTTCACTTATATCGAAACCCTTTCGAAATCTAAAAATCACACTTCCTCTTCTGATACCCTAACCTCCGATCTTCTGAAACCCTAACCTTCAAACCTTCAGAAACTCTTGAGAAAATGGTAAGGAATAAAAGAGCCAGTGAGTCCAAGCCATGAAATGCCAAGAGACAACGCACTGAGGGATGAAAAATCGTAAAGGGTAAGGTAATAGATCTCGACTGGTTATTTAATACAAATCTGTTATTGAAGCAAGCACTGTCATTTTAGAATCATGAAAAGATGTTCAACAGTGAAAATACAGAATTTTTGTATGAAGTTAAAGTTAGATATTTCTTCAAATCTGTACAATTTAGTCTGGGAGATATAGAGGATAGTATGATGGCTATGATAGAGGATAGGGATTTATCAATCTCTTCAGTATAGATTAGTCAGATTCTCAACTGCCCTCATGAGGGAGTTTTTCATTTCGACTTAAAGAATATAGTAGATTCTTTGCATAAATCCGAAGACACATTGTCTTTTCTTTTTGGTACTACGATAATAAAGAAAATGTTTGTCAAGGATTTGGAGCCTGATCAGAATATTTTGGTCAAATTTATTCAGATAGGAATAGCTCCATGGATGGATGAAATGGAGAAGCTTTTGTACCCTGATATGTATATAATGTTTCTTATGTTAAGTGATATTAAGTGAAACTTTCCAAGATACACGATAAGGTATCTCAGTTACTATTGTCAAAGCAAGGCTAGGATGAATTTCTACCCTTTCGGTAGATTTATTTCTAAACTGTTTTGTAAGAAATACATGACAGGATTAGTGGATGTTAGAGTTAACTCTCATCACAGTAATACGTTTAATGCTGAAACTTTAAGGAGAGTTGGATATTTCTGGAGCACAATTAATGGAAATATTTTCCCAGTAGGAGCTGAGGAAGACTCAGAGAGTGCTCAGGCTCAACCTGTTATGTCCAAGTAAGGACAAGCTGAATCCAGAGTCAACAATTTAGCAAGGAGGATTCGGATTGAAGTGGCAGATGTTGAGAAAGACAGAAGTCAGGAGGGACTTCAATCAAAAATAAAAATACCAGTAAATGATGAAGTCACTTCCACTTCTTTGGAAACTACAAAAGAAGCTTTAATTTCTTATTCTGTTGTGAGAGAAGATGTTGCTGATAAGACCATATAATATGTTACTGAGAGAACAGCTCTAGTAGAGGAATAATGAGCTCAAGAAGAAACTCAATGGGAAAATCAGGAACAAGAGATGGAGGCAGTGCCTGGTGAAGAATTGGCCAGACCTCAAGAAACAAATAAAGATATTGTTCTTCAAAACCCAGTGGAAGGCTTAGATTCTCATGTTTGTGGTGATCATGCTTCTGAAGATCACACGGAGGTACTTCAAGAGGATTTTTTTTGGAGGAGTTTGAAAACTCTAATGAAAAATCTGTGGACAAACCTTCTCAGGACAGATAATAAAGAAAAATCTGATCATGAATCATTGCCTTTGTTACTATTGCTTCAACCTAAGACTGTGAATCAAGCTCAGGGTGCATCTGATTCAAAAAAAGCAGAAGTTTAAGAACTATAGATAAAAGTATCTCAGTTGGAGTCTGAGAATGTTTCTCTGATAAATGACTTAGATTTAGAGCATTTAATGTTTCAAAAGCTGAAGGAGTGTACAGTTTCAAGGAAATAAGATGAAATTTTTAAAGAGGATATACTGATAGTTGTTACACAATTAAAATATGAAATGGTTATGAAGTCAGATTTATCAGATCTAAAGTTGTTTATGGAGAATCAATTTACATCAGTTTCAAATAATGTTGTTAGTGGATCAGGTACTTCACCAGATTTAATCAGAAGGTTTCAGGCTATCACAGCTACGCTGAGCAACATGAATGACAAGATAAAAGATCTCCAATGTAAAAATTATCCTTTGTCAGTGTTTCTGGAAAATCAAATGGTCTTAGTGGATCAGCTATCATCTAGTGAGCCATCGATCCGAATTCTGTTAAATCAGTTATAGGAGAAGCTGTCAGTATTTGTTGAAAAAGAGGAATGGATGCATGAATTTTTCAGAGTCAATTTAATTTAAGATATTCATATGAATCAATGGAAAAGAGAGCTCATTATCACGCTTGGAGATAGGATGACTAAAACACTTCAAGAGTAGTTTATAGAAATCAAGTCTGCAATCCAGTGGAGATAGACCCTGTTGCCTATCTTACCTAACCCTTGATTCCTGTTTATATCATTGTCATGTAAATACTAGTATTTTTGAATGAAAATTTTCTTCATTGTTTATTTTTATCTTTACTTATTTGTTTTATGGAATTTATTTTTGATATGTCAGTACTCCAGATTTTATTATTGATAACAAGTTCATAATAGAATTAACTAATAGTTAAGTGCAATACTAAACATGTTAAAATCCATGATTTTTTCATTCTTTTTGATATCACAAAAGGGGGAGAATTTGTCTAAACACAACATCAAAACCTACATTTTATTTAGGGGGGAGATTTCATTTTATTAGGGGAGAAAATTAAATGAGAAATTTGGATTTATAATTATCTTTTTGGTGGATAAGTATTTATTTAAAACATTATAACTGATTTTGAATGTTAGTTTTTGTTTAAATATTTTTAATTATTTTTGGGTTTTGTGATCATCAAAAAGGGGGAGATTGTTGAGAAAAGTATTGTTTTCAACAATACATGTTAATGTTATTTAAAGTGGGAGATTATTGAAAATAATACTTTGTCCCTTTATGATAATTTTGATGCTCACAAATACACTTAGTTATTTTCTAATGATTTTATTTAGTAATTTGCAGGAATTTATTAATTTACTTTACTCTTGAAATAATGAGAATCTATTACTTTTGCGGAATATGCTTTAAGTGCGTTCTGGAGTCATTGTTCATACCTTATGTAGATAAATATAGCACGAAATCTATTTTAGCGCGTTCTGGAAAGACTGTTCATACCCTATGTGGATAAACGTAGCGTAAGGATGAAAAGATTGTATACTTTTTGAAATAAGAGAGAAGTATGGTTAAACAACCATACGTTTTCAGAAATGTATGGAAGGAGAACCTTATGTTAGGAAGGAACCTTACGTTTTGTTTATCAGCAAAGTATGGAAGGGGAACCGTATGTAAATTCTAAGCGATGCGTTAGTTTCTCAGAATTATGGTTCATCAACATTACTTTTTTAAACAACCATACGTTCTTGGAAAAGTATGGATCAAGTAAATGTATGGATCTTTTACCGTACGTTTGACTGTTTAAGAAAAAGTATGGATGATCAACCCTAAATTTGTGTTCAAACATACGTTGTTAACCTTACGTTTGAAGTCTATGTTATTAACCCTACATTTGGAGGCCACATCATCAACCTTACGTTTGTCATCAGAAATTTTGACAGACGATATTTATGTGCAACGATCAGTATGATGATTTCTGGGTGGATTTCAAGCCGGATTTAATGTCATTTTTAAAGTATGACTTTGACTAATTCAAAGCCATTTTATTAATGGATTTATGATCGAATTAAAAGGGTATTTTTAGGCTGAGTCTTAAGGAATGTTATGACTTCTCTGTAAATTCAAATTTATGAAGATTGTGAATAAGAAGGCATCTTTTATGGATCTAAATGTTCATGGGATATGATTTATTATATATGTTCTCTCTGAAACACCAGGTATATGAGGATGTGATCGATCTATTGTAAAAAAAACAAATATTTCAACTATTTACAATTGATCTGCTGATTCAAGAAGAGCGTCAACGCTCTGTTTGTTCAAGAAGAAGGAACATGATAGAAGATTCACTTGTTCTACATCAAAAGTCTACTATGGATCTACTACTGCTGAGGTTGTGAACTATATCTCTATATCTACTGCAACTAGATCAACTCATAACTTCTTCATCGTAAATATCAATATTTCTAGAGACATTGATCCATCTACTGTCAATTTCATTTTGTTGCAATTGTGAAGATCAACTAGAAATTTCTTTCTGAAATTATTATTTCTATTCTTGAGTAACCAGCTTCACATTCTAAGCTGTGCAGGTTCGTGTTTGAAACAGAAGGCTTTGTTTTTCCTTGGATTGTAAAGGTATCAACTGCCTATACTCATTTGTGAATCGGTCTGTGGAAAAGAGGACCAGATAGTGAAAATCACCAATCTCGTGGAGTTGAGCGTTGGTGGAGTGGACTAGGGGACTTTTCTTCCCCGAACCACTATACATCTTTGTGTTTTTTATTTTACTTATTCTACGGCATGATAAAATCCGATAAAGTATAAAGGACAGAACTAGTTGAAGAAAAGAGTTATCAAAAAATTGAAAAAGACACAATTCACCCCCCCCCCCTCTTTTGTATAATCTGTAGATTCAAATCCAAAAAAGTTCAGCCTCACTCCACCCTCACCACGAATGGAGGTCCAACCCATGTTCAGCTGGACTGGTACAAGGACCCTCCTCGAGATGAGTTCACCAGGGAAAACAAGCATGGAGGTCCTCCCAATGCCTTTTCTAGTTCTATTGGAGTACTTTCCTGCTCCAGTTCTACCCATGGAGGTCCTCCCCATGTCCACTTTGACCTTTTTCCTAGTGCTCCTCACACCCCGGCTTCCTGGGGTGGACACCCACTCCACCCCAGTACCAGTGTGGTCGAAGGACCCCATGTTAGAAATCTTCCATGTCCCGAGGAGCCTCCCAGTGGTGGGAAGCTGGGTGGATACCACCATAAGAAGAAGTCTGAGAAGATACAGACATAGATCAGACCATCCCTCTTCTCATACTCTGAGGCAGAATACGACTTAGTGCGAGAACCCTCCACTCGCTCATCTGAGTCAAGTGCTGGGGATGAGAAGAGTCATATCATCCTTGTTTTCTAGGAATGTGAGGTCTATCAGATTCATGCCTCCCTCCATAGGTATATTCATGAGGATTAAAATATGGTGACCTCACAGGTTACGGTCGTGCAATCACCACAATATTCACCGGAAGTGCTCTCTACCTCGACAACAGATCATGAAGAACTATTCTAGGGTTCAATGGCGGGTGAGTAGCATCGTGACCTATATCCAGTTTCCATAGACCCTGCTACAGGAATGGAGGCTATCATCCTGTCTTATCGTGACGTATTGGCTAGATCGCTACACTCTTTGGAGGACTACCCAATATTTGATGGCCAGTCAACCCACTCGTCGTACTCTCCATCAGCCGGCCTATTGTCCCAGCTGTATGACTTTGTACTGCTGCAAGTTCCTCAGCCACCTCTAGTTTACGAGTGGGTAAATCAAGTTCCAGACCCTGAATATATGCAGAGATTCTTATGGAACATTCTCGCAGCAGACCACTTCCCCGAGAAGTTCTGGCCCGTGGTAGAACTGAATTTATACATACCGTAACCCCTCACCTTGGAGGAGGTTGAATGTTTCCGACCAAACCTATGGATGACAAACTTTCCACTTCTTCATCTATGAGTGGTTTATCCCTGGAGCCAAGAACACCTTGATGAAATTGGTGAACAATGTCATCTGGTTGATCTAGATGCGCTCCCTATGTCCCATCACCTTAATTCACCAGGCCACCATACGACCCTCCGACAACAATGTGTTTAGAGTCTCAAGGAACTCCACAAAATTATCAAGGAGGCACCCCCCCCCCCCAACGTTCAAATTTGTGGTTGGGGGCAGTATATTTCCCTCCTCTTCAGTCCTATCTAGCGGCAGACCAACACAGTTGTCTATATCGAGGACTTTCCCCCATGAATAGTCACAACCAACATGTCCTACACAGTGGACGAGGAGGATGAGCTAGAGATTCTTGATGGAAACATACCCCCTGAGGGCGTTCCACCACTATTGGACCCATAAAAAATGATTACTCATCAGTAGAGAAACCTACATGGTCTCCCTGCACCCATTGAGGCACTGGTACACATTTGGAATTCTGGTAACGGAAAAGAGCATGTCGAAGCTTCCAAGCACTCCGACCCATCCGCCTCAGTGCAGAAGATGGAGGATGTCCCTGAGAAGTCCATGTTGCGCCAACAACTTTATGATTTGAAGAAGTCGGTCGACGAACTCTTAGCTGAACGCTCTTTAGAAAGACGGCCTAAAAACAGAAATCCTAGGCCACTACATCTGGGCACGGAACAACTTCCCCTCGACAACCTTCCCCAAGGAAACTCTGATTGTGCTGCTCCCGCATACAGGCCTGAAGTCAGAGATTACGGAAAGAGGGTATGGTATGTCTCGCCAAACCCTCCTGAACGGCTTGTAAATCCAAGGAATCTAGCTCAGGTTCCCCCAGCCTCCCACAGGTTTCCCCACCGGCCGCTCCATGAGCCGCTGAGCCCAGTTACCCTGTTGAAGAACCCACCAACGCGCTCGTTGTTTGGGGTCCCTATAAAGATGGGGACCCCCGCCCAGATGATCCTATGGTGGAACTAATAGACCACATTGAGGCATTGGAAACACGAAAGGTTGAAATCCCACGTAATGGTAAGCCATATATGGCATGGGTGGATGATATGTCTGCACCACTGGGTTTCAAGAATACCACCTTCTCCAACTTTAACGGGACGGGGGACAAACCGCAACACCTGGCCCACTTCAACTCAAGGTGTGGGCCCAGGTTAAGGAATCCAGCGCAGTAGGAGGCTACCATGATCTGATGTTTGGTTCAGGCATTGGAGGTCTCGACATTCGTCTTGTACAGCCAGCTCCCCGTCAGATCTATAACTAGCTGGGAGGACCATCACAGGTAATTCCTCTAAAATTTCAGCTCTACAACCTGGAAAACAAACACTGCATACCTCATAAAGTAAAAACAAAGGCCTGATGAGTGATTCTTAAACATTATCACTTGGTGGAAGGGGTTCACATACTCTCTTGACATTCAACTGAATCAGGAGAAAATACTGACGATGTGTGTATGGAACATCAAGACAGAACTTGTTCCTTCTATGATAACCCAAAACTACCTAGGCAGATTATGAGACTTCTTTGATAAGGCCCAGTTCCCGGAAAAAATCCCTGCAATAGTCCCACCAGACACGACCGTTGCCCCCTGTAATTTCAGCAAGGAGGGATGCCAGAGCTGGGCCCGCCGCGGTGGTCTATGTAGAAGCTCCTGGGCAACTAGAAATGTTACCAGTTGCACCAGCCCCACAGCCTCACAGTGTACCTCCACCTCAGGCGTAGCCTCCATCTTAGCAGTGTTGGCCTCAATATTGGCAGGTTCCCCTGCGGAATGCACTGCCAGCACCCAGGCGGGACAACCAAGCTCCCCCTCCTCGACAGGCCCCTCCAGCTCCTCATCAGGCCCATGCTCCAAGTCCCCCTTCCAGACAGAAGAAATATGACCTAATCATTCAACGAGAATCAGTTCCCCGGAAAATTCTAAAGATCCAACAAGCTATGGATTATACGCTTGCCTGAGTGCAGAAGGCTGTAAGAGGGGAATCTCACTAATCGCTCCAACTAATGACCCTATCATCAGATCCTAGGTTACACCCTCAAGCAGTGCTATGTGTTTAAATATTGTATTTAAGACCAGGTTAATAACAGCATAATCAGGCTAGGCCCAACCCCAGCAAAGGTGGCTACTGTCTTTGTAAGGCCAAACAGCAGCAGTGACAACGAAGGTGAGTGGAAGCAGGTTTTTGACTGTGGGTCCCAGAATTATAATTACTAGATTGCTTGAAAAATGGTTTCTCATTCCCATGGTATCATTCATGCACACATGAATCATCCAGAGCCTTTAGAAGTTGTGTCCACCACTTCTGCATCATCATCTCAATCGGCCTCTTCCTAGAAGTGAAGGATTCTGCGGCGCTAGGGAAATCAACGCGCCCACCAATGAAATCCTTATCCCGTACTCTTGGCGACTTCATGCCCCCTAAGATGGGGATTCCCCCCAGAATCCACATAGTGATCAATGACTCTTCATGTGATATTCAAGGGTATGCTTTGGTTAATACCTTGGAGTTGGTAAAGCCCTATATGACTCCCGACGACGGGGAGTGCCAGGTGAAACTCCACAATGTCCCTCAGCGACGCCAATGTCGATAGAGTAGCGGACATATCGGTCATCGATGCACATTAATTGGAACATCCGATCAGGTCATGCATGCCACTAAGACCATATAGCAGGCCCAGTGTAGAGCTCCTCACATGCAATCTTTTCAGCCAGTGTCGTCTGGCCCACCTCCCCAATCGTTTGTGCTATTGGATCGAGTAGATCTACCTCAACCATGCCAAGACCAACATCTACATACTATTGGTTGATATCAGTCTTCCAGACCTCATCTTGTAGCTAATGTTTGGGCTTTGACTAGTGAGAAGTGGGATAAGCCTAGCACCAGTCAGCCGCCAGCCTAGCGAGCAGGGCCCGCCATGCCTCCTATCAAAGAGGAGCCTCATGCTTGTCGAATTTCACACCTAGTGAGGAAATATGATTTCCTCAAGAACCTTTGTGTCATCTCAGTGAGGCTTCCCATCCTCGAGGTCCTTCTCATGTAGTCAGATATGCGTGAGTCCCTTGATGAAGCTTTATGAAGTCACCTCCAGTTTGAGACGGAGGTAGCGACTTTAGAGTCCTTTCATACTAAAGCTGTCGAGAATGTCGAATGTCAGTAAATTATTTCGTTTTCTGATGAAAATTAAGGTTCTCTCATATAGGGTCACATCCGACGACTATACATCACCGAACAATTTAATAGAGTGTAGGATCACCATTGTCTTGTTGACACTGACTCAGAGATTAACCATATCATGATGCAGACACAGAGGAAGCTTAGGT
The DNA here is from genome assembly GCA_963277665.1 of Viscum album. Classification (NCBI taxonomy): domain Eukaryota; kingdom Viridiplantae; phylum Streptophyta; class Magnoliopsida; order Santalales; family Viscaceae; genus Viscum; species Viscum album. Next base: position 1,794,077,799 of record OY728121.1, read on the forward strand.
TATCCTAAGATGACTTGACTCCTATAGATTTGAGAATCTAGGGATATGACAGGACCGAGCAGACCCCAGTCGGTAAGATCTGTTTGAAGACCCAGTTCGACAGCCTAGTTGCCAGCATCGAGTTTATGGTTGTCTCCTAGGGCACCGTGTACAATGAATTGATGGGTAGGCCATGGCTCCATCAACATGCAACAGTGCCCTCGTCATATCACGGGTTCCCCAAGTACTCCTTTAATTGTCGATTAGGAATAATCCATGGTGATACATCTCTTTTTGCCTCTTGTGAATCATGCTACCTGGATGCCAACTATTACCAGAATGAGGACATGAAGATTCAAACTAGTGAGGTCGAACTAGTCATGGTTGAAACTGACCCCAAGTCAGGTCTAGATAACGCCTACGAATTCCCAATCCATTGGTTGGAGGCCACGACCCCCGACATGGGGAAATATTTTGTAGTCCCCGGTACAAGAGGGAAGCATATTCCCAAGTCTAATAGATGATGGGAAATAAACTCGTACTCCTACAGAAATCAAGGTCAGGTGATCCCAGAAACTCATACCCACTTTGGGTATTGGGATGTCCTCCCCATGGAAATGGCAGTACGTCATACATTTCTATTTCACCAGGAAAGAATTAACTGGATCAAGAAGACAAATCACTATTACTTTGATATCACTAAGTTTGTCCCCTTGGGCCGATGACCAGATGGAATCAGATTGACTGCCTTCATTGCTATGGTATCAGCAGCACGTGAATCTCCCAATATATTTTCTGCTGCTACCTAGGCTAGTACTAGCCTCTCATCGGGATCTGCCGACCCAGAGGAAGTTTACCCTAATGGGGATCCCTCCTCCGCAATTTAAGAATAGAATTTGGAGGATGCACCCCCACCTTCAATGAAGGTGTTTTTTCCATAGTGGATGAACGGGTACAGGTAAACCTTGGTAGCAAGGAATATCTAAGAACCACATTGATCAGTGTCGCCATGTCCGTTGAAGAGAAGCAGTGGTACGTGGACTTCCTTAAACAGCATTGTGACATGTTTTCCTATAGCTATAAAGAGATTCCAGTACTAGATCCTCAGGCATATGTCCAATGTCTCAATCTCCCGAAAAACCATCATGGTTTCAAGTAGCCTCCTTGGAAGAAGCACCTTTCTCATGGTTCCATGGTCATGGACAAGGTTGAAAAGTTCATCAGATCCAACTTCTTCAAGGAGGTCCAGTAACCCAAGTGGCTAGCCAACAAGGTTCTATTCCAGATGAAGAATTGACAGATCATATTCTATATCTATTTCAAAGATCTCAACCGTCACTGTCTAAAGGATAATTTTCCCCTTCCTATGACGGAATTGCTAATTGATGTTATGGCTGGTTTTCTGGCCGTCTCTTACATAGATGGGTACTCTGGATATAATTAGATCTGGATGTCCCCTAAGGATGAAGAGTCCACAGTTTTCAGGGCACCCAAAGGTACTTTATTTTAACAGGTTATACCCTTCAGCGTGAAGAATGCAGGTGCCACCTATCAGCGGGACATGCACTATATTTTCAAGCCAATCCTTAGGACATTGGTGGAATGTTATTTTGAAAATATGGGGGTCAAATATCACTAATGGATGGACCATCTCAAGGACATTCAAAAAGTGTTTGGCTTCCTCTATTCTCGCCACTTGATGATGAAATCATTGAAATGTGCCTTCGGGGTGACCTCTGAGAAGTTCAGTGGCTTTGATGTCAGGTACCAGGGCATTGGGATCGACCCAGAGAAGATCAAGGCCATCAGCCAGATGACTCACTCGAGCAATATTCGGGAGCATCGAGGTTTCCAAGGCCACCTAGCCTATATACACTGATTCATTTTAAATTTTTCTGGTATGTGTAAGACATTTTATTGGCACATGAAAAAAGGCTCTGCCTACGAATGGGAGGAATAGTGCCAGATCGCGTTCAAAGAAATCAAGAATTATTTTCTCCAGCCTCTTGTCTTGATCCCACCCATCTCTGGAAAACCACTGATCATGTACGTGACTACCCATGAATGATCTATGGGATCCATTCTCACCTATAAGAACAATGACGGGGCAGAATACAACCATTACTACCTCATCCACATGCTCCTCTGTACGGAGACCAGATAGTCCACCATCGAAATGAGTTGCATTGCGCCTGTATTCCCAGTAAATAAATTGTGAAACTACTTTGAAGTACAAGTTATACAGTTGGTATCTTGGGTGGAATCACTGAAGCACATTCTGAACCGCCCATGTTGACCGGTCATCTAGCATGGTGGGTAGTAATCCTCCAGTAGTTCAACATCAGGTTTCTGCCTCAGAAGGCTATCAAGGGACAAGCATTTGAAGATTTTCTTGGTTCCCATCCAACCCCTGTAGACCAGTACCTGGACTTGAATATTACAAATGAGTCAATCCTCTTCGTAGATCATGCCATACCATGATGGAAGATGCACTTTTATGGTTCCTCCCAGAGCCCCACCGGTAGGATAGTCAATGATCCCAAACTCAATAGTGTAGGCATGGGTATTGTCTATATTACCCCAACACAATCCATTATGCCATATTCATTCATTTTGTCAGAATGCTGCACCAATAACTATGTAGAGTATCAAGATCTTATCAGTGGCCTAGAGATGGCCCTCGAGATCGATGTGACCCATTTTCATGGGGAAGGTGATTCTGAACTAGTCATCGGGAAGAGAAACGGTGGCTATGTCATCATAAATCTAGATCTTGTATGATTATTAGTGAACACCATCCAGCTAAGGGACCAGTTTCCATCTTGGTCAGATGTTACTCATGTCCCTCGATCTCAGAACGGCCCAGCTGAAGCCTTGGCCATCATGGGTGCATCACTTGCCGAACCCGAGCTGGATGATCTGATTATACACGTAGCGCATCAGAGAGTCATTTCACCCATCACCCTAGATGATGAAAACAGCCTGGGGGTAAGACATCTTTCCACTAGATCCTCCACATCAGGTCCTCCAAGTTCATCAGATGTAGTGGTTAAACTGACTCCCGACTCTAGATCTCCCATTGTCGAGTATCTCCAAAATGGTTTCCTCCCAGCTGATCGGGCCGAGCACGAGTGAATCTGATGCAGCCCGCTGTAGTTTACCCTCTATAGTGGTCCCAGTCTTGAGGAGATCCTCTACATGCACAGTTTTGATGGTGTTATCCTCCATTACATCAACGGACTCGAGATTTCTCATGTCATGTAAGAGATTCACGCCGGTTCCAGTGGGGCTCACCAGACTGGGCTGAAGATGTCCCATCAGATCCGGATATTGGGATACTTCTATCCCTCCAAGATCCATGATTGTATCGAGTTCACCAAGAGATTTCATGTGTGAAAAATCCATGCTAACATCATGCATCGGCCTCAAGAATCTCTCCACTCTACCAAGTACTCTTGGTTGTTTGCAGTGTGGGGACTCGACATTGTGGGATCATATCCACCGACGACAGTTCGCCAGTGCAGGTTCATCTTGAGCACCACAGATTTCTTTTCTAAGTGGGCAGAAGCAGTTCCATTCAAGGAGGTCAAGGTCCGTTCTATCATTGACTTCATGATCTCCTATATCATCTACCGGTTTGGAGTCCCTCATGCTTTCCTCATCGATAACGACACTAACTTTTGAGAATTTTATCTAAAGAAATTGTATGCCAAGTATAACATCTGTTCAAACCATACCTCCTGTTATCACGAACTTGAAAATTGGAAGATCAGGGAATTCAACAAAACCAACTCTAACATTTTTCAAAAAATGGATGGTCATAGTAAGATGATTTGGACAAACAATATCCCCAACAACCTCTGGTCTTATCGGACGATGACTCGTAATTCCACCCAGGTGGGTCCTTATTCTCTACTGTATGTATATGTGGCCATCCTTCCCATCGTGATCTAGCTGCCTTCATTACGCACAATATTCTATGACCAACAGGATCCAATTAAGGTATCCAAAATTCTTCTGGATGAATTGGAAGCACTTGATGAGAATATGCGTCATGCCCTGTAGAATCTGGAAAGGCATCACAATAATATAGCTATAGATTTCAACAAGAAAGTTTGCCTCCACTCTATCCAACAAGGCAACTTGGTTTTGGCCCTCCAGACACGAATTATTCCTTGCATAAAACCACCCATGTTGCATCCCAAATGGTATGGACCTTATATAATCCACAGGGTTTACCCCAATGGAGCTTACTCCCTGGTGACCATGAATGGTAATCGTATAACTCCTCCCACCAATGCCAGGTTACTCAAACAATACTTTTCCAGAGCCTATAGGTCCGGAATGAATCTACATTATCTGGTCCCACATGACCTTAAACAACACAATGGTCCCGTATGACCCTAAACTGCATGATGGTCTGACATGACCCAAAACTATTTGGTCCTTCATGACCTTAATCTGTTCAGTCCCTCATGACCCTAAACTACATGTTGGTCCAGCATGACCGTAAATTGTCATGTTCTACATGACATTAAACTCTGTGTCATCCTGAATGATGGTAATCTGTGTCTTCAAGAACTACTTGTGGCTTGATTCCCATCTGCATGGGATACGTAGGAACACTTAAGCTTTTCCTCTTGACCATAGTCCCAAACTCTTCTCTTTGACTATCCCCTGGGTATAGTTTTCTTGGAGGATCCTTGCATGATATGGTCTATGCATCCTTCTCCCAACTCAAGAAAGGATTATAATGGTCACACCATGTTCCCTCTCCACATTATTTTATCTTCCCACGTCCTTACTGGATGATGTTAAACTACATGTCCTTCAAGAAATATTTACGGCTTGATTCCCATCCTTATGAGATACATAGGAATGGCTAGACATTTTGTCTGTAGTCCCAGCCAAAATGCCGTAATTTCCCCTTGATTCAAGACATATGGTGTGGTTCATGGTTTTTCCTCAATATACGTCGTGTTCATCTCAATTCCATCATATGTCCCACTTCCCAAAGGTATCATTCTCTTTCACTGCTATACTTGACTTTATAATGTATGGGTACATTTATGTTCCACCCACTCCCTTGATTGTGACTCCATCATCCTTCCCATCTATAAGGGCCCTCGAACGGAAGGTTTTCTAGGCCCATGGGCTCTCCTACCACTTCGGGCCGATGCCCTTGAGGATTCTAAGAAAAATATTGATACAACTTGCACGTTTCAAATTTGGTTGATGGTCGATGCCCATTTGTTGTTCCCATTATAGGTCACTATAAAGACGATGTGTTTAAAACGTTTTTGAAAGCTATCCATTGTCATTAGAGCCACCACAAGATGTCCCAAACATTGAGTTTAGTGCTTCATTCTGCCCCATTGTATATCCAACTGATGAACTCCCCTCAGGTGATGTCAGCTATTAGACCACCATATGACTGGGAAAGATGAATCTAGCACTTTGTTTCTTACACCGTGCAAAACTCATTTGGGCTTAGGACATGTGATGAGGTAGTAACTGCACAAGAGGTCGTATGGCTACCATTGGCTGGGACGCCCAGCCTCAGGCCCCCTTGGCCTTTTCAGGTCCCTGGCCAAAGTTCCTATTTAGGGTTGTACGGTGAGGTATGGAATTATGTCCCAATCATTTTGGGTTACTCTCCGTGTCGTACACCTCCCATGTTTGGGGTATCTTACCCCTCTCTACTCGTCCTCACTACAAGATGTTAAACTGCGAATTAATCATGCCTTCACATCTGATGCCCAGCCTCTGGCCCCTTGGGCATCTCAGGCCCCAGCCCATGTTCTTATGGGATTGTAGGGTGTGGTATGGGATTATTTCCCCATTCAAGTTGGGTTAATCATCGTGTCGTACACATCCACTTATGAGATACGCTATCTATACTCGTCCTCGCTGCAAGATGATGAGTTTCACATTACTCCTTTCAATAACTACATGCAGCTTAATTCCCATCCTCATGGGATACGTAGGACCGCCCAAACGTCTAGACTTCAGGTCCAGTCGCATCTCTCAAAAATATCTCTTCCACATTGTCCCCTTAGCCTACCCTTTCCCATGGAGGATAGTATATGGTGTTAGCGGACTTATGTCCTCATTCACGTTAGGTTTTGTAACAACCCCACAATTTACCTCCTCTTCTTGAGAGTTTTTTATCCCCTATGTTGTACTCGTCTTTTCAAGTCGTCTACTCTCAAGATGAGCCCCTCGGTCCTCTGTAGTGATTCACTAATGTGCCCAAGGGTACTCAGGTTTAGCACCACGAATGTCGAGTTCTACCCATACATGCGTTCACACATTTCTTAGGCTTCGTGTTCCCCTTCATTAGGGCTTTCATCACGTTTCACACACAAAGGGACCCCCAAATGGGATAGATGCAATGAATAATGGATCTTATACCATTATGGACCAACGTACTTGAGGGTCTCAGAAAAAAATCAATACATGTCTCACGTTTCAAATATGGTCAGGAGTCGACGATCATTTGATTGTCCCCATTTCCAACAAACGTGATATGGATGCTGTGTTTCAAACATGGTCAACAGTCAACCTCCATCGTCACGCCAACCCCATTATGTCTAAAATGTCGGTTACATGATTAAAATAGTTCTACGACACATTATTTACTAGTATAACTTTGAAACTCTTTGTAATATTCCTCACTGCGAATCCACACATTAGGAGGAAAAATCCGCGATGAGGAAATCATTCGGGGCTCCACCGATTTCCCCTTTGTATAATTTCACATATTTCAAATACCTTATCCACACTTGTTTCCTACACCATGTTTGACTCACATAGGCTTAGGGATTGGGTTATGGTTTTCCATTACATGGGATAGTCCTGCTTCTCCATGTTCTATGTTCTATGAACTTAAAATAAGATTATTTCATATTTCCACATTGTCAAGAACTACGTATATCTTGATTCCCGTCCTCACGGGACACGTAGGAGCAACCAGACGTCTCGTTTTCTGGTCTAGCTCTATTGGGAGATATTATCTCTTACCCCTTACCCTCTTATCCCTATTTTGGACCCTTGGCCGAATGATTCTTTCATAGAATCGTGTACGGTGTGGTATGGGATTATGTTATCACTCACGTCGGGTATGCTTTATTGCTCCGTTCACATTACCTCTTTAACCTCATCTCTATGTCTTGGACATATGATATTAAACTATGTTTCCTAGTCCCATGTGGCTTTAAACTACTACGACTGTGCCACGCGATGTTAAAGTTCATGGTTGGTCCTATCACATGACCCTAAACTGCGACAATATTTTCCTAGTTTCACGATGGAGAATCACACTGCATTTTGATATCCTCACCCAAGGGTACATCATGTTTGGTATATATTATATACCATCCCATTTTTCAATGCCTGCATATGGCTTGATTCATGTGACGATACCGGGACCTTCCATCCTAGGACTATCACTTAACAAAAAAAAACACACTCATTCATCCTGAAGGACAATCATGATCTATCAAATACCGCTTCTTTTTGTGCATGGGCCAAACTTGCACAACCTCTTTATACTCAGCATGGGTAACACACTGTTCAACCTTGAGAACTATGTGAGGCTTGATCCTCATCTCCATGGGGTATGTAGGAATGTCTGTGCACTTTTCCCCAGCACCATCTTAACTTTTGTTTCCCGTCCCTCGACCTAAAACCTTCCCGGGGAACACGTGGTGGTCGGAACCCCAGGTTCCCATTTACGTCAGGTTATATAATTTCCCCACCATGCTTCTTCCACATTTCCTACCATCCATGTTCTGAGCTTTAAGACTTTAAACTATGATCTCTTCCAGAACTATGTATTTATTGATTCCCATCCAAATGGGATATATAAGAACACCATGACATCCTGTCTCTGAGTCCAAGCCCATGAATGATCAAACATGTTCCTCCTCATTTCAGGCCCCTGGCCTGACCCCTTGTGGGAAACCATGTAACTGCAAATTTTCCCTGAAAAAGTTTAGGATGCCCCATAATGACATTGGGAAGTGACATATCCCTCTCTAGAGAGGTCCTGTCTAAAATAAGGAATGATCCATGCGCTCATCTAATGTTCTTCCACCACGGTGGTATAATTTCAAGAGTGTTGGATTATTTTCGAACAAACCATAACCCCACATTCCACACTTTTCATACCCCTTATTCGGACCCTATCCTCTTTCACGTATAAAGGAACCCCCTAACAGTATGGATACTCGGTCGATGGCTTGCCTACTATCCCAGGAAAACATTCCAGAAGACTAATGGATGACATTCTGAGTTAGGCCCCATGTTTCGAACATAGTTAACGGTCAGCCCTCATTTTTCATCCCCATTTCAGGGTGGATACTGTGTTTCAAACAGGGCCAATAGTTATCCTTTATTTTCATGCCGCCCCTATAGGCAGAATAACTTTTTCACACGTGAGAGATCCGATATTATCGTGCGAAAAAAACCATTTGGAATGCGGGGCTATTCTAGGCCCAGCGATGGCTTTCCACATGCATGCGAATAATATATTGTGTGCTCCATATCGGTTTTACACACCCCTCCTTTTTTAAGCATGCCAAGTCCCCAGGAAGTCTAGCATCTTGGTGTTTCCATTGGAATAAGACCTTTGTGGCTCCTCACTGATATGATTCTGAGGGGGGCATTTGTTGACACCAAAAAAGACTCAAGGACCAATGAAGGTTGGATTGGGACAAAGAAAACTCATATTTGGCACTGGAGGTCCATTCCAGGGGGCCCATTGGGGCCATGTGAAAAAAATTCAATGGCTCATGAAAAAAATGTATGTTGTGAAAAACTCTGAGATTCGTGAGACTCTTTTCATGTTGGCATGGGATAATTATGCGTGCCAGCCGTCCATAGATGAAATGTCCCATGGCTAACACAGGCATGAAAACTTTTTTGTGGCAAGTTTTCCATGTCGATCTGTGACCCCCCGATTACCTATAAATAGAATTTCACCCCTTATACTTTTACCTCAATGAATATGAACTGTCTCTCCTACGAGAAATTCCTCTACCACAAGGGAAAAAATATGGCTCTCAGGTACTGAATTTTTCATTCTAGGTCACCCAAGGGTCTGCCTTTGCACCCAACCACTCAGGCATGATCCCTTGTGTGAATCCCATATAGCCCCTTCCCCCAACCACAATTCTTTCCAATTGTACGCAGTCAGTTATTCGGCACATAATTGCCTTTTGCGCACTACCCCGACTGTTTTGGCACATGTAGCTCCATTACGCATAGTCCCGACCATTTTCACACGGGCACCTCAATTGCGTACCTTCTCCCCCATTTTTCAGGCACATTGCTCCATTTCACACAGGCCCGACCCTTTTTCGTGCATGCTGCACATTTGTGCATCGCCCCATCTCTTTTCGTGCAACAACCCATTTTGCGCGCAAGCCTCCCACCTTATGAGCCCGAGATGTCCATCCTCTGGGCATCATTTTTGGGCGCCTCATGTGCCCAAAGCACCTTCTTCATATAATAATCTCCCATGAAACCTCCTTGGTTCACAATAAGTAACTTCAATGTCCCATGGATGATACCTCCCATTTCTTTGCTTTGCCTCATGCTTCTACGCATATTCATGTTAATGGATATTGCTTCTTCCCATATCCACGATAATGTTTGCCCCCCAATGGTTTTCTCTATAACACCCCCTCGCCATGATGTTTCTAGTCCCCTATCATCACCAAGGTATATAGGGTAGTAGTTATGTAAGTCCTAGAATTGTGGAACAGACCCACCTCATCTGAGAAGCATGATGTTAAACTACCAAGCACCTTTGTCCTCCGAACATGTTGTTAAACTGTGACCTCTCCCGGTTCCATGCATGTGGGGTTCCCCATCTTAGACATTCTCTAATCCCACTGGTCTCCTTGGGAGTGATATCATTCCTCACATAGAATAAGATCCTCTTTATTAGAGAGGCGTCTGTCCATGGGGAAAGGGAAACTGCCATGGTGTAAGCCCCTAGATATCTTATAGGAAGCAGCATCCATGCTCCACCTTTCTTCTATGGTCCTAAGGAGCAGGGGGAATGGACACTAGACCCCTTCTGTCTTTGGTGCCAAATCCCTCTCCCACTAGGCTTTGTCTCCAGCAGGCCTCCATCCCGGAGTAATCCCCAAACTCTTCGGGCTTCTAACCATGCATAAGCCCCTATTTCCCCTTTGTGTTTCGATCACATGTAATCCCCACTCCATTTCCCACAGACGCACCATTCACGACGTGATCGTCAGGTCTTTGCTGCCTCTTGTTTCTCACACAAATCTTGACTCATGTGGGCTTAGAGTAAGCATTGACCATGAAATACCTCTCACACACCTTCTGAACTATGAGGACATTGATCCATGCCAAGGAATGGTATGTAATAATCCTCCTTGAGGTTCAAGCCCAACAACCATTGGTCTCGACCATCTTCATATCGGTGTACCAAGACCCATCCTCAACTACGTGGACTTCGATCCTTTCCACGGAAAGATACATAGGAAGCCTCTTAGAGGTTCAATCCCACCACCAATTGGACATTCTGACCATCTTCACATTGGTTCACCAACACCTTGGATAGCCTAGGGTATAAGCCCCACACCATCTGGAACTACATGGACTTTGATCTTTTCCATGGCAGAGTATATAGGAAACCTCCAAGAGGTTCAATCCCACCACCCATTGGATGTTATGACTATCTTCAAGTCTATTCACCAACACCTTGGGAAACCTAGAGTGTAAGCCCCACACCATTCAAAATTCAAGGTCATTGATCCTTGAAAAGGCAAGGTACATAGGAAGCCTCGATGAGGTTCAAGCCCACCACCATCCATTAGACCCGAACATCTTCATGTCGGTTCTCCAAGCCCCCAATACCCATGAAATACGAGGTCGTTGATCCTTGGTATGGAAAGGTATGCAGGAAGCCTCCACGAGGATCATGCCCACCACACACCTGGACCCCATGTCCTTATTCACATTGGTTCATTGACTCCAACCCCATACATGAACTACGAGGTCTTTGATCCTTGCCAAGGAAAAGTACGTAAAAAGCCTCCCGGAGGTTCAAGCCCAAAATAAAATTGTCCATGCCACATCATGTCATTCCACCCCCATCCTGTAGGACATTAAAATATATCCCACTTTTTGTTCCCCATTTAGCAGCAAGCCATGTCAGCCTATTTTAGCAGTAATCCATTTTCACTATATTCAGTGGTAAGACGTTGCAACTACAACTAGAGGAAAGCCGTCATCATGATGAACTAAATTCATCAAACACCACGGACTTTGATTCCCTACCATGGGGATACTTAGGAAGTCTCTTCAAGGCTCAATCCCAACTTCCCCTTCGCACATGAAATGGTCCAATTTCATTCTCCATCCACTTCATTCATCCATCATCCATCCTGATTATTATCTGACCCGCCACATCCCGGTGGGATCATGCCACCTCATACACCATTCCCCTCAACAGTAACCAATTAGTCAACCTTGTGTTGTCCCCAACATCATTGTTCTCTTCTGGGGTTACACTCATCTGATCCACTCTAGTCAGTGTTCTGATCAGTCTGATCCATCTCAGTTGGATGATAAACTTGTGGCATACCTTGTGTTAAACATAGGAAGTTGAGAAAAACCTCATATACATTCCCATGGCATATAATTCCCCACATTTTATGTGGGATGCCTCAGGATTCAGTGCCCTCGAGAAGCCCTATAATAGGGGAAAGAATAAAGATGCTCTAGTATCCCAGCGCCCAGACATGCCAGTGATGCCCAACGCGACTACTCCTCTGACTAAAGGATGCTTCCTTGACCGGACCCCATGGAATGTCCCGACAGAATCAATGTAATTAACAGGTGTCCATGAAGATATGTTGATAGAAAGAGTTTCATAAACAATTTAATAAATCTATAAGGCAGACATGAACTAGGTGATGATTTCCGAGGAGGAATCCATAGAAAGAAGAACCAACATCTCATCATCCCATTTCGATCAAGGAAAAAACATCCCAAAATAAGCAACGGATGCCACCCGCCATTTAAAATAGGGAATGCGGGGAAATAGGCAGTTGTGCATCCTCCATAGACAGAAGTACGTGCCCTGGAGAAAATGTCAGAAACAATAGTATTTCAATCTCCTAAATATGTCACCTGACACTGGATCACATGATATATGTAAGAGAATTAAAAAAATACTATTATTATATAAATTAGAGTTTCAATACATGAAATCATTTTTAAATTACACAAAATATTTTCCATAAATTATATTAAATAAGAATATTTCATAAATAAATCAATTATAATTACAAGTTTACCCCCAATATAAACAAATTTCCATTGGAATATTATGAATAAATGATGGTTAAAATATTTTAAATTTTATATTATCCTCTTCCATGTCATAGTAAATCTCCTGGTTTAATGTGAATCCCTTATACCTTGAAAATTGCATCCATCAGAAATTAAATAATGAAGCATTATAGCCCATGTAAACCAAAGTAAGTACATGCATAACCATATACTAAACTATGGTAGATATCAATGACTCCTCTGACATAAAAAAATAATGATGACCACCAAACATTAACAAAATTGAGTTAGACAAAATTATTATAATTAAATTATTTCAGATGATATATTATTATTTTACCCGACAAAAAATCTCAATTTAGAATTATACACAATTATCATGAGATATACAAAATAATAATATAAATGAGAATAAAAATAATGTAATGTTTTATATAACTTACCCATCAATAGTTATGATTAGTTGATGTTTAGTTCCCTTATATAGAATCCCATGGGGGCCTCTAAACCTATATTGAATTTCCCTATCCAATGTTACCTACAATGTTCTTAAAAACTATTTGATACCATTCTATCACAACCAAACACCACTAAGATCAATCCATATGTCAATAAAAGATTATATGTTCATGCTCCAATATCATATAAAATAGGTCATGGCCATTAATTGAATATTGGGGGTATAAATCATGAATACACTCTAGAAAATTCAATTATAATCAAATTTCAAGATATTAAATATGTAATAATTCAGAATAACATCCTATGTTATGAAAAATAAAAAATATGTTTTTTATTAGTATGTTATTTCCCAAAAACAATACCAACATTAAACAACTTACATAGGAAAATTTTAATCAATAATCATATTAATATAAATTAAACCATAAATATCCTATTATGTATCAGTAATTTTATTTATCTATTAAGATATTTTTCATTATTTATGTAAACCGCCTAGTTAATTCTTCTAAATCCGACCGAAAAACTCATCAACATATAGAAATATATAACCAAATAATTGGTCATAATAAAAATATTTTCAAGGTTTTTACACAGATCTGAACCTAACCCAATATGTGAAAAAAATATTAATGCATATCATAGTGTGAAAATAAACAAATAAACATCCTATAAGACAGAATTGTTGATAACAAATAAGGATATTAGGTAACTAAAAAGGAAAATACTCTAATTTACATATGTATATAATAAATATATATAATATTGTAAAATAATCATATAAAGGATCCTCATGAAGAATAAAATGAAAAAATAGCTTTCTACTGGCAGGGGAACATTATGGAAACAAACCTATGGCCAAATATATTATACAATAATTGTAATATACACATAGTCAATATGTATCTATATGTATGTTTAGGAAAAATATCAATAGAGCTATCAAGATAATTTTATTGCACTACCTCAATGTTAAGAAAAATCCAAATATCACATTCTTGGTTATTTATTCATATTGAGATTTAATTTATGGTATCACTTAAAAAATTAAATATTTATCAAGGATAAACACAGCCCACTATACATATATACTATCAACACACTCCAAGGATATCCATAATGAGAGATTATGGAACACATCCCAATATAACATTGGATTCTAGAACTATTGAGTATATATAGATCATGTAATATCCCACCAGTTTTGTCATACTCTCGTCACCCAAGAAAAAAAAATTCCTCGGTGTAAATGGATAATAAAATCTATTGTGAAAATAAAACACATTAAATCATGTAAAAAATATAAAAAATATACCAATATTTAATTATAAATCACTACCAACATATGAAATAAATTTTTTGGAAAAAACATAAAATATAGACCATCCTGTTTTTGAATATTGAAATATTATATTCATGTAAAAAAAACATAAATCCACACTGATCAAAAACTCAACCAATAGAACAGACAAGGTGGGTTTCTAATCGAATTGTATTTTCCCAAAAAGTAGTTATTTTTTGTTACATTCCATGAACCATCATCTGATAAATTAACATATAAATCATATATTTACATAGTCCAATAATATACACATACTTTTAATGAGATAATATAAGGTAATAAATATATTTTCATCATATCCATTATTATTTGAAAATTTTCCATTCTACTCGGTCAAAACAATGACTAAAACAATTTATAAATGACTATATAAAAATAGAAAAATAGAAATATTGTGTTAAAATAACTATAAGTGGAACACACCAAATTCCCCCACATATATATTAAACATTATAACCATCATTTAGTGAAACTATACCGAAAATATTTCTAATTACTCTATTCTTTCTAAAAGACCAATATCTATGTAATGCCAAATATAGTGTAAGGAATAAATAATATAATATTTTACACATCCCTCTAAAACTATTATATATAATAGAAGCCACTTATATTTCATACAAGGATTAATTCAACCCCCATAATTAAAATCATTTTAAAATCCTTAAATGTATAACACATTGGAAGTCAGATATTAGCTAAAGGGATTTGTCATAATATAAATTCCAGCCAAATAACCATCAGCCAATAATCAATTTTTAATCATAGATTTTTATAAATAGTTTTATTCATTGAAACAAAATAATGACATAAAAAAATTTCTTTCCATTACCATATCATCCACTTCAATACACCTGATATTAAATTTTCCTTCCACAACAAAACAGATTCAAAAAATGAAATATAAGAGAACTAAATAAAAAAATAAGAAAAATGTATTCTCATGACTTCTTGTGTATATATATAATATAATGTTTCTAATTATAATGATGTTTATACCATTCACATGTTATAAAATTATTCATAACCTAATCATAAATTAAATACACTTATCTATTAATATGACGATGATATTTTTGAAATATGGCACACCATAAAAATCAATCGAACAACAAAAAATATATTTTATTTTCATATTCATAACATTATATTAAATCATACAATAAAATTATGATTTGATTTGATAACCTATGGAAATATGTGAAAGATGCGCTAAGCCACAAATCCTAATATAAGTATAAAACATGATAAACATTGTGTAGGATAACAAGAGATTTAATATTCATACCATGGAATAAATAAAGTAAAGGATCATAAAACATAACATTGAAATATGTAATAAAATAATTGATGTAATATGATCAATTTAATCATGATAATTATATTATTGTGGATAATATGTAAAAAAATTCATAACCTAGAGCTAATTTTTATTAAATTATTATATACAGTACTGGGCTCACTGATTTTCCATCATACAAACTATCTCTTGAGATAAAAGTAATACTAAATTGACATCAAGGAGATATAATATTGGGGAAATCTATTATAATAGTACATAATGAATTTTTGTTCCATAAATAATGGAAATATATGTAAATCACAAATATGAAATAATACTATGAAAATGAAAAGAGTAACACAATATGTCAATGAATCATTAAAAAGTTAGATAAAAGAAAAACCCCATTAAAATATTTGATAAAAATGAATATTTTACATTAATTATTTAACATATGATTCTTGGTCCTTAAATTAAATCCAAAATTTAAGAAAAATCATAATAAATGGTGTAAAATATGCAGTGAAGTCAAAATATTTTATTGAACTTTTATGAAAATAGAAAAATATAAGCTGAAAGGGGAAGAGAATAAAGATTTCATATATCTATAAATAAACCAAAATTTTTTTTATAAAAAATATTGTTTCATTTATAAATTTTATGGATATAATTAAAATTATAATAGTGGAACAACATAATAAAAACATGAGAAAACAGAGGGAGAAATCTAAAAATCACCCCTTATGTTCTTCGTAATGTTGGACATAAAAAAATAAATTGGTAAAGATAATTAATTGAATATCCATAGTAAAAGTATTTATTACGATATATAAAACACATAATGTAAGCTATTCATATAGTTATAAAGAGTAAAATAGTGATATGGAGTGTGATATAAAACATTTATTAAAAAATGATAAGGTACTAGAAATAATTATGAATGAATAATTACTTAGAATATTGAAACATATTTAACGCTCCGCTGACTTCTTGAATATTAAAACATTCTTCAATAATTACAAAAATCAAAATTAGGGTCATAATAATTTCAACTCTTTTAATATTTTTTTCATTTAATCATTTGAATAATTTATATTGTCCTCATTGGATATATTGGCATTGTTATGTTCGTGGTTCAATAATAACATTTTTGTATTTCTAATGATCATTGACAAAAATGCAATGGTTTTATAGGTTCTATAAGTGTCAGGGAATATGGTTCATATTGTTATATACATTATTGAGTTGAATATAATATTAAATACTAAAAAAACATTGAATAATCATTCAAAAAGTTATATTTTTATTATTGAAAATAACTATGCTTATTTGTATTTTAGGTTATCATTAACATGGATATTTTATTTAATTGTAGAAATGATTTTACATTATAATAATTTAATATTCATTCAAAAAATATATTATTTAATAATATCTGTTATGGGAATAAGTTAAAATTATAATATCATTGTTCTTTTAGGTATAGTGAAATTATAATGGGTAGAATAATAATTTTAAGAGGGGTTTAAAAAGTGTTAGTGAACTATTTGATCATAAAATTTTATGAAAAAATAAAATAATATTAATTTATTAAAAATAATTTTTTTATTTATTTATTCATTTAATATATTTATGAGGGTATATATAGAAAAAATAAAATTTTTAAAGGCCTTAAATCACACCTTGAGTCATCACCATTAGATTGATACTAAAGAAATATGAGGAGAAACATTCTGTCAAAAGGTGGTTAAGGGCATGGATGTGGGTCTGTCAAGAAGAATTTTGGTTGATATACATAAATGGGATTAATTATTGAATGTGGTAGAAACGGATGGAATAAGAATGTTTTTATAAACAATGTGGTTGGGTATTGTATAATTTTTTATAATTATTTTGTTATTTAGCTCAATGAATAGGAATGTTTAGGTTAATATTAGTTTCATTAAATTATGAATAATATAATAGGTCTCATTGAAATTTAATACAGGATAAAAATAAACGGATTCATGGAAACACATAATTATTTCTAAATAATCAAAACTAGTTTTTTTACTATAAATAATTAGATCATGTTATTTAAAATTTAAAGAAATATGTTCATAAATTAAACACAATACTTTTATCTAATTTATTTTACTCATAATAAAATTTTATATCAAAAAAAAGTTTTTATATATTATTTACAAATTCTTAAATATTTATAATATAAAAAATATTATGTAATTCTGGAGAACTGTATTTTTAATAATTCATGAAAAATTAACCATTTTAATTATAGTAAAAAATAGTGGTTATAGAATATATATAGATAGATTAAAAAAATGTTATTCATTTTACCAAATTAAAATTCTAAATTTATGAAATTATGATTTTTAAATCATACAACATATAGAAAGTTTGTTTATTTAGAATTCAATTTTTTTCTATTTTTATGATTAACTAGTTTTTTTCATTCATAGTTATTATATGATAAATTTTGTTACATATCATTATTATAAAACTAGTTTAAATTTTTTATAATTAAATCCTAACATGCTACTTTCCATTTATCCCATAGGCTAACACAACCATTAAATAATTTAAATGCTTATTTATTTTAGTTCCATTAATTGCTAATTTTTATTATATATTTATAATACTCATACTGAATCATTTTTAATCATCTGAAATACTTATGTTTTTTGTATTCATTTGTGGGATTACTATTTTAGAGGCTAGTTTTTATTTACAATGTTTATGTACTATTACAAAAAAATATAATCAGTACACCTATTATAATTCGTTATCATATACTTTTTTATTCATATACACATTATTATTTCATTTTATTCAATATTTCATCTTAAAATATCATTCTTTCAACTAATAATTTGTTTAATTTTCAATATTTTTTCATCGTTGTCATAATTTTTGGTGACCAGCTTGTTCCAAAATATCTATTTCGTATTTTATTTCTTACTTATTTTTATCATCCAATAATAATCATTTTCATTTTATAGAATATAT
The DNA here is from genome assembly GCA_963277665.1 of Viscum album. NCBI lineage: Eukaryota > Viridiplantae > Streptophyta > Magnoliopsida > Santalales > Viscaceae > Viscum > Viscum album. Next base: position 1,794,096,206 of record OY728121.1, read on the forward strand.
TTATGCAACATATGTAACGTATAATATTTATGTTATGAAATGATATTTTTCTATATGATCTATACAGAACATTATAAAACATATTTTTGGGTGGGAAATTTTTAATATTACCAAACAATAATTTTACCCATTATTGACACATTTAGAAATTAAATTTCAAAATTTTCATCTTAATATGTAAGATGTAAACATATCTATGAACTTTTGTCTCTTTGGTTCCATAGGATTATATTTTTCAACTAAAAACATATTATTTCTTTATAATAATACTATAGTACGAAAGGAAATGTTTCATAGAATGTTATCTCTATAATCCATGATATAAAGTTTCAAATACTCATAAGAGATAACATTATTGAAATTTCCCACCTAGCTATTTAGTACATTTTAAAGATATGGTATCTATTTCGTTAACAGTTTTTCATTTAACAAAATATTTTTTTGAGACATGTTTAGTTAAATATAAAGAAAATACGCCACATCCCGAACATGATCATGAATATATACATAATATATGTACGAAGGAAAAAAATATCCTTCTTCCCAAAAAATATAACTCTCTTCCATGGACATAATATTATGAATAAAAATTTCCCCCATCTCCAACTCATCACCCAATTGATGATTATTAGTATTTCTATTTTATCTAGTATGAGAATATATGATATATTTCTGAATGGAAAGGATTTTATATTTTATCACTTGAATTGGTACTAACCCCAAAATCATTATTTCTAAAAAATAATCCAAACATGTTGATTTTTTAATTTCAACCCATATTAGGATTCATATGAAACCATTTAATTGTTAGATAATGTATAACGGAACACAATCAAATATCGGTGTTAATCATTACCTCCTTTAATTCAAATATATTAAGATCTGTGAATATTCCATATAGTTTGAATGGTCCTTTCATATTGGAAATATCCTAGAATATTATATGTTTTAAAAACTTCAAAAAACAATATTAAATTTCTTATAATGGGTCCTCGATATCATTGAAGAAAATGATTTTCCTCACTTTGATATACCTGATTATGGTGTTCCAGAATTCTCACGAAATCAATGATATATGTCACGTCATTTTTAATGAGTGGTCAGTCATAAAAAATAGTTATGATGAAGGAATTAAATTTTATAAATTCCATAAAAACCTCTATGGTTTTGTGCATATTAACTTAAATTATTACACCCATGACAAAATCAATGGAAATGTATTACAATTATAATGTCATTATGAGTATTTATTGGGTTATCCCCTTTAACAATAGTCATTCTACATTATTTTTTTGGTATACTAAACACATGTGTATATATATATATATATAATATTTTTTTTTCATTTTATCTTATTAGACGTGATCCAAGATATGGATATATATATATATATATATATATCTTTTCACCTCCATTGTTAACTGATAATAATGAGAAATATTTTAATTATAATAAATACATTATCTCATATTTATTTGGTACACAAAATCTTTTTTCATACCAAGAAAATCCATATGTATCACTATTGAACATTGAGATTGACCACATCTTTATTACTTCCCCCAATTTTTTATCTCCACAACATACTTCTATACCTACATTATATTTTATAGGATAGATGGAAATGAAATCCTTTGATAATGTTTGGATGTTACTCCTTACTCTATGATTCCCATGTACCACCTTAATCTATATTAGAAAATTAAAAAATCTCCATTTCATATCATCGATAACATTATATGACCATATCTTCATAGGGCATCATCCTCATAGATTTATGAATATAATAATGAATTTATCAATCATATACACTGATCACCCTGAACCATTTTTTTCGTTATGCTAATATCTTATTGGATGAATATATTCATTCCAATTTAATGAAAAATGTATATGTAATACATTTCCCCATTAATATAAATCTTCAAAATGAACAATTAAAAGATCTCAACTAAAAAATATTTATCATTATTATGGTAATTATGGTTTAAAATTTTCAATAGGCTTGGGGAATTAGAAATAAAATTATAATTTTTCCTGAGTACACACGAAAATATTTTCATAGAAGTATCTAAAATTATTAAAAATCAATCAATAAATTATAGAAGTGTGATTAAAATATATATGAATATCCTTTTTCTCAAATCCTTTTTAATATCTTAAAAGTAATGGTTCTATAAAAACATTACAAAATTATGAGTTTTTTTGTTAGTGAATTAATAATCTTGTGAAATTTTTCACAAAACATGAATAATTCCAAATATTTTTTGGAAATAATAGATCTACAATTATATTTTTTTTGACACACTCATCAATAAAAAACAATTTTTTATTTAGAAATATATATATATAATAGATTTTTATAATATACACAATTAATGTGGAAATATCATTACAAATGTATTTCTTACAATACATTTCATGATGCTACCCCTTTTATAATGTATTTATCATTGTGACAAAGTTTTATTCATGCTCTTCAATAAATTTTGAATATATATGAATATCATCCATAATGTAAATATCCTATTTATTGTATAACTATTTAAAGAATCTAGTCATCGTTCTTATTAATAGTATATGAAAATTGTTGAGTTTTAATGGAATTACTATGAACTCAGAGTCACCATATCTTATATCGATGTTAGGCTAGGGAACATCCAACATTTTTAACATCAGTTGATGTTTAGTTCCTCAAATATCCATATTAGAAAAATGTCTACAAACATATTGATTGTAAAATTAGCCATGAATCTATTGTAGAGGATACTTATTCTCTGACGTTGGATTGTAAAATAAGAAAATTGATATATATAATCATTTTATAGTCCTTCATCTAGAAAAATTGGAATGGGGAATCATATTGGGAAGTAATAGGGTATATAAAACCCTTATCTAAGTGTTCTTATAGTTTTTTTATTAAAATCATTGTCTTCTATGGGTGAAATTTCCTATTGAATCTTTGATAAAGGTACAACACATGAAAAACTATGAAATTTATAACTCATGATCTCAATCAGGTGGATGAAAATGAAAAAGTTTAGAGAATAAATGTTCATATTCCCTAATGATAAGAATTTATTCTATTGAAATAATTATATTTTCCTCATTTATTTGAACTACATGTTCATTCTAATATGGAAAAAAATTATTCTCAAGAAGGATTTATTAAATTATTTTCTTTATTCTTCAAAAATATTTATAAATCCTATAGGTTTTTTTGATATTCACAATGTGATTTCACTCTCCTAATAGTTTATATTTTTCATATAAATTCACTTCAACTCCCTTCCCAGTGTACCATCAAATTTCATCAACCGTAAATAATTATATTTTTATAAATATTCTCCAACAATCATTAATTAGGGAATAGTTAAATAATCTATATATAATTATTAAAAAAATTATTTTTTTTATACCTATACATCTATTTCATGATGTGGTGGTATAATATTTATATTGAAGATTAATGAAATAAATAAAATAGTAGAGATACAATAAAATAAAATATATGACGTTTATAAAATAATAATATTCATATATTTTACAATTTTAGTCTATTTTAGATCATTTTATAAAAAAATATATAATATTAAGTTTTAGAATACATTTATTCAAAGAAAAAATTGAAAATACTATTCCTAAAATGAGTGAATCGTTATTCACATTTGCACCAATCCATATTTCACTCTATAAATTATTCCAGTTTATCTAGGGTGTATTTTTATTCAGGTTCTCTCTCCTATTAATAATAAATAACATAACCATTCTCAAAAGCATAATATAGATCCATATAGATCATTAACACACATTTTCATTATTCTTAAGATAATTTTCCATTAAATAATCCCAAAAATTTTGAACATCGGTGTTATTTATAAATTTAGTACATCATAAAATATATCTAAAATAATAAAAAAGTATTTATTTTTTAAATTCATAACACTCTCATAGGTCTCACCATAATATTACTACTATATAGGATATCTTTTAAACATTCATGAGAAATTATGTGAGCTTTAAAGCCTGATAAGGGTGTAAAACATTACTAACATAGGATTAGATAGTATGATAGTAAATTGGAACATTGAATAATCCTACAAACAAATGATTAGTATCTATACAATTTGTTACTTTTAAAATCTTATGAAAACAACCCATTTAACAAATTATTCAAACATGCAGTAAGGTTCTATTGCATAATAGTGGGGAGACTGTACCCTCTAGTAATAATAATAATAATTGAAACATAGAAGATTAATAAACAAGTTTAAATAATTATATTTTTAGTTTAATAAACAATTTCTATGTCACATAGTCATATTTGAGTAATTAGGAAAACTTAATAGATTGTCATATATATTCATGTTTAAAACATCAAAAAAGATACTCTTTTTTTACATTTATGGAACCATGTGGAACATCAGAAATATTATTTCAATAAGACAATATACCATATAAAACTCTCTATCCACCTAAAATCTAGGTGAAATTAAATTTCTCTTAACCATTAATCAGGATATTAATTGAACAATAATCATAAATTGATCAAATATGGTGGAATTTTGAGTTTTATTGGGCAAAAAATGATTTCCCAATATAATTTACATACATATTCCGATTGATATGAAAATTCAATCAGCAATCAAGAATAATCGATTCTCCAACTTACTCTATAATTTCTCACTAAGACACAATGTGTGTTTACCTAAATTGGCAACTATTCGAGTGGAATGGTATATCCAAATCCTAGCATACTAAATCATCCCCCATCCTTCCCATAAAACATTTTTCATTCAGGTGATACATTCACTATAACCAACTTTTCCATCATAATGTTCCACTAGTATGTTCATAATTCATTTGTTGATATCCTCAAAATATATATCTTAAAATAGTGAGTTACACACTCATATTCATGGGTCTCTATCACCAAATTTATTTTCTTTTTGCTGTGAACCTACTCTATATCGATGTATACCACCATCCACTAATCTGTCTTAATCGACAGTGGTCAACACCCATAATGAGTTATCTAAACCACCACATAAAATCCTCTATGTTCTTATTTTAGGATATATTCCATAATGACTTATGGAAATATGATTTATATTATCTCAATTATAACATTTGTGAAAAATAATATTTTCATGAAAAATAATATATATCATTCTATACATCCTATGCAAAACATAATGTCTAAAAACCTGTGAAATTATGCCACATTGGTTATGATTTATTAAATGGTAACATTAGAAGTGATTAGAGAATAAAGTTTCATTTATTAATGTGATTCACAAATAAGAAAATTCATTAAATCGTTTATTTTAAGCCATTAGTTTATGATATACATGTAGTGTAACATAAATAGTAGTTATAAAAATCCACAACCATTTGAGAATTGATTGTGGGCGGATTTTTTGTTGAGAAATATAGAAATGTAGATCTCTAATCTTCTTTATCCTAGGCACATTAAGGTTATTATAATACTTGGAAAAGGATATCCCCTTTTTATTAGAAATGACTCAGATGAAACTAATAGATCCATCTGGAGGTGGGAGTTCATTTCTTGCCTCTCCTATTATATTTATCAAACAGTTTTGGAAAAAATTTCAAAATATTAAAATGATAATTTTTTGAGATATATGCATTTATAGAAGTTTCGTTACATTTATTATCATTTAATTTCATATTTTTTTAATAGAGATACTAGGAAAAGGGATTTACTGGATTTTATATATATAATCATTGTTATTATACCCTTATAAATCCTTTTATTGGTATCTGATCTTGTCACATATTATGATTTTTAAAATCATGTATGGTAAATGGAGACTAATGAAAAAAGGGGTAAAATATTTTTTCTTTTCATTAGGGTAAATACAATACTATGTTATGCCATAGAAGGTCTCTAATTTATGGAAAAAATAAAATATAGATACACCAAGAATCATATCAAGTAATTTTGAACCTATACCTTATTTACTATCATATGTTATATGGGGAAAACAAATAAACTATTTTATTGAGAGGAATTTTTTATAGAATTTTTCTAACAATTTATCCATTAACTCAAAAGTACTTAACTACAAAGACCTACCATTTTTTCCTTAAGAATATCATTGCACTGAACATATATTGGAACCAAGGAAATGGAATTCTCATAGTCTAATCCAAATTATCAGAAAATATTCACCATTGTATGTGGAACACAACGTTCTGATATGTCACTTGTCCCCTCCTAGTTTATATAATGTTATCCTTATTTTCACTTTTATGCAATAGGTTTAGATAGGGGTATAAGGTTTTTCACTTAACGTTAAGTTCACTCACAAAGAGGTAAATTTTATACCAATTAGATTTTTGTAGTGATACTTTTATTTAATTTTAATATAAATTAATTTTATATAGTTTCAATAGATTTATCGGGAAAGTAGAAAATATTTTATAATTTACTGATAGTTTATAAAATATAACAAATAAAATTTTGCGGTATATTTCTTAATTAATAAATAATTCATAAATTAAATAGTTATAAATGTTTTATAATTAATAAATATATATTTATGAAACATTTATTAACCAAGAGCCCTTATTTAATATATGTAAAATTTTCATAAATTTTTCATAAAATTTATGTCATGATAAATGGATTAGAAATGTATAAAACTGACCAAGGATAACCTAACATGTCACCCGAACTAGTTCACTATAGAACCTAATGATCATTACTGGTCCCCATGAGATTGTAAATATTTCCAATAATTTATGGGGAAACACCTTCGAAATTCTATTCCCCTCAAATAAGAGCCAACTCAAAAAATGTATTTTTTACCAATAGTTCAACATGGGAAGTCCACAAATTGGATTTATAGGAAATTTATTTAGATAATAACAAAATAAATAACCCATCAATATATGTAAGAAACCCCATTAACTATTCAATCCATTTTTTAGATATTTTAAATAATATCAATAATAAATTTATAATGTGTCGAAAATAATGGAATTAAAATAAAGTAATGAAATTTTTCCTTATAAAATACAGTATCCGAGAACAAAAAATTTTCCAAAATTTTTAGATCTTATTCAACAAACCTCATTATTCTGTTCACATCCAATATCACCCATCATCGATCAAGAAATAGATGAATAATATAATGTTAAAACCTCAAAATTTTATAAGAAGTTGAATATATATACACACATAGATGAATATATATGTATAATCGTTGTGAGATAAAAAAACTAGTATGTTTTCACTAAAAAATATATATAATATATTTTAAAATAATAATCTTAATTTATAGTTTAAAAATAAGATTAAATATAATCTTTAATAGAATTATATCATATAATTTAATAATACTCTCATGACCATTTATCAATATTCCATTTTATCATTAGATGAAAAAATGAAATCAGATTGTTTTCCCTATTTTAGGCCTTTCATAACTAAAACCCCCAATTTAACACCGTAAAGAAAATACAAAATAAGATCCTTTGACTTAAAAATATTCAAAAATATCTTTCAAAAAGATATAAAAGGAATAGAAACAATCTAAATGGTTAAAACATAACATAATAATGAAATAATAAGTCATGAGTTAAATGAAGAAAGTAATCAAGACAAGGGTTCCACAATCATTAATAGTAAAATAGAATACAATTGAGGATAATATATGAATAGCATACATAAATAAATAATTATAGATTAAGCTTCATGTTCAATACCCTATGTCTTAATGTAAGAATATCCTGTTAATAATAACAAAAAATATGCCCAAATATGACCTATAGAGAGTCTTAATATATACAGAAGACATTTGGAACTTCAAAACATTCCTCACTAAAATAACGCCCTTAACCACGCTCATAGTGGAAAATTAGGGGACATTGTATACTTTTATTTCTAAATTGTTTATCATGAATTAATATCTAGTAGTAAGTTTCCTGGATATCCACACCTAAAACTATGTGGAGGTGATTTAGGAAGCATGTGATTTTTTAAATCTACCATTCCTCCAATACAATCACATTGAATATAAACATCCAACATCATGAATCCAATATATGAAAATAAACAAACATTCTCTTGGAATAGCAATATGTATAAGTCAATGATGTTTAATCATGAAATAAATTGTACATGTTTCAATGTGACTAACCAGCATTTAATATCATGTCTATCATGTTCATTTAAATACATCAATTTCTATGTCATGGATTAATTTCTCTGAAAAATAAAAAATTGTTAAAATGAATTTTTTATCTATATAATATTTTTAAAATATCCAAAAAATCATTTTAATGAAGGAAATGGCATTAAAAAACAATAATTTTTATGGCGGATTTGAAGTTCCTTGGAAGAACCCTTTCTATCTTGCCCAAAATTCATTGAAAATATTTATAAACAACACAAACATATCAGATATCAAAATAAAATTTAAAAACATAATTTAAAAAACTCAAGAAAAATAGAAATTAAATAATGAATCTATTTAATAGAGAACTCTATCTCAAAGAAGATTGAATTAATATATTAAGAAGACTAAATGTGACTTTTTCATTGTAAAATACCCAAACATGGTTTTTTAAAATTTATAAAATATCTATAAATGAAAAACAAAAAATTAGGTCAAAAAATAACATAATAGTCCAGTTCATATCATTTATCTAAGGGTATTGATCACAAAAAATGGATAAAGAGAATTTTAGAGATGGAATAACTTTTAAATAATGTTGTAATATGGAAGAACATTCATGGGAAATTATATTTCGAGAGGTAGGGAAAAGGGATGCATATAAAAGGTAAGATGAGTTGATTTGTATGTGTAGATTGTTCTATAGTATAAAATAATTGATTAGTTATAAAACCATAAATATATTGTTTCTAGAATTAAAGTTTTTTATCCCTTTTTCACCTCCCTCTGTATGATTTGATAATTAATTTTTCAAATACATGTGTTACATGAGGTTGTTAAAGAATATTTATATTAATTTTTGTGGCATTTTTTTCCAAAACAGTTGGCACCACACATTGGTCAAGGTGGTTGTGTCATTTTAGAATTGTGTAATATATGCCGCATTATAATAGAAATGGATTTTCATTGGTGTTTTTAATCGATGTAAGTTATTTCACATCCTTATTTGTGAAGTAATCATAATGGAGTCTTCTCTATGGTGACTTATACCACGATGTAGAGACCTTCTTCACATTAGTTTCAAATAGCTGGTCTAGTTGTTAGTCCTTGAGATTTATTCATTTTAAAATGCTGTTAAAAAATTCATTTAGTGGACATGTTATGGAATTATTTTTATTTATTCATTCTGGAATTCATTAGGCATTATGTATTGACTTTCCATGTGCATTGAACCCTACAAATATTCTGATCTCCCTCTTCACATGTGCATCATTCCCGAGTTATTATGGTCTGTAAAGAATAATCCATGCCATAATCCATTACATATACCATAAGGGTTACATTAATAGATATGTTATACCAAAAAATATTCCTCTTCACAAAATATAGGTTGTTTTTTATGTTTCCCAGGATACAATACCCTTTTATGTTTTGTTGTGGTTTGTTCCAAAACTACATCCATTAGTCATGCATTGTGGTTAGTTCATATGATGTACCAATACACTATGGTAGTTGACTCTACACCATGTTGCTTGTCCCATGTACACCTCTATATCATAGTAACTTCATTTAACTATGGATCCTTATATTTTTTGTGACATTATTTTTCCTCAGTAGTTTATATAGAAAATAAATTCATCCCTCTTTGAATTAACCGTGATGAAATTAGTTGAAATCAATCACCTTCAGGTAAGAATTAGATCTATCCCTTCAGTTGTTTCTCTTTTTATTTCCCTATAACCCTTTTCATGTTGTATTATAACCAATTATAGCATTTTTTGCATGAAGTCAAATTTCTAGTGGTGTGAGAAGGTGGATTTTTGTTAATGATATATTTTAATACCATTATGTTGTCTTTGAATATCATACGGTGGGAAGTCCCTTACCTTTTTTTGATTTTATTACACATGTTTCATTATTAAAAATTATTTTATAGAATAGTTGATAACCCTCCATCATATGTGAATTCATATGGTTTTGTGTATCCAATTATACCTGCTATGATATTTTTCCCTGGGATTTTTAGAATATTTAGATTCCATGTTTTATGTAGATTCAAATTCTCTCTTTGGTTCTATTATTTGTCTCATGATGTCATGGTATGTTAGATATAATGTTATACATCCGTGTGTATCATATTTCCTTTGGAAGATTTTTTTTAATGTTATAGGTGATATTTTTGGTATGGTTATGCCTTTTAGAGGGAGTGTTATTGATGATTTATATAGGTGGTGGTGGAGCATCATACAAATATAGGATGGTTATCACATAATACCTTGAGGATTCCATGGAAACACACTATATTGGATGTCTTCAAGATTTTGAGTAACACATTTACTCAGTAACTTATGGACTCTGTGTAGTATGTCAACTTGATGACATTTGGATTATATGTAGCATGCCCACTCAATGCATTTTTCATTCTCATTGTTGTGTTGATAGCCTTGTGGCTAGCTTACAAACATTTTTTGATGGCACAAGATCATCATTCTGACATGGATTTGTAGTTGGTATGACCAAGGTTTTCATGTATCTTGGTACCACAAAACATCTTGGTTTTGGATATGAATAATGTTATTATTTTTATGCATTTGTTATTTTCATTGAATAAACCAGTTATAATATATCACACTTGGTTATGGATTCACTAGAGTTCTCCTACCATGTCTTGTACTCTCACCCTATTCAAGAATTTTGGTTAGTATTTAGATTTAATAACTTGATATCCTATAATGGTAAAGGGTCCGACAGAGGATGATTGAGCAAAGGAGCATGGACCTTGTTGTGGTATGCGAAATACACTAGAGGAACCCATTATTTTTTATTTATTTGTTTACTGCATTATAATCTGGAAATGCATTCCACTTTTAGTGATTCTTATTATTTTATGATATGTATACCATTATTCAGTTTCTTCATGTTCCCAATGGTCATTTATTACATTACTTGTGATTTTTTATTGAACCCATCACATGATTCTGAGAGTTATATTTCCCTAAAAAGTACATAAACCGTCATTTTTATTTGGAAAAGTCTTGTATATGGGGATCTGTGAATGAATTCATGTGTAACTCTAGCTTGAGACTAGTAGATGGGTCTAGGATTTTACAAAAGTTTATTAGTGGAAAAGTAAGCACTGACATGTTTCATATATTTTCCTTGATTTGGGATATGTTATAAAGAAGATAAGGTAGTTGGGACTTGGCTAGGGGAACTATGGTAATGCCTAAAATGTATTGTATTGTGGTCATCTGAGTTTCCGTATAGTTGTGGAAATAATTTTTTGTTTATACTATTTATTAAATTAACCTTTGGAGATTGAAATGATGTTGAAATGTTATTTATGAGATTGTGGGTTCATTCGTGCATTATGACTAAGAAAGTAGGCTCATATTCCATATATATACAAGATGAAGTGTTGAATTATATTTCTTTAATTAAATTCTTTGATTTTTCCTAACTATTTGGGATAGATTCTCATTGCATAATATATCTATGATTCCATACTATTATGATATCTCTATTTTTGATTTATTTAGATAAATAGATAATGTTTTCTGTTATTATATTCTTGATGACCATGATGAATGTGTAGGGAAGAAGACAAGGGATAGTGAAGGGGTTATACCTTAGGTTATCTGTAGACTCCTAGGAGAACCTTGTCTGATCCCTTAGATTAGTTAAGTAAGATCTTAAATTATTTGAGGGATTCCATTGTTTTAGATATTCCACCATTGATATGTTTGACAGAACCACTAGATTAGGGATATCATGTTGTTTCTCTCAAACCACCCATTGTGGAGGGGGATGTAACCCAACATACTATTCTACCATCTTATGTAACATAGTGTGTATAAATCACTCATTTAGGACACTTTATGATAGTTCCAAACTTTATTTGATCCAATTAAAGGACTATTTCTAATTATTCATGGAATTTACATGCCCAGTATCATCTAACATTCTAGTTTACATGTGGTTTGTAGGATACTTAGTGAGAGTTGGAATTTTTCAATATCATATTAAACATTTTCTAGACTCCTGATGAGGACTGGGTGATTCCATTGACATTTAGGTTCAATGGACCCATAAATAGATGGTGGGATACCATGATTCTAGATTGGAGATGATATCTCCTTACTTGGGATACCTTCATGGATCAATTACATGATAAATACTTTCATGAAATGATGAATTAATATAATTCCCAAATAGTTCATGGAGATACGATAGAGTATTATAGATGTCTCTATGTACTCTATTTTTTTAAGGAGTTACTTATCTTTATTAATTTTTTTGACTAGGAATGAGTGTCAGAACACTCCAAAGTTCAAAATATATCATTAAAAATATCTCATATGTCATGTTAGGAGCTTTGACATGATGTTGAACTCATAGGTCCTTTACAAGGACCAGACCATTATGATGGAACTTGAGGGGGATAGGGTTGATGGCTTACTTCTAGCCCTTGGTTTCTAGTAATTGATATTTCACTAAATTACTTGGGATTTTATTTTGATATTATGAAGATGATTGTGGAATAGGATGTTAAAGGTATCATAAAGTTGGGTTATAGTATATTTATTAACTATTAAATATGAGATGTGATTACAAAAAGTGATAAAATTGTTTAAAAAGTGGAAACTAAAATAGTGCTCATAGAAATCCATATGTGGAGTTCCACCATTGGGGAAAGGCTGGTCAGTTCAGTTGATTTTTCCTGAAGATCACCAAGAGGGAAGTAGAATTATAGGAGAAGATCAGAGTGAAGGACCTTGGAATATTACGAATACTTCCCATATGTTGATGAATCATGGATGGAGTCATAGATCTATGATATTATTAGTTTACATGGTGGGCCAAATTTCATTAGATAATGCAGAGTGGATATATACTATTAATGGTATGGTTATGATAACGTCTTCCTTATCTACTACCTTATTTGATATTAACACATAAAATTCCTTCATTTATGCAAATTTTGTTGTTGGATTTGACCTTTCGGTCATGTTACCCTCTAGGTTTTTATTCCATTACACATAGTTTTAAATGAATTTGGATCATCTATTTTTATTAAAAAATTTATTATAATAGCTTCCAACTATGGAAATCCATGGGAGTTCATTATTATGACGATAAATACCTTAGATGTGATTCTTTGCATGAAATGGTTGAATAGATTTGAATCCCAAATTGATATATATTGATGATGTTTTTTTCACTTCTCTAGTGGGAGATATATTTATGATTTCTGGATAGTGATAACTGGGTGCATGTAGAGTTAGGCCAGACATGAGTCAGCCCAGAACATGCACAACATGAATTTTGGGCTTGGTTATCTCCACAGAATTAGTGTCATCAACCTCATCATCCCCTCTTGTCATAGATCTATATCAAGATGTATTTTTAAAAAAAATACACAGTACATCCTCTTGGTAAAAGAGTTGACATTGAGATAGATATCTTGACTAGTGCATATCTAATTTTTACACCCCCTTATAATATTATTCCATCCAATATAAATAGATCACGGTATATCTCAAGGACATGTATGAAAAAATCATTTTTCTAGAAAATTAGTTCACCATGGGTTGAACATATGTTTTTCTCTAATATGGTACATAATAGACATCGACTCTGAATTGATAATTAGAAGCTGAACTGGGTAATAGTGAAAATAAGAAACCCATTTAGATGGATAGATGATCTTTTCAAGTAGTTTTGAAGAGCTTGGGGGTTCTATGTGATTAATCATCAATCAAGGGATAACAAATTGTGAATTTGCAGGTATCTATTTTAAAGGGAGTGTTTTGGAGTAAGTATGGGAAGTACAAGTATATGTTGATGTCATTTTAAATAAAAAATGAACTGGTGGTGTTCATATCTTTCATTAATAATAACTTCAACGCATATATGGATTCATGAATTTTAGTATTCTTCGAGAACATCCTAATCTACACTTCAACACCTAAGCATAAAGCTATGAACATCGAGATAGCCCTGAGTATGCTTCGATCAAATCTAGTTAACACTAATATATTGAACTTGAACTTCCTTATATAATAGAAGAGATTCATAGTGAATTCCATGTTCGGGATAGGTATATCCATAAACCAAGAAAATGTTATTTCATTAATCTACTGGACACTTCCCTAGAAAATGTTTTAGATCAAGATATTTATATATTTAGAAAAATATTAATAATTTTTTTCACAGAAATATCTCTTATTATCTTATCCAATAACTATGTTTCAAAATAAGGGAGTGTTTTTTCAGTTGTTGGACCAGTGTGAAGAAACATTTTTTAAAATGAAGAGAATGCTTATAACAACTTCATTTCTAATACAACATGATCTGGGAGTGGAATACACTATATAATGTTTTCATCAGGAATTTGTTTGAGAGAATTACTAATGTTGTAGGTTCAGGTACATGCTTATGGTTCCCATAAGCATAACCCCATGAACAAAAATACAAAACTAATGACTTGGATAAGGAAGCCAGAGTCCATGGAATAATGTTTTTGTGACACTATATATTCATTGAGAGGTTTATTATCGACACTGATGTTTCACAAAATATATGGTTTTGGGAAGTTATGATGGTTGATTGTGATGGGGAATGAATCTGGTTTATAAATTTCCATATAGAGAATACAATTTTGTCATTTTAGAAATCTCCCAATGGGCCCCACATCCATAATTGAGTACAAACATACTTTACAAATAAAGGTAGTTAGTTGGGGTTCCCAACTAATGGATTATAATAACTCAAATAGGTTTATTCAATGGGGTTTTGGGATAATCACACCCTTTAGGATGAATTATAACCTACATTGTGACTCAAATATAGATTTATGTTATGTTTGAGAATCTCTTCAAAATCCTAATATATGAATGATTACCCTAAGAAAATGATCAAGTTTGTAATCCATCCATGTGTAAAGGGGGGAATAATAATGAGTCCATCTTTATGTATCAGTGGTTCTTTATAAATTTCCCATTAATAGTTATATGATTATATTTTGATTTTATATAACTAGGCATTCAAGAGTTTTCTACATTCATGTAGAATATTAGTATCTCAAGGATCGGGATTAATATTTTTGAGGAATCATGGATATCCAATCTATAAAAAGAATCAAATCCCATGTAGTTCATTGTCTCCATGTAGTTTAACATCATGTGAATTGGTAATATGTTAGAGAACATTAGCAATAGGTGTTGAGTTCGATCCTCAGGAATGTGTCCTACGTTTCGTGGTTATAGAATGAATTAGAATCATTTTAGTTAAATCACTCCACAAAGACATAACATTAGTTGGATACCCTTATATGGAGATATCCAAATAATTTCATTTAATGGGGCTTACACACATAGGTTTACCATTATGGGGAGAATTATGATGCAATTGATATGATAATTTCATATCCCTAATCCCATGTGTGCCATGCTTTGTTTGATAAATAAGGGACATCATGTAATCAGTCTCACTACATATGGATGTGGGATATACGCACTGCGGAAGATGTTATAGTAAGTTTACTATGCATATGAGGCCTTATGAAGGAAGCCTACATATACTTTTAATATAATGATTTAGATTCATTATATTTTAGTTATCTTCTCATGTTACTGGTGGGTGAATAAGAATGATAATATTCTAGGAGATTTTGGATCCCAGTGGTTAGAATTTTGGAGACATGAAGGGACTTACATATAGGTAGAATCCCATTGGAGCTCAAGACATAGGAAGGAGTCCTACATATCTCATTTATGGCATAAATCATAGTAATCATAGTCCCTTTAACTTCCAACTCTATTTATGTTTTAGGATGAATGATAATCCCATAGAAATTATTGGGTCATGATGGTTATAAATTTAGAGACATGGAGGGACATACACTAAGGAAGATTCTCATTTGAACTCAGCCCTTTGTAAGGAATCCTATGTACACCATTTATAGAAATAATCAGATCCATCATAGTTTACTTATCTTTTCACTCTACGAGTGGATGAGGAAGATTTAAAACACCAAAGGAGAGACTGGATCAAGATCGTTAGAATATCGGAGGCTTGCTGGTACATACATAATAGTAGATTCACATTGGAGATTGATCTTTAGAAAATATTCCAATGATTCCTATTTATATAATGAATAAGAGTCATCATAGGTTATTTATGGGTATCCCCAAATTTGTTCACTACGTAAATTATTCATTTATGGGGATGTCTTCTTAACATATACTTATTGTCTACCTTACATGTCCTAATTGTCTTCTTGATATGTCATAAGATGTCTTCTTGATATGTATATGGATTTATAACTATGCCCTAGTTTCCCAGATGATATTTCAAATGAAAATCACACTATATGGTTGTCTTGTATGAAGGAATTTAAATAATCCAAGTTGAATGCATGTAATACATTGCATGATCAATGCTAATAGGTCATGAGGGTGTATCCTGATCTGGATTACTTTTTTGGAGGACACAACCTGACCAGGGATAACATATTAAGAGTAAATTCCACAACCTATAAAGCATGTATGGGGGACATCACAATATAATGTGAGGCATGTTTGGAGGGTATTGTGTGATATGGATGTATTTTATAGAGGGTTTTTTGTGATCTGGATGTCTTGTCTGGAGGGAATATCAAGATTAGGGTTGGTATGTCTAGAGAGTGTAGCCTAACCTAGCCGAATTATCTAGAGGATA
Source organism: Viscum album (assembly GCA_963277665.1). Lineage (NCBI taxonomy): Eukaryota > Viridiplantae > Streptophyta > Magnoliopsida > Santalales > Viscaceae > Viscum > Viscum album. The sequence goes on from OY728121.1 coordinate 1,794,113,071, forward strand.
TCTTGAAATCTGGCCTGCATGCCCTAGTGGTGATACATAATTTAGGTGTCATTTCTAGAGAACAATGCATGATTTTTCTAGAGAGCATGTGGGGATTTTTATGACTTGATTGGAATTCCCAATTTTAGTCATATGGCTTTATTGATATGTCCATGGGACATCTCATGATCAATGTGGCATGTCGAGATAATGTCACATGACTTGGGTGACATGTCCTAGTGTTGTCTCATGATCTTGGTAGGTCAAGTGATGTTCATGAAGATCATAGTATCTATCTCCACATAACTCTCTAGTATTTTAGTTATTATTCTATCCTTTATATCATATGTGCCGCTAGTATTTGTTATTGGTAGCTAATTTTAGGTTTTTCATGACCAAATGACATGTGGTGCCTCTTCTATAAATCGTTTTTGACACAGAAAAGTCATTCATGTGATCTATAGTGTGATCATCAAAAATCACATATACATGTTGCGTGATCCCTTAGTTCATTCCTCAGATTATACCTAGTGGATGGCCTTTGCGATCACATGACTTGCCACTTCGAGGATTCTTCTCATATGATCTTGTGTTGAACTCATTTGTTTGCTCATATTTTTTTATATAACGGGGTTATTTATAGGTCTTATCATCCTAGTTTTACCCCCACCTTTCTTGATGTGTATCATTCTGTTATGAGATGGAGTTGGATGAAAGATTCATTTATGATTCACTTTTCAATATCATTCTTTGTCTCATCCATAGTTATGAATGATTAATGAGACTGTGAGAATATTATTCCATTCCATTTTGGATTGGATCTAATCATATCAATGGTGTTTCTCTAAACCATGATGACATGTCATGTGTATTAAATAAGGTAGGGAAGAAATTTATAGGGTTTTTCACGAGATCAAGATGCCTGTGGGAAGGAAATCATGTGATATAAGATGACTTTTCTAAGGATATTTACATGATAAAAAAGAATTTTCATGGGGTATTTCGTAGGATCCCACTATCTTGTTGAGGTTTCTTTGTGATATCAACAGTGATTTCATGGGGTATATTACCCCAGTCATGTGAATATCATCATATCATTCCCTCACAATAAGATTCATCTTTTCTCCATTTTTATTTTTTAGGGGTATTGGAGGATTTTCATGGGCCCCTATGTTGAGAAGACACATGATTTGGAGACACAAATATAGAATCCATTTAATTATTACCAATTCATTTCAAGACACCTTTACTCGAATACGGATTCTTTTCAAGATGGATTCATGTCATCAATAGCATATCATGCCCAGTGCATGACCCATTAACATGATCTTATGAGATTTATGTGATATCATGTACTTATAATGTTTAATCTATCTTCATAAGTTAGATTATTTATTCAAATATTTTATAGAGAAAATAATATCAGTGCTTTAAGTATTTCTTCCCTTCTGAATTTGATGATGCTATTTTATAATTCTTCGACAAATTATCCCCTCATGAGTGATTTTTTCAGGTACAATGACTCTATTTTGAGGAAATTAAATTCCTCACTAATATGTGGAGGAATCCTCTAATTAATGAAATGGGTGATGTTTTTTCTCTGATTATACCTTTCATATTCTCTGGAGATCCCTATAAATAGTGTTGATGGAGTTGTTCATTCCACCCGAAACTTTGAATCTCTATAGAAAATCTGATTTTAGTCATTATGAAACTTCTTCACAAGACATCTTCATAATATCTAAATTGAACGTTCTCACAACATGAAATGGTCATAAGAACTATATTAAAAGAATGTTTAGTGATATTTATTTTGTGATATCTCGATGTGTTCTCATGCTACTTGAATACTTTGTCCATGCACATGTTCGAACCAACCATGATTTGATTCTTGTTAGTTGCTTTAACATCAACCCATGTACATGGCCATATGGAAATCATGTAGGTTTTTCATGATCTACTAGTTTGATCACATGATATCTTGACCAACATGTGGATTTTATGACAATATCATGTCCATGTGATCATGAGTTATATGATTAGTTGTGTGTTCATGAGATTTATTTTATGTCATGCATTTTGATATACCAATATCAGGTCATGCGATCATTATCCCCTTTACGGTTCATGTGATTATCCTAATGATGTTGTAGATATGAATCTCATTTTTCATGATTTCATTCATGTTTGATATATACTTGTTACTTTTCTACAATTTTTTTCCCATACATCTTCCACTACAGCCAAACAGATGTCTAGGATTTCTATGAATCATAATAGTGACCTTAGATATCTTCTATACAATAACAATGCGTTTCTGATGTGGATTATCTATTATTATCTTACTATTATTCCCATTCTTGGGTGAAATCATACCTAGGTGGTGTACTTTGTAGGTTGGTTCATCATGTTAGAAAACCATTGGAGTCATTGAACCCCTTTATTTTATCAATAATGGAATTGATTCATGATTTTGGAGTTACTTTAGGGAAGTTTAGACATCCTAGAAAAGACCATCCCACTACTAGGTTAGATTTGATTGAGGAAACCAGTCCTTCAATACAACTGATAGACAATGAATAATTTGAGAGAAGCGTTTATGGGACTTCTTCACTGGCTTATTCATCTTCTCACATAGATTTTCCATCTTCTGAAGTACCCACAAAAGAAGTTGCATAGGAACAAACATTATGTTGGATAATCTTGAATACAATTCACACCATTATTACAAAGACTCCCCTTATAACATTTAAGAAATATAAAAATTATTTCACGGGATTTTTCATGATTTGGGGGGGGGGGTGGATTCAATCCCTAGCCAAAACACAACATTGTTTTACAAATATTAATAACATTTAAATAGTTTTATACTATAATGAGGGTATTTTGTGATTTTTATGATGATAATACCCTATAAAATCTAATTATGAATGAATCTGAGGCACTGCACTAAATTCATTAGATAATATATGAGCTGCACGCCCAACATGATTCATTGACTGCACAAATAGAGAGAAATTAAGAAGTCATGTCTCATTGAAAGGTTGATATTGTGGGGTTATCATCATCATTAAAAATAATAAGAATAGTTTTTTGTTTTTTAATTCTCTTGGGAAGAATCTTCTTCCTCAATAAATAGTATAATATGTGGGGTGGACAATGCTTTATTGTTCAATTGATGCTTCTCGAAAAACTATTTCTGACTTGGAGAATTAAAATGCTCAAACCATAATATAGTCTGATAAAAAATTTATTCCTTTTTATGGAATCCATGGATAGGCTCTATAATGTAGAGATTCATATATTTTTATACACCTTATAAAAATGAATCTTCTCATCTTTAAATATCATTTTCTAGTTTTCCTTCATTAACAATGTACATCACATTTATTGATATGGTGTTTTATAGATCATAATTGTTACCCTTTATTTTCATAATATCAATTAAATCAAAACATCTAGATATGAAAGCATAAATCACAATAGATACTTCCTTGGAAATACTCAAGAATGACCACTGACATGAGAGTCCCCATTTGAGTACCTGCTACAATTTTCTTATGATTACCTAATTCAAAATGATAACTTTGGTAAAATATATATCCCTTAAGGATAATTAACAATTTTTTGATGAATTTCATAGATGTATCATGCATAACCTGATTTTTTCATAGTAAAAATCCTGATACCTAAAAGCCTTATATCTTTTCATTCATATTGCCGTAAATTTTTTGAAACATCATATAGGGGAATACATAATGGGCATTGAATCTGATTTTTATTTGGATACCACCTTTTTGGTTTTCCACCTGATAATTTTTATTCATTTTAGATTTTAGGATTTCTCAATATTTCATTTACACAATATGTGCATGTACAACAAGTAGTTACTGTACCTTTTTCTAGGATTCTATTATCAAGCTTTCAACCAAGTTTGAATTGTGTCTATTTCAATTGTATATTGTAATGTCTTGCTAACTAGGCCATCATTATGCTATATTTTAAATTTTTCCTTATCAGATCTTTTAAATCTTGTAGTTTAGATTCTTCTAGATCATACTTCTTATTTTTGTGGTATAAGGACATTTAAATCAGACCTTCTATTCCGATAGTTTTACTATGTTTTAGTTCATACCTTATAATCCAATATTTTTAACGTATTTTAGCACAGAACTTCAATTGTATTTTTTAGGTTCTTTTGTTTTAGACCATCTATTGAAATATTTTTAGGTCTTTTAGATCAGAACATATGTTAATTTTATATAGGGACTTTTAGATCTGACATTCTATCGATTAAGTTTATGGTCTTTGGGATCATACCTTCTATCATTGTATTTTATAGGCATCATTCATAGACCTTCAATTATTGTATTTTAGGGACTTTTTTCTTAGAACATAGGATTTTAGGTGTTATAAACTATTCATACTAGGACAATTTTGATGTATATAGGATGGGGAATACATACTACTAATGACCCAAAACACCGCAAGGCATTATGTGCTACCACATTCATTCCAAGGCTCATGAGAATTGGTGTTTCTTTCCAATAATGAGGTGATACTGGTAATTGGTATGTAAAATACTTTATTAATCAGAATAAAGGTAAAAAAGAGGTGTTCACGCTCTTCTCCAAGGGTCATGCCATATTTTGGATATGTTATTGGTAGTTTGTAAGAATATTTGGGGTGAAAAATCTACTTGGATAGTTGGGATATGGTTGGTGTAATTCATTTTTACAGGAGATTGAATCAATGAATCATGGAATGGGTTATACTTACTATGGATGATCCAAATCACCAAATAGGGGGTAGTTCATATTCAGTATTATGGGGTCTCACAAGTACTATATTTTATTTTCATTCAATTAGGAGATTCCAAAAATTGGTAGTTCAAATCCCTTATGCATGATTTCATCGGGCTTACATGTATAGTCAAGTAAGGTTGATTCCCACTCTTTTATAAGGGCCATGAATGTTTTGAGATCACTCAATCCTCTATTAAATGATGTAGGTTATTGAGAAATGAACTATCCTTGAAGGTTTATGAAACCCAAGGGTATATTATCACTTAATATGGAATCTCTAGGCATAAACCATGTGGAATCATGTCATATGGAGCGGACCATAAAAAGTCTCAAGGATGGGGTGTCAAACAATTTATTTAAGAAAGGGTACAGTATAAGGGGATGTAATGTTGAGTTTGTCAAATTTTAATTAATTTTATAGAAGTGGGGATTGTATACCATGGTCCAGAGTTCTCATGTCTTGAGGATGGTATTGTAAAATCAGTTCGGGGATGACTGAACACACCCAAAGGTTTTATGTTCGACAATTAAGAAATGTGGTCTCATAAGGATTGGAAATTCGTTTTTCTAGGTAATGAAACATTTTTCTGATTTATGAGAGCTCATATGTAGTAGACATAAAAATACATTTATAGTTAAACAATGGGTCTCTAGATGTCAGGAATCATTTTCCAAGGGCCTTGGATGGTTTATTGAGACCTGAGGCACTAAAATCATGATGTGTGATTTTCGGAAATCATAATATTTACAAATGGTTTAGGAACACTAATGGTTGTGTCTCCTCATAGAAAACATGTTATCATGTCTAAGGGATGTAAAAATTTATTACTCAATCATTAGCCTACACCAGGGGGTCAAGGGGGAATGACTCTGCTCTTACCAAGGCCATAAATTGGCCCCAATATCTTTTTTCATTGTATAATTTTTCTCTTAATATTTCATAAACTATGGATATGAATTGTTTACAAAGAAGAGACTTGAAATTTGGTTAGGCCTCCCTTTTCCTTTTTTAATCCTAAAAAGTTTCAGGACTATTTTACTATCAGTTTAGGGTCTTACAATTTGGACCATCAAAGTCAACATTTTATGGTCATACATCTTTCACCCAAAGAGTATGTAGATTAAGGTTGTGATGCACATAGACCTTGTATGAGACTAATGTTGCCCAAAAAATTAATTGGTATTCCCATGGTTAAGAGTAATCAAATATACTTTTACAAAATATATGTAATGTTTTTAAATAATGGATCTAGGTTCACAGGTTTTGAATGTTGGTATAGGAATTTCATGATAGGTATGGGCCAGAACACTTTAATGTGTTTATTTTTCATTATTTATGTAAAGCTCAAAATGATTTTATATTCCTTCCTATATTTCCATGATTTATATGGTTGGAAGGTTTATTCCCTTTATGAATTAATAGAATAGGCAAATAATTTGATCACTTTTCCATTCCAAGGGATCTAAAAGGTTTGTGGAAACACAGTTTTTTAGGTATAAATTGTGGTTTTTGGGTTCAGTTTCTTAGAAATATAACTGAGGAACCCAATTTTTTGGTTGATTGGGGGACGGATCATGTGTTCCTTTGATAAGATAAGATGATGGTTTATAGCTGGCACATTTTAACATCATCCAGTGGGTATGTATCTGGCGTGTAGTTTGTTATCATTTGATAGGGAAATTTTCCTTTCAGTTTAATGAAATTCTCTACAGATGTTCATTTCCTTTTAGAATAACATCATTGTGTACAGATGTAGGAACTGATGTGAAATTTTATTGACATATCCATAATGACACTTCACACTGGTCTGAGGAGTTTAGATTTAAGGATCATCCATTATATCTAAATCATATTATTGATGAGTAACTATATGTATGGAGCCATTCATCATAGATTTATCATATTAATGGGAAATACATATACATCTCTAACTATTCTATTTGAAGAATGATCTTGTAGGACTAAAAACTCTTTAGAATGTGGTATATGAGGAGTTCAAGATACTATCATTTTGAAAACCCTTCTTTGATCATGCATGAAATCCTTTACCAGAGCTCCTAAGGACACATGAGCTATTCTCCGTGCGAAAAACAGGGGATGAAAATGGTTTCTTTTATAACATAGAGATTATTGAGAGGGAATAATGGGTAATTTAATATAATTTTGTTGTTTTCCAAAATATAAGATCTAGGCATCCCATGATATATCATTTGAATGAGAGTCAAACTACATGTAGTTCTATGAAAACTATATTTTTTAACTTCATGTGGTTTGGATGTTATCTATGCATTTTTTGTCATGTGTTTAGGATGAAAGATACCCAATGAGAAAAAGAATGCTTGATCGTTATTACACAGTTTGATGTCTTATGACCTAGATGGATATATTATGGGTAGACACACTATTTTGGATATGGGAATCACTACATATCCCGAGTTGTTAAGAATCAATCCATGCATAGTATGTGTTTGGGGAGATTACCAATATGGATCTAACACTCACACAAGGACGAGGACCCTTTATTTATTATCAAAGATATCAATTTTTTTGCATTGAATCATTGGTGAGATGATGTTTCTGAGGTAATTTGACTTAATTCATTGAGGATGTTTTACATAATGTTTAACATCATGCAATAATGAAATATTTGTGTAGTTTAACATTATATGATGATGAATTTTTCTGTATAGTTTAATGTCAGTTAGCAAGGATGTGGAATGATGTTCAATTTAAATTAATGCCACTAAGAAATCGTTTGTACAATATAACATCATGTGGTTATGGCTTCTTTTTTACAATTTAATTTCATGTTTTTAGGATGTATTTGTGCTCTTTAACGTCATTCAAAAAGGAAATTTTCTATACAAGTTAGCATTATGTGGTTAGGATGAAAATAGATCTTTATGGTAGTATATGAAAATCATTTATTAAGAATCATTTTATTGGTGGGGGTGTATCTCATTTCTTATCCCTCGTGGCCAGTGAGTAATATCTATTGTAATAAAAATTTATTACGATATAAAACCCTTCCAATTTGGGTTCAATTTTTTGGTGATTCTATACAGGTATCATTGGGGTCCTAAGGGCCAATAACAGTTCTCATTGAAGTAAATAATGTAAGTAGAAATTTTAATTGAATTCTTGTGTGATCCAATTCATATGGACATCGAGGTTGTGCAATGAATGAAAAATTTTATCATTTATTCATTCCAATACATCTAGCTATTTTTTCAACTAATCATCATCCGAGAGTTTTCCACCGATATCTATTCATAGTGAGTGAGAATGGAATTATATGGGATATAGTACATTGATTATATATATAAGTGAATGTGGAGTTTCTTGTGTATCGGTATGAGTGGTGGAATGATAGTCCCATAAATCATAGAGGATCTTGTTCATCCAATAATTCTTGAATTTGTTATCCACATTTTACTATGTTTGATTTAGTCTTATTTAAGGAATATATTTTTTCATTTTCCACAACTTGATAGTGGTATGAGTGGTTGGACTCAATGTTATACTCATGATATAATTCATTCAACTTTGTGGAATAAAAATTGTTGTCATTTTCCATCAAAATAATGCAAGGGACTAAATATCTGTTAAAAAAAATTATAGTATGAATTTTGTGATATTATTCAATATGAATTTGGGGAGGGGTATTCACTCAGGGAATTTGGAGTTGAATTTGGGTTCTGTATAGATGTATTTAAACTAATTAGTTGTGACTAGGTGGTATGGCCTCATAATCTCCATTCCCCATATGGAAAATATTTAGGAATATTTAGATATATATATATATATATATTGGAGGCTTATTCTTAAATTTTGCTTGAATCTAGAATGCATAACATTTCCTTGTGATCTACATGTATTCATGTATCCTTGATTGCTAGTAGTAACCTTGCCTCCAGATTTTGTGGGAGCGTGTGGTCCCAGATTTATCAACATGATCTCGTCAATGGTGGTGGATACAACATTCTCAAATGTAGAAAGGGTGTTCAAAATGATATCCTCTTCTCCTTCCACCTTAGAGTCCATATGTTAATTTTCAAGTGTGGTAAATAATATTAGGACATATCTGTCAATGTCAGGATGATAGTGGTCCTGGATTGATAAATGTTTACCCATACCACTAGAGTAAGGATCTGAAATTTTTATTTTATGTTGATGTTGGGGAGAAAAGGACCTTGGACATATAGGTTTAAGTTGACTACCTCGAACATATTTATGGGTTGCACATAATAATTGTTGATCAAAATCCGCGGATTCATAAGGGAATCCCCCAATACATTATCAGTTTTGACCTGTATAGTTTCAACCACCATTTTTTATTTTCCCTCCATTTTATAGAAACCCACCTCAGCATATGTGTCTTCACTAGCCTCAAAGGGGATGGTATCACCATGTAGAATTCCAACATACCCATAGATGGGGTATTTCAAACACTAATGAAAATTTTAAGGTAACACCATGTGGCTATGATGACAAGGCCTTATGGAAAGCACGTTATATGTAGTTTCATTATTTGAAAACATGAACTAAACATTAGATGTGAGATCCCCAAACAGAGTTTTGAGCATGATCTTCTTGAGTGATCTCTGATCTCTCTTATGATACTCTTGAATGATTAGATTTGTGGGAGATAAATATGTCTCTTGATATCCCAAGAATGAAGGTACTTGATCGGGATGAGTTAGATCCCATATACATTTTCAACCAGATACCTTCACATTTTTACATCATCATGTTTTATAGAGACATATAGGGGTCTGATATATCCCCATATGACATATTCTAGATCCTTGTCTATGAATGAGATGTTGAAAAAAAAGTTGATGACATATTCACCACTCGATAAACCTCGGTTGCAGTGACTTTTGTCTCAAAATAATGTGGGATATGGAGGGCTTTGACTAGTACCACCCTGAGTTATTTTGAAATACTGATCACATCCAATATTGGGTTCTTATTAGGGAAAACCACCATCCATTACATAATTTAATTTTTTTCCATATTTTGGAACTTCCCATGGTATTGGATCTTCATATTATATGAACCAGGTGCAAATGAATTCGAGTTTGGTGGCCTCAGTGCTTGATAATAGGATGAGGGGGTATCTGCTGCAAGTTGTTTATGTTTTTTGGAATTCCCAAATGTGTATGATAATAAAAAATTTTAATCCCGTCATGATGGTCAAGTAATATAAACCGGATTGGGTGATCATTAGATGGATCAAAGGCTCATATGTGTTTATGTTGATCTTGTTGGAGTAATTTTCCTTGAGTTGCATCTACATATATTCCCTTCATGGGGATATGACCAATATATTGGGTCCGACCATGCCATTATTTCCCCATGTATCCCTGAATTGAAAACCTTTAGCCTTTGGCTCCCTAGTCATGTATGTGAACTCATATTCATATAAATATTCATAATTAAGGAATTGTTCTTCCAAATGAATTATGTTAACTTAACCAACAATTAGTTTTTTAACCAATGAGGGAACCATTTCGTGGTGTATTATCCATCGTATGGTTGTTTTAGTAGCAAATTTTGTAAGCCTCAGATCATGTATAAGAGTTTGATACGAAACTTTCTCTTCAATATCTTACTTTCATCGATGATCATGTACTCCTCTCATAGGTTTATATTTTGTTTCCTACCTAGGTGAATAGATCATTATGGGTTTGAAAATATGTTCTCCTGGGGTTTAATGAGTTCGGTCGACTATATTTTAAGCTATTTAGTTGTTGAAATTTTTCCCATGCCCAGCTGGAACTTCTTTCCAATCACGTTATTCTTATGACTAGGCGATGGTTGTACAAGTTATCTATTCTAGGGAATTTTACATCATTACCGTTATAGAATTGACACTGCTTTAGAGAATTTAATTGAATATGATATAATCCTTGATGGTGTTACCCTGTCTCATTTGGAAGAGGAAGTAGTCTGGATGATTAGTATGGTTGACCTCTTTGGGTTTTTGGGGATGTGGAATTTGAGTATGTTATTTTCCATGGATGTAAATAAATAATCTGGAAATTTCCCATTTTAGAAGGAGTATGGTTTATTCATCCATTCCTAAAATCCCAAGTGACCCTAGTCTCCTTGGGATTTTGGAAGAGGGATATTTTATTGTTTTCCCCCTTTATATGACTTGTTGGGTGTTTTAGTACTTACCTTGGTGCTTTAATGGGAACTGATAGTATTTGGAGTTTAAAAGATTTAGTCTCTTACTTATAGAGCCCTTTCCCTTTTTCTAATGTAATTAGTTGAGACTTATATCTGGTCTATTGAATGTTTCCTTCCAAATTATGTTCTATTAATTCACACCCACATAATTTCCCTTGATTCTTAATCAAGATTAAGGGTGTCTATAGCTCATCCTATAAATATTCACTACATAGTAATAGAAATTTCATATGTGATTGAGGGATGTTTGTTGAATAGGTTGAACCTTTCCATATGAATATAAATTAAGATACCCTATCATTTTCTCATTCCTTTCAGTTTTTTCAGTCATCAATTTTCATTTTCCTTAGCGTAGAGATGGACAAATTATGAATCGAAAAAGAATATATCCTCGTCCTAAAACAGATCCAACTTGAAGAGTGTTGTACAAAAAAAGGGTAGCCCTATCATATTCTACAAAAAACACCTGATCATAGTCACCTCCTACAAACCTTGAGTGCCCATAATCAGACCACATTGGGATATGGAGTGTGTGAGATTCCTTTTACGATCTCCCACATCATCATAAGTGGATATGGTAGGATTTTCAAAATTGTGTGGTGGGAAAAGAATTAACCAACCATTATGGAATTGAATTCATCTTGGGCTATATATCTATGTGTTTCCTATATATGGATTCCATCATATAAATTAGATACTCAATCGGATTGAGAGGTTTTGAAGGTACTGACATTTGAGTCATCTCACATATATAACGAAATGACTAGGCATGATGATTTGGCCCCTTTTTCATCTCCCACTATTTATTAATCTATGATATGACTAAATTATCTCCCTATAGGGGGAGAGGCTATCTTTGTAAAGGATTGATGTTGCAATCATCTTTGACTTCCTCAATTTGGTAGACAAGCTTCCTTGATCATGATTTGTTCTGACACTAAAATTATTCTCTATCAAGAATTTATTCTCATTCTTATAATGTGGGATATGTGATATCTATATCTTCCAAAATATGATACCTAATGGGAAAATACCCCCTAATTAGATCCTCATTGAGTGGTCTAATATTTTGTATCTCATTATTACATTGCACCAACTACTATTCCTACAAAAGAATTTTGGCTCATATGGGGGATGAGTGGGGTATGACAACATATTTCCCTTTATCCATGTCGGTGATCCACCATATAGGTGAAAACAAAATATTCTGAGGATCCACGTTTTATATTCTCTTTTGATTCCTTATACATACATCCTTTGTTAGTGTATCATGATCTCCCAACTATTGGGGTATATTTTCTATATTATGTCCCACTTTATTTGAGTATTGATACACATTATCTTTTATGTTGATTATAATGACATTTATAGAGGAATATCGGGAAATGGTAGTGGATCATTTACACTCAGCATAATAGCTTGATTTTGAATATCTTTTTTGAGCATCATTTTCTTAACATCTTGAATTTTTTTGAATTTTTAGCTTATGAAACCAATAGCTTTTTAATTCATTACCCGTATATTTCTCCCATATCTTACTATTAATAGTGGCATTTGAGGGATTTTTCAAACATAATTTCTAAATAGACCCCAAATAGGAGAGGTTTTTCTTGTAGTGGTTTGAATAGATGGGATGTTGGAAATTGGTATTTACTTCCAAAACTGTAGAATACTAATTCCATATATACGGATTTTGTAACGAAAATTCCAATATTTCTATGGACTGGGAACTATTTATGGCATCCATTGGCACTTTTTTATATTTTTTTGAGGATATGATGATTCTGGTCGATTACATGAATATTCTTATGATGTAAATTGAAATATAAATACTCCCAGTCATGAAATATGGGGTATATCTATAATTTTTAATGATTTCTACAAGAATCCATTGGTTTGTGATAAACCTAGTGATGGAGAATGAGATAAAAATTTCCCCATCATTGTGTGATGGGGTTAGTTTTCAGATTCCACCAATACATAATGAATCTCCCAATGGATTTATGATCTGAGTGGTGGAGGATGTGGTAAATATTCACCCACCCCGGTGGGCTAGGTTTTGTCTATGACAACAGTTATGGAAACAGCTACTGAGACCCATTTGACTTGGTGTGGCTATTATCGTGTATGATATGGGTGAAATGGAATCCCAGTATTGGAGTCATTTTATGTGGTAAATTATCGGGTTTTCCAAAACATTTACATATGTGTTTAATGGGATTCTCAATGTTTTGAGGTGATCGATTAATAGAATTATTGGTGACCCATCCCTCCATTTTTAATGTATTGGCATCATTAAATTAGTTGAATTCAATTGTAGTTACCAATTGGATCATACATTTCAAATTCTCTTTATCTCATAGGAGGCTATATTGTTATAGTATTCACCATCAAGGTGGATCTACTAGTCTAGGGTTAGGGTGAATTTCAACACTCCAAGCATTCCTCATCCATGAATATGGATGCATGATGACACTTATAAAATTATTAGATGAATATTTATGATGAAATGGAGGAAAGAGTATTATAAATTTGCATTGTGCTTTTCTATTATGTGTCTTGGACATAGAAATAATAGTCTAGTCTAACTAGAAATAAGGTATATTGATTATATAAAAGAGATCCCAACATCCTAGATAAGGTACGCATCCATATTTCCATATCTATTGATATTAACCCATTTTTTTAAAGTTAAGGAATGCACTCCTTCTATAGATCATTTCGGATCTCATAGTCAAATGTGGAGAGGGTCCATAACATGGTTGGGAGGTTATTTCTAGATGACTATCTCCATATATCAATTTCATCTTCCTCTTAATTGGACATGCATGCCACCACATGGTAATACCATAGATGTTTCTTCTTCTGGCCACCTACTAACAATGGTAAATGATCACTAGTAATTTATAGAGAACTATATAAGGTTGACCTTATAGATTTGAGACCAATTCAATAAAATTGTGTTTGAGTTTTTAGTACCACTCTATATGAGGTTTTCTGGGTAAGGGGAGGATTTGCTTATCCCATGGTGATATCACTACGGGAAGGTAGACCATGTAGGATGTCTGGTGTTGAGTATAGCGACCGATGGCTTGCAATAGATGGAAATTACATCTCTTTAGATGAAAATTCATTACCTTATACAAAAAACACACCTATGGAATTTAATTGTTTAGTACATTTGGAAACTTAGAACACAATATTATTAATTCATGGGAGATTTTAAATGTCTCCCATAAATATATTCCTATTTATTACTCCAACTTAAATCCTTTCATCATAACATGGGGAATGAAAACAAAGTTAAGGGTGAGATAAAATTCTTGGTAAGGGTAAACATAAGAGATACCAACCAATGATCATATAAAACCATAAGATAATATTAAGGGTATGTTATCATGAACATTACATACAATGATCATTCCAAAAAAGTCATAGATTATTAATATCAGTCAAAGAATAATGTTTGGATATTCATATGGCATCAATCATAAGGGTGATAAATCATCACAAATCAATCATGAACCATAATATCATGTCATAAAAGTTTGGAAACATTATAAATATAGAAAACCATTTCATGATTCAAGGTTAACTACTTGTTTCATCAATAGAGTATATCAGGACTCAAAAATCTCCTATAATGGTTCAGGATGCACCTATTTCCCATTGTGGATTTGGACATGCCTATTTCACGTTGTGGAATCATGACACACCTATTTCTCATTTTGGAAACACATATTTCACTTTCTCGATCAATCTCATCAACTGGTTTCCCATTTTATCTCACAAGATATAATTCTTTTCCCAATGCATTGGAGAACTATTTGGGTACACCCATCATGCAAGCTATAATAAGCTCACCCTTTGCTATCTATGCCACCTCATCATATAAGTTATATTAGGCTTACGCAGGAATATCAGGGCCACACCGTTGTATAATTTATAATGAGCTTACTAATCTCTATTTTGGCAACCAAATTTTATAATCAATAATGGGCTTACCCAATGTTATATGGGAAATCCCATCACATAATAAATGTCTATGAACCACAACATGAATAAGGTACAATGAGCTTGAATATCCTCATAAAAACACATAAAAATAATTATTCTTTCATAAAATTATTAACCCAACGAAATAAAATGGGTTTTATTTGAATATATTTGAAACATTATTAACCCATGGAAATGAAATGGGTTTCTTAATAATCTCACTGGAACATGATCCACCAATGAAAAATAATCGAGTTTCATAAATATCATTCCATGAAAACATAAACAATTTATTGAAATAATATAAATGGTATAATTTGATAATGTCCCCCATAAAGGCATAGTTAACACAAATATATGTAATATTAGATTTAAAATAATTTTTAAGGGTTATTTAAAACATTTTTTTGGAAAATATACTTTTTTCTTTGAAAAACACTTTTTTAAGCATAAAACATATTGAAATATTTTTTAAATTAAAACCACATTAAAATTAATGAATTTATATAATATTAGTGAAAATAATCTTATTAAAATTCGATGGAAGATTCAAATAAATGGAGTTCATAATGGTGGGTAAATTTGTATATTCCATTAATTTTAAATGAACATTAATTATTCATTAAAAAAATTAGGAAACTTAATTGATCAGAAAATGGAAACAATAATCCTTGGAAAATATTTTTAAAATAAGAAAAAATGGGATAATAATTTTAATTAAATATTTTTATAAATTTTAAAACACGTTTGATAAATGTTTTTGGAAACATTCTTTTTAAAGAAAACCAATTTCCGACTGATGATAAATAATAGTAGATTTTATTAAAACCATATTCTGAATTATGTTTAGTAACAAAGAGTGAAAAAATGGAACCATTACTTGAATATGTAATGAATAATAATATGTTAATAAAATTAATGAGAATTATTAATATATGGATCATAATATTTCATAAATGGAAAATTAATCATTAAAAATTTTGATAAATGTTTTGATTGTAGAAATAAACACTTACCACTATGGTAATTTTGAATCATAAACACCATGAAGTAATAACATAAAATGTGAAAAAATATATCATTAATATTTTTCATGTGTAAAAGGATTTATAAATACCTCTTAAAATATTAATTTTTCATAATATAACATTCATCTCAAAGAAGGGAAATTGAGAAAAAAACCCTTACCATCTTGGTGTTGATTTTTCTATTATCCTCGTGAAAGAGAAAACATAAAATGGATATGAAAATACAAATAATTTTCAATATAATGATCATAAAATTCATACATTGTTATTATACACACCACATATAACAAATATGTGGTGTCTATGGCTTGTGTCTCAGGGAAAATAAATGTCAGGTGAAAATCCATTACTATATGAGTAACTTTTCAATAATGAGATCCATGAAAGAATAAAATAAATTTTAACATTTAATATCAATCAATAAAATAAATTCATGATATAAATTTTAATAGGAAACTATATACACCATAAAAAATAAAATTGTACTGAATATAGAATATGTCCTGTAAAAAATGTGAGACAAGATATCACTTACATTGCGTCTTGACTCCCGTTCTAGTCTTTAAAACATCCTATATAATAAATATACATTTAATATATATTTATATATAACCATATAAATATATATATATATATACATATAATACCATATATTATTAACATATCACTTTATATTACTCATTTATTAACAATTCCATGTTAATGTATCATTTCGAGTAATAACCACTTTGTTTTTCACACATGTTTTGACTTGTTATTCTTGGTCCTCTTACAAAGATCTTGATTTAATAATATAAAAAATGATAAACAAAAAATAGATATCATATATATTCTTTATATATTTATTTATAATAATATATATATTATATAAATCAGAAATTAAATACACCATTCAAGCAGATGATAGGTCGTACGTAGGTACGAACATTGTTTCCATTTTTTTCAAATTAAAAGAAACAATTGTAAATGTTGTATGTATTTATATATTCTTGTGTATATATTTTAATTAAATTATAATTTTTATGTCATATATTTCACATATTTATATTAAACCCATCCTTTAAACATTCCATGTAGAATGTGATCAAATCACATTGCTTTGCTTAGTGGAAATCATTTGTAGACACCAACAATGTTATCAGATTATTAAAAGATAAAAGGAATGAATTAATGGATTATATAAATATTATAGAGTCATAATAACATCATAAATATAATAAATATAATATATAAAATATAAGAACATCATTATTACCAACATTAGAATTTGGTAATAGAAGAATTAATGACATCAGTTTGCAAGGAAGTAGTCTTTTATAGACACAAAAAATGATATCATATCCCATTTTATATTTGTTTTTGAAGTTTTTGGTTGTTCCCTTAACAAAAAAACCTCATATAATATTTATGTTACTTATGATATTATAAAATATTAATATAAAAATAAATTAATGTGTTTAATTAATAAATAAAACCAATAGTTTCATGGTTGAACGATACCTCTTCTTTATGTATATCCATTTGGTTTTCACCAAAGAAAATACATTTTTTTATTTTCTACCGATTTAAGTCTTATAGGATAATGATATTAAATTTTGGAGTTTATTTTTTTTAGTTTTTGGATGAGAAATACTTTCTTGAATGGTTTTAATAAGTGGGGGGTTGAGTGCCTATTTATAGTGGAGGAGTGGAATTCTTTTAAATACCAAAAGGTAAATACTATTGGTAGGTCTCCATTCCATAATATGCCTAAAATAATTATAAATTTTAGAAAAAAGGGATATGATCTAAATGTGTCCGTCCAATGGGGTTTTTACACGTTTCTAGGGCATGTTTCCCCTTACGTTTAATATTTAGTCCATTAGTAAACAAATTTTTCTCTTAATTGATGTGAATAATTTTAAGAGTTTCCACTAATAATTAATATAAAAAATAAGTAATATTTATAATAAATTATAAATTATGAATAATAAAAATATTCAATCCATATTTAAAATTTCAATCACAGAAGTGGTATAAATTAATTTAAAATTAGTCATGAAGAAGGGATGATACAATGGGTTTTTAAAGTGAAAATGTTCAAAATTTTAAAATGTTTTTATATACCATTTCAATGGTAAATTGATTAAAATGATACAAATTGTATTCTTATATTTAAAATGGATCTAATTATACTTTAAACATATTTAATATGTAATTTAACTATATAAATTATTCAAATAAAAAGGATGTTTTCAATTAAAATTTAGTATTTTTAATTATTCATTCAATTAATGAATTTTAGAAAAAAACATAACATTCACCCTTGGATAATTATTACATTTAAATTTAGAAAATAAAGTTTATTTTTTCATATATAATTTATCCAAATTTCCAAACAAATTCAAAACTAGTGATCCATTAAAAGGTGAAAAAATGGTCTTTAGAAAAATACAGATTTTAATATATATAATTGGATTTGTGACTATATTATGACTATAATATTTTTTTGATGAATTTTAAAAAATTATTAAATATATAATATATAAATTTAATTAATATAAATTAATAAATGTAATAATTTTAATTTATTAGGATAAAACCCCATTGGGTGCATAAAAATAGTTTTCTATTAAAAAAATCATTCATTTTCAGTTGGTTTTTTATTTTAATTTATAATTAATAGATAACTAATTAATTAAAAAATATATGTTTATAATCTATTTAATAATATTCATAACCACCAATTTAATGGTAGGATATAATTGTAATTTTAAATATTAATATTAATAGTATTTAATAAAACTCATTTTTGTCTGTACGTAAGCTGTCAAAGAAATTAATTTTTGCATGCAATGTATGTTAACTAAATTATTAATCTAACTCAATATAATGTCATTGTTGAAGGTAACATAATCTAAATATGGCGATTAATATAAATAAAGCATTACTTAGTGTATCATAAAAAGTAATAAAAATGGAAATTTTATTTAATTAAAAAACGGTAATTCGTAAAGACTAATGTTGTTACATTCGACCCTCCTTAAATTTAGTTTCACCGTTGAAATTTGTCTTGGTCATCAAATTTTTAATACCTAATAGTTTAATTCATAAAAATACAAATTGTAAAAATTAATACAAAAACATCCTTTAAAAATGTATATTTTGAAACATAATGGTCACCCAAAGTAACTCATAACTAGGTTTCTACATCGGATCACATAGGTGGAAAGTGAAACAATGGTCATAGAAAAGAAAACTAACACCCAAATACTGATGGAGATTGATAGAGAACATGTTCTTGATAAATTTAATGATCAAAAAGTCATAAACCAGTGATTTCTGAAAATTTTCATTGATATCGTCAAAATTGATGATAACATGATAACATTTTATTTCAATAAATTTTTCTTAATGTTGATTAATTTTCACAAGGGCATATAATTAATTTATTTAATTCAATTCAATATATACAATAGCACCATTTGGTTGTACCTTTACCATTTTACACATGATTTCTTACTCTATGTAATGAAGGTGCATTTTTCATTCATGAAGCATTAATAGCTCATGAGATTCATAAATAGAATGATGGCTCATTCCATCTGTCATTAGAAACATCATAGAAAAATTGTTAGCATAGTTTTTCCAATATTCATAAATCCTTCTGTGGAAAGATAATACTTTAATCTCTAAAACCTCATCTTATTTTTATCTTAAATCATTCTATAAATTTTTAAACTTTTCACCCTTCTAAAAGATTAAAATACAAATAAAATACAAGGAAGGTCAATAACTTTCTCGAAACCATCTATATATTGATCAATTATATATAATAATGTATCTATTGGTTGTTATATACCAAAAATGAGAATACCTTCATCATGTATTCTCTTGAAACATGGTAATGACTTATATTATAATTAAACCATAATGAAAACAATAATTCATCCTCATTCTATGAATAAAAAAAATAATTGATATATTCTATAGATCCAATAATTTGGAAAACTACATGAATGATATCATAAATTACTTTGTCAAAAATTAATTTATTAGTTCTTAGTTCATCGATATTATCCAATTTAATTTATCAAATGAAATCATCTATTTTATCAAAACTAAACACCATTTTCTCAATATAATGAACATATTAAGGGTTATCATCCCATTTGAAAAATATTAAATTTCCGTTAAATTTATATTTAGTTCATCAATAACATTCAAAATATTCACAAAAATCCTTAACGAAAAACCACCACTGAACATTCCTTATATACTTTATAATTGTTAAATTCTAATACATAAACACCTAAATTATTACACCTCATCCTTAATACATTAACAAGTCTTCATCACAAAAATAATTAATATATATTTCCTATTGTATTTAATTTGAATCATTTTGTAACATTCACAAACCTCATCTTAATCATTCTTCCCACATTTCAAATAACCAATGCAATTATAATAGCTCATTCCTTTCATATGTCATTTATACTCTCCTCATCGTCTAATTAAAAACCATTAGACGTACTACCTTTTTGATCCTCTTCATTATCATTACCCTAATGAAATTTATCTTCATAATGGTCAAACATTACAAATTTAAAATATTAATAATTTTTTAATACCTTAGAGAGACCAATACTCCAATCCATTTCATTAACTAAACACTTTATTTTTTTCTCATAAATTACTATCATAATGGCCTACTTCATCTCACATAAAACATTTTGTATTTCTTTTGAGATGTTCCTTTAACCACCTTTTCTACATTTCTGACATATAGAAGATATAATATTCATTACTCCATAGTCTCCAACATATGATTACTGATAAAACACTATCCTTCTCTTTATTGGTGATTTTGAGAGTTGGCTAATGTACATGTTTTCAATTGGGTATTGTGATGGATGATTATCCATGATCACAACTTCATTCACTCCAATGATCATACCATTTTAATTTTAATTTTAAATTTTTCTATTATATTCAATTTAAACTAGTTACTTTTAGTTATTTCAATTTACTAAATCCAAAAAGCATAGTGTGAGCATCAATAATCATAGCGAAAATCATATAATATGAAAATCAATTATAGGATGTATAAATCATGACACCTTGTTCTTTAATATATGACACAATAGTATTTATATAGGTCATTCATGTTCATCACCAAATTAAATCATTCGTGATGTTTCGAAAAGTGGTTGTGAATTTCCAAGGAATATCCCCAAGGAGTGTAAAACTAGATGTGTAGCAAGTCTGATTTTTTTGCACCAGTTTCAGATCCCATCCAACTCCTCCTCCAATGACCCAATGGAAATCATTTTTTATTGATTTTTGATAATCCACCTTTCAAGGGGTCAGGTGGAACCCTTAAAAGGCCCGTAGGAATAAGTATTACATGTCCCACTGGCCTTATATGAATTCATTTCCCGTAGGCTTCTAACATTACATATAAACCAGAATAACTTCTAGGAACTGCTCATCCCCATCATCTTCATCATGAAATCATCTCTCCACCTTTTCATGGTTGTTTGGCCACGATTTCCCATGCGTACACAGGCTTGTCCCAATGTTAGGATTCATATCCTCTCATTATTGCAATCTGTTCAGCTTCGGCTATGGTGAAAGCTCTTATCTCATCCTATTTCGGGATCTTGTACCTTGTAGGTTTTCTAGTTTCCACCTACACTTAAGGTGTCCCGTAGGCCTTAAGAAGGCCCGAAGGCCATGAGGTGGCCCGAAGACCTTACTGAACTAAAGTTCTGGGTGGCTCGTAGGACTAAATGGAATCAGGGAACAAATAAGTAGCTTGATGGCCCAAACAGAGGAATATTCTTGGTTTCTAGAGTGCCAAGGAGCGCTTGCTAGAGTTCTCACTACAATACCTGCTACAGTATTACTACAGTACTGCAATAGTACCCCAGAAATTATGCCTCCTCGTGGATGTGATCTCGGGTCTCCTCGATGCACTTAAGGAGTCCTCAACAGTAGGGCTGAGGCTCATGTGTTGACCAACACAATATAGTATTTTCATTATTTCTACCCCTATATAAATCTATTCTAAAGACACATCCACATGTACATTCCATGATGGGTTGTAATTTCTTGGAAACCACTATCTAAATCCTTTACCAAAATTCAAGGATATTTTTCTTATCTTTGAGTCATCTGTAGACTTATCCTTAGATACATCCCAAGACATATCTTTAGAAATATCTCTAGGGATCTCACTAAATTTTTCTTATCCTATTTTCCAAAGACTAATTAAAACTTTCCGTTGATACCAACTATAGAAACCCAGGTATTTTTATACGTGGATGTAAATTTTTTTTTGATAAATATTCATTATATTATATAAACTCATGCCTAACAACAATAATAGTTTAGTTTATTTAGAAACATGAAACAAAATATTATTTATTTTTGGATGATCTTCAATTTCCCCCATAAATGTAATCCCCTTTAGTATTCCTACTTAAAACCATTCATTATAACCTGGTTAAAGGAAATATAGTAAAGTTTGAGATCAGTTTCTCAGTGAGGGTAAACATAAGATTTATCAATCTACGATCATTTAAAAGAATAAGATAATTATAAGGGTATGTTATCATGATCATAAATAATTAATTTTATAACAAAAAAATCATTGATTATAAACAGGAGTCATAGAATAAATATTTGATGTTTATAGGGCAGAAATCATAAGGGTGATAAATCATCCTAAATTGATCATAAACCATAATCAAATGTTACAAAGGTATAGATCCATAATAAATATAGAAAAACATTTAATTTTTCAAGGATAACTACCAAGAACATAATCATATTATATTATGAAAGAATTTTTTCCCATAGTGGATCTGGATGCACATGTTTCGTATCCTAGATCAGGACACACCTATTTCCCATTATGGATTAGAACATATTAATTTCCAATTATAGACCAGGATACACTTTTTTACCATTATGGATCAAACCCTATGACTTTTTTTTCATTTTATCTAATGAGATATAAATTTTTACCCATTTAATTAGAGCACTATTGGGGTGAACGAATCTTGTAATCTATAACGGGTACACCCAGTGCAATTTTGGCCACCCCATAATATAAGCTATAATGGTATTACCTAGTGATATTTGGTCCACCATATCATATAATAATTAATGGTCTTACATGGCACTATATATGACACCATATCATAGAAGGTATGACAATCATACCTCGTACTATCTAGGCTACCAAATAATATAATCAATTTCCATTATCTATAAAAAAATAAAGTACAATTATCTTTCATATCATCATAAAAACTCATAAGAAAAATTATTATTTATTAATTTGATTAAACCATTTAAATGAAATTGGTTTTATGCCAATCTCATTTAAAAATTATTAACCAATGGAGTATAAGATGATTTCATAACAATCTCTTTGGAACATTGTTGACCCGTCGAAAAGAAGCTGGTTCCATAAATTTCTTGAAATCAAAACATAAACCATTTAGAGAAATATTATGAAAATTGTACTTAGAAAATATACTCCATAATTCATAAGTAACACCAATGTATCTAATCTTAGTTGGAAAATAATTTTGAAAGTATCATTTAATTAATTTTTTGATGGAAATGTACTTTATGATTTAAAAAACTATTTTTTAAAACCGAAAAAATTTCAAAAATATTTTTATTTGAAAACAAAATTAAAAACATAATGTTTATGAATATTAGGAAAAATATTCATTTAAAATATCTATTTAAACATTCATAATAAGGTTCATATTAAATATGGTTATTAAGGAGGGTAAATCCATGTATGTTGTACTTGTTAACGAGAAATTCTTTTTGATCTATAAATTGTTTTAAAAAGTCCATTGATTGGAAAAAAAATGTTTACATTGATTTTCATTAAAAAAAATTGAAAAAATGGGTAAAAGTTTCGTCAATAAATAATATTTAAAATTTTGAAAATACATTTTAAATTTTTTAAAAAAAATTAGGTTTATAGCGTAAGATAAATAAAGTCATATTATTTAAAACAATTTTCATAATTATATTAAATACCAAAGAGTGGGAAAATGGCACCATTAATTTAAGATACCATTAATAAATAGAGAAGTAGAAAATTAATTGTAATTAATTATATATGTATAATAATATTTCATCAATGAATTCATATTCGTAAATAATATCGATAAATTATGAGATTGTAGCAATAAACTCTCTCCATTTAGGTTAAATTGAATCAACACTCGATGAAGTAATGACATAAAATGCAACTTAAAAATATCATGAGGATGAAAAAAATTCATGGAATTATATTTCAATGGGTATGTATATACATATCGTTAAATAATACATATGCATAACATAATATATGTCTCCAAGTAGGAAAATTGAGACAAAACCCCCTTACCAACATGATACATTTTAACTATAATCCCTATAAAAGAGAAATAATAAAAAGGATACTTAAATAATAATAATATTCCATATAATAATTCTAAAAATAAATACATAGGAATTATACACACCACATAGAAGAAATAAGTGGTTAACATGGCTTCTGTCTCATGAAAAATAAATGTGAGATGAAAATCCCTTACTACTTGAGTAACTTTTGAATCATGAGATACATGAAATGATAAATGAAATGTAAAATTTTAAAATAAAAATAATCAAATCCATGATATAACATGTCATAGGATAGAATATACAATACACAAATTAGATAGTGGTTAATATTGTATAAGTCACACAGAAATAAAAGTGAGATTAGAAATACATTTACCACAAGTCTTAACTCTCATCGTACTAATTGAAACATCATTTATAATAAATAAAAGTTTATCATAAATCTATAAAACAATCTTATTCATATATATAATACCATATATTATTTATATATTACATTATATTACTTTTTTATTAACATTTCTATTTTAATGTTACGTTTTATGTAATAGTTGCTTTATTTTTCATACATGTTTTGACTTGTTATTCTTGGTACAATAACATTGATCATGATTTCATAATATAAATAATTATAACCATGATATAAATATCATATATATTCATTATATATTCATTATATATTTATTTATAATAATCCATAAAATATAGAAATAGTAAATGAAATACATTATTCATGGAGATGATAAGTCATATGCAGGCATGAACATAGATTGCATTTCCTTATCATATTGAAAGGAAGAAATGCATATTATGTATCTATTAATGTATATATTATCATTATAGTATCATTTTTATCTATTATAAATCCCATATTTATAATTAACCATCAGTTATTTATTCCATATAAAACATGAACAAATGACATCTCCTTGTGAGGCTGTAGTCATGCATACACACGAACAATGTTATCATATTCTCAAAAAATGGAAGTAATGAAGGTGTGGGTTATATAAAAATTAAATAATAATAATAACATCATAAAATTAATACATATATTATATAATCAATAAATAAATCATTATTTTAATCAATAAATGTGGAAATGGAAGAATGAACGACATCGATTCGTGAGGCAGTAGTCCATCGCACAAAGAGATGATGATTGTGTACCTCATTTACTGGAAGCAAGTAATTTTGTAGGAAATTTATTTAATATAAAAACATATAATTATATTTAATATATTAAAGTTATTATTTAATATTGATATAAATATAAATTAATGGTTTTTAGGGAAAAAATAAAACAAGAATGTTCATTAATGAACGTTTCCACTTTTTTGGGTATCTCTTTTTTTATATTCATCAAAGGACTTCCATTGTTGAATATATGTTGAATGTATGAATTATTTTATTAAGGGATAAAATATTTGAGTTTATTTGGGAATGTTTTTTACAAGGAAAATATATTTAGATGTGTGAGTAAGTGAGTGGGTAAGTGCACTATTTTAGTGAATGCAGAGTTACATTATTTTAGAAATCAAAATGTCAAGACTATTGGGTGGTATACCTTACATAATGTGCATACAATAATGGAAAATTTATATAAATTATAGGATAAATTTTAATTATTTCCATCCAATGGATTTTTAACAAGTATTTGGGTCATTTGTTTCCTTATGTTTGGTTTTTAGTTCCTTTGTAAACTCGGTTTTCTCTTAATTGTTGTGATTAATTTTAAATACTTTTACTAATAATGGTGGTAAAAAAATTACATTGAAATTTTTAGACATTATAAATTATTTTAATTCATAAAATTGAATCCATTTTAAAAAATTTCAATCACACAAGTGGATGAAATTAATTTAAAATTAATCCAACAAATGGGATGACACAATTATTTTTTAAGCTGAAAAAGTTCAAAAGAATAAAATGTTTTATATCCCATTTCAATGTAAAATTAAAAAAATTACCCAAATTTGATTATTATATGTAATATTTAACAAATTTAACTTTAAAAAATCTTCAAAATATATTTTTTCTATATAAATAATTTGAACAATAATTCAGGTTTCAATTAAAATTCAGTATTTTTCACTATTGTTACAAAAATGAAATATTGAAAAAAAAAATAAAAAAAAACCATTGGTTAATTTTGACACTAATATTTCAAAATTAACATTTTTTAAAATATAATTTATAAAATTCCCAAAATGTAGTTTTAAAAAAATTCATTAAAATGTGACAAAACTGTCTTTAGACAAATACAGATTTTTATGAGTAAATATGTTTTTTCTGATCATAATGTTTTAAAATCAATAGGATGAATTTTAGAAAAATTAATATATATTCTATAAATTTCATTAATATCATTTATGAATATTAATTAATTTAATTTTTTAGGATAACACACGTTTAGGGTCATAAAGATAGATTTTTATCTGTACATTTCATTTACATTCAATTGGGTTTTATATTCATTACTAATTAATTTGTAACCAATGAATCCAAAATTATATTTTAATATGTGATTTAATCCAATTCAAAACCTCCAATTTAATTGATAAGATATAATTTTCATTTAAGGTAATAATATTAATAGAATTTGGTAAAACATAGTCTTGAATGTAGACAAGCTATCAATGAAAGTAATTGTTACACGTAACTAAAGATTATTTACTGTTTCTATTGATGCATAATAAGATTTTTATTGTGTGTAAAATAATATAAACTCATTTTTTGATATATATATATCAAGTATAAATTAGTGAATTGTTCATTATAATCCATCAAATAATTTTAATTTATTCTGAAAAATAATAATTCATAGAAACATAGGGTGATACGTAGAGTCCCTACAATCCATCTCCACACTACCACAAAGATGAATATTGATGTAATTATCACCTCCCATTTAATTTCTAGAGTCAATTCCCCCATATTTTGTTGTTGATATGCATCCAATAGCCACATGGAAAATGGCATTGAGCTGGTCAATGATATAAGTCCTATTCTGCATAATAATCAGAATATATCGACCTTCCATTTAGGGTTTTATAGGTATATTATCTTTTTTATGATGGATGAAAAAATAATTTGATAATCGTATAGTGATGTTGGAGTATGATCCATCCACTGGGAAGCGACTAGAGTCTGTTGTTGGGATTATTTATTATCAGTAAGAATATGAGGCTAGTTGGTTGTTAGGATATTCCAGTAAACCCTGAATGATGCAGGGATATAATCCAAATCCAAATATGAATTCCCTAATAGAATTTGTTGATAAACCTCTAGAATGAGATAAGGTATATGATCCTCCTCCTGTGTAGCCTCTGAAGGTTGCTGGTGCAGTCATTTTTCAGCTAAAGTTAGGATATGGGCCTAACTTTTTTAAGCCATGAGAATATGACAAGTCTCTTCACGGGTATTAATATGAGCCTATATTGAGGTGGGTGTCACTCTCACTGGGTGGGACCTAGTTGGAATAGGAATATGACGTTTATTTTGTGCATTTTTTTATGCCTCCAGTCTTTTATAACTAGAATAAGAGCATCTCTCAAGGAATGTGCCTCTCTCTCTCTTGGTTAGCCCAGGTTGGAATAGAAATATCAGCCTGGTCTGGTGCCTTTGGATTATGTCACCAGTCCTTTTTTATAGGAATATTCGTCTATCTTGAGGAATGTTCCTCTCTAACTTTGTGATCCCTAATTAGAAAGAAAATATGATCTTGGGTCGGTGGATCATCCTTTTCTGGAATATGCGGATAATCCTAAATAGGAATAAGAATTTGAGCTTTCTCTAGAGAAAACACATTTTAATGATGATCATATTTTAATGATACTCTGTATATATGGATATAAAAATGAATCTAATGTTTTATATATACTAGTTCTAAATTATATTGGAATATTTCTTCTCTTACTAATATAATTTAGGGATATTTTAGAATAGTGTGTACAAGAATGGTTGCACGATCATTTTCTATCTCTAATATATTCTAGAATATATCATCAATTGATGTAGGGATATGATCCCACTTATATTATATTAATGACACATTAATATGTATATGAACATCATTTGGGAGTTATGGATATGGGCCTCATTAATTCATGATGTATGAATATGTATTTATACTTTCTCTATGTGGACAGGAATATGAGTCTCCTCACTAGATACTGTCAAAACATGTGGGAAGGATTCATCAATATAATAGGGGATATGAGGCCACTTTATATTATCTAAATCATTCTGAGAAATTTTTTTCTTCCTTGGTTCCTGTGAATGAGCATCAGAGGTGGAAATGTTTCTCGTTGTTGTCTTTTTAGATTACTAATGGGCATTGAATGGATGGTGTTGGTGACTGTGGTTGATAGGATCCCTCCTTTGTGGTTCTTGAACTTAATGGGATCAGTAGGTGATTCCTTGTTAAACATTAATTAGATTTTTATGTTGGTTATTTTCTATCTCTGGTGATAAGACTCTAAAGTGATTGGATGTGGAAATGAGTTCCACAATCAATGGAAACAATAAATTTCATTCAATAATTCAGATGTCTCCTTATGAATCCCTATGTGTAAATAAATATTTAGCTCTAATGTGTTAAAATAAATTTTTATAATGATAGATAATGGGACCTAATATAGATTAACAAATGGTAGATAATGTAAGATTAATTCCAAAACTTATCAAGGAATATTAGAGTCAGAATACAATTTATGTTGACAATTGTTAGGATGATCTAGTCATTACAATTGTGGAAAATGTGTTTCTAAAAATTTCTCCAAATAGGAAATTCATGGTATTAGATAAGAAAATTCAAAAAAAATTCCCTAGTAATATTAGTCCCATTTAAATTATTGATCATATCAGGATGGTGTCGTATCAATTGATAATACTAGGAATCCTCTCTTAATTATAGGATGCGTTTGATGTATCTCTCTTAAATAAGAACATACCTTACCCATCACATGTATGGAACTAATTGTTCATACCACAAGTGTAAGATATTTATTATAATGAAAAATTTCTGGAGATTCATGATCATACAAAAAATCTGTGAAACTAGACCACTCAACTCGTCAAAGTAATGTGGTGAAACCAGTAGTTTGAGGAAACTACTACGTAACATATAGAAATTATGGGGTAGAATTATCTTCATTTGATTATATCAGAGTGATGATTTTTTTTGTTAAAAATAATTTTAATGGGGGTAGAATGTAACACCCAAAATTTTTTGGAATTGTTTTTTTCAAATATATAATGTTTATCTGATATCATCTGTTTAATGAATCCCTGAGTTAATCTTATTATGCACACAACACTTGGTTTATATTTCATTACACACAACAATATGTTTTAACAAAATCCCAAAATATTTTTCATATTATTCAAACATGGAAATTGTAACCTAGAAATTAAACATATAAATATAAATCATAATAAATAGTTTTAAATATTATGAATAAATATTTCTATAAATAAAAAAAAAAAAAAAATCAATAGACTTTATATGATTGGAAAATACTATTTTCTCATATAAAAGTTATTTTTATATCTTTTTGTGAACAATAATAAAATAAATTTTTTATAATTTTATAAATTTTATTTTATTAAATAAATTTTATTTTATAATTAAGCATATCAAAATTATCTTAGTGTGAATTTTTTATATTTTTCTTAAAAGATTATATTTTTATGAATAGTAAAAAATATTGAATTTTCAATGAACACTACCTTTTGGTTTAAATTTTTTATAATGATAAATAATATTTTAAATTTTTTTAATGTAAAATTAGTTCAATTATATATCTATTAATCCATTTTATATCATTGTAATAATTTTTTTTTAATTTTGATATAAAAACCTTATAACCTTTTGCGATTTTCTCTCTTGGAAAACCATCTATCTCATCATGTCTGTGGGATTATGTTTAAATTAAATTTTTACACTTTTGTGATTTTAATTGGAAAAAATGGATTATATTTCTTTAATAATAATAATAATTTTTATAATATAATAAGGCCAACTAAATTTCATACAATAATTAATAGTGAAAAATGTAAAAATTAATTATTATGGTTAAGGTAAAATTGGGTTTACCGGTGGTTGTACTTGAAGGATAAGGGTTAAAATGACCTAAAATTTATCTATAATTTATTTTATGGGAATATTTAGATCCAATAATTTATACTTCTAGATAATTCTTCAATTTTTGTCCTTGTGGAAAGACAAAAAACATGGGTACACCTTTTTCTTTTCAAACAGTTACAAATGTTCCACTCACCTCACTTAGAAAAGGCCACCAAATATCCTCTCTTGTGTACACTTTCAAACCCATTTATTTAGGCCAATACCTACCCAAATAACATCTCAAATTACATATTATCATCCTTGTATCATTATATTGTTTATAAATCCTACCATGTAAGGATTTTGTGAAAACCTAAAAAGGTCACTGGAGAATGAGGTAATGTTCTTCATCATGTGTTTTTATTTTATTTCATTCTCCACCTCTATAAATTATTATTATAAAATGATTATATAATGACATAAGTATTCTCATCCATTAAATTGGTTATGAAATCATCATTCATGTGTGTGGTGAATTACAGCCTCTGGAAAAAAATATCATTCATTTTTCTATTACCACCTACCACTACTTGTTATAATAATCAATTAACATTTTATATATGATATTAATGATTTTAATATACTTATTAAATTATTATATCACACATACCTTCATTTTTCCCAGTCTGTGGTAATACGATAATGTCGCTCTTGTGTACGTCGGGCTACCCCCTCATGCAGCGCAGTGATTAGTTCACGTGTTACATGGGAGGTAATATGAATGATTTATATAAAAAATATTCTCAATATATAACATAAAATTATTTTATTGGAAATATATTATTTAACTTTTATTTTTCAATCCTTCCAGAAAATGGAAATAGTGTTCATGCATACATACGACCAACCATCTCCAAGAACGGTGTATTTAATTTTATATATATAACTATTATGGATTACTATAAATAAATATATAAGGAATATATATGATATTTATATCATTGTTATGATTCTAGATATTATTGAACCACTATCAAAGTAAGTGTAAATTAAATAAAATTTCAAAACAAACACGAAAAACAAATCAATTATTGCACAAAATGATAATTTAACATAGAATTGTTAATAAATGGATAATAAAAGGTAATAATAAAGTCTTATATGGTATGATATATATGATTATGGTTCTGTATTATATTTATTATAATATTTTATTAATCATATATGAGATTTTATTTTGTTTGAAGGATGTCAAGACTATAGGTAAAAGATTTTTGTCTCAGTTTTCTATACATGATACATATGTTATGTTATGAACCTATATAATATTTTGAGGTATAGATACATAACCATTTAAAAGTTATATCAAGAATTTATTTATTATCATGATATTTTATGTATCATTTAATTTTATTCCTTCACATGTCTTACAATTAATAGTTACCTAAGTTGTAAATGTTTTATTTTATAATCTCATTATTTATCAATATTTTTTATGATTATTAGGAAATAATATGATTCATTCTTCAAGAAACTCATAAATTTTCATCTCATATAATAATGTCAAGAGAATTTATTTTTTCCCTTTCTATGACCTCTCTTTATGTACCCATGATTTCAAAAGAATTTATTTAAGAAAAAAAACATTCTTATTTATCTCTTGAGTTGAAAATACATTCTTTATCCAAATCTGTGTCTTATAGTAAAATTTTTTCATTATTTATTAACATTTTAAAATTATATATTAAATAAATTTCAACCCATGTTTTAATTGTTTTAGAATAAAAATTTAATTAAATATTCATGTTTTCTTCTAAACAATGTCCTTTTGGATTTTACAAAAAATGAAAAAGGAATCTCTATTTAAACATGAATTTCACGAATAGAATTTCCTGCCATTATGAACATTATTTTAAATAACTATTCCATTATAATTTTTCGAGTTTATTTTAAAGTAAAAATATTTTAAAAAAATTTAAGAATTTTTATTTTTAAAAATTTATTCTCAAGGAAATTTTTTATTCAATATTTTATTTTCCATGAGATATATCATTCAAAATAATTCTCTATTAAAGAAGACATACATTTATGAAATTTATTATTGCGAAAAGATTTATATATCATGAGATAGAAAAGATTGTAATGGATATTGAACCCATTTTATTAAGGTAGTTTATATATTATGATGGTCTTGAGAGTTAACCTTGACTACTATGTTGGTTTGGGTAGTGAACCTATTAAACTATTATATCTTTAGTGGTGATCCTAGACAACTATGTAAATGATTTTCTATGAATACATTCTTACCAAAAAAAATTATTATAAAAATTTAATTATTTCATGGCTGAAGTTTTTTATTCTATTATGATTAATTTATTAAAAAATTCAGAATTTATTCCATGTCATGATTTTATGATCATGGATTTATTGGATAAGATTTTCAAATGTTATTATCATGTTATCACACCCTTATGTTCATTATATTCTTATGTATCTCTCCTGTTGACCATACTGAGCATCTTATCTCACACATTTTTATATTTCATTTCCCCAAGTTATGATGAACTTTATTTTATATGTGAATGCACCTAGAAATGTCATTCAAGTCATTTGAGGTCCTCTGGATAGGTCAACCAAGTCATTTGAGGTCCTTTTATTGACATGTCTTATTATATGTTGGAAATTACCAAGGAATTTTGACATTTCAATTTAGAAGAAATTATTTTTGGATAACTGAGGAATTGGTTGGAATATTGAAGGGTTTTTTGTCATAATAATGTGTTTCTATATGTGGTTTGATGCTCAAGGGAGACACCAAGTGTTTGGGAGGATTGTGGAGAAGGGCCAAATAATCGTAGTGGCTATGGTAGCCACCAACTAGGTAGTAGACCAGGAACCCTGTTAGGATCATAGTCCAGTTGGGGAGGCCTAAGAGATAACTAGTGGGCTCATGTGGAAATATTTTTATTGGGGAATTTTTCATATTTTGTTTATATTTGGACTCTCATAATTTATCTATAAAGGGACTTAGGAACAGTCCTTCCTTTCCTATATTTCTTCTATAATACCTCTCTTTCAATCCCCATAAACTAAGGGTGAATCAGAGCGTGCTGAAATAAAAATTCAAGGTAAGATGGCATGTTTTATCCTATTCTTGAACCTTCCATGGATTCCATAATTATTACCATTAATTTTTCATAATAGTAAGTATTTATTCCACTAATTCATGGTGTAATCAACCACTAATGATGGGTATTTAATACCTATTGAATAGAATCCATTTTGAGAAACATTTATCTCACCGTGGGAAACAATTTCAATGGATATAAGTCCCTATCCTAATTTTATTGAAGTTTTTTTAGAATTATATAAAATTTATTGATTATATATGTTTAATGATAGGTATTCCATGTCATATGGTATTGAGGTTGTGTTTTGTCCCCTTAGAGTATGGTTGGTTGAGGTTTTTTTTGTAGAAATAGTGTTATATGATATTTCTATACATTATGTGATGTTTGATTAATTAAGATAATTAGTTATAATTATTTATATTTTATATTTGATGTAAAATTTGAGATTGGTTGGATAAGAAAAATCAGACAAAGTGTGGTCTGGAAAGGAAGAGTATCGATATAGCTCAATCTGGTGGATAAATATTTTTGAGGTCAGTGGACTCTATCATTAAAAACCATATGTATATTTAGGAATAGATGTGAATGAGTTTGTTCATTCTTCATGGGATAAAAATATCAATTGTGGACTTATATAACCATGATCTAGATGACTGTAGTAGCATTGTTCTGTAGACCTATGTTATGTTCTTGCATGTAGCTAGGACGTTTAGATTCATTCTATGACTATGTTGATAAGAAGAAATGGTCTTATATTTGGTTAAAATAGACATTAAAAGGTCTCAGAATGTGATATGGGTTACAATTATAGCCTAGTTCTTTACCCTAGATCCTTTCCATTAAGCTTATGAGGGGTGTGGGTGAGTGCAATATGGTCTCCTTGGAGAGATGTGAGATGAAACCCAAGCCAAGGTCTTGGGAATCAGTTAAAGACATGGAATTGGGATTCTATGGTGAATTTTGATATGACCTAGAACCCACCTTCTAGTGAAAGTATTAAGGTGATCCTTTATGCAGTGGTGTCACCATAAGATGCCTTTACCACTGGGTCCTCTCTATGATTTGGTGTGGAATGTTATTCAAGTGTGTGTGTGTGTGTGGCTATGAGGACTATTATTTGATATGGTATTCCTATACATCTATGGGTCTCCACTGGGAGTTTTGAATTATGTGTTATGTTTGTGAGTGATTTTTTGTGTTATTCCCTTTGTATAGATTCCTCCATTTTTTATTTATAAACCATTCAAAAAAGATACAAAATTTAATAGCCCAAATGTTCTTTTCGGGTTTAGTGAATTGAAAATTAGGAATATAATAAATTAAAAATAATAACATTATTCTAATCCTTTCTAAATCATTCATCATAGGTTCATAATAAGTTAAATTTACTACCTCCCAAATCCTGGTGACATACATCAAATAAAGGGGTGACCAAAAATCCTATTAAGGGAAACAAACAAATGAGAAATATAGATTGTGACCTGAGACGTATGAATATGGAATGATCACATGAACGAGAGGCTTATCATAATATAATAAACATGAATCATATAATGTAAATTTGGATATAATAAAAAATGGTACATTCCTAACATTATCACAATTTTTTGTCACCAAGGTTTCATAAATCAAAATTACCAATGTTATTCACCTAGGTATCATAAAATATGTCATCTCAAGATATTAATTATTTACCCAATGAATTAAATAAATATCAATCAAAACCATTCATATGTCTAAATTCAGTTTTCATAAATATATCATTCCAAAAAAATCATCAATATCGCTAGTAGAATAAATATTGGTTTACATATAAAAATCATTGAGTACATAGGTTCTTAAAAAAATGAATATTGCATAAATTTTATCCCATAAAGGTGGAATGTAGTTCTATACATACAGATAAAAAATATATATTATTTTTTAATCTAGGTGAATACCCATAAAAAATTAAGTGGTTTAGGTATTCACAATACTGGAATTTCACATGTAACTGAGTGAAGTTCAAGAAATAAACTCACTAGAATTACGGTATAAAACATAGATTAAAGGGAAAGAATAATGAAACGGAATGATGGTATCCCATTGTTAAAACCCATTTTTTAGTAGAGGTAAGATAAAACTTGTATTAAAATAAATAATATTTGACATTAATAAGAATCATAGAAAAGAGGTACTTTAATGAAATTGAAGAAGAGTTTAATTTCATTTCCTTATATATTTGCTTCCAAATACTTGAGGATGACACCTTCAGGCCTTGATAGAACCTTGAAGAGATAATTAGAGAGGTAATATTACCATAAATTTTTGGATTGTGAAATTTTAGTGGATATTCATGGGTAAATGGTGGTATTAATACATTTAGATGGGTCAATTTTAGAGGATTAAATATTTGTTATTTTTTCATTTAAGCCAACCACATGTTGGTAAATTAATGTTCATTCAATTTTATAGCTAATTAATTATTAGGGTAGTGTGGTTGGATTTTTAAGGACATAATAAATATAATATAACATTCCTAACAACCAAATTAATTCACACACACCAAAAATAAATTTTAATTCAAAAAACCAATTCTTTGAACAAAAAAGAGAAGTATAAATTTATATAATAATATTAATATTTCAAAATTAATTTATATACTTCCTAAATAATTTATTTTTTGAATAAGATGTTACATAAAATTTCTAATCATTATGACATAATATTGATGTCATAATATCACAGTACTTGTAACGTGGAAACATTCACTTTTTCACCAAAAAATCAATTTTGTCTCAAATTACCATGAAATTACCCAATGTTATTTCTAAAGTTTTGACTCAAAAAAATAAATTTTATCTTATCAAAATAATACTATAAATATGATAATTTTAGCATTGAAATAAAAAAAATTAAATTATAATTAACATCATTAACGATATTGTAAAATTTATGATGGTTTTAGAAATTAGTTAAGTCTCCATTAATTTATATTATTATATAAAAGGCATTTTACATGACAATTTTAGGAAAACAAAACTTATTTAAAAATTATACATTTATCCTAAAACATTTCTTTAATGGTATATTTTTATTGTCTCCAAATACCATAAATTTCTTGTTGTACTATAGAATAATCTTAAAGGTCACTTAATTGCATCTATGTAACCAAAAAAAATAATGATAAACTATTTTATTAACTAATAATATTTATACCCATCAATATATTGGTATATAATAATTATAAAAAACTGAACATGCCTCACTATAAATACACCATCATTATCTCTTTATCAAACACTACATCACTTAAAATTTTCTTACAAATACTTTGATCTTTTAAGTTATTCTAATGCTTTTGTTTATTTTTATGATATTTATGGAAAGAGAAAATTTTTTAAGGGAATTCAAAACAACGGAGTTTATTTTAGTGAATATATTATTCTTCAAAGTTTATAACCCTTTATTATTCCCCTTTATTTTATTCCATATCAGCATATGATGTGTAATGTTATTATGACATTTAGAAATCATTATTTTTTCTTCTATTGTAAAATATAATAAAAAGATGTTGATATTAACAGTTCATTTTTTTAAATAATAATATTTTCGGGTTTTTACTTTATTCCCCCTTAAAGAAATTATTTCCTCAAGTATTATTCAAATAAATAATTGTATAATAAACTTTTTACTCAATTCCCCTCTATCACCTTTCGTTTTGGGCTCTATTTAGAAAAGGGACCCGGATATTTTGACTCCAAGAAATGCACCACGGGATTTACTAGCACCATAATTCGATTATTTTAAGTATTATGGATTTTTGTATTTATGTATCTTTTATATTATTTATTAATGAGGCCAACCTTCCAACATTTATATAACATACCACATCCTTGAATATATTTCATTTAGATATTTTTTCCATAGTTGTTTCATATTAGAAGTTTTATTTTCTTCCATTACTTTTCATGGTTAATTTAATTCCCAATATTTTGATCTATCCTTCTATTTTTATAATTCTACCCATGGGACCAATGGGAATATGAAAAATCCAATTCCACTATGAGACCACATCATACTATCACTTCATATCCCCCGATGTCTTGGATTTATAATTAATTTTTTAGATGGGTTATCAGTCTGCTAAATAATCGATCTATATTCCCATAAAAATCTATAACAAATCATTATGTATAACATGCAATACTTGTAAATCTCATCTCATAATTCCTCAAAAATTTATTTTTTATTTTTTTAAACTCAATGAATCCCCTCACTATATTCCGTCCTTTGTGTATGTGGAAAATACTTATTTAAAAATAATTTTTTTTAAGTCTTCCCACTCTATGGATTCCACATCATCCCATGCATTCACATAATTGATCAGTGTACACCAATGATAACATTATCCTTATAAGTGATACACTTCCAATGTAAATTTATATTTATTTATAACAATTCAGTACCTAAAATATATATTCTATAGTTTTGATCCACTATTCTACGATTAGTGGATCAATGGTTACATCCAAAAAAGTGTTTGTTCATGTGTTAAGTATTCAACTACTAGATGTTATTTCCTTAGTTAATCATTATGGACAACTTTGTTATGGTTTTTTCCAGGACTTGTGTTAACTGACTCAACATCATCATGATTTTTTCAACTCCATATCATCCCATATTGGGAAGGAAATCATCGCATTTTTCATTCCATCCATTCTTTTCATGATTTCATATATATTTCCCTGAATATTTTCTAAAAGGAGAAAACCTATGTAAGAAATATATATATATTGGGAATCATGTAGTAAAAATTCTAAAGGAAATATTACCCTTATTTCTTTTACTATCACGATTCAAGTATGATATAATTCAATATTAATAAAAAAATTTACATTATATTTTGTTATCATTCATAATTGTTTTACAAGAATGTCATTAACCAAAGTATACCACCTGGGAGTTTCATAACAAGTGTATAGAAAGGCCCAATGTCATTCACTAGGAGATGATCGAGTCGAGTTCAATATTCCCTTTTTAGGGTAATTACCCCAATGTATAACTATCGCAGAGCCACATCTACTTATAATATCTAGACACGGATGTATTTTCTTATTAATCACTTACTTAATATTTCACCCTAATACAAATATGTTTTCCAATATTTAATTTTTTCTCTACAGTTTAAACCATGATTTTTTAATCATAATTTACACAAATATATAAACCATCCTTTGATACCAATTATAGTGACCTACCTTTTTATTTTTTAAACCTTTCATCACAAGTTAAAGTATTTAATAACCCAGATGATGTTTTGGGGATTAGTGTCTTAAAAAATTGGATCATAACACATAAAAAACATGAACATTATTATAATCAACTTGAATATATACATTATAGGTTAATCCAAAGTTACTATTAATTTATCTCATGTCCTGGGGACATATATCATAAAAATGGGTGTGCATAAATCCTAGTAAGGGAAATAAACATAAGATATACATAGCATGTTATGTATGGAATTTCAATAGGGACTTATAAAATGGACATGAGGCATATTACAATATAATGGACCTGAATTATTATATGGAAATTTGGATACAACATAAAAATGAGACATTCATAAGCATATCACTAAGGTTTATCACCAGTGTTTCATAATTGATAATTATGAAGGTCATTCACCAATGTATCGTAAAACAATCCATCACTAGACAATAATTCATTTCCCAATTAATTGGATAGATATCATTGTGAACCACTGATAGATTAAAATTCGGGTTTTCCAAAAATATCATAGTAAAAAAATTAATCAATAACCCATATAGAATAATAAACATGATTCATGTAAAAATCATTGATTACATAAGTTCTTAAAAAATGACCCGAACATTTCATTTAAACCGTGAAGTGGGAATATCAGTTTCATGCATATAAATATCCAAATATATTATTTTAACATTTGGATAAATACCCATAAAAATCTTTTTTTTATTCACCAAATTTTAATTTCTCATGTGAAAAAGACAAATTCACGAAATGATGTTTTCAACAAGATGTTATACAACATAGATTAAAGGGATGGAATAATGATTGTAACAAAGGAATCCAATTAAAATTTTTTTTTTTGTAAAGAGATGATAGAAATTTCATGAAAATAAAAAATAGTAGACATTTAGAAGACCCGTGAAAAGGATGTACATGAATGAAATGGAAGAAGATGGGAATTCCCTTACCATGAATATTTTCTGCCTAAAACACGTGGATAGATCCTTGAGATAAGGAGGGAAACATGGAGGGACTATTTTGGAGGTAAAATGACCATAATATTAGGGATTGTGAATTTTTAGTGGATATTAATGGGGAAATGGTTGTATTTATACTTGGGGGGGGGGGTTTAATGGAATTAATATTAGTAATTTAATTACATAATTCCACCACTTGTGGGTAAATGGAATTCCAACCAATTTTATGGATAAATAATTAGTGGGAGAGGGTTTTTGGACATTTAATGCCATTTAAACAAAATATTACCTTCTAAACCACCCAATTAATTCACACGCACAAAAAATCAATTTTATTTAAAAAATCCAATTTTTGGATCAAATAATAAGCAATAAATTTCTATATTAAAATTTATTTTTATAAATTTATTTTTTTAATTATTAACTAAAATTTTAATCGAATAATTGTTTTGTAATATTTTAATCATACTGACATAATAATGATGTAGTAAAATCACAATTCTTTAAAAGCAATAATTTTTAATCTGTCACTAAAAAATAAACATTTTCATAAACTTACAAAAAAAACTACCTTAAGAAAAATTTAAAGTGATTAGTCTAAAAATTATATTTATTTAATAAAAATAATATTCTAAATATTAGAATATTTAGCTTTAAAAAAACAATTATTTAATGAAAATTTACATCTTTTATGATATAGTAAACAATACCATAATTATAAGAACTACTTAGGAAATTATAAATTAATATTATCATTTCAAAAGTGTTTTATATAATTATTTCATGAAAATAAATTTTTATCTCAAACATAGATATTTTTTCATAAAATGTATTTTAAATGGAATATTTTTATTCTCTCAAAAAATAATAATTTTTTATTTATTATATTAATAATATTAAAGATCAATTAATTAAATCTAAAATGAAAATAAAAATAATGAGAAATTGATTTATTCACTAATAGTGATAATACAAATAAGAATATCGGTTGATAATCATAGTGAAAAATAACCATATTTCCATATAAAAACACCACCATTCTCACTATATCACACACTACCTTTATTGTGATGGTTCGTACAAATCCTTTGATAATTTAAATTTATTTCCCAATGTTTCTATTTATTTTTATAGTCTTTATAGCATGGGTTAAATTATTAAGGTAATTCAAACCAATGGAGTTTGTTTTAGTGACTGTATTATTCTTCCATCTCTTTACAATTTTGTGGCTTATTATTCAATATAAACAAATGATGTGTAAAATACTTATTAAATTTACAAGTATTTCTATCTTATTCTATTTTAAAACAAAATAAAATGATGTTGATATTCAATAATTCCCTTCTTTAAAGAAGAATAATTTTTTTATTTGTCACACCAGGTGTGTGAATTATTGGCTTGTGGAGGTATTTCATCTAGAATCAATGTGAATAGTGGATTGTAATGAATTGGTTATCCCTGTGAGGGTGAGTGTATAATAGTGTGACTGGTGAAAATGACTGTGATGGGCTAAGAGATATGTTAGATATATGAATGTTGTGTGGCCTAACCCGAGATAGAGGATGGGGTGAAGCAACCATGTGGCTTGACCCAATAGATAAAGGGGCATGGCAGTATTATTTCCTGAACCATTATAGTTATTGGTGTGACAATATTTTGGCATGACCATGTGATTGATTATCCTAATAAAATTCCCTAATAGAAACAAGGATATGAAAACCTTGAAATCTTTCCTAAGGTTGATATTTTTTTGTGATGACCTCATGGCCTGGGCTGAGGATTGAATGGATATAGTCCTTGATTTGAGAAATATGTTTTCTTTCACCCTAATATGATAAGATATGACATTAGAATTTATTTCTAATCTGATAGGTTTGTCCTTATAAGTTCCAACTGGTTAATATATGAAACAATATGAGACTTTCCTTCTACAATAGAATGGAGGAAGGTATGATTTGTTGTTGGCGAGGCATGCATAGCATCTGATGACACGATCAGTTTTTTTCACACCCATTTTCATTGTGGTCTAGTTAACACATGATGACTCAACAATCATGTTTATTTGTGAATTTATTTTCCTCATGTATAAGCACACATATAATTTTGTATATTTTGTTTTATTTGGGAGGCCGCATTTATATTATACTCACACACTACATAGGAATCTCTATGAGTGTAAAAAATTTTATTGTTTATTTTCAGGTTAGGACTTGGGATGTGTAGTGGGTCAAGCTTCTGAGGTCTGGTGGGTATATGGGTACTAGTATTGGGATGAGGCTCTGGTATGTAAGAGATCCTTCATATATTTTTTTAATTCTATTTTTATATATTATTTTCCAAGTGGGAGACCAGTTTTATATTTATATATTGTATTATAGTATAATTTGATATAGATATATGTTATGTGATTTTAGTATACTTGATTTTTATTGTGTATTATCATTATTTTGATGACTCTGTTTCTATTTTATCCATTAACATGAGGACATTGTATCCCCACTATAATTATATTCCCTCAATGCTATTTGGAAGCCTCTAGAATATAGGGAGATTCTCTATAATTCATGTGAAATAAGGATCAGTCCCAAAGGTTTGGTTGTGGTGTCACAAAATCAATTCCATAGTAATAATAATTATACTTGGATTTGTTATAAAATCATTTTATGCTTAAAAAAGTATTTTTCTACATATTTTCTTTTCATTTTATGAATTTATATTAAATTAATTTTTAAAACTAAAATATATTGAACCTGGTAATATATAATTAATATTTGGAACTGTGATGTTACTATTCTGTAATAATTTTTATTTAATTTTATGTCTTTATTAATAGTTTCCTTTTTAAAACATTTTCACCATGGTAATTGTAACGCCCCGACCCTAGTTGCCTATAGTCGGTGCATTATTACATAACATTGGCATGATCACAAGAAAGATCAAATCTCGAAAGACCGATTGGTTTAGTAGCCTTGGAAACACTAGATATATTCATAAGTTTTACATTACATCATAAAATGAAAAACTACTACAACAAAATAATGTTTCCACAGTCCACACTACAATCCCCTCATAATATCCCTGCAGGTCATTCATAACTTACATCTTCACTTCCTGGGAAAAATAAAACATAGAAAAGGGGTGAGCTCAAATGCCCAGTAAGGATAACAATATAGCGGAAACTTTCATCAATAAGAATAAACATTTAAGGCAATGTATAACTAAAACAAAAGCCTTTTAAACATGAACTTTCAACATGGTATGGCATAAATAAAATGAAATAATGCCATTTACTTATTCACATGGATATTCCACTAATCGAATAATCACATGCAAAAATAAATAACCACTTTCATAATGTTGGAATGCATAATGCCAGACTATCATAACCACATAGCCAAGGCCTCGTGCCAAGACTACAAA
Source organism: Viscum album (assembly GCA_963277665.1). Taxonomy (NCBI): domain Eukaryota; kingdom Viridiplantae; phylum Streptophyta; class Magnoliopsida; order Santalales; family Viscaceae; genus Viscum; species Viscum album. The sequence goes on from OY728121.1 coordinate 1,794,156,332, forward strand.
TAAAATTTTGTCAAGGCCTTGTGCCAAGACACTAGTTTGTCTCATGAGACCTACCGATGCATCGAGGAGCTATAGCGGGCTCCACCCGTCACTTATTAAGTCCAATGCATTCCCATATGAAAAGGTTTAAACATAACATAAACATTCGTATTAAAACTAGCATACGAAATGTCAATACTTTCACAATAAACTATGAATGGTATAAAAATAGCATATCCACAGTCAAACATATCACAAAACCTTCAATACAATATAGAAGTTTTGTATCATAATAAATCAACTTCAAATAATCTTAAAATCCATCAAAGGATGTTGACATAGATGAAATCAAAATTCTTTTTAAAGAAATATCTCCTTTTATTTTGAAATCATTTAAGATCCATATAAAATAAAACATTTTCTTTGAAAATATTCTTATAAGCTTGTAAGGAAAGCTTTGAAGATTTTATAACGGCGTAAAATAACCGCACCCGCCGTATAAGTTAAAAAAACATTCTTACCTCAATTCTGTCGAAAAGGTTAAAAAGGACCTTGTTTTGAAAACGACGGAAAGATTCCTTTATAAACCTCTTATAAAAAGTCAAAAAAAGGTATAAATGACTTTAACCCATATTCTTGTAAATAGTAAAAATGTTTTGAAATACATTTTTAAGAAACATGGATGTGGATGATAAAGAGATCCCAGTAGATTATTACATATAAACAACCTCGGATAATGAAGAGATTGTGAAATAACCCTTACCAATTTGGTAACTTATGAAACATACAACCCATGAAAGAGGTATCATACAATGAATATGTAAATACACATAAATTAGAGTGTATTACACAACGAATATAATTATGTGCAGTACATACACCACACAAAAGGTGATGGTGGCAATATGGCATGAATCTCACAGGAATAAGGAGTAGGATGAAAACCCCTTACCTTGTACTTTTCCTTGGTTGGGGTAGGTTAACCTCCTGTATAATGGTGAAATAGTTGTTATTAAATTATACAAGAATCATATATATTAATATGATATCATATATGATCTTTTAACATTGATTTGTTAATAATATCTTAGAATTATCGTCGTTTCGGGAGTTAACTTACTCATTTTCTTTTATATGTTTTGTTACATAAGCCATGGTTGTTGTATCTTATTCATATCCAGAATGATATACAGTCCTTAAACATCATTTTTAAATCATCAAATGATAATTATACTTGAATGGATACGATGGAGAATGAATCTCATCGCGTTCGTGGAGACGGTAGTCCGTACGTACGCACGAGCGACAATATCATTCTTTTGATATTAAAATAATATATAAATGGATGGTATATCATATATACAGAATCATTAACATGTTATATTTATTATTTACATGAGTTACACATCATTATTATACCCATCCAAATAATATTATATTGAATAACAATTACACCACGACGTGGAGACGGTAAGCCGTACGTACGCACGTATGGTGACATGTTATTCAAAGGGTGGATAGAATACTGAATATGATTGTACCATATTTATAATAACATCACAGTATATGTGAGATACTGGAGTTATTATTTCAGAATGGTAAGAACAAAGGAAGAAGAAGTGGAAGAAGAAATGAACTTAGAAAAGGGTGGTGAAATCATTACCTCTTCTTCGGGTTCTTCCTTTTGATTTGATCAAAAGGGCTCCATAGGTTGGCTTTCGGATCAAACTAAGGCCTCTAGGTTGTATTGAGGGATGTTGGGAGAGTATTTGGGCAGAGTTTGGCCGAACCAAAAGGCTTTGAAGGTGTGAAAAAATGAGAAGGAGGAGTGCCCTTTTATAAGAGGGGTGAGGGGCACTTTTGGAAAAGCTAGAAATATTAATTTATAATAAATTCATATTCGGTTTCCAAAGGCTCCAAAGTTTACTATTCAAAGGATGAGGTGGGGATAGGTCGAAAACAACTCATCCAATAGAATTTAGACAGGTTTGGGTACTTATATTAACCTTATCTTTAAGTATTAACTCTAAGTTAATTAGTTTCACTTTTACAATGTCTCTTTGTATTTTTATATAATATGGTTAATAAACTTACTATATACATCCAAGAGACCCCCAAGTGGTCCATTAATAATTAACCTATCATAATATAAGTCTCTTGGCCGAACCTTAGATTTTTAGGAATTTAATATCAATTAATAATATAATATTTGTTTTAAGAACTCTTTTATGTCAATTTTGACACTATTCAATAGTTGATTTTTGTGAAACTCATAACAGATTGGTTACTTCGAACAAAGTCCATTAAATCAATCCTAATATATCATATTATCCTAGAAAATTAGTTTAATTCATTAAAAGTTTCATATTATATTTATTTGGGTATTTATAATATCAATTATGTTAATTTTTTACTATTTTAGTAATTACTGCATCATCATTGTGTCATAAATAAAATAAATTATTTAATGTCTAAAAATTATAAATAAAACATAATTATGTAGGAAATATTTTTAGCTTTCTAATTAATATTTATAATCGAAAATCCAACATGTATAACCCTATGTAAAAATTGTTCTTCTAAAAGATGTAAGCTTATGCCATTTTTATTTTTATTTTAACTTTATTAATATAATGTGTCCCTACCACATACAAGTGGCTCCAAGGGGTCCCCAAATTGACCCAAGGATGCCCATGGTCGGGTATGTGTCCACCAATAAGGTTAGGACACGTTTTAGGGTAATTTTGTATTATTATAATATTATTTTTTTAACCCTTATTTACCGGATTTACCCTTTAACCATGGTAAATAAAATATTTACCGCAGTAATTATTCAAAATGTCTAAAAATAAAAGTTACCTATTTACACAATTTGAACATCCTGATTCCAAATATGGAATCCATTTTTCTAAATTCAAAACACAGAAGTGGCAGAAATTAATTTAAAATTAATTCCCGCTGTCAAAACAAAAAGCGTGTTTTTAAGAGATAATAACTATCAAAAGATTGACACTTGTTTATGTTTGGTTTAATTGTAAAATTATGTCCAATGACCAACATTATATTAAATGGTAAAAATATATTCTAAATATACTTTAAAACCACTCAAATTCATAATTTATCACTATTAATTATTTTGATTAAAAAAGTTGTTTTCAATTAAAATTTAGTAATTTTCACTATTCATCAAAATATGAAAGTTATCCGAAAAGTACCAAAATTTCACCCTAGACTAATTTCGATATTCCGAATCCAAAAATGAAGTCCATTTTGAAATATAAAATATATATGATTTCAAAAAGTAGGTATTACTATTCACAACGGCTAGTTTAATTAGTTGTGGTGTGTGTTAGAACTCGAGGTTGCGTACAACACACGCTATCGCATTATTCGAAGGGAAACGTACCGTAGAAGCTTGGGGTGTTACATTCTCCCCTCCTTCAAATAATTGCGTCCTCGCAATTTCTAGGGTATTACTGCATAAAAAGACTCGGGTGGTTCTTTATCATAAGTTCCTCGGGTTCCCACGTTGCCTCTTCCATCTTATGATTTCTCCACAAAACTTTTACCAGACGCGTCGTCCGGTTTCTCAGTACTTGTTCTCTTGTATCAAGAATCCTGACGGGCTCTTCGCAATAAGACAGATCGGGTTCCAGTTCTAATTCCTCATAGGTGAGTACATGCGTCGGATCAGGCATGTATTTCCTCAATAGAGATACGTGGAACACATCGTGAACTTTGGAGAGACTTGGCGGCATTGCCAATCGGTAAGCTACAACCCCAATTCGTTCTAGAATTTCGAAAGGTCCGATGTACCTGGGACTCAATTTACCTTTCTTACCAAAACGTATGACTCCCTTCCACGGAGATACCTTCAGAAAAACATGATCACCGACTTGAAATTCCAAATCCTTCCTTCGATTATCGGCATAGCTCTTCTGCCTACTTTGAGCTGCTTTGATGTGATTTTGGATTACTTTCACCTTTTCCACCGTTTCCTCCACCAGCTCTGGGCCTACAAGTTTTCTTTCACCAACGTCATCCCAACAGGTTGGTGTACGACATCTCTTTCCGTATAACGCTTCATATGGTGCCATCTGTATACTCGAATGGAAGCTATTGTTATAGGAAAATTCTACCAGTGGTAAATATTGATCCCACATACCCTGAAAGTCAAGTGAGCAAGATCTCAACATGTCTTCTAAGGTTTGAATAGTCCGTTCTGATTGTCCGTCTGTCTGAGGGTGGTAAGCAGTGCTCAAATGAAGTTCTGTATCCAGGGATTTCTGAAGACTTTTCCAGAATCTTGAAGTAAAACAGGGATCACGATCAGAAACAATTGATAGGGGTACTCCATGAAGTCTCACAACTTCATTAATGTATAGTCTTGCTTGACGTTCCAGGGGTAGATCTTCTCTTATAGCAAGAAAATGTGCTGACTTGGTAAGACGATCAATAATAACCCATATTGCATCGTTCCTTCTAGGAGTCTTCGGTAGCCCCATGACAAAGTCCATCGTAACATTGTCCCATTTCCACTCCGGTATGGGAAGAGGTTGCATGACTCCTCCAGGCTGTTGCCTTCCAGCTTTCACTTGTTGACAAACCATACATATTGACACAAAATCAGCAATCTCCCTCTTCATGTTGTCCCACCAAAAATGTTCCTTCAAATCTCTATACATTTTGGTGCTCCCAGGGTGTATAGAAAAATTGGAACTATGAGCATCATCCAGCAATTCCCTTTTTAGATCAGGTATATTGGGAACACAAAGTCTCTTCCCGAATTTCAAAATTCCATCTTCATACACAAAGTCTCTCAATCTCCCATCATTCACAGCTTTAATCTTCTTTTGGAATTCGTCATCATCGGTCTGAGAACTCTTAATCCTTTCTAGTAAAGATGGTTTGGCAACCATTTGAAAAAGCATTGATGTTTCACCTTCCCTGGTTATTCCCATGTCCATTTTCACTAGATCCATGAAAATTGGATCCCTTTCAATTCTCATATTGTTCAAAACTCCATGGTCTTTTCTACTCAAAGCATCTGCCACCTTGTTTGCCTTCCCCGGGTGGTAGTGTATCGTACAATCATAATCCTTGAGTAATTCAAGCCATCTCCTTTGCCTCATGTTGAGTTCTTTTTGTGAGAAAATATACTTCAAACTCTTTTGATCAGTATAAATCTCACATTTTTCCCCATAGAGGTAGTGCCTCCATATCTTCAAAGCAAAGATCACAGCTGCTAACTCAAGATCATGAGTAGGATAGTTTTGTTCATGAATTTTCAACTGTCGTGATGCATATGCAATAACTCTATCATTCTGCATAAGGACACAGCCAAGTCCTTTCTTCGATGCATCACTATAAATAACGAACCCATCATTCCCCGATGGTAGAGTCAATATTGGAGCATTGACTAATCTTCTCTTCAGTTCTTCGAAACATTCTTCACACTCTTTTGTCCAAACAAATTTAACCCCTTTACGTGTGAGCTTCGTTAATGGGTTAGACAATCGGGCAAAATTCTAGACGAAACGTCGATAATAACCTGCCAAACCAATAAAACTACGTACCTCAGTTATACTCGTAGGTGTTGGCCATTCTTGGATTGCCTTGGTCTTAGAAGGATCAACAGAGATTCCATCTTTAGAGACAATATGGCCAAGAAAAGAAATCTCCTGAAGCCAGAATTCACACTTGCTAAACTTCCCATATAATTCATGCCTCCTCAGAGTCTTCAAGATAACGCGCAAGTGATTTTCATGATCTTCGTAGGTTTTGGAGTATACCAAGATATCATCAATAAATACCACCACAAATTCATCGAGATACTCCTTGAAGACTCTATTCATCAGATCCATGAATACAGAGGGTGCATTAGTCAATCCAAACGGCATTACAGTAAACTCGTAATGCCCGTACCTGGTTCGAAATGCTGTTTTCGGAATGTCTTCCTTCTTCACGCACAACTGATGGTATCCAGATCGAAGGTCAATCTTTGAAAAGTATTGAGCTCCATGCAGTTGGTCAAATAAATCATCAATACGAGGTAGGGGATACTTGTTCTTTATCGTTATAGCATTGATCTCCCTGTAGTCGATACATAACCTCATAGATCCATCTTTCTTTTTAACAAAAAGAACAGGGGCTCTCCATGTAGAAACACTAGGGCGAATAAATCCCTTATTACTCAATTCCTCTAGTTGTTTCTTTAGTTCGACTAACTCTACAGTGGCCATTCTATAAGGGGTCTTCGATATAGGCCTTGATCCAGGAATCAAATCAATAGAAAACTCAACTTCTCGTTCTGGAGGATGTCCAGGTAAATCTTCTGGAAATACATCTACAAATTCTTTCACAACAGGTACATCCTCTATTTGAACATTCCTTTCCTCACCCGCAGTTATTTCATTCTCTTCCTCCCCAATAATTGAATTTAGTTGAGCTATTGAGGGTGGATCTAAATAAGAATTAGGTGGTGACGATTCTGCTCTAAAAATAAGGTGTTCCTTATCATTATCATCAAGAATCGTAACCTCTTTCTTCTTACAATAAATCTTCGCATCATAGTCCGAAAGCCAGTCCATACCGAGGATTATATCAAACTCGATCATAGGTATGACGATGAGATCAGCAGATAAAGAAAATTTATGTGCTCTAATGGGGACTGATTCACAAAACTTTGTTGCAACGATACTTCCCTTAGGAGTTTTAACTGACAACTCCCTTATTAAATCAAATTGGAAATATCTAATTTTCTTAGCAAACTGGGAAGATATGAAACAATGCGATGATCCAGAATCAAATAATGCAATTGCTAAACTTGAGGAAACCATTAAATTACCTGCCACCACGTCTTTCGGAGCTTCTACCTCAGCAGTAGTGATAGCATAAGCCTGGCCTTGATCCCTTGGCCTTTTCTGAGGTAAGTTCTCCTGACGCTTAGGACATGCATTTGCATAATGCCCCATCTCCCTTCAATTGTAGCACTGAACGTTGGTAGCTTCCTTCTTCCCCTTGCAATCATGAGCTTGGTGGCCTTTTTCACCACACTTGTAACAGACTCCCATTCCCTTCAAGCAAGTACCAGGATGTTTCTTCCCGCATTTACCACAAGATGGATATTCAACCTTTCCCTTCTTCCCATTATTTCCATTCCCAGATTGATCAGCAGGTCTCTTCTTCTCTTGCATCGCTTTAAAGTCATAAGACTTAGAGAATTCTTTTTCGGTCTTGATAGCACATGAGACAATGTCTTCGTACGACGAAAAGGATTGTGAGACTAATGCTCGACGGAGAAATGGTTTTAACCCATCAAAGAAACGATCAATCTTACTTCTTGGGTTGCGAATATAATCTCCAGCATACCTCGCTAACCTTGTAAAGTTAGCCTCATACTTTGTGACATTATCATCCTCCTTTTGTCTCAGACTCAGAAATTGCCTTTCCATATCTGCTCGATGGTCACGAGGAAAGTATTTTTCTAAAAACAGATCTTTGAACTCCCTCCATTCCATGTTTGATACTTCATCATCTTCCTTCATGTTTTGAATCAATGACCACCATTGATCAGCATCTCCAGTGAGGCGGTAAACTGCCATGATAACTTTTTCCCTTTCACTGCTCCCCAAAGCCTGAAATATTTTCTCTAGGGAAAATATCCATTGCTCAGCTACTAAGGGATTTGTATTCCCATTGAACGTTGGTGGTTGTTGCCTCATGAATCGATCTAACATTGATCCTCCACGCTGCGGATCAGGGTGCTCCATACGGGTAAGGTTATTATTCATAACCTGAGTAAGTTGTCCCAGTATGGTGATTAGCTGATCAGCACCAGTTGCATCACCAGCCCCACTATAATTATCTTGAACAGGAGGGAAATCCCTACATGGAGTGCGTGCATTGATACGGTTTCCATTTCTTCCACTAGGCGCCATTTCTAAACAATGGCATAAACTAGATCAGTTTATGAATCAAAATACGTAATCCCATACTTATAAAACACTTAACATAAATTGAACTATTTATGGATATAATCCATAATCATAAAAATGTTTTCTTTGAGGAAGTATATACTCATAAACCCTTCATAATGATTTGTAAAGATAATGAGAGTTATCCTAAGCATATCCCCCGGGAGTGTCGTAACCAAGAGTGCAGCAAGGCCCGTTGTCGTGCACCAGTTCCCGTTCGAGTCTAGCTCAAAGCGGTGTTTTCGGGTTTTACCCCTAGGTACATCTGTGCCAGAGCCGCCTCTACCTGCTCGTATCCAGACAGGGATGTATTGCTCGGAAAACTCACAAAATCTCTACAATACCAAAATTCTAGGAAGTTCTTCTATACTAATCCTCAAAGTTCATCTTAGGTCTACGTGCTCTAATCAGAGTTTATCTAAATCTAGTTTCCAAGGTTTGTACTAAACTTCCTCTGATACCAACTGTAACGCCCCGACCCCAGCTGCCCAGAGTCGGTGCATTACTTCGTAACATTGGCATGATCACAAGAAAGATCAAATCTCGAAAGACCGATTGGTTTAGTAGCCTTGGAAACACTAGATATATTCATAAGTTTTACATTACATCATAAAATCAAAAACTACTACAACAACATAATGTTTCCACAGTCCACACTACAATCCCCTCATAATATCCCTGCAGGTCATTCATAACTTACATCTTCACTTCCTGGGAAAAATAAAACATAGAAAAGGGGTGAGCTCAAATGCCCAGTAAGGATAACAATATAGCGGAAACTTTCATCAATAAGAATAAACATTTAAGGCAATGTATAACTAAAACAAAAGCCTTTTAAACATGAACTTTCAACATGGTATGGCATAAATAAAATGAAATAATGCCATTTACTTATTCACATGGATATTCCACTAATCGAATAATCACATGCAAAAATAAATAACCACTTTCATAATGTTGGAATGCATAATGCCAGACTATCATAACCACATAGCCAAGGCCTCGTGCCAAGACTACAAATAAAATTTTGTCAAGGCCTTGTGCCAAGACACTAGTTTTTCTCATGAGACCTACCGATGCATCGAGGAGCTATAGCGGGCTCCACCCGTCACTTATTAAGTCCAATGCATTCCCATATGAAAAGGTTTAAACATAACATAAACATTCGTATTAAAACTAGCATACGAAATGTCAATACTTTCACAATAAACTATGAATGGTATAAAAATAGCATATCCACAGTCAAACATATCACAAAACCTTCAATACAATATAGAAGTTTTGTATCATAATAAATCAACTTCAAATAATCTTAAAATCCATCAAAGGATGTTGACATAGATGAAATCAAAATTCTTTTTAAAGAAATATCTACTTTTATTTTGAAATCATTTAAGATCCATATAAAATAAAACATTTTCTTTGAAAATATTCTTATAAGCTTGTAAGGAAAGCTTTGAAGATTTTATAACGGCGTAAAATAACCGCACCCGCCGTATAAGTTAAAAAAACATTCTTACCTCAATTCTGTCGAAAAGGTTAAAAAGGGCCTTGTTTTGAAAACGACGGAAAGATTCCTTTATAAACCTCTTATAAAAAGTCAAAAAAAGGTATAAATGACTTTAACCCATATTCTTGTAAATAGTAAAAATGTTTTGAAATACATTTTTAAGAAACATGGATGTGGATGATAAAGAGATCCCAGTAGATTATTACATATAAACAACCTCGGATAATGAAGAGATTGTGAAATAACCCTTACCAATTTGGTAACTTATGAAACATACAACCCATGAAAGAGGTATCATACAATGAATATGTAAATACACATAAATTAGAGTGTATTACACAACGAATATAATTATGGGCAGTACATACACCACACAAAAGGTGATGGTGGCAATATGGCATGAATCTCACAGGAATAAGGAGTGAGATGAAAACCCCTTACCTTGTACTTTTCCTTGGTTGGGGTAGGTTAACCTCCTGTATAATGGTGAAATAGTTGTTATTAAATTATACAAGAATCATATATATTAATATGATATCATATATGATCTTTTAACATTGATTTGTTAATAATATCTTAGAATTATCGTCGTTTCGGGAGTTAACTTACTCATTTTCTTTTATATGTTTTGTTACATAAGCCATGGTTGTTGTATATTATTCATATCCAGAATGATATACAGTCCTTAAAAATCATTTTTAAATCATCAAATGATAATTATACTTGAATGGATACGATGGAGAATGAATCTCATCGCGTTCGTGGAGACGGTAGTCCGTACGTACGCACGAGCGACAATATCATTCTTTTGATATTAAAATAATATATAAATGGATGGTATATCATATATACAGAATCATTAACATGTTATATTTATTATTTACATGAGTTACACATCATTATTATACCCATCCAAATAATATTATATTGAATAACAATTACACCACGACGTGGAGACGGTAAGCCGTACGTACGCACGTATGGTGACATGTTATTCAAAGGGTGGATAGAATACTGAATATGATTGTACCATATTTATAATAACATCACAGTATATGTGAGATACTGGAGTTATTATTTCAGAATGGTAAGAACAAAGGAAGAAGAAGTGGAAGAAGAAATGAACTTAGAAAAGGGTGGTGAAATCATTACCTCTTCTTCGGGTTCTTCCTTTTGATTTGATCAAAAGGGCTCCTTAGGTTGGCTTTCGGATCAAACTAAGGCCTCTAGGTTGTATTGAGGGATGTTGGGAGAGTATTTGGGCAGATTTTGGCCGAACCAAAAGGCTTTGAAGGTGTGAAAAAATGAGAAGGAGGAGTGCCCTTTTATAAGAGGGGTGAGGGGCACTTTTGGAAAAGCTAGAAATATTAATTTATAATAAATTCATATTCGGTTTCCAAAGGCTCCAAAGTTGACTATTCAAATGATGAGGTGGGGATATTTCGAAAACAACTCATCCAATAGAATTTAGACAGGTTTGGGTACTTATATTAACCTTATCTTTAAGTATTAACTCTAAGTTAATTAGTTTCACTTTTACAATGTCTCTTTGTATTTTTATATAATATGGTTAATAAACTTACTATATACATCCAAGCGACCCCCAAGTGGTCCATTAATGATTAACCTATCATAATATAAGTCTCTTGGCCGAACCTTAGATTTTTAGGAATTTAATATCAATTAATAATATAATATTTGTTTTAAGAACTCTTTTATGTCAATTTTGACACTATTCAATAGTTGATTTTTGTGAAAATCATAACAGATTGGTTACTTCGAACAAAGTCCATTAAATCAATCCTAATATATCATATTATCCTAGAAAATTAGTTTAATTCATTAAAAGTTTCATATTATATTTATTTGGGTATTTATAATATCAATTATGTTAATTTTTTACTATTTTAGTAATTACTGCATCATCATTGTGTCATAAATAAAATAAATTATTTAATGTCTAAAAATTATAAATAAAACATCATTATGTAGGAAATCGTTTTAGCTTTCTAATGAATATTTATAATCGAAAATCCAACATGTATAACCTTATGTAAAAATTGTTCGTCTAAAAGATGTAAGCTTATGCCATTTTTATTTTTATTTTAACTTTATTAATATAATGTGTCCCTACCACATACAAGTGGCTCCAAGGGGTCCCCAAATTGACCCAAGGATGCCCATGGTCGGGTATGTGTCCACCAATAAGGTTAGGACACGTTTTAGGGTAGTTTTGTATTATTATAATATTATTTTTTTAACCCTTATTTACCGGATTTACCCTTTAACCATGGTAAATAAAATATTTACCGCAGTAATTATTCAAAATGTCTAAAAATAAAAGTTACCTATTTACACAATTTGAACATCCTGATTCCAAATATGGAATCCATTTTTCTAAATTCAAAACACAGAAGTGGCAGAAATTAATTTAAAATTAATTCCCGCTGTCAAAACAAAAAACGTGTTTTTAAAAGATAATAACTATCAAAAGATTGACACTTGTTTATGTTTGGTTTAATTGTAAAATTATGTCCAATGACCAACATTATATTAAATGGTAAAAATATATTCTAAATATACTTTAAAACCACTCAAATTCATAATTTATCACTATTAATTATTTTTATTAAAAAAGTTGTTTTCAATTAAAATTTAGTAATTTTCACTATTCATCAAAATATGAAAGTTATCCGAAAAGTACCAAAATTTCACCCTAGACTAATTTCGATATTCCGAATCCAAAAATGAAGTCCATTTTGAAATATAAAATATATATGATTTCAAAAAGTAGGTATTACTATTCACAACGGCTAGTTTAATTAGTTGTGGTGTGTGTTAGAACTCGAGGTTGCGTACAACACACGCTATCGCATTATTCGAAGGGAAACGTACCGTAGAAGCTTGGGGTGTTACAGTAATGGTCAAAAGATTTATGGGTGGTGTTAAAACTAAGATATAAGGATAAAAATAACAAACAAACAAGTTGAAATTTGACTTGATGACTATATTTTGACTAATTCCAATTATATATTTTAAATATTTCAATTTCGTTACACATTCCATTTAGAAGTAAATTAAATATATTTAACTGTTTTTTATTTTCAAGTGTTCCACTTCTATCACATATAAAAAGGAACATACTCAAATCCCATATTCCCACACTATGAGTCATATAAATTGATGGATCCCAACTTAAATCCTTTCCCTACACACTCTATATTTCTTATAGGTATTGTTTTCTACAAAAGGATAACTTAAGAAAGATTATTTTGTACGTCGATGGGGGTATTCCAAAGAAGATGCATAATTATTAACTAAGTGTTTTTGTTTATTTCTTCTTATTTATCATTATAATATTATTTTACAATGATAATATTATAAAATTATTACCTTTTATATACTAAAATGTCACTATTTTGTGGCATAGTCCTTTTTTAATTTCATTTTCTATCTTATGGTAAATTAAAACTCTGATCATATGTACATGTCGGCTTCAACTTCCAAAAAGTGATGTGTTTTGTTTTTCATCATTGGATAAAATTATTGTTCAAAATTATATATAATATATATATATATAATTTATGAAATATTTATTATTCTTTAACAATAATATTTTCTTACTTTCATAGCCTTACATTTTTTGGTAAAAGATTATATTGCTCGTATGTATGAGTTGACTACCACCTCCACGAAGGGAGGTAATTCATTATTCATTTACACCCTAAAATCATGGTCATAAGGATGAAACTAATGAGTAAATATGACATTTATAATATATTTATGAATTTTTAAAATTAAAATATTTTCTACTTTATTTCTTTACCACACTTCAAAAAATTCTAAATGTAGTTCTTTTGTATGTATGAAAAATCACCTCCAATAAATTCCATTATCATTTTTTCATGACCATGTTACATGGTTGGTTTTAAAAGTGTATTTATTGTATAATTTTGATAATTATAAACATTTTTATGATAAAATATATAATTTAACCATAAACTCTTTTTCTGTGGTCAATTCACCAATGTTGCTTTTGGAGGATATAAACCAAATGACCCAAAAACATCCTACCCAAAGTTAATAATTTTATTAACTAAATAAAACATAGTAATATATGAAATAAAGTGAATATTAATAATTGAAAATCCTAAAAAAAGTTCTTAATTAAGTAAATAACTAATATAATTTTATTATATAAGAGTTAGAGATTGTATAATGCTAGAGGGAAATTATGAAAATGAATATTCTTTTTGAATACCTATTTTGATATTTTCCTTCAAATCGTTTTCTTCAAAATAGAAATTTATTTAAATTTTTAAAAAATGTTATTTTTTATGATTAATAGTATACTAAATTTCAATTTTCTCTATATTTTACATTCTTTATGAACGTTTAAAAATAAATCCTTCTTATTTTTTCATATGGTTGATTTTTTATTTTTCTTAAGTGAACACTGAACATATATTTTTAACATAGTCGGCTTGAAAACCCTTCCCCACCATCATAGTCATTCAATATCAAGCTTCTAATAAAAGTTAAAAAAAATTAAAATTAAATTATATCCCTACTTTTCTATGAATTTTTCATTTCATTATTTATGAAATGAAAAATGTATTTCTGGTAATGATTATATGAAAATGAAATATGTTTTTTATGGGTTAAAATACGTTTTCAATGGTTTAATGATGATAAAGTTAAATATTTCAAATATATTATTCATTATATGGTAATTGATAATTATAGATAGTGGTGGGTGAGTTCGATATATCTCATGAAGATATGTTAGTCCAATACATCTATATAGTGTATTAGGAAATGATTTAGTCTTATAAGTTATAAAATAAGGGAGGAAATTGGGTTTTCCACTCCCATTAAATTAACAAGGATTCAATTATTCTAAAATGGTTCAAAAAAAATGAATATGATTTATGAATATGATACTATAAGATACTGATATTATGATTTCAAAAAGTATTTTCATGGAAATATTTTTATTTAATGAGTTGGGGAAGTTTTTTAAACATTTAAAGGTGAATGGGTTTTTAATGTCTTCATGAGTTAACACATACCTAAAAATCATTGATGGTTTAAGATTTCTTAATAATGTGTTATAAAATGTATTATTTGATAAATTTATGATGTTCATATGTAAAAAATGTTTTATTTATCTTCTCAAATTTTTATTAGGAAGAAAGGTAAGCACTTTCATGGGATTTTATGTTTTCACTAAAATAACAAGATACATTTATTTTTATGTCCCTTATTGAGATTTTTGTGATAAAAAAATGTTCTAAAATGATTTTCATTAGATATATTGATGACTAGAAACTATATAAAGGTCATACATTATTCTTTGTTATTGTCATATAATTAGAAAGAAATTGTTTTGAATAAAAGAGAGGTGTAAACATAATGCCCTATTTTTGTTTAGAAAATTAACACTATTTGGAAGTGTAAAATTTGTTATGTATTTTTTCAAAATTATATTAAATAATAAACCCAAAAGAACATGAAAATATAAAAATATAAAATTATTTATATTTAACCCATATTTATGGGTTTTTAAAATAATAGGTCATTTGATTTGTTATTATAGAATTATTTTGATACATTTAGAGGTTTGAAGAATGATAAAATATACACATAAGAGATTTATTTTTTGGTTATATTATCATGTGTTAAAATTTTAGTATTCCCATGGTGATTATTTTAATTCATATCAGTTCAGTATGTTTTTTAGAGGGAAAAGGGCAGCTGATTTTAGGAGGCATCATGGTAATAATATCCTTCTGAATATACAATCAAGAGTTATTAAAAAAATTTGTTTGTGGTAGTTCTAACTCATTTTAATTTGTATATTAATGCTGGAATCCATGAATGAGAGAAATTTAATTTTTCAGAAAGGAACATGTATGTAGTGGTTAATTTCATGAAACATCACCCACTAGCATTTTGGTGGATCTTCAGACCTAGTGAATGTTGAAGAATGGGTGAATGAATTATAGAATATATAAATTGTTTTGGGATATATGAAACATCAATAGTTAAAACATTTTATTTATCATTTTTAAGGTAAGTTAAATTGATGGTGGTTTATGGTTAAGAAAACTAAGGAAAATGATGAGATTGATTCATTATAGTGGAGGGAAAATATAGATATTTTCCTTTAGAATTAATTTTTTATAGTCATTACACTTATAATTGAAAGGAATTTTATATAAATTAAGAAAAAATAATAATACTCAGTGTCCACTTATGAAGAAAATTTTACTAGATCGGTCGAGTATGAACCAAATTTTATTTTGGTCCATGAGAGTAAAATTGATATATTTTATACAGGTCTAGAACCATGTTTATGAAGTTTGTTTTTAATATTTTATATTTAGGAGTTATAAAATCACTTTACAATTTGTAAGGAAATATTATATGTAGTTTTTTGGAACATACAAAATTCATGACAACATGAGTATGAATAAGTATAGGTGTTAAGTAATTGAGAAGTAGTTAATTAATAAATATAAAGGTAATCCCTCCAAAAGGTCAAATTTTTTTAAAATGAGTTTTAATGAATATTTAATAGGATTATGAAACTGTTATTGATAGGGTGATCTCCATAAATTGATAATTACTATAATAAAAAAGGTTATGATCAGGCTAGTAATGGGAAAATAGATAGTCTCCCAGTAATAAGATGTTTTAATTTCAAATAGTTGGGATATTATTCTAATTTAAGTTTTATATTGGTCACTCAAGGCAACAATATTGATAATATAAAGGTGTGTACAAATAATTCTACAAATATGGTGGATGGGAGAACCTCAAATGAAGTAGTTAAATGAATATTATGTGTTTATCAAAATTATGTCAATGTTTTTTCTAGATCATGATCCCTGTATTCTATTACATCTAGAAAATATGTTTGTAAAATGGGATTACAATATCATGAAATGAAGTCAAAACATTTGAAAAAAATCCTTCTTGGTAGTATAATGGAAAGAAGAATTTATAGAAATATTTCTATTATCATATATGCAATGATTTTTCATGAAACCCTTATTTTAATTCCTATTATAGAGTTTGATGTTATTTTGGGTATGGATTATGCATTAGTTTATCATTATATGATAGATTTTAAATATAAATAATTTTTCTAATTACCTTTAGTTTTTAAATAATAATGAATTTATACTTTTGATAACATATCATGAAGTCGAGATAATGGAAAAATATTGAATTCAAAGTTTTTTAATACATATTGACGAAAAAGAAATTGTTCAAATTAGTGATGTTCTATTAATAAATGAATGTCTTGATTTATTTTTAAATGATTTTACTAGTGTTATTCCCAATAATAAGTCTGTATTTGTAATTGAATTAGTTTCTAATTCTATTCCAATTACAAATCCCCTTTATCGAATGGCCATAATAAAACATTTAGTGTTGAGAAATTATATAAATATTTTCTTAATAAGGGTTTTCATACACCCTATAAAATTATATAGCGGTACTAAAATTATTTTTTTTAAGAAGAAGGATGGATCTATGAGACATTTAATTGATTATGGAAAACTAATTGACATCACTATTTTAAATATGTATCCATCCCCACATATCTATGAATTTTTTGATATCTAGGGTGATTAAATTTTTTTGAAGATGGATCTCAGGTCTAGGTATCAATAGATAATGGTAAATTGAGAATAAATTATAAGGAAAGTGATTCATAATGGGTATGGGCATTATGGTTGTGTATTTATTCCTTAGAGTTTTATGAATTCACTTGTTGTATTTATGGATCTTCTAAATATATATTTCTTGGAGAACATGGATATGTTTTTGACAGTTTACAATGATGATATTATAGTTTAATATATATGTTATAAAGATTATTATAAACATCAATTTATTATCATTATAATATTAAAATAAAAACATAAAATCAAATAAATTTGAATTTTGGTTTCAATATAATCCATTATTTGTGCATATTGTTTCTAAATACTAAATAACCATTGATCCTTATGAAATGAAATTTGTTTTATAGTGTCCAAGAACTATAAATTTCACTGATATTTTGATTTTTGCTTTTATGAATTGGTCAAAATGATGGTTCTTTGAAAAAATTACTTGGTTACCGATCGCACTAACTATGTTAACTCAAAAATGGTAAAATTCATCTAGCAAAATTTAATAAGATTAATGTTTTTAGGAATTGAAATGAATATTGGTTAACAGTCTTATTTTATCATATATAATAATAAATAGAGAATTTTTTCTTTGTATCGATGAATCGTTGAATGTAATTAGTTATTTCTTGATGAAAAATAATTGATTAATTACATATACTTCATGTAAATTAAAAACCCATGAATAAAATTTTCCTATACATGATCTTAATCTTATAGTTGTGATTTTTTTCAATAAAATATTAGAGGCATCTTTTAAATGGTGTTAAATGTGTAATGTATATTTTCCACGAAATTTTAAATTATATATTAACATAAAATGAGTTGAATATGTGGTTGATAGGACAGTTTAAAGTGATAAAGGATTATGATTCCATGATTCATTATCATATAGGTAAATAATATAAGGTATTAGGTGTATTTAATTAAAAATATAATGTATCATTAACCTTGTTATTTTTTGAAAAGATGCCTTGTTAAGGATTGGATGAATATTTTCCGAGAAATATTACATTTAGATTCTCCCTTTATTTTGGTTAATGTGTTAATGTGTTCAAAGTTGTATGAAATAAATAATCATACATAGAAAGAATATCACGATTATTAAGAAATATTGGAATTGGTCAAGATGGGTAAGTTTCATAAATTTAACGTTAACAAAGAATGTGTTTTGTTATTTTTAAATATTTTTTTTGTGTTAAGTGATTACCAGATTGAGATGGAATTAATGGGTGAATCTTATAGCTCTCCCTTTTTTGTTCTTATGAGAAGTACAATGATGTGTAGAAAACATTACGAATTTTATTAGAGTGGTGTAATAAAGAAATATATTGGTCATTTTACCATGAAATTATTTACCTAAAAATATGTTAATGTTGAGAGACAACTACCAATTTTTGGATCACAATATCAAGACCAAATTCCACAGGGCTCAATGACCCAAACAAAATAGGGTTCTTCAGGACATAGTCATGGGACCGACGTAGAAACAATTTATTTCATGGTATAGTTTCTAAATGATGGTGTAGAATGAACATATACAGTTAGAGATATGTTTTCTATAAAATCTATGGTTTCTAATATAACATTTAATTTAGGAGATTACCATTATTATATTTCGTCTCAAGTCATCATTTGGATAGACATGTCAATTATGTTATTTTCTAAATATATTTATCTTGATTATTTATTTTGAAATAATGAAGACCATATATAGAGATATCAAGACTCTCCAATAGTAGTATATAGTTATGTAAATTTTCGTTATTTAATAATATTATATATGAATATCTTTGATGTGATTTTTGGTATGGAGTAATTAGCTAGTTATGAAGCACACATTGACCGTTACAAGAGATGAGATTCATTTAATAAACTTATGGTGGATAAGTTTGTTTTGAATGGTGAATGGGGTGTTTCAAAAAATATAATGGGACTGGACATGTGTTATTTTAGATTTATTACAATTTAGGTAATTGGAACGGTTCTAATGGAAGAGAAGCCATTTGATCCATCTTCATTTTAAACAATGGTGGATTATTAACAAGATATTATTCTAGGTGATTTCATAGAAATTAATCTTGATAGAGAAATTGAATTCATTATTGAAACCATGTAAGGACCACAGTCTATATTGACACCTCTATATCAAATGTAATTTGGTGAGTTTAAAGAACTCATGTTACAACATAATGATTTAAAAGAAAAGGTATTTATCAGACAAATAATTTCTCTTTTGTGTGATTGAGTTTTGTTCACTTAGAAGGATAATGGAATCCTATTGCTATTTACAAAATATAGGATGTTTAATTAGGACATTGTGATGAAAAAATACTCATTTCTATGGATTTATGATATTTTCTATCGGTTGAGAGGATCCTGGTGGTTTTCAAAGATTGACATGTGATTAGGATATCACCATCATTAGTTATGGAAAATGTCTATACCGGAAATAGTATTTATGAGATGGTATATAATATGTCAGTATTTTTTTTATGCCCTTCAGGTTGATGAATAATTCAATTGGGATTATGGATCTCATAAATATGATATTCCATCCATATCCTGACTCTTTTGTCATTGTATTCATTTAGGATATCCTGATATAATCACAAACCACAAATATTTATACAATACACATTCATATCATATTGAGTACACAACAAGTGAATCAGATTTATGATAATATTTTAAAATTTCATTTTTGGATCTAATAGGTGGTGTTCCCCTGGCATGTTATTTCTAATGTGGGAAAATTAGTTGATTCAGAGATGGTATGGGTAGTGATGTCTCCAGGAGAACTTAGGAATGTGTTTCAGATCAAGATTTTCCTAGGTTTGGTTGGATACTATATATGGTTCATTCCAGATTTTACATATTTGGAATAACCTATTAATTGGATTACCAAGAAAGGGTGAATTTTTAGTGGAAAAATCAGCATGAACTGTCCATCCTATAGATGAAGTGGATATAGACATCAACATTGATTTTGATCTTAACAAAGACTATAATTGGATATATTGTTTTCTATAATGCCTCATGTGTTTTTTTGGGAGTTACATTGATGTAAATATATTAGGAAATTTCTTATGGGTATCATTAGTTATGACCTCATTATCAGAACTACAATACAAATTACCTAGAGTGGGTATATGTTGTTTACTCCTTTTCATGATGGACACTCTATCTTATCAGTGATAAATTAGTCATTCATATAGATTACATTATCTTGGTGTAAATATTATCCCAACGGGACAGGAATCTATAGTAGAGGAATTTTGTTGTGTATCTATAATCCTTTGAATCTATGATGGTTTATTCTCTTAGAAAGGGTAATGTAGTTGTAGATTCTTTTAGAATGATGATACAAGATCATGTAGAGTGACATTTAATGTTGGAACGGAGATTGATATTCTTGTTAGCTAAATGGTTTGTGGGTAAATATGATGATAAAGGGGTGATGACATGTTCCCCCATAGTTATCACATCTACCTTAATGGACTGCGTGAATGCTAAGAAAGAGTGTGATTTTGGGTTCCTATTGATATGTGAATAGTTATATACAAATCAACCAATTCTAGGATAGTCTTTAAATGTTGATGATGTGATATGTTTTCATAATAGGGTTGTGGTTCATACCTTCATAAGGGATTATAATCTAATAATTTAATTAGAGAAGTGATATGAGGATTAAAAAATATGTATCAGGATATCAGAGGAAGATTCTTGTGTCCAATTATTTATTTGGGAAGTACTATTTTTTTCTCTCTTTAATTACCTATTGGAGGATTAAATTTTAGAATCAAAAACTAGATTTCTTTCTCCATCCTCTTCCCCAGACTATGTGGAAGTGGGATGAGGTGATGATGTATTTTCCAAGTGGTTACCCAATACCCCGAGAGGTTGAGATGTAGTCTTTGTTGTGGGTGATCTTTGAAAAAGTTGGAGTATTTCATGTTGTTTTTAGGGAGTCATTATATAGATAATTTGGGAAATTTATATGTTTAATAGTTTTTATAGTTTCATATACTTCCTTAAAGCATTATGTCCAACAACGATTTGTGTTTTACGTCACAATTCTGGAATGTCTTACAAAAGGTGATGTTTATATAGATGAACCTGTGTGCGGACTATCATACTCATACTAATAGATCATTGTAAAGTTCTATCCATATTTTAGAGGATATGCTAAGGGAGTGTGTTATATATTTTAGTATAACATGACAAGATCATCTGGAATTAGTAGAGTTCATATATAATAATTGTTTCCAATATTTGATCCAGATTCCTCCTTTTGTGGATCTTTGTGGTCATTTTTTCACTCTCTAATTTATAAAAATGTGGTAGATGAACTAGCTATTTTGGGATGATTTTAGTGCAAGAGACCTTTGAGTGGGGGCAGATGATTTGATTGAATTTGGTGACACCTAAGAGAATTCAACCTTCCAGGAAAACCAACGGTAGTGACGTATGTATTTGATCATTGGTGGATTATTTTTTATATAAATTTCTCCTTATTGGGATAATTAATAACTTTGGATGTATGGGAAATAGGAAATGTGGTATGTTGGGCCATTCGAGATCATAAAGAATTTCAAGATATTTTATTACAAAAATAACATTATTTTAGGATATCATAGAATAAATAACATGTTTCATGTGTGTCAACATTGGTAGTAAGACCATGATCTTGAACATTTGATCTGTAGTGCGGATATTGAGATAGAACCAGATGCACCTTTTCTCGAGTGATTAGTTCAGATTTTGGACCAGAGTGATAATGTTTTTTGGGTTGAGTTAATTCACCATTTTCATGTTTTTTGATAGTATGATTGTGTCCATGTTAAAAAAATGGTATTGGGAAACATATCTTTGGGAGAAATTTACTAATTTATTATTGAAATAACACAAGAGACCTTATCAAGGACAATAAGTAATTAGTGTGGTAGATTTTTAACACCCTCTATAATGACCCAATAATTCTCATTATCTTGAAAGCGCAAAAGTTCATTACATTTACATAGGTTACATCCCTAAGACCTCAATGGCTGTAAATAAATTCCTAAGGCTTTCAATGAAATAGGAGGATGATTTACCCTTTAAAAAACAATTTACCAAGAAAACCATTACCGAAAACTCACTATATGATGCATGAATAAAAGAAAGACATGTCAACTACATTATTCATATAAAAAACACGCTAAAGAATGAAATTAGGTAAGAATCAAAAAAATATCAATGTAAAAAAGGAAACCAAAAAACTAAACCTAGAGGAACATAATACTTGAAGCTCCACTTTCCCCATGCTCCAGGATGAACATGTTTCTCGAGAAACCCAAAGTGGTGCTAAAAACCTGTGAAACTTTACCTTT
Organism: Viscum album; assembly: GCA_963277665.1. Taxonomy (NCBI): domain Eukaryota; kingdom Viridiplantae; phylum Streptophyta; class Magnoliopsida; order Santalales; family Viscaceae; genus Viscum; species Viscum album. The sequence continues at coordinate 1,794,178,857 of OY728121.1, forward strand.
TCCCTCTATCCTGGGTGATAGAATCTAAAAAATTAGAAAAGTTACAATATAAGGGTGAGTATGAATCATATTATGATATCCACAATGACTTCCATTCTCATTAATTTAAGATAGAATAGTTAGCAATATTGTTATAAAAAAGTTCATAAAAATCAATTTTTGAAAATAGTTTATAACTAAATATAAACAAGTTTCAAAAATGTTTCCATGAAATGTGTATAGGTAAAATTATAACAAATTTTATTGCAATATAATATTTCATAATAATACTAAAAAATATTCAGAACCATTGTGTATTGTCATTTTTTTAATACCTGAACCATTCCACACACCCATGCAACCAACCATACTTGCTAGGTTATGACTGTTCAATACTCATGATAACTTCTTCATCGATCTACCAAGTTGTCACAATGTAACTATATCAAATATTCCATTATTCCATTTTCACCAATAAAATTTTCATATTTCAATGAAGACCTGTATATTCAATATGAACACACACACCACATATTCCCAAAGATAATTCCAAAACAAACCTTTCAATGAAATGACATTTTTATTGAAAACTGTTATTCATTAAAAACATTATAATGATAACCAATTTCAACAAAATGTATTTATATTGAAAACCCCTAAAAAATTAAACTGTTTAGATGTTACAAAAAATCCACCATTTTAAATCACCATTTTAAATTCATGAAACTTAAATATCTTGCACAATAAGTTATCAAGATTTCACAAACCTACCAAAAACAAAAAATCGTCACTAAAGATATTTATTCCATGTCTCAAACCAATATATAAAAATAAATATTATACAATTTAATAAATTTGAACATAAAAAAATCAATTATAGCAAGATTACATGATTTTGAACCCACCTACCTCAATGGTTTTGATGAAACTTGACAGCGGACAAATAACGCCCAAGATGTCGGGTCGATTCTCCAAGAAGTTCCTTAGATCTCTTCTCCTAGAAAGATCAAGACTAAAAAAAAGAATTATTTGGAATATAAAAATGTATATATACCCATGTTAGGTGTTGATATGATAAATAATGTGAATTAGATAAGTATATCTAAGCAGATCTAAGAAAACATGACAAAGTGGGAATGAACAGTGACATACCTTAAGAATGAGATAAAGATTCTAGGAAATAGAATATATCTCCTCCACTATCAAGAAAAAAAACAGATATTGATTTATATAATTTCAAAAATATTATAACTACACACAAAAAGTTTTGATCTAGGAAAAAATACTAGACATGAAGTAGATCTAAGAATAACAGACAAAAACAATGAAGATTGGGCACTTGCTTCAAGAATCGGGATTGAAATCACCAAGGGAGGGCTCTGATATGGATCCAAATAACGTGGTAAAGGTTCAAAAAAATATAGGGATATAAATAAATAAATAGGGGAGTTTTGAATCCAATTTGAATAAATTAGATAAAAAGGAGAATGTTCCTAGAAAATAGGATATACTTTTGTCCTATGTGAATGGTTTGACCGCACGGTTGTTCAATTATGTGTAGACTGTGCGACCTTTATTTTGGTTAGAAAACTCCTTTAAAGTCCCCAAAACTCTCCCATACATCCCCCGTACCCTTTTTATTCAAACTCTATTTTTTATTGAAACACCCATTTTTAATGGAAACACACCTTTTTTATGAAAACACCCTCTTTTATTGAAACACCCTCTTTTATAGAAACACCATGTTTTATAAATAAAATCCATTAAAATACACACTATTTCAATAAAAAATCCTTTTAAATAATAAATATGAGGAAAGAGTTGGGTACAAGAAACCTAGGGTACTACATTCTCCCCACTATTGGTCTTTCTGTCCTTAGAAATTAGAAAAACATCATTGTCTAGAAAGAGTTCGAGCCACTACTCTTTCATTGAATTCTTCTGTTCCCAAGTATCTTCCATAATTTGACCATCTTTAAATAATATCTTCATAAGTTTGATTCTTTTACCACACAATACTATCTATTTCCTATCGATGAACCACATCGTGATATATATCAATGAATCATCTGGAACTAGTTCTATGTAATTCCATCTGATCACATGGTCATGATCATGCTGATACTTCTTAAACTAAGATACATGGAACACATTGTGTACTGATGTGAACTATAGTGGTAGTGCTAACAGGTATCCACCCCTCCATCTCATTTTAGTTTCTCAAAGGGCCCTATGTACCAAGGAGATAACTTTCCCAGCTTCTCAAAATGACAATGTCTGAGCATAGGGGAAATCATTAAGAACACATTATCACCCAATAAAAAGGACAACTACCATCAGTTATGGTATTCATTGGATTTCTGATGACTCTAATCTGTCTCCATTATCCTTCTAATCAACTAAATATTTTTTGTTGTTTCCTTGACAGGACATGGCACCACTAATGAAGATTCACCTATTTCTACCTATCATAGTGGAGAATAACCAGGATACCCTTATAATGCATCAAATTGGGAAATATGAATCAAGGATTGATAGTTTATATTATATGATAACTCCACTAAGGGAAGATAATCCTCCCATGAGATATTGAAAAAAATTACACAAGCTCACAACATGGCTTTCAACATATGTGTTGTCTGTGAAGACTCTCCATCTGTCTGAGGATGGTATATTGTACTCATAGTCAATTGAGTTTCAAGGGCATTAACAAAGTATTTCTAGAAGTGAGACATGAACCTTGGATCTCTATTTTAAATGATTTAAATAGGTATTTCATGTCAATTTACTAGTTCTGGATATAAATTTTGGACAGATCCCCCACTGTATGAGTTTCATAAAAAGGGATGATATGGGATTACATGGTAAACCGATCAAAAATCACCCATATGGAATTGGGTTTCTGATCTATTCTTGGGAGGCCTATTAAAAAATCTATATCTCTCTTCTCCCACTTCCACCCTGGGATAGGAAAAGACTGCGACATACCCTCTAGTCTCTGATGCTCTTCCATAACATACTGACTAGTTAAGAACATTGAAACAAACTCAGCCACATTCTTTTCCATGTCACTTCACCATAACACCCCCTTCAATGACTTATACATATTCTGGGTACCAATATGTACATACCATCTCATATGGTGATAAGCATGATGACGTTATTCATGACAGAAAATCAGTATAACCATATGATCATTAAACCACAACACTAAATTCACATCTTGTTTCCTGCCCTAAATGAGATCCCCACCATTTACTTTTGAACACATAACTAGGAATTCGGCACCAGACCATTGTTGCAATTTTACCATATTTAATAAATAAATATCTAGTGTAGATGAACAGAAAACAAAAATCTCTCCTTGGTCTTCAATTCCACAAGCATGTCGGCTTGGACCGACATCAACATCCATTCATCTGAAGCCTCCTTTAACAACTGAGTATATGCCTTTTTTTCTCAATTCATCTCCCACCAATTTCCCTTTTCATAGTGTGTACATCAACTCAATGACAAATATTTTTAGATACTCCATCCATCATCATTTCCTTATAATTAACTCTTGATGTGAGAAAAATGTGTTTCAAACACTTATGATCTGTGAATGTAGACACTTTTTCACAAAAGAGATAATTGATCCAAGTCTTCAGGTAATGGATGACTGTAGGTAGTTCCGATTCATTATTTGGGTAATTCTTATCATGAAATCAAAGATACCGTAATACATAAGCCATGACATGGTCTCCTTTAATGATAACATAGTATAACCCCAATCCCAAAGCATCACAGTACACCACATACCCCTATCCTAGATCTGGAAAAAAACAAGATAGTTGTTGATATAAGGAAAACATACATCTCTAGGAAAGATTTTAGGAATTACTCTATCCATTTTATGGAAGCATTCTTCTTTGACGGAGTTGGCATTGGAAAGGCTAGTCATGAGAAGTAACACACAAAGAGTCAGTGGTATCCAGATATACCAAGAAATCATCATATCTCAGAGACATTATTTAGTGGTTTCCATTAGATATCAGCTTCTATCTTTTCGGGTTCCACTAAATCACCCTTTTATATATAAAATACTCATGAAAAAATAAGTATTGTATCTGAAAATCACACTTTGACTATTTTCATGAAAATAGTGATCTCTTTAGATTCCCAAAACTTTTTCCAAGTGTTTCTCACGTTCTTATGTTGCCTTTGAATACCCCAACATGTTGTCGACAAAAAAAGAAGTTCAGATATCACTTAAATATCGGATTCATCAAATCCATGATGACTTCTGGTGTTTTTGTTAATCCAAAGGGAAAAACTACCCATTCATAGTGGCCATGTCTTCCTCAGAAAGCTATATTTGGAATATCAAACTTCAGAACACACAATTGATGATACACAGATCACATGTCAATCATTGAGAAACGTTGATCATCCATTCATTGGTTGAACATAACATCAATTTGTGGTAGTTGATACCTATTCATTATCATCACCTGAACAGGCTTACAATAATAAATGCACATCCGAAGAGTTGGATCTTCTTTATCCACAAACAAGGTCGGTGTTTCCCATGGCGACATACTTGGACAAATGATAATTTTTCTTTCTAGATCCTCTAACTACATGTTTAATTTCATAAACTCTATGGGTTCCATCCTATAAGTAGGAAGGGAAGTTTGAGTGGTCTCCAGTAGGAGATCAATTTGTAAAATCCACTTCCCTTATAGGTGGTAACACTGAGAATTTCTCAGGAAAGACATCTGGAAATTGATCCACAACAACTCGAAAACTGACATCCTTGATCTCTTCCATGGATTTCAAATTCAACTCATCCAATAGGTAAGATATATTTCACATCATAGTTGCAAAAAGTCTCATTACACATTTATTTACAACTATCTCTCCTCTGAAGTGATGCATGAAGCAATCCTCATTTGTGAAAACGACTGTTCTACTCCAACATTAAATGTGATCCTTGAAAGTTGTTTACCAATCCATACCTTGGATTACATCATAGACATCTATATCTAACACTGAGAAGTCCAACTTCAATTTAGTTCAATCAATATTTATAGAACAATTTCAACACACAAATGCCTTACATCCTCTTTCCCTGAGGGTTGTTTGGAGTTTTATCACAGAAGGAATCATTTAATGTTTTAATCATAGAAAGAAAAAAATAAGAATAAATGAAGGAATGCGATTTCCCAATATAAATCAGCACTTGAATAATGATATAATTCAAAATAATTGCACTCTCATTGTAGATAGTGCAGATTCATCATCCACAGTCATCTACTCATCTCCATACAATTGCTTTGTCGCTACACATTGTTTATTTTTGACTTATTGAGATTTCCCATGTTGAGGATTCAAGGTATTCCGGGAATCACTATGGGTCTCTCTGCATTGTTGATGAAACTGATTTTGTTGGACTCGAATTAGCAAAGCATTTGATTCTTGTGATGCCTGATAAGTGTATCGATAAACTTACTTCGAAGAACTGTGAAAAGAGTTCTTAAGATGTCCCATATTATTTCAATTGTGGCATGCAATTGGTTTTTCCCTACAATCTCACTTGATGTAATGAAAGTAACCAAATTGGTAGCATCTCGCTTGGAACATTGGTCATGGAAGAAGTTTTATTGATTCAGATGTCTGATTATGATTCCTACTCCCCCTTGGAAATAGTTTTCACTCTTTCCCTTCCTCCTTACATTGGGTTTCCACCACTTTAAGAAGGTATCATCATACTTCCACCTCCCACAACTCCCGATATTTCTCACCCTACCCCAAAAAATTTGTTCATCATCTCTGTATAATTAGTAATACAGAGCACTGTAATCTTTGATCAAATCCCATGTATTATCACTGATTCGAATATGTGTTCCATCTAGGATGTACATGACACAACCTCTAGTGAAAATTATACTAAATTCATGAATTTATTCTCATATTTGATGATATAGAGGTTATCTTAATTCAGGATACAAAATTATTTCATCCTTTGGATCTTGAATGTATGATGATAGAATTGTTCATTAATCAACTCTTCAAAATCCTCCCATGTAAGGCCTTGATCTGATTAAGCATGTTGTGCTTGTTCCCACAACTGATGTGAATGATCCTTGAGCATATAACTCTCCAGATTGATATTAACCATCATCAGTGTAATGATGAATTCAATGATATGATTCATCTAGATCAGCCACACATCCACCTTTTTTGGTTTATAATCACCATGGATGATTGGTGGATTCTGCTTCCTTAACTATATGGAATGATTTTTATTCCTTTTATTCTCTATCTAGTCCCCATGTCTATGGCACGAATCACTTAGAATATATTTGGAACTATTTCATGGTTCACATGTGGCTTAGGTTCACCAAAATTCTTCACGGCTTCCTCCAGTTGGTTCCTACAATGCCTACCAGTTTCCATTTTCTAAACAAATAACAAATAATTTAATTCTCATTATCTAGAAATTAATGTATTAGCATTTCCAATTATTTCACGTAAACTATCACAACATTGACTTCCAAAAAAAACTTTTTCAATGTTCAACAATTATTGAGAAATCCTTCTTTCTTTGGAAAATCATCCTACCTTTAAATTACTATAATCATTCCCTTTTTCAAAGTCTTTCATTTTAAAACAAATTCTATATTTTTCAAAAAAAATCACATTTATAAAAAATCACAAATAATTACTCCAATTGGAATATGAAATCCTAATGGGAATTCATTTATGTACATTTCATGTAATGCTGGTCTCATTGGAAAAACCCTTGACAATGAGATTTCAAAATCCTATAAGTGTATCAAAAACAACTATGTACCACAGTCCCTAGTAACTTGATATTCAGTATAAAATGGTTAGATACATCGATTTATGCTATACATTTCAAGTTCCAACAATCCTACTACATTCTATGATTCCACCCCAAGGAATATATAATAAGTATTTTCAACTCTAGGGCCAATAACAATGATGTCTACTTGTTAGTCAATGACCGAACAAGTTGATACCATTTTTAATGACTCACTAATTCTCATTTGCTTGAGATCACAACAATTCATTACACTGACTTAGATGATGTACTCAAGATTCCAAAGGCTAGAAATAAATGCTAAATGGTTTCAATGCATGTGGAGGATTATTCAACCATTAATAATAAAACTATTAACCAAAAACCATAACTGAACACCTCACTATATGATGCATGAATAAAAGAAAGACATCTCAACTAATTTATTCAAATAAAATCCACATCAAAGTATGAAACATGAGAAGAATCAACAAACATCAAAGAAAACAGTGGAATCCAACTAAAGGCTCTATGAAGACTACAAGACTCCATGATCCACGTTCCCCATGCTCCATGATCATAAAATAGACTGAGCATCATGAAGTGGGGATAAGAATGTGTGAAACATTACCTTTCCCCCTATCCTAGAAGATAGCATTTGAAAATTCACCAACGTTACAAATCAGTGGTGTGTATAAAACATAGTAGGATATCCCCATTGGATTCCCTACACATGCTACTAGGATATAAGAGTTATCAAAATTATTATAAAAAAGTTCATACAAAAAAAAAATCAAAACAATTTATGACTAATTATAAACAAGTTCCAAAACTGTTTGCACCAAAAGTGTACAAGTACAATGAAAACCAATTTTCCAGCAATCCAAAATTTCATAAAATTACAAACAAAACATTAAAACCACATAACAATATCCTTTTTGGCATACCTAAACCATTCCATACAACCATACATCCACCCATGCATGCTACTTTATGATAGATACACACTCATGAGCGGTTTCTCATCGATCTAGCAATTCATCATAAGATAATTTTTTCCAATGTTCTATTAACCTTTTGTAAGAGAGAACAAGGACGTATTTCAACCACGCCATGTATATGAAACAAGAACACACAAACACTAAATATTCCCAAAGATCATGTCGAACCAACCCTTTCAATAAAATCACATTTTTATTGAAAACCATTTTTCATTAAAACGATTACAATTCCAACCATTTCAATCAGATTTATTTTTATTTAGACCCCCTTCCCAGTCAAACAATTTAGGTGTTGCATAATATTAAAAATTGCACAATAATTTATCAATATTCAAAAAATATACTGAAAATGATAAATCATCACATTAAAGATTTATTCTTTGTATCAATAATAGAATTAAAAATAAATATTTTACAATGTACTAAATTTTAAACTAATCCAATAAATTCGATAAATATTAAATTAGAGTTATTTTAACTACATCCAAGGTTTTGGTGAAAATCAACAAGGGACAAAGAACGCACAAGAAGCTAGGTTGATTCTCTAAGAATGGACCTAGATCTATTCTCCTAGCAACATCATGACTAAATATTGAATTATTTTTCATCAAAAAATGTAGATATTCCCTTATTGTTGCACATCATACAAATAATGTGGATATGATAAGTAGATCTATTCATATCTAAGAAAATGTGACAAAATGGGAAAGAACGGTGATATACCCCTAGAATTTGATCAAGTTTCCATGAAATGGATAATATCTCATATGTTATAATGAATAAAACAATATATTTCTTTATTTGATGTTGAAAATCATATATTTATTCACATTAGGTGTAGATATAAGAAAACAAGTAGAGAGAAGAAGGATAACTAAGAAAATGAGACCAAAACAATGAAGATCAGGCACTTACCACAAGAATTGGGTTTTAAATAACCAAGGGAAGGCACTATGTTGGATCGAAATTGTGTGGGAAGGGTTCTAGATCCATATGGATAGATAATTATAGAATTTGGGGCGTCTTGTATCCAAAAAGTATAAATTTTAGAAAAAAATGATCACGTTCCGAGAAAATATGACATACTTTTGACCTCTATACACGGTTTGACTAAACAGTTTGGGAAAACCATGCACAGACCATTCCTCCTTCTTATTAGACCTAAAACATCTTCTATGTCCTAAAAATCTACCGTCCCTCCCCATTACAAATTTTATGCAATCAAATATTTTTATGGAAACATCACTTTTTTATAGAAACACCACATTTTTATAGAAACACCCCTTTTTATAGAGACACCCTCGTTTATGGAAACATCATATTTTAGAGAAACAAACTCTTTTATGTATCAAACCCATTAAAATACACACCATTTAAATAAAACACCCTTTTTAAATAAAATGAGGAGTGGGTTACATACCAAAAACCATGGGAACTACACCCTCAAATTTCACGGTAGAGTCTGATTTAGTTTTAGAATACCATTGTTTGATTTTGATAACATTTTAGAATATTTTTAAGGGTTACTCAATGTCCCTAGTGGAGTATTGAAATGTTTTATTTTTCCATGGGAAGTACAATTCATGTGGAGGTCAGTGGGTTTCACTATAATTCTCCATGGGTGGAACATGTAGGATGATACAACACGGTCTTATGTATGCTAGGATGACCTACATGTCATAGAAATGGGATTGGAATATGTAGGTAGAAACATGGAATGAAAAAATTCCATGGACCAAGGCATGGTGGGTGTAAAATTTCTTCAATTTTGGCACTACTCCATAAAGGTATCTATGGTGGTAGTTCAGAGAGAATTCAAATGATGCATAATCTTTACATTCAAATGACTTGAATATCATATTTTTATTTTACTAGAGGCACCATGTAATATTGGGAGTTCACCATGTCTTGGTGAATTATTTTTGAGATTTATCCATATATAAAATGTATAATCTCTCTTAGAATGTATTTTTTGAACCAAATCTAAAACCTACTAAACCCATATAACTCTTCTGATCCTCTAGCCACACTATATGGATTTTAATCCACTTGGACTGAGGATAAATTTCTAGATCTTTTAACGATCACTTTATTCTCTTGAACTGACATAGAGTCATTGGTGATGGTGGTTATCATGGTGTAATCTTAATAAAATTATATTCATTTTAATTTTATTATTTCCAAGTCTTGATTATAGAAACAACATGTGATTATTTTTAAATGGTTCTAGGGATCATTGGTATTGATGATTGATCTGATAGAAAGTTATTGTCTTAGATAACTAATATTCTTGAGGGTGTACATCCTTACCAAATAGAACTTTTGAATAAAGCTGATTCGAATGTTTTTGCATGTTCATGTGTATCCAGGAGAACCTTTTTTTTATGGTTTTCATGTTTTTTTTCATATAGTGTGTGTGTGTGGCCCATGATACCTATCCATTATATATTATGATTATTCCCTCATGTGATATTCCATATTGATTTTGAATTCATGGATAATTATGGTATATACAAGGTGTAAAGGTGATATGTAGATCATAATGGCTTGGTTATCCATTAGATGGGGAGAATGTGCTATTGAGATGTGTTTTGATGATGTTGAATGGACCTGGAGATTGGGAATGGGTATGGAAGCCTTATAGAATAAATCGATATAGAGGATGGGGTATGACATCCATTTGGAATGTATATGGATAGAGTATGGGTTATGAAGGTCTTATGGCCCAAACTAGTAGAGGTAAGGGAATGAAGGTGAAATGACATGACCTGACACTGAGCTAGGGGTGTGATTTCATTGTGTCATGACCTAGAGATTGATTAAATATGGGCCTTTATCTGATTCATATGTTGGAATTTCATCTTGATCTGATTTGTGATGACTTATGAGGCGTTGTTTATAGAAATTAGATGAAATATGTATGATTGAGGCTCATGGAAATATGGTTAGCGCCTTAGCTCCTGATATAGGATCAGCTACATATTTTTTCATTTACAATCCATCATGTAATTCACCATTCTATACATGTGAACTCTATGTTAAGGATGCATTGTTGTTGTTAAACTATGATTATACTCACAATCTGCATGGGAATCTCGATTCATTTATATATTTCATAGTCATCGATCCAAATATGTTAGGGGGCCCTATGTCAATGAGATAAGCATGTAAAGCTTAATGGATGTAGGTGATGTTGGGATAGAATTAGAAATATTTTTGAAACTTTTCTATTTTATCAACTTCGGTTTTTATATATTAGTTGACCTACAATAATATGGGTCTTTTAGTTTATATTATATGGTATGGGTTCCTTTTATTATAACATGATGATATTCTGTCAATTTGTTTTGTGTTGTTATGGTATTTTTATTATAATTTTCTATAATAATGATCATTGGTTACATTTACTAATGGTATAGACTCCCTAAAACAGCATACAGACTATTTCCATTGGTCTAAAGCCTCTTTTGTATGGGGAGGTGCACATGAGGTCATGTAGCACTCTGACTCAAACCCGGTAATTCGGTTCCTTTTTTTACACTAGTTCAAAATATGTCAATTTGGTTTCACTTTTCAATGATAAAGACATATAGTATATTTAAATTTTTTAATTATATAGTAGAATTCCAATATCTTCCGTTATAAAAATTAACCTCCCCTACTCACTTATTCACACATATTGATCCATTTATCTTTACCATTATCTAAAAAATCCCCTCACATGTCTCTTTTACAAATCCTATAGGTCCTGGTATAACCAATGTAACATATTTGGAAGGTTTACTTCATAATTAAATGGTGTTTTTTCAATAAAGAGGTATATTTCTTAACAAAGTGTTTCATGTTTTTTCACTTCCCGACCCAAGATGAAGATCGAGATATAACTACACTAAACCCAACACTATTGTCCTTAGGTGGAGACCAATACTGAAATCATATCTAATTCAGAGATCCTTTTTCTTAAGTACATATATATACACACATAATCATCTCGATGAATATGTCTAGAGGGAATGAGTAAGAGATACACTACAACAAGAAATTAAACAAATAATGTAAAACCTCTAATGTTTATTAGTGTACAATAGTGAAAACAAAAAATAAATGTGAAAAAATAAATAACCAACTAAAAAATATGTCCTGACCTAATAAAAGATCAAATGTAAGCACCTGGGAGATCTTGACTTCTAAATACAAATTTGTGACCACCATATGTGGTCCAAAGTATGACATTTCCCAAAGCTCCTCTAAATTCACCATCGACCTATCCGTCATCTACATGATACACAATGCTAGTGGGAAAAAACCCATGCATGTGTGAGTATATACATACCCAGTTGGATGTAATCAAAGGTGAAGGGGAAGCAGTGAGAGATATAATATGAATATAAATACCATAGATAGTACGAAGTATTAAAGATACATGGAATGATAAAATCTCAACACAAATGAAGATTGAATAACCTTGTCCATTTATAGGGTTTGTAACACAATGATTGGATACAGTACACATCGAGTCCTCTACACCTATATAGGGAGTGTAAACCCATCCAACCATGATAATATTAACACAAAAAACCATGTGGCATACCACTCACATATTTGTCCCTCACAAAAAGAGAGAAACCAAACCCAAAGGTTAGGATACATTGGGTATAAATATATATGATCTGTCAATGAATCCCAAAATTGAGAGTCAGTGGTTTTCCATCTCATAGAGTAGTTCAATTAGAAGAGTATCCAATGATTCCAAAAGTATATTAATGACTCCCAACATCTCATAAATCTTCCCAGAAGTTACCATCCATGTCAAAATGTGCCTTGTCGTTGTGCTTCATAGACGAGCGGCCACAAAATATAATTAGAGGACCCACTCCCTAGTGCATCAGGGGGTTCCACTATGTATGTATCTATAGAGGACCCACACACATGAGGCTAGTGATTCCAATTTAGTGTCATGAGCACCCATGCTCTATGTGATAGGGGTTCCGCTCAGTAGTTTGATGTAGAGGACTCATGCCCCAATTGATGGGTGGGTTACATTGTACTAGTCGATGATCTATGCCATGGTGTGAAAGGGGGTTCCACTCTAGTCCACGTGGACCCTCACCCTATTCAATAAGGGGGTTCCACTAGGAAGGTAGATGTAGAGGACTTGGTCCCATGCTGATGTGGAGTTCTACTATAGTGGTCGAGGACCATTCCCCGGTGTGATAGGGGGTTCTACTAATGTCAATGAGGACCAACTCCTATATTGTTGTGGGTTCCACTCAGAATCATCCTCTAGTTATCATTCCTGATCACCTTTATCATCAGGAATAACTTTCGTAAAAGTCATTCCCATAATATTTGAAATCAAATCTATAAATCCACAACAGAGGGTACCATCATGTTCTAAGAAAAAAACACTAAGGATAGGCTACCAACGGGACAAAATCTAAGTTCAAACGTAGGATATATGGAACCTTGATGTTTCTTAAAAAGGAACTAATGGGGTAAAAGACATGTGAGGGGACCCACAGAGCATGTGGTCCCACTACACTACATATCCATATCCCTAGAGGTACATGGATCCCAACCCATGTAAGAGTATTTTCCATGCTTGTGGAATACATAGTGGGTTCTAGCTATCTGGGATCAGGATCTATCCTTCTGGTTATGTCAGTGTACATAACCTTGTGTCTGTGTACTATGGTATATGGTGTTTCCTTCAAATTGGGTGTTGTCTGTGTGATCTGTTCATATCAAGGTACTTTTATAAATAGCCATGTATCTTGTCATGTACTCTGATATGGAGTCTTTCCTATGGGGTCCATTACAAGGATCGTCTAATAGGGGATGAGGTACATGGTCTCTAGGAGGGTTACAGATCAATATATCCTTAGGATTTCCAAAAACCCAAGTTGTCAGAGCCAAGGGGATACATTAAATGTGCTCATTCTATTATATGGAATGTAGTTATAATTTTCATATAAATTAGGATCCACAAACCTTGCCTCAATTAAAGCCGTTTAGATGCAGATCCAACCTCAAAACAGCCCTAGATCAACTAATTTAGAAGTGGACCATGGTTTTCAATCATCAGTCTCCAAATTTCAAATTCCTTCTCCCTTTGTGGGTTTCATCCTTCTACCTATGTATACTACACCTTCAAAATTTTATATCAGGATCTTAAATAGTCAAAAATATAATATGATCCTTGAAAATATTCCAAATTTAGCATTATTTCATCAATACAAACCGTTATCATCATTTTGTCAAGGTCCTGGGGGTCCAATCGGGCTCGATATAGGCTAGAAACATCAAACCAAGACTACAGATTCCAACTGGTGAAGAACAAAAACAAAATGAAAAAAATCATAAAAATGGAGTTTAAAGGATTGATTCAAATATTTATTATCCAATCTATTAAGAACGAGGAAACTAGGGTTAGGAAAAAATGGAAATAATCAAATTTATCTTGTATGCAGGATTATTCCATGTCTATAATTATTACAGATCCATGTAAGGGATCGATATCCTTGATGTCCATCTCTCCCTGTCAATGAAATGTTTGGGTTCATGCACATGTCTCCATAGTTATAACATCTGCAAGACATCGTGCACCATCTCCATATTGGGTGTAGGGCTAGATGGTAACCAACCACACTGACCATATTTATGATATAGATAGCCCAATGTACCTCTACGATAGCTTTACTCAAGGATCAGACCTCCTCAATCCTTGTCATGGGGAGACTCTCAAGAAAATCAAGTCTTCCTACTCAAACATGAAGGGCCTATAGTGGTGATCTATTTAAGATATATGACTATTATGGGCTATCCTAACCCACTCACGGATGACCTGAACTTTCTATTTCATCACATGCACCATCTCTAGGACCAAAAGCGATATCTCACTGATCTCTATCCAGTATAAGGGTGACATATAGAATCTTACTTATAGGGCCTCAAAATGTTATATGTATATGTTTGAGTGGTAGGTGTTGTTGTATGAAAACTCTACCAATGGAAAGTGATCCTCCAAGCTCTGGTCGAAGTTATACCTGAAATCCCTCAGCATATTCTCCAACACCGAGATAGTGTGTGTAGTCTGCACATCGGTCGGGGGGTGAAAGGTTGTAATCATCTTCATTTGGGTCTGGAATGCCTCATGCAGGACTCTCCACAAATGTGGAATAAACCATGCATCATGATCAAAGAAAAGTATAGAGGGAACCCCAAAAAATCAAAAGATCTCACATATGTACAACTTCACCAAAACTCCACACAGAACCTCACTCCCTGATATCAAGGATTTGAACTAACTTCTTGAGTTCATCACATATCAACCAGATGGTGGCATGTCCCTTCACTATGGGTGAAATCCTTGTCACAAAGGCCATATATATGCTATCCCACTACCACTTCGGGGTCTTAAGGGGATGAAAAAAACATGCAGGAACATGGTATTAATCATTCACATACTAATAAGTGAGGCACAAGGAGAAAAAATTTGTTAAGAATTGTCTCATTCCAGATTAAAAAATGGATATTTTTGTTCTCTGTACATCATCCCTAAACCAGGATGTATAGGCAGGGGGAGTGCATAGATCACACATAATTAATGGAACCATCCTTTGTCCCTGTAACAAGATGAAATGATTCCCTCCATAATATCAGTTTGTTGAGTCCCATGTAGATATCTAATCAATTAAGACCTTGCAGTCATTGTATCCCAGCTGGGAAACTCTCACACATTCAATAAGTGTATTTGTCAATACCATCAATTGTAGAAAATTTGTACAATCCTCCTCTACCAAGTTCAGCTGCATGGAGGCCAACTACCCTTAGGCCTATTTCTCTATGTGATCCTAGGACATCCTGCTAAGGGTATCTTCTATCATTTTCCCTTCCCTGGAGTATGTTCTGTAACAAATTCAAATTGATGTGGGAACTCCAACCAATGTAATTATATTAGGTTCAATTACCTCTATGTGAAGACATCCTTAATACTCTGATGGTCTGAGTAAAACAAAAAGTTATCCCCTAGAAGATAGTTCCTCCACATCCATAGGGTAAATACTACCACATACAACTTTAGTTCTAGAGTCACGTATTTTTACTTGTGGGGTCTCAACTGACTTGACCCATATGTGATAACTAACTATCGTTACCTCAATATGCAGTTGAACCCATCTCCTAGGGAATCACAATACACTACATACTCCATGCCCTACTTTGGTAGTGTCAACATAAGAAGACTCATCGTCCTCAGTCTCCAATCATAAAATTCTCTATGGAACATCTCAGTCTAGGTAAATGAATTTCTTTTTTATGTCAGGGCAGTCAAATGGGTTGCAATTGTACAAAATTATTCAACAAACCACATGTAGAAACCCGCTAAACTAATAAAGATCATCACCTATGAGACACAATTTGGTGGATCCCAAAAATATTAATATGTTGATAATAGCTAGTTCCATGGCTAAACCATGCTCAGAAATTATATTCCCCATAATTTGAACCTCATGAATCGAGATTTGGAACTTCAAGAGGTTCTCATAAATCTGGTACTCAAGAAGAAATTATAGAACCATCCTCAATTTATCTACAAGTTCGTACATTGAGGAAGAGTATATGAGTATTTTGTCCTTGAAAATGACAAAACACCGGTCCATGTATGGCTGAAAAACTGGGTTCATCAAATACATAAACATGTCAAGGTAATTCATCACTCCAATGAGAATCATTAAGGACTAATAGTATCTATAGAAAAATCATAATGACAGATTTGGAATATCATAATCATGAACCCTCAACTGGTGGTATCCAAACCAGAGATCGATAATTGAGAACCATCTCACACCTCAAAACTATCCATAAATGTGTTTAATCATTGTAAATTGGTACTTATTCTACATCTTATCCCGGTTTAGGAGATGGTAATCTATGAAAAGTGATAAACTATTTTATGTCATTTTAACGAACAACACTAGATCTTCCTAGGGGGTTACACTTTGTCTAATTAAACCCTTCTCTAAAAGGTCCTTCATCTTAAACCATAGATCCAATAACTCATTAGGTGACATCTAATAGTCCACATAATATATCATAGTGGTATTGAGATGCATGTTTATTAAAAACTCCATCTCCCACATTGGATGTTGTCTCAGAATGTCCTCAAGGAATATGTCCATATAATTCTCCATGACAGGATATATCTAGGTTCCTAGATATTTTTCTACACCAAGGGATATACTCATAAACTAATGGGTGATGGGATGTATCCTCATACTTTTAGAACCCACTTGATCTACCACGAGATATCTCTCACTAGAAAAGGACAAACTCGTCCCGCCAATGTGTGGGAATCTAACTCATATGCAGTGAAAATAAAACTCAACTTATACCATAGAAAACCAACCCATACCCAAAATTTTTAATAGGGTTACATCCTGATGACCAAAAGGTCACACATAACATCTATCCACTGATTGATATCTCGCATTTTTGTTAGATGAATGGCACAAAATAAATGTTCACAATATAAACCACAAGATAAAGATCATGGTCTTGAGCCTCAACTAGGAGTTCAATCTCTCAACCCATGAGTATAGAGATGAAGTAATTATTCAAAACTATATCTATTAATACTAAATCAATATTAGAAAACATAGATATTGTACCTATAATCCTTTCAGGAGTTGCGAGGTCAAAAGCCTCCAAAGCCTTCAGTTTTCCGCAGCTCTAGCTTCCACCTCCCTGAGCTGGACATAGGCCCACTCATAGTGGTGGGGAAGAATATAATAGTGTTACAAACCACCCATAGATCCCCCTTTTCAATTATAGCTCCACCTTCCTAGATACCACATTTTCCATTTTAGGGAGATCCTGGATCATAGCGTTGCCTCTTCCATGGCGGCCTTTTAGTTATCTGTCTATGATGCTCAGTGTGTGTGGTCAGGAATTATTATGTTATGTGACGCTACAATCATAATAAAATCACATCCCCACTCCATTTAAACCTATTTATCCAATCATCCCAGAACCACATGGATGAGTCTAATACTAGGAGGTCTCCTATGACACGATCCAGGTACATGGTGTGTGCAAGATGCTGCAGACAACATTGCCCTATGATCCCCACTTCCTGTTCCATCTATCTGAAATCCATCTAAAAAAATCTATCTATCATTAATTCATGCTCCATCACCCAGTCATAGGTTGGGATGCACAAGGGAAATACACCAGATTGGATCTCTTTGTAGAGTCACTGATCAAACATTCATCCTCCTAAGCAACTATCTCAAATCATGTCAATTGATTTCCGTGTAAGTTCTACGAACCACACTGAGTACTCAACCACATTCATCCATCCCTAAAGCTACTCTAGAATCTATTGAATATGAACTAATCTTAAGAAAAATGGGTATTATTCCTCATGGAACAGCTACTATAACTCAGGCCATGATTATATTGACTCATCATCCATTTCCATAAAATGCCTTCACCTGTAACCAACTGCTCTATGAAAAAGTGTATATACTAGGGAAACCACATGATCTGTTAGGTTCCAAACAAGCTTGATGATATAGACAACCAACTCTAGCTAATCCTCTACTGCCTAAAGCTCTGGTGTGTTGGGGAACCTCAAAGGCCTCTAGCTCTGGCACTGATGGAGTGTGATAATCCTACATATGTCCCCAGCCTTCTCTACAGGAATGATCTACTACTTGATAGGTGGAGTAACTACTACCTATCCTCTTTGTATAACGGGGTCCGGAGATAGACCCTGATCATAGGCCCCTCTACTCATTGAATCATCCTCATTATTTTGAGTTGGTATCTTAGAATGGCTATTATCACAAAGGAATCCTAATATTTATCAACATGTACCATAGTCATATGAACATATATATATATATATTATAAAAATTTGGATCTGACCCCCAAAGGATAGACAATGATTTAATGATATATTATTCATGAACCATTAAACCCTAATACCAATTTCTCGGTATGTCGAGTTGAAAAATAGGTATTCCAGGTATTGGTGAATAGATATGTTGGTCATCCACACCATTGTTGGATTCCCTAGCCTGATAGTCACAATCATGATACATCAAAATTGTATGTCAAAAACCAAAAAATTCCAATAAAGGGATTATGATAAAAAACCTAAGGAATGAACTGCTGTGTTGCCAATGAACAAACCCACAATAGGGATCAAGCCGCAAATACCCCAATCATGCCTCTATAGGAAAAGGGTTGAAACTATCAATGAAGGAATATTTATTATAGTGAGGCCTTCTCCTAAGCACATGTACCTATATACATAGTCACATCAATGAATTAGTATGGAGGGAAAAAGAAAAATATTTAACACAGTATTAAAGTAAACCAATCGTGGATAACTTATAGTGTGTAAAAGAGTATAATATTGCTAAATTAAAGGTAATGGGGACCAAATACATGTCCACCCAGAAAATTTATTCCAAACTGCCAAATATTTTACTTCTAAGAGAGCCCAGCACCAAAATCCAAAGATGCAACCACCATACATTATCCAAATTACCAAGTATCCTTAAGATCCTTTAAAGTCACCAGTAAATTGTCTCTTGTATTCATAACACATGACACTTGTGGGAAACATCCATGCATGGGTTATTATATTCCTCGAAGTAAGACAACCTAAAATCTAAAGGTGGAGCATTAAGAGATAAAATAGGAATAGAAAGATAGTATATAGTACATAGCATGCAATGTACATTGAAAGAGAACATCTCAACCCAAACCAAGAGAGAAAAGCCTAATCCAAGCATAGGGGGCCCAACAAGATGATTAGATGAAGTACACATTGAGCCTTCACCACCCATAGTGGATGAGAAGACACATCTAACCATGAGAATATAAACATGGAAATATTGTGTCATACCCATCTCATCTTCTCCTCTCATATAATGAGGAAAGAAAATCCAATGTTATGGCTACAGAAGGTGTAAATATATATTCTCAATCAACAAATCCCAAACGAGAGAGTAATGGAATCACTTAACACCCCACGAATTTATGTGAAGGATTATATTTAATTTCTTCAATGTCTTGTCTTGTACGTAACATCATGATTAGCATGTGCTATATGCCACACCGTATTAGCCCATAATATTTGCAACCCTATTCTTGGTTTGTTTTACACACAATTTCATGTTGTTTTGATAGGATTTATTTCATGAAACATTGAGTTTATATTTTTTTAGATGTTTGAATTGTGTTATATGAAACACCAAAGTATGCTTTCACAACACACAACATTTACATGGTTTGTGTTATACGTAAGATGGACCTTCCTCGACATCTTGCATTTTTTGTAATACCGAGTTTAACTAAACAATTATATATTATTAAAATATTAAATAAACTCGATATTATTTATATTATTAACCACATTTTGAATTTTATATAACACATTATATGAGAACAAAATCAATTTTTCTTATAAAAGATGCATTTTTTTAAAAAATGTCTTTTAATTGCCTTTTGATGGGGCACCCATTTTAAATCTAGTTTTTGACACTTTTATAAGTTCAATTTGAAAAATTACAATTCTTCTTTTAAATTAGGATATAAAATTTACATTGGATAAATTTTTTATATTTTTCTTGATAACATTCATATATTGATAAATAGTAAAAATATGTTAAATTTTAATTAAAAATATCATTTTTCTTTGAGATAATTTATATTGTTAAATTATAATGTAAAATAGTTTTAATGTATAAATAGAATATATTTTTACCATTTAATATAATGTATATATTTATCATTAATATTACATTTAATTCATAAGAAAAAACAATTCAATCTTTTTCAATTTTTTAACTTTTAAAAACTATTTTCTCAACAAGGGGATGAATTTTAAATAAATTACTACAACTTCTGTGTTTTTAATATTCAAAAATCATTAAATATTTGGAATTAGTAAGTAAAAATTATTTTTATAGGCTTTGTTTTTTGTCATTATGAATACTAACATTGGTAATTATTTTATTTCCATAGTTAATGGTAAATCATGTAATTAATGGTAAAAATAATATTATAAAATTACCCTATCACCATCCAAAATTGTATTCTATGAATAAATGTAGACTCATATCACCTAATGGTCTTAATAGATTCATTTCTGAGACTTTTTTTCATGAAAATGATGTAATTAATGTTAAAAACAATGAAAGTGACTACATGTCACTCTCTTATATCTTATATGTGTAATAAATTTAATTTAGTGATAAAATTCATCAAAATTAGAAATTAAGTAGTAAATAGTAATATAATTTAATTTTTTATATCAGAAAAATTTATTTAAAATTTTTTAGATTAATTAATTATCATTAATGATGACACAATTGTGATGTAAAAATTATTTTATTAATAGAAATATCAAATAAATTCTTTCAAAAATATTAAAATAAATATAATATGAATTAATTGAAGTGCTCCATGAATTTTATTGGTGAATATGACATGTTAGGAGTTTATAAATATTTTTTTCAATTTATCTTTTTTTGGGAGTTTATTTAAATTCAAATAAATTAATATTGTAAAAATTGACATTAATGATATTTTATAAAAATAACATTTTTTTAAATTATTTAAAAACCATAAAAAATATTAAAAAACTACACAGTGATAATTATAAGGTCTAAAATGTAATATATGATCAATTTATTGGTAAATAACACCACATAAATAAATATTCATTACCATTAGATATTTATAATGTTATTAAAAAAATAAAAATTAATAGAACAACAAAGTGTCAATTAAAAGTATATGGTTTAAATTAAAAAAAATAATTTGTAAAAAAATTATTGGACGATGAGATTAAAAACCTATCTCATATCATCAATGAATTTGGGACTCATATTATGTTTTTGGGTAGGGATTTATTTTATTATAAATTAATAATTTTGAGAGTTTCCTAAAGTGCACCTCCTCCGACTGCTCATCACATCATTTTGAACCATAAATCATAGACAAACTCTGACCATTTCTCTTATAAACTTCCATAATTACATTCTAGAGGTGTTGGTAATCTCACAATACCAACTCTAGGGGCCTAAGAGAATGTTTAAATGAGACGCGTCGAGGAAGAGGTAATCTCTTCTACCAATTCTCGCAAATTTATTTCATCTTATACTTCTTCTTATTTAGTTTTTTCATTATAATGTAATAAAATAATTATCACTCATATAATGATATGTTATTATAAATATGAAACAACCCTATTTCACTTTCTATCTATCCAACGAAGAATGAAATCACCACCCGTGCATACGTACGGATTATCATCTCCACACCGTGGTGTAATCTATTTTTCACCACCACCTTATATGGATGCTTATAATAGTTCAAATAATAACTACATATGATTATTATAACATGATACTAATTCTGATATATTATACACCATCCACATCAATACAGTTCAACAATTATGGGAATGATATTGTTGTGTGTGTGTACGTGTGGCTTACTAGCTCTATGATGTGATGAGATTAATTCTACATAATAACAATTCAACAATGATTATAAAGTATATATAATAAATAATCATGAAATATATGACATAATAATAATATTTGATTTATGTCTATATATTTTTGTGTCATTTACATACATCCATTCTATTTAATAAGGAAACAAAAATAGCGTTCATGCGTACGTATGACCTACAATCTACATGAATGGTGTATTACATTCCATTTACCGGTCTATTACTTATATTTATATACTGAATATATATGATATATAAATAATATTTTAGATTCTGGTAGTATTTGAATCTTTATATAGGTAACAATATCAAAAATAACAAGTCCAAAACATGTACGATAAATAAAACGGTTATTACACAATACGTTGCTTTAACATAGAATTGAAAAAATAAACAGGTAATATAAAGTCATAAGAAAATCATATATGATATAATAAATATTATTATGGTTCGGTTAAAAGTTAATAATATGTTTAAACCCCTTATACAGTAGGTTTAGATACATACGAATCATATCGGACCTAAGGTAAGTGATTATTTTGTAGTCTCATTCTTATTTGAGATTGTTTATACATAAGTATTTTATGGGTTTATATTTATCATTTATGTCCATGATTTATAAAAAAAATTCAGAAAATGTTTACTATTCTTTTATTTATGATTATATTAATTGTTACCGTTTGTTGAATTTTACCACAATGTATTAAAGTAATCTTTCTTTTTTTACCATAAGAGGTACTTTTTTATTTTTCTAATAAATGTACAAGGAGAATGTTCTTTTATAACTTTTACAGAATGAACCGATTTGTATGTATTCTTAACACCTTATTTCCATGAATCACCCTCTATAATATTTATTTCTTATTTTTAAATAAATTCATTTCATTTAAAATTTCAGGGAATTTTTAGAAAAGAAATCATTTTTTAAGAAGAAATGATATTTTCCTCAAGACCTGATTTAAAGTGTTTTATCTAAATTAATTTTCCATATAAGATGAAATAGGGTTATTATTATATCCCTATTATTTATTTATTTTTATTGATTTTGTGAGGGAATTATGTTTATGATTTCTTTTCATCTTATATGGATGTGTTATGAGGACATGATATTTAAGAATACCATTTTATTTCATGGGTTACGCAATGATGAATAATTTATGTTTTTGTGCCAAATGTAATAATGATTTTGATATGAGATGGGGGGACCATATCTCCTTTCAATACATTGGGTAAAGATTTATATATCATGAGATAGAAATTACTAGAATGCTTGGTAAATATGCTTCAGTAATACATCGATGGAACAGTAATTAAACCCGATCCAGTAATAGACTTTGTCCACTGTGATTGTCTGGGAAAAAATTCCCCTACTACGATGGAAATCCTATTATGTTCTTAATGGTTTTCCATAATTCCAATTTTTATTCCAATGATATTTTATCATGATTAATTTTCCATTATGATATATGCATTACGTACTGCCAATATTTAAGTCATTGCACATGATTTTGATGTTTAGACATCATTTTCATGTTTTTATGTTAAAATATTTATGGTTTGATTTATGTTCTCCATTTTTAACCTTACTGATAATTTGAGCTCAACCTTTTTATGTTTTTCCATGATATAAATAATGGTTTTATGTAGGAAAACAAAATTGGATGATCATTATGGAAGATGTTGAAACTATTTCACCATGATTAGAAGATTATGGTCTGAGTTTCCAAAGACACTAAACTAATACAGTCATTAGACACCTGTTTTTGTCATATTTGAATTATACCTTAAATGTAATTTAATTTCCATATACATCAACATTGGGTCTCTATAGTTGGAATCAGAGCAATGATTTAGTAAAACATTGGAAACTAGGATGTGAAAATTTTAGTGAGATCCCTAGAGATATTTCTACGATAAGTCTAGGGATGAAACAATGGTTAAGTCTAACTATAGGTTATAGTCCAAGAATTTTTCTAACAGTCATGAATAACCTAATATTAAACCTATGTTTTTAGATATTGAAAGTACCCCCCCTGATTATGTTTTTTTCTAAGTATGATTTTCTCCTCTCACAATATACTTTTTGGGTTTTAGAAAATGGATGGAAATAGGTGGATTCATGTTAATTAAGAATATGATAAATAATGTAATGATATTATTTTTGGGAAACATAATGAAATAGGAGTTGAAATGAGAAGCTTGACTATTATCCCTAATCATAAATCTCATTATTTGATCAGTAATCTCAACATTGGTGAGTTTCCTGAAGCAGCTAATAAGAGAACGATGGAGGTTCATTATGATAATAGAGGAAAGAAAGTTCAATTTTCCTCATGTAAATCATGAGGTATGTTACATCAAGGAGAATGTCTCAAAGGAACTGGATGATTCTATGGGTGTAGAAAATAAGGACACAAATCTAGTAATTTCAATGGAAAAGGTTTTGTAATCATAATGGACAAGGACAATGGTATTACTAAGACATACACAATGGTTAAATGTTTTAAAAGTGGTATGTACGAGCATTATGAAAATAGATTCCCTAAGGGAAAATATAATGAAGATAACCAGAATGGTCATATGGGTATTATTTTTTTTGATGACAATGAATAGGATACAAATGATATATGAGATGAAAGAATTGTTAAGGAATAAAATGATGAAGCTCAGTCAATTGTTTAAGAAGGTATTGTAATGATTGCATGTTTATCAAAACTATTGTTGGATAATTAATTAAATGGTACTATAGAATGAAGAAAAATCTAAGGATTATTAAACTATTGTTTTTCCTTAAGTATTTGAATGTATATTTTGAATGTTACCAGAAACCAAGAATGGTTATTCTGATATTTTTGGAAGGAACATGATATGCGCATAATGAAGGGATATGAAGATAATGAGATATTTGATAGTATTAATGATCTCATGAGAAATATAAGGAAAAATATATATCATGGTTGGAGTATATATAATTTTTGTGAATTTTTTATGGAGAAAGAGTAAAATTTTGACAGCATTCATATTTTCCCTAAGGTTCTAGGATAATTTATGTTTTAAGATAATACACGATTAAGGTATTAACATGTTTATAATGTGACCAACCAGATAAATATTTTGATATATGAGGGATAAATGATGGAATTCACATTCTTGTTATATGACCTTTCTGGTAATTGTTTTCTGGGTACTGTGATATTGGAAAGATGTATTTTGGATAAGCCTAAAGGTTGTAATGGATTAAGATGGACAACATATATTATTGTTTACGGTTAGAACTTTTTTTGATATTATTTCTTGAATGTTATAATAGTATAGTTTTATAAAAAGGAAAACCTAAATGATGTGAGACAACTTATCGTGTCATACAAGGCTAATGGAATAGAACCAACAATCAATGTGTTACCGGTCCTTATTTCCTTCCACTGGCCTACAGGATGTCCTTGTTTAGTTGAAATTAGTTTTTTATTTTATTATTTGGTATGGTAGATGAAGTATAAGTCCATTTTCTGAACCATAAACTATTAATCTCGCTATATATTGACTTATGTATATTTGATTTTCTATTATAACCTTTTTTTGGAGACAGATGGAATGACCAATAATTCAGTCAGATGATCTACAAACACTTCAAGAATGAAAAATTCATCTTTATTTCATTGAATTAGAGATGAAGCGGAAATTGTTCAAGGCACGACCAATGAATATATTGTACTAAAATAGAGTAAGTATTTATTATTATATTCTTAATATTTTGTAAGAGGTTCTTGAAACAAAAAATTTTATCCTAGTACCTTCTAATCTGATTAATCAGATGGTCCATTAAATCATGGAAAATTTATGGCTTTCTGGAAGTTAACTTTCTCCTAACTTTATTATCTATCAGTATCCATTAGAACATGATGGTTAGATTTATCTTCTATATCCATGTTTTCACTTCACACCTATGTTCTCCTATGTGGAAACCCAGTAATGAGTTACTTAAGGTAATCATTGAATTTCTAAATTTCCTTTTTAAAATCATTTCATAGTATCCCTTTTTACGATTTGGTTTTCCAAGAAATAAACATTCATGTAGAAAACTTCTTATAACCCCATAAAATTTCAAAAACAAAATTCATTTTAAGGGGGGTATAATGTAACACCTTTAAAATTTATGAGATGTATTATCTTTAATTTTATCAATTTCTAGGGTTGTATACAACAATGAGATTTGCTTGTGCGATACATGACACCGTATTAGCTTGAAGTATACGCAACACTATTCTTAGTTAGTTTTACACACAATTTCAATTTTTTTGAAAGGATTTATTTCACGCGAAATTGAGTCTAGATTTTTTTTGATGTTGTGATTATGTTATATAAAACACTAAAGGAAGCTTGCACTACATGCAACACTGACTTGGCTTGCGTTACACGCAAGAGAGACCTTCCTTGATAGCTTCCACTAGATGTAAATATGATTTTAATTAATCAATGATATATTATTAACATATTATATAAAACAGACATTAAGAATTGTTTTAACAAAATTTTTAATTTTATATAAGACATGATATGAGAACAAAATCAAATTTTCAGATGAAAGAAGTATTTTTTTAAAAAATTCAATTTTACCTCCTTTTGAGGGTTAACCCATATCAAATATACTTCTTGAAACATTTAGAAGTTCAATTTGAAAAAATAAACTTATTCATTGTAATTGGGATATAAAAATTTACATTGGATAAATTTTTTATATTTTTCTTATATCTTTCATATTTTTATGAATAGTAAAAATACGCTAAATTTTAATTTAAAAAAACTTTTTCCATCGAGATAATTTATAATGTTATATGATCATGTTTAATGGTTTTAAATTATAAATAGAATATATTTTTCGAATTTATTTTAAATTTTATCATTATATTTAATTTTACATTTAATTCATAGGTAAAAACATTTCAATATTTTGCAATGTTTTAACTTTTAAAGCTTGTTTTCTCAACAATGGGATTAATTTTAAATTAATTACTGCACCTTCAACGTTTTGAAGTTGTAAAATTGGATTCCAGATTTGGAATTTGTACGTTCAAATTATGTTGATAGACTAATTTTATTATTGGGCATTATGAATATTAATTTTGATAATTATTTTATTACCATAGTTAAAGTTAAATCAGGTAATTGAGGGTAAAAATAATATTATAAAATTACGCTACCACCTACCAAAATTCTATTTGAAGAATAAAAGTCGACCCATATAACCTAAGGGTCGTAATAGATTCATTTAATGGACTTTTGTTCATGAAAATTATGTAATTATTATTAAAACCAAAGAAAGTGACAACGTGCTACTCTCTTATATCTTGTAAGTGTAGTAATTTTAATTTAGTGATAAACAGTATAAAATTGAGAAATTAAATATTAAAAAGGAATCTAATTAAATTTTATTAATTTTATTATTTTATTTAGAATTTTGAGATATTAATTAATTATCATTAATGATGAAACAATAGTTATGTAAAAAGTATTTTGTTAATAGAAATATCAAGTATATGGTTTTAAACAAATTATAATATTTATCATATTAATTAATTAATGTTATCCATGAATTTTATTGGTGACTATGAAATGTTTGGAGGGTATTAAATATTTTTATTCTAATTTAGATTTTTTGGGGATTTTATTTAAAGTCAAATAAAGTAATAGTGTTAAAATTTACACTACTGATACTTTATAAAAATATCATTTTATTAAATTATTTAAAAATTAAAATTAAAATTTAAAAATTACCAAGTGATTATTATATGGACAAAGAGTTTATAAATTATCTAATTATGGGCAATTAACATGACATATGTAAATATTCATTACCATTAAATATTTATAATGTTTTTACCAAAATTAATAATTAATAGAATAAATAAGTGTCAACTAAAATTATATGGTTTAAAATGAAAAAATAAGTTTTCTAATATTTATTGGTCAAGGATATTACATCCTTATATCATCGAATATTATAATTTGGGACACTTTGGTGGTTTTCCGGTAGGGTTTGATTTTATTATAAATTAATTTTTTTGAGATTTTCTTTATGTACCTGTATGCTCTATAATAAAATGGCACCTCCTCCCTCTATTATTCACTCCATTTTGAACCTCAATGTTCATCCAAACTCTGCCCATTTTCTTATCAACTTACCAAATAACATTCTAGAGGTTTTGGTCTTCTCGATGAAGAGGTAATCTCTTTTACCGATTATTTCAAATTTATTTCTTTTATACTTAATATTCGTTAGTTTTTTCATTATAAATTAATAACATCAGTCTCACACATATAAATATATATTATTATAAATATGAAACAACCCTTTTTCACCCTCTATCAATCCTATGAAAAAATAAATCGCTTCCCATGCATATGTACGGATTACCGTCTCCATGTTGTGGAGTA
The DNA here is from genome assembly GCA_963277665.1 of Viscum album. NCBI lineage: Eukaryota > Viridiplantae > Streptophyta > Magnoliopsida > Santalales > Viscaceae > Viscum > Viscum album. The sequence goes on from OY728121.1 coordinate 1,794,207,613, forward strand.
ATTGTTTTTCACCACCACATTACTAGGATGGGTATAATGGTGGAAATAATAACTATATATTATTATTATAACACGATAATAATTTTGAGATATTATACACCATAAAATTCAATACCGTTCAAAAATTATGGAAAAAATATTGTCTCTTGTGTGTACTTACGGCTTACTATCTCCACGATGCTGTAAGATTCATTCTCCAGGATAACCCTTCAATAATTATTATAATGTATATATAAAAATTAATCATGAATTATGTGAAATATTAATTCAATTTTATTTTTATATATATAAATTTTATATTTAATTACTTCTATTCAATTTAATAAGGAAATGAAAATAGTGTTCATGCATACGTACGGCATACCATCTCCATGAACGATGTATTCCATTACATTTATCGATCTATTATATATATCTATATACTGAATATATATTATATATAAATGATGTTCTAAATTATGGATGTATTTAAATCATGATCGAAGTAACAATATCAAGAATAACATGTCCAAAACACGTACGATAAATAAAATGATTATTACCCAAAACGTTTCTTTAACATGGAATTGACAAATGAACGGGTTTTATAATGTATTAAATGAATAATATATGATATCATAAATATTATTATGGTTATGTTAGATGTTAATAATATGTTTAAAATTCATATACATGAGGTTCAGATACATACAATGCATATCTGACCAAAGGAAAGGGATAATTTTGCAATCTCATTCTTATCTGAGATTGTTTATACGTAAGTATTTTTCAGGATATATTTATCATCCATGTACATATTTCATAAAAATGTCTTCATAAAATGTTTATTATTCTTATATGTATTTATAATGTCATTTTTACCCATTTCTACTTTTACCACATGGTATGGAAGGCATCATTCTTTTTTTACCATACGACTAATTTTTTAACTTTTTCGGTAAAAGTACAAGGAAATTGTTCTTTTTTAACTTCTACGGCATGAACAGATTTTTATGTCTTCCTAATGCCTTATTTCAATAGAAGAACCATCTATAATATTTCATTTTTATTTTCAATTAACTTATTTTCATTTAAAATTTCATGACATTTTGTGAAAATAAAATAATTTTTAAGAAGAATTTATATTTACCTCAAGAACTGAGTTCAAGTGTTTTATCAAAATTATTTTTCCATCCATGATGAAATAGGATTATTTTTATATTCCTATTATTTCATTGTTTTTAATTATTTTATGATGGAATTATATTTATGATTTCCATTCTTCTTATATGGATTATGTTATGAAGACATGATGTTTAAGAATCCAATTTTATTTCATGGGTTATGCTATGATGAATGATTTATGTTTTTGAGTTAGATGTAAGAATGATTTTGATATGAGATGGGTGGGACCAATATATCTCTACAATGCATTAGGTAAAGATTTATATCTCCTGATATATACATGACTATAACGGCAGGTAAATCTAGTTCAGCAATACATGGCTGGAATGACAAGTAAACCCGGTCCTATAATGGAATTTATCTACTATGATGGTCTTGAAAAAAAATACATTGCTACTATAGAAATAATATTATGAGCTTAATGGTTTTCCGCAATTCCTTGTTTTATTCCCATGATATTTTATCATGATTAATGTTCCTTTATTATCCATGCCTTACATACAACCAATATTTATGTCATAGATAATGATTTTGATGTTTAAACATTATGTTTATGTTTTTACATTCAAATGATTATGGTTTGTTTTATATTCTCAATGATTACCCTTACTGAGCATTTCAGTTCATCGTTTTTATGTTTTCTTTTTCCCTGGGACATAAAAAATGGTTTTAGGTTGGAAAACAAAAGGGGATGATCTTTATGAGAGATGTTGAAGATATATCACCATGATTATAAGATTATGCTCTGAGTTTCCAAATACACTAAAATAATATGGTCTTTAAGCATATTTTTTGTCATATATTATGTCTTCCAAAATAGTAATGTAATTTCCATGTACTTCAAGCATGGGTCTCTATAATATTTATCTCACATCTCATCCTAAATAGATGAGTAACCAACAGTTCCAATAGTCCATCAATGATGCCTAGCATCTCACACGTCTTCCCAAAAATAATCATCCAAGTTAAAGAATGCTTAGTCACTATATTTCACAATTGAGGTGGAATACTCCAAGTTGATAAACAATTACCTAGTTCATCAGGGGGATCCACTCGATAAGTATCCATAGTGGAACTGATCCTGTGCTGCTGGGGGTTCCACTAAAATTTAATGAGGACGGGTGAAATATGTGATAGGGTGGTTCCACTCGATAGGATGATATAGAGGACATGCATCCATGGTGATGGTGGTTTCACTCTAGTGGTTGAGGACCCATGCCTTGGTGTGATAGGGGGTCCACACTACTCATTGAGGACCTAAACTCTGTCTAATAGGGGTTCCACTTGGAAGGTTTTTGCATAGGACTCATGCAAATGCTTATGGGGGGTTCAACTCTGGTGGGGGAGTACCTATAGCCTAGAGTGATAGGGGGTCTAATGCTTTCATCATGGACCCGTTCACATGTCGATGGGGGGGGGGGTTTACTTAGAATGATCCTCTATTAATCTATATTTATCATTGTTTTCCTCAATAATTTCCTCAGTAATTGTCGTTCAATGAAGATTTCACATCACATCTCGAAATCCACAATGGAGGGACAATCACATTCTGCATGGAAAAACACCCGGGATAGGATACTCAGGGGAAAACTGAGTTCAAAATAAGGAAATAGAGAACCTAAAAGTATCTAAAAAAGGAACGAAGGGGTACACAACTTGTCAAAGGGTCCACAAGAGGTGTTATCCCACCCCACTACATGGTTGTGTCTTTAGAGGTACATGGATCCCATCCCATGTATGAGTGCATGTAGTTCGGGGGGGGGGGTACTACACTGAATGTCCTAGCTATCTAAGACAATTAAAGGTCTGTATGTTTATGTCCTTATACATGACTGCATGTATATGTACTTTGGTACAAGACATGTTTCATAATAGTGGTTGTTGCATATTTGATCTGGCCATTTCAGTTTACTTTTGTACATAGGTGTGTGCCTGGATATGTATTCCCACATTGAGTCCCACCCATGTGGTCCATAACATGGCTTGTCCAATAGAGGATGAGGTTCATGTAATGTAGGGGGGATACATCTTTTTTCATCCTTAGGATTTTCGAAAACCCTAGTCTTCACTACCAAGGGGCTACCCACCATGTGTTCATCGTTATGCACGACAGTTAGTTAGTATTATCATAGAAATCCATATCTGAAAATTAGGCCTTGATCCATGACATTCCAATGTAGATCATGCCTCAAATTCACCTAAGATTTCAGAATCTATCCATAGACCATAATTTTCATCCATTTATCACCAAATATAATATTTCATTACTTGACAAGGATTTTTTCATTCAACACAGACACACCACAACTTTCACCATTATTTCTTGAATGTAAATCATCAAAATGATATTTTGAGTCTCATAATGATTAAATATCGATCATTATTTCATCCATCAATGACATGTTCTTATGGGGGTTCGATCGGGCTCAGTACCACCTGACAACATTGAACCTGGACCACATGGTCCAACCAGTGAAGAGCACAAAGTAGACATGGGAGAAAGGAATGTGAAAAAGGTTTTAAGGATCTATTCCCATCATTCATGGCCAATCGATCAAGAATGTGGAAACTGGTATTAGGAAGCAATTGAAATAAATAAATTTATCTGATAGGTAGAAGTATGTAATGTCTGTAATTGGATTTATTCAATAAATATGATTTATCTTCTCAAACTGTTTAATAAAATGGGATTAAACTATAAATTGATGAGTCCAACCAGGATATTGGATCGTTCTTCATTGAATTATGCACTCTCCAATGATTGAAAATAATATTTTGTTTGATGCACTCTGATCTTTTCTGATCAAGCTTTTTTTCATCATCTGAGGTTATTTTCCAATGAAGAGGGAAGAAGAAGCTCTAGAATTGTCAAAATGTTTACATAGCTAACCTTGGATAATGTACCATGGAAGTCTAGGTATAAATATTTTAGTTCAGGACAGAATGAATAAATTGATTGATTTAATAAATTAATTAATGTACTCAGTGTTATTACAATGAGCGAGATGTCTTAATTCCCTGCACCAGCCTATTTTATGCCATGCCTATGTTAAACAATGTGTCCCAGATTCGACAGTGTTCATGGATTTCTGATTCAGGATACTGTTTAGGAGTTATCAAAACATATTTAATAACCATTACCTTGTAATATAAAATATTTTTTTAATTTAATAAAATTAATTTCAGACACACTGGGCTTTATAATCACACTCCTTCTGTATTCCTTACTGTGGAAATATATATAGAAATATTTTAAAGTCTAATATTCCAAAAACATGATCTATACATGTTTATTTCTTATTATTACTACCGATTTTTTTTTCATGTTGATATAATAAAATTATTACCTTACTTATATTGAATGTTTTGTATTTTCATTTCAATACACTTTTTCATATCCTTTTCCATCCTATTGGAAATGAGAAATTCCTTAATTAATATATGTGGACTACCACCTCCATAGAGAGACATGTTTGTTTTCACCATTAGATCATATAATTTGTTAAAATAATGAGTCAAATAAATATATATGATATTTATGACATAATTATGATTCTATAAAAATAATATACCACTTACATTCTTACCCTTCCATCCATGGAAAATTGGTAATATCACTTGTGTGCACATATGCACTACCACATACATGAGGTGATGTGAATCATTTTACATTTATAGTTTACAAGGAGAGTAATAAGTATTGAAATAAGGAATACATAATACATGTTTAAAACATTTATGATTTTGGATGTAAAATATTATCTATATTATTTCGTTTCCACCTAGTAGAAAAATTAAAACCTCATCAATGCATACATATGGACTACCGTATCAATAAAATGATTTGATAAATTTTTCGTAATATCCTTACATGGTTGGTTTAACAAAGTGATTTTAATTTAAAAATATTATAATTATATCATTATTATGATTATATAGGTAATGGAAAAATAAACCCTTTGACTATGGTCAATGGACTAATGTTGTTTTGATGATATCATGTGAATGACCCCACAACCTCCAACGTGAACTTAACAAATTTAGGAATTACATAAAACATGATAATAAATAAAAAAAAGGGAATAATGATTATGGAATGAAAATATAATTTTTTTTAATCATGTAAATAACTAATCTAAATTTTTTATTCATGAGTTTGAGATCATACATAGCTTGATGGGACATTAGATAAATGGAATTCTTTTAAATATATATATTTAAAATATATCCTTCTAACTATTTTTATTCCATATCCAAGTTCTTTTAAATGATCAAGACCGTTCATTTTTTTCATCAATGGTTGTTGAAGGTTTTTCAACTATATTAATCTTTCCTTACAAAGTCTTAAAAATGAATCTTTTCAATAATTTCTATGTGGTCTTTTTAATACTTTTACAAAATTGAAAAAATAATCTTTTTAATATAAAATACTTTAAAAAATTTTCTCATCCTCAAATATTTTACTAATTATCAAAATTAATCTATAAGTTAATTGGTTTTCTAATTTATATCATTTTCCCACCCTTCTAGTAATTTTTCTATTTTATGTGTTTTTGAAGAAAAATGTTAATTCTTCTTATAAATATGCAAAAATGACAAGTGTGTATTTTATGGGCTTAAATGGGATTTTCAAGGTTTTAATGATGAAATGTGAAAATTTAATTTTTTTTATCATATTATACATGAACATTATAAATTATGATGGGGGAGGTCAATATAGGTCAAGATGTTTTTTGATCTTGATATATATTTTAAATTCATAGTGTAGTGATTTTTTCTTGGAAGGTGAAAATGAAGGAAACAACTGGGTAGGTCACTCCTATATAATTAACTCGTATTTATTTATTCTAGAATTAGTAAAACATAAGTAAACCCAGGTTATGAATATTATTATCTAATAAGCCAATGTTATTCATTGATAATGGATTATTGTGGATGTGTTTTTCTTTCATGAAGTAGAAAAATGTTATAATCATTTAAAGGGGAATGTATTGAAATGTTTTCAAGAGTTCTCCCATTCCATGAGATGACTTAATGATTTTCCTATAATCAATAATAGGTAATAAAAGATTTCATCAAGAAAATAATGATTTCATTACATGGAAATATTTTATTTATGTATTGAATATTTTAATGGAAAAAATGTGGTTATTTTCATGTGTTATCATGTTTTCCCTAGACTCATTGGAATCATATATTTTTATGTCCATTAATAATATTTTTTGTAATCATTCCAAATTTTGAAATGTTATTCACAATATATAAGGATGATTAGGAACAATATCACGGTCAAGCGTTCTTCTTAGGGATCGTCTTAAAAGGAAAAAAAAGTGGCTGTAATGAAATAGGGTTGTAATCATAATTCCTTATTTAGAGGGAAAAATGTACATAGATAATAGGTGTATATTTTTTTATGTAATGTTTATTCTAATTATGTAAAACTATAAAATAAAAAAATCATGGGAATTTTAAAATATGAATCCATTTTTATTAAAATCTTATTTATGGGTTGTCAATGTAATGAATTATTATAGTTTGTATCAAAGTAATTTTTATAGACCTTTATATTCTCTACGAATATTAAAAGACACACTTATGATATTAAAATTTATGGTGATATAATCATGATATTGATTTTGAGTTTTATCATACTACATCATATAATATATGTCTGTTTAGAATGTTTTTTCATAGAGGAATCAATACAACAGAAGTGGAATGTAATTAAGAGGATAATAACCTTCTAAATTAGCAACATAGAAGGGTTTGTAGAGGTTTTAACTTAGTTGATGTATGATGTTAATGATGTAACCCAAAAGAGAGGGAAACCAAAATCTCTACAAGGGAATATGTTTATTGTAGAGAATTTCATGAAATTACACCCTCCAGCATTCAGTTGATATTTACTCCTACTGAATTTTAATAATGGATCATTGCATTGGAGATGATATTTAATGTTTTGGTATGTTTGTATCATCAAAAGATAATTTTTTTCTTTTTATCATTATGATGGTGAAGCCAATCGATGGTGGTATATATTTAAGAATGCTAAGTAATAGGATGATACTGATGTCTTAGAGTGGATGATATTTAAATATCTTCTCATTGAGAATTATTTTCAAAAAGTAACTCAATTTTGATTCAAAATATAATATCAATAATTGAAGAAAAATTAATAAGACTAAGTGGATTATTATGAATAAAATGTTATGATATAGTTAAAGTATACAAAAAATTATTTAGGACCATAATAGTGAAATTGATATGTTTTACATATGTAAAACCCATGTTTATGAAAAATATTGACCTGTCACGAATTTAATAGTTATGAATAAAAATTTTGTTTTTTTATATTTGTGATGGATTTATCCAACACGTATGTGCATCTTCAAAACAAGATAAGAAGTGGTATATAAGGAATGAAATGCAGAAACATTCAACTAATATATCTAGATGTAAGCCCCAAAAATATTCCAATTTTGATGTAATGTATTTTATGGAATATTTAATAGGATCAAGTATGTGTTACTAATGTGGTATACTCATCCATTTGGATCCTAACTATAAGGATGAGAGTTACGATATCACCTGTAATAGGAAAACAACTAGTCATGCAATAGTAATATGTTTTAATTACAATTAGTTGGAACATTATGAAAAAAATGCCTAAGGATAGGTACTCAAGGTGTGAATCATCAAAATCAGAAATAGAAACACTTAGTATTCTATCTATCTACTACTATGGTAAATGGTAATCCCTCAAATTAAATGTTGATAGGTACATTATTTATATATTTAGATTATATCCTGGTAGTTTTTGATTTGGGATAAAAATTTCCTTGTTATCTATGAAATTTTTAATTAAAATAGGAATACCATCTATTGAAATAATTCTATAAATTTGGGTAAAATGTTATTGGGGTAGAATTATGGAAGAAATAATTTATTGAAATATTTCTATTATTATTTGTTGAAGGAACTTCCCTAAAAACCTTATTTTCTTTCCCATTGTATAGTTTAATTTTATCCTGTGAAAGGAATGGATTTCAATTTTCCTTTCTAAGAGAGTTAAAAAAGGGACAGTTATTTTTTAGAATTAGTTTTATTTTTTACATATTAATGGATTAATACATTTGATAAAATATCAAAAAACCATGAAAATAATAAAATATAGAAGTAAATTTTATATTGATCATAATTTTGAAAATAAATGAATTATTCAAATTAGTTATATTCGAGTCATAAACGAATTTCATGATGTATTTCTTGATTAGTTTTAGGGTTTTATTCCAGTTCGATTTGTTGAGTATATTTTTGACTTACTGAACGATGCTATGTAAATTTTAAAAAACCACTAAATTAATAGTTCTAGTACAAAATATGGAATTGAAAAAATATTACAAGAGTTTAATGATAAGGGTTTCATCTACCCTATAACTTCACTTATGGGTATTTATATTATAATTTTTAATAAGGTATATTGTTCCATGATACTTTTCACTGATTATAGAGCACTTCAAAACATAATTATTAAGAAAAAGTATATATTGCCTCTAATCGATGACTTATTTATTTATCATCAGGGTGATAATTGTTTTTCAAGTATTGATATTTGGTTTGAGTATCACCAACTAAAGGTGATATAGGTATACATTATGATCATGGTATTTAATAATAGTAATGAGCATTATAATTTTTGGGTTTATGTCTTTTGGGATAAAAAATTGTTACATAATGACACTGACCATTGATTTGGAAATATCTGAGGTTCCACTAACCATATGTGACATCCCTCGGGCATTAAAGGTTATAAATAAATTCCAAAGGCTTACTAAAATGTTGGGGGATTCATTTCCATTTAAAAAGGACAACATTTAAATACAAAGGGAATAAAACAACCAAAGCAAAATATATGATGTATGAAATGTAAACAATACAACTCAAAATTTAAATCACAAATAATATATAAGTAACAGTTGAAATAATAATATAGAATAACAAGACACTAAAACTAAGAATAAATCAAGAACCATGGTGGTACAACTCTAGAAATCACGGATATGACCAAATCTAATGATCTGACTACAGACATCTAATCAAGAGGCACCCCTAGTGAAATACCTAATCTTTGAATTTCTTATATTATAGAAAATAGTGTTTACAAATGAAATAATGTTCATATACAGGGTGTGAGTAATCATACCCAGAAATCAATCCACAAAAATATTCCCATACACATCACTAGACAAAAACATGTTACCTCATAGTTCAAAACTTAATTAAAACAAAATAGGGGAACATTAGAGGAATTTATCAAATTTAAACCAATTAAAATTAAATGTATAAAAGTTAATATATTATTTCCACATGGAATACCCAATAGAGTATGGTGAAAATCCATATGGTGCCTCCAGCCTAGAAACACGTTCCATGTAATGTCGTTGTCCAATTAAAATTAACACACATACAATTCCATGTATTTCAAGTTCACAAATCAATAGTTTTTACATTAATCAATCCTTAATTTAAAATTTTTTATTCAAAATTATTTCATTTATTATACCAAATCCAAAATGTAAGACCATTGATCAATGGTATTTCCAAAAAACTATTTGAAATACATGTTATCTAAATCATAATCAAAAGGTATTTCCTTTAATAAATCATCCAATGTTTCCTCTGAAAATACAAGTAAAATTAAAAAAACTAAAATATCATGTTCTAAAAATGTGGAGAAATGATAGAATCCACCTACCATATGACAGATCATGAGGAACCCAAATAATCAAGTCATGATCTATTCCATTCAAACTTCTTTTCCATTCCTTCATTAAATCATGTAATGAAATTTTCAAAATAACATTGATTCATTAGATCAGGGAATAGAAACCGAAATATAAAGTTTCTCCAAAGAAAAAAGATAAAATATAGAAGAATAAAAATAATGGAGATCGTACCATCAATCTCTTAGATCCAACAAACTTTTATATAAAAAAAATGAGTTCTCGAGTGATTTTTTTTTTCCAAAACCGCCTATTGTTGTCGGCTAATTTGAGATCCTAGGTAAAGAGGGGAAAATAGTGTATCTATGTGTAAAATAGAATAGAAACCAATTTTGGGAGTTATTAATGCACATCTCAACGTAAGGCCACATTGTTTTACAAATCTTTTTCCAACCATGCGAGTTCCACCAGACAACACCCAAGCTACCACAATTTTGTGTTACATAGTATTACAAACTGGGTTCCAACTGTGTGAAATACCTCCATCCAAAAATTCCAAAATTCCAAAATTTTGACCATTCATTTTCCAACAATGATCCAACCCTGTTACACCCAGATTCCTTTATATGATTTTCTAAAGATTCTACATTTTTTCCCTAGCCATGATCAAATAGTTCACCCCTATAAACACATCCAAAACACACCACAATATCCAATAAATCAGCCAAAAATATATATAACATCAAAATATGTAATAAAAAATTTTAATTACCACAATTCAGGGGTGTTACATTCTCCCCACATTTTGGTCTTTCATCCTTAGAAATTGGATGACTTTCAATGATTTGTAAATGTTTAGACCATTATTCTAGTATTTCATTATCATGTTATAAAGATTCCTTTTTAATTTCACCATGTTTCCATAATACTCAATCCTAATAAATTCATTTTCAACCAATAATTTATCTTTTCTATCCATGATATGAATCAGTTCATGCAAAAATGTATCATCAAGTCACCTATCGTGGCCTCACCCACCATGGACCTTCTTGGGCTGGTAGTGAGTTTAGGGTGACACTGAAAGCTTGCCTTCAATAGGATATGGTCCAATAAGAAGCTCCGAGAATTCATGTTAGTGAAATGAGATGTCTTTCCCTATTATAAATTTCTCAATGCACACAACCATTTCCATGAATAATTGTAGATATATATTAAAATATTGAACCAACTAGAGTGTAAAAAAACAATAAAAAACCCTAGGGAATACATCAATGTAAGTGGGGAAAAATGATATAAATGGGAAAAATATATTCCCAAACAGAAATGAGATCCCAGACTAACTACAACTTTAAAAAGGGAAAATAAAAAGAACTGGGCTCACAATCCCCAAGATTGACCACCTAACAGTACCTGCAACACTGAGTGGCACTATAATCCACTGAAACTAGGTCCAAAAATTTCACAACTGATCTTCTTATCATCTAAAGAAGATAACATTTGCGATCATGGAAAATATAGGGTTTTGGTACATACATACCCAGTTGGATTACATGAAATCTATATATTGAGAAATAAAAATAACAACAGTTAGCTCTTTCCATAAATCAAGAGGGTATAATAACCCAACATCTAATATACTCTAAAAAACCCATGATATTGAAAAATTGATCTCCATCAACACATACTTATATGAAGGGAAGACTTCCTCCAACTGTAAAGGTCTCTTTACTAATTTCAAACACTCCATGTAACCTCACAACTGTATAGAGTGTAGAACCTACTATTTTAAACTCGAATTCCCATTTAATGGGAAAAATCTCCTAACCATGTTTCTTGGGTATCCTCTCAAAAATTTATATACATGTCATGAACCTCACCATGGTGTACCATATATGAGGGAGCACTACTACAATGGAGGACATTCACCCTACCGGAGATCAGTGATTTTTATTTCACTATGTCAATAGAGTACTCATGTCATCTGTAATTTGAGGTAGTTTCATCCTTACCTATATAAAGGATATTTGAAACCCACCACATGGATACATAGGGGAGTATCGATCCTGGATACACTCAGAGGATCAGACCATATCACAGACATCATTTAAGAGTCTCTGGAATAATTATCTAGCTTACATCACCATAAATTGTACCTATGATGATCAAATGAATTCCATAATCACGTATTATTGGAAAAATGACTAAATATAGGCTACTTATGGGCCCAAATCCATGTTTTGAAGAGTGATATATGTATGGTATAAGTCTTTTAAATAGTTAACAGTGCATATCAGGAATACACGTTGTGTCATGGTAAGTCTGAGAATGATTTTGTCCTCTGGACCATTCACATGTACTCAATCCATGACTAGGTTCTCTATCCATGTCAAGGTATCCTGATAACGACCATGTATAAGGCCATTCAGGGTTGGTCTATACATGTTTGGGTAGCTTGGTCATTCCTTTGTACTTTGTTGTTCTGATGTACTCTAGTCATTCCTGTGGTAACAAATCATTCATGTTTACATGGCCATACCCAAATACCCAATCATGCCCATATAACTTAGTTAAATGTCTGGCCACAGTCTACTGGTTAAATTTCATGTGACATGTCACATGGTGTGTTCTATTTATCTCTACATGGAAATCCTACCAATATCAAGAGGGGACCATAAGGAATGTGTTCCACTAAACTACATATTGTGATCTCTGATAATATCCAGATTCCCACAGTCTTTATATAAAGGCATATATCATTAATTAATATCTCTTACTCCCCTAATTTACTCACCAAGAACTAATAAATTGAAGACCTTCATCGTTAATCATCATTCATCATTCTTCAATGGCTACAAAATAAGAATATGAATACCAGATCGGTAACCATCATACCATATCCCATCATTCAGCAGTTCCAATCCATGATGCCAACACCCCAAACCCTCAAAACACCTTGATCCATCTACAACATAGAAATATATACGTTTTTCAAAAATTCTACATGAATTTGGGCTTTCAATCACACTCAAATCTAGCCCGACAAAGTCGAATCACTACCGTATGGGCCAGTGATGAAAAATGCGAAGAATTGTGGTTGAAAAAACCCAAGAAAAAACGTGAAAACAATTGTTTGATGGTGTGATCCCATCCAAAAATTATATATTGTAAAAAATAATGGTGAAAACGGTTTTAAATTATATATACATATAGGTTTAATAGTGATTTGGGAAATGATGCTCATGTGAAGAAGGTAAATCGTATTAAATAAAAAGATACAAAAATCCATGCTTTTAAATTATTTCAAATAGTGGAAGTATATAATTTAAAAAACCCAAACATAAGAATGATTTTATAGTTGTTTAATATATCATCTACTATAGATGAATGTGAATATCATTCCATTTTCATCACTCATATCACGATTCTCCTCGATCATTATCACATATATGTGTTCTGTGGATGCCAATGCCAATGAATCACTCCTTTACTCCTCTATAATCTCTTAAGGTTATGCATGTAACCCTATAGATTCATCATAATTATTTTTTTACATATAATTAGATTTTATGCCATTTAAAAAAATTATTTTATTTACTTAACATACCAACCATCGATCTTCTTCAACCAAACGCTCGATGTTGACCATGTTTATGTCTCACCTGGGACCCACTCGTGACAAAATTTGGACCAATACATAATTTCCATAATTAATTCAGGAGCCCATTTGGGGCCTCCAAATGGAGGGTCCTCCTTCTGGTGTTGATGGATCCTCGAGACCAAACATTTGAGTGAGAAGCTGCATTGTGCACAGTCCTCACCAGTTCATCTCTATTTTCCCATTACACTTTCTTTTTACTCAATTCCCTAGTATTGTATGATAACTATGATGAGTGGGAAAAATCTTTTTATTATAGAGTTATGTTATAGAATAGGTTTGTTTCTTTTAGACTGGTTTCGTTTCTTTCTATTCATGTATTTTGTTTTCCATAATTTAATCTTTATCTTTCATTCTCATTCTTTTCATTCTTTCATGACTTTTGATAATTGATTCTAAAATGAAATTTAATATTATGCAACTGAAAACCCTAATAGAGGTTTTAAAATTTCAAAATTTAGGGGAATCAAGTCTATTCATGGTATTAAGAAAAACATGATTTGGAAGAATCCTAAATTACTAGATGATGGAAAATAGGGGAATGTTGTGTTTGAGAGGGGATACATTGACCATTGGATCCAGCTCATCTCGACTCTGACACCAAACATGGATTAATAAAATTATTTTAAAAAATCCAATTTCACCTAAAAAATGAAATTATAAAACCCACATGTGCTTTAAAATTGTATATATACCCCATCAATCTTATTTGACTCCATATTTCATTCCTTAAAATCAATCAAACCCATCTCTTCTCACATCATTCTTCAAAAAAATAAAATTAATTCTTTTGAAAACATAATTAATATAATTCCCCATATTTGTGGGTTCATCCTATAATATTCTAAATACTACATTTTAATTAATTATGTACCACAATTTGTGTCTTTATAAATTTTTTATTTGGATTGCACCCAACAATAAATAATGATGCCCCACGGGTGTATAATTTATCTTCAATCTCATTATCACATGAGGGTGACCTGAATGGTCTCCCATATTGGTCCTTTATTTCTTATATTCTAATAATGGAGTGATAGCTATTATTGTAAGCCAACTCTTCCAATGCCATATGATCTTCCCATATTTGGAAAATTTCCAGCACATGGGCTCTTAACCTACCCTCTAAAACATCAATTCAAGGTCCTCATATATCTTTGATACACATATTTGTACATTCTATTATGGGTATGAAACTCTCTCAAAAACTCCTCATGAAACATAACCAATACTACCATTTATCCCAATAAAAGGATCATCTTCTCCCCTTCTTGAGAAAATCCATCTATTGAATCTCCTGAGGATATTTGGTCTTTCAAAAAATAAACATCGACATGTACTAGTTGAGTATCTCTCACATGGTAAATGAGTAGTGGAGTCTCCACCATTGACTTAAGATAGGTTTCCCCCAAAACATCCATTATGGTAAGCTGTAATGCGGTCAAAATCTATTATTCCTCCTTCGCCAAATGATAATTAAATTTCCAACTAAGGGAATCTACTGCCACATTATCCTTCCCTATTGTGTATACTAACTCAAATTCATTGTCCTATAATAACTATAATCAAAACCTCTATATATGGATGAGAGTTCACTATGTGAAGATGTACTTGAGACTCGTGTTCTATGAGTAAACAATAAAATGTGCACCCATAAGTAAATGCCTCCACAACATCAGAGTGAAGACTACCACTACCAACTCTAGTTGATGTGTCATATTATTATGGTCAACTCTCAACTGCCCCCACACACAATAGATCACGTCATACCATTATATCAATGATAATCTAAACCTAGATGTAGTGGAATCATAAAACATTGTGTAATGAAAACCGTCCTCTCCATCCCATTTTATATTTTTTATTTTCAAGGAAAAAATAGAGGTTTAGTGGAACCGTTCCAAGAAAATTCAACACAAAATATCCATTAGAAGAAAAAACCTTCCCAAATCCTAAATAAAGAAAAACCATTCAACTATACAGATCATCAATAGATAAAACAAACCATGTTTAGCATCATACATGGACAATATCATAATTTTTATTTGTCTAAGCCACCCGCACTCTACTATGGATCAGATAGGAATGATGGAATCTTCATCTTTTCATTTATAATTCTTGAAATTATACCCAGTTGTGGCACATATTTGATCTGAGACTCACCAGAATTAGATCTAAAACACACAAATTATTCTCCCATCCCATCACGGGGCTTTTCATTGGTGATTCAGAAGAAATTTGTATCTGTTGATCATTTCACTGGTTAACATCTCAATAATTATTAACCTTATCTCAATTACCCTCCAGTGATTCAAAATTCATGTGGTTATTAACTGATAGTGAAATCACCAGACTAAATAGATTAGCATTCACCCCAGAGGAATCATAACTATCATAAACATGATTTTCTATTGGATAATTCCAAAATGTTTCCTTTTCCTTTCCCTGATTACCATAGTTTTATATATCTTTCTTATTTTTTGGTGAGGTCATAATAGAGACACCCATGTAATATCACAAAGATACAACCTTCCAATTGCCACCAAATTATCATGCCAACTCTTATGTATCTAGAATATCTGAGAAGAACGTGTGCACACACAAGGCCTAAATTTCAATCGTCACATAGCCTGTGAGGTCCTGATTCTTCTCTGAGAGTGAACCAGTAGACCACTTGTGCCATAATCCAAATAAAGGAAAAAGAGATCCATCATCCACTAACATTTCTTCCTAAAATCCCAATGAATATTGGATAGTGGTAAAAGGCCCCATGTGTAGCAAATACATAGACCCTATAGAGTTTTCATTCTCTTCTAAAGATGACCTTCATCATGAACTGGATGTACATGGGATATTGAGGAAGAGACCATCCTCAAACCAGAAACATCCTCCTTAGAAAGCTAATGAGGTTCTAGGTCCCTCTTAGTGGGGTTGGGCGGGTATGTAGGATAGGATCCATAACAAGTAGAAATGGAAAAAAGAAAGGATGAGTAGTTTCAGACAGGGTGCTAATAGCGAGAACAATACAGTTGACTATTTTTATAGATGACTAATTTAAAGATATATTTATCATTATTTATACAACTATTCAATATCAATGTCTTAGATAGATCAATCTATACAAAAACTCGAGCTATCAACTACCATGATAGTGAAATCATAGATGAATCTGTTTTGAAAGGAGTCTTGACTGCACGTGAAATAGTGAACAAAGCCGCTAGCTGAAAAAGATGAATCAGAAGCCCCAAAATCCCTATTAAAATAAAGGAAACTAAAATATCAAACTCTCCTTGAATGAACAGATACCGTTTTTGAATAAACATAACATAAAACATGTTCTTACATGAACCCCACATCCATAATATCTAGAAATAACTATCATTTTCCTAGCAGATGAATCCCTTGGATTCATCGGTCAATCGCATGGTGGACCTAATTAAACCAATGGGGACAAACTTTTCTTAAAAACTGCCATGGTTGAGCAGCCCCAAGGGAATATGCCCATCAAAGTGATACTGAACCTAGAAGCATGTGCTGAAACCCTGAAATCGATGAAAACCACAACCACAAAACACATGAACCATGAAATGTGATGAGAAGGAAAAACATTGGGGACTCCATTGGGGGATACTTATCTAGGCTGAGATAAAGACTAAGAAATGAATCCATCACAAGACCTCAACTACACTATCCTATCTTGTAGTATCAAATTTTAACCAATGATAATGTTCCTTTTTAACTACTCTAAGCCTCCCTCACACTATCCATTCCACATTAATGAAATCAAATGCGGTACTATTATATAAAATTTTTCCATCAATATCTAAAATCCCCATGTCAAACAGAGAAAATTTTATTCCTCTGACAAGATATTAGGTGGTTTCAAAGAATGAACTTCATAAATATTCACTATATTCACAACAATCCCCTGATCAGAGATGAAATTACCTATAAATAAATCCTCTTTTATCCAAAACATCCAATTTGACAGTTTACCATAATGCTAGTACTCCCAAGGTAAGTCTAGTTCCGTACTAAAATTCTTTGTATGATCATCCTCTGATGTAGAGTATATGAGAATATGATTGTTAATGAAAACTATGAATTGGACCACATATGGCCAGATAATTCAGTTAATATATTCAATAATCACTATGGGTGCATTTGTCATGCCAACCAGGAAACACTAGGAACTTATAATTCTCATAAAGATATTGGAGTATCGTCTTTGAAATAACATCATCACAAACCCTCCACTATTGGTAATCAACACTACAATCAATCTTTTTTATGAAAATCACTCCTTTCAACTTGTTGAAAATGTCATAAATATTAAGAAACATGTAATTTTTCTTGAGAATCCCCTACTTCAACTGATTGTAAACAATGAAAAGCTTCAAGATACCATCGGTTTATTTCACAAACAACTCTAGAGATTCTGAGGGGGAAACATTGGGTCTAATATAACCCTTCTCATAGTGAATTATTATTCAATGGTCATAATATTTCACTCAAAAAAAGTCAGATACATCTTTTGGAATAAAATACTAGCCTGTCATAACCACTCACCAATGAAGGAAACACTTTTTCCACCTACTAGGACATATTGATAAACATTTTAGGGTCTCATTGCCACTGCAGAATATTCCCAAGAAAATATTTCTCTCCCAATAGCCAGTCACATTACCTCCAATGGGGACCAAAATAATATTCTAGAACCCCCAAAATGACCTTGAACATAAAATTAAAAAGAAATCATCCACTTCACCTTAACAGAATCCACTTTTGGTGGTACTGACTCACCCACACGGCTTTAAATAGAACCGCAAGAAAATGTTTCATGGTGGGGGAAGCATCCCCATTATTTTCCCTATTGAATCCACATCACACATTACCAACAGAGGGATCCATAAATTCCATTAGTTTCCCTATATAATTATAACTATTTTGACCACCATAAATCTATTAGGGGGCCTATTCAAGAGTTCCCATAAGAAAATCTATCCACTAATAGGAATCTAACACTGTCAGCAAAAAGGGAGGAATGATGAATAACACCATTAATAAATAAAGCTCTATACTAAGAATAAGACAAAAAACATGATATCAATAATAAATGAAAGAAATAAAGAAAAAATTTGGGTAAATACATCACCAGATACAAAGGCTATAACCCATAGATTGGAAGCATCTTATATCTATCCCCCCACTACAACATGACTAGTGGGGTAGTCCCTAACATCATGGCCATTCTCATCATAGGCATTAAATATCCCATTCTTATGATGACTACGTCTTCTAAAATAGCATTGTGATAAATAAAAATCCCATTTACTAATTTCACTATGCTCTAGTTGCAATGTATATCCCCACATTTGAGTTTGAACATGAGTATGATTCCTCAGTTTTGATACACATGATTGACACTTGCTAGTTGTTATAGATGACTCAGCTCAATGATTTCCAATTCCAACCCTAGTTTCCAAACACACACTACATATGATTATCTATACATCCCAATATTACTTAAGAATTTCTGTTATATACACTAGGGGAATTGTGGAATAATAAAACTCACTGTGGAAGTGGTACTAAATCCAAGTGTGGGGATTTTCACATCATCAAATTCACAGGTGACCAAATCCCACTAACTTTTATCTATCCCAAGATCGAGTCTGTTTGAAAGCATGAATATTTATTTATGTGGAATTTTTATAAAATGGATAACTCAAATTATAGACTCCATCCAATTATATGTTTCCTGAGGGTATGTATCGCCCCAGAATCATGGTGTCCCCTATTCCTGGAACTCTAAAACCATGGTTGGTCTATGTGCATCATTTTTATAAATATATGGATGTAACGACTACTTACGAGGGAGTGAAATAAAAAAACTAACATGCTAGTGGTAGGTACTCCTACTAAATAATGTGTGGTAATGATGATAACTACCTAATTGGTGAAACAACATCTCAAACTAGCTCCTAAACAAGAGCATCAATAATGTATTTGTTTTCATAATTATCCAACAATGAGGCATCCTCACTCGAGTAGATTTCATAAAAACCATATATTGATATCATATATGGAAATCATTATTGAGATATACTGAAAGTTGACATTATTTATCATGGTTATATTATCATATCTAAGGAGATGACTCTCAAAGGACATTAAAAGAAAGACACTCAATTGGATATGATTCATATACCATTAGTTCCCTATAATAATTTCCACAGCATGCCAAGTTGAAAAATATGTTGTTAGAGTCCTTATGTATGGAAACATAGGTCACTTCACCAACACTAGATTCCTTAGTCTAAAATATTAACTCAATACACTCATATATTTCCATGAGTTCTCAATCCAAACCTCGCAACATGTTTAACTCCAAACAGCAACCTTAAGATGAACCACCTATGATACTAAACTTGTTTGACCCGCCCCATAGGGACCCCTCCTAGGATAGAAGTAAGATGAAAGTGGAACCCAAAGCCTACCACTAATAGGAATAGGGATGGTGACAATAACTGAGTAATAATATCATTGAAATAAGAGGCATTATACAAATTTACTTATATACACTCACACAACCAACTCTATGAAATAGTGAAAATATATAATAAAATAATGAACCATCTGAGTATAAGAAATGTATGAAACAACATCTAGGGAATTCATCAAATTGAAATAGGGAATAAAAATGATATACATGGAAACAAATAAATGCCTAACAAAAAATGATGTCTCAACCTTACAAAAAAATTGGAAAAATAGAAGATATAAGAGTTAATAACTAACAATATCCAAGAAAGGCCACTAAACAGAGCCATCAACCCTGAGTACCAATATTCTCCTCCAAAACTAGGTCCACCAATTCCAATGAAAATATATTTTTGATCTTCATAAGACACAACATGTGATGGAATATCCAATTTAGGGGTGAGTATATATATACCTCATTATATGTCCCAAAAACCAATAAGGGGAAACCAAAATAAAAACATTATATCAACCCATAAAGTAACAGTATAGAAAAACTCAACACCTTATATTCTCATAAAAAAGCATAAGAGAAAGAGAATATGGGATCTCTATCTCCGTATCTTACTAAGAACTAGGTGTCTTCTTGTAGCTCTAAATTTCACATCATTAATTCAAAACACCACATGAAAACTCATAAGATACATAGTGGAGGTACCACTTCTCCCTACTACATTTCAATGATGAGGGGAACTATATCCTACCAATTAATCTTGTATAACCTCTCAATAATGAGTATGTTTGTCCAACACCTCACTAATGCATGTCACAGTCGATGAGTAACATCTCTGATAGAAGAGTTATGAACTTCCAGAGCTCAATGATGGGGAGTCCACCCCACAGATAGACGAAGGTTTCCCTCTATGATGTGGGGGATTCTATCTCTACCTATATAAAGGATATAGGAGACATGTCACATGGATATATATGGGATTACTTACCCTAGTAATACTATGATGATCACATACAAACAATTCCATCGGATAAGCATCATTAGAAAAAGTTCCCTACAAACATTACCTCACATCATACCTTGAATTCTAAAATAAATGTTATCATCGTAACTTATATGGAAGAAAAATAATCATGATAGGATACTCACAAGCCTAAATCTGAGTCTCTAAGAATGATATACACAATATAGATGTATTTTGAATATTACATTGTTTTCATAGTGAATAAACATGATTTCATGGTTCGTTTGGGAATGTGCGTGTCCTTTGGCGCATACCCATGTACATCGATCGTGCATGTGTGCTCTGGTCATGTTCTATTATCTGGGTGATTTTTTGAAACTATTAATGATCATATTATATACATGTATCTTGGTAGTATGGTAGTGTCCATGTATCTGGTAATGCATGTGCACTCTTTTCATTCGTTCATACCTATTTGGGCATCTGTACTTGGCCAGGTATGGGTACATGGTCATGCCTATTTACCTTAGGTGCAAATA
Source organism: Viscum album (assembly GCA_963277665.1). Lineage (NCBI taxonomy): Eukaryota > Viridiplantae > Streptophyta > Magnoliopsida > Santalales > Viscaceae > Viscum > Viscum album. The sequence continues at coordinate 1,794,229,154 of OY728121.1, forward strand.
AAGACACCAAAAATGGGTCACATGACATGTGTTATTTATCATTGTGTGGAATACTTTTAGATTGTAGGATTGGACAACACAACGTGTGTTACACTGATTACTGATCGTGTACTCTGGTAATTTCCAGATTCATATAGTCTTCTTGTGGAAGCTAAGATCTACCATTTTTTCCACTTCCTCCACTAACTGACATACTTGAAAACATTAAAAATGAATTATTTCATATTTGATCAATATTTCTCATCCTTCAGTGTCCATAAAAAGGGAATATTATTACTGGATCAATAACCATAATTCTATCATCCAACATTAGAGGCCCCATTCCATGAATCCAACAAATAAATCCATAAATCCACCATGATCCATCCACAAAAAACTAATATCATGGACATTCAAACATTCTCCTTGAATCTAGGGGTTTCCCCATTTATATAATTCATTCCCGAAATGTCGAATCGTGACCCTATGGGATAATAAGGTAGAACACAAACAATGTTGGTGGTAAAACCTTAAGAAATAAGTGAAAACAATTTTTGTCTCATGATATCCCATCCAATTATTACATATTGTGGAAGAAATGGTGAAAATGTAATATATTATATAATCATATAGGTTTAAGAACAATATTATAAATTAGGCTCAAGTGAAGAAAAAACATAGAAAATTATTAGATACCTAAATTCATGATTGTCAAATAATTCAATGGGTGAAAATCCAAAAAATAACAAGCCCTTTCTCAAGAAAATATTGATAATTAGTGAATAATGTGTCCAATATCAATGAAGGTGAAGATTCTACTATGTTCATAATTCGCCTCAGGGTTCTCCTTGATCAATAACATTGATCCATGTAGTAAGGTTTCTAATGAGAAATTAGGCTCTCACTTCCGCCTTTATAATATCCCAAGGTTATGCATATAAAAATAGGGATTAATGATTGTAACTTATTTATAGATATGGAATTTTTTTAGTCCATTAAAAACGTTAAATAAATGATTTAATTTTCATAATGCTCCCTCCAACAATCGCTTTCAACCGAACTTCTAATTCTATCCAAAGTTATGTCACACCACGATTAAACCCGACATTCTTAAAAAATGTGGTATTATGTTTCCCATTAATGGTCCCAAAAAAATGAAATCCATTTATTATGAAAAGGATTGTGTGTGTGTGTCTTTTCATTAATATATATATATATTTAATATATTAATTTCTTGTATCCTAAAACACCCAAAATACAGTTCCAACACTGCGGAAAAATCTAGAGATATCTATAGAAATATTCTGAGGGTAAACGAATGAAACTATAGTCATTACATTCTAGATCAACATTATCTCATCAAATCACAATTCTAGGATCAGGAAGGTAATTTCTTAATTATGTTACATGGAATACATTATGAAACAAACTGAACCAAGGAAGTAAATCTTATTTATAAGAAAGACCACCAATTCTTTCTAGAATCTCTAAAGGAATCATGATATGGAGAAAATTTCTTTACATACCCAATTGATGATTCCCTAGACATTAATATAATATTAAGAATACATGGTCTCCCATATAAATGGATAAAGAGAGATGATGATGATCCACCTAATATTTCAGACGTCTTTGATCTAAAACCATCATTTTCCTAGTAATTTGAATCTTCTCAATCATATAAAGAATGGTTTAAGGTCCAAATAGTAAATTATCATTGGTCTCAATAGAAAAAAGTTTTGATTTATATGGGAGACAATAAAATTCCTCAAACGGATCCATTTTTATCTTGTACTAATAAATATTGTTATACAAATACTTTACTAAGGGAAAATGATCATCCCATGAACCACTAAAATTCATAACTCAATATTAGATAATATCTTCCTATGTTGGAATCATTTATTTCGATTATCCATCCATTTGAGGATGATGTGTTGTTTTATGGTTAATTGGTTACAAAATCATGTTGATGTGATCACAATATATGATATGTAAATAGAGGATCTAGGTTAGAGATTATGAAAACAGTTTTTAACAATATTTTACCACTTCTTGAATATATTTATTTTCCAGTTATTCATCCATATTGGATTAATGTATTGGAATGGTGTGAGATGAAATCATGACTACTCTAAATATAACCCAGATTGAATAATTCTCTTGAATAGTTCATGGTAAACCTATGTGAAAGTATATAACTATCAATTATCATTTCCAAATGGTTATATGTAATGACTAAAATATTAAAACCAATCCTTGATGCTCATACTTGACCCACTGACATTTTAGGAATTTCATAACAAATTTAACCACATTTTGTTTCATACCTAACAGCCAAAAATGGATCCTCGGAGCCTTGTACATATTTTCAGTTTCTAGATGAATATACCACTAGAATGGTGATAAGCATACTCATGTTTTTGTTGAAAAAATGTTTGAATTGATATTTGATCAAAAAAATGAAACCCTAAATGTTTATATTGTTTCCATATATCGATGTTATCCACTATTATGATTTGATAAATTGTTAAAGAATCAAGATCCAATCTTTGAGAATCCAAAAATTTCACAACTAAATTCAATATGAGGGTCACCAGAAATAAGACTCTGAATCCATTCTACATAGAGAAATATGTATTCATATCTATAATAGTAGTCATAAATTGACAATAATCATGAAATTATATGGATAGTTCCAATTCGGTTGTGTTGTGGTGGTGAAGGTGAGGGATACAACTATGTTGTTCTTTGGGAGGTTCAGGGTTTGTGTCATGGGAGTCCGCTTTCAGGATGAGCCTCTCCTCTGGGATCCACCTATCTTGTTGGGTCACCCATTGTTTAATAGGTGGGAAAAATTAGTCGTATCCCATAGTGCTGAAAAATTTCTTTGACAAACCATCATTGATCAGGTTGTCACCCTCTAGGATGCTCTTCTGTATCAGCTAACAATAGATCCTTCCCCGACTAGGGCTCTACCTCAAGGATGTGACCCCTTTACGGGGGAGGGGTGTTACCATGTGTGCACGGTTTTAAAAGGCCACACTTGGGGATTCCCTTTTAAGGAAGGATGAAATTCCATGGATAGTTGATTATATGACATTCATCTTAAATAATTTGCAATAGAGTTTCCTTTTCTCAATGGGTAAATCAACATAAATTCAAGCACCTAAGATATTCCATATATCTTATTTTTCTCAGGTTCAAATACCATTTTGAAAATATGTGTTTCAAGAATATTATATCTATGAATGTAGGAAAATTCGCACCAAATATAGATTGACCCCATGTTTTTAATGCATAAAACTCGACAACCAATTCAAAATCATGGGTCAGATAATTTATTTAATAAATTAAAAACTACCATGATCCATAAGCTACAAAATTATATCCTTTCCTGAGAACATTGATGATTCCAGATCCAAGTGCATCACAATAGAACAAATAACCATTATATAATTATATAAATAAATGAATTTATGAAAATGTGAGTGTATCCTTAAGATCAAAAAAAGATTACTAGCAATCAGTATTCCACTAAAATGGAGTTACCCTTCTCATGAGTATTTTCATTGGATATACGAGATGTGAGATTTCCTAAACAAAATTGAAATAATAACCTAATATTCATAGAAATTTTTGTATCAAAAATATGTTCTTTGGTGGCTTCTTAGAGAAGAAATCTTCTATAATCTCACGATCTATTGATACACCATTCTCAAAAATGTCAATCCCATGGAATAAAAATTCTTCTTTCCAAAAATTTATTTTAGATAATTGTTAATATAACAAGTTCACTCAAAAAAATATCAATACAATATCAAAATTATCTTCATGGTATTTTCTATTTTTAGAATATAACATAATTTTATCCACAAAAAACTATAATTAAAGAATCTGGATACCATTGAATGAAATGATTCATCAATTACATGAAAACTATTTGATAATTTTTATGACCAAAGGGAATGAGAATATGTTCATAATGATGATAGTGACTCTTGAAATATATGTTCAGAATATTCACATTTTTCATATAAGGTTGCTGATATCTGCACCACAGTTCAATTTCAGAGAAAAATTAGGCTCCATTCAATTGATAAAATATATAATCGATTCCTGGAAGAGGGTATTTATGATTTATAATGGTTTAATTTAATATATGATATTCAAAACATAGCCATAACAAACCATCTACCTTTTTAATAAAAAAATTTAGTTGGCTAAGTTGATGTACTTGCCCTTATGTTTTTTTTATAGTTCAATTATTCTAATTGAACTATCAATTCAGACAAATCTATTTGTTCCATTATATTATATGGAAGTGAAATAGAATTTACTTCCCATAAAAGATAAATAAAAAATTATAGTTCTATTATAGGTTGAAAACCCTGAAATATTTAGAAAGTACATCTGGATACTAATCCACAATGGTAGGAAAATTTATAGTTTTAGTTACATCATTAGTCCCTAGAGTGATTGTTTTCAATTAATAAAATATAATTCCAACCAATTGTGATAATGGTCCTACTTTTCCAACATTCTGATCCCAATCTCATTCCTAGAGATTCATTGTTCCATCAAGAGATGATAAATTTATATGTCTCAAATATAAAATCAATATGCTCCTTGAAATAAACTAACCAATCTATACTCAATACTAAGCCAATGATATTGATGTCCAAAATAAAAAATTCCCTATGAAACCTTACCTGATCGATTGTTATCAAATGATATGAACATTTAAATCACATGCACTCTTGTTTGTTGAGAGGTGAATAGATACTAATCACATGTGGGGTTATCTCTATATTTAGCCCTATTTGTTTACATACATGTGAATAAATAAAAAACTGGGAAGCATTATTATAAAAAATAACATGAATATGAGTTGATTTTTGCAGAATTCCACCTTGAAAAGTTAGAGATCATGATTGATCCATTGTCATTATTTTATCATAACCATATAACTATTCACTCATCCCTCCATGATCCATGCTTCCTTGTTTATGTTTCATCACTTGAGGATATAGGGGTTCCTTGAATCATCTAATCTCACTTGTATTTAAGGATGATAACCAATCTAACATTATCATCTAGTAATACAATAATATATGGGACAAAAGATATTTATTTCTAGAAAATAACATTCTAGAATTATGAAAATAACTCTAAAGGTGTACCATATGATTACAATTATAACATGTTTTGGGTGGTGTGTTACAAACCTATTTCTTATACCCTAAAAACTATATTAAAAATATCGAGGCTTATTTTTAGGTGTAGAGAAAATCTAACCTATATATTGTCCTGATTCCGTGATGCTTTGTCTACATGTATGTAACAATTCCAATTAAAATTCTCCCAAATATTAGAGTTCCCCCTTTTAATTGAATAGACGTACATCATCCATTATTATTCCTAGTAATATCCATTTTTTCCACTACATATCTATTATCCATGGCCATATGATCCAAATTATAGAGAAGTGATATCAAATAATTTTTTATTCGTTTCCAAACAAGAATATATTATCCTTTAAAGAGGATCTAGCATGATATTCAATATAAAAACTATCCATGTTTAGAAACATAATTTCACATTCCATCACTGGTAGCTTTTCATTCTTAAGATTGATGAAATTTTTCATTCTATTAATCATGAAGGTGTGTAGGTAGAATTATTTATTGAATAATTATAAAAATCCCTCCCATATATGTCCATACATGAATTAATCTTCTATTGTTAAATCTCACCATTGGAATTCAAGACCCTCTGGTATTTGGACTTCTAACATGAACATTATATCATCAAGGGTTCTATGGAAATTAGAGATCTGATTCATTATTTTTATCCACGATTTTTAAGTTCGATTTTATGAGTCCCCTAAAAATATTTTTTGATTCAATTTCTGAAACTATATATAAGGATCCAGATATTATAGTCCATTATTTTTAGTCCCTCCATCAATAATTTGAAAACATGAACAACCCTCTAAACAATGTTTGGATTCACATGTGTTTTTTGTGAATTCACATACTCTACAATGTATTTTTTAGGGTTTCTAGATCATCTAACATGTCTGTTTTTCTATACATTAACAAAACACATCTTACTCCTTAATTAATAGAAAAATAATGGATTTGGATATTCCATGTCATCGAAATAAGTAATCATTACAACTTATTTCCATGAATAATATAATATAATATGACAAATTGGGTCATAGTGGGAAATATCATTATTAATGCATAATATGCTACACTAATCAGATAAACCCTTCATACTGAGATGAAAACAATCTAATAGATGTCTAAAAAATAACTATTTATACTTGTTCTACCCTAGAAACGTGAATTTCAGTATAAAGAGGTTAGATGTATCTTTTTATACCATACGTTTCAAGTTAAAAAATTTCTTATCTCTTTATTATCACCCGAATATAAAGAACTGTTAAAAATTGATACCATTTTCAACATCTAAACCCTTACAATTTCATTGGAAGGATCCAAGTTTCCTCTAACCTTAGGTGATATCCCCCGGAGTTCAAGGGATGAAAATAAATGTAAAGGGATTACTAAAATATTTGGGGATGAATTTCCTTTTTAACAATCGTAGTTATTATGAAAAACAAAATAAAATAACCAAACCAAAATATATAATGATTGAAATGTAATCAATAAAACACAAAATTATAATAATCATAAATATCAGAGTAACAGAAGGAAAAATACACTAGAAAAACAAGATATAAAAATAAATTTTGATTTTATCATCAAGGTTACATCACTCGAGACTCCCAGTACAAGGACAACACCAAATATCTGACTCTGGATATCTACATCAAGAGGCACTACTAGGAAACTAAAATGTTATCCTGAAATATAAAACGTAATTAAAACAAAGGTGGGGAACATACAAATAATTTTACCAATTTAAACCATTGAAATTTAAAAGAACCATAGTCTATCAGTAATTTCAATATGTCATTCCAATTCCAAGTTCACATATACACAGAAAAATGCATTCAATGATAGTCTCAATACTCATTATTGGTATCTCATCCATCCACCAAGCCAATGATTGATGATAATCCATCTAGTTCCTCCATTCTGGAACCATGCGCCATTTAATGTAAATATCTAAGGAATATAAACACACATAGTATTCTATGTATACCATGTTCACTCATCCATTATTTTCACATAAATAAATCGTTTTTTTTAATTTAATGGAACATCTTATTTTTGTTAAAACACAAAATTTAAAAACCTTCAATAAAAGGGGTTTCTAAAAACCTATTAAAATCCATGCATTCTAAATCATAATCCAAAAGGGGTTTCATTTAATAAATCATACAATGATTCCATTAAAACTCCAATTAAATCATTTAAGAAAACTAATCCTTTATGTTCATGAACAATTAGAGAAAATATATATTCCACATTCCTCATGATGATTCTAAAGGAACACAAAATATAAAGACATGAACAAGCATAACCAGACATTTTTTTCAAATTCCTACAACAAATCTTATAAAGGAATGAAAAAAATATGATTGATCTGTTCGATTCGATCACATTAACCCTAGTATTATGTTCCTTTAAATATAAAATGATAAAATTTAAAATGGAATAAGAATATATTTCTTACCCTTGATCCCACATATCCAACACACTTTCATCTGATGAAAATGTATCTTTACGGGAACGTAGTTTTTAAAATCCCCTAGAGGGGTCCTCTAGTTCAATATCCTAGGTTAATGGGACAAGAATGGGAGTTTTTTGGTGTTAAATGGAATAAAAATCAAAAAAATTAATGTTATTAATTCATTCCACATATTTAGGTCTCCCAGTTTAACAAACAATATACCAACCATTAGAGTGCTATTAGAAAATACTTTGGGGGTTATAGTTGTGTTACATGGTTTGATGAACCATATTAACACAGTGTGAAATGAATCTATCCAAAATTCCCAATACCCATTTTTTTCAAAACTATACACCTCACTAGTACTTCACAAATTCTCTTGTATGATTCCCCGAACAAGATACACAGTTTCCCATAACCATACTCAAATTTTGTACCCCTATAAATGCATTCCAAACACACCAAAACAAACCATAATCTCCTAGATATAAATCCAAACATTATATTTCATTAATACAAAATGAAATGGTTATTTATCTCAAATAGATGGTGTTACATGAATCTACCCTATGTATTTGTGGATATTATTAATAGAGTTTTCCTTATGTATATTGATATATTTGTGGTTTTTTTAACTCATGATATTATGGTTACTCTAAAAATTATATGTAATGTCATAAAAATTTAGGTATTATTATATAGACTATAAAAGAAAAACTATTGATGGAAAATTTATTGAATGGGAAATTTTTTTTAAAATTTTTTCATTCTTTTGGAATATGGTTTCTATATATGGAATAACTATTGATATTATTGAAACTAAATTTGTCAAAGAATGGTCAAAACCTAAAAATGTCACTGATATTTGAAGTTTTATTAGATTACTGGGTTACTTCCAATTGGTTTTTTAATTTTCTTATGAGTAAAATTAATCTGTACAATGGAATGCGGTGAATGATTTTTGGAATTTAAAAGAGGACTGGTTAATAATCCAATTTTAGCCTTTCCAAAAAGAAAATGTGAATTTTTTATTTGTGTTAATTATTATTTTATGGTACTTGATTATATAATAACCTAACGCAACTTTCTAGTTACATGTGATTATATTTCATTTAAAAACCTTGAGTACAATTAACATGCACATAATCTTATACTTGTAGTATTGGTTTTTTCATTAAATATATGAAGGAATTTTTATATGGCGTAAAATTTGAAATATATACTAATAATAAAAGGATAAATTATATTTTCACTTAATAATAGTAGAACATGAGTCATCGAATATAGTTATAACAAATAAATTATTGTGGTTTCAAGATTAATTATCATCCAAGTATAACAAATTATGTATTGCCTGACTTGAGTAAAAAATAAAATGTTTAATTAAAAATGTTATGCTTGAAACATGATCCATTGGTCAATGATTTTATGAATGTTTCCCTTGAAATTTGGTATGAATGAACACACTCTCATTTTTTACTATGGAATTAGTGTAGTAATCTTTTTCAAATAAAATTATGCATTCCCATAAGTAAGATCATGATTTTAAATAAGTGATGGAATTTCTGAAGAAGGGTAAGTTTCCAGAATTTAAAATTGATAAATAAGGTGTTATAAGACCTAGAAATTAGTTGTGTATTCTAGGTAAATACCAATTAAATAAGGAGTTTTTTAGGGAATATTATAGCTCCCCATTTTCAGTTCATCCAGATAGTACTAATTTGTACATAAAACTTCATGTATTTTTTGGTTGTGTGGAATGAAGAAATATTTTATTTATTTTATCATGAAATGGTTAAATTTTCAATTAATTAAAGAAAAGTGACAACTACTAAAGGGGATGATTCAACCATTTTCTGTACCTGAAATAAAATGGAAGAATATTTCCATGATTTTTTGGAGGTATTATTAGAAATCACATTGTAATAATTTGATTTGGGTTATTGTTGATCATTTGAGTAAATAAATTCATTTTCATCCTATTTGAGAACATTTTCATTTTAAAAACTTTTCAGAATTTATATTAAATAGATCTATAGGTTACATATAGTTTCTCTATGTATTATGTCTGACCATAAATCCTAATTTTCTTTGAAATTTAGAAAGAACATCAAAATTAATTTTGTTCTAAACAAAATTATAGAACAAATCTGTATCCTCAATCTGAAGAAATGTTAGATATAACAATTTGTACTATTGATGATATGAATCAGGCTTTATATTTGTATTATCAGTTAATTTTGGAACAATATCATTCATATTTGTAATTTTCATATAATAACTATTTTCATTCTAGCTTATATTTGGAACCATTTGATGCATTATAAGAAAAGTGGTTTCGAACTCCATCGTGTTTGGAAGATGTTTTTTAAAGAAGTTGTTCAGAAAAGAGTTACTATAATATATGGATTTGAAGGAAATTCTTATTCAACTCTATAAAATTGTAGCTCAAAACATGTAGAAAATTTATGAAAATAACTGGAGTAAATATATTATTTGATGCAAGATATCATGTTTTTCTTAAATAATATCCTTGGAAAAGTATTCTGTATTTTTCATATGAAAGAAAATTAATCCCATGATATACTAGTGCATATGAAATTCTAGAGAAGTGGTATTAATTTCATATTGATTAGTCATATCTCTGATGTTATATCAGGGACATTATTTGTTTCAAGTTTTCTTTAATAGGAAATATATACCTGATGCATATCTTGGTTTGAGCCCTGAGGTGGTAGGGTAGATAAAATTTCCTTTCAATTTTTTTTTTCAAATTTCAGTTTTTAATATATATGGATTATGAATTTATTTGATTCACTAGCATAAGATTTAATTTAAGAATCCCATTAATGAGGAAGAAATATAGGAATCGAAAAAACGATATGAGGGAAAAATACCCTCACTAAATTAAATAATGAATAAAATTATGAGGATGCAATTTATTAAAGAGAATAAAAATGTGAAAAACTAGATAATCCTATAAATAAATAATTATTTTGATTTATATGTATTCATTTATTCATATTTATAATATTTTTTTAAAATAATATATATATAGTTTTTTTATTGAATAAGGTAAATATCAATTTAACTAAATTTCCATTCCATGTATTACATTATTTTATTTAAAAGTTAAATTTCTTGTTTTGAGAATTTTTAATTAAAAAGATGAATAATTTATTGTTATAATCTTAATTAATTTAACATCGGGTGAATTTTTTGTACTTTTCTCGAAATATTGATTTTTTGGTGAATAGTGAAAATTCTGATTTTTATTAAAACTATCATGTCTTTTCTAGTATTTAAAATGAATTACAATATTTTCATTTTTTAAAATTTAAATTATTCCCAATTTTATAAACATAATCATATTAATTTCAAATTAACTGGTTTTATAATTTATTTTCATATAATATCATTTTTTGTAAAAGGAAATTTTTCGAAAACCGTTATTAATTGAAGTTGGTATATTAATATTAAATGTAATTTTTAATATTTATATAAATTTAATATGGTAAAATGGATTTCAAATTTCGAATCAAAATTTTTCAACTCTTTAATATGTTAAATTTCATTTGGTCATTATGAATAGTAACATTGGTAAAAACATTCTCACCATGATAATAGTAACAAATAGTTAATAATAATGGATAAAACTAAGATTTGAGATTTAAAATATCATAAAAATTGTTTTAATTTTATTTTCTAAGTGTATTTCAACTAAAAGTTTTCCTATATTTTAAATATTTCAATTTTTTGTCACATAACTTTGAGAAATACATTAAATATATTTAAACATTTTAAGTATTTACATGTGTGTCACTCCCCTTACTTATAAATGGGAACATATTCTCATCACTTAATCAGACACTATAATCCATTTATCTAAACCAACACCTACCCAAATACCTTTCCAACTCTCATACCAACATATTATATGTCCCAATCTCTCCAAATGAATATCATAAGATGGATTAGGGTTTAATATAATGTAGGTTTTTCTAAGTATATGTATAATTTTTTGCATAGTTTTTCATGATCATTTCAACATCTATATCATTAAAATCTTCTTTAAACATGATTATATAATAAAATAAGTTTATTAAATATAACAAAAGGTTACCATGTTTTTGTTAAAACCATTTTTCATCTCTTTTTCTATCATATAGAAAATGAAAACTTCACTCATGCATACATGTGGACTACCACCTCTATGAACTAATTTGTTTCATTTTTCATCACTAGATCCTATAGATGGTTAAAATTATGGATCAAATAAATAAATATGATATTTATGAAATAATCAGCATTTTTGAAATATAATATATAAATTAAATTCTTACACTTCGATTTTTTGGAAAATGAAAACATCACTCATGTGTATGTATGAATTACCTATACTATGAAACAATGTGGTTAATTTTCAACATCCACCATACTAGGTTAGTATTAATTATGGATGATAAATAAATATATATTGTTAAAAAATATCATATTTGGAATGCATTAATATAAAAACAATCATCATGAATGAAACATGGGTGAAAATTTAAAGCCCTATTTTTTGGAACAAATGTACACTATGTGGAAGGGCCCAATTTGTAATTTATTTTTTCCTATTTATATAAAAATATAAATCTAAAATATTTTGTTAAGGTAAAAAAATATTACATTCAAACTCATATTAATGGGTTGTCAGTGTAACGGTTTGTTATAGATCGTCTATTCTAAAATATTGTGAAAGATCTCGTGAACCCTTAAGATACCTGCAGATCTAATTAATGGAAATTGAGTCATCCTTTACTAGATTCACCATAAATATTATAAAAACACATCTCAATTTGAAAATATCATGCATATGACACACCATAACATACATCAGTCTTCCCAAAGCTGATTCATATTTAACTTTCACAATATATTTTTCCTCTACGTTTTTCTTATATGACATCTCCTTTTAAAATTTAAAATTTCTATCAATGGAGGTACTCGCAGTATACTACTCACTCATTATGAATATAAAAATTACTTTCAAACATACTGTGAATGATAAATGAATATATTTTTTTAATGCAATTCTCTTCTAATCCTCATCGCCAACAATGACTTAGTGAAACCGTGATCATTCATCAAGAAAACCTTTGTCAACACACACTTCAACTATTCTACTCATTTTATCATATATCCATCCAAGAGTAAGTCATGGTAATATAAAATAAAAATGATAAATTTCAATCATCATCCAACTTCTAGTAACAATAATGGTATACATGGATCTGGATGAACCCTCATTCCACTATAAAGTTGGCAAAATTATGAAACCATTAAATTGGTACATGTTTAATCTCATGAAGACATCACCTGATCTTTCAAACAAGGACCTTATTCTATTACTATATGAAAAATTATAGTTTCTCCAAGTATATTTCTTCAATTAAACCTCCATTAACTGACATTGTTTTGAAATTGTGTTATTCAATATACAGTCATCCATGGAAACTAGTATAATCACCAATTTAATTGGTGAATGTTTCATAATAAAAGACAAAATCTATCCAAAATATACTTAGTTCAAATATTGGAACCCATTCACCACTATTTGTTTCATGTACCAGATTCTACCACAGACTATCTACATTATATGATAAACCCATTTTTTATGTAGAGTTCTCTTGCCTTCTATAATATGTGTTAGCTCACATGAATAAAAAAATGTAGGGAATCCAACAATTCCTCCATTAATAAATCTTGATACAATGATTCACTCAAATGATTCACCAAAAATATGATTTCATGTTCCTAACCATCCATGAGATATAGAAATTGTATCTAGGAAATAAACTTTTACACTCGCCTCCTAGCCCTAGTAGATTAACTCACATCTGGAGGTTTTGATCCTTATAGAAATGTTTCTTCCACAACTCTACCCTAATGTTATGATTTCCTCGGGAACTATAGTACATCGAACCTTGGTTCTTTTAAAACCTAATCAGCATCCCTGGTACTAGAACATTGTTTCACCTATCAAACTCTATATTTTGATCTCCCTAAACACACTTTAATGACCAAACCACTACTCAACTCAAACTCTACATTCCTCACTTGTTCATTATTCACAAGATCATATTATTATAGGTTTTAATCTTCTCAAATGAACTCCTTAGAAAATATGATGTTTTTTACTATGATAACTTTCCATTAAATGTTATCCTACGTTCTAAAATAAGGTTTTTATTATCGTTCCATTTAAGGAAACATGTGTAGGGCTTAGATTCTATGTTGTCTCTACCTAATGTAATGACATGACTGATTCATTGGGTCTATTTAACGTGTCACCTGACCTCAGGCATGTATCCCCATATACAAGACATTTTCAACTAGCAGTGAGCACCAAAATGGAACTATGGGGAGACTATACCCTCATTAACAATTGTCATACACACTAATAACAATAATTAGTAATAAATATTCCAAAAAATATAGTTTAAAACATTATTCAATAGTAATATGGAATACCAATCATACAAATAAAATAAACCAATGGGATCCTGATGTGTAAAGTCATCCAAAATGTGGTTACTAAAATAGATAAACTAATACACTTGGGTAATAGTTTGGATTCTATTCTTATATTGTGTTATTATATTAGGATATATTTTCTCAGCTTACCGATACAAGGCTCTTACCCTCATATGGATCTTTGACCATGGAATCATCATGTGCATCTAGATATCTATATAGTTTTTGAGTCTAAACAAAGTAGTACACTTCCAATGTATCCCTAACATAATGAATACATGTATATAAGGTGTATTTCAAGTTGGTATGTAAATACATAAAGATGTAACTATTCTTATGTCAGGTGATCATTTGGCTACAAGGATACCATAAACCCTGATCATACAAGCATCATATTCATACTAGAAGGAATCCCATATTTCATTACAAATAAGTTTTGGAATGAAGGACATATGATGTCCCAGATCAAGGCCTATATCTATAAAAGCCTCGAGTCTGGCCACAAGGTTGCCACACCATAATATTTTCATATGTTCTGGCCTTATGGTGTTTATTCCCCATCCACTACTGGGTCTGGCCACAAGTTCATTATACCCCTGGATCATCCTTAGTTTACAACACAAGTTCATCATTACCCTACCTCTAACATGTTTCGCTAAAAAGTCATTACACATTAGGATCGGCTTTAGGTCAGGAAACATAGTCATCATACCCCCATCCTTTGTCTTGAGCCAGTGTAGAAGGTTATCATACCCATTCCCTATCTCCATGTCCCATCATCGTCATTGAAACCACATCATACCAACTCATGCTCCACATATATAGGATAAAAAATTCCACAATGATCCACTTATCACCATTATAATAGATACAAATATCAACTAGATGAGAATTCCCATGTAATAATGTATATTACTTAACGCACAATCATAGTAATCGATGAATAGGGGTCACAAACTACTTACTTAAACCACATGAAATAAAATAGGCATTCCATACAATATAATAATTTTCATGGTTATTCATTCACACAAATACATTCCAATAATTTCGGCCAACATATACAAAGGCCCTATGTAGTAAGGACTTCCAACCTTGAGTGTGATAAAGTCAAATTCCAATAGTTGTAACTAAACTACATATTCCCACCAAATATCCCTAAAACCATTCTCTATTCATCTCAATAAAAACAATAGAATAAAAATTTATGATTGAGAATGTGAAATGGGATTATGGATAGATCAACATACTCAATGAGATCTCCCCCTAATAGTAGATCTATATCTGTTCAATGGATGTTTATAATTCTCTAGATTTGGCCACCTATCTAATATTAAATTAAGAATTACATATTATAAAATATTGGAACACATATATCTCACTATGAAATACCAAATCAATGATTACATCCAAAAATATTAGATGAGATCTTGATAAAAAGTGAATAATGTGAGAGAACAACAACATACCTTGATTTCTCATGATTAAAGGCCTATAAGTCCACTGAAATTAGAGTATGGAATGATAATTATTTCCAAGAACAAGAAAAAGAGTCCATAGATTCAGGATCACTAAGCATAAAAGGAAAAATGAGTTGTTTTGGGGAGGTTTTCGATTAAAAATATATTTTTGTATTAATTAAAATTCCTTTTAGGGTTTAGAATTTTTTTATGAAAATATAGGAAAACCATGAATGGATTACAACCACATTTGAGAACCAACATTGTTTGGCTACAAGGTTTGGTAAATAATGTTTTAACCTTACTTTTTTATACTGACTTGAGTCAAATGGTTTCCTAGAAGAGGTTTCATGGTAATCTTTAACTTTGTTCCATATTCTACCCCTCACCAACAAGTCGTATGGTTTCCTAGAAAGAACTGTATGATATTACCAAACTGTTCTCAAACTATAACCCCATTAAATGCTCAAAATATCCTCCAAAAAAATATATATTTTACCCAAGACATCACCCATGAAACGAATAACTCAATCATATTTAAACACAGGAAACAATAAAGACTTAAGGTACAAAAGAATTATGAGATGTCACAATATACCACTCTGTGGACTTCTCATCCTCTAGAAGTGTCCTTGGATTTATATATATATAAACATGGGGAATTGTTCCCATACATCATATTATAAATCCAAATTTTCTTCTTGGATTCATCCATGACCCCATAGAACACAAAAAATTGGTATTAGCTTCCCCTTCACGAGATTCTCACTCTGGTATATGTTCCGGATCAGATGTTCCTTGAACGATGCATACAGTTCCATGTCAATGTCACCATTATTGATCACATGTTGAGAATCGATCTCATACCTATGAATTTGATACACATAGAACACATTATGAATATATAAAAACCATGGAGTTATATCTAATAGGTAGGATAATATTCTGATACGATCGATAATCTTAAATGTCCTCAAAATTCTAAGAACCACCTTCCCTTGAATTCATAAAAATCGATGCCCCAACTAAGGTGACACCCATAAGAAAAATTTATCACCCATAGGGAACACCAAAGGCTGTATCCTCTGGTTTTTATGTCATCACTTCCTACTCTGACGAGTAACTAAATGCTTCTAAAATAAGTAGTCTCCCTCATAGTTCTCAGATACCATACTTGAACTGAAAATATCTTTCTCACCTACCTTATGTCAACATAGTGGTGAAAGAAATATCCGACCATTATGATCTATAAACAGGTCTATCAAAATAAAAGACTTGTAAATATAATTTTATGAAAACTATTTTATATCTAAATACTCATCCTATGCTTCACCAATATTTAGGAGGAATTTTCGAATCATATTATATACAATATAGGTCATACTCTCTAATATCCCATAAATATGTAAATGTAAAGTCATACTCAGCTTGAACTAATTCCCCATTACATTATAAAGTCATTTCCAAAATTATTATATGATATGATCATCCAAGACTGATATTATTCTCATAGGAACTCTACATATTCTTATGATCTATCAAAAATAGATTTTTTATAACTAGTCTATAGAATGAGTATATCATAATGTCATGAAATGTGTCACATTCATTAAAAAATCTACCACAACCCAAATATTATCTTGAACTCTAATATTCTTAGGAAACCCCATAGAAATTTCTACATTCACCTCATCCTACTACCACACAGGCACAATAAGTGGCTGAATAAAACCATCTGGTCACCAATGCTCAAAACTAACCCTCTGATGAGTAAGAAAATAATTTATAAAACCATCAATGACCCTCTTTATACCTATCTAGTAGGACCATTATTTTATATCATGATACATCTTCATCAATATTGGTTGTTCTTCCCTATATAACACAAGAGATTCCTCTATTAGCACCGTTTTCATGGAATTACGAACCAAAACTCTCCCATGAATGTATATCATGTCATCTCCATCTAAAGACAATCAAGGAACTAGTTTGTTCCCCACCAATTACTTTTGCATCACTATGCGCTCTAAATTTGAATCATGGTATTCTTTCACAAGGTCCATGAAAGACAAAGTGATAATTAATGGATACAATTTCATCACTCAATGATCCTCATATGAAACCATGATCCATTAAAATAACAATATAACAATCTACATTCCAACTTCAAAGGTCACCCTCCAAACTCTTGCATATTCCTACTGGGATCATCTATAATGAAATTTCCATTTCCACTGAAAAATCCATCCCAAATTCAAATTTCTATACATACATAACTAAATAAAACTATTTAATATTAAATTCCTTCTCCAAAAACACATACCACCAGATATTCTTGTCCATATAGACGAACAATATCGAATAGAAAATATTTCATTTCCCACACTTTAAGTCGTGAACCAACACAACAATCACTGGATCATGTATAGGGTATTTCTGCTCATCAGGTTATATCTAACCTAAACCATAAGAAACTACCTAATATCATTACATTAAAAAATCTCACAAACCTACACCCTAGGCATCACAGTTGAAAAAATATCCAACCACATGCTTGGGATAGGTAAAAATTATTGATTATTTCAATCTCTTATTTATATCTATGAAGGCCAATACATACTGGTCTATCCACTCAAACATTAATCACTAAATTAGTAATATTATCCATAGGTGATTTCCAATGGGTGAAGTCATTAATTAATCTTCATAAGTATCCTTCAGAACCAAAGAAACTCATTATCTTGAACACATTTCTAGTGCGTACCCAAGACATCAGAACCACAACTTTCTTAGATCAACTGATATTCTCGAATCATAAGTCATGTTCCCTGGAATGTGAACCTCTTAAATACAAAAGTGAAACATGTAAATTTTATCATAGATTTGATGTTCTCAAAGTAAACTCAACATAATTTCAATATATTTGTCATGCATTTATGGTGCTCATGAGTATATCCGGATATCATTAAAAAATACAATGAAATATTCAGGATATGGAAGAAGGTACTATTCATGAGAATCATGAACACCATAGTAGAATCATTTAACCCAAAAATAATGATAAGGAACTCATATAGTCTATATTTTCTCCTAAATGTTTTCTTATGTATATCTTCATCACTAAATTGTATCTGGTGACAGCCTAATTTCAAGTCAATCTTGGAGAACCTCTAGGCTCCCCTTATCTAGTTGAGAAAATCATCAATCATCGGCAACATGTATGTCATTACACGACCCTACCCGGACACAAGCCGCAACTACCGCAAGCCCACCTCCATAGGCCAGGGGCTAGTGACAAGCACCGAAGGCTAAACAACTCAGGGAGGCCTTTGACTAAGTACCTGTATACACACACGCAGCCTACTCAATGAAAAAGTGCAGTGTAAAAGGAAAACTAATGTAACAACTGCTATAAACAAACCAAAAAGGTACATCGATCTAAAAATAGTACAAAGTGAATTCTGAAGGTAAACTGAAAAGAAAAGGGTAAAACACGTGCCCAGCCAGAAAAGTGCCACAACCCGAAAACAAGTAATCAAACGTAAAACAGTTGGGAGAATCCCACACCTCGAACCTGACTATGACCATCGCACACGGTCCAAGCTCTAGATCTCCTAAGCTCCTCTGTAGTCACAAGAAACATGTCCATCATCTACAAGGGCACACTAAGTGCGGGAAAATACAAAGAAGGTCTGAGTATAAAAATACTTAGTAGGATACCCTGAAGGCTCGAGGGTGTAACAAAGTAGCTACCAAAGAGTGAGCAGTAGATCGAACAGGGAATAGTAAAGTAGTACAAAAGAGAGTGCAGTAAAGAGTACACATTAACCCAACAAGAGGGAGGAATTAGACTCATCCTAACACAAGGATATAGAAATGGTGAGAAGATGAACTTCCCATTAATCCTTCTCTACCTATAGTAGGAGAGTAGACTCGTCGAAGCACGAGAATCAAAACACGGAAATCACGTGGCATACCCCACGCGTCTTCACCTCTCCTCGAAGGAGATTAACCAAATCCAAAGAAGTGGTTTCTGAAACAAGGTATATATATATCCATATTCTCCAAAGAGAAACCCATACAAGATCATAAGTGGATCTCTATCTCATAGCTCAACCCAATAATGTGAGTCGCCAACTGTCCCGGAAGTAAACACCATCGATGCCCAGTATCCTACATGTCTGCCCTGAAATGCAATCTAAGGGGCTCAAATCACCACACCCTGACACTATCTGCTTTGGGCAGCACTGACTCACCCGCATGGTTTTAGGTCACATCACAAGGATGTGTCTTGGTGGGGGAAAGCACCCCTCATACTTGAGAGTTATGGGGAAAGTCAAACCACACCTCTTCACTGTCACACAGTCAAGAGGTCTTCTCAGTGTCAAAGAAGTCACATCACTGACCCATACAACCGAGGGTCTCACTCTGGAAGTCACGGAGAAAAGACACAGACTAGCCTGGTAGAAAGGACTAAGTCTGAAAGAAATTATCAAGCAACCCACTACCCAGCCTCACTAGAGGATAAACACTAATAGGTCATCCGGTAACCCACTGCCAAATCTCTACTGGAGGGTAAACCCTAAGAGGTCTTCAGGTAACCCACTGCCCAGCCTCTGCTAGAGGGTAAACCCAAAAAGGTTGTCGTGTAACCCACTGCCCAGTCTTTGCTGGAGGGTAAACCCTAAGAGGTAATCCAGTAACCCACTGCCCAGTATCTTCTAGATGGTAAACTCTAAGAGGTCGTCGGGTAACCCCACTACCCAGTCTCTGCTGGAGGGTAACCCCTAAGAGGTCTTCGCGTAACCCACTGTCCAGTATCTATTAGAGGGTAAACCCTAAGAGGTCATCAGGTAACCCACTGCCCAGTATCTGCTGGAGGGTAAACCCTAAGAGGTCTTCGTGTAACCCACTGGCCAATCTTTGCTAGTTGGTAAACCCTATGATGTCAAGGAGAAACGCACTGCCCAGCCCCGCTGGATGGAAAACCCAATGAAGTTGATGAGCAAACCATTTCCTAGACCCACTGGAGGGTAAACCCAGAACTGCTCCGGCCATCCCAACTGGATGGTACAACACTGGCCAAAAGAACAGGGAGTGGGTATCGCGCAACCACCCAAATCCTGAACAATTCAACTAGTTTAGGTTGAGTACCCATGTAGTGTGGGTCACACTGATACCTGGAACTCTACCAAGTGAAAAACGTCACGGTAGATTGTGTAAGTAGGAAATGATCTCGATACTTGGATAGAGAATCTATGCCCAAGCTCCCTAGGGCTCCGTAACCTACAGGAAACAACCTCCTTGGTAGAGGATCGGTTCAGGTGTAATGTACTAGTCACACCAAATCCTCAAAAACTCTACCAGGGAACACGAACAGACATGATACTGAAAGCCAACACAGATAAAGGAAAATGGGGAACCCAAAAAACCGCCCAATCAAACCATTGAGAATAGAACTAGGGGAAAATACTCAACCCTGCTGGTCTAAACCATCGTGAATAGAGGGACCCTCTACATCATGAGAGATAAAAGGTACTTAAATTAGAACATGGTGCGCATAAGGGGCCCTAACGACATGAGGCCCCAACTCATCTACAAATCATGAACAAATTTCATTGGGTACAATCCAAAAAAATGCACCTCCAGGAATTCCCATATACTCCCTGAGTATACCACATTTCCAGCCTAAGGGCTATCATGCACACAACAACCAATGTCAACGCCAATATTGTAAATGTAACATCACCAACTTGATTACTCCATGGACGTAGCATGGCCAACCACTTCCCTTTAAGAATTTACTTCACTCCCACCAGAGGGAATGTGAACACACGCTTAGGGTCCCTACAAACACCGCAGGAAGAACCTCCACTAATACACCTTTCATGCCTCTACATTTAATGAGATCTCTAATGAAGCTCTGCACATCTAAATGGATCATTCTGTAGTAATCCATGTGAAAAAAATGCGATATAGTCTATCAACTCACCTCAAACAGATATTCAATGGAAAATTTGTCCAACACCGCTTTACACCCGAACGATGTCCCTTGGTCCCGAGCCTTGGCCCCGAAAACAATCGGGCGCATCAAACCATTGCGATCCCCTTGGAAAAAACATCAAATTGTCTGCCTACATGCACTGAACGGATATCCAGAGAAAATGATGCATTTCGTCACACCACACATGAGCGGTGCTACATGGGACCCGCATCCCAGTCCCGAAGTGCTATGAATGGACCGCACTATTGCGATCCTCTCAAAAAAAGTACAGAAGATTGACTATCCATTTATCCAAATGGAAACCTTGTTATAAAGATGGAAATCACCACCAACTCCCAAAACAGCCCTCGTGGGGCATGCACCATCATGCTGAATTAAAGCGGGAGAATTGATCCATTGCAATTCCCTTGGAAAAACACATAGAATCTACCGCTCACATGCCCCGAACAGATTTCCGATGAGAATGTTGTGAAACACTGCTCGCAACTTTAAAGACGGGCCGTGGGGCCCACATCTCAACTCCTTTTTCAACGCCAGAAACCACCCAGGAAAACTCTGTCTCGACGCCAGGGTCCCAATTCCACTGATGGAACTCAATATAGACTCTGGATGTGTCTGTGCCGCCAAAAACAAGAACCCCCGAAATAACGCAAAACCACTTAATGGGCATGTCGCACCACCGAGGCCCCCGTATCGAGAATTTAAAACCCCTGAAACAATCTTAAATTTTTTTTCTCGAATGAAGGATTCCAATTATGCATATTTCATGAAAAAAATACACCAGTAGTGATAGTTATGGGTGTCCAAACTCAGAGGGGACGAACCCCTTGGGCTAGACCGACCTGGTCCGCCTGGTCCGCCCTGTATGGTCTGGTCGTGCCGGAAAGCCTGGATTGTAGCGCCGGCCAGCGGCTAAGCTTCGCCGCCTATCCGTGGAATCTGAGTCCATGTAGCGCCAACCGGCCATGAGGTTCCGGTCGTGGTATTTCTTGGATAGCCATCCAATGCGGGTCTCTGTCCCGCACGGGGTGGTGCAATGTGACCCAGCCCTCAACGCGCCCATTCGACCTCGCCTACCACCTGGAGCCACCGCCGCGCCACCTAGGTCTGCCACCATGCCACAATCTTGGAACCACACCACCTCCTCCTGGATCCACCATGCTCCGCCTCTTGGAGCCACCGCGCGCCGCAGCCATCGCCCGTTGGAGCTCCCTAGAACCACCGAAAAAAGGGTGGAAACAGACGTGAACTTCCTAGGGCTGCCTCGGATGCTCCGGGACTCGAAATTGCCATATGAAAGGACCGTTGGGTACCTCAAATATGGATCTATACAAATATTCCCTCATTAGAGGATTTTATAGTAATTTGATGCATCAAAGTTCTGTTTAATGGGGGTTTGGGGAATTAAAACGGCAAAAACATGAGCCTACCTCGATGGGTGTAGCCTGATGCTTCACCAACTATCTGCCGGAGTGGCCGCACCTCGCCGGAGAGGTGGAAGAGAGGGAGGATCTCATTGAGAGGAAACACCAATGAGGGTAGAAAGGGGGAGAAGAGGTTGGGGCGTTTAAAGAGAAAAACACTTAACCCCCCCCCCTGTAGACCTCGTACCCGAACATTCAACGGGGTCAAAGTTAAGCCACCCTAGGGTAAAAACCACATTCTGAGCGCAATTTCGGTCATAGAATTTTAATTAGAGGCTATGTTCAAAAGTTGTAAAGTCCACCTCCGAGGCCTCTGAATTAAGAAAATTCCCCTGGTGGCGCTTTTCACAGAAGGGTCGCGCCTGAGAATGTTATACCCCTCTTAGGCTAAACTGCACATTCCGAACTCAATGGTGCCCTCATTTTTCCCATACAAGTAGCCTTTTAAGAGTTATGCTATTTATTTCGAGTTTGTAGTGTCAACGCACTTAAAATTTAATTCTAGCCACACTGGGGCTCGGAATCACACATCATCGGAATGCCCAGCTCTGGAATAACATTAAGAATTTTCAAAAGTAATTTATAGAAAAAACCGGGTTCATAAATCATTCCATCCTTCAAGATTTTCTTCCACGAAAATCAAAACCAGGGAAGAACACTGGGTACTATGACCCCACCTAGCTCTCCCATACCCAAGAAAACACTTGCACAGTTCTACGTCACAATAAAAAAAGGATTTGATCCATTCACATGATGTATGCCCTCACCAATGATCTGTATAGGAGCACAGACACATCTCCTCAAGTATGTCATGTGAGAGGCATCGTGCACCCACTCCAGACATTAGGTGGTTAAGTAAAGGTGGTAGAAAACCTCTTCATCCCTTGACAAGGTCGACAATGGCCTGAAGGCCCTCAGGGGTAGCTTACCTCCCTAGTCGAACGCCCACATCGTACGCTGCGAATAGAATCACCGTTTGGACTTGGGACAAAGCCCGGTGACTCCCTCCTTCAGAATATCCATATGGTGAAACACCCAAGGATATCTGATCACACAAGGTTTCACAGTTGATGTCACACAACATAGACTTTCTTATATACTCGAAAAGAGAAGGAGTCGATAACATCGACTAAAGAAAACATTCCACATCTTCTACTCTACTGACACAGGGTTACACAGACGCCCCGCGCCACCCCGGTAACACCTCAAACAAGGAGTAGGGAGAATAGAATTTCACATATAGAGTTTATCAATTATACTGCAGAAAGTAGAAGAGCTATAGAGTGTTCTTATTATCACCTCATGCTCTGCAGGATCGTAGACATCCAATGATCATGGTTGTCTGTGGTCCCAAATATTAGCTCTTAGATCCTGACGTGGACCACCTGGTGGTGATGGGAAGACCTTGTAATGGCTCCCCCTCTTCCAGCTCCTCCCGTTCCTCTACTAGCCCCACCTCTCTGAGCACTACTCCTATCATGGCGCTGCCTCTGTCGTGGTGGTGAACCTACTTCCCGCCTAAAGTACTCAGCATACCTGGTCAGGTAGTCCCATTCCAAGTGACCTCGGTCATCACAAGCATAGCATCAGCACTCTTTGGGTTTCCCTAGTGCCCTTCGGTGTAGTTGTGGTATACGACCATAGCCCAGAGTCCACTCACAGAAGGGTCTCCTCGGGTGAGGCCCCGTGCTTTGTCGCTATAGTAGTGCACGACCATGTCTCTGAAACCAGTAGTGGGAAGGCCACATACTTCGAGGTTCTGTCATCTGGTGCCTACTAGCTGCGGCAGACGTCTCAGCTCTGTTGTGCCTACTACCACCACCAAATGTAAAACGTGATAGGATGCTCTCTACCACCAGCACCTGCTCTAGAACCTCAGAATAAGCGGGGATGCACATGGGTACGATGATAACACAAATATCTTTTCGGAGACCCTGCTTGAAAATCCGGGGTTGGAAGTTGTTGGCATATACCATGTTCAGGTAATAACATGATTGGTCTGTGAAACTAGTCACGTACTCAGTCACCATCATCCATATCTACTGAAAATGCATGAGATTTTGGATCTGAATGGAGCATAAGTAGGAGGGGAAAATATCCTCGTGAAACAACAGCTGAATGTCACCCCACAAAAGAGACGACTCATCATGTAACTAAGTCACCGGACTCCGCTAATGCCCAGCTGCTCTGTGGAAAAGGTTGGCTACCAAAGCCACCATCTGATCTTCCGGTGTCTGTGAAATCCTAAAGAGGCAAACCAATGTCTCAATCCAAACCTATACTGTATGAGGGTCTAGCACACCACTGAACATTATCGGTCTCTATCACTGGAACTCACGGAGCATGCTCAACATGAGCTCAAGCTCTTTCTGCTCTGCTGGAGCTGTCTGCTGCTCAGCAGGTGGGGGTGCTATTACAAGCCCACTCGGAGAAAGGGATTCACATGACGGGCCTCGTACTGAGGCCTCATCGCTCACAGGGTCATTTTCATGAACCAAATCTGGTATCTTGGCTGGCTGTCTTCTCGAATCCATCATGAATGTTTTCAAAGTGCACCGCGATCAGATGAGCATATATGTATATGAAAGTTACAATAATGGGGAGCTGACTCAAGAAGGACAGTCAAAGTCTCAATCCTATGTGATGCAGAAACGAATTTCCATACAACGGGTGTCTCAACATGCCGAATAGACATGCAGGTTATCATGGTTCTGGTGAATGGATACATTGGTCATCACACCATCGTTGGAATCTATGGCATGGGAGCCACTCTCGAGACACATTGACATTGTTTCCCTATATCCTAACCAATTCCTTTTTAGGGATGACCGAACAACGTCCCATGGGACGAACCACCTCGGATGCCACTTTTTCATGACCCGACCATACCCGGGCTTGAGCCGAAACTACCCCAAGCCCACCTCTATAGGCCAGGGGCTAGAGACAAGCACTAAAGGCTAGAAAACTCAGGGAGGCCTTTTCCTAAGAACCTGTCCACACACACCCAGCCCACTCAATGCAGATGTGCCGAGTAAAAGGTAAATTAAAGTACCAAATGCTATAAACAATCCAATAAGGTGAATCGACCTCTAAACAGTACAACGTGTGTGTTGAAGGTAAACTGAGAAGAAAAGGGAAAACATGTGCCCAGCCAGAAAAGTGCCATAACCTGGAAGCATGTAAACAAATGTAAAATAGCTGGGAGATTCCCACACTTGGAACCTAACTACGACAACCACACACCATCCAAGCTCCTGAACTCCTAAGCTCCACTGTAGTCACAAGAAATATGTCCATTGTATGAAAATTCACACCAACTGCACGCAAAGCCCAAGCAGGGTTGAGTATAAAAATACTCTGTAGGATACCCTAAAGGCTCATGGGACAAACAAAAGAGGTACCAAAGAGTGAGATACAGATCGAACATGGAATAGTAAAGGAGTACAATAGAGAGTGCAGTAAAGAGTACAACTCAAACCAATAATAGGAGGGAAGTAGACTCATCATATCATAAGGAGCTATAAATGATGGGAAAATGAACTTCCAATCGTGCCTTCACTACCTATATCAGGAGAGTAGACTCATCCCGCCACGAAAATCTATACACGAATAGAATGTGGCATACCTCACGTGTCGTCACCTCTCATGGAAGGAGGCGAACCAATACCCAAGAATTGGGTACTGGAACATGGTATATACATATCCATATGCTCAAACAAGAAACCCAAACAAGATCATAAGGGGATATCCATCTCATAGCTCAGCCCAAGAAAGTGAGTCGCCAACAGTCCCAGAAGTAAACACCATCATTGCCCAGTATCCTGCATGTCTGCCCTGATTTGCAAGCCAAGGGGCTCAAATCACTACATCCTGACACTATCCATTTTGGGCAGCACTGAATCACCTGCACGGTTTTAGGTCACGTCACAAGGACGTGTCTTGGTGGAGAATGTTCCCCCTCGTACTTGAGAGAACCGAGGAAATTCAAACCACACCTCTTCACTGTCACACAGTTGAGAGGTCTTGTCAAAGTCAATGTTGTCACATCACTGGCCCATACAACCATGGGTCCCGCTCCAGTAGTCATGGAGAAATGCAACAGACTAGCGTAGTATAAAGGACTGAGTCTGAAAGAAGTCATCTGGTAACCCACTGTCTAGCCCCGCTGGATGGTAAACCCAAAGAGGTCATCAGATTACCCACTGCCCAGTCTCTACTGGAAGGTAAAACCTAGGAGGTCCTCAGGTAACCCACTGCCCAGTCTCTGGTGGAGGGTAAATCCTCTGATGACATCAGGTAACCCCCTTCCCAGTTTGTGTTGGAGGGTAAACCCTAAGAGGTCATCGGGTAACCCACATCCCAGTATCTGCTGGAGGGTAAACCCTAAGAGGACGTCGGGTAACCCACTTCCTAGTCTCTTCTAGAGGGTAAACCCTAAGAGGTTATTAGGTAACCCACTACCCAGGCTATGCAAGAGGTTAAACCCTAAGAGGTCATTAATTGGGTATCCCACTACCCAATATCTGCTCGAGGGTAAACCCAACGAGGTCATCGGGTAACCCACAACCTAGTCTTTGCTGGAGGTTAAACCCTAAGAAGTCAATGAGAAACCCACTACACAGCTCCACTACAGGGTAAATAGAAGAAGTCGATGAGAAACCCACTACACAGCACCACTAAAGGGTAAACCCGGAACTTCTCTGGCTATCCCCACTAGATGGTATAACACTGGCCAATAGAACACGAAGTGAGTATCATGAAACCACCCAACTCCAGAACAATTAATCTAGTAGAGGTATCACGCCCATGTAGTGTGGGTCACGCCGATACATGGAGCTCTACCGAGGGAAACATGTCATAGTAGATCGTGGAAGGAGGATATGTTCTCGACCCTCGGCTAGGGAATCTGCGCCCATGCTCACTGAAGCTCCGTACCCAACTGGAAACAACCTTCTGGGTAGAGGATCAGTGCCCACATAATGAATTGGTCACACCAAATCCTCAAAATCTCTACCAGGGAACAAGAAGGAATATGATACTGAAATCCCACACGACTAAAGGAAAAAGGGGAACCAAACAACTCCGTTGATCACACCGTCAAGAACAGAACCAGGGGAAGCCACTCAACCATGCTGGTCTAAACCATCGTGAACTCAGGGACCCTCTACATCACAAGAGGTCAAAGGTACCTAAGGCAGATCACGGTGCACATCTGGAGCCCTCACGACATGTGTCCCTTACTCATCTCTAAACCAAGAACAAATGTCCTTGGGTACAAACTATAACATGCACCTCTATGAATTCTCGTATACTCCCAGAGTATAAGTCATTTCCAACATAAGGGCTATCTTGCACACAACACCCATCATCAATGCGTAGGGTATAATGTAACTTCACCAACTTGATTCATCACCATCCCTAGAATGGCCAACAACATCCCTTTAATCATTTACTTCACTCCCAAAGGAGTGAATCTGATTGCATGACAAGGGTTCCTTGCAAACACCACAAGAAGAACCTCCACCCGTACAACTTTCATGCCTCCACATATAATGAGATCTCGAATGAGGCTCAAAACATCTTAACGGATCATACCTTTGTAATCCTCATGAAAAAACACACGAGATATACTATCTACTCACCTCAAATGGATAACCAATGGAAAATCTGTCCAATACCGCTTTACACCCAAACGACGCCCCGTGATCCCAGGCCTCGGTCCTGAAAATAGTCGGGCGCATCACAACATTGCGATCCCCTCAGAAAAACATGTGAAATTGACTATTTACCCACATGGAATGGATATCTAGATAAAACGATGCATTTCGTCATATCGCACAGGAGCGGAGCTACGTGGGACCCGCATCTCGGTCCCGAAGCGCTACAAATCGATCGCACTGTTGCGATCAGCATGAAAAAAGTACACAGTTTTGACAATCCATTTATCGAAAACAGACACCAGGTGATAAATATGGAAATCTCCGCCAACTCCCAAAACGGCCCTCATGGGGCCC
Organism: Viscum album; assembly: GCA_963277665.1. Lineage (NCBI taxonomy): Eukaryota > Viridiplantae > Streptophyta > Magnoliopsida > Santalales > Viscaceae > Viscum > Viscum album. The sequence goes on from OY728121.1 coordinate 1,794,258,204, forward strand.
ACACCATCGTGCATAATTAAAGAAAGCAGATTGTGCCATTTCAATGCCCTCAGAAAAACACTCAGAATCGACAGGTCGCACGCCCCGAATGGACGTCTGATGAGAATGTTGTAAAATGTTGATCACAGCTTAAAAGAAGGGTCATGGGGTTCATGCATCAACTCTTGTTTCAATGAATGAAACCACCATTGTAATCGCTTCCTAGGAGATAGGGTCCCAACCCCACTGACGGTGCTCAAAACGGACTCCAGATGTGTCTATGCTGCCCAAAACAAGAACCCCCGGAATAACACCAAACCACTTAATGGGTGTGTCGCGCCACCGAGGCCCCCATATCGGGAATTACAAACCCCAAAAACCATCTCAAAATGTCTGTCTCGAATTGAGTATTCCACTGCCGCAGATGGCATGAAAAACAAACACACGTAACGAACATTACAGTTGTCTGAAATCAGAGGGGACAAACCCCCTGGGTTGGACCGACCAGGTCCAGCCGGTCCACCCGGTCTGGGCGGGCCTGCACTGGCCAGCCTGGTTTGCAGTTCCGAACCACGACTAAGCCTCATGGCCCTACCATGGTCCATGGGTACACGTTGCGCTGACCATCCATGAGGGGATGTTCACTGCCTTGCGCGGAGACCTTCCGAATGTGGGTCTCTGTCTTGCATGGGGTCGCACGCCATGACCCCACCCTCGTTGTGCCCCAGCGAGCATGCCCGCCGCCTAGAGCCACCGTGCACCGCCTCCAACTCCCTCCATAGCTCCCTGGAACCGCCTGAAAATGGGGGGAAACGGCCGGGAACTTCCCGGGGCTGCCTTGGACGCCCCGAGACTCAACATTGCAATTCAAAAGGATTTATGGGAACCTAAAATCAGTCTCTACACAAATATGTACCTCTATCTAGGATTTGAATTGTATTTGAAAAAAAATTGCAATTGAAAGGGGGTTGCTAGAATTTAAACTGTAAAAACACGAGCCTACCTCGATGGGCGTTGCCCAACGCTTCACAAACGGTCCTCCGGAGTTGATGAGCCTCACCGGAGAGGTGGAGAAGGGAGGAGATCGTTGAGAGGAAAATCCAAGGAGGGGAGCAAGGGAGAATTAGGGTGGGTGGTTGTGTTTATATAGAAAAACTCTAAATCCCCCCGCCCGTAGACCCCGTACCCTAACTTTCGGAGGGGTCAGGCTTCAGCCACCCCTAGGTTAAAAACCACATTCTGAGCTCAATGATTGTCTCAAAATTTTAATTCGAGCCTCGGTTCAAAAGTTTTAAAGCCCACGTCTGAGGCCGATGAATTAAAAAAATGCCCCTGGTGGCACTTTTCATAGAAACACCGCGCCCACGAATGTTATACCCCTCCTAGAGTAAACAGCATGTTCGGGACTCAAAGGTGCCCTCAGTTTTCCCATAAGAGCAGCCGTTAAGGAGTTATCCTGTTCATTTTGTGTGTCTAGTGTGATCGCACAAAAATTTTAATTTCGGCCACACCGGGACTCGAAATCACACGCCGTCTGAATTCCCTGCTCTGGAATAACATCAAGAAATTTCCAACGTCTTTTATAGAGAAAACCAAGTTCAAACAATGTAACTATTATTTACCATGAAATAGTTCATCTTCTTATGCTCCATGTGAAACTGAAGACTATTCCCCTCCTAATTAGAGAACTACACTTTATAACCCCAATGAGAAGTATTTGGTCTCACAAATCTCTTCCGCACAAAATCATCAATCTGCCCCATGAGTTCCTTCAACTCACACGACATCATATGATATAGATTGATCAATAAATTTAGTGAATATGTATAAGTTAAATCATTAAATTTATTCATCTATCATAGGTATGTTCTAAAAATCCATCTATAAATATATCCTTATAACATTCAACAACTTGAGTAAAATAAGTGGGAAAAACTAAATGATATATTATAAGAATCATACCATCAACATTGCTATAATAGCTCCAAACGGACATTGGTTTCCTCCTCTTTTACTAACTCCAAAATATTATTCATTTGTAAAAAAACATCACCCACATTTTCATATTAAAGGACAATCGTATACTCTATAAATCGATGGGAATATAATAACTATTAAACTAGTCGACACTAAAAATAACATTGATTCTACTCATCTATAGGATCATAAAATCCTAGAAATGTATGTAACCATAAAATACTACAGAACAAAAAATATATATATGGATATGTTCTACCTTCCTCCGCAAAGTCAAATAAATAGAAATAAATTTAGAAGAAAATTTAAAGGCCAAGTCTATCGCAACAACAAATTTAGAAAATATAAAGGAATGAAAAGATCATGTATCAATAAAATATTTTACATCATAGAGGTAATAATAACTATACCTATAACTTTGGAAGGTCCCTATACAAAATAATATGGATCATAGTCCATGGAACATAATCCTCCAGTGTCAGTCCCATTTCTATGATCTTGAGACCCCTGGTTTGGAAAATTCACCGACCCCTATAGATTTTTGGCATACTGTTGAGATCCCATGTCAGATCCCTAACTCACAACCCATGTTTGTCAAACTAATCCAAATTTTCTGGAAACTCTATATATGTTTATCTATAATGAGGCTCAAGGCACATCTCCTATCACTCTGAGCTGGGGATAAGAGCTAGGGGTTCATAAGGGAACATGTGGGAATGATTTCACCCTCATTAAAATAGTTATCAATAATGGTTCCAACAAAGTACCTGTTATGTAGTATCAATGAATTAGACTACCACTCAAAATAAATAACTAGAACAAAACAATGAAAACCAATAAAATAACTCATAAATATCATGATAAAAAATATTTAATAATAAACTTCCACATAAGAGAAACCATTTTATACAAATATTTTACAATCCAAAATGGATAGAACTAATAATAAAGTATTAGGTCCGGGGAATTACATCACATAGACCCATAAAGTATAAAGTACTTGGGTGAAAACCCCTGACATCTCCACATGACTCTCATGTCACCACCATAACCAAAATATCCCAAGATTCATAATAGAGAGAGGTAGAAAACCAACAAATAAGCCTTAACCTATGAATTTGTAGGAAACATAGAGACTACGTACCCATAAATGTGTACATGAAAGGTGTGAGATAATGGAATGTAGTGTACTACCATGAGTCCATTAAATTTATTTTTTATAAAGAAACCAACATTAATAGTTCAAAATTAAAAAAATAGATTTTCATGTCCTTTATAAAAAAATTGAAATAAAATTAAATTTCAATTTATCATTTCTCAAAACAGAGTCTTTTTAAATCATTCCTTAATGAAGATTTACTAAGTCAATTTCATTTCAAAAAACCATATATTTACATTTTCAGAACAAATAAACATTAATTTCAAAAGAAAAAATGTTAAAAATTCAATTCTAATTTAAGTCACCCCTTTAAAAAATAAAAACACACATGTTTAAAAAAAATAAAAAAAGAAGTATTTTAACAAAATAAAACATCTAGTTAAACATTTAAAAAATAAACACACATGTTCCTCAAACAATAGTATAATAAATAAAATATATAATCAAATTCAAAGGCATGATTCATAATAAAATAGCACTAATTAAGTAATCCATGTTGTAAAATAGTAATTCTCAAGAAATAGATAAGAAAATCACATTCCAATTCAAAATAAAGATGAATAACATATGTTACGTATTATAAGGAAATAACCTAAGGAATAATGAGACAATTAGTAGACATGCAAAACTATAACCAACTACCCTAAGGTTAACGGTCACATATCTCATCCCTCAAGTCACTCTCATCGAGTCTCATCACTAAGTACACCTATAGATTTCATAACATTAAACTAGGGGATACTTCTGGGTGGATAACTTTTGGAAAGCATAAAAAACATACCTTTACTCCCCACTTATTATCCCAATGCTCCTCATGTCATAGATATCGAGGTGGACCATTATAAAACCAATTTCTATCACATGAAAATGAAAAATCCCAAAGGAAATATAACATGATAATCAAATAATTTTCACCTCCAATAGACTCCCATTCAACAATGATCCCCAATCCAAACTATCTAGACATTAATCTGAAATTATATAACATTAACAAAAACAAACAGTTGTAACAAGGATAATATGGGGCTCTACTAGGGTAAAAGAAAAAATAAATAAACCACCTTTCCTTAAGGTTCTGAATGGTCCTTCTACCTATACATAAAAAAAGTATAAATTGGAAATTCATTTTACATATACCATTTTTTACCCAAACCCGATTCCAAGGGATGTCGCACATATGAAAAAATTAGAATCATAGTAAAACTTTAGAAATATTCTTTCACCAGCACCTTTAATAAAATATTAAATTCTAAAAAACACCTGAAAATATAAAAAATCAACATTCACAATCAAAAAAGTCTTCACCAATGAAAAAAACCAAAAAATAATCTCACTCAATCTTTAAAACAAGGTAACATTTTCATATCAAGGGAACCCATTTATAAGATAATGAAAACACATTATAAAAATTATGTTTATTTATAAAATAGGGGATCACATTTTAAAATAAAGAAACCCCTTTTAAAAAATAACACTCCACTTTATAAAAAATTGTTCTAAAAACATTAACGAAGGATTTTTTTGAAAAACATCATTAATATTTAATAAAATTCCTTGCATTCATAGAATAAAAATTAAAACAAGAGTTTCATTGAACTAAAAAATTGTCCCATTTCTTCCAAAGTGAAACCCATAAAATAAAGAGAACCATCGATAAAAAAATATCAATATGATATACATCATTAATTTAGTTCAAAAACACATTTAAACCTAATGTGACTAAGGAAATATTTCATAAAAGTAAGAGTAATGGAACCACTTAACTCGAATGTATAATTTTCTCACCTATAATGGAACCTACTAGAATAGGACACCTGGGTTGATGCACAACCTTTAAAATCCAAAACACACACTTTAGGATAACTCCATTCATTTATTTATGACTATATTTACATTAGGATTAGAGGAAAATATGTGAAAAATAAGAAACATTAAAGACAAAAAAAATAAACCCTTAACTTCAATATGGTTTTAGAGACACCAAAAAACCACTCTAAATATACTATGGGGGGACATGGAAGTTTAAGAGTGGGTTGGGTGAGGTTCCATTAAATAATGTGATGGGTGATGGGAGATTTTGGTAGAACCTCGAAATAAAAATTCTCCAAAATTGAAAAATACTACAAATTGGGAGGGTCTCATGGTTGTCTAGCATGTTTTAGTAAACAATGCATAGAGTGTGAAATATTCACTACCATGGAACTACCTACATTTCATGGATTCTACCCTAGGGATTCCCATATCATGTTTTTAACCATAAATCCCGGTGAAATACTCAAAAAATTAATTTTTACCTTGGTACACCCCAAACCCAACTGATAGAATAACTCAAAATATTCATGCTAGAAAGTGACATTTCAGGTTGTCACAATTCTACCCACCATGACAATGTCATCCCAAAAAATATCCACTCCATGAAATATTTTGATAACTTAATTCATGGGAATGATAAAAACCGACTCACCTAGAGAATAAAACAAACCATGAGGCCAACTTCCTAAATTTGAATCCAAAAACACAAGACACAAATAGTCTACTATAATGGAAATTTTCTCGAAACTATTCGAGTTGTACTCAATAATGAAACACTAAAAATCCAGAGAATACGTTATTAAAAAATGAAATATTAGGATGAAAACTGGCATAGTGTACCTTTAATTATATGACTTCACTAAATGCACTTACCAAGAAAAGCAAGTGATTTTGGATATCCAACCTTGACTAACGGACAGAACAACACCAATACATCTAGAACATATAAGGTTACAAGAGAAACATGAAAGGGTGGGTACCAACCTAAATAATTTGGGTGAAAACTCCCCAAAACAAGAGAAACATGTGGAGACTAGACTTAGATAAACCCACCATTTGGAATTGATCTAAATTGGTGAACTTAAAAATATCCACATCAACAGAAATGAAGATATCTAAAAAACATCCCAACAATCATAAGAGAGTGCATTCTCAAGGAATATCAAATAATAAACATGCCAAAACACTCTAGAAATAATCTCCACAGAAATAGGATAAATAACCCTAAACACAAACATGATTCAATAAAGAGTATAATGGTTCCGACTTCCAGTCACAAACAATAAAAATGGTAAAATCAAGATAAACTCATGAAAAAACCCTACTCTCATTGATACTGAAATAACACCACAACTCTGTATCTCTCACAATCTACTCTGCATCGCAAAAGTTATAAAAAATACCCCATCCATCCCCACGTAATTATCATTTTATCCATGAAACCTCAAACCATATTACATACCATGATCTATGAATATAAGCACCACAAATATATGATTTATGAAAATAAAAAAAATGGACTACCACAAGGGAAAAATTTCTTTTATAAATTACAAAAAATAGAAAAAATGTGTACAAAAAATATGGAGAATGGTCCAACAAGATAATATTACCAAATATGACACTCTTAAAACCCTAAAATAGATTTTGACTCTCCATGTGGAATGAATAAAATATTATTCTTCTCGAATCAAATCTAGGTTCCAGAATTATTCCTATTATGAGGTTTTTTCGACTTATATAACCTCTATATATGACTCATATGGACACATTGATGATAGGTCCTCAGATCTGTCAGATGGGAAGGTCAAACATTCCAGAGATTCCCACATTGATAGCACATAACTAGCATTCACTTTACACTCACAAAAGCAATCTTATTGACATCATATGCGGACATAGAGTCTCTTTCCACAAGCTTCCCTACTGATAATACTTCTATGATAATGTCATCATAAAACACTTCCATGAAGGTAGACATTCCAGATTGAAATACCACATAACTGAGATAAAAATGAAGTCCACTGATAAAAAACCAAGTATTCATTTAATCATCATTAACTAACACTAGTGAGAAATGTGTTATTTAATTAAAACACTCAACATAGTCTTTCACCAACTTATCAATCTGATTGATAGTCTGGAATTTCATCTCCATAGAAGTTATACATTCGTCTAGGTAAAACATTTTGATGATGGAGGCTTTGAAATATTATTAAGAAAAATATTTGAATATGTGGGCATGGGTAGCACACTTCCAAAATTCCCAGTCCTTTAAAAAAAGGAGTGGTTCACCTCACCCTTGATAATTTTGGAAATCCTAGTGACTCAAATATCTCTTCAAACTTATCTAACCACTTTTTTAACTCCTAGGGTCCTTGATCACAAAAAAGACTAATGTTTTATGATTCATAAAATCTCTTGAATGATCCACAAAATAATATAATCAAGTCATAACCACTCCATAAAGAGTCTAGGTAGAGTCATATATTGGGAAGAAAATAATTGGATCACTAGGATAACTACATGAAATATTCTATTCTTGACTTTCTGAATCTTTTTTAGGGATCACATTCTAAAACTATAAAAAAATTAGTCATGTCACCAACAATCACAACACAAATAATTAATAGAACCAATAAAATGAAAATATATTAAAAAAACCTTTGAAACCTCATTTCAAAAATTCCGAACACAATGTTATTTCCATTTCAAAACACAAAAAATGTTCAAAACGTTAAAAAAGTTCAAACCCAATAAAGAAATAACTCATTTATGGAAAATCTTTTTCCATTTAACAAATCATGTTAAAAAGTTCCAATAGTTCCATCCATCAAAACCCATGATATTATTTCCTTGAAAATCCTCATATCCCATAAGTCATTTGTTCTCTATTTCAAAACCATTACAAGGAATAAATTTTAAAATTCCTAAATATGGTTTTCAAAAACACTTAAATACTGAAAAAGAATTCATTTCTTCAAAACATGGTCAAAACAATTGGAAATAAATAAAAATTCACCTAAACATTAATAAATAATCATTTCCAAACACAAGATAGGATAAAATCCTCAAAGGAGAGAAAAAAACTCTCAAAATTACCTACTATGCATATTTTTGTCACATGATTTATCAGACCATGCCCCAATCGTGTAAGTACCACTGGCATTTTCCAAAATGGTATTCACAGCATATGAATAGATTTATAGACTACATTACTTACATATCACCCTTGGGGTTTCCATTAGTTTCACTTTGAAACTAATAATTTACATATATGTATCCTGAGGTCTTCTTATTACTGAGAGTAGCAGCACACCGCATCAAAATATCTTATGAAAAACGCACCATAAATCAAATACTTAGAAAAATAATCTCAAAATACCATATAAAATCAATGTCTATCAAGAGTAACTGTCAGACATGCACAACTCTACACTTCCACTCTAGCTCCAATGTTCATAGCCCTTTCCTACCACTGACCAAAAAATTACAAGAGGGATTTGATATCATTTTTAGAAAACTGAAACAAACTATCCAGACATACCACCTATGTAGGTCCACCATAAGGACCAAGGCACATTCCAGATAACCCTAGGATAGAGATAGGTTTCATGGTTTTATAAGTGAACTCATGTGAATGATTTAACACTCATTGAAATCAAAATAAATAATAGTCACAATAGATAACATATTATGTATTCTCCTTACATTGGATGACTTTGTCAAAATGATTAGTTAGAACTAAACAAAACACACTAATAAAACCAAAAATAAAGCTCAAGATAAAAAAATTCAAAACAATTTCCATATAAAAGAATCCATTTTATATAATTATTTTTCAATCCAAAAATGAAACCAAACTAATGACAAAAGTAGGATTCCAAGTGTGTCGATACACCACAAACCCTATAATAGAATAAAAAACTCAGGTAAAAACCTCCAACATTTCCATGTGACTGTCAATTCTCCACCATAACCCAAATATCACTCACCTCCATATGATATGTCGAAGAAAAGAAACCTATAAGTCATAACCCAAGATCCTAAAAAAACATGAAGATTTAATAATCACAATTACAAATATGCAGGGTGTGAGTCAAATGCTTATAGGTTACAATCATGATTCCATTACTTTCATTTTTTTAAAATAAACCAATTTTATTTGTTTGAAAGTAAAAAAACAATTTAGTTTTTCATTTCCTTCAAACAAAACTGAAAAAAAAACATCCAATACTTTGTATAATATTTTCAAACACACCCATTATTGAAAATTCCTCAATGTGGTGTTACAAAGATAATTTCATTTCCAAAACCAACCATTTACCTTTTAAAAATAAAATAAAATTCACTTAAAAAATGTTCGGCATTCTATTTTAATTTAAAACGTAACTTTTGAAAACAAATCCACATAAGGTTTTAATAATTTTATAAAACAAACATTTATAAGGGTTATATTTAAATCAAACATATATTTTCCATTTTAAAAACATAACAAACACACAACTCATACATGAGTACCACCAAGGGAAAGAATAAAAAAGATATCAACGTGTGAATTTTACACTAAAATGATACATATATATTGAAAAGACATACTTGGAGTCCTATCTGTTGCACCGTGTATCAGATTGTGGTTTGGCTGATTCATACAGATCTAAAATGACTTATGTATCTTTTTCTTAAAGTATAAAAACAATTAGAATGTGTGGCCCTAGTTTTGTGAACATCGCTTGTCTTTTTTACTAAAATGTCATTTTAAACTAGAAACGCACACTTCGACTCATACTGGTCAGATATTCTATCGTTTTGATGTGATAACAATTCCTACACATCACAAACTACATATGAATGATTTTACTTAGTTATAAAGACAATCTGAGTGTGTTTTATCAGTTTTCAGTGAGTGACACTTTTTGAACTAAAATTATTATTTTAAACTGATAACGTACACGTTGAGTGTTACGGAACACATCATGTATTGGATTGAGGTGTGGCTGATTCCTACAGGTCATAAATGACATATGGATCATTTTATTATAGTACCAGAATAATAAAAATGTGTTTTCATGGTTTTGTGTAGGTGAGTGGTTTTTTACTATAATTAATGTCAATTTTAAATAAAAATATGCCCTTTGAGCCATATCGTTCACATTGTGCTTCTGATTTAGGTGAGTCTATTTCTTAATTTACCCAAATGGACTATGGATTATTTTTATATTTTATAAAAACAATTTGAATTTGTTTACATGGTTTTGAGTATGCCACATGTCTTTTTTAAAAAAAATTCATTTTAAACTAGAAACATGCACTTTTGACTAATATCAATCACATAGTGTATTGGTTTGACATTATACCAATTCCTACACATCAACAATGACATAGGAATCAGGGTCTTAAATAATCAAGAAAATCCATGCATGTTTTCTCAGTTTTCAGTGAGTTCCTTTTTCTGACTAAATTATTGATTTTAAAATGAAAATGGACACATTGATCCATACTAGGAACATTGATCATTGGATTTAGGTGTAGATTATTCCTACACAAAAAAGGACTTCTTGGTCATTTTCCTAATCTATCAAAATAATATTATTGTGTTTTATCAGTTTTGAGTATGTTTGTTTTCCATTGTATTAATATAGATGACATTTTTAAATAAAAATATGCACTTTGAGGCATACCGATCTCAATGTGAGTAAGATTTAGGTATGACTGATTCCTACATATTTGAAGTGACATATGGATACTTTCCCTAATGTATAAAAACAATCCAATGAATTTTACTAATTTTGAGTTGGTGAATGTTTTTTTACTAAAATGTAATTTTAAACTAGAAACACGTACTTTGACCTACACTAAACACATCATGTATCAGTTTGATGTAAGACTAATTCCTACACATCACAAGGGACTTATGAAATTTTTTCATTAATTATAAATATAATCTGAGTGTGTTTTATTTCTTTTTAGTGAGTGAAATATTTTGAACTAAATTGTCAATTTTAAACTAATTAAAGAAACAATTACCCAAAATAAAAATTATTTATAAGTTGTATAATTTAAAAACTAATATTTATAGTATTTTTGTAGTTTCATTTGTAAAAATAGTATTATATATATATAGAATAATAGGTTGTATACAAGAATAAATTTAAATATGATAAATAATATATAGATATATATATAATGATATTTAAAAAAATTTACAAATATAAGACATATATATAACATATATATATATTATTTAGATAGATTCCAATTATTTATCTATGTATTGAATGATAAGTAACCTCAATTTTATAGTTTTCGATTGTGGAAGACGTAAACACCGTTTAGGATTATTGTCTATCGAGGTAAGTGTGAATGATGTACGTTCCTCCATCAACCTCTTTTTCCAATTTTATAGAACCCTATTAATTTTTCTTAATAAATAAAACCTACTAAAAACCCATGTTTAATTGAAAAAAATCATAAACAAATTATTTTTTTAACATTTTATTTGGTTCCTTGTGGATAATTTAGAGGATAAAAATGAAATTAATCCATCATTGTCTCTGCCACCCTGTAAAATAAAATATATTAATTTCCATAAAAACACTCATCCGCAAAAATTAATCTTTAGAAACCTAAGTCCCCTAGGTTTTGTAACTCACCTATTTAATATTCTAATTCATTGGTCTCCACTCTCTTTATTTCATTATCTCCCTTCACTCTATTGTTTCTCTAGTTATATAGAGATTTTCTCTTGAAGGATTTAGTGGAAGTAGTGGCATGGAGTTAATAACTAGTTTCAGTAGTTTAATTATCACAAATGGGAGGTATTTATCTTTTTAAAGAACACAATGATGTAAAACTTTCATCCTCGTCACCTCATCTCCCAAACAGTTATCATTGCATTTTGTTACTTGATACACATTCTCTATCTCATGTAAATATGTACTTATGTTGTTGAAATACACTAAGAAATATTCATAAATTGAATTTATATTACCTAGAGAAATAAAAGAAACCTTAAATAGTTGGGGGATTAGTCTCAAGGTAATAAAATGAAATAATAACAATTTGGGATATGAAACTGATGAGGTTGAAAATTATAATAAATTGTGTCCCCTAAAAGGGGAAATTCCTTCCATTTGTAATAATTACACCATCTATCATAATTATTAATTCAAAAACTCAATTTCTACAAACTCCATATAGAGTAAATCTCCACAAAACTAGAGAAATGATTAATTAATTTGTGCAAAATAAATAGAGAGGGTGGAGACCGAAGGATCAGAACACACAACTATAGTGATGTGTAGCATGAGGGTCTTATGTTGGTATAGTGTAATTTCAGTTGCTGAGGTTATGTTACAGAAACTAATTACTTTTATTTGACATAAAGGTAGATTTAATGATGAATTATTTTCATTTTTTATCCTTGAAATTATCCATATAGATATTAATAAAATTATAATAAAATAATATGTTGAAGATTTTTTTAATGTTTTTTTCAATAAAATATGGATTTTTAATAGGTTTAATTTTATTAAAAATGATCGGAATTTATATGATTAGAAAAATTGGTTGATGGAGGTGTGTACTTCATTTACACTTACCTGAATATGCAATAAACCTAAATGAGGTTCCCATCTCCCACCCTCAAAAACTATAAAATGGTGGTCACTCTTCATTTAATACATATGTAAATAAAGTTAATCTGCCTAAGTATTATTCATATATGTAATATATATGTATTTATATTTGTTATATTAGTAACTATATTTGAATATAATTATATATATTTGTTTATTATTTATCATATTTAAATTTATTTAAATATTGAATATATATATAATAATATTTTTTCTTATAAAACTAAAAAATACTTTTATTAATAATTTATAAATTATATTAATTATAAATATTTATTATTCTAGTTAATTATCTTTAAAATATAATAATTTAAATTTTTTAAAATTTAATTATTTCAGAAATTTTATATATAGTTACCTAATTTTATTATTTTGAAAGCAACATGAGTTTATAATATTTTATTATTTATTTAAGAATAAATTTTATTATTATTATTTATATGTATATATAGAACTAAAAAGTATATATAGACCTAAAATGTTGAATACCTAAAAATAATTTCTAATTTACATAATTTGATAACTTCCAATCATGGAGGAGATGACCCCCCCCTGAGACTTGCATTGAACAACCTTTCCATAACATATGTCAATAGAAATATCAAAATGAATTTTCCCCATTGACCCTTAACTAACACCATGCTAGAATCCCTTCACATTATCTCCAGAAACTGCAACATGTAATTGTTTGTTGTTCTTGATACCTCGCCTATAGGCTTATGTACAATGACCCAATTTCTTACATGAATTGTAGTAATCAACCCAAGATTCAAACCACACAACCTTCTTTCATTAAAATTCATCAACCAATATAATCCAAATATAATATGTTGGCACAATTTAGAAATCAACATCCATGAAAATATGTGGAGAAACATGGTGATAAACTGACTAGGTTCTACTATCAGAACATAAATATCTACCAACAAGATTCCCCTACATGCGTATAATCTCTGGATTTTAACAATGTAAAGGGAGATTGGGTTAGCTAACCCAAATCAGTATTGTTGGAATTTTGAGGTTTACATGTAAGTCATATGACCACCTAAATAGATAGAACTATAATCTATTGCAGCTTGGGGGCACAGGACCAAGCCCTGACCAGTTCTTCCTTCAATGAAAACTGAATCATGATGTTCCATTTATCAAGCAGACATACCATTTCTCAATTTTAAAACCCCCAAAACTCGAAGATTATCTTATTGAAGGTTTACATCGAAGGATGGCACTGCTTGAATAAGACAATCATCGTGATACTAAGAAGATCTAATGTCGCATTATAATCGGAGGTCAAATTCAAAAGATTTAAATCACTAATGAATAGATATGAGACCTTAGGGTGAAGCGATTGAGGGAATGGTGGGAGCAAATCAGATTAGGAGAAAGGGGATAATGAATAAGAAGCTCCCTCTAAGGGTTCTAAATATGATAGTTTTTTTAATTAGACTGAGAAACATTTAGAAGTGCTTCTTATTTAAGCGCTGATAAAAGGAATATTTATTACCGTTTTTAGCGCAGATAAAGGTAGGACAATATCAGAACTGAAAAATTGCTGATAAAATCCATATTTATCAGTGATAAAGTTTCAGTGTTGATAAATATTATTTTTATTAGTGCTTTTTTTAGCATAGATAAATCCTCATTTTCATCACTGAAAAAAAAAGTGATGATAAATATTTCTTTTATCATAACTTGTCACATAAGCATTGATAAAAGATTATAATTATAATTATATATAATTTATTTGTAAATATATATATATATATATATATATTCTTAATAAATATATATAAATGTAACTATAGTAAATATATGCAATGTTTAAATATTTTTATTATAATTATATAATTATTTAAATATATAATTACTTATTAATAATTATATAAATATTTTTTAAAATAATATTTATATCTTTATATACATTTATATAATTACACATATATAAAATAAATATAATAAAATTTAAATATAGTATATATATTCATTAATTAAATAAATTTATTAAAAATTTAAAAATTATTTCAATATATATCAATATTTATTTATAATTAATTTAATATATAAAATTATTTATTTATAATAATATAATTAGTTTTAAAATTATTTATTAATTTATAATTATAAATATATAATTTTTTAAATATAATGTGTACATTTTTAAAAAAAAATTATTTATAAATATTTTTTATAAATATTTTTACCGATATTTTTTATCATTTTAAATGAATATCTAATTTCAAGTGTATGCGTGTTAAAAATGAATGATATTGAATAAATGAAAAATAAGTACACATTAATATTATTGAAAAAATTTGATATGTTTTTTGTGTGTACATTTTATATAAAAATAAAATTATTACGTATATGTGAATTCAATATAAAACACATTGATTAATGTTAAATTGAATGATCAAAGGACATTCAATTATAAGTTTTTTACTCTATGCAATTAGTCATTATTTTTAATTCATATTAATTTTTTATTAGAAACCATTATTCCCTAAAAATAGTGTATAATTTTTTTTAATATATAAATCATATTCATATACATTAATTTATATCTATATATATAATATATACTGTTTATTAACATTTTCAACAATAATCTAATTAATAAAATGTTTAATTATTTTCTAAATTTACCATTTTTTAATTTTAATTTGATTAATTTTCACTTTTCATATCTGTATATTGTAAATATACTATTATTAGTATTTATATTTTATATATAGTATACAAAATTTATTCATTTTTTTCAATAATTATTTTATTAATAATGTTATAATATTCATTTTAATAAACTTGTTTATTTATTTATTTAGTTATTTCATTTTATTTATTCATACCATTATTAGCACTGAAAAAGAACTGATAATGGACTTCTTTATTAGTTTTAAAAATATTGTGCTTATTAATGGTATTCTTTATCAGTGCTAAAAATAAAAAGGATAATAAATGGTAGTATTTGTCACTACTAAAAATAAAGTAATAATAAATGGGACCTTTATCAATGCTAAAAAGCACTAATAAAGTGATAAATTTATCAGCAATGATTAAGATGTCATATATCTGTTCTTTTTTCCAGTGCTGATAAGGATCAGTGCTGTTAAATGCCAGTATTTTAGTAATGTCAAGTCTTAGATAAAAAAGGTGTACCACTATAAAACCAATTTCATTTATATAAAAAAAATATATTTGAAAAGAAATATTATACTGAAAAAAATCTCTTCTGATATCAATTTGAAATTCTTTCACCAAATCACTGAGATCGGTCAGTCTATCCCATGACCTCATGGGTGTCTCTTCATACATAATAGGCTATTAACTAATAGTGGGGGAATTAACAGTGTCATGGGTAGACCATCCCCTTGGTAAAAATAGTCATGAACCAAAATCACAATGATTAATGGAAAATATTTTAGAACAATACGGAAAAAGACATCATACAATAATAATATGGCATACATTCTATATAAATAAATTAAACAAAAGGAAACATGGTGTGGTAAGTCAAAAAATGTGTGATTACAAAAAATTGAAAAACTATGCTGATATTGTAATAGTCTATAGTCTATCCTGGTATTGGATCCATCCTCTAAACTCTACCTATTTAGCTTCCCGATGTAGTACTATTTCCCTTAGTTGGATCTCTAACCATAAAATATATAGGCGCACCAAGATTCACATGAATGAATTCAGTATAAACACTCTATTACACTGCCAATTCATCTTTAACATAATGTTCATGTGTATATATGGTGTATATCATGATGTTAATTAAATATTACAACAAACAAACAGTCATATTTATGGATATCATGCTTTAGACAGGATCCCACGATAGTCAATCATACCAAATTCAGTTCTATGCTAGTAGAAATATCATATTTCATCACATATTGAGCCAGGATATAAGTCAAAAACATTTCCTTAATCAATTCCCATATCCAACCATGCTCTGGGATAGGCTAAAAGGACAATTTACCCCTCCATCATCATCAGTTAATGACATAAGTTAATCATGACCCCACCTCTACTAGATCTGAAAAAAGGTCATCATACCCCTAGTCCAGCCATGAGTCATGCCATAAGGTCCTCATGAAACTACTTTTATTTTTATTGTCCATAAGGTTTTCATACCCCTATCTTATCTTTGGGTTAGGTCAAAAGCCCTTTATACACCAACCACTCTCTAGGTTCAGGCCACAAGGTCATCATACCTCAACTGTAACGACCCAATGTTTTATAAATGAAAAATACATTCTTATAAATATTTCATATAATTACATGAAATCACAACATAATGAACTACTATGTTCTATGTACCTTTAAACATAATTTTGTCACTCCTCTTTTTGGAATTTTGAAAATATGACATACACAGTTGCATTCAGTTAGTTATTTGGAGTCCAATATGAAAAACATAATCTTTGATGAATAGTAACCTACCTATATGAATAATATATTACCCTCATGAATAGTGACATACCATAATAAATAGTAACCTTGTCTATGATAATATATAAATAATATTCATGGGGAAAGTATGATATACTTATATTTTAGAATAAGTATATGAATGTTTTAAAACATGTTTTTGATAATAAATTATCATTTTAATTAAATATTAAATTAATCATATTTAGAATTTTTTTTTGTAAAATGGAATTAATTTTTTGTATTCTAAATTTCGATAAATGTTTAGGGTTAATTTTTGTTATTTTTCTAAAATACATTAATTTTTATTGGATAGTAATGTACATTAATTTACCATATAAAAACATTATAATTCAAATCCAATATTCCTGACATCAAAACTGATGTAAGCACCCAAATATCAAACTCTCATGCATTTATTAAAATTGTTGGTCCTAGAATCATGATTATTTCTAGTCTTGAGGTAAATTAACAAACTAATGAAAAAAATTATGCAAACCCTCCTCGCCTCCACTATAAGTACCACCCATTTTTCCTCTTCACTTCACTCATCTAAAGCCTTGTGCCTTGCCAATATTTTTACCAAATCACTCACCAAGCTCCTCCCTTACATCCAAAGGCCCCTAGTCTACTAAAAATACCCATAAATATCCCCTTAAGAGGTTTTCAAATAGGTATACTGATTAGGTAAATTGCTCTTTCCAATTATTTCTTTTCTTTTAACTTATTTTCTTTTATTGTTTCTTTACTCACCTCGCTTCCCCCCAAATGGTATGATTACTCTAGTAACAAACATGTAGTGGAATATTTTTATGCCAATGGGATAAATATTTAGCTTCTCTCCTTTTTTATAAACTAGAAAATTACATATAATTGTATTTGGTTATTTTAGATTATTACGAGTCTGCGAAAATTGACGGCGCTTGATTCCGAGGCCCGGTGCTCCAAGAACAGAATATAAATTTTTTAAGGTACATTCAGTAAACGCATGGGCATATTTCCTTATATTTTGATTCATTGATCAGGTTAAAAATCTAATGGCACAATTGAATCTATTGCACTGGGATTCATTTAAGGGAGGATTAACTTCGACCACAGTAGGTTGGGTGAAAAGTTAGTTTTCACTACTTTTAAAGAAATAAAAAAATAACATAAAAATTATTATTTTATTTTTATATTTCCTACCTCTTTTTGAGTGGAAGTGGTGGGTGTGATTGTTTTTCATGCCATTTGATGTCTTGACTTTCCTATTTTGTCACATAACTGTTAAGAATTAAGAGGTTCATTCATTAATGAACCACATTAATTATTTGTTGTGTTACTCACCCTCCACTCAATTTAAATTGATCTTGAGTTGGGGTTTTTGAAATAGCTTCATCAAATGAGGAATCTATGGAAATGTACTATGGAATCTTCCATCGGCGGGGGACAGAATCTTAGGCAACAATGATCTGGGATCAACGAACTCCAGAAACTCCATCCAATGAGGACTCTTCTCCCTCCATGACCACGATGTTACCACCGTTTACGATGTATGGGTTTTGTTATTAAATTCTATATGAAAAGATTCATTCCATCATTCTTGAAATGAATGATGAATCATGGAAGTAATATAGTTACCAATGTTGAATTAATTTCCTCTTTTGATATAATGCTAATGCAGAGGACGTGGGGAAAACAAAAAAGGCCCTGAACCTTCACCACTGGTTTTTTGTTGCGTTCTTCAGAGGTGATTCTTCAACTTGGAGAAACCATGAAAACTAGAGGCATGCAGTGAAGGTGGTATATCGGGAGGCCCGTAGGTTCTTTTGGAAAGGAAACAGACCATCGGAGCTCTCCCATTGGCCCGCAAATGTCCCGCAAGTGCAGCACCGGCAACTGGTGCCGACAACGTAAGTGGCTACCAGTGCCCACCGGCAACAAAAGAGGGTGGCACTGCTTGGCTCCACTGGGGACTAGGAGTGGCATCCATATATTGGCTAGCCGTGCTAGCGAAGGAGGCGCGCCATCACACGCTGACGAGAAGGGAGCAGCGGTTTCAAATCCGCAGTGATGGGGACCCGCGACCCATGGGTACTACTGCCAGCAAGGGATGTTCCACGTGGATCTACTGCTTAGTGATTTTAATGTCTCTTTGATCTGTTAGTGAACAAGGGGCCGCACGACCCATCACTTGGGTCATGCTCGCCGGTGGGCCGAGATGGTCTGCTACCCAGCAGGTCGAGCCTGATGTGGCCCATCCGTTTCAGGATGGTATGGGTCAGCCTAGGCTAGGTTGGACCAGACCAAGACCCATTTTGGCCATGATATTCTTAAAAGGCCATATTTCAAAAACTAGATGTCTGTTTGAAAAACCATCTAAGGTGATAAAATCCTAGCAATGAGATAGTCCTTTTGAGATAATCCACCCGAGGTTTGTAGAAAGCTGGATTACAGATGGGATGGATCAGACCCGAATCCAACTGGACCCTCTCCACAAAAATGCCTATAAATTATAGATCGGATGTCTAGTTGAAGCGACATCTATTCTATTGGAACCCTTATGACATGGTGGATCATCGGGTTAATTCTTCATGGGACTTCATTAAAAATGAAATACGACTGATGTCTTGAGGATCAGGTTCTCTCGGAATCTAGCAATCATTGTTTGGGAATCCCGTTGTTGGCTGTGTGGTGGAGATTTGAGGCAGATCTTGCGTAGGTTACTACATAGTGATCATGGGGGGTCAGAACCAAGCGATACTATGTTGTTTAACACCTAGCGATCATGTGTGGGTTAACACGAATTTTTTCTGGGTCATATCCTGTGCGGGTAAGTGCTCAGTGATCCTGTGTGGTTCGGCGCATACCGATCTTGTGTGCGTAAAATCATGTGTGGGTCAGTGCTTTGAGAACCTCTGTGGGTCAGTGCATACTGATCCAGTGTGGGTCAGATCCTGTGTGGGGAAACGAGGGTTAGTACTTATCGATCCTTGGCAGTTCGGATCCTATTCGGGTCTGTGGGGGTTAGTACCTATCAATCATCTGTGTGTTATCAGGTTCACATCGTAAAATAATAATATGATATAGCCTTAAAAATAATCATATGTACTTTTGTAGTTATGTTGTGCATGGTTTAAGCTGAGTCTTTTGCTTTTGCATTTTGATTGATATCATGATTTATGTTTTTCCATTGTGGAATTATAAGGGACCTTCATGGGTCTCGAGGTCTCTACTAGGTATTGTTATACTCACCCATGCACAGGCTTGCCCACACCGTGTTTTGTCTTGTGCAGATGATGGGAAACCGTAAATGAGACTCGAGGAGTAGGACCTGATGGTGGAAAGTGGTGACAGTTGTCATGGAGAGCTATGGAGATGAGTTGTACCTACCCTTCTTGTAGGATCTCTGTAATATAATCTCATGAGGTGTTGTTTCTATTTTCTGTTGTATTGTTTCTTTCAGTTGGGTTTCTATTTCTGGACCCCTTACTTTCAGTACACACTTTTACTACATTTGTTTTACTTCATGTTTGCAACTTATTGTGTTCTGGGAATTTCTTATTGTATATGTTTAAAGGTAATACGTTCCCATTTTAGGGATATGACTTTTTGGTGGAATTCACCAACCCCGAGCCTATGGAAGATGGGTGTAGTGTGGTTTTAGTATTGGTATTGGGGGAGAAGTTGTTCCAAAGTGGTATCAGAGTAAACGGTTTTACTGAAGAACTGGGTATCTGATCTTTCTAATGGAGCCACATTTTTATGTGTTTTGAGTATGGTTTTCAGTTCGGGGAGTCCAGTGTTGGTGCTACGACTGATGTACCCATACAAGAGGAACCTAAATTCTAATTTCTCACTCGGAACATGAAAAAACTAATTGTGTCTGTTTTGGAAATGTTTTACTTTTGATCTATTTTGTGTCATCTCACCTGGTATAACTTATTTGTCGTGGCACATGTGGTTCATTTCAAGATGCAGTCGTCTAGAAAACTAGCCATGATTCTAGAGAGAGTACACGATGATGTCCCACCATGTTAGGAGACATCATTTTAGGGCTTTCTTAGTGTGTTGGCACCTTCTGTTGGTGTACTAGCATCAACACCACTCAAAGGGAAGTAGTTACCACTAGCCCCACTAGAAAACTATGCACACCAACTAAGCGCATTTCATGAGTTTCAGAGACAGAGGACTTTGATGTTTCACGGAGAAATAGATCCCCAGTAAGCTAAAGACATTCTGGTGGTTGTGGCATGGGTTTTCTGCCTAGTTGAGACTCTAGTAGAGAAGATGGTGATCCTCATGTAGGTTCTTGGAATAGCGGAAGTGCATTGGTGGGTGTACCCTACATTAATTATTCCACTAACAATAAAAACTACAAGATCTATCACGATAATAAAATACAAGATCTTCGTAATAGAATGAAGAAAAAATGAAAGTAAGGGAGTCCCAAAACCATAGATAAGATCATCTTATGTGGGTTATAATTAATTTAATTAAAATAAAATAATTACCTTGATGGAATTCTCTCTTATTTGATGTTTCTTGTCATGATCTAATATGATCCATCGTTGTGTTGTAGAATCAAATTGTATTATTCCCCAAGTGGTGATCCACATGTGTTATACGTATCTATTGACATCACCAAAGGGATCTCTGGGTGCTAGTATAGAAGAGATTTCTCTTGTGATGTCTGCATTTGATTGCCCTGAGAGCCACTTGTAAAGAGCTCTCCCTGATCTGGTCTAGGAGGATCTCTCTCATATATTGAGAGAATATTTGGAAGAAAATAAATCTCTCTTAGCATGAGATATTTCTCTAGATCCGTTGTACAAATCTCCAAAATCTCTCGGCTAATGGGAATTATATAATTGGGATTTTAATTACATAGAACAATAAAATGAATTAATTACCCAAAAGTATTTATTCATTTCATTTAATTATTTGTTATACCCCATGTCTAATAATAACAGTTAACTATTATTATTACTTGACATGCACCCAGAGAATTACACCTAATATTATTTTATGAAATGAATAATATTATTTCTCACAAATCAACAGAATAACTACACAGCGTGTACTTTTTCCATTTCCTTATTTCTACCACAATATTTATCAGACCTTGAATAATGGATATTTATTTCTCTAAAAAATATCATTGCATTACTCCCTAATAAAAATATTATTTCATCCAAAATATATTCTCTTTAATAACTAGTATCTACATAAATGTGATCAGGCATCATTGACTAATTATTAAATCACAGTCAGAAATAATCTTCATTCAACTTGTTAAATTAATATTTACCTATGATACATGGATACACTTAGTGTATGACCCTCTAGGCCACTTTCTTAGTGGAATTAGGCAGAGCCTGACTAAATTCCAATGTTAGTGTCTAGAAACACTACAAGTCACCCATAGTGTAGGAAGTAAATGTTGAAATGAGATGTCATCTCCAACGAACTCTTATCGTGTAATATAATCCCTTTTGCTTAATATATTGAATCATACAGGTTGCATTCTAGTGCCATCAATCCATGTGTTTGATTACTCTTTCTTCGATTTTTTGGAATTTTTCTTGAACATTCCTTACTATGTACATTGATTTATTTAGCCTATAACAATTCCATCAAGGGCCCGAAGATATCTACTTCCATTATGAAAATGGAAGGGACAAATTGTTTCACACATTATCTATTAATGTTTTATTACTCGTGATGCACCCAACATATCCTACCTCACTACAACCAGTGTGTCATCACAAATTTCATCAATACATTTAAGTGTGCGATCTGTAATACCCATTAATAAAAATCTTAATGTGTAAGAACCAAAACACACGTCTGTAGATTGGAACATCCAATGACACTATGAAATTTGGATTTCCTACTATAGGGTATCGTTCACATAATATCCTCTTGAATATTACCAAGGGAGTACACCATGAGAATGTAACACCCCTAGTAAATAAAGAATATGACATTTTTATATTTATCCCTATTTGTGAAAAAAATATTAATATTACTTTAAAGGGAACACTATGCTCTATGGCGTACCCAATACGAGACAACGAGTTCCTTTGAAATCTTACGTTGCACTCTAATAATAAAATAATATTATTTTAAATGGTAGTTAATGCCTAGACATTATAATGGAGGGAAAAAACAGAACTAACTAAAAAATTATTAAATATGTTTTGCAAATATTTTTACTTTCTACAATAAATGTTAGAGGATTAAAAATGCGAATTAATCCAATTTTAAGCGTAAAAATTCTAATATTCTTTAAAAGGTCGATTAACCCCCTTTTGATGGCGAACCTCTTTTAAATCCACTTTTTGAAAATTTTATGTGTTATATTTGACAAAATAAAATTCTTCTTTAGAATCGGGACATCAAAATTTACTTTGGGTAAATTTTTGGTATTTTCCCGATAAAGTTAATTTTTTAATAAATAGTGAAAAATGTTGTATTTTAATTAAAACCCACTTTTTAATCTAATTTCTTTATTTGATTAGATTATATTTTGAATTCGTTTTACAGTTCAATTAGAATATATTTTTATCATTTAATCAAATTGTGTTCATGGGAATTAATTTCACTTTGAAATCTGACTTAAACTTGTGTCAATCATTTGATACTTATTGTTTCATAAAAACATGATATTTGCTCTGACATCGGGAATTATTTATTAAATTAATTAATGAAACTTATATGTTTTGGGTTTTCTAAAATAGACTTCATTTTTGAATTCGGAATATCAAATATAGCTTAGGGTGATGTTTTGGTATTTTTCTGAAAAACATCAATTTTTGATGAATAGTAAAACCACTAAGTGGTACTTATAAAAACTGATTTTCTGTTTAAATGACATTTTACCACCTCTGTGTTTTGAATTTCAAAAATCCAACATACATGGTTGTCATTAAGAAGTAAAATGTGGTTCAATGGAAGTAAAATATTTTTTCGGTGAATAGTAACTTTTAAGTTTTTAATCGCGATTAGAGGTAATTAGTATAGTTTAAGGTAAAAATAATGTTTTAATAATATGAAAAGACCTAAAAACTTGTCCTACCGTTATTGGATGTGTCATGGCCGACAAATACAACCCATGGTTCAACATGGGGACACCAGGGAGCCACTTTGGTTGGAAAATGACATAAATAACTTTTTATTTAAACATAAAATAAAAATGTCACAAACATGAGTTGTTTTACTAAAACAATTTTTACATGGGGTTATAAAAGAGATATTTTTTACTATAAATAGTAATTGTAAATATAAAAATATTTCCTACATCATATTATTTCTTTTATAATTTTTAGACATTATATAAATTAAATTATTTATGCTATCATGATGATGCAGTGATTACCTCATTAATGAACGATTTAAATAAAGTGAAAAGATAATGTAAAATCTGAGACTTACACTTGTCCAAGACCTATTGGATGAGTATATTTCTAACCCTTATCACCTTATCCTCGACTTATATCAATGTGGGACCTTTAAAATCCTAAAATCATTTTATAACAATGTAAACTTTTATAACTTTCCAAGAGTGCCCCTCCTCTCCTCTTATAAAAGGCCCCCACCTCTACCACCTTACACACCCCTCTAAAGCCTTTTTCTCGGCCATCCCTAGCCCATTTCATCTCTCCACATCCCTATATTCATCATTGAAGCCTCACATGGGGCATAATTCTTTCCATGGAAGCCTTTGAACTCAAATCATAGAGAGTTACCCAATTTAAAGGTAGTGTCCTCTCTTGGGTTTTTATGTTTTATTTTGCTTCTCCAACCCTATAAACTCTTTTTATTAATTTCTTTTTTAACAAAACCAGTATCTTAAATATACTAGGATGTTTTTATGTGAATTATTTGAGCTATACATACACACACCTTCGCCTAATGGTTAAAGAACATATTGTTTCTGTGGATGGAAAATTTCTGCCTCACAAAACGATGATTGTTCAATCTTCTATTAACACCTTTCTTGGTGGCCATTATGCTGTAACTATATTTTATATATGATATATATGGTATTTATGTTTTCTATATTCTTCTGAATTTTATATTTAAAACATACCATTATGGTTTTCATGTTGTGCAAATGAAATAATTTCATACGAGGAAGTGTGGACTACCACCCCCTCAAGTGATGTGACTCGTTCATGCAATACATGGAATGTATAAAGAATGAAATTAATGGACATATGTGGCCTATATAACATATATATTATACTGGAATTATAATATATATCTCTCTCAATTATTTTTAATTACATTAATATGACAAAGAAATGAAAGTAGCGTTCATGCGTACGTACGGCCTACCGTCTCCATGAACGGTGCATTTCATTTCTTTTTATCTACAAATGTTATGGAGTAGTATAAAATTAATATGTACTCAATATATATTATATTTAAATCATTAATACTATTTTGTAGATGATTTACTTATAACTACATGGACAATCATTTTCAAACAAGTTCATTCTTGACTCATGTACCAAACATCGACAAAAACGTCTGATATGAACTAACATTATTAACCAATTATTATAAAATTATAACATGTCATATGAACTGAATAATAATATTTAAAAGTGGTAAATAAGAAATTATAAATTCACCAATCTTTATTATTCAGGAATATAAAGAAACGAACAAGACAAGTTGGACTTGAGGTAATGGATCCTACCGCTCTCTTTCTTTTTAAGTACACTATTTTATGTCATTACTTTTAAGATCATCATTCTTAATATTGGGATGTTATTTTATATTACAACTACTGTAATTTTTATGTTCATATGACGATAGACCCTATTTTCTCTCACCAATCCATTTTGGAAGTTTTGAGTGGCACCGTTAGGCTGCCGAATTTTTGTAAGAGATCTAACCTCTCTCTTTCTTTTTAAGTACTCTCCATTATGTCACTTCTTTTAAGCTCCTATTTGTTATGATGGGGGATATTCTTTTATATTCATAATTATTTTCATTTTATTGGAATATGATGAGATACCCTATTTGATCTCATCAATCGATTTTTTTTATGTTTTAAGTGGCACCGTTAGGCTGCCGAGTTTTTGTAAGGGGTTTTTTCATCTCACTTGTAGTCCCGTGAGATTTACACTTCATTTGCCACCATTTCCTTTGATTGGTGTATGTACTTCCCATTATTATACTATTTGTGTAATATAATTTTATTTATGGGTATTTACATATTCATTGTATGACCCATATTCAATGGGATGTACGTTTCCAAAGTTACCCAAGTCGGTAAGGGAACCTCTCACCCTCTTTTTTTAAAAGACTTATTTTGTTATTTCCTTTAATTCACATACTATTATTTTGGGATATGTTCTTCTATATCCTTATTGATGTAAATTTTATATCCAAGTGATGATATACCATTGTCTCTCTCATCAACTATTTTTCTGAATTTTGAAGTGACACCGTTAGGCTGTCGAATTTTTGCAAGGGAACTTCTTAAGCCAATTTTGATTCTTTGGGATAAACTTGTACTCCTTGAATATGTCGTTATATGAATATGTGTGAATGAACTCTGATTGTTTTAAACTTAATATCCACTTATATTTTGTGAATTCGTTTGTCACACATAAATATGTCATTGATTTATCCTTAATCCTAGGACACCGTATTTGTAAGGGACTTCGTCTCAATCTCTTTTCATTGAAGAATATTTTGTTATATACACAACATTATTTTATACGGTGTAAAACCCCCTTTGACTTCTAATTTTATTCAAAATGAATCTTTTTATATGAAGCGTTTTACTAAATGAAAAAAAATAATTTTTCTTTTAACGTACGCGGTGACAATGACCTTTTCCGCCGCTGCGAGTATTATTTGGTCTTTGGCTTCCTCTACAAGCCGTAATTTTTTTTAAAAATGAAATAAATACCATATACTCTTTTATTTATTTTGGTATTGAAAATGGTTTTTATAATGGATTTGTTATGTCAATATATTTAAGTGATATATTGTGATCAAAGTGTGGAAATGTTTTCTTTCCATTATATTTTTTATGTCTTATGATTTTATAATTGTACTTGGACATTTTACGAGTTGTTACGTGATAATCCATATGACGGGTGGTGTCGTCAATACCAAAACGGGTGGTTACGTTATAACCTCCAATGCATTGTGTATGGAAGTCGGCCGTATGGATATTCCATTAAGTATGGGTGGAAGTCGACCATATGGTTTTTCAATTTAAGTATGTTTATGTCCCATGTTACCTTTTTATGTTATCTGTTCTTTATATGGGTTTTATGGTAATCTTTTGGTTACAAAAGGGTAAGTAATGAACTTTTATTCATTTAAGAGTTTTTTACTACTTCATAAAGGTGAAGATTTTTACATTGATAATGTATACAAGGTTTACTTGTTGTTTTGAAAAACTAACAGTTTTTATTCTTTGGGTATACCTTACTGAGCTTTTTATGCTCACCCCAAGTTTTTTGAAATGTTATTCATAGGACTTAATGTGGAATATGGTCAAGGATGGGATCAAGGTAAAGTCATGCTATCAAAAACATGGAACCAAACATGTTTCTTTTGAAGTGTTTTTATTTTATGGAAACTTAGTAGAAGTGTCTACTTTGTAATCTTTTGAGATGTAATAGTTATGTACTAGTTCTATAAAATTGTAAACCATGAAAAGATCCTCAATTTGAATTATTCATTTAATTCAATATTATGTATGGTTTAAGGCTGGGGCCTTGTAGTTGGTATCCGAGGTCGGTTTAGACAGCTTTAGGGATTAGGAGTTTTTGTTAGACACATGGTTAGTCCCTATATCTATTATTTCAGTTAAATCCTTATTTTATTACTTCTTTTCAGGTAAAGTAATGTCAGTTACGAATGGAAGGAGAAGGATCTCAAAAGACATTCCTATCTCTTCCTGATGACATGCATGCAATAAATATTGCGAAGTCCTGTTTGGATGATTGTGAAACTTTTTCTAGCATACAACTCACTTGAAAGAAATTGTTTGAGATATCAAACACCTCTACTATACCTTGTTATCATTGTTTATCATGGGTTGTATTTAGACAAATACTATTTTCACAATATTCTCATATTTTCAAGAAAGTAAAATATTATCAAGGTATTTTCAAATATTTTACCTTATCACAAGAATTTGAAGCATATTAAGATTTTAAAAATGGTTCTGAGGAAGGAGACCCTTACGCAACCTAATTATATTATCTTTTAAAATATAGTCTCTTAGCACATACTTATGGTATTTTAAAAGGACCAATAATAGAATGTTTCAACTCAAATTCTGTCTGACTATTTTATAGAAATCTTGTTTTATCAGATGTTTTGGAATTATATTTCATACAAGATTATTTTCCAAAATTGTTTTCTGTGAACACCCATATGACCCATGTTGTACAAGGTGTATTTGGATGGAGGAAGGAAATGATTCTGAAGGATCTATAAATAATTGTTGTAATTCATGGGACGTCTACCTACGTGAACAAGATGACAATGAAACCAAGTGGAGTCCATGATCAAGGTATGATGTTATTCATTTTGGTAATCGTTTAATTTTATCTTATGGTGGTGAAATAAGACTTCAAGAATTAAGATGTTGAGATCGTAATGAATTTGGATGAAAATGAGAGGTATAGGGAAACTATTGAGGTTAAAACATGTTAGGGTTATTTTTGGTGTTTTATAAAAAGGACAACACGCAGACCATGTGACAACCCATCACATTCGACAAAGCTGCAGGAATCGAACCCACAACCAATGTGTGACTGGTATTTATCGCCTACCACTTGACTATGTGAAGTCCCTGGT
Source organism: Viscum album (assembly GCA_963277665.1). Classification (NCBI taxonomy): domain Eukaryota; kingdom Viridiplantae; phylum Streptophyta; class Magnoliopsida; order Santalales; family Viscaceae; genus Viscum; species Viscum album. The sequence continues at coordinate 1,794,287,028 of OY728121.1, forward strand.
TAGTTTGACTAATTATTTTTAGTTAGATGATTTTATGAATTAAGAGTAAGTTGATTTTGGGTTATTTATGGAAATTAATAACTTATCATGGAGGATATGTGGTTAGTTTAATTACTTTTCAATATGAGACTTTAAGAGCAACTGATGTTATTTGGAGATAAGTGCTATTTTGTACCTTGGAGGAATATGTGATTAAATCCTTCAAATATTTGGGTTTCAATCTTAATTTGTTTTACTTTGAAGAATTTTATGGAAAAATTTTTTATTGAATGGTCTTCTTTGAACTTATGGATTTGTTGGAAAAATTTTGTATATTAAGAATAGATTTTCTTTTTATAAAGGGTTATCCTTTTCTGGATTATCTGATTTTGTACTAACCTTTTTGGTTTTGGTTTTGGTTAAAGTCTAAAGACATGGGAAGTATATAGTTCTCTTTTGTGGATTAGGTGATTCTCTAGAAGTTGATTGTAGCTCTCTTAATGTAAACAAGTTATCCCAAATACTCATCTTTTGGAGAAAATATGAGTTCGTGTAAGAAATCTAGTAAAAGTTGAAAGTCAACATGACAAGTAAGTATGTTTCCTTATGTTTTAGTTAAGCTCAAAAATAAATTCCTCTATGAAAAGAAAATAAAAAAAATGTTTTCCATTAACTTTTCTTCCTGGGTTATCCAATACCGTTTAACCCATCATAAGTTTGTGATTTTCTTATGGTTAACTTTCTCCTAGACATGTTTACTATCTCTCTCCATCAGAACATGACACATTTTCCCCCCATATCCATATTTTCATACATGGAATCCTAGAATGGGTTAACTCGGGTGATCTTTGTACTTCCCTTTCTTTCTTTTAATGTGATAGTTTAATTTACTCCTTTTCCGATGTGGGACTTTCAATGGAGTTTCCAAACCCAATTTTGAAATTGCGAGGACAGAATTCCCAAAAGGGGGGAAGGATGTAATACCCCAGGTAAATAAAGAATATGAAATTTTTATATTTATCCATATTTGTGAAAAAGAAATATTAATATTACATTAAAGGGAACGCTATGCTCGATGGAATACCCAATACGCGACAACGAGTTCCTTTGAAATCATATGTTTCACTCTAATAATAAAATAATATTATTTTAAATGGTAGTTAACGCCTGGCCATTGTAATGGCGGGAAAGAACGGAACTAACTATAAAATGATTATGTATGTTTGTCAAATATTTTTACTTTTTACAATAAATGTTAGATGATTAAATATCCAAATGAATCCAATTTTAAGCGTAAGCATTCTAATATTCTTTAAAAGGTCGTTTAACTGCCTTTTGATAGCGAACCTATTTTAAATCCACATTCTAACAATTATATGTGTTATATTTGACAAAATAAAATTCTTATTTAGAATAAGTACATCAAAATTTACTTTGTGTAATTTTTTGGTATTTTCCGATAAAGTTTACTTTTTAGTGAATAGTGAAGAATGTTGTATTTTAATTCAAAACATCTTTTTTATCTAATTTATTTATATGATTAGTTTATATTTTGAATTAGTTTTAAAGTTCAATTAGAATATATTTTTACCATTTAATCCAATTGTTGTCATTGGAATTAATTTCACGTTGAAATCGGACATCAACTAGTGTCAATCTTTTGATACTTATTGTTTCATAAAAACACGCTATTTGCTCTGACAATGGGAATTAATTATTAAATTAATTAATGTAACTTATATGTTTTGAATTTTTTAAAATATACTTCATTTTTGAAATCGGAATATCAAATATATCTTATGGTGAAGTATTGGTATTTTTCTGAAAAACTTCAATTTTTGATGAATAGTGAAACCACTAAGTGGTACTTATAAAAACTGATTTTCCGTTTAAATAAAATTTTACCACCTCTGTGTTTTGAATTTCAACAATCCGACATACGTGGTTGTCATTATGAATTAAAATTCGGTTCAATGGAATTAAAATTATTTTTTGGTTAGTAGTAACTTTTATGTTTTTAATCGCGATTAGAGGTAATTAGTGTAGTTTAAGGTAAAAATAATATTTTAATAATATGAAATGACCTAGAAACATGTCCTAACCTTATTGGATGTGTCATGGATGACCATGAAAATACATGGGTCAACTTGGGGACCCCATGGAGCTTCATTGGTAGGAAAATGACATAAATAACTTTTTTTAAAAAGTTAAAATAAAAATGTCACAAACATGAGTTGTTTTACTAAAATGATTTTTACATGGTGTCATACAAGTCAGATTTTTGACTATAAATAGTAATTGGAAAGATAAAAAGATTTCACACATCATCGTATTTTTTATAATTTTTAGTCATTAAATAAATAGAATTATTTATGACATCATGATGATGCAGCGATTAGCTCATTAATGAATGATTTAAATAAAGTGAAACGATAATGTAAAATATAAGACTTACACTTATAAAAGACCTATTTGATTAGTATATTTCTAACTCTTATCACCTTATCCTAAAATTATTTCAATGTGGGACCTCTAAAATCCTAAAATCATTTTATAATAAAGTAAACTTTTATAACTTTCCAAGAGTGCCCCTCCTCTCCTATTATAAATGGCCCCCACCTCTACCACCTTAAAAACACCTCTCAAGCCTTTGGATAGGACAACCCCTTCCCATTTCATCTCTACACATACCTATATTCATCATTGAAGCCTCACTTTGGGCATAATCGTTTCCATGAAAGCCTTTGAGCTGAAATTAATGAGAGTTACCCAGTTTAAAGGTAGTGTCCTCTCTTGTGTTCTTATGTTTTATTTTCCTTCCCCAACCCTCTAAACGCTTTTTATTCCTTTATTTTGTAACAACACAAGTATATAAAATATACTAGTATCTTTTAATGTGAATTATTCTAGCTACACTTACACAAAACATCATCTAATGGTTAAAGAGCATATTGTTTCTGTGGATGGAGAATTTCTGCCTCACGAAACGATGATTGTTCAATCGTCTCTTAACACGTTTCTTGGTGGCCATTATGATGTCACTATATTTTATATATGATATATATGGTATTTATTTTTTCTATATGATTCTTAATTTTATATTTAAAACATTCCTTTATGCTTTTCATGTTGTGCAAATGCAATAATTTCATACGAGGAAGTGTGGACTACCGCCCCCTCAAGTGATGTGACTCGTTCATACAATACATGGAATGTATAAAGAATGCAATTAATGAAAATATGTGACCTATATAACATATATATTATACTTTCATTATAATATATATATCTCTCAATTATTTTTAATTACATTAATATGAAAAAGAAATGAAAGTAGCGTCCATACGTACGTACGGCCTGCAGTCTCCATGAACGGTTCATTTAATTTCTTTTTCCCTAAAAATGTTATGGAGTAGTATAAAATGAATATGTACTCTATATATATGATATTTAAATCATTAATACTATTCTAGAGATCATTTACTTATAACTACATGGACAATAATTTTCAAACAAGTTCATTTTTGACTCATGTACCAAACATCGACAAAAACGTCTAATATGAATTCACATTATTAAACAATTATTATAACATTGTAACATGTGATATGAAATGAATAATAATATTTAAAATAGGTCTTTATTAAATTATAAATTGACAAAAGTTTATTATTTATGAATATAAAGAAACGAACAAGACAAGTCGGACTTTAGGTAAGGGATCCTACCCCTCTCTTTCTTTTTAAGTTCACTCTTTTATGTCATTACTTTTAAGCTCATCATTATTATTATTGGGATGTTATTTTATATTAAACCTACTATAATTATAATGTTCATATGATGATAGAACCTATTTTCTCTCACCAATCTATTTTGGATGTTTTGAGTGGCGCCGTTAGGCTGCTGAATTTTCGTAAGAGATCTAACCTCTCTATTTCATTGTAAGTACTCCCCTTTATGTCAGTTCTTTTAAGCTCCTCTTTGTTGTTATGGGGGATGTTATTTTATATTTATCATTCTGTAAATTTTATATTAATAAGATGAGAGACCCTATTTTATCTCATCAATCCATTTTTTTGATGTTTTAAGTGGCGTCGTTAGGCTGCCGAGTTTTCATAAGGGTTTTTTTCATCTCACTTTTAGTCTCGTGAGATTTATTCTTTATTTTCCACTGTTTCCTTTGAGTTGTGTATGTACTTCCAATTATTATACTATTTGTGTAATATAATTTCATTTATGGGTATTTACAAATTCATTGTATGACCCTTTTCCATTTGGTGTACGTTTCGAAAGTTACCCAAGTCGGTAAGGGAACCTTTCACCCTCTTTTTTTAAAGACTTCTTTTGTTATGTATTTTAATTCACATACTATTATGTTGGGATATGTTCTTATATATCCTTATTGACGTAAATTTTATGTCCAAGTGAGGAGATACCATTATCTCTCTCATAAACTCTTTTTTCTGAATTTTGAAGTGACGTTGTTAGGCTGTCAAATTTTCGCAAGGGAACTTCTTAACCCAATTTTGATTCTATGGGATAAACTTGTACTCCTTGAATATTTTGATCTATGAATATGTGTGAAAGAACTCTGATTGTTTTACACTTAATATCCACTTATATTTTGTGAATTCGTTTGTCATACATAAATATGTCATTGATTTATCTTAATCCTAGGATACCGTATTTGTAAGGGACTTCGTCTCAATCTCCTTTCATTGAGGCATATTTTGTTTTATACACAACTTTTTTTTATACGTCGTATAAACCCCTTTGACATCTAATTTTATTCAAAAGGAATCTTTTTATATGAAGCGTTTTATTAAACGACAAAAAGGAATGTTTCATTTAACGTATGCGGTGACAATGACCTTCTCCGCCGCCATGAGTATTATTTGGTATTTGGCTTCCTCTACAAGACGTAATTTGTTTTAAAATGAAATAAATACCTTATACCCTTTTATGTATTTTGGTATTGAAATTGGTTTTTATAATGGATTTTTTATTTCAATATATTTAAGTGAAATATTGTGATCAAAGTGTGGAAATGTTTTATTTCCATTATATTTGTTTTATGTCTTATGATTTTATAATGGTACATGGACATTTTACGGGTGGTTACATGATAAACCATATGACTGGTGGTTCCGTGAATACCAGGACATGTGGTTACGTGATAACCTCCAATGCATTGGGTATGGAAGTCGGCTATATGGCTATTCTATTAAGTATGTGTGGAAGTCGGCCATATGGTTATTCCATTTAAGTATTTTTATGTCCCAAGTTACCTTTTTATGTTATGTGTTCTTTATATGGGTTTTATGGTAATATTTTGGTTACAAAAGGGTAAGTAATGATCTTTTATTCATTGAGGAGGTTTTTACTACTTCATAAAGGTGACAATTATTACTTTGATAAAGTATACATGGTTTACTTGTTGTTTTGAAAAACTAACAGTTTTTATTCTTTGTGTATCCCTTACTGAGCTTTTTATGCTCACCCCATGTTTTTGGAAATTTTTCTCCCAGGAGTGAATGTGAAATAGGGCCAAGGATGGGATCAAGGGAAAGTCATGCTAACTAAACCATTGTAGAGACCCGAAGCTTGACGTACATTGACATTACATTACATTTGCGGAATACTTAGTACATAATAAAAACAAACACACACAAGGATCGTAATAGTTTAGTGTCTTTGGAAACTCGGAATATAATCTTCTAATCCTGGTGAAAGATCTTCAACATATCCCATAAAGATCTTCCTTTTTTTATACCTAAAACATTTCTTTATATCCTGGGGAAAAGAAAAACATAAAAGGGTGAGCTCAAATGCTCAGTAATGGTAAACAAATGAAATATCAATCACATCATAAGAACATAACATTTTGAAAATCTTAACCTGCAAAAGAGAGCATAATTTCATAACATGGGATAAATCATGGAAGTGAAATGTAATCACAATAATCATAACTTAAAACATGAAACATTGTGTCATACAAACATAATCATAGATAATCATTTCTTGTTAGTCAAGACTCATTTCCATGACTATCTTAGTGGACAAAGTCCCTTTCTGAACCGAGTCACCCTCGTTTCAGTCCTGTTTCACTGAACCGGTATAACCTACCATTCTAGCCATATCTACCTCATGAGATATAAAATATTTACCCAATGCATTGGAGGGAGATATAGGTCCCACCCATCTCATAATGATACCGTTCTTATGTGTGCCACAAAATCATAAATCATACATCATTGCATAACCCATGTAATAAAAATGGGAAACTTAAACATCGTGACATCATAAAACAAATCATATAAGATAAAGGAATTCATAAAAATATTTCCATCACAACATAATCAAATCCATGTAATAATAGGGATAGAAACAGAACCCTATATTGTCTTAGATGGAAAATAATTTTGATAAAACTCTTGAACTCCATTCTTGAGGAAAATATCTTTTCTACTTAAAAAACATTTATCCTTTCATAACATGCCATAAAATATTAAACAAAAAGAAGTTGATTAAAAGTAAACTTGAAAACTTGTAAAGTTAGCTTCTTGGAAATAATGTTTAAAAAATATATTCATGCCGTATAAGATAAAAAAACATTCTTCGTACTTTTGTCGGAAAAGTCAAAAAAGTACCTCGTACGAAAAAACGACAAAAGATTTCTTTCATATTCTTTACTAAAAACACACCGAATGGTAAAATTGGATTTAAAATATTGTAAGTGGATGTAAACAATATTACATATTGAGGGAACATGGATTTGGATGATAAAATACACCCCATTAAATACCAAAGTATAAACAATCTCGGATAAATATGAGATTGTGATATTTTCCCTTACCTTAGGTCCGACTTGCTTTGTAAGTGTATGAACCTCCTGTATAATGATTTAAATAATGTTATTGACTTATTCCAGAATCATATTCATTGTTATGATATCATATATGGTTCACTTATGACTTTATATTACCCGTTCGTTTGTAAATTCCATGTTAAAGAGCGTTTTGGGTAAAATTGTTTCATTTGTTGTCCGTGTTTGGACTTGTAATTATTCATATGATTACTTAGATCATGATTACTTACTTACAGAATATAAAACATGATTTATATATATATATATATATATATATTCAGAATATACATATATATAATAAATCAGTAAATGGAAAGAAATACACCGTTCATTGAGACGGTAGGCCGTACGTACGCATGAACGCAGTTTTCGTTTCCTTATTGAGTTGAACGAAATTAAGTAGATGACATACATATATATACAGATAAATCAAGTATCATTATTATGTCATATATTTCATGATTACGTATTATATATACTTTATAATCAGTCGTGAATGGTTAAAGTGGAGAATGAATCTCATCGCGTCGTGGAAACGGTAGTCCGTACGTACGCACGAGCGATGATATCGTTCTCATGATCGTGGGACTGTATTGGAGTGTATGTATACTATTTCATAGTCAATATCACTTTAAAATAATAATATATAGATATTATTTACACCATTATACCCATCCAAGTAAGGTGGTGGTGGAAAATAGATTTCACCACAACGTGGAGACGGTATTCCGTACGTACGCACGCGCGGTGATTTCAATTTCCGTAGGATGGATAGATGGTGAAATAGGATTTTTTCATAAATATAATAAATTATAAGTATATTAGTGATACTGATGTTATTACTTCATAATGAAACAACCTAAGAAGAAGATGTGGTAGAAGAAATAAAGGTGAAAGAATCGGTAATGGAAATTACCTCTTCTTTGAAACGCCTCTTTGAGACCTCCTCTTAGGGAACTAAAATTGGTCTTTGAGGAAGACCAGAACCTCTAAGATTCTTCTAGGGAAGTGGAGAAGAGAATTTGGCAGGGGTTTTCCGAGATTGAAAGCTCAATGTTGTGTGAGGAATAGAGGGAGGAGGTGCCCTTTTATAAGGGAGGAGAGGGGCACCTTTGGAATAACTAAAACTATTATTTTATTATAAGGTCACGTTCGGTTTTAAATAGCTCCAAATTGATTTATTTCGAGGATAAGGTGGGGATGGGTCGAAATACTCTCATAAAATAGGATTTAGACAAGTTTAGGTTATTATTTTAACCTTATCAATTAGATTTAACTCTAAGTTAAATAATTTAACTTTTACCGTGTCTTTTTGTTTTCTTACACTATATGGTTAATAAACTTACTATATCAAGCCAAAAGAACCCCAAGTTGTTTATTATTAATATATATAATATTATCTATGTAATTTGGCCGAACCTTATATTTTTAGGAATAAAATAACAATTAATAATATAATATTCGTTTTAAAAACTATTTTATGTCAATTTTGACACTATTTGGTACATGATTTTTATGAAATTCATAACAGAATTATAAGTTAGAAAAAAGTTACTTATATCAACAATAACATGTCATATTAACCTAGAAAATTATTTTAAGTCATAAAAAGTCTCAAATTACATTTATTTGGGCATTTATAACATCAATTATGTCAATATTTCATTAATAAGACAATTACTGCATCATCTTTGTGTCATAATAAATGATAATTATTTAATCCCTAAAAATACTTAATAAATTCCTATGATGTATATAATTGTATTAGATTTCTGGATACTATTCATGTTCGAAGTTTCATGAAGTTTATCACGAGATAAAAATTATTATACTTATAAGATTTAAGAAAGTGACATGTTGTCACATTCATTGGTTTTAATAATAATTAAAGTATTTTCATTGACAAAATTTATTTAAATTAATCTAATCCGACCCTTAGGTGATATGGATCTACTTTTAGTCATCCAATAGTTTTTTGACATTTGTTAGGATAATTTTAAAATATTATATTTACCCTTAATTATCCGATTTACCTTTAACTATGATAAATAAAATTTACCGTAGTTACTATTCATAATTCCCAAAAATAAAACGTAGCTTATTAACATAATTAGGATCCACTGATTCCAAATAAGTAATCAATTTTTCCAAATTCAATACATAAAAGTTTCATAAATTAAATTAAAATTAATCCCGTTGTCGAAAAAAACGGGTTTTCTTTTAAAACATTGCAAAAGATTGAATTGATTTAACCTCCGAATTCAAGGTAAAATCAATGCTAATGTCATACATTATATTAAGTGGTAAAAATATATTCTATTTATACTTTAAAACCATTCAATATTATAATTTAACCATAAAAGATATTACGATGAAAAAAGTTGTTTTTAATTAAAATATAGCATGTTTTTACTATTCATTAAAATAAGAAATTTATCGAAAAAATATCAAAACTTTATCTAATGTAAATTTTTATATCCTGATTCTAAAGAAGAATTTTATTATGTAAAATTGAACTTATAAACATGTCAAAAACTAGATTTAATGTGGGTGCGCAATCAAAAGGCGACAAAACTGCATTTTTTTAAAAATACTTATTTTACCAGAAAAATTTATTTTGTTCTTATACCATGTTCTAGAAATGTGTAAGATGAATAATAATGTTATAAAATTCAAAATTTAGTTAACACTATTCATAACGTCTAGTTCATGACAATATTATAATAATATATCGTTGTTTATTAAAACCCAGTATTGCGTACAACACACGCTATCGAGGAAGGTCGTGATTGTGTGTAATGCAAGCCAAGTCAGGGTTGCGTGTTGTGAAAGAATCCTTCGTTTTTTTGTATATCATAATCCAACCATATTTCATTTATACATTGAATATATATATATATACTCAATGTTGTGTAGAATAACTATTATCAAAATTCTGTGTAACACGATCCAAGAATAGTGTTGCGTATACTGCAAGCTAATACGGTGTTGCATATAGTGCAAGTTAATCTTGGTGTAGAATAAAACACAAGACATTAATGAAATTAAAAGAATATTTTTCATAAACACTCGGGGTGTTACATTCTACCCCACTTAAAATGAATTTCGCCCTTGAAATTCGTTGGGGTTATAAATGGTTTACTATTCGAATGTTTCTTTAATAGAAACCTTCATCGTAAAAAGGAATACCAAAACCAATCCTTAAAAACAAAAGTATGAAACGTAACGGTTACCCAAATAAACTAATCACTGGGTTTCCATATAGGTTAAAATATGTATATGGAAGAGAAATCTAACCATCATGTTCTGATGGATAGTGGTAGAGAACATGGCTATGGAAAATCCAGCAATCACAAATCCATAAATTTGTGATGATCTAAGGTACCATCTGATTCATCAGATATAAGAGCACTAGGACAACATTTTTGGTTTTCAAGATCATTTCCCTAAAGTTGATGAAATTGGAATTAGAAGAAATACTTTCGTGATTTTGGTATAGTCTCACCGTTTGCCATTCTTTGGACAATTTCCACTTCATCTCATAAAGAAATGAAGTTGAATTTGTCATTCATGATGTGTTAGCAGATCATGTGATAGAATGATGGGTCATTCCATCTATCTCAAACAAAAGGTTATAAAAGTTATCAAAAAACACATAAGTCCATCTATAGTGAGATTCATCATATAGGGTTCCTAAAATGGACTTATACTTCATATATCATACTGTGTAATATAATAAAACTAGTTTCTACTAAACAGGGTCTTCATGTAGGTCAGTGGTAGGTGATAAAGTCCAGTCACACTTCGGTTGTGGGTTGGATTCCCACAGCCTTGTCCGACGCGATGGGTTTTCGCCCGTACTGCATGTTGTCCTTTTTATAAAACTATATTACTATAACATCCCATCAATAATATCGAAAAAAACTTTTATCCTTAAAAAATACTAATTTATGTCCAACATAATCCATTCCAATCTTTAGGCTTATCCATAATACTTCAGTCCACTCTATTAATATAGTGAAAACGATTATCAGAGATTTAATACCATCGTTGATCCCCATATATCATAAAATATGTCTTGTTGGTCACATTCCAAACATTAAAAGGCCTTAATCATGTACTCTCTTGAATACCCATTGAACCTTAGTGAAAACATGAATGCAGTTAAAAGTTAACACTTTCCACATACCAAAATCCTCAAAATTATATATACTCAAACCATGATATAACCTTCTACTTATATCATTCATGAGCTCATGAATACTATCAAACATTTAATTTTCTCCTTATCCCTTCATTATTCGCATATCATCTACATTCCAAAAATATCTGAATAACCTTTCATGGATACTGGTAACATTAATCATACACTTTCAAAACTCAAGGAAAGGAAACAATGTAACAATCCTTAGATATCTCTTTATTCCATAGTACCATGTGATTACTTATACAACATTACACATGATAAACATGTAATCATTCCACTACATTCTTAAACCATTGACCGAGCTTCAACAATTCTTTCATCTCACATATCATTTGTAGTCTCTTCATCATCATCAACATAAATACTACCCATATGACCATACTAATTCTCTTCATGAGACTTTCCCTTAGGGCATTGGTTTGCATAATGCCCGTACATTCCACAATTAAAACATTTAACCATTGTTTATGTCGTAGCAATACCATTATCCTTATCCCTGGTGTTAACCGAACCTTTTCCTTTGCACTTACTGGCTTTGTGTCCTTTTCCACACCCAAAGCATCTTCCAGTTCCTTTGAAACATTCTCCTTGATGTCCCTTCCCACATGATTTACATAGGGGAAATTGAACTTTCTTTCCTCTATGATCATCATGAAACTCCATTTTTCTCTTATTAGCCGAGTCAGGAAACTTACCAAATTTTACTTTATTGATCATATTATGAGATTGCTGATTCAGAATAATAATGATTTTTGGACTTCCAAGTCCCATTTCATTTGGTTGCTCATGAAGAATATCATTCCATTGTCCATCATATCCTCCATTATCGTGAATCATCTTGTTTCCAGCCATTTTCTAAAACCCAAAAAGAATAGTGTGAGAGGAAAAAATCATAATAAAGGGGGAGTAACTTCAACATCTAATATCATTGGTTTAATATAATATGGTTACCATAGTTCTAGGACTATATCCTATACTTATACTTATCCTTAGGGACATCCCTAGACATACCTTAGAAATATCTCTAGGGATCTCACTAACGTTCACGCATCCTAGTTTCCAGAGGTTGAATAAACCTTTCCTCTGATACCATCTGTAGAGACCCGAATCTTGAAGTACATTGACATTACATTAAATTTTAGGAATACTTAGTACATAATAAAAACAAACACACACAAGGATCGTAATAGTTTAGTGTCTTTGGAAACTCGGAATATAATCTTCTAATCCTGGTGAAAGATCTTCAACATCTCCCATAAAGATATTCCTTTTTTTAAACCTAAAACATTTCTTTATATCCTGGGGAAATGAAAAACATAAAATGGTGATCTCAAATGCTCAGTAAGGATAAACAAAAGAAATATCAATCACATCATAAGAACATAACATTTTGAAAATCATAACCTACAAAAGAGAGAATAATTTCATAACATGGGATAAATCATGGCAGTGAAATTTAATCACAATAATCATAACATAAAACATGAAACATTGTGTCATACACACATAATCATAGAGAATCATTTATTGTTAGTCAAGACTCATTGCCAAGACTATCTTAGTGGACAAAGTCCCTTTCTGAACCAAGTCACCCTCGTTTCAGTCCTGTTTCACTGAACCGGTATAACCTACCATTCCAGCCATGTCTATCTCATGAGATATAAAATCTTTAACCAATGCATTGGAGGGAGATATAGGTCCCACCCATCTCATAATGATACCATTCATATGTGTGCCACAAAATCTTAAATCATACATCATTGCATTACCCATGTAATAAAAATGGGAATCTTAAACATCGTGACATCATAAAACAATTCATATAAGATAATGGAATTCATAAAAATATTTCCATCACAACATAATCAAATCCATGTAATAATAGGGATAGAAACAGAACCCTATATTGTCTTAGATTGAAAATAATTTTGATAAAACTCATGAACTCCATTATTGAGGAAAATATCCTTTCTACTACAAAAAAATTTATCCTTTCGTAACATGCCATAAAATTTTAAACAAAAAGAAGTTGATTAAAAATAAACTTGAAAACTTGTAAAGGAAGCTTCTTGGAAATAATGTTTTAAAAATCCATTCATGCCGTATAAGTTAAAAAAAACATTCTTCGTACTTTTGTCAGAAAAGTCAAAAAAGTACCTCGTACGAAAAAACGACAACAGATTCCTTTCATATTCTTTACTAAAAACAAACCGAAGGGTAAAATTGGATTTAAAATGTTTTAAGTGGATGGAAACAATATTACATATTGAGGGAACATGGATTTGGATGATAAAATACAACCCAGTAAATACCAAAGTATAAACAATCTCGGATAAAAACGAGATTGTGAAATTTTCCCTTACCTTAGGTCCGACTTGCTTTGTAAGTGTCCGAACCTCCTGTATAATGATTTAAATAATGTTATTGACTTATTCCAGAATCATATTCATTGTTATGATATCATATATGGTCCACTTATGACTTTATATTACCCGTTCTTTTGTAAATTCCATGTTAAAGAGCGTTTTGGGTAAAATTGTTTCATTTGTCGTCCGTGTTTTGACTTGTAATTATTCATATGATTACTTAGATCTTGATTACATAAGTCCAGAATATAAAACATGATTTATATATATATATTCAGAATATACATATATATAATAAATCAGTAAATGGAATGAAATACACCGTTCATGGAGACGGTAGGCCGTACGTACGCATGAACGTTGTTTTCGTTTCCTTATTGAGTTGAACGAAATTAAGTAGATGACATACATATATATACACATAAATCCAGTATCATTATTATGTCATATATTTCATGATTACTTATTATATATACTTTATAATCATTCATGAATGGTTAAATTGGAGAATGAATCTCATCGCATCGTGGAGACGGTAGTCCGTACGTACGCACAAGCGATGATATCGTTCTCATGATCGTGGGACTATATTGGAGTGTATGTATACTATTTCAGAATCAATATCACTTTAAAATTATAATATATTGTTATTAATTACACCATTATACCCATCCAAGTAAGGTGGTGGTGGAAAATAGATTTCACCACGGCGTGGAGACGGTATTCCGTACGTATGCACGCGCGGTGATTTCGTTTTCCGTAGGATGGATAGACGGTGAAATATGATTGCTTCATACTTATAATAACATATCAGTATATGAGTGATACTGATGTTATTACTTCATAATGAAACAACCTAAGAAGAAGAAGTGGAAGAAGAAATAAAGGTGAAAGAATCTGTAACGGAAATTACCTCTTCTTTGAAGCGCCTCTTTGAGACCTCCTCTTAGGGCACTAAAACCGGTCTTTGAGGAAGACTAGTACCTCTTGGATGCTTCTAGGGAAGTGGAGAAGAAAATTTTTCAGGGTTTGGCCAAGAATGAAGGCTCAAAGTTGTGTGAGGAAGAGAGGGAGGAGGTGCCCTTTTATAAGGGAGGAGAGGGGCACCTTTGGAATAACTAAAAATATTATTTTATTATAAAGTCAAGTTCGGTTTTAAATAGCTCCAAATTGATTTATTTCGAGGAAAATGTGGGTATGGGTCGAAATCCTCTCATCAAATAATATTTAGACAAGTTTATGTTATTAATTTAACCTTATCAATTAGATTTAACTCTAAGATAAATAATTTAACTTTTACCGTGTCTTTTTGTTTTCTTACACTATGTGGTTAATAAACTTACTATATCAATCCAAAAGAACCCCAAGTTGTTTATTATTAATATATATAATCGTATATAAGTCATTTGGACGAACCTTATATTTTTAGGAATAAAATAACAATTAATAATATAATATTTGTTTTAAAAACTATTTTATGTCAATTTTGACACTATTTGGTACAAGATTTTTATGAAATTAATAACAGAATGATAAGTTATAAAAAAGTTACTTAAATAAACAATAACATGTCATATTAACCTATAAAATTAGTGTAAGTCATAAAAAGTCTCAAATTACATTTATTTGGGTATTTATAACATCAATTATGTCAATATTTCATTAATAAGAAAATTACTGCATCATCTTTGTGTCATAATAAATGATAATTATTAAATCCCTAAAAATTATAAATAAATTCCTATAATGTAGATAATTGTATTAGATTTCTAGAGACTATTCATGGTCGAAGTTTCATGAATTTTATCACTAGATTAAAATTATTATACTTATAATACTTAAGAAAGTGACATGGTGTCACATTCTTTGGTTTTAATAATAATTAAATTATTTTCATTGAAAAAATTTAATTAAATGAATCTAATCCGACCCTTAGGTTATATGGGTCGACTTTTAGTCATCCAATAGGATTTTTACATTTGTTAGGGTAATTTTAAAATATTATATTTACCCTTAATTACCCGATTTACCTTTAACTATGGTAAATAAAATTTACCGTTGTTACTATTCATAATTCCCAAAAATAAAAAGTAGATTATTAACATAATTTGGATCCACTGATTCCAAATATGGAATCCATTTTTACAAATTCAATACACAAAATTTTCAGAAATTAAATTAAAATTAATCCTGTTGTAGAAAGAAAATAGGTTTTCTTTTAAAACATTGCAAAAGATTGAATTGATTTAACCTCCGAATTCAAGGTAAAATCAATGCTAATGTCATACATTATATTAAATGGTAAATATATATTATATTTATACTTTAAAACCAATAAATATTATAATTTAACCATATAAGATATTACGATGGAAAAAGTTGTTTTTAATTAAAATATAGCGTGTTTTAACTATTCATTAAAATATGAAAGTTATCGGAAAAATATCAAAACTTTATCTAATGTAAATTTTTATATCCTGATTCAAAAGAAGAATTTTATTTTGTCAAATTCAACTTATAAAAATGTCAAAAACTAGATTTAATGTGGGTGCGCCATCAAAAGGCAGAAAAACCACATTTTTTGAAAAATACTTATTTTACCCGAAAAATTTATTTTGTTCTTATACCATGTTCTAGAAATGTGTAAGATGAATAATAATGTTATAAAATTCAAAATTTAGTTAACACTATTCATAACGGCTAGTTCATGAGAATATTATAATAATATATCGTTGTTTATTAAAACCCAGTATTGCGTACAACACACGCTATCGAGAAAGGTCGCGATTGCGTGTAATGCAAGCCAAGTCAGGGTTGCGTGTTGTGAAAGAATCCTTCGTTGTTTCGTATATCATAATCTAACCATATATCATTTATACATTGAATATATATATATATATATACTCAATTTTGTGTAGAATAACTATTATCAAAATTGCGTGTAACACGATCCACGAATAGTGTTGCGTATACTGCAAGCTAATACGGTGTTGCATATAGCACAAGGTAATCTTGGTGTAGAATACAACACAACACATTAATGAAATTAAAAGAATATTTTTCATAAACTCTCGGGGTGTTACAACCATGGAACCAACCATGTTTCTTTTTAAGAGTTTTTATTTTATGGAAACTTAGTAGAAGTTTCTACTTTGTAATCTTTTGAGATGTAATTGTTATGTCATAATTCTCTAAAACTCTAAACCATGAAAAGATACTCAATGTGTAATATTCATTACATTCAATATTAATTAAGGTTTAAGGCTGGGGCATTATAAAGAGGGTGACTCAATGATTTCTGAGTCCTCACCACTAATGGCATGTATTATTTGTGTCCCTAAAATAACCTCATTAGTCCGTTGAATATATATTCAAGAATAGTGTTATGGCACTTACAAGTTCTCATCATAACAGGGATCCGCTATGACACTTTAATGAAACAGGAATCTGTATGACATTATCACATGCATTGTCACCCAGAATAAAAATTAAGAAGTGATAAGGTATTATTAATGAATAAATTACAAATTAGTTGTTTATAAGCCACAAATTCCAACAGACTCCCACTTGGACTATAACCAACTGCCAACAACCTTTTACTGACTATCTCTCACATGATATTCATGTTTCTGCTAAGATAGGCCTTTAGTCATGGGGTCTACCATGTTCTCTTTTGTGGACACCCTAATCACACCAACTTCACACCTTTGATAGAAATCCCTCAAGAGTTAATACATCCAGAGTATGTGATTTGTCTATTGATGTGAACTTGGTTCATTTTTAAGATCCACCATTGTATTATTATAAAAAAAGTATGTGATAGGATCTTTACAGTTATGCACCACATCAAGATCCTAAACAATGTTCCGAATCTAGATGGCTTCCTTTGGTGCATCAGAAGTAACTATATATTCAGCCTCCACTGTAGAATCGGCGATAACTGGTTGCTTTGAACTCTTCTAGCTAACAGCTCCTCCATTGAGACTGAAAACATATAAAATTGAGACTTCAGATTGTTTTAATCTATATAAAAACCACAATTAGCTTACCCTTGGATGATAAGCTCCTCATCTCCTAAGTACACCAAGAACATATCCTTAGTTCTTCTTTGATACATAAGGATAATCTTGAAAGCAGTCCAGTTTTGTTCTCCTAGATCTACTTGATATATGCCAACCATGCTCAGTGCATAGGCAACAACAAGCATGGTACGAAACATGGCATTCATGATGGATCCAATAGCCAACGTGTATGGGATTTTACTCATTCTATCCTTATCCTCTTGTTTTCGGGGACACATCTTCATAGAAAGATGTAGGCTATGTTGCACTAGAACCAATCCCCTCATGGATTGTTCCATACTAAATCTCTCCAGTATATGGTCAATGTATTTACCCTAACATTGTACCAGCATCATCTTAGATATTCATGACTGATCTTTATCCTTAGAATGTAGGCTGCTTCCCTCTAGTCCTTCATAGAGAAACACTTGTTCAACTAGTCCATATCTAACTATAAGACTATTACATTGTTTCTAATAAGTAATATGTCGTCATCATATACAACTAGAATAATGAACACATTCCCATTAAACTGCTTATAAACACATTTCTCACGCTCACTCTTAATGAAAAAAAAATCCTTTATGACTTCATCAAATCGAATGTTCTATGATCTGGATTCTTGATTTAATCCATAAATTGATTTCTACAACATGGAAACCCGTTTGGCTTCAACTGGTGTCACAAACACTTCTGGTTGTGTCATATAGACATCTTCCTTAAGGTTCTCATTAAGGAGTGTTTTTTTGACATCCATCTTCCAAATATCTTAGTCATGGTAAGCTACTATGGAAATAATGATTATTATGGATTTAAACATGGAGACTTGCTAGAATATTTCATCATAGTCACTTCCTTGATGTTGTCTGAATCATTTAGCCACTATCTATTCATTATAGGTCCTAACTTTTCCTTCCATTTTCAGCTTTATCTTGAATACACATTTTCATCCAACAAGATTTACATCAACTGGCTCATCGACCAGAACCAAAACATGGTTATGATACATGGAATCCATCTCAGAATTCATAGCTTCCATCCTTCATGAAGCTAATGAGATTTCTACTATTTCAGTAAGGATAGAGGTTCATCATTGTCCAATAATAATGATTCACCATCCCCAATGACTTGCAAACCATATCTCGCTGGTTCCCTTTCCTCTTTTGAGCTCCAATGCAGTACTTGTTTTTCTGGAACCTCTTCCACAGGGACGTGTGGAACTTGTTCCTACACCAACTCATGTGTATCTTGAGGATCAACTACATTTAAGTCAATCATTCTCCACCTATCCTTTTTGAGGATGTGCTCCCTCTCATGAAATAAAATTTTTCTAGTGACAATCACATTCTTATGGGAAGATTTATAGAGGCAATATCCTTTCGTTTCCTTGGGATATCCTATAATGATACACCTCATGCCCTGGGGTTCTAGTTTATTGCCTTATAAGAAATTAACAAATGCATCTCATCCTCATACATATGTTTGCAAAAAAATTGGTTTCTTTCCATTCCATAATATATAGGGAATTCCATTTTCTAACTTAGTTGGTACTCAGATTAATGAATATGCTGCTGCTTGTAATGCATATCCCCAAAAGGATAATGGAAGATTTGTATGACTCATCATTGACCTCACCATGTCCAACAAGGTCTGACATCTCCTCTCACTAAAACTATTCCATTATGGTTTATAATGATAAGTGATCTAATATTGAACCCTAGAATCCCGTATAAGATCAATGAACTCTTGGTTCAAATATTCTCCACATCAATGCAATCAATGTTTCTTTATATTTTTACAAAGATAATTCATTACATCATTCTTCAATACCATTAATTTCTCTAAGGACTCATACTTATACATCAATATGTAGACATAGCCATATATACTTAAATCAGTAGTAAAAGTAATGATGTAAGAATATCCATCTCTAGATTCTACTGGATATGGTCCACACACATCTACGTGCACCAATCCTAGAAGCTCTGTGGCACTTTCACCCTATGCACCAAAACACATCTTGGTCTTTTTACCTTGTAGACAAGCGTGACATCTATCAAGAGTTTTTAGCATAGTAGATTCTACATAACCATCATGGAAGTGATTTTTCAAGCACTTCTCATTTTCATGACTGAGTTGGTGATGCCATAATTGGGTGATGTATGATTCATGTGACTTTGTTTCGTTATCGATGGCCAACACTTGTTTTTCATAATTTAAAACATTCAAACAGTTATGTAAATGCTCCATAACAAAACATACATTGTTCTTATAAAATAAACAACCCTTATTTCCAAACATAAAAATAAATCCATCCATATTTAAAGAATATACAGAAATTATGTTCTTGGTAACACTAGGCACATAATAAAAATTACATAAAACCAAAACCATTCTACATGGCAAGAGAGATGATAATCTCTAATTGCCAACACTGCCAACCTCATGCCATTGGAAACTAGAAGATCCACATATCCTCTAGAAATATTTATAAATCTACTTGGTTACTATATTAGAATACAGATGTGAGCCCCACAAGCTGTATCTAATACCCAATGTGTAGAAATGGAAAGATTATACTCAATAATGAATGCAACATTAGCATCCCCAGACTTCTAGGTGCAGTTCCTCTTCAAGTGGCATGGATTTCCACATGAAAAACATAAAACCTCCCATTCCATTCTCTACCACTACATATTCCCCTTTTTGGAGGGATGGTGCTCAGTGGCTTTATATCATTTATGAATCCTTGGTCCCTTTTCATGGTCCTTCCTTTTCTTATTCACCATAAGGACTGTAGGTTTTTCATGCCACATGTCCTTATATGCAGTGAAAATTAAGGTCAAAAGTTCAGATAGAATCTTCCGATTGTTTCTCAAGATGTAGTTGACAATAAATCTAGAGAAGGTCTTGGGTAGTGATAATAGTATGAGATCAATGCGCAACTCATCTAGGAACATAATCCCTAAGATGTCCAGGCATTCAATGTAGCCAATAAGCTTGACTACATGACTCCTAGCTAGCACAGACTCTCCATGCATAGTTGTGAACATATAATTTAATATCTCATATCTCTCCTATCTCACCTTATCTAGATATAGATCCTTTAGGTGATACATAATTCTATACACATCCATGTTTTCATATTACCTCAAGAGATCAATAGACATGGTCGATAGAATGAAACATTAGAAATCTGCGGATTCATCCATGTGTTTCATATAGAGATATAGTTCCTCATCACTGGCCTCGTTTAATGGTGCCAGTGGAACAGACTCTTCCAGCACTTACAATTTCCTCCCATGGTGATGGATGACACATAAACGCGTGTACCATTCCTGGAAATTGGTGCAAATGAGAAGGTTTTCCTTCTCGAGTATGGTTTACAACGATATGTTTCAAGTCATTTTTCTTTCTGTTTCTACAAATTACTACGAGAAAAGTTTTATTAATTTATCATGATAAAACTGAGACAAATAAATAAATTAATAATTATTAGTCTCCCTCTATGTTATTGAAATCCAATAGCCCTCTCCATTGACTTAAGAATATTCTGTTGCATAAATATTCTACTGTCTTGGATCCATATTTCCCTTCGCATTACATCAACGTGGGTTGGTCAAGAAACATGAAGGGTTTTAGGTAGGCATTCCAAATGCCAACTCAATTAACTCACATCTCATTGATCTGCTGAGAGGACTCCCCAATCCTAAAATCATTTTATTTGTATTTCCTCAACCTTTGACCTATGGTTCGATTCTAACCAAGATTATGGATGTCTATACTAGCATACTATTTTCTTTGAGGGATTTTATCCTTATATGTAAATTGTCATTTTTTTATCTTTGATTACATGGTTGTTAATATTAAATGGGATATACTTAAGTGATGATCCATGTCTATGATAATAATTTTGATAAGCTAGATTTATTTTAGTTCCACCTTTCATGCTTGTTTAATTCAATAATTGTGTAATAGTGACAAAACACCCTCAATAAATAAACAATGCAACTGACAGAAATAAAAATAAATGGTATGAATATGATATTGTTCTATTCGATGTTTTATCTAGCAGTTGATAAACTAACCCAACACTTAGGGTAGAAACACCTTGACCCTTTTGGGTTTGTGTTTAAAGATTTCCACCTATTCACCTTTTTATCTCCTTGGATTGGCTTCACCTTGGATCCTAGCTTGAGTTGCCTCCACTATATTGAGATATCTATGCATTACATATTCTTTTACCACACTAATAGGTGAGGGGTAAAATGGGTTTTTACATAAATGAAACATTGGGCACATAGGCCCTACTTATTAATGAGGAGAAGGCTCACAGACCAACAAATTTAATTTAAATAAATATATTAGAAGAAACCATTCCCATAAAAAGGCCTTGGTCGAGATCATGATCATCCATACATGAAATGATATTTACAAATAAATAAAACTAGAATTTTATTCTTTAATCTTTATTGTTTAATATAAATCCTGCTCAAAATAGTTAATTGTCTTTAATTAATAAATCATTTTATCTTAAACCCTTTTTCTGAATTTCCTTGAGATTCTCATCCATCATAATTTTAAAAACTAAATTCATTTATAATTATCTTTGTACGTAACTGGTATCTTTGACGAAACCCGGTGAATTCCTAGTCATAACTACCCAATGAGTAGAAATGAACATTACATAAATATTAAATTAAACACACATATATAAAAAACTTATCACGTGTTGTGCCTCATCTTTACCCCAGCACAATGGTACATGTCTTAGGGGTTATTATAATATAATAATAGATATTAATAAATCTGTGTAATTTGGATGAGTACAAGTTGTGTAGATCCAACTACGTGGTGTGTACTTTTGTTCACCATCCATCTGAAGTACACGGCCGGGGACATGGTGTGTAGATGTACTATGTAAATCATCAGTGAACATGTCGTGTTCAGTGGGACACATTCCGTGTAGTGTCCACATTTCACAGTTTCCAACTAAGCAAGTCGTGTATGGGGTACACGGTCCCAGCCAAACATGAAGGGACTACAGGCCGTGTTCAAAGGGCCACATAGGGTGTAATCTGAAAACTGTGTCCCATATGTTCTTAGTAAACACATGGAGTATTAAAGACTTAGATAGGATCCATCGACACCGACTAGTTTGGTGGAACAGTCTGATGCATTTAACCTAGACTACACAAAGTGTATTTCCAAATCCACGATATGTGTTCTGGTGTTATACGGACAGGAATGCTTAGCACCTCCGGATGAGATCCTTTATTTTAAATTAATCAAAATTAAAATAAAAAACTATTTATATAAGGTGAATAAGAAATGAGATAGGAGGAACATATCTCTAGATTCAGATTTGCAGAATAATTAGCATGAATTGAAACAACTAAATTACTAAATGCATAAATCATTAACAAAAAACTAGATAAGTATAATCAAAGATATGACCCATCAGATACCAATTATATGTACCAAGTGCAGTGGAAGCACATTGGTGGGTGTACCCATCATTAATTTTCCATTACCAATGATCAATCTGAGATCCAACACGATAATAAATCTCTTGATATTCAGAATAGAAGAAAAATGAATGAAAATAAGGGATTCTTGAAACCATATATATGATAATCATATGTTGGTTATAATTAATTTAAGTAAATTACAATAATTTACTTGATGGAATTCTCCCTTTGTTGATGTTTCTGGTCATGATATGATATGATCTATCATTGTGTCACAAAATCCCAGTGTATGATTCCTCTAGTTGTGATTCATACATGTTCCACGTATCGATAGATGTTTCTAAAAAGATCTACGGCTGCTAGCATGGATGAAACTTCGCTTGTGATGTTCGTCATTGATCTCCTTGAGAGATTCTTGCAAAGAGCACTCCCAGATTTGGTGGAGTAGGATCTCTCTCATAGCTTTAGAGAGTTCTTGAAAGAACGAAATTATCTCTTGGCTTGAATAGTTTATCGAGATCTATTGTGCAGACCCCCGAAATATCTAGGCTAATGAGAATTATATATTTAGGATTTTAATTACATAGAATAATAAAATGAATTAATTACACGAAATAATTTATTCATTTCATTTAATTCATTGTAATACCCCATTTTTAATAATTACATTTGAAAATTATTATTACTTGACATGTGTCCTGTGAATTAACCCAAATATTATTTATTGAAATAAATAATATTATTTCTCACAAATCCACAAATAAAATACACGGCATGTATATTCATATACAGAGTGTGTACTTTATTCTGTTTTATTTATTTCCTCAACCATATTTGTTATACCTTGAATAATGGATATTTATTTCTCAATGAAATATCACTGCCTTACATTCTAATAAATATATTATTTCTCCCACAAAATATTCCCCTGAATTACAAGTGTCGAAATAAATGAGATTAGGCATCCTTGAATAATTATTAAACCACACACAAGAATAGACGTTATTCAACTTCTTAAATTAATATTTCATTTAGATAGTTGGATATATTTAGTTTGTGACCCTCAAGGCCTCTTTCTCAATGGCATTAGGCAGAGCCTACCTAATGTCCAATTTTAGCATCTAGAAACACAACAACGCGCCCATAGAGAAAAAAGTTAACGCCGCAATGATGTGTCATCTCCTATGAACACTTACCCTGTAATTTTATCCCTTTTTCCCGATGTCTCAAATCAATTGGGTTGCATTATTGGTACATTAACCAATATGATCGATTAATAATTCTTTGACTGTCCATAATTGAACTTTCCCATTACTTACCATTTCCATGGATTTATATTGGCTATATCAATTCCATAAAAGGCCCTGAGATATCAACTTCCTTTATGAAAAAAAAAGGGACAAATCCTCTCATGTATTATCAATTAAGGTTGTATTACTCGTGATGCACACAATATATCATATATCACTATGAATAGTGTTTCATTATAGTATTTTTCAATACATCTATGTGCACTAGTTGTAATAAAATTTACAATAATATTAAATTCTAAGGACTAATACACAAGACCACACAAAGGAACATCCAATGAAACTAAGAAATATGGATTTACTACTGGCGGGTCTCATTCTCATAATATCCTCCTAGATATTACCAAGGGCGCACTATATGAGAAGGTGCCTCAATGTTTTATGAGTCCTCACCCCTAATGGCATGTGTTATTTGTGTCCCTAAAATAACATCATCTGGGCATAGAACATTTATTCAAGAATAGTGTTATGGCCCTCCCTGGTTCTCGTCGTTGTAGGGATCCTCTATGACCATTTAATCCAATAGCAATCCTATGAATATTCTCACACAAATTGTTATGAAGAAGTAAAATCAAGATGTGATAAGGTATTTATTAATGAATAATGTACAAAGTTGTTGGTTCTAGGCCACCACCTCTAACACATAAATGCGAGCCTATTCCAGGGCATAGTAGGGAGATGGAGAGTCTGATGCTGCAGAAGCATGAGGAGGAGACACTAACCTGGTTGGATTTCAAGACCCTTATCAGGGATAAGTTCGTACAAATGTCTTTATGCTCAGTGAATCTCGCAATGTTGCAAAACATATAGTAGGGCAGCCTATTAGTGGCCCAGTACTCAGAAATGTTACCTGACCTCTCAATTTGCTCCACCAGCATTGTAAGAGACCCTTTATATAGGGCTATGTCCTTTGAGTAGGGTATCCAATAGGAGATCAGAGGGACGATGATATCACTAAATATCTCAATGTATGTTGGAGTTCTAGAGAGATCATTATTGGTGGAGAGATATTAGCTGAGCCGGCACCGATAGTGAGAGATACCACTAGATGACAAGTAACCGAGTCATCTAAAACATGTAGAAGGCAGATGACGTAGAGGTCCAAGAGGGATAGTACTTCCATGGGATGACCCCAGGACGTAGGTTTGGATGTATAGAGCTCAAGGGGTGGAAAAGGCCAGTATTGAAGAAGACTGTACTATATGTGCGGTGGGAAGGGCCACCTGGCTCGCAATTGCTTGACCCGCCATACTGACGATCAGAAAATGACTGAGGGACCTCTGAGGCAGTGTCCAAGGTTTGATATAGGGGATCCATAAGGAGGCGAACATGGAAGTGGAATAGGTCATGCAGCTGGTGGTGGAAACCTATTTGAGGTTTTACCACCTCCACCCCCAGGTGGTCCACCATGACCATATGGAGCAGGTGGACAGGGGAAAGCTCATCTCTAGGTGGCAGAGGCCTACAACCCCGATGCTCAAGATATTATTATAGGTAAAATCTATTTCTATTCCAAACTATCTTAATTTTTTATAGACACAGGTGCTAGATAATCTTTTATCACCATGAGACTCGTTCGAAGATCGGAAATTCATATAGGGATTTTCGCTCGATCCTAATGATTAGAGATTCCTAAAGAGTATATTCGACAATTAAACACTGGTGAAAATAGCAAGAGACTCTCGGAGCTGTGATATTCGGGTAGGATCTTATAGTAGAAGTGTCAAAGCCTTGAGACATCATCTTGGTTATGGACTAGCTATCCATAGTCCATGCTTAGATTGATTATTTTAGGCCCAATGTGTGGTGTTCTATAGGTACTGGATCGGGATTACCTTCATCAGTGAGAAGGGAACCATTTAAGATCATGATGGACTTACTTGTAGGAGGTTGAAACCTATCAAACATAAGTTGGATAGCCTTACCCTCAAATCAGTTAACAGGAGGATTCTGAGTTATCCTGTAGTGGTGGACCAATACGTTGATGATATTCCTAATGATATTCCAGGACTACCTCCTTACAGAGATGTAGAATTCTACATCTACCTATACCCTAATATGACAATGATATATTATCCAACATATCATATGGCTCCCGTAGAGCTTCATAAGTTGTGGGTATAGTTGGAGGATTTGTAGTGGAAGGGGTACATAAGGACAACTGTTTTTCCATGGGCATCCCTGATTTTGTTCACCAAGAAGGAAGATGGGAGTTTGAGGATTTCTATGGATTATAAGTTCCTAAAATAGGTGACCATGAATAACAAGTATCCAGGACTGAGGATTGATGATCTCTTCGACTTGCTAAAATGATCTAGATGGTTTTCGACGATATACCATAGATTAGGAATTCACCAGGTTAGGGTATGGGATAAGGACATACAGAAGATGGTCTTTATGTGTCGGTATGGACACTATGAGTTCTTGGTGATGCCGTTCAGCGTAACCAATGCTCCAGAAGTGTTTATGGGCCCGTGAATATGATCTTCCAGCCTTACCTCAATCACTTCATGGTGGTCTTCATTGATGACATCTTGATATACTCGGAATCAGAAGAGGAGCATGCCACATACTTAAAAATAATTATAGATACACTCATAGAGCACCAGTAATTTGGAAAGCCCTTGAAGTGCCAATTAGAGATATGGTAAATCCACTTCCCAGGTCATGTTATCTTGGAGGCTAGAGTGGTAGTGGATCCGACGAAGATAGAGACAGTGCTTTCTTGGGAGGCACCTAGTAGTGTCACTGAGGTGCAGAGTTTCTAGGGATTGGCTGCGTACTACTGGAGATTTATACCATACTTTGTTCAATTTGGATCACCCTTTTCAACATTGACAACGAAGGGATGGACCTTTATGTGGATGGAGAGGTTCCAATAGATTTTTCCAGAGTTAAGGATGAGATTGATGAATTCCCCGATCATAAGGATGGTTGAAGAGAGAATTGGGTAGGTATACTACTAACATGCGTCAAGGACCGGACTAGGTTGTGTTCAAATGTAGGAGAGAGAAGTGATTGCCTACGGCTCATGGAAGTTGAGATTGAACGATCAGAACTACTCTACCCATGACCTGGAGTTAGTAGTAGTTCTCTTTGTGCTGAAGAAGTGGAAGCACTACTTGATGGGTGAGTGGTTCACTATTTAAAATAATCAGAACAATCTATGGTATATCTTCTATCAAAGGTACCTAAACCTGATACTGCGGTGAATAATGGGTTTCCTCTAAGACATTGACTCCATGATAGTCTACACTCCTGGAATGGGGAATTTAGTACTAGATGCACTCAGTAGGATGTCTTGTCTACAGTTTCTAACTAAGGTGAAAGAGCTGTTATCCGTGTGGAATTTATTCTTCATTGATAGTGATTTAGTAGCATACCTCTAGTCGATGACAGTTACTCCCCCACTCTTTCTGTCAGTTAGGGAGGCACATCTTGGGGATTTAAACTATGTGGTCTGGAATGCTCAGATAACCTTAGGAAAGTCTCATGATGGATTTCCTATAGGTGGGGAGAAGGTCGTTCTCTTTAGAGGACACATTGTGGTACCAGTGATGCTACGAGAGGAGGTGTTGATGGAGTTCCACACATCCCAATTGGAGGTACATCCTAGATTGGAGAAGATGTACCAAGACTTCCGATGTCTGTACTGGTGTCCAGGGATGAAGGAAGTCATGGAAGAGTTCGTATCATGATGCCTCACTTGTTAGTAAGTGGATGTTGAGAATATGGTACCAGTAGGCTTAGCTCAACCACATGAGGTACCATAGTTTAAGTGGGATGGTATCTCCATCGACTTCATGATGGGGCTACCAAATATGTCCTAGGACCACGATTCCATCTAAGTGATTATTGACCGACTCATCAAGTCGGCCCACATCCTACCCATCCGAGAGCAGGGATCAGTAGAGACCTTGGGATGCCTCAACATACAGAAGATTTTACGACTTCATAGGGTTCCATAGGCGACCGTCTCAGATTGGAAAACACATTTTACATCACATTTTTTGAAGGGATTTCAAAATACATTCGGGACACATCTACACTTGAGCACAACCTTTCATATTTAGACAGATGGTCAGATAGAGCAGAACATTCAGACACTCGAGGACATGCTTCATGCTTGTGTCCTTGATTTTGTTCGTAGTTGGGTGGACCACTTTCCACTGGTAGAGTTTGCATACAACAATAGTTATCACTCCACCATCAGCTTGGCTCCGATTGAGGCCCTATATGGGCAACATTGCATATCACCTCTATGCTAGACAAAACCAGGGGAGTTAGTGATTATAGGTCTAGAGTGGGTATAGGATACCACAGAGAAGGTGTAGATCATCCAGGAGAGATGAAGATTTTACATAGTAGGTAGAAGTCATATGCTAATAAGAGATATTGACTCTTGGAGAGTGAGGATGGAGACCATGTATTCCTATGGGTCTCACCCCGATGAGGATTATAGAGGTTTGGTAGGGGGAAAGGTATCTTCAATGTTCTTCAAACCTTTCCAGATCCTCAACATAGTAGGTGAGGTGGCTTACCGTCTAGCTCTTCCCCCACAGATGAACTAGGTGCATAATGTTTTTCTTGTGTTGCAGCTGAGAAGGTATGTGCATGATCCATCACATGTAATCAACTAGGTCAATTTGGACATCGATGATGGGGCGACGTTTGCAGATTTCCCGATGCAGATAGAGGATCCATATGAGTGGGTCCTTCATGAGAGGTTGATTCCACTAGTGCGAGATCCTTCGTAGCATGGGATCCACCTATAGAGAACCTGGGAGTGGGAGGCTCAGATACATTCTCAGTATCACCATTTCTTCCCTTAGTTTTGTTCATGATTTTAGGGAAACAAAACCCTAAGGTGGGGAGAATGTAAAGTCCCAGAAATTATATATAATATTTTTGGTTATTTGGAATTTTTATGAGTCTGAGAAAATTAATGGCGCTCTATTCCGAGGCCCATTATGCCTAAAATTGAATTTTGGACTTATTTAAGGTACGTTTAGTAAACGTGCAGGAGGGATTTTCTATCCTTTGAACCAATTCTTGGATTTAAAATATGAGGGAAACATTGAATCTAGAGCATCGATATTCGCTTAAGGGAGGCTTAACTTCGACCGTAGTAGGTCGGCTGAAATAGTTAGTTTTTCAGACTTTTAAAGAAATAATAAAATAACATAAAAATTGTTATCTTATTTTTCTTTTTCCTACCTCTTGTTGAGTGGGGGTGGTGGGGTAGATGGATTTTCAAGACATTTAATGGAATTACACTCATTTTGTGTATCTGAACAACTAAAAATTAAGAGGATCATTCATTAATGAACCTCATTAATTTCTCATTGTGTTACTCAACCTCCCCCTCTATTTAAATGGTTCTCGGGTTGGTGTTTTCTATATGACTTCATTATGTGAGGAACCTCTGGAAAAGTACATCAACATATTCCATTGGAGGAGGAAAAAAGCTTGGCTAGCTACGATCCGGGATCGAAAAACACTGATGACTCCATTCAACGAGTACTCTTCTCCTTCCACAACTGCGATGTTACCTCCAATTACAACGTAGGGGTTTTGTTATTAAATTCATGTGAAATTTTTTATTCCTTCATTCATGAAAATTTTGATGAATCATGCAATTAATATAGTTAACAATGTTGAATTTATTTCACCATTTGATATAATGCTGACGTGGAGGGAGCAGGACAAACAAACAAGGAACAGACCCTCCTCTACTTGTTTTTCGTTGCGTTCTTCAGGGGCAGATTCTTCAACTGGACGTAACCATGAAACTGGGAGGAATGAATTCACAGAGGCAACCTGGGAGGCCCGTAGGCACTTTTGGAAATGAAAACGGAAAACCGAAGCTCACCTAGTGGCTTGCGAAAGTCTCACCTGTGCGACACCGAAGTTCAATGCCAACAGAGAAGGTGGCAGCCACTGCTCACCGGCCATGGAAGAGGGTGGCATAGCTCGGTGCCACGGTGGACCAGTAGGGGTACCCAGCTCTCGATCGATTGTGTTTGAGAAGGCAGCACACCGTCACACGCCATGGAGAAGGGACCATGGCTTCGAAGCCATGGAAAAGGGGACCCACACCCCGTGAATCGTGATACCAGCCGAGGCGGCACCATGTGGCATCGCCACATATACAGCCAAACATCTCATTATTCTTTTCAGGAATAATGGGTTGTGCAACCCCTCACATGGGCCGCACCAGCAAGAGGGATAGGCTGGTATGTGGCCCTGCGGGTCGAGCCCACTGTGGCCCAGTAGGTTGGGTCTGTGCCGATCTGCGGCCAAGCCAATACGAGTCGGGCAGATCTGCAGTGCAGCCAGTTCAGGCCGATCCGGGTGGGACCCGGATGGGATCGGGTCGGACCAGACCCAGACCCATTTCAGCCCAGATATGCTTAAAAGTCCGTATCTCGCAAGCCAAACATATGTTTGATGAACATTTTATGGTGCTGGAATCCATGGAATGAGACCGTCCTATTGAGATAATCCAACCGAGGTTTGGAGAAAGTTGTAGTATGGATGGGATGGATCATACCCGAATCCAACTAGTCCATTTTCACTAAAATGCCTATAACCTACAGACTGGGCTTTTGGTTGACGCACCATCTATTGCGTTGGAACCCTTATGACATGGCGGATCATTGGGTTACATCTTCATGGGACTTAGTGTCAGTTTAAATATGACAGATAGAGTGAGGAGGGAATTCTCTCGGAATCATGCGTCCTTTCTGCGGGAATCCAGTGGCCATCAGTGAGGTGGGGAATGGAGACAGTTCTTGCAGAGGTTAGTACCTAGTGATCCTTTGTGGGTCAACACCAAGTGATCCTATGTGAGTCAGCAGGTAGCGGTCTAATGTGGGTCAGCACCAATCTTGTGTCTACCAGCTCCTATTTAGGTCAACGCTCAATGATCCTATGTGGGTCAGTTCATACCAATCCTTTTGGGTCAGTGGGGATTAGTAGCTATCGATCCTAGGTGGGTCAGATCCAATGGGAGTCAGTGGGGGTTAGTACATATTGATCATGTGTGGGTCTGTAGTAGTTTCTCTTAACAGAATAAGATGCTCTTGCCTTATAACTAATCATATGTACTTCTATACATAAGTTATACCTAGTTTGAGCTAAGTCTTTTTCTAGTTCTTTGTGATGGAGATCAAGATTTGTGTTTTCCCTTTGATGAATTCTTTGAGACCTTTAGGGTCTCTGGGTCCCTACATGGTATTGTTATACACACACATGCACGGGATGGCCCACACCTTGTTGTGTATTTTGTAGACGAAGGGAATCCTTGACTGAGACTCGAGAAGCTAGGACCTGACATTGGACCATAGTGATAGTTGATGTAGAGAGATGTGGTGAAATGATGTACCTACCCATCAGGTAGGATTCATGGCGGATGATCTTAGGAGATATTTTTATATTTTCTATTGTATAGTATCTTTCAGTTGGGCTTGAATTTCCTCCCCCCTTTACTTTTAGTACACAATTTTACTATTGTAGTTTTACTCCGTGGTTCCATACTGTTGTGTTCTTGGACTGTGTGTTTGTATAAGTTTAAAGGCAACGCCTTCCCATTTTAGGGATATGCCTTTTCAGAGCTAGTTGCTAACCCCTAGCCTATGGAAGGTGGGATTGGGGAAGTCACAGCATATGCCCCAGGGGAATGGTCGTCACACCATTCCACATATTTTATTTGAAAGAAATGAAAACATTGTTAGAGATATGTTAATTTAGCACATTCATGGACAATGGTTTATCAATTTCTATTTTCGTCTTCAATTCTAGTCATGAGAACATTTTTGTTTTGGTTAAACTAGATTATTATATATGTAATATATCCTTTTTTTTACTGTAATAATTTAGTAAAAATGGTAGTAAGTTATAAATCAAAGCATGTTCTTTGTAATCAAACCCACAAATTAAATCAAAACGGGAGTTAGTAAAGTTATATATAAAGGGTCAACATCACTCCAAGTAAACAAATTATTTCATTAACCATGTAATATATTGTATGTTAACTAATAACATGAAATTTCAATTCTATACAACAAATTTCATAATATGTGTTTAACCGAACCTGAATATATGTATACCAATCTTGAAATCAAAGAAAACAGACAGTCTGAAACAATGAAATTGAAATACTTAACACATTTAAAAGGTCATGTATGAACATAAAATGGTTATAATAATAACTTAAATTTCTATGAGGTTCTATATTTGTAAATTAATAAACCTAATTGTTTTATTCAGGTTATTAATAATTAGTGGAGAACACCACCGAACTTAAGGTAAGGGATCCTCTCCATTTATCCCTTAATCAAGGTTGTCCTCTTTGTAATTCCTTTTATCTGTAATCCAAAATGATGGGGTATTTTTTTCAAACCTCCCACATACTTCCCTCATGATGTATAAGTGATTATAAACCCATTTTCTCTCTCATCAATCCCTCATGGGTACACTTGACACCATGCAAATAAACCGTAACGAATTATACCAGAACCTTCTTTGTTCTTTCGGGTTGCCTTATCTATCTTTATATAAAAATGGATTTTTCTTATCTATTTATGTAAATATTCTAAATTATTTTTATTTTTACAAAATTCATTTTTAATACCCTTTGATCACTTTATTTTGGGGATATACATGTTTTTAAAAGAAACCCTCCTTAGAACTTTCTGATAAGAAAACTTGTTTTAAGGGAACTTCCCAAATTTTTAACCAATTTCAAGTGAACTTTATCCTTTATTTTAATCCACTGTTGTCTTTATAAAATCTGTATTTTTATTATGAAGACCTTCTTGGTTATATTCTTGTTTTATATAAAATATTTTTCTTTTTTTCTATTGTAAAATCTCTATAGTATTTTCCTTAAAACCACACAAAAATGTTTTAAAGATAATTGTTTCTCAAATCCATTTCTTTTATGTTATCACTTATGATTGACAACATATACCATGTTATATACCTATTTTACCTTATGAAAGTCCATGTATGTTCTAATCCCTTTATTTCATGGACAGTTTCATGATACGCTTATTGGTTATGCTTTTTGTCATGATTGTGGTACCCAATTCTTTCAATGGGTATCCTTATGTTTATGTACGGTTGATTATGTATGATTATTTATGTTGAAATAATATAAATGGAAATGTTGATTTGGGTAAACCCAAATAGTTCTCTAATGCCTTGGGTAATGTTTAGTCTCTGGAGATGCGATGTTAAACAGGATTGGTGGTTAGCCTTGACCCGTACTAAGATGGGAATCGGGATGCGTGGTTAGCCTTGTCCCATACTAAAATGGGAAATGGGATTTAATGCTAGCCTTGACCCATACTAAATAAATGTTTTATGATTCTTCCACATTTATATGATTCCATGTTTATATTATCCAATGCTTATATGATATTATTTTATATGTTCTATGCTTTGGATATCAATATGTCATGCCTCCTAACTCATTTGCTTAATATGCTTTCTTATGTGAATTCCATTACACGAAAACATTCTTAAATTTTAGTGAGTATTGAGTAAGTGGTTTATCAAAAAATAAATCTATATCTAGATATGAGCAGGTAGAGGCGGCTCTGGCACAGTTGTATCTTTGGGTAAAACCAAAAAACCCTACATTGAGCTAGACTCAAACAGGAACTGATGCATGATAATGGGAATAGGTGCACTCTTGTTTAGGAAACACTCGGGGGAATATTCTTTGGTAAATTCATGAGCTTAGTACAAACCATTATTTAGGAAAAAAAACATCCCATAAGAATATAAGTAAAGTATATCATGGATAACCTTGTTTGAAACAGATGCAATATAAAGTTAGGATATACTACTCCTTTATAAGTTTATCCTTTTATGTTCAAAGTTTATTTTTTTATGCTCAATAGGTTAGTATTCATGCCCTCTAATTATAACTCTTTTTCTTAGTCAATGGAGAGAAATAGAAGAAAACGTTCCAATAATCCATGTGATAAGAACTCTGAAGATTTCCCTAATGATATTCCTTATATGATGGGAGCAGGGGCTCATTACATCATGACTGCACTTAGTCAGCAGGATCATGTTATGATTAGTAATATGAATCATGTGGAACACCCTCATCCTCCATGGAAAGGGAAAGTTATCATAGAATATTTCATGGGGAAAAGGCCTCCCATGTTTAGCGGATCTTCTGACCCCCTCCTTCCCGAACAATCGATTAACTCCATTGAAAAGATATTCTCTATCCTCTAGTGCTCGGATGAAGATAAAGTGGTTCTGGTGGTCTATAATTTTGATGGGGAAGCTGGTCAGTGGTGGAATCTAATCTAGAATACCAAACCTCAAGAGAAAATTGATTCCATGGATTGGTAGGAATTCAAGAGGACATTTTTGAACAAATATTTTCTTCAAACCCTCCATCTCAATATGGAATAAGAGTTCCTCAAACTCAAGCAAAAGGAAGATGAGTCCATCATAGAATTTGAAGCAAACTTTTAAAGGCTTTCAAGGTACGCCTCTGAATTTTTCATGGATACCAAATGCAAGATGGATCACTTCTTTAGTAGTCTAATGCTGAGTCTTTGAAAAGAGTTGATGATTCGATACTTCAAAAGTTATGAGGATATTGAATGTTGTGACCTCAAGGTTGAAATGGATATTGGAGACTCCCAGTGGTCTCGTGGGCCGATTGACAAGAAGCAGGATATGGAAAAAAACATGGGTGGTTCATTGAACAAATCCCATGATATGAAGAATACTTACTTTTCCCCTTGCGAAATTTATGAGAAGAAGAATTCTAGGAAGTGTTTAAAGGGGACCAAGAATTGATTCAAATGTGGAATGTTTGGACATCTAGCTAAAAATTGCCGACGATATATGAGGAATCCCACTAAAGTGGAAGAAGAAAGGAAGGTCTAAATCAACACTCAATCTATAGTGTGGTTTTACAAATACAATGGGGATGGGAATTATGCCCACAATTTCCCTAAGATGGGGGTTATCAGAGGTAATCAACAACATACTCCAAGGAAACAGGGAAGGGATTATGCTATCACTACTATTGGGGTGGAGCCGGACAATGATATGGTGACCGATACACTAGTTATTCATTCAAGGATAGTAGATGTACTATTTTATTCTGGTTCTAAGCATTCTTTCATATCATGAAAGTTTAGTATAACTGTTAAAACAACACCTCAGTATTTGGAGGAAAACATATCTGTGAGAACAGCGAATGGGGAAATTATTGTGTCCATGGTTTATAACTCTTCCCTGGTTAACATTTTTGAACTGAACCTCCCATAATATCTCATCATACATCCTTTAGTGGAGTTCGACGCTATATTGGGAATTTATTGGATATCTTTTTACACGACCAACTTCAACTTACGGGAAAAGGAGATCACTTTGCACATCCTGAATCATCCTATGATTCTTTACAAGTGTAAAGAGGAAGATGAATCACCTTTAGAGTTATCCTCTAATGTTTGGATATTTCTGTCATGTGATTAACCATTTCTAGCTCAAATAATTGAGACAAAGGAGATAATCTTGCTTGAAGACATTCCCATTGTGTGGAATTACATTGATGTATTCCCTGAAGACTTTCTAGTTCTTCTTCTTGAATGAGAAGTCGAGTTCTCAATTAAATATATTCATTGTTCTTTGACTATATCAAAGACATCTTATATATTGTCCACCATAGATCTGGAAGAGTTGAAGAAGTAGTTACATGATAATATGTTGAAGTTTCTAACACACCCAAGTGCTTCACTGTGGGGTGAACCGGTCCTCTTTGTCAAGAATAATGATTGATCAATGTGCCTCTACAGTGTCTATTGTAAGCTCCATAAAATCATGATAAATAACATGTATACCCTACCACAGATAGATGTCTTTTTCAATCAGCTTCATGGGGCCAATTATTTCTATATGATGGGCCTTCGGTCAAGATATCACCAATTTAATGTGAGGAAGGAAGATATTCCCAAGACACCCTTTCAAACAAGGTATTGACACTATGAGTTCATAGTGATGACCTTCGGACTCACTAATGCTCTAGAAATTTTCATGGATTTAATGAATAGAGTTTTTAGGGATTACCTCAAAAAATGTTTGGTAGTCTTTATTAATGATATTCTGATATACTCTAAGAGCAAGGAGTACCACGAGGAGAATTTGAATACTGTGATAAAGACTATTCAAAGGGAAAATTTGTATGCAATGTACATAAAATGTGTGTTCTGGGTGGAGGAAGTATCAATATTAGTGCATGTTATCACCATCAAAGGAATATATGATTACTCTTTCAAGAAAAATACAATTGATGAGTGGACTTGGATAACTTCTGTAACAGAGATCTGTAGATTTTTGGGTCTAGATAGGTATTATCAATGATTTTTGAAGAAATTTACAAGATTGTCGAACCCAATGAAAAAACTGACAGGGAAGGGAGTAAATTTTTTCTGGACTCAGTAATGTTAGTATTTCATTAAGGAGTTAAAAGGGATTATCACTGCATCAGTACTCACACTCCAAAAAAGTGGAGAACTCTTTCTGGTCTACAGTGACGCTTCAAAGTAGGGCTGAGGTTTTTTGATGATGAAAAATGATAAACTGATAGCCTAGTCATAAATCTAGCAGAAAATCCATGAGCAAAACTATCCCACAAATTATCTAGAGTTGGCGATTGTGATCGTTGCATTGAAAATATGGCGGCATTATCTCTATGGAGAGATGTTTCAGATATATACTAATCACAAATGTCTGAAATATATATTCACACATAAAAAGAAAAATATTCATTGGCGAAGATGGATAGTGCTCATCAAGGATTTTGAATTCTTAATCCACTACCATCTCTGTAAGGTAAATAAGGAATAAGATGCTCTGTAACACCCCAAGCTTCTATGGTACGCTTCTCTTTGAATAATGTGATAGCGTGTGTTGTACGCAACACCGAGTTCTAACACACCATAACTAATCAAACTAGCCGTTATTAATAGTAATACCTACTTTTTGAAATCATATATATTTTATATTTCAAAATAGACTTCATTTTTGGATTCGGAATATCGAATTCATCCTAAGGTGAAATTTTGGTACATTTCGGATAACTTTCATATTTTGATGAATAGTGAAAATTACTAAATTTTAATTAAAAACAACTTTTTTAATCAAAATAATTAATAGTGATAAATTATGAATTTGAGTGATTTTAAAGTATATTTAGAATATATTTTTACCATTTAATATAATGTTGGTCATTGGACATAATTTTACAATTAAACCGAACATAAACAAGTGTCAATATTTTGATAGTTATTATCTTTTAAAAACACGCTTTTTGTTTTGACAGCGGGAATTAATTTTAAATTAATTTCTGCCACTTCTGTGTTTTGAATTTAGGAAAATGGATTCCATATTTGGAATCAGGATTTTCAAATTGTGTAAATAGGTAACTTTTATTTTTAGACATTTTGAATAATTACTGCGGTAAATATTTTATTTACCATGGTTTAGGGTAAATCCGGTAAATAAGGGTTAAACAATAATATTATAATAATAATAAATTACCCTAAAACGTGTCTTAACCCTATTGGTTGATACATGGTCGACCATGGGAATCTTTGGGTCTATTTTGGGACCCCATGGATCCACTTGTAAGTGATAATGACACTTTATTTTAATTTAGTTAAAATGAATACAAAAATGACACAAGCATATATCTTTTAGAACAACAATTATTACATAGGGTTATATATGTTGGATTTTAGATTATAAATATTCATTAGAAAGATAAAAAGATTTACTACATAATTATATTTTATTTATAATTTTTAGACATTAAATAATTTATTTTATATATGACACAATGATGATGCAGTAATTACTATAATAGTGAAAAATTAAAATAATTGATATTATAAATACCCAAATAAATATAATATGAGACTTTTAATGAATTAAACTAATTTTATAGGATAATATGATATATTAGGATTGATTTAATTGACTTTGTTCGAAGTAATCAATCTGTTATGAGTTTCACAAAAAAATCAACTATTGAATAGTGTCAAAATTGACCTAAAAGAGTTCTTAAACAAATATTATATTACTAATTGATATTAAATTCCTAAAAATATAAGGTTCGTCCAAGAGACTTATATCATGATAGGTTCATCATTAATGTACCACTTGGGGGTCACTTGGATGTATATAGTAAGTTTATTAACCATATTATATAAAAATACAAAGAGACATTGTAAAAGTGAAACTAATTAACTTAGAGTTAATACTTAAAGATAAGGTTAATATAAGTACCCAAACCTGTCTAAATTCTATTGGTTGAGTTGTTTTAGACCTATACCCACCTTAACCTTTGAATAATCAACTTTGGAGCCATTAGAAACCGAATATGAATTTATTATAAATTAATATTTCTAGCTTTTCCAAAGGTGCCCCTCACCCCTCTTATAAAAGGGCACTCCTCCTTCTCATTTCTTCACACCTTCAAAGCCTTTTGGTTCGGCCAAACTCTGCACCAATACTCTTCCAACATCCCTCACTACAACCTAGAGGACTTAGTTTGATCAGAAAGCCAACCTAAGGAGCCCTTTTGATCAAATCAAAAGGAAGAACCCGAAGAAGAGGTAATGATTTCACCACCCTTCTCCAAGATCATTTCTTCTTCCACTTCTTCTTCCTTTGTTCTTACCATTCTAAAATAATAACTCCAGTATCTCACATATACTGTGATGTTATTATAAATATGGTACAATCATATTCAGTATTCTATCCACCCTTTGAATAACATGTCACCATACGTGCGTACGTACGGCTTACCGTCTCCACGTCGTGGTGTAATTGTTATTCAATATAATATTATTTGGATGGGTATAATAATGATGTGTAACTCATGTAAATAATAAATATAACATGTTAATGATTCTGTATATATGATATACCATCCATTTATATATTATTTTAATATCAAAAGAATGATATCGTCGCTCGTGCGTACGTACGGACTACCGTCTCCACGAACGCGATGAGATTCATTCTCCATCGTATCCATTCAAGTATAATTATCATTTGATGATTTAAAAATGATGTTTAAGGACTGGATATCATTCTGGATATGAATAAGATACAACAACCATGGCTTATGTAACCAAACATATAAAAGAAAATGAGTAAGTTAACTCCCGAAACGACGATAATTCTAAGATATTATTAACAAATCAATGTTAAAAGATCATATATGATATCATATTAATATAAATGATTCTTGTATAATTTAATAACAACTATTTCACCATTATACAGGAGGTTAACCTACCCCAACCAAGGAAAAGTACAAGGTAAGGGTTTACTTTACAACCTCTTCATTATCCAAGGTTGTTTATACGTAATAATCTACTGGGATCTCTTTATCATCCACATCCATGTTTCTTAAAAATGAATTTCAAAACATTTTTACTATTTACTAGAATATGAGTTAAAGTCATTTATACCCTTTTTGACTTTTATAAGTGGTTTATAAAGGAATCTTTCAGTCGTTTTCAAAATAAGGTCCTTTTTAACCTTTTCGACAGAATTAAGGTAAGAAAGTTGTTTAACTTATACGGCGGGTGCGGCTATTTTCCGCCGTTATAAAATCTTAAAAGCTTCCCTTACAAGCTTATAAGAATATTTTCAAAGAAAATGTTTTATTTTATATGGATCTTAAATTATTTCAAAATAAAAGGAGATATTTCTTTAAAAATAATTTTTATTTCATCTATGTCAACATCCTTGGATGGATTTTAAGATTATTTGAAGTTGATTTATTATGATACAAAACTTCTATATTGTATTGAAGGTTTTTTGATATGTTTGACTGTGGATATTCTATTTTTATACCATTCATAGTTTATGGTGAAAGTATTTACATTTCGTATGCTAGTTTTAATACGAATGTTTATGTTATGTTTAATCCTTTTCATATGGGAATGCATTGGACTTAATATGTGACGGATGGAGCCCGCTATAGCTCCTCGATGCATCGGTAGGTCTCATGAGACAAACTAGTGTCTTGGCACAAGGCCTTGACAAAATCTTATTTGTAGTCTTGGCACGAGGCCTTGGATATGTGGTTATGATAGTATGGAATTATGCATTCCAACATTATGAAAGTGGTTATTGATTTTTGCATGTGATTATTCGATTAGTAGAATATCCATGTGAATAAGTAAATGGCATTATTTCATTTTATTTATGCCATACCATGTTGAAAGTTCATATTTAAAAGGCTTTTGTTTTAGTTATACATTTCCTTAAATGTTTATTCTTATTTATGAAAGTTTCCTCTATATTGTTATCCTTACTGGGCATTTGAGCTCACCCGATGTAAGTTATGAATGACCTGCAGGGATATTATGAGGGGATTATAGTGTGGACTGTGGAAACATTATGTTGTTGTAGTAGTTTTTCATTTTATGATGTAATGTAAAACTTATGAATATATCTAGTGTTTCCAAGGCTACTAAACCAAT
Organism: Viscum album; assembly: GCA_963277665.1. Lineage (NCBI taxonomy): Eukaryota > Viridiplantae > Streptophyta > Magnoliopsida > Santalales > Viscaceae > Viscum > Viscum album. The sequence continues at coordinate 1,794,327,831 of OY728121.1, forward strand.
CGGTCTTTCGAGATTTGATCTTTCTTGTGATCATGCCAATGTTATGTAATAATGCACCGACTCTAGGAAACTAGGGTCGGGGCGTTACAGTTGGTATCAGAGTAAGTTTAGTACAAACCTTGGAAGCTAGATTTAGATAAATTCTGATTAGAGCACGTAGACCTAAGATGGACTTTGAGGATTAGTATAGAAGAACTTCCTAGAATTTTGGTATTGTAGAGATTTTGTGAGTTTTCCGAGCAATACATCCCTGTCTGGATACGAGCAGGTAGAGGCGGCTCTGGCACAGATGTACCTAGGGGTAAAACCCGAAAACACCGCTTTGAGCTAGACTCGAACGGGAACTGGTGCACGACAACGGGCCTTGCTGCACTCTTGGTTACGACACTCCCGGGGGATATGCTTAGGATAACTCTCATTTTCATTACAAATCATTTTGAAGGGATTATGAGTATATACATCCTCAAAGAAAAAATTCTTATGATTATGGATTATATCCATAAATAGTTCAATTTATGTTAAGTGTTTTATAAGTATGGGATTATGTATTTTGAATCATAAACTGATCTAGTTTATGCCATTGTTTAGAAATGGCGCCTAGTGGAAGAAATGAAAACCGTATCAATGCACGCACTCCATGTAGGGATTTCCCTCCTGCTCAAGATAATTATAGTGGGTCTGGTGATGCAACTGGTGCTGATCAGCTAATCACCATACTGGGACAACTTACTCAGGTTATGAATAATAACCTTACCCGTATGGAGCACCCTGATCCACAGCGTGGAGGATCAATGTTAGATCGATTCATGAGGCAACAACCACCAACGTTCAATGGGAATACAAATCCCTTGGTAGCTGTGCAATGGATATTTTCCCTAGAGAAAATATTTCAGGCTTTGGGGAGCAGTGAAAGGGAAAAAGTTATCATGGCAGTTTACCGCCTCACTGGAGATGCTGATCAATGGTGGTCAATGATTCAAAACATGAAGGAAGATGATGAAGTATCAAATATAGAGTGGAGGGAGTTCAAAGATCTGTTTTTAGAAAAATATTTCCCTCGCGACCATCGAGCAGATATGGAAAGGCAATTTCTGAGTCTGAGACAGAAGGAGGATGAGAATGTCACAAAGTATGAGGCTAACTTTACAAGGTTAGCGAGGTATGCTGGAGATTATTTTCGTAACCCAAGAAGTAAGATTGATCGTTTCTTTGATGGGTTAAAACCATTTCTCCGTCGAGCGTTAGTCTCACAATCCTTTTCATCGTACGAAGACATTGTCTCATGTGCTATCAAGACCGAAAAGGAATTCTCTAAGTCTTATGACTTTAAAGAAAAGCAAGAGAAGAAGAGACCTGCTGATCAATCTGGGAATGGAAATAAGGGGAAGAAGGGAAAGGTTGAATATCCATCTTGTGGTAAATGCGGGAAGAAACATCCTGGTACTTGCTTGAAGGGAATGGGAGTCTGTTACAAGTGTGGTGAAAAAGGCCACCAAGCTCATGATTTCAAGGGGAAGAAGGAAGCTACCAACGTTCAGTGCTATAATTGCAGGGAGATGGGGCATTATGCAAATTCATGTCCTAAGCGTCAGGAGAACTTACCTTAGAAAAGGCCAAGGGATCAAGGCCAGGCTTATGCTATCACTACTGCTGAGGTAGAAGCTCCGAAAGACGTGGTGGCAGGTAATTTAATGGTTTCCTCAAGTTTAGCAAATGCATTATTTGATTCTGGATCATCGCATTGTTTCATATCTTCCCAGTTTTCTAAGAAAATTAGATATTTCCAATTTGATTTAATAAGGGAGTTGTCAGTTAAAACTCCTAAGGGAAGTATCATTGCAACAAAGTTTTGTGAATCAGTCCCCATTAGAGCACATAAATTTTCTTTATCTGCTGATCTCATCGTCATACCTATGATTGAGTTTGATATAATCCTCGGTATGGACTGGCTTTCGGACTATGATGCAAAGATTTATTGTAAGAAGAAAGAGGTTACGATTCTTCATGATAATGAAAAGGAACACCTTATTTTTAGAGCAGAATCGTCACCACCTAATTCTTATTTAGATCCACCCCCAGTAGCTCAACTTAATTCAATTATTGGGGAGGTAGAGAATGAAATAACTGCGGGTGAGGAAAGGAATGTTCAAATAGAGGATGTACCTGTTGTGAAAGAATTTGTAGATGTATTTCCAGAAGATTTACCTGGACATCCTCCAGAACGAGAAGGTGAGTTTTCTATTGATTTGATTCCTGGATCAAGGCCTATATCGAAGACTCCTTATAGAATGGCCACTGTAGAGTTAGTCGAACTAAAGAAACAACTAGAGGAATTGAGTAATAAGGGATTTATTCACCCTAGTGTTTCTCCATGGGGAGCCCCTGTTCTTTTTGTTAAAAAGAAAGATGGATCTATGAGGTTATGTATTGACTACAGGGAGATCAATGCTATAACGATAAAGAACAAGTATCCCCTACCTCTTATTGATGATTTATTTGACCAACTGCATGGAGCTCAATACATTTCAAAGATTGACCTTCGATCTGGATACCATCAGTTGTGTGTGAAGAAGGAAGACATTCCGAAGACAGCATTTCGAACCAGGTACGGGCATTACGAGTTTACTGTAATGCCGTTTGGATTGACTAATGCACCCTCTGTATTCATGGATCTGATGAATAGAGTTTTCAAGGAGTATCTCGATGAATTCGTGGTGGTATTTATTGATGATATCTTGGTATACTCCAAAACCTACGAAGATCATGAAAATCACTTGCGCATTATCTTGAAGACTCTGAGGAGGCATGAATTATATGGGAAGTTTAGCAAGTGTGAATTCTGGCTTCAGGAGATTTCTTTTCTTGGCCATATTGTCTCTAAAGATGGAATCTCTGTTGATCCTTCTAAGACCAAGGCAATCCAAGAATGGCCAGCACCTACGAGTATAACTGAGGTACGTAGTTTTATTGGCTTGGAAGGTTATTATCGACGTTTCGTCCAGAATTTTGCCCGATTAGCTAACCCATTAACGAAGCTCACACGTAAAGGGGTTAAATTTGTTTGGACAAAAGAGTGTGAAGAATGTTTCGAAGAACTGAAGAGAAGATTAGTCAATGCTCCTATATTGACTCTACCATCGGGGAATGATGGGTTCGTTATTTATAGTGATGCATTGAAGAAAGGACTTGGTTGTGTCCTTATGCAGAATGATAGAGTTATTGCCTATGCATCACGACAGTTGAAAATTCATGAACAAAACTATCCTACTCATGATCTTGAGTTAGCAGCTGTAATATTTGCTTTGAAGATATGGAGGCACTACCTCTATGGTGAAAAATGTGAGATTTATACTGATCACAAGAGTTTGAAGTATATTTTCTCACAAAAGAACTCAACATGAGGCAAAGGAGATGGCTTGAATTACTCAAGGATTATGATTGTACGATACACTACCACCCGGGGAAAGCAAACAAAGTAGCAGATGCTTTGAGCAGAAAAGGCCATGGAGTTTTGAACATGATGAGAATTGAAAGGGATCCAATTTTCATGGATCTAGTGAAGATGGACATGGGAATAACCAGGGAAGGTGAAACATCAATGCTTTTTCAAATGGTTGCCAAACCATCTTTACTAGAAAGGATTAAGAGTTCTCAGACTGATGATGAAGAATTCCAAAAGAAGATTAAAGCTGTGAATGATGGGAGATTGAGAGACTTTGTGTATGAAGATGGAATTTTGAAATTCGGGAAGAGACTTTGTGCTCCCGATATACCTGATCTAAAAAGGGAATTGCTGGATGATGCTCATAGTTCCAATTTCTCTATACACCCTGGGAGCACCAAAATGTATAGAGATTTGAAGGAACATTTTTGGTGGGACAACATGAAGAGGGAGATTGCTGATTTTGTGTCAAGATGTATGGTTTGTCAACAAGTGAAAGCTGGAAGGCAACAGCCTCGAAGAGTCATGCAACCTCTTCCCATACCGGAGTGGAAATGGGACAATGTTACGATGGACTTTGTCATGGGGCTACCAAAGACTCCTAGAAGGAATGATGCAATATGGGTTATTTTTTATCGTCTTACCAAGACAACACATTTTATTGCTATAAGAGAAGATCTACCCCTGGAACGTCTAGCAAGACTATATATTAATGAAGTTGTGGGACTTCATGGAGTACCCCTATCGATTATTTCTGATCGTGATCCCCATTTTACTTCAAGATTCTGGAAAAGTCTTCAGAAATCCCTGGATACAGAACCTCATTTGAGCACTGCTTACCACCCTCAGACAGACGGACAATCAGAACGGACTATTCAAACCTTAGAAGACATGTTGAGATCTTGCTCACTTGACTTTCAAGGTATGTGGGAATAATATTTACCTCTGGTAGAATTTTCCTATAACAATAGCTTCCATTCGAGTATTCAGATGGCACCATATGAAGCATTATACGGGAATAGATGTCGTACACCAACCTGTTGGGATGACGTTGGTGAAAGAAAACTTGTAGGCCCAGAACTGGTGGAGGAAACGGTGGAAAAGGTGAAAGTAATCCAAAATCACATCAAAGCAGCTCAAAGTAGGCAGAAGAGCTATGCCGATAATCGAAGGAAGGATTTGGAATTTCAAGTCGGTGATCATGTTTTTCTGAAGGTATCTCCGTGGAAGGGAGTCATAAGTTTTGGTAAGAAAGGTAAATTGAGTCCCAGGTACATCGGACCTTTTGAAATTCTAGAACGAATTGGGGTTGTAGCTTACCGATTGGCAATGCTGTCAAGTCTCTCCAAAGTTCACGATGTGTTCCACGTATCTCCATTGAGGAAATACATGCCTGATCCGACGCATGTACTCACCTATGAGGAATTAGAACTGGAACCCGATCTGTCTTAGTGCGAAGAGCCCGTCAAGATTCTTTATACGAGAGAACAAGTGCTGAGAAACCGGACGACGCGTCTGGTAAAAGTTTTGTGGAGAAACCATAAGATGGAAGAGGCAACGTGGGAACCCGAGGAACTTATGATGAAGAACCACCCGAGTCTTTTTATGCATTAATAACCTAGAAATTGCGAGGACGCAATTATTTGAAGGAGGAGAGAATGTAACACCCCAAGCTTCTACGGTACGCTTCTCTTTGAATAATGTGATAGCGTGTGTTGTACGCAACACCGAGTTCTAACACACCATAACTAATCAAACTAGCCGTTATGAATAGTAATACCTACTTTTTGAAATCATATATATTTTATATTTCAAAATAGACTTCATTTTTGGATTTGGAATATCGAATTCAGCCTAAGGTGAAATTTTGGTACATTTCGGATAACTTTCATATTTTGATGAATAGTGAAAATTACTAAATTTTAATTAAAAACAACTTTTTTATCAAAATAATTAATAGTGATAAATTATGAATTTGAGTGGTTTTAAAGTATATTTAGAATATATTTTTACCATTTAATATAATGTTGGTCATTGGACATAATTTTACAATTAAACCGAACATAAACAAGTGTCAATCTTTTGATAGTTATTATCTTTTAAAAACACGCTTTTTGTTTTGACAGCGGGAATTAATTTTAAATTAATTTCTGCCACTTCTATGTTTTGAATTTAGGAAAATGGATTCCATATTTGGAATCAGGATTTTCAAATTGTGTAAATAGGTAACTTTTATTTTTAGACATTTTGAATAATTACTGCGGTAAATATTTTATTTACCATGGTTTAGGGTAAATCCGGTAAATAAGGGTTAAAAAATAATATTATAATAATACTAAATTACCCTAAAACGTGTCTTAACCCTATTGGTTGATACATGGTCGACCATGGGAATCTTTGGGTCTATTTTGGGACCCCATGGATCCACTTGTAAGTGATAATGACACTTTATTTTAATTTAGTTAAAATGAATACAAAAATGACACAAGCATATATCTTTTAAAACAACAATTGTTACATAGGGTTATATATGTTGGATTTTAGATTATAAATATTCATTAGAAAGATAAAAAGATTTCCTACATAAGGATATTTTATTTATAATTTTTAGACATTAAATAATTTATTTTATATATGACACAATGATGATGTAGTAATTACTATAATAGTGAAAAATTAAAATAATTGATATTATAAATACCCAAATAAATATAATATGAGACTTTTAATGAATTAAACTAATTTTCTAGGATAATATGATATATTAGGATTTATTTAATTGACTTTGTTCGAAGTAATCAATCTGTTATGAGTTTCACAAAAAAATCAACTATTGAATAGTGTCAAAATTGACATAAAAGAGTTCTTAAACAAATATTATATTACTAATTGATATTAAATTTCTAAAAATATAAGGTTCGGCCAAGAGACTTATATCATGATAGGTTCATCATTAATGTACCACTTGGGGGTCACTTGGATGTATATAGTAAGTTTATTAACCATATTATATAAAAATACAAAGAGACATTGTAAAAGTGAAACTAATTAACTTAGAGTTAATACTTATGGATAAGGTTAATATAAGTACCCAAACCTGTCTAAATTCTATTGGTTGAGTTGTTTTCGACCTATCCCCACCTTAACCTTTTAATAATAAACTTTGGAGCCATTAGAAACCGAATATGAATTTATTATAAATTAATATTTCTAGCTTTTCCAAAGGTGCCCCTCACCCCTCTTATAAAAGGGCACTCCTCCTTCTCATTTCTTCACACCTTCAAAGCCTTTTGGTTCGGCCAAACTCTGCCCAAATACTCTCCCAACATCCCTCACTACAACCTAGAGGGCTTAGTTTGATCAGAAAGCCAACCTAAGGAGCCCTTTTGATCAAATCAAAAGGAAGAACCCGAAGAAGAGGTAATGATTTCACCACCCTTCTCCAAGTTCATTTCTTCTTCCACTTCTTATTCCTTTGTTCTTACCATTCTAAAATAATAACTCCAGTATCTCACATATACTGTGATGTTATTATAAATATGGTACAATCATATTCAGTATTCTATCCACCCTTTGAATAACATGTCACCATACGTGCGTACGTACGGCTTACCGTCTCCACGTCGTAGTGTAATTGTTATTCAATATAATATTATTTGGATGGGTATAATAATGATGTGTAACTCATGTAAATAATAAATATAACATGTTAATGATTCTGTATATATGATATAACATCCATTTATATATTATTTTAATATCAAAAGAATGATATTGTCGCTCGTGCGTACGTACGGACTACCGTCTCCACGAACGCGATGAGATTCATTCTCCATCGTATCCATTCAAGTATAATTATCATTTGATGATTTAAAAATGATGTTTAAGGACTGGATATCATTCTGGATATGAATAAGATACAACAACCATGGCTTATGTAACAAAACATATAAAAGAAAATGAGTAAGTTAACTCCCGAAACGACGATAATTCTAAGATATTATTAACAAATCAATGTTAAAAGATCATATATGATATCATATTAATATATATGATTCTTGTATAATTTAATAACAACTATTTCACCATTATACAGGAGGTTAACCTACCCCAACCAAGTAAAAGTACAAGGTAAGGGTTTACTTTACAACCTCTTCATTATCCAAGGTTTTTTATACGTAATAATCTACTGGGATCTCTTTATCATCCACATCCATGTTTCTTAAAAATGCATTTCAAAACTTTTTTACTATTTACTAGAATATGAGTTAAAGTCATTTATACCCTTTTTGACTTTTATAAGTGGTTTATAAAGGAATCTTTCGGTTGTTTTCAAAACAAGGTCCTTTTTAACCTTTTCGACAGAATTAAGGTAAGAATGTTTTTTAACTTATACGGCGGGTGCGGCTATTTTCCGCCGTTATAAAATCTTCAAAGCTTCCCTTACAAGCTTATAAGAATATTTTCAAAGAAAATGTTTTATTTTATATGGATCTTAAATTATTTCAAAATAAAAGGAGATATTTCTTTAAAAAGAATTTTGATTTCATCTATGTCAACATCCTTTGATGGATTTTAAGATTATTTGAAGTTGATTTATTATGATACAAAACTTCTATATTGTATTGAAGGTTTTGTGATATGTTTGACTGTGGATGTGCTATTTTTATACCATTCATAGTTTATAGTGAAAGTATTTACATTTCGTATGCTAGTTTTAATACGAATGTTTATGTTATGTTTAAACCTTTTCATATGGGAATGCATTGGACTTAATATGTGACGGGTGGAGCCCGCTATAGCTCCTCGATGCATCGGTAGGTCTCATGAGGCAAACTAGTGTCTTGGCACAAGGCCTTGACAAAATCTTATTTGTAGTCTTGGCACGAGGCCTTGGCTATGTGGTTATGATAGTCTGGCATTATGCATTCCAACATTATGAAAGTGGTTATTGATTTTTGCATGTGATTATTCGATTAGTAGAATATCCATGTGAATAAGTAAATGGAATTATTTCATTTTATTTATGCCATACCATGTTGAATGTTCATATTTAAAAGGCTTTTGTTTTAGTTATACATTGCCTTAAAAGTTTATTCTTATTTATTAAAGTTTCCGCTATATTGTTATCCTTACTGGGCATTTGAGCTCACCCCTTTTCTATGTTTTATTTTTCCCAGGAAGTGAAGATGTAAGTTATGAATGACCTGCAGGGATATTATGAGGGGATTATAGTGTGGACTGTGTAAACATTATGTTGTTGTAGTAGTTTTTCATTTTATGATGTAATGTAAAACTTATGAATATATCTAGTGTTTCCAAGGCTACTAAACCAATCGGTCATTCGAGATTTGATCATTCTTGTGATCATGCCAATGTTATGTAATAATGCACCGACTCTAGGCAACTAGGGTCGGGGCGTTACATGCTCTATGTAGAAAGGATACTACATCTTTATCTATGATATCTTTATAGATTTGTAGACTATGGAAATGGGAATAATTAAGGTATGTACATCATCATTCCTTTCTCAAATGATTGCTCAACCATGTCTCATGGAGAAAATAAATAATGATCAAAGAAAAGTTGTGGAAATTTAGAATAGGGTGGAAGCTATGAGAAATGGGAAATTCATAGAGTTCAATGTAGATGTGGAAGGAGTTGTAAGATTTGTGTCAAAATTATGTGTACTATTAGATCCAGAGAAAAAAAGGAGCTTCTGAATGATTCACTTAGCTCAACCTTCTCTATACCCCGAGGGAGAACACAGATGTATCGAGATATCCAAGAAAACTTTTGATGGGACAATATGAAAAGGGAGATTGTTGAATATACATTAATGTTCCTGGTATGTCAGCATGTGAAGGCTGAGGAGAAAATGTATACGGGGATGATGCAACCACTACCCATTCCAACATGGAAGTGGGAGAACATTACCATGGAAATTGTCACTATACTTCCAAGGAAATCCAGAGGAAACATTGGTATATAAGTTATTCTGGATCATCGTAAAAAGACAGTTCACTTTATCGTAATTTGAGACGACTTCTAATAAGATAAAATTTCACATATATATCAAAGAGGAGGTAAGGCTTTATAGAGGGCCGCTATCTATTGTATCTGATCGTGATCTGAAGATTCCCCTCCATGTTCTGGAAAAGTATCCAACATGCTCTATGTACTGAATTGAAAATCTGTATGGCCTATCATCCTCAAACTAATGGCCAATCATATATAACTATTAAAACATTGGAAGATAAATTGAATGCATGTTCTATAGACTACATTTTAGGATGGGACCAACATCTTCCACTAGTTGAATTCTCCTACAACAAATGTTTCCACTCGAGCATCGGAATGGAACCATATGTAGCCCTATATGGGAAAAGGTGCAGAACACTGGCATGTTAGGATGAAGTCGGTGAGTGTATGCTTCTAGGACCTGAAATGGTCGAAGAAATGGTGGAGAAGGTGAAAACCATTCAGTAACATATCAAGGTTGCCCAATGTCGACAGTAGAGTTATGTAGATAACCATTGATGAGACCTTGAGTTCAATATTTGAGAAATGGTATTTCTATGAATATCTTTGTTGATGAAGTTCATGATATTTGGGAACAAAGGAAAGCTATGTGTCAAGTATATCAGCCCCTTCGAGATCCTTGATCAAGTGGGAGTTGTGGCCTATCGACTAGAAATTCCACATACCATGATGAATGTACATGATGTCTTTCATGTATCCCTATTAAGGAAGTACATACCAAACCCTTCACATTTACTCTCTTTAGAGGTGGTATAGTTAGAGGATTATCTTTCTTATGTGGATCATCCAGTGAATTTGTTTGATCGTAGAGATAAAGATATATGTAACAAAAAAACTCACCTGGTCAATGTATTGTGGAAGAACCATAAGTACGAAGAGGAAACATGGTAATTAGAGGAGGGAATGAAGGAAAAATACTCTCACCTGTTTATGGCTATGAATGTAAAATAAAAATTCAAGGGTGAAATTTCATAAGGGATAAATAATGTAACGACCCAAAGTTTTATAAATGAAAATTCATATCTTATAAATATTTTATATAATCACATGAATTAACAACATAATGAACTACTATGTTCTATGTGTCCTTAAAATATAATTTTTTCACTCTTGTGTTTGGAATTTCCAAAATATGACATACACAGTTACGATCAGTTTGTTATTTGGAGTTCGATATGAAAAAAATAACTTTATGAGAATAGTAACCTACGCATATGAATAATAATGCACCCTTATGAATAGTGGTATAACCATATTAATACTAACCTTACCTATAATAATATATAAATAATATTCAATTTGAATGTATTATATACTTATATTATAGAATATGTATATGAATGTTTTAAAACTGGTTTTGGATAATAAATTATGATTTTAATTAAATATTAAATTAATCATATATAGAAAATTATTTTTGAAAAATGGATTTCATTTTTGGATTCTACATAAAAAAATGGTTATGGTGAATTATTGATATTTTTCATAAATACATGAATTTTTATTTAATATTAGAGTACCTTAATTTACCGTTTAAATATATTATAATTCAAATCCACTATTCCTGTCATCACAAGAGATGTAAACACCCAAATATAGACCTCACAAGAATTTATTACTATTTTTGGTCATTTATTCATCATTATTTCTAGTCTTGAGGTAAATTAATAATCTAATGATTAAAAAATTATGAAAACCCTCCTCCCCTCCACTATAAATACCACCAATTAATACCTATTCTCTTCCCTCCTCCCAATCATTTTTTCAATCCAATATTCTACCTAAATCACTCTCCATGCTCCTCCTCCACATCCAAAGTCCCATAGTTTCATCGAAATACCAAAAACTCCCCTCCTAATATGTTCTAAAATGAGTTAGACTAAAGAGGTAAATTCCTATTTCCAATTATTTCTTTTCTTTTATGTTCTTTTCTTTTATTGTTTTTTTACTCACCTCCCTTCACCCCAAATTGTATTATAACTATAGAAACATCCATGTAATATAATTGTTTTATGATAATGGTATAATTATTTAGCATCTCTCCTTTCCCCATATTTTATTTGAATGAAATGAAAACACCGTATGAGATGTATTAATTTAGCACATTCAAGGAAAATAGTTTATCAAAATCTATTATCATCTTAAATTATGGTCGTGAAACAATTTTTGTTATGGTTTAACAAGATTATTATATATGTAATATATCCTTGTTTTGGTTTTATAATAATTTTTTACAAATGGTATTAATTCATAAATCAAAGCATGTTCTTTTTAATCAAACCCACCGATTAACCCAAAACGGTTGCCACCAAAGTTATACACAACGGTTCAACATCACTAAAAGTTAAAAAATTATGTTTTTAACCATGTAATATCCTGTATTTTCACTAATAACAAACAAATTCAATTCTGGAAAATCACTTTCGTCATATATGTTTAACCAAAGAAGAATATAAGTAAACCAATTTTGAAAACCAAGAAAACAAACGGTCTCGAACAATGAAATTGAACAACTTAACCCATTAAAAAGGTCATAGATGAACATAAAGAGGTAATAAAAAATACATTACAAATATATGAGGATAATATCTTATTAATTAATAAATGTTTTTATTCATGTCATTAATAACAAGTGGGGAACACCACTGAACTTAAGGTAAGGGAATCTCTCCATTTCACCCTTAATCAAGATTGTCCTCTGTGATATACCTTTTATGTGTAATCCCAAATGATGGGGTATGTTTTCTCACCTAACCCATACTTTTATAATGATGTATAATTGATTAGAAACCACTTTTCTCTCTAATTAATCTTTCTTTGGTACACCCAACACCATGCCAATAAACCGTAACGAATTATACCCGAACATTCTTTGTTCTTTCGTGTTGCCTTCTCTTTCTTCAAATCAAAATGGAGTTATCATATCTGTTTATTTACATATTATAAATTTTATTTAGTTCTAAAAAAATATTTAATTAAGACCCTTTTATCACATTATTTTGGGTATATACATTTTTTTAAATGATTCCCTCTTTAGAACATTTCGATAAGAAAACTAGTTTTAAGGGAACATCCCAAATTTTTACCCAATTTCAAGTGCACCCTATACTCTTTTTTAAGCCACCATTATCATTAAAAAATAATTATTTTTATTATTAAACCATATTTTTGTTAAATTCTGGTCTTATATAAAATATTTTCATCTTTTTTATTTTTAAATCACTATAGTATTTTCCTTAAAACCGCACAAAAATGTTTTAATGATGATGTTTCCCAAATCCATTTCTTATAAATTTTCACTTTTGATAGACTCCAATTACCATTTTATATTCCTATTTTACCTTATGAACGTCCATTTATGTTCTAATACCTTTCTTTCAGGGACACTTCCATGATACGCTCATTGGTTAAGCAATGTGTCATGATTGTGGTACCGAATTCATTCCATGGGCATAATTATGTTTATGTATGGTTAAATATGTATGACTATTTATGTGGAAAGAATATTCATGAAAATTTTGAGATGGTTGTGCCCAGATAGCACTCCAATTTATTGGGTAATTTAAAGACTCATGAAATGCGATGTGAAACGGGATTGCTGTTTTCCCTTGACCAGTACTATATTGGGAATCAGGATTGGTGGTTAGCCTTGACAGTTAATAAAATTAGAAATAGGATTTTCAGTTATCCTTGACCCATACTAAAGACATGATTTTTATTTTTCCTGATTTATATGATTCCATGTTTGTAGGATCCCATGTTTTTATTATATTATTTCATATGTTCTTTTCTTTGAATATCATTTTTTCATGTCTCCAAACTCATGCACTTAAGATTCATTCTTCTGTTTATCCCCTTACTGGGATTTTTAGCTTATCCCTTTGTTCATGTGTTCCCTAGGGTACCCTATGCATATCTAAGATCTCAAAGGATGTTTGTACATTTTTATGGAGATAAAATAAAGAAGTGATTTTTAGCCCCGTGTTTTATGTACCTAGTATTCCATGACACAAGAAATAAAAATCCTTAGCTTTTACTCTGATGTATAATTATTCTTAAATCATGTAATGTTATGTGAAAAAGGATAGGGATGAAACATCTACCCTATCTCTTGGTATGATCGATATTTCTAGTAACAAGTCATACTAGATCATGCTCCACCTCTAGGGGATAATAAATTCATGATGATCCTCCTTTCACCTTGAGGATAGATACAAATCTTCACAAGAAAAAAAATCACACATATTAGGGCATAGTATAGATGGAACAAAAATAACAGACATTATATAGGACTCATGAGCTACTTATAAACACCACATCAAAAATCAAATGAATAATATAGCATAAAGATTTTCAACTGGATATGCATGAGAAATAGTTCAGACATTTACTCATTAACATGACAAGTAAAATAAAAATCATATCATATCACACAATGGTTCTCAAATGTTTCAATGTTAAATACAAGTTTTGCGACTAATCCATGTCTACACACCATTGATTCCTATAAATATTCCACATTCATATCAACCATTATTATAGAATCATCATTCGGGGTGGAGATTATGATAAGGGGTATATAGATAACTAAACATTCCAAATATATCCTCCACTAATGGTAGATCCAGATCAATTTAATGTAAGATGACAATGCTCTATATTTTTTCACGTAACCAATGATAAATTCATAATTCATTATTAGATAACATTTGAACCCATAGATCAATCCATGGAAACCAAAATCTATCATTATTTTGAATAATAAGATAGGATATCTATAAGAAACATGAATAGTGAGAGAAAACAACCTATTACCATTAATTATCCTGATCAAAGGCCAATAGGTCTGCCAAAATTAGAGTATAGGGGAGAGGAATTTACAGTTACCACCATTGGAGTCCCAATGTTCATTATACCTAATTGTAGGAAGAATAATTATTATTTTTAGGGATTTTTTGGATTAAAACACCAATTTTCAGATTAATTAAATAGTGTCATAGGGTTTGACAACAAGGTTTACTAAAAAATGTTCAAAACAGTAAAGTCTCACAATATCTTCTCGAAACCCCCAGTGTTTGAAAACATGGTTTGATAAATCATGTGATTAAAATTATTTTTTCCACTAACCTAAGATCTGTAGATTCGTATAGGAGGTCACCTGGTTATCTATAATTTTGCGTTGTCTTCAATCACTCAATAATAATATGTATAGTTTTTTAGGAGAACCAAATGATTTTCCCCAACTATTCTCAAATAATTTTCCCCTTAAAATTCCAAAACCATCTATAAGTGTCTATAAATTACTAGGACTTCGCCCCTGGAAATTATTATTGAATAAAAAAAATGATGATATAAATTCATAAAGTACTTGAATATTCTGGTAAGATACACCCTGGAATCAGCATGCTCATATGAGATATTACTAAAAACTATCTGGTAAGTAAATCCCACCTTATGTTCAAACCAAAAGTTACTATATAATTTGTTGTGCTAATAATGGGTTTTAAGGGATCTAATTCATGGGGTGAGATTACTAGTTTCCTCATTCAGTCTAATATTCATTCGGGTGACTGGAACATGATCACATTACCCTAACTCACTCATTCATCATCTAATCCATTCATTTTAGAACACCATTCTACTCAGGTGTCTCAGAGACAACCTTCTCCATCTTATATTCATTTATCAGATAGAATTTTCCAAACTATCTTCCTCTATAATCTACACGATTTTCATATTAAAGGAATTTCCACATCATATTTTTCTTGTCTTCTATAATATATCTCAATCGAAATAAATTAAAAAATACTTCAGACATTTGTTTGAGTAAAAACCCTTACAATTTTGGCAAGGAATCATTGATGATGGAAATGTAATATAGTGTGTCCAAAAGAGATTTACCCAGTATCGGTCCTCATATATACATATAAACCATATAGAGTGTCTATTCTTTAGAATCCTTCAGTTTGAGTTGAACAAAAACTGTTTTTCTTCCCATGGATACAACCCTCACATGTTCCAAACACCACATGATCGAGCATCAGTAACCCTTTCCCATCAAACATCCTTATAAATTTGTTACTAATGTGATTGAAAGGTATATGTGGAGATTTAATAAAAGAGATGATTATGATAAAGTTTGGTAATTATCTAAGGGTGGTTTAGTAGGATAGAAGACTTGCTTGATGTTGTTGAGAGTGGATCATGGTATTAAAGAGGGGATGCCAAATTGATGGAAGCAGGTTATGAAAACCCATATTTTATTACACCTCATATCATTATTTATTTCATATAGATACATTTATCACAACCCCATAATATTATTACACCTAGTTTCTTTGTGAAATTAGGTATATGACATAATAACTTGTAAAATGAAAACAATAATATTAACTAAAAACTATGAAACATTCCCTTATGTTCCTTGGATCTTCTAAAAATGCATGGGATAACCTAGGGAAGTACATAATAAATGAGTGATATATAAATCCCAAAAGGTAATAAATAAAAAATATCATAAGGTAAATCATTGTATGTGACCTAATAAATATATCAAGGTAACATAAGAGGGTGAGAGTCATAATCCTTAATAATGAGGCGTTATATAAAGTGATATTATAAAAGGAAATATGGTAATGTGGAAACAATATAAGAAATGACATCAGAAACAAAAGTCAAGGATAACCACTATGAAAACATAACATATTCTTCATAGGATAACCTATCCTTCACCATAGATTGAATCTGTTGAGGTAAAAAAAAATTACCCAATGCATTGAAAGGATATATAATTCTAGCCCCATCAGGAAAATTCATATTATGTACAAGAATAAGTTCCATAAATATCATTCAATATAGGATCTTATTTCAACATATTTGGCACCAAAATTATAAATTATGGATAAAATATAAATAATTCCCCAATAAATGAAGGAAAAGTGACATATATGTTAATACCATTGAGTATAAATGGGATGGGTATTCACTGCACAAATGACTAGCAGCAAAAAAATTGCATGATAATTTTGGCAACATGATGGGAGTATATAAAGATTAATAGAAGGAATTAAATAGAGAAAAGTCTTTCTCATAAACAATTTATATCCTAATTTAACTAGGTGGAAATATAAAGAACATATCCTAACATGAAAAATCAAAAATTAAAATTCATAACCTAAAAAGGCAGTTGAATAAAGAGGGGAAGGAGAGGACCTTATACCTTGAGAATATGCTTATAAATTCATGGTATGAGCTTCTTAATATATTAAGGGAACCTTGGTATGTCTATATATTTGGAAATATAGATTATTTTCATTCTAAAATGGTTATGAGTGAGGATGAATATAGTTTGGGTGGGTTAATATATGAAAGGAGAAGAGAGTTCTTTATTAATTGCTAAACATAGTTTTTGTACACTATATGATAAAGTAATCAAGAAATCTATCCAATGTTATTTTACCATTATTGATAACAAAGAATATATTTTCTTCATTATTTTATAATTATAATAACATAAATTGTTAAAATAATACCCTTAGTGATGTTGTGGTGAGTATTTTTTATAAATTATAGATTTTAAAACCTTAAAATATAATATAGGTTTTGTAAAACACATTAAGGGTTTATAAAATTAATAAAATAGAATATAAATAAAATATGTAAAATTTAAAATATATATTTTTTTATAGGTCCCATTTATGGATTATATTACATCACTTATTCATCATTTTGATATCACAATACACATCATATATTTATACCATAAATAATTTTGACCCAAAAATTTGTATCTCTAAATTTTTTGAAATAATAACCATTAGGTAATTTTGATGTGCTAATTTCAAAAATAATTTTTATTTTATCAAATGATTTTATAACTACATGAATTTAAACGTTTATAACAAAACACGACATTTATTTTTAAATATTGGTTTTCTGATAATAATAGTTTTCTAACCATTATAAAAATAATTTTTCAATTAATAAATTTATATTACCCTTTTTCTATAATTAGTATTATTCACTAATAATATTTTATTAAAATGTAATTTGTTAAAAAAATTCTTTAATTCATTAAAATTCATTCCTTTATTGGAACTTTATATATCCCCAAAATATAAATTATGTTCCATTGTATCAGAATCTAATTTCTTTCAAACTCGTTATTTAATCATTTAAAAACTAAATATTGAATGGGGATAAATAAAATAATTTTTTTATTAAAAATAAAATATAAAAAACCATACTTTTATGGTCATGATACATATCATTTTATTACACCAGTTAATTCCCTAAGTGTAATATGTGCGATTGTGAGATTTTCGTGGTTGGTCCAATTTACGTGGTTTGGGATGTGATCTCAATGAGCATGAACTTCCCTTGTAAATTGTTTCATTCATTATTTAATTATTGAATCTCATATTGGGTTTGGTTAAGGGTAAGGACTGGTGATGTTATCTTTCTCATAAGATTCAATAAAAGGGTTCATAGGGTTCAATCCTACTATTTAAGGCCATCACTTCTGTTTTATGTGTCTAATAGATTTTATCATAACCCTTAATATATTATTTCTAATTTTCACTATAAAATGGATATATTACCAATGATTATGATTCTTAACTATATTTTAAATATGATAGACCATGTTATTGTCCAAAATAACCAAAATAGTTCATGTGTTTTCCATAAACATATTACTTGATAAGGAATTTATTCATTCAAAAAGGGAATTTCATTTATAAATGTTATGTTCATTATATTCTCCCCCACCCCTTTATAAACTTCCACATCAAAATTTTCATTTCATACAATAAAATAAATTATGGTGCCTCTATTTCATCATTTTTTTGGTACCCATGTCAATTACACAAATGTTTTGTTCCACTAGAAAACTATGACCATGTAACTAACTTTGTTTCATAGATCATTTCCTCTATGATATATGACCTTCACTTAATAATGATCATATGAAATAATATTCTCCAATAGTACCACCTATGGATTCAACACACGTGAAGGTTCTGGTGTGTACTTACTCAAGAGAGATACATGGAACAAATCATGTACTTGAGATAGGTTATGTGGGAATTCTAGTTGGAATGTCACTAGAATAATGTGAAAAAGGATCTAAAATGGTCCAATTTATCAAGAACTATAATTTCCCTTCTTCAAATAACTCATGAATGTATTCCTAAGTTATATAAAAAGGAACAACTTATCTATGACCTTAATCTCTAGGTCTCATCAACATTTATTTTCAATTATTTTTTATCAAAATTTTGCAGAATTCGTATGAAGATGAATTTTTTAGACCTTCTCAATCATCCATTGGACAAGATTAGGTCTCATAAACTTATTCACTCCACCATCATCCCAACATGTTACTACTATATACCTCTTCCCATACAAAGCCTCATAAGGTTCCTTTTTAGTGCTAGATTGGAAATTGATTTTATATGAGAACTCCATTACTGGAAGGTGTTGGTCCAAATATCCTTGGAAATCCATTGAACATGATCTCATCATATCCTCTAGATTTTGAATGGTCCTTTCAGACTAACCATCCATCTAAGGGTGATATGAAATTTTGAATCTCAACTCTGTATCTAATACTTACTAAGTGATTCTCCAAACCTCAAGGTAAACATTAGATCTCAATTAGAGAAAATAGAGATTGGAACTCTTTGTAGTCTTATACCGTCCATTATTTATATCTTAGTGATTTGGTTAAGATACAAATCTTCCATGATATTTATTAAATACACTAACTTGGTAACGTGATCTACTACCACCCAGATGGAGTTATTTCCATCAGGGGTCCTAGGGAGTCCTATGATGAAATACACAATTATATTTTCCCTTTTCCATACTAGTATAGAAAATGGTTTCATCACACCCTTACAGATATATCAGTCATCAATTAATTTTTTTCATACCAAGCATCGATATACACACTCTTAAATCTCTATATTCATGTTATCCCGCCATAATATTTTCTAAAAATTTCAATTCATATTTGTTATTACAATATTAATATTGAAGTATGATCTTTATGCATATTCCAATGGTTCCATCTTCAGTTCTGGTTTTGATGGGAAACATATTTGCGTTCCGAACCTTATAAATTCATCTTTAAATAAGTTGAACTATAGAATACTCACTACCTTCTTCTATAGAAACTCATCATATTTATAGTCCTCCTTGATCCTCTCAATAATTGATTATTGAGTAGTTTTTTATAATGGTGGTACTAATAACCTTTTATGATTCCCATGACCATCCATTGAATGTTCAATAAGATTGGATCCCTTAAAATCCTCATCATGGTTAGTATTAAGTGAATCATTTCTACTTAGAGCATATACCACTTTGATTTCATTCCCGTGATGGTAATGGATTTAACAATCATAATACTTGATTGGATCTAACAACCTTCATTAGATCATGTTAATATCCTTTTATATGAATATATACTTGAAGATTTTGTTATTTATATATATATATATTTCAATTTTATCGATAGAGATAACGTCAACATATATTCAATACAAAGATCACTACTTCATATTCTAGATCATTATTTTTGTGGTTTTACGAATGGATGTTTAATTACTAAGAGAAATATGCTAAAATGTTATTATATTGCATGATTACATAACCCGATACCTTTTTGGATGCATCACTATAGATGAAAAATCCTTCTCCACTAGTGGGTAATTTGAGAATAGAAGTAGTGATTATATTCTTATTAATCTCTTTAAATATTTCATCACATTCATTGGTCATGAAAACATTGACTCCCTTGTATGTAAGATCAGTTAAAGGGCCTGAAAATAAAGTGAAGTTTCTCAAAAAAAGACGATAGAACCAATATAATCTAGGTAAACTATATATTTCCTTCACAAATATTGGCCTATGTAATCCTTATACTACCTCTACTTTTAAGAATCCATGGATACCTCTTTTTTGATAATAAAATTCCCCATAAAAGTTTTTTACTCTAACCAAAACTCACATTTACTATGATTTACATACAAACTTTACATCTGTAAGGTCTTATCTATAGTATTTAAATGGTCCTTATGTAGCTCCTTACATGGAGTTTATAACAATATCATGAATAAATACTGCCACAACTTCATCAAGGTAATCCATAAAGAATATATTCATTATGTCCATGAATATTGATGGAGTATTAGTGAGTCCAGATGGAATCACTATGAACTAATAATGTCTTTACCCTGTAGGAAAAGTGTTATGGGGGAAAACACCTTCTTCAAATTTACTTTATAATATCATGAAGAGATATCACCTTTATAGAAGTATTGGGATCCACATAGATGATAAAACAATTCATTTATCCATTTATGAGAATACATGTTTTTATTGTGATCTTTTTGATCTCATGATAGTAAATGAAGTGGCCCGTTAACCCATACTTATTCTTAAACAAAAGAATCAGTGAATTCCACGGTGAAGTACTTGGGAATATAAACCCTTTATCTAGATTCTCGTTTAATTTCCTCTTTAGATCCTCATATTAAAAAAAGTATATTCTATATGTTGTCTTGAATATCAGAAAATATATGATTATGATCTAGATTGATAAATCAACCACATCGTTTGGAGGAAGGATATGTAATTATTTAGTAAACACATCATATAATCTCCTAATAATGGTCATTTCATCGAGGATGATCTTTTCATTAGTCCCAATAATTTGAGAAGGAGAATCTCACTCAAAAGGTAATAATATCCATTATTGAGATGTGGTTACCAAATAAGATTCATCCTCCTAATTATACTTATATAGAATCATAGAGATATTTATAATACATTTAGTGATTTCCATCTCTCATTAATTTATATTGTCTCTATATAAGTAAAGACAATCCCTTCCTAGAATATCATTTAATTCTGATAATGGGAGTATCATAAGGATCTCTATAAAATTCATCCCAAAACATTAGATGGGTGTGAGTTATATTCATGGGATGAAATAATTTATTCATCCATCATCTTCACTGATAACTCAACATCCATGTTTGGGGGTGGTGTTTGAGTAGTTCTACTAAATTTATGGGATATAATATAATTTTAGAACCAAAATAAAAAATTATGTTCACTATAAATGAGTCAATAACTAGAATACATATCAGCACTTTTTTTGGGGATCCACCATAGTAGTTGTGACGTAATAAGATCTCTCTTTCTCTCAAGACCATGGATGTATTTTTCATCGATTGTCTATTATAACCCTTATATTTCTTCAATGATTCACATTGTCTTCTTATTCAATTTTGTTGAAGCATTGGATAATAAGTTGAGTTTTGAGCAGATCACTCCTTTATTCAATCACATTGGTGGGTTTCTCCCACCAAAAATTGCTAGCTACATGCCCTTCCTTTGTTCAGCTAAACCATTTACACACCCCCCTTAAGAAATTCTCAGGATGTTTCTTCCCACAATTTTTATATGTGGGATTTTTTATTTTCTTTATAATTTTATATTTCCCAATTGTACCACAATAATTTAAATTTATTTTATACTTATTATCCCTATGAGAACATTGATATTTCTTAATCCTCATTTCAACTTTGTGGGAATGTCACACAATTTCCTTGGAGCTGTTAATGCCTCAAATGGATGAGACTCTTTTTAGAATTGGATTTATCCCACTAAAGAAGTACTCAAATTTAATTCTTGTGGTAATGAAAATTAATGAGACTTATTATGAAATTATTTTTATATTTCCTTATATTTCCTGATGGATTCATCTCCCTTTTTATTAAGGGTAAGGAACTACCTTGCTATTTTTTGTTGGAGAGAGTGGGGAATTTTTTTTCAAAAAACATTTTATGAAATTCCTTTCACTCCTTCAATTTGATTTCATCCTCGAACTTCATATTTTTTTACCAATATCTAATATTGATCAAATTCACCCTCCATAAGATAAACATCTATCATTAACATCTCTTTATTATAGCATTAATGAATATAGAAAAACTTTTCAATGAAACTAATCCATTGATCCTTGATTATTAGATCAAAACATCCCTGAAAATTTAGTGACTTTTGTCACATAAAAGACTGAATTGAAACATTCTCTTTCTTCAGGGGATTTTGGTGTTCTTACTTATTCAATTTTTTTATTCAATACATGATTTCACATAGAAAGTATTGTCATATATTTTTTTATTCATACTCCCATTGTGTTTTGGAATATCATATTGGAAATCATCATATTTCCCTTCAAATTTATTATTGGATCTATTTCTCCTATTTCCATCCATTGAATAAAAATAAAGGGAAAATTAGGGATGATTATTTTTAAACAATTAAATGCGTAAAAGGTAATCTATAAACATTTATGGGATAAATCATAATTATCACATATCCTTTAACCTTTGAATTTTCAGGTTTCAATCTATGTAATCCATTTTCTATTTCTTAACATAAAATCTAACCTGTATTTTCGTTCCCTTAATAATGTTTCAAATGGATCTTATGAATTTATCAATTTAATTAATATTCTCCTAAGAGTGTCAAACCATAAGTTAATTAAGGCCCATTTTAATGAACAAAGTGTTGATTGCGGCCTACTCAATATACACTTTTTAGGATAATTACCACTAGGTAAATCTATGCTAGATCCATGCACACTTGTAGAATCTAGAGGGGGATATATTATCATAAAAACCACATGCTCTATACTTTACAAAAATTCAGGGACTTTTCCTATATTTTTTACAATCCATATGTATTTCAATATAGGTTTGTAATCATAATCTGAAACATAGCTACACTTTTATCTAATAACAAATATCATAACAAAAAAAATTACACCTTATTTCATGATCTATTTCATAAATATACACATAATAAAACCCTATAAGATCATGAGTCCTAGTGAATTTGATTAATTAGGTATATGAAATAATAAAATTCCAAATAAATACAACATCATTAATTTAAAACACTAAAACATTCCCTTATGTTCCTTGGATCATGTAAAACTACATGGGATAACCTGGGGACATGCCTAAGAAAGTGGTGATCTATAAAGCCATGTAATGGAATAAAAAACATATAATATGGTAAATTGTTACAGGTGACCTAAGAGTAATATCTAGGTAACATTTGAGGGGTAAAAATTAAAATATTGAACAATGAGGCTTGATATTGCATGATAGCATAAAGTCAACAAGGGATTGTGGAAAAAATATAAAACATGAGATCATAAAAATAAGTCGTAGATAAACACCTAGAAAATAAAACATAGAGTGCTCAGTATAACCTATAATTCACTATACATGGAATCTCGTGAGGTAAAAACATTTACCTATTAATTGGAGTGCTTTTTAATTCTAGGTCCTTCGATCAAATTCTTATTATTTACATGTATAAGTGTGCCACATAGTTCCTTCAACATAGAATCATATTTTAAAACAATTAATCCCATGACTATGGAATATGGGTTACATAAATGGGATTCCCCAATAAATTTAGGATATATATATATATCTCTAGTTTAATAGCATTGAGTGTAAATTGCATGGTTATTCACTACATAAATGGTGTCATGCAAAAATAGCTGGATAATTTTGGCAGTATAAAGGGGATATATAAAGCTTCATAAAAGGGTATAATGATAGTTAAAGTGTTACATCCTAACTTTTAAATAATAATTATAGTAGGATGGTTATGTAATAACATATTAAAACATGAAAATTATGAAATTAAAAGGCATAATATAAAGAAGGTGCTCAAAAAATGTGGAGAAGAATAGGATCAATTACCCTGAAAAGACCCTTATAAAAGTTTTGGAGGAGATTATTAATATCTTATATTCAAAATGGGATGGATCTATAGAGGGAAAATAGATTAATTTCAGTCCATAAGGATTTTAGATGAATATGAATTGGGGGATGGTGGTTTTATATAAGAAAATATTTGAGAGTTCTTTATTAATTTCAAAACGTATATTCTGGAATCTATATGATAATGTAATAAAAACCACAAACCATAACAGGGATTTGACCCATGGTTTCTACCAAAGAGTCATGTTTTAATTATTTTCTATAATTAGAAATCTAACCCATTTAAATAACACTATTGATGATGTGGAAGTGAGTCGAGTTTATAAATAATTTATTTTAAAACATTAAAATAAAAAATAGATTGTGGAGGATTCATTAAAGGTTAATAAAATTTATAAAATAACCTAAATAAATTATTTTTAATGTAAAGAATACATTTGGTGGGGGTACATTTTATTTCATATATTACATCACTTTTTCATTAATATGATGTCATAATATACACCATATATTTATACAATATTTCATTTTGATCCAAAAATTTGACTGCTTCTGAAGATTATGAAAAAAATAACCATTGGATAATTTGAATGTTTTGATTAAACAAATTTACCAAAAAATATCTTTGTATGAGAAATTTATCTTTTATATCAAAAATCAACATTTATTAAAAAATAGTGGGTATTTTTGACAATAATTGTTTTCTAACCTCATAAATTTTTTTTATATCTGTAAAATTATATTATTCTTTGTATTTAATAAATTTTTTAATAATAAACTTTTATTAAAATGTCCATTATATCGAACATTATGGAATTTATTAAAAATAGATTCTTGATTGAATGTATATATTTCCCCAAAATTACCATTTGTCTTTCATCATATCAAAATTTAATTCTTATAAAAATAATTATTTAATTATTTTAAAAGTTAATATTAAAAATGGATAAATATAATCATTTTTTAATAAAAATAAAATATATAAATTGAAACTATTAGGGTCCATATTCATATCTCTTTATTAAACAGGTGAATTCCCAATAGATATGGTGTTCGATTGTGAAAATATCTTAGGGTGGTTCGATGTACATGGTTTTGGTCATGATATTGATGATCTTGAACTTCTCTTATAATCATTTTCAGTCATGCTTTAGTTATTGAATATTAGATTGGTGTTGTTTAAGGAAAAATCCAAGTAAGGTTATCTCTCTAAGAAGCTATGATAAATGGTCTTTATAGGGTATAATCCTTCTTGTCAAGTCTATCTCTTACATTATATAAAAAATGGACTTTATCATAACCCTTAACATAGTAATTTTAATGTTCATTGTATAACAACTGTATTTTAAAAAGTTGTGATGGTTAACTGTATTTTAAATTTGACAGGCAATATAACAATCCAAAATAAAAAAATTATTCCACGTGTTTTTTATAACTAGATTACTTAATAAAGAATTTATTCATTAAAAATGTAAATATCATTTGTAAATGTTTGGTTAATTACACATTTTCCAATTGAAGATTGATGAAATCAGTTACAAAATGAGTAGGGAAGAGAGGGTTGGTGGGAAATATTATTAGTCTCGTAGGGTATTCCATTCACATTAGGTTAGATTGTTTCATGGCCACTCAATTTTCTTCATCTTTTCCTCCTTAATTCCACAAATTATTCTTCATGTAATTTCTTTCCTGTCTATAATTTATATAAAGAATTCCACACCCAGTGGATAGTTGGTATAAGTGGTTTATCAATTAGTCCAACCATATGGAACATTTTGGGGGAGGAGAGAACTGCATAGGAGCTTTTTAATTAGGTGATATACTATTAGGTTTCTCATAAATTGAAGGATACACATTCTATTAGAGACACACTGTTAATATCCCATCGATGGAGTAGAACAACAACTCAATAAGATCAACGTTATGCCAATATATAGCTAGTCGGAATGGGATTGTGAAGAGAATGAATAAGATGAACTCCTAAAATTATATATACTTTTTATGGAATGCCCAAAGGGGAATATTAATTATTAGGAGGTTATATCTTCTTTTGTGTATGTGATGCCTAAGATGTTGGTAAATGTTCTTGGAAAAATGAGGGTGATGGAGAGCACTGAAGAGGCTCTATTTTTTCCTGCATAGGGGAATAATTTAGTATTCAGGATGAAACATGGTATGAATTTACAGAAGATATTATTATAGCTTTAGTGTATTGGATTACACAAAAATATCTATACTTACAAAATCACAACACATCAGAGGCATTGAAGGTAGCCCATGTTTCGTGTTAAAATTTGAATTCCTGAAATGATTTGACAACAAAGACGTTTATAATCCAATTTAAAAGATGAAAAATATAGGAGGAATTTTTCAAGAGATTCTTGACACACAGACACATTGGATTTTAGAAAACAAAAATACTGAATAGTTAAATATTGTTCTTGAACTCTTGGTACAATGGTTTGTTCCTGACCAGGTGGTGTAATTGGAATCTGGAGAAGTCAATTATTGGTTATAACTAAAAATATAAGGGAACTCATGGATCAAGAGCGGTGTTACTAAGAGGAAGCACATGAACACTAACACAATTTATCATATGTAAGTAATTCAGGGGGGCTGAATTTTCTGAGTATGATGATTTGGATTTAAGGAGCTTGAAAAGACAAATGGAACTAATTAAAATTACTCTAGGCATTCTTATTAACATGTATTTCATAATACTATGTATGGACTATAAAAATATTCTATGAAGTATGAGAATGAATATATTATGGGAATAAATACATTTAGGTGACCAAGGCTATGAGGAATACACATAAATCAGTGTATAATAAAGATAGTTGTTAGGAAGGATATTCAATGGTGGAAATGAATTTTCCTTGAATCGGTTCAAAGATGTGGAAAAATTTTAAGTCCCTAAATATTTTCAACCCCATTAATAGTGATCATACTTTTTTTCATTATATATATGGAGCTAGGGATACATTATCTGAGAATATATTTACAGAGGATTTAAATTCCTTCTCAGGTGTACTAATCTCTATGTCAGATGTCCACACCCCTGAATTGGATTCTCATCATCCAAACAATAATTCTATTATCAAACTTTTTAAAAAAGATGTTGTTGAAGATAACATAAATACAAATTATGTGGATGTTAGAACATGATACTTTCCTATATAACTCATAACTCATACATTCTTATAGTAGAATGATACAGAAAGTAGAAGTTCCAAGTCACCCTAGTATGGAATTCATTAGTGAAATCTCTTATACTAATAAAAATTGAATGCATTATCCATAATTGTAAGAAAAAATAGGGCTTCAATTAGATTATAGATCATTTTAGTGGAATTTAAATTTACATAACTCCATCATATTTTCAAAAATAAAGTACAAATCTTGTTCCATCAAAATGCTAGTATGAAAATTTTGTTGATACTATAAATGGATTCAAACATTCTTTATTAGTAACTGGTGGTCATTTTCCTAAATTTTTAGACAGTAATATTATATTGAATATTTTTGATTCATTTAAAGGTATTTCTCTTTATCATGTGGGTTCATATGAGGTGAAAGTTGATGTTAGAAGGAAAGTGTAGGAACTATATTTTACTAATGTTTTAAAGAGTATGTTTATGATGACCCCTGAGGTTATTACATAAAAAAATTGACGTAATTGAATAGTTGAACAGAGTCCATGGATTTTGTGTTCATGATAACCATTAGTTCATATTAAAAGCAACACAATTTTAATGTAATGTTCTTCACCTCCTGAAACACTCATTGAAATAAGATATGGCTATAAAAAAACAAAGATGACTATAAGTAATTTCTACCCTACGGGTATTTCAATATCTATAATATCTAAGTCATTAATTTATTTCATATCACTCTATGTATATAAATTATAGAAATATTAAATAATTGTTAAGGGAGGAATGAAACTGAATATAAAGAATGAAACTAATATAAATAAAATTGGATGATCTTGGAAATAGTATTGATACCCACACTAACCATCAAGATACATTGAGGAGACTATTTCTTTTAGAAATATTATAGTTCTTCTAGGTTAAGAATAGTAGGTTCCCAACACCTATAGTGATTAATAAATTATATCATTATATGCCTTTATATTGTGTTTATTTTTTTCCCTTTTTTAGGATCAAATGTTAGGGTTCAAGTATGGTTGTGTAGTTATCTATTCCCGATTAACTATTTCCACTTCTTAAAAACATACAACAACAATAACATCTATAAGAAGGTATAGAAATACATTCCAGATGTAGGCCTTAATTTGTAGTTTTAAAGACAATGACGCTTTATAACTCACGTTGGTTGAGTGGATGGGATTTTCAACTCATCACACCATTTTTTGGGATGTTTTTTCCAAATTTATATACTCTCTTAGAGATTTAAGATATTTTCGAGAGTTTATTTCTAATTCAGATACAAGACTGGTTGCTAGAATGAAATGATTCGGTGTCGAATAATTTTGTGTGTCATAGGTTGTTCTATTAATGAGACAATTTGTATATATCTGAGAAAATTATTCCATCACCCACTATTTCTTTGTAATTGGAAGATGCATTTATTTTGAGGCCATATTACATGGAACTATGGAGTTTTATTCCATCTATAGAGGGTATTGATATGTCAAGCGAAATATTCTATCTTCACAAGGTGTCTTATATATCCTCTGTGTAATAGGAATAAAGAATCGAGTAAATATTTTAAATGATGTAGTTTAAAATCACATGGAAAGGATATATATGAGGTCACATATACAGCGTGTATTTAGATCAATAACTAAGAAGGTTTCCTACATATCCTATTTATAATAGGAATTAGAGTCATCATAGTTCGGTATATGGTATAGTCTTCCTGACTTACCCCAAGGTGGATTCCCTTGTACAGGGGTTGTCATATCATTCCACTATATTGGGATCACACACTGAGGTTTCTCTAGTTGGGGAAATTTTATTACGTGAATGATATAATCACTAAAAATACCTAATCCCTTGTAAGACATACTTAGTGTGAGATAAAAGGGATGTGAATTGATTAGTCTCATTATATTTGGATTAGAAAATTATGCACTGAGGAAGCACTAATGGGGTGTTTGATTTGGAGATTGATCCTTAAGAAATAATCCTATATAACATTTTTTTATAGGAATCAGATTAATTTTAGTTTAGTTAGCTTCTCAATCCATTTATTTATGAGGAATAATGATGAACCCATAAGAGAGTTTGGGTCACATGTGTTAGAGTGTATGAGACCTGGAAGGAAATACTCTAAGGTGGATACCCATTGGTCATCGGGCCATAGGAATTAAACATATATATCATTTTTGGATAGGAATTAGAGTTATCATAGTTCAGATTAGGGTATGTCAAAATATGTCTAATAGACAATGTTATTATGTTCGATGTGTCTACCTATTATGTCCTATGTTCCTTTTTCACATGTCTAGAGTGTCTTTCATTGAATAATGACATGTAATTGGGTTTTTTGTTTGATTTAAATACACGTATCAGAGTAATATCACTAGATCTAAATGGAATTTTCAGAGGATAATCATATGATTCGGTTGAAAGATATGTGGGTATTTGAGTGATCAAGACAGACATGTCCAAGGGTGTCACATGATAAAGGATGGCATGTCTGGAGGACAATCAAATGTTTCATTATTCACGTCTGAGGGTATTCACATGGCCAATGTAGACATTTCCAAAAGATTCACATGATCAAGGTTGACAAGGTGAAGGTTATAGAATAACTCGGCTAATATTCCTAGAGGACTTTCCATGACCCGACCGATATGTATGGTGGACTTCAAAATACTTGGGTGACTTATCCTGATACTGTCACATTATTTGGTTGAAACATATTGGGGTCTTCACATGATCAATTTTGACATTCCAAAGGGTGTCGTGTGATAAATAATGACATGTTATAAGGCGATCTCATTACTTTGATGAGATGCCTGGAGGATTTTTCATAACCTAGATGGTACGTTTTGATGACTTCACAAGACTTGGGAGACATTTTTGTATGATTTCTCAAAACTTTTGTTAAATTTATTGGCACTGTCTCATGAATATGGAGAAAACTCTAGAGGACTTTTCATGACCCTAGCGACATCTCTGGAGGACTTATCTAGACCTGGGTGACATTTTTGAAGGTGTTTGCAAGACTTTTTTAACATGTCATAGTGTTGATGCATGATCTTGATAGGTCATTATAGAGCATAATGCATTCACATGAATAATATAATATCTATCTTCTCTTATGTCTTCCAATTTTCATTCATTATTTCATATGTTCCTCATGGTTCATCAAGAATTAGCTTGTTTTAGATTTCACAAGATCAATTCGATATGCAGGAGCTTTTTCGCATAATCTAGAAAGCATGATGGAAGTCCACCATGAGATATATAGAGTTATCACAATAAATGTTTATTCCTATCATGGTATCCCTTAGGTCATTCCCTAGATTTAACATAGTGGAAGACCCTTTTGATGATGTGGATTTCCACTCTAATATGTCCACTAATGTGCTCCCTTATGTATGCTTGGGTCACAATTGTGTGTCCTCACTTTTTGTACTTATAGTGAAGAATTTATAAGGCTAAACACCCTAGTTATATTTTCTCATAAATGGAGCATATATCTCAGATGTAATCTTGGGTTTTTGGAGGGATTTTTCCACCATGTACTTCACATGGTCTTATCATGGGTCATCATGGGCATCACATGAGAATAATAGGCCGAGATAATTCTATGACAAGTCATATAGTCTTAAAGAGACCAATATTCCTTTGTAATGTATTTCTCGTGATTAAAAAAGATTGTTTGGGGTTATCTGAGATATTATAATGGCTTTTCAGGGGCCTCTCGTGAGATAAACATGGCTTTTCAGAAGCCTTTTGTGAGATTAAGATGTCTTTTCAAGGGCCTCTCACAATATCAATCTAGATTCTCAAAGGTTCATCGCATTATCAATGGTGGTCAAATAAGAAACCTATCCCATATTCAAGAAAATAAATGTATATTCTCTTTAAGAGAGTAAACCTTATTTTCATCTGTTTATCCACTATTTTCAAAAACATCTTACCTTTTACCATTGGTTTTCTATCAGAGCATCACATGATCCATAAGGGTTCTCATGATGGCTCGTGATAATTGTTGAAAATAGTTACTCATGTTTTCTATGATGTGTTCCATGATCAATGATTTTTCTCATGATAGTGAGGAATCATTGTCATGGGAAATACCTTCAATTTTTCTGTAGTTGAATGGGAATCACATGATTGAATGGATGTGTTCGATGTCCTTCATATGATAAAGGTGACACATCAACATGAACATGCTTGAAATGGTTAACATGCCTCCAAGGGTATCTCTGGGGTCTTGAGAAGAAAATAATCACATCAAATGAAAATCAATGTAATTTCCAATCACATGAAGCATCCACCTTCTCACACCTTTATTTTATAAAGTGTATTTGGGACATTTTTAGGAAACTATTGATTTAAAATTTTCATGATTAGAGGAACTCATTTGGAAACATTAAAATGATCATTAGTTCATGTTTGGATGCCTTATCCAGAACATGAGGGTTTTCTAGAGGGGATTCATGTGATAAAAAACAGATCATGCACAACTCATGATCCATTCACATGACCATCCAAGGTTAATGTGACTGTCTGTTTTCAAGGAGATTATTTGATATACATGATTTGGTCATATAGTTCTCATATATTAATGTTACACCTTCCTTTGATTTTTATAGAACATTATACCCATGTTTTGAGTATTTCTTCAATTATACTATTTTCAATTCTCATTTGGTAGTCCTCAAAAAATGACCCCCATTGGAAGATAGGTCCGAAAGAACAACGAATTTGTTCTAAAGAGATTAAATACACACTTGTGTACTTAGGGCTTCCACAGATTGGTGTCTCTGATTACATTTGGTTTACCATGTGACTTTTGGTACTCGATAGGACATCCTATAAATAGGATAGAAAAGAGTAGGCTCATTTAATTAGTGACTTAAAATTCCATTTCTCTGATGATTTCTCCCATTTCTTGATTACTTCTCAAGACCTCTCTGGAAGATCAGTTCCACTTTTCCTTTTAACATGAACTAATTTTAATACTACATTAAAGGAATATTTCAAAAGATCTCCCCATGTGACGTCTTTTTCTAAATACTTTCTCAAATGAATAATGAATTAATTCTATATAATTTTCTAGAACCATGACCCATTTCCTCAGCCACATGGCTATCTTGTAGGATTTACATAATCTACTATCGTCACCATGTGATCACTTGATCATCATGTTATTAGCATGACCTTCCTAGGGTCACGTGATCACAAGTCTTATGATAAATCACATGGTCAGGATTTGTTTTGTTGGTCATGAAATTCCTGAGACAAATTGTAAGTCATGAAATCATGAATCCCTTTATGGTTCATGTGATTTTTATAATACTATCTAAGTCATGCACATATTCCAATAGGGTTACTCATTTATCTAACATGGGCTTCTTATTTCTATACATATGGATTCTAGTTCTCAAACATCTTCCAATGATTCCCAACATATGGCCATGATTACTGGGAATCTAAATTCGGACCCTCAGTATCAAATTTTCTCTAACAAAGAGGCTTTGAATGGGATTCCCCTATTTGAATGTTAGATATATCCCATATCACACTGACTTTTTTGTATATATTCAGTATTTTAGATAATTATTTTATTCCTTCACCTGATTAAAAAATCTTTACTGGTTGATTTCATCCTCCCATGACTGTATCCCAATTAAAATCTATAAGAAAAATCAATTGGTTATCGTACCATACCAGTGATTATCTCATTTTTGGGATAACTCCCCTTAGGTTTCAGATGGTTGTGATCTTTCCCATCAACCAATTACTCAGAGAAATTCGATCATACTCATCTTATCATTAAATAATCCATAAATATTTTGGATCATGAAATTATAGCTAGTAAATAGAGGTTATTTTAAGAACAATGGGCATGGATATTGTAGTTTGAGTAGTGCTTCTTAGAATTATCTAACTAGTTACATGTTATTCAGATTCAAAAAAATAAGGATCTATTAGCCCATCATATCTATTCAGTCATAAATTATTAAAGATATTAATATCAATTTTTCTATTAAAACTAATTACTTCCATATTTCTCAATGAGAACTAGGGATTATAATTTGATACATTTATTGACTATGATGGATTTATACTCTTGGGTTAATTGATGATGATTTTCTTCTTACCATGGATATTTGGGATGATCTTGAACAAACTCTAATCTTCAAAAGACAAATTATTACCATTATGAATGTTAAGTAAGGATCAGAAACTACTCTCAATTTTTTCTTTTAATGACTAGATATGCATCTTCCTCTTCCGTAGTGTGACTCAGCTAACAACTATATTCCCTCATTGGTACCTTTCCCAAGAGGTTTTTGAATGAATGGGCTCTAATTGAGAAATACATGAGGCTCAAGATCATGCAAAATGAGGCTAGAGATTGATTCAATATATATCCCCAAGACATTGGATGGTGGGTTTTTTAGCCATGTTTATGAATAGATTTCCTTCCCCATCTTGGGATGCACACTTGGTAATATGACTTGGTGAATTGGTTATGGAAACATGATTGTTAGAGTGATACCTTCTTAAAATATTCATACCAACTCTCTCTCAACTATATCTTGTACTTGTCCATATCTAACAAGGAACCATACCTTTCTAGATTGTATCCCCTATCTAGTTCTTATTAGGCGGGATAAGAGATAATATCAACTGTTACAAATATCAAAACACAATTAAGATCATGATTCTTCATTCTGTCTGATGTTTTTGAGTATTTCTAGGGTTTAAGAATTGTCTTAGGGGTTCAATGAGGGTATTTACTTGATAATTATGACTAATTTGTTCAGTCCCATGCCTTATCCAACACAGATTGTTCTAATTTTTTATTAAAGCAATGTATATCTCAATGAGTCGTCATATAAAATCTTTCCACATGATGGAATTATTGTGGATCATATATGTGAGATGATTATTGGTGGGACATATAACCCATATTTGTTTTCCCTCCAATTTAGTCATATTCAAAGGGTTTCTTATCTCTTTCTGGATGTCGTATGGGGAGAATAAAATCCATGTATTATCCTCCAATATTGTATTATGTTGGCATGTGAGGACATAAATGTTGAGATTACTCCTCCATGTGTTGTCGCACCTATATTATTTTATTACAACTATAATCTGACATGGGTGTCAGACTACATGGGCGGTGTACTGAATATATTGGTACGTCATGTGGTCAAAAACATTACTTCAGTTAAACCCTTATAGGTGGTATAATTGGAATTGTTTCAGGGCCTAGGAAAACCTCTATGTAAGTTTTATCATCATTGTGAAAAACATCCAATTAGTAGGACATGATTTTACAAGGAATATGGTCCTTCAATATTAGTGATCAATAGATCATCATTTAAAGGAATATGACATAAAAATCCTCTCTTGGTTCTTCATCACCTCATCCAACCATTCCCCCTTTTGACATACCTAACCTCAATGGTTATAGAGATCCAAATAGAATGAAGGTAAATCTAACATAAAATACACATTCATGTTATTGAGAATACCTTAGAGGAGCTCTATGTCCAAGAGGAACACCTTTTCTAGCTCTTTTAATATAAGGGGGAAGGTGGAATTTATTTCCAATAGTTGTATGATATCATGGGACAAATATTCCTAACCCTAAATAAATAGGCTGCTACTGAGGTGGAATTTAGTGATCCTGATTATAAGACTCCCCCATATTGAATTAATTCGGTAAGCCTTATAGATTTTGTAATAGTGGAACTAGATAATCTATCAACTCTGTGCTCAAATGGATGAGTTTACCACACAGATAGAAATTTAAGAGGATATCATATCTCACTCAAAGGTATATATTTCAATGCCATTTTCCTTACTATAGACTACTTAAAATCTATTTTATGAGTTTTCTTATATATCAAAACTCTTCATCCTTGGGAAATATAAGGGGATGTAGGGTGGGAAAAACAATAGTTCTCAATGGATAGTTATCACTAGACTCTGTATGATTTGGAAAATTCTCCTTGTTGAATTTTATTTTATTCTTATCAATTTTTTTATGTAATACTTGGAGAGGCTTAACGGTGTGTATAATCCTTATTTTTTAATACTATTAATGAATAAATATTATTAACTTCACATGTTGTTTTCTAGTTTTCTTTCACACGAATGTGTATTACATCTTATTGATTTTATATTAAATGTATCATAAAAAATACCTATAAATTGTATTATTAAAAGTAATCCCAAATTACTATATTTTAAATATTAAATAATGACATATTTTTCTTGTGAAATGATAATGAATGGCCCACTAACATGGAATTATTCATTAATGTACTTGCTCATGTATTTCTGAGATCATATTATTTTAAATGTTAATTTGTGTAAGATATGTGTACCATGTGGGAAATTCTTTAATTTTTTCTTAAGTTAATAGAATTATTGATTATAGGTTGATTTTTTCGTGGAAAATATAATGATCCCTAAATGATCTGTATATATTTATCTTTTAAATATACCTATCATCTTCTCTAATTTTCATATGAGGAAATCATATCAGACATAGACTTGGATGTTTCATAGGTTTCCCTATAATTAATATTTAAATTTACCATTTTCATGACTCTTTTCCATTTTAGGATTTCTTAATATTTTCTCTACCACATAAGGTGCATGTCCAGTGAGAAGAGACGCCAATTTTACCTGGGATCCCTTTTTGGATTTTCAACATGGTGACCACTGTGTCTCTTTTAATTGGTTGTTTTAAGGAATTTCAACTAGAAAAATTAATATGATTTACTTTAGAGGCTTATATATCATACCATTTACTTCTATTAATATACCATTAATGAATTATTGTTCACTATTAATGTTAATTTAATTTTGTAAGGATGCCTTATTTTCAATTTAATGTCATGTGGTAAGGACTTATTTCGTGCAGTTTAACTTCATGTGGTAAGTACGTTCCCTTGGTAGTTTAATGACATAAAATAAGGATGTAAAATGATATGTAGTTTTAATTATTCATTGTAAGATATTAATGATGAATATAGAATGGGGAATACATACCAGGGATGACCTAAAACACTATAATGTGCTGAGTTCCACCACGGTTTTTAGGGCTCATGAGGATTGGAGTTCATATCCATCAAGGTGGGGATACCTCTAGTTTGTAGGTCTAAGTCCCTTATTCATAAGACCATGGGTATTAAATTCATGTTCAAGTAAATTTATTCCCACCCCTTTCCAAGGGTCATGAAATATTTTATAGATGGTATTGGTGGATGGTAAAAATATTAAGGAAGAGGATTCCACCTGGATTGTTAAAATATGGGTGGTAGAAATCATAACCCCCAAGATCAAATCAGTGAATATAGAATGAGTAAGACTTTCCAGGGTGAACCAAAACACCCTAAGGTAATGTGTTCTACCATGGTGTTACTGAAGATCATGATGATTATAGTACCTTTCCTATAAATAAGATTTTCCACTAGTTGGTAGACAAAATACCTTATGCATGAGCCCAGGGTATTGCATGAATGGTCAAGTAAAAGGGATCCCCATTAATTTCCAAGGTCCATAAAATATTTATGTGTACTCAAATTATGGGTAAATGCATATGTATTAGGATAAAAAACTATCCAAGGTAGGGTTCATGCACCCTATGGTTGATTAGCTCATTGTTGGGTGGCTCTATCCCTTTCCAATGTGGTTTTGCATAACATGGTGTGGTCTATCAAAAGATTCAATAATGGAGTGTAGCATTCCATCATTGAGAAAGGCTATAATTCATGGCGATGTAACATCAAAGATGTCGAATATTTTTTAATAGTCTGATTATGGGAATTTAAAATCAGGGTCATGTAATATCTCAGTTAACTGGATTTGAGAACAAGTGGATACAGGTCCACCATTGGTAATTAAATGAGCCTATAATGATCCACTCATTCAAGATAATAACTCTTGGATTTAATAGGGCGCTTCATGGGACGAAAATATCCATATGGGGGAACTAGTACTTATTTCCAGTTTTCTATGGGGAAGTTCCAAGAGAAAGGAAGCCCAATGTCCATGAGATCCCTAGAGAATGATATCATATCAAGGAACTAGTTGTATCATATTAGATTTCAAACGCATGAATGTGGTTTATGGATGATGTAATATTCAAGAAGGGTCTGGGCACCAAAAAAATTTATCGTCGCTTAGTAAACTCATTATCACGTTATGGATATATAAAAAAACATTACTCTAGATTTTTCATGGACCTGGGGGTCCAACGAACATGGATAGGATTTTACTAGGTCCTAAAATAGGGCCTTATTAGCGTTTTCACTTATTCATTTATGCTCTAACTACTTCCTAAACACTAGAGATGAATATTTTAGCAAATAGATACTTGAATATTAATCAGAACACCCTATATGGGTTTTCATCCTGAAAATTTTTATTTATCTTTCACTAGTTGATTAAGGGTGTTTTGATTTTTACAATCAAAGGATAATGTTTAAGTTTTTACATCATTGACCAAAGTGCATGAAGTTTGAGATCATGATTCAAAAATACCTGATATAAGGATAATGTTACACAATAACCAAATTAGGATACCAAACATCCAGAGTACTCCGACATCCTTTTGAGTTAGAGATACAAATGTTTTCAATAATGGATCAATGTTCATTGGCTATTAGTAATGGTATGGGACAACCATACCAGTGAAGACCCAAAACACCCTAATTTTATAAGTTCTTCCACGGTCACATCAGGATCACAATGGCCAGAAACCTTTTTTGAATGTTATGAAACATTTGGCTTATGGTCGAGACATCATATTTAAGTACTAAGGGTATACATGGATCGTAAAAAAGTTCCCTTTAATACAAGTGTCCTCTTCAAAGGGCCATGAAAGGTTTTTGGAAATGTAAGGTGCTCAAGAAATTAATTATGATTTGAGGTTTGGGGGGCTTAAAATATGATGGAAGCACCTCTTACTATAGTTGAATGGGGTTAGGTTCTTATGGTCCTTTTATAAATAAATATGATGGTTGTTGGCCAATGGATTTTAATTTCATGTGGTGGGTAAGGATTTGTCTTATAGATAAACATCATGAAAGTATGACATTTTCCATGTATTTTAACATCATGAGGTTAGTACGTTTGAACTAACATGAAATTATACATCATATCATTGCGATAGTTTTCTTAGATCAGAGGAATTTAGATGATAAGGAAGACCTTATATTTGTGCATATTATTATTGGTTGGTGTGCATATGTCAGAGCCCTTCTTGAGCACATTTATCATGTGCATGGTAAATCCATATGTTGATCTAACTCAATAATAGGAAGTGAGATCTTTTACGACTCAGGCCTATAAAAATAGAGGTATGTTCAATTTTTAAGGAAGGAATTCACAAGGGTTTCCCTATTCACATTTTAAGGGTAGGAATCCTGTCATAATAATCTCATTTAAGGTGATACCTCTATATTGATCAGACTCTTATGTGGGGGATATGATCAAGTGTCCTATCAACCTATCGATGTGCCTAAAATGGAGGATCCAAGAATCAAAATGTGTCATGTCATATAAAAAATAAATCCACAGATAGTTCTTAGATGGGAAACTCTCCATGTAGGTATGAACCATATATAGAGGGGGTATTATTCCCATTGATTATTGTGGCTGGTACCAACATTAGAGATACGAGCACCATTAGGTATCCTATGATGACATGAATCAAGCCACACGTAGTTATTAAATAAGAAACTCTCATTGCAGGTATGGACCACACATAGAGGAAGGAGTTGTTATAGTTGATTTTTGTGGATGGAATTAGGATTGCAGATCCTATTGACACTAGATATCCTATGATGATAGGAATCATGAAACATGTAGCAGTGTAGCATCGTACTATA
This sequence comes from Viscum album, assembly GCA_963277665.1. Taxonomy (NCBI): domain Eukaryota; kingdom Viridiplantae; phylum Streptophyta; class Magnoliopsida; order Santalales; family Viscaceae; genus Viscum; species Viscum album. The sequence goes on from OY728121.1 coordinate 1,794,367,201, forward strand.
GCACATCATAATAAAACATCAAAATGGGGGTTCATAAACGATTGGTTGCATTTATTATAGTAGTACTGTAGTGTACTATAGAAGTGGTAGAACTTTTAACTAGCGACAATGTAGCAGCAGTGGAAACTATAACAGGAACTGTAGCGACGATGTGTACTGTTGTAATATTGTAGTCGCAGCGGGTGACTCTGTAGAAACAATCTCTACTGTAGCAAGTACTATAGTGGTGTTGATACTGTAGTGGGTACTTTAGCTGATGGGTTACTATTTTCATAATGGGCCATGGGCCTCAAATTTAATCGGCATCATGACCAATGGACTTTTGGGATAAATTTTTTTTATGTAATAAAGCGTCTTGTTTAGTGGGTTATCTATTGGGGGTATGACATGACTTCAAGGAATATGTGTGTGTAGTGTGTGTTTGTATTATATTTTACCCCCAAGCACCTAATATATATATATATATATATCTTATATGGATGTGTTGTGGGAGACTAACACAAAGGATAGCTGTCCTCTTCGGTGAGGTCTATGATGATGCATAGTTTAATGTCATTCCAGAGATATCAACCATATAGTTTAACATTATGAGGTAAGGGTGTGTGGTGTACATTTTAAGGTCTTGCATCTAGGACCATGTTAATCCTACTGTGTATTGATATTTCTTGATTGTGTGGGAACCCCTTAACAAAATTTATAATCCCATGAGATCTTTAATTAGTGTGATAAATAAAGAATTTAGAAGGTTTCCTTTATGACATAGAGGTTATTAAAAAAAGGGACTTGGTAATTTCCCTCCTGTGGTTATTAGGACCTGATATGAGATCATGGTGTCACTTTGTATATCATTGTAATGAGAATAAATCTGTACATATTATGGGAAATCAATGTAGTTTCACATAATATGTCTTGGGCATAGGTTTCCAAACAAGAAAAAGAAGATGAAAAGCCTCATAAATTCTTCCGAGGAATTCGAGAAATCATTTCATGAGAGGCATGCTATGTTTTTTACAAGAGGATTTCTGAGCTAGTTTCCTTTGAAATTCTATGGGTATAACATAGGGTAAGACTGCGTGTCAAAAATCATCTTCCAAATACATTGTCTCAAAGTTTAATGTCTAGTGATCTGGATGAATATATTATATTTGGAGTTAGTATTTGAGCTCTAGGCTTCACTTATTATCTTGTGACAGAAGGAATCAAGGAATGCATAGTTCTCAAGTGGGGAGATTCCCTATGTGGATATGACTCACACATAAGGACATGGGAACTTCATTTTTCTCTAGAATATATCTATCTCATGTATTAATAATTTTTATGAATTGATTTTTTCCATGAAATTTATTTTCACATGATTAGAAAATATCTATCATGCATTTATATATCATGTGACAAGGAAATTTTCCTTATACATTAATGTCATGTGACAATGGAATATCATGTAGTTTAATGTCATGTGACCATGATGAATCATTATATTAATGTCATTAAACCAGAACAATAGATTCCTAAATGTATATATGAAATGTTTTTTTTGAGAAACCTCACATTGGTTGGGGACATAACACATTCCACATCCATTATTTCCAATGAGTAAGCTTTATTGTAATAGAACTTATTTATGGTATAAGGCCCTTAACATTTGGGTTCTATCATTGGAGGAATCGTTATAAAAATCATTTGGGTTATAAGAGCCATTACTAGTTCTCCTTTATGTAATTAGTGAAGGAAAACTCTTTTATTGAAGGCTTATTCGTTCTGATTCTGATAAAATGTGTGGTTTCTTATTGTACGAATCCTTTTCTAATATAGTTGTTCAAACTTATTTAGACGCTTTTTTGATTTCTCATTTTTTTATATTTTTCCAAAAATATATGTTTTACGTGATGTAATATACACTTCAATGGGAAAATTTTCATCGGATCCTTACACCAGAAAATATGGGGTCACTTGTGTAAAAGGACATGTGGTGGTTTGGTAGGACCATAATGTGGGAAGGATCTTGTACATCCATGAAATCTTGTATTTTTCTACTATATTGTAGAGTATATTTGATATATTTTTATTTTAGGTCTCTATTTTTTCATAGAATTATATCATAATGAATTGTTGGCCTCAATGATGTACTCCTGGTATAATTTTTTCAACTCGATAGAATAGCATTTACTATCATTTTCAATCAATATCATCTGAGGGACTCAGAATCTGGTGATGATGTTCTAAATTATGAAGTTAATCAAATACATCATCCCTACTTCCTTGATGGTTATTTCCTAATCCAATTTTGAAAATAATTCAATAGCAATATGGTTTTACTTAAACTGGTTAGATGTGGCTGGGGGATATAGACCCACAAAAAACATCCCCAATATGGAAAATGACCAATAATATTATGTTATATGTAGAAATTATGGGTGTTTATGGATGAGTTTTTCATTGATTTAAAATGCATGAAATTTCCTAGTTAATTCCAAAAATTCTTTTATCATTATTTTTTATTTTTATCTAAGCCCCTTGTTTTTATGGGAGAGCCTAGTTACATACTAATGAGCACTACAAAATCTGGCATGATCATCTTACATGATGGTAGGAATATCTATTTCTATTATACATTTGAGGAGAATTCCATTAAATCCCCTTTTTTAGAGGGATAATTTATCATTTTTAAAATACTAAAAATTAAATATCAATACATATTGTCGGGTTATTTCCTTTTGTCTCAGTCTAATGGGAGGTCCCATTTTAGAGATAGTCAATTATTGGCTCTGTAACACCCCACCCCAACTCATTTTCATGAGAGTAGAAGGTGTTATGTTTTCCTTAGGTAATATCCCCAAGACATAAAAGGCTAGTAATAAATTCCAAGATAATTAGAGTACATTGATGGATGATTTTCTTTAAAGAACACACATCCTTTCAACAGAAAAACAATATCTAAGATCGAACAAACAATGGTTGATAATAAAAAACCTAACTCAATACAAGATCAATACAAAAAACATAAGATTATAGTGGAAAGAATAAATCAATGTTTAGGTCTATGACTCCACGTATAAATTCATCACCACCAAAATGGCACTTCCCAAGACCATGATATAGACACTCCTAGGCTCTAACTTTTTAACCAACCCACAATTAATGGAACACCACTAGAGAAGTGTGAAACATGGCCCGTATCTATATCTTGGTAGATGAAATTGGTAAATGAAAATAATGTTTCCATGTAGTGGTGAGTATAAAAATCATTAGGGTATCCCCAAATAAATTCCATCACACACCACTGGTACAATAATATGTTATCCCATTTTATTAAAAAAGGATAGAAGCAGATAAAAACATCTTTCCAAACCATACACAGATTTCATATAATAAAACATCAATAATAATATTTTATAACTATTTAATTTACCTTGGGATAATTGACCAATTTCACACCCACACACATAAGTGGTGAGTCATCCTAACTCCAAGATGACACTTGGTTACAGATATAATAGTGTAACATCTTTCCTTGATTCATCCCAAACTATCATTATTTCATGGGGGTACTTTTGACCATTGTCATACCAAAGTATTATTATGTTATGGGGTTACATACAACAACTAACATTCCAATATAAACTTTAATGAACAACTTACCTTTATCCCAAAATTTCCATTAAAATATTTTATTAACACAATCCAATCCTTAAAAACCCACCCTTTTGAAATATCATCAATAAAGATTTTCTGATAAATTCTATAAAATATTTCCAGCACATTAGAAACATGATTTAGAAAATATCAAGGCAAAAAGTAAAATATTTTTAGTGTGGGAGAGAAACCACATACCTTGATAATATTTGTGAAAAGGACCAAATATTATTCAATATATTAATCCAGTTCCTCTAGTTCGTTTACAAAGAAAATTAATATCTCATCAAAAAAATCCAAACTCGTATATCCGAGAATAATAAAATTGATCAATGGTTCCAATCAAGCCAACACAAGAAGATCCAAAATGAGAAGGGAGAATAAAACCCTACCATTTGATTCCAAAAGCAACACCTCAAAGATTGTATTTCACTGGAGTAAAGAAATTAATAATCAATGGAATTCACCAATGGAAAACATGTAAGTCCAAAGGGAGAAGAATATGATGTTAGGAAAAAATAAATGATGGTCATATATAATCTTTATTGACAAGGGGGTTTACCTGATTTGTAATGCACAATCACATCGAGTATTTTCATGAGGCCTCATACATTGAAATTCACATTTACTGAATTCTTTTTTTCAAAAAAGAAAAATAAATTATTTAAAAACCATACATGACATTAATTTTTTTCATGCTCTGTAAAATTTTCATGGAATCTATCCTTGAAACTTTTACATTGTATAAAAGTTACATGATTCATATTTTTTATATGAGGTTTTCCAATATCATGACTCGTTATTTTTGTAGCGGTCTAGAATTACTTCCATTGGACTATAATTGATACCCATCAGGGCACTCCATGGGCAGCTACACCCCCTGGGTCGGACACACCACCATCCCCAGTGGTAGCCATTTCCTCATGAAGCCCCTGGGTGGGGAGCCATGCTTTGTACAACCCACACATGTGAGAGTTCCCAAGGATCTGATTCATTCCTACCTATTTTTCCTCTGATACCAACTATTGAGACCCAAATCTATACGTACATGTACATTACATTACTTTTGAGTAATACTTAATACATGAAAAAACAGACTCCCAAAGACCATATTAGTTTAGTGTCTTTGGAAACTCGGAATGTAATCTTCTAATCATGGTGCAAGATCTTCAACATCTCCCATAAAGATATTCACCTTTGTATTTCATACCATAAAACATTCATTATATCCATGGGAAAAGAAAAAATAAAAACAGTGAGCTCAAGTGGTCATTAAGTGAAAGCATAGAGAACATAAAACAATCCATAAACTTTTGAATGAAAAAACTAGAACATAAAATCTAAACATCAAAATCTTGAGCAAAGTCATAAATCATGGATGTACGTAAGGGATATGTCTTAAAAGAACATAAATCATGATAAAATAGCATGAGAATAAAAACTTTAATTGTGGAAACCATTATAAACATGATATGATTTCCATAGAATCCAAAGCATTGCTGCCAAGACCATCTTAGTGGACAAAGTCCTTTTCTGAATCGAGTTCACTCCTCAATCCTGTCCTATAACACTGAACCAGATTTACTTACCATTCCATCCATGTCTATCTCAGGAGATATAAATCGTTACCCAATTAAATGGAGGGATATATAAGTCTCACCCATCTCATAATGAAATCATTCTTACATGTTCCAAAAATAAACTTAAAACATTCATCATAACCGAAAGAATAAAATGGGGTTCATAAACATCATCCCATCATCACATAATCCATATAAAACAAATTGATATTTCCTCATATGGAAAGTGAAACCATGTGGATCATAGAGACATTATACTTGAAACATACACATATGAAATAATGTCATCTTAGATGGAAAATGGTTTTGGAAAAACACATGAAATGAATTCTTGAGGAAAATATCCTTTCTTCTTCCAAAACATTTTCATTTCAAAAAATGAAATGTAATTTTAAAATAAAATCATTTTATTAAAAATATTCATAAAATATTTTAGATTAAGATTCATGAAAATGAGTCATTATAAAATTGTAAAAATCCATTCACGTCATATAAGTTAAAAATAACATTCTTCTCGTACTTTTGTCAGAAAAGTCAAAAAAGTTCCTCGTTTGGTAAACACAAGAAAGATTCGTTCCATAACACAATGTAAAAGTCAAAGAGGTGTAATCATGAATTTAAACATACATTGAAGAATATTAAACACTTTATTAAAAAAAATTCATGAACATGGATGAAAAATATAACCCCAGTAAATACTTACGAATAAACAATGTGGAATAAGGGTGAGATAGGAATAGTTATCCCTTACCTTATGTTTGATATTCTTCGTAAGTATCTGAACCTCATGTATAATGATTTAAATAATGTCATTGATATATTATAGAATCATATTCATTGTTATGATATCATATTTGGGTTACTTAAAACTTTATATTACCCATTCTTTTGTAAATTCGATTTAAAAGCAGCGATTTGGGTAAAATCGTTTCATTTATTGTACATGTTTAGACCTGTTGTTCTTGATATTATTACTTATATTCTGATTTAATTAATTAAATAATTTAAATAATGATTTATATATAATATATATTCAAAATATATATATATATATATATATATGATAGATCGATAAATGGAATGAAACAAAACGGTCATGTAGACGTAGGCCGTACGTACGCATGAACACTGTTTTCGTTTCGTTATTGAATTGAATGGAATTAAGTAGATGAAATATATATATATATATATATATATATATATATATATCCAGAATCATTATTATTTCATATATTTCATTATTACTCATTGTATATACTTTATAACATTCATGAATTGTTAACATGGAGAATGAATCTCATCGCATCGTGGAGACGGTAGTCCGTACATATGCAGGAGCGATTATATCATTACCATGATCGTGGAAATGTATTGAAGTGTATGTATAATATTTAGGAATCAATATCACTTTACAATAATCATATATAGTTATTCTTTACACCATTATACCCATCCAAGTAAGGTGGTGGTGGAAAACAGATTACACCACGGCGTGGAGACGGTATTCCATACGTACGCACGCACGGTGATTTCATTTTCCGTAGGATGGAAATAAGGTGAAATAGGGTTTTTTAATATTTATAATAACATATAAGTATATGAGTGATACAGATGTTAATACTTAATAATGAAATAACTAAAGAAGAAGATGTAGGAGAAGAAATAAAGTTGAAATAATTGTTAACATATATTACCTCTTCTTTGAAGTGCCTCTTCTTAACCTCCTCGTAGAGAACTAAAGATTTTATTTGAAGAAGACCAGTACCTCTAGGATTTTTCTATGGAAGTTGAGATGGGAAATGGTCAGGGTTTGGCAGAGCATTAAGGCTCAATGTGGTGTGAGGAGGAGAGGGAGCAGATGCCCTTTTATATGGGAGGAAAGGGGCACTATAGGAAAAACGTAAAATATTATTTTATAATAAACTCATATTCAGTTTATTATGGATCAAAAGTAACTTATTTAGAATTTAATGTGGGAATGGGTCTCAATACTCTAAACCAATAGGTTTTAGACAAATTTAGGTTACTATTTTTACCTTATCATTTAGATTTAACCCTATGTTAAATAATTTAACTTTTACCGTGACTTTTTGTTTTCTTACATTATATGGTTAATGACCATACTATAACAAGACAAACGAACCCCAAGTGGTTAATTATTAATATATATATCCTTATATAAGAAATTTTTCCAAACCTGAGATTTTTAGGAATATTATAACAGTTAATAATATAATATTTGTTTTAAAAACTATTTTATGTCAATTTTGACACTATTTGGTAATTTATTTTTTTGAAAATCATAACAGCATTATTAGTTCGAAAAAAGTTATTTAAATCAATAATAACATGTCATAGTAACCTATAAAATTAGTTTAATTAATAAAAAGTCTCAAATTATAGTTATTTGGGTATTTATATTATCAATTATGTTAATATTTCATTAATAAAGTAATTACTGCATCATCATTCTGTCATAAATAAATTTACTTATATAATGTCTAAAAATTAAAAATAAATACCATTATGTATGAAATATTCATATATTTCTAATGATTATTTATAGTCCAATTTATCTTATTTATATCCCTATATAAATAATGTTTTATTTATTAAACTTTGATTTTAACTATTTTAACTCTTCTTTAAATAAAATAATATTAAATGTGTTAATCTAATCCAAGTGGATCTAATTGGTCATATATTCTTCATAAGGTTGTTATTGGTCGAAATAAACTTATCCAATAGTATTAAGACATGTGTTAGGGTAGTAATAATACCATTTTCACCCTTAATTACCTTATTTACTTTTAACCGCGGTAAATAAAAGTAAAAAGTTACTATTCACCAAAAAAATATTTTAATCTTATTGAACCACATTTTACTCCTTGATATTAACAATGTCTCTCATATTTTCTAAATTCCACTCACAGAAGCGGTAAAATTAAGTTTTATGTAAAATTTTAAATTCTCCTAGGAGGTGGGTAAAAGACGGTGAAGAGTTCAATAAAATTTTTATATATCTAAAATTATTTTAAAATGACTCCAATGAATTACATTGAACATACATAGGTATTATGTATCAATATTTACCTAAAATAAATTTAAATAAATTAAATAATTATTTGAATAAACAAGTCAGTTTTTAAATAGTAACCCTGTGTTTTCACTATTCATCAAAAATTGAAAGTTTTCAGAAAAATACCAAAAATTCACCATAGGATAATTTCGATATTCCGAATGTAAAAATGAAGTCCATTTTGATTATAAAATTTCAAAAAGTGGGTATTACAATTCATAACCGCTAGTTTATATAATATATTAATAACATATCGTTGTTTAGTGAAACTCAGTATTGCGTACAACACACACTATCGTGGAAGGTAACGATTGCGTGTAATGTTTGCCAAGTCAGGGTTGTGTGTAGTATAAGACACCTTTTTTGTTTCGTATAATAGAATCCAACCATATTTCATTTATACATTGAATATATATATATATTTACACACTCAATGTTGCATTGAATAACTACAATCAAACAAACATGAAATTGTATATAACTAGATTCAAGAATAGTGTTGCGTATACTGCAAGCTAATATGGTTTGCATATAGTGCAAGATAATCTTGGTGTAGCATAAAACAGAAGATAAGAAAGAAATTAAAAAGAAAAAATCTCACAAAATCTCGTGGTGTTACATTCTACCCACCTTAAAATTAATTTTTCCCTCGAAATTCATTAGGGTTATAAATGGTTTACTACATGAATGTTTCTTTCATAGAATCCCACATCATCAAAAGGAATACCAAAACATATCGTTAAAATATAATGTATGAAACGTAACAGTTACCCAAATTAACTAATCACTGGGTTTCCACATAGGATAACATAGGTGGAAATATGGATATATAAGAGAAATCTAGCCATCATGTTCTAATGGAGAGTGGTAAAGGACATGACTATGATAATGCCAATAGTCATAAGGCCATAAATTTGTGATGAACTAATATACCATATGATTCCACAGATATGAGGTCACTAGGACAACATTTTTGGTTTTCAATATCATTTCCCTAATATTGAATATTTTTTTTGAATTATGAGAAATACTTACTTGATTTTGGTAAAATCTCACTTTTGGTTGTGCCTTGAACAACCTACACATCATCTCTTAAAGAAATGAAGTTGAATTTGGCTTCCGTGAAGTGTTAGTAGATCATGTGAGGGAATTATAGGTATTCCATCTATCTCAAACATAAGGTTAGAAATATTTATCAAATATACATAATTCCATCTATCTTGATATTAATCATATATTGTTGCTAAAATGGACTTATACTTCATCTATGATAGCACTTAATAAAATAAAACTAGTTTCTACTAAACAGGGACTTCTTGTAGGCCAGTGGTATGAGATAAAGGCCTGTCATACTTCAGTTGTGGGTTCGATTCCCCCAACCATGTCTGACACGACGGGTTGTCTCTCATCCTATGGGTTGTCCTTTTTCTAAAACTATAAATTTATAAAATTCCAAAAATAATATCTAAAAACAAGTTCTATCTTTAAATAATACTATATTATATCCAATATAATCAATTCCAATCATTAGGCTTATCCAAAATACATATGTCCAATCTCATAGTATAAAGAAAATGATTACCAACGAGGTCATATACCAAGAATGTGAATACCATCATTTATCTCCCATATATCATAAGATATATCCTGTTGTTCATATTACAAACATGTGAATACCTTAATCATGCATTCTTTTGAAACATGAATTACCATAGAACCTTAGAAAAAACATGAATGCTTTCAAAATTTAACTCATTCAACATACCAAAAACCCAAAATTTCTATATACTCAAACCATGATATCACTTTTTCCTTATATCAGTCATGAGCTCATGAATACTATCAAACATATTATTTTCTCCTTATCCATTCATTATGTGCATATCATCTTCTTTCTAAAAAATATCTGAATAACTTTTCATGGTTACCGGTACCATTCAAAATATACTTTAAAATACTTTAGGAAAAACAATAGTGTAACAATCCTTAGATGTTTATTTATTCCATAGTACCATTACCTATACAACATAACTCATGAAAAATATAAATCATTCCACTACCTTCTTATACCATTGACCAAGCTTCAACACTTCTTTCTTCTCATATATCAATTGTAGTCTACTCATCATCATCCACATAAATACTACACATATGACCATGCTGATTCACTTCATGAGATTTTCACCCAGGGAATTGGTTTACATAATTCCCATTCATTCCACATTTAAAACATCTAATAATTTTTGATGTTGTAGCAATACCATTATCATTTTACATTGTGTTAACTGATCCTTTTCCTTTGAACTTACTGGATTTTTGTCCTTCTTTTCCGCCCCCAATGTATCTTCCAGTTCATTTTAATCAGTTTTTTCCTAATGCCTCTTCCCACAAGATTTACATGAGAGGAATGTAACTTCCTTTCTTCTATGATCATCATGAAACTCCATCTTTCTCTTATTATCTGAGTCGGGATACTTACAAAAGTTGAAATTATTGATCATATTATGAGTTTGCTGATTAGGCATAATAACAATGTTTGGAATTCCAAATCTTCTTTCATTTGATTGCTCATGAAGAATATCATTCCATTTTCCATCATATCCTCCATTATCATGAATCTTACTGTTTCCATCCATTTTCTAAAATCCAAAATGAATACTGTGAGAGGTAAAAATCATGCTAGGGAATACAACATAAAAAAGGGGTAGTGCCATCAATATCTAACATCATAGGTTAAATTATAAGATCGTTACCATAATTCTAGGACTATAACCAATACGTATACTTATCCTTAGGGACATCCCTAGACATACCTGAGAAATATCTCTAGGGATTTTCAGTAATGTTTTCACATCCTAGTTTTCAAAGGATAACTAATCCTTCACTCTGATACCAACTATAGCAGTCTAGAATTACTTCTAGTGGACTATAATTGATACCTATCAGGGCACTCCATTAGCGGCTACACCCCCTGGGCGGGACACACCACCATCCCCAATGGCATCCATTTTCTCATGAAGCCCTTGGGCGGAGAGGCATGCTTCGTCCAACACACACATGTGAGAGTTCCCAAGGATCGGATTCATTCCTACCTCCTTTGCCTCTGATACCAATTTTAGAGCCCCAAAGAATGACATATTTGGACAGTAAAATACTTTTTAGGAATACTTAATACATGAAAAAAACAGACGCCCAAAGACCGTATAAGTTTAGTGTCATTGGAAACTCGGAACGTAATCTTCTAATCATGGTGAATGATCTTCAACATCTCCCATAAAGATGTTCACCTTTTGTTTTCTTAGCTAAAAACATTCCTTATATCCTGAGGAAATGAAAACATGAAAAGGGTGAGCTCAAATGTTCAGTAAGGGAAATCATAGATAACATAAAACAATCCATAAACATTTGAATGAAAAAACATGAAGATAAAATCTAAACATCAAAATCATTAGCAAAGGCATAAATCATGGAAGTACGTAAGGAATATATCATAAAGGAACATCAATCATGATAAAATACATTGGGAATAAAACAATTAATTTTTGCAACCATTAAGCACATGACATGATTTCGATAGAAGCCAAGGCATTGCTGCCAAGACCATCTTAGTGGACAACGTCCCTTTCTGAATCGAGTTCACTCCTCGTTCCAGTCCTGTAACACTGAACCAGATTAAATTACCGTTCCAGCCATGTATATCTCATGAGATATAAATATTTAACCAGTGCATTGGAGGGAGATATAGGTCCCACCCATCTCATAATGAATTAATTCTTACTTGTGCCACAAAATAAACCTAAAACATTGATCATAACCCAAAGAATAAAATGGGTTTCATAAACACCATCCCATTATCACATAATCCATATAAAATAAATGGATATTTCATCGTAAGAAAATTGAAACCATGTAAATCACAGAGACATTATACTTGAAACATACACATATGAAATAATGTCATCTTAGATGGAAAATGGTTTTGATAAAACACTTGAAATGAATTCATGAGGAAAATATCCTTTCTTCTTCAAAAACATTTTGTTTTCACAAAATGCCCTCTAAATTTAAAAGAAAATTATTTTTTTGAAACTAGTAATAAAATATTTTAGAGTAATATTCATGAAAATGAGGCGTAATGAAACCGTAAAAATCCGTTCACGCCGTATAAGTTAAAAATAACATTCTTCTCGTACTTTTTTCAGAAAGGTCAAAACAGTTCCACGTATGTGTAGACGCCGGAAAAGTCCGTTGTTCCCGAACGAAGCTCCGGATGCGGAAAGCGAAGTGATATTTGGAGTCAGAGGCACGTTCCGGAGGGCCCGGAGGACTTGCGCGAAATTTCAGAGGCTCGCGCGCAAGGTTAAGTCGCGGCGCGCAATCCTCCCGGGATGCGCGCGATGCGCTGGGCCGGCGCGCTATTTTGCGCGCCCGCGGCCTGCGCGGCGCCTTTGCGCGCTGAGTCCTGATTCCGCGCCCGCGAAGCGAATTGCGCGCCCGAGACCGGATTCCGCGCCCAGGGTTGCCTATAAATATAAGGCGACCCCCGACGTTTTGAAGGTTGCCAGAATCCGAAGCGTCGCTCGTTCGCGCAATCCAACCCCTTCCGCGCGCAATGCCGATCTTCAAGTAACCTCCTTTCTTTCGCGCAATAGAGCCTTGGGGTCCGCCTTCGCGCGCAATCCCCTTGGCTCATTTCCTTTGAATAAATTTCAAACCCGAAGGCCTTTGCGTGCAAAAGAAGCCTCTTGCGCGCAATTGCCCCCGGGTGCGCGCAATCCAACCCGATTGCGCGCACCCCCATCTTCAAAGTGGCCATTCGTTAGAGAATGAGCTGTTGCCCCCGCGAGCTGTCCGAAGCCTGGTGCGCGCAATCTCAATCATCCGCGCGCAAAGCGCTGGCCCAATTTCGCGCCAGCCCGTCCATTTGCGCGCCGGCCCGCGGTATTGCGCGCAAAGCTCCTCTTTTGCGCGCAAACCGCTAGGGTCGCCCCCTTTGACCCCCTTTGGGTACCCGCCTGCGTGGCGCCCGATGGTCTTCATCGCAGGTGCCCGCACCGTGCGTCGTCTTTCCGTGCGGCCCCCCCTAGGCTCGCGCGAAGTGACACGGACCTACCGGCGGCTTTATCGTCCTGCATGACGCTAAACTGCACCACGTCCTGCACGACGTTAAACTGCGTACGTCCAAGCTGCATGACGTTAAACTGCCTAGCATATCGTCCGCGCTGCAAGATGTTAAACTGCCAAGTGTTTTGTCCAGCATGACGTTAAACTGTACCACGTCCGTGCTGTAAGGCGTTAAACTGCCAAGCACCTTCGTCCTCAACACACGACGTTAAACTGTACTTCGTCCGGCAAGACGTTAAACCGTCCGCTTCGTCCTCAACACACGACGTTAAACTGTACTTCGTCCGGCAAGACGTTAAACCGTCCGCAATCCGATCCCGTGCTCTGCACGCAGGGTCTCCCCCGGTTTGGACGTGGCCCCCACCCGCTCGTCTCTGCAGGGATGTCGGGATTGTCCCGCTTTTGGGACGATTTAATGGGAGTGGCTTTTCCCTACGGGGGCAGGGTATTACAAACCCCTAGTTTCTCGTGGGAGGCTGCACATGTGTATCTCCATTGCGCCTCCCCACTGCCGAAGCCAGTAGAGGGTGTGACTGGGATCGAGGTGTCTTCTGCTTTCGGTCCAAGTCCCTTCCAACTGAGTTTTACCGCGTCCGGGCTGCCTCAAGTGCGTAAGTCCTGACAGAATGAACTACGTGGACTTTGATCCCTGTCTTCTAAACAGGGTACGTAGGAAGCCTTCTTGAGGTCCAAGCCCGCCACCTGGTCGTCCCGGTCGTATTTACGTCGGTTCGTCCATCAGTGGACCCCTCCAGGGTTCACGCTTGCGTCGATTCACCTATGAATCCGCCCCTGTGGGAGACGGCCCGTGTGTATCTCCACTGTGCCTCCCCACAGCCCCCCTTTTTTCCATTTCTCCTTTTATCGTCCATCATGACGTGAAACTGTGATCCACCCGGCCGTTCCATCCCCCTCTGTGCGAGGTGGTTCGGTTCAATCCTCCGCCCGGCGGCCTCGACCTCTTCGTGAGTCGGCTTGCCGACGTCCAACATGACGTTAAACTGTATACCCGAACAACGTTGACTTTGATCCGTACTAACGCGCGGTACGTAGGAAGCCCCTACGGGGTCCAAGCTCTTCACTCCATCATCCATCCTGATCCTTACCCGGGCCGCCACATCCCGGTGGGGTCATGCCACTTCACTCCACTCCACGTTACTTGGGAAGCCGCCCAGGCGCTGGCCCCAGCGTCGGAGGTTCCCCGCAAGGGGTTCTGTCATCTTATCCACTTTTTGTGTTGATCAGTCCGATGCCGTCCCCGCCGGACGTCAAACTCGCGGCGTACCCCGTGTTAAACATGGGAAGCTGAGGAAAACCTCATGGGACACAGTTCCCCGCACCCAGTGCGGGATGCCTCAGGCCATCATGCCTTCAAGAAGCCCTATTAGGGACGGAAGACAGACGTGCAGAGCCGCAGTGTTACGACACGCCCCCAGCACCCAGAGCCACCCGGCCTTCTCACCGCAGGTTGCTGCCCCGCCCAGACTCCTTGGAGCGTCCGGGCGGAAGCAGCGTAATTAACCAGTGTCCATGAAGATATGGCTCCGGGAATGAGATTCACGAACATTCTTAAGTCTATGAGGGAGACCCGGATTAGGCGACGAGTTCCGAGGAGACGTCCAAGGAAGGAGGAGCCGACATCCCATCATCCCGGTTTCGATCAAGGAGCAGACGCCCCTGAATAAGGGACGGATGCCGCCCGCCCTTGAAAAGCGGGACTGCGGGACCACAAGCCGCGCGCCCATCCCCTCGGGTTGACGGGTGCACGCGCGAACGCGTCCTGGCGGAACAACGTAACCCGACGCACATCCGCACCGAAACAGAAAAATGGTGAACCCGACGTGAATCTCTTCTCCTCGATACGAAGACCGATGGCTTTCAGAGGTGTTGGAAGACCGGTGTGTGGCCCGGCCAAGCATTCAGTCTTACCCGCCAGGGGCTGGGGAAGGGACATCGGGCACTCCGTCTCGCAACGTCGAGGGCCTGGGTTCCCCCCACAGAAGGCGTCGTGGCGCTAATGGTTGGTTGTCGATTCCTTTTTCCTGTCAGTGTTAATGGGTCATTCTCCCTGCTTTCAGAAATCAGGTCGCCCGATCCAGTGCCCGATCGCCACCCGCCCACTGGCGCAAAGGTAGGGGAAACACCGACGCGGCTACTCCGCGCGGTCCCGCCCGTTCCACAGCCGTCCCAGCAGCCGCAATTGCGGGACGACCACGCCCTCTCTCCCCCTCGGAGGTCATCCAGAGAAGGGTGATCAACACCCTGGTGCGGAGATATGAGGAAGAGGGATTCATTCCCACTCGGGACATGGCTCGCCTAGACCTTGAGGAGGCTGCACCTCGCCACCACCGCCGCCCCCAAGGGCCGCGCTGGGAGGCACCGCTGCCTACCTCAACGTCCAATCGCTTCGGGAGTTTATCCCCGGAGCGCTCTGACAGTTCCCTTCCCTATGCGGATGAGGTGGAAGATGTCCGGGATCACCCTATCCGGGATTCGCTCTAGGGATCTACGGTAAAGGCTCCCGCCAGGCCACGGCGACACCGCTGCTAGGCCTCTCAAGTCGAAGAGCGGAATCTACACCTGCCCGCGCCGCTCATCCCGACTCGTCTGTCTCGGCGCCAACGTCGGGCACGAGCGGAAGAGGATGCCCACCTTGGGGCTCTAGCAACAGCGGCCGCATTGGCCCAAGCCACTGTTGGTTCCAGTCGCCAGGCCCCTGCGCATCCTGAGCAGGGGAACATCTGTGCCCGACCTGGATCGAGGCCTCGACCGCCCCAAAGGCAGGTTGGGTCGACTCTCTCGGTTGCTGGTGCAGGCAGTAGCCACCGCGGACCACCTCGCGGTAGCGCTATTCACCAGCGGGATCCACTCCGTGTGGCCGATCCAGGAGGCATGGGTCATCCCACCTTCCAATCCCGGCCCGGAGTCCTGCCCAGAATCATCTCTCCCCGCGTCCCCTTTGATATCTGTCCCGGTGCCCCTCGCACCTTGGTTCCCAGTCCTCTTGGCCCCAGCACCAGTGCGGCCGGAGGACGCCAGGACAGAGATCAGCCCTGCCCCGAAGAACCACCCAGGGGCAGGAAGGCAAGGCGTCGACGCCGAGGGAAGAATGTTACGGAATTCCGGACAGAGATCCGACCGGTTTGCTTCTCTGACTCAGAGGCGGAGTACGATTCGGCGACAGAGCCCCTTCCCCAATCCCGCCAGTCAAGGGCAGGGGTAGGAATGCGGCACGTCAGCCTCGTGCTCCCCGAGAGCGAGATCGATGTGATCCCCGCTTCTCTCCGAAGGTATATCCGGAGTAACGAGGGCCTGGTAGACCCCCAAGGATCAAGCTTTCGGTTGGTACCGGCCCCTCCGGAAGTGCCTTCCGTCTCGGTTGGAGAAGCCGGAGACTTTTTCTGGGGACCGACGGTCGAACCACGATCTGGTGCACCCTCGGCGAGCACCGATGCTACGGCAGGATGTTCGCTCGCCGGCCTGTCCTATCGTGATGTGGTAGCCAGGGCACCGCCACCCTCAGAGGGCGGCCCGGGATATGGAGGCCAATCGGCCTGTTCGCCGTATTCACCGTCGGCCAGCCCGTCAGCCCGGCGGCCCGCCTCGGCACCACTGCCGGTTCCCCGTCCGTTCCCAGCCATTGAAGAGGACCAAGGAGATCTGGGTCCCGAGTTTGAGTCGTGGAGCTTCTGGACCGTCCTAGCAGAGGGCCACTTCCCTGAGAAGTTTTGGCCAGTCGTAGGACTGGGCTTTGATGCACCCGAATCGCTCACCCCGGATGAGTTCGAATGCTTCCGCCGAACTCTCCGGGAGACTCGCTCCTGTCTTCACCGCCTACAAATGCCATACCCCGGGAGTCAAGCGCACCTGGAGGATATTGGTGAGCAGTGCCGTCAAATTGACCTGGCCATGCTCCCCGCGGTTCGGCACCCCGGGTCATTTGGGCACCACGAGGCCCTCCAACAACGATGCGTCGAGTGTTTTCAAGTACTCCGCAAAGTTATCGAGGAAGCCACTCCCCACGTGTATATCCGTGGATGGGGGCAGTACGCTGCCCTATGCTTCAGTGTGATCCGCCGACAGCCCGATTCGCTGGGTGGCCCTGAGGGTATATCCCCAGGGACAGGAACGGTCAATATGGCTGACCTGTCGGGAGAGGGGAACGACTTGGAACTTCTCGACGGGGGCTTCCCCCCCGAAGACAAGCCGTCGTCAGATCCATCGGTGAGAGTTACTCGTCATCAGAGGAACCTCCTGGGGCTCCCCGCACCCACTAAAACACTGACATTGAGCCGAAACGTCAGCAAAGGAAAAGAGCACAGCGAGGCTATAAGGCCCGCCGACCCATCTGCCTCCATGCAGAGGGCAGAGGAGGATCCTGAGAAGGCTACGCTATGTCAGCAGCTCGCCGAATAGAAGAAGCTGGTTGACCAGCTCCTCGCCGAGCGCGATGCAGAACGGCGGCCTGACTACGGTGATCCTAGTCCAGGACAGCAGGGACCGGAACAACCGCTCCTCGATGAGACTCTCCCGGGCAACCGTGATTACGCCGTGTTCGCCGACAGGAGAGAGGCCATTGCCTATGGCAAGAGGGCGCGGTATGTTTCGCCACACCCTCCCGAGCGGCGTGACTACCTGAGAGATCCCGCTCGGATTCCTCCCGCTGCCCCAAGGGCCGCTCCGCCCGCCATCCCACGAGCTGCCGAGTTCGACGACCCGGTCGACAACCCGATTGAAGGGCCATGCAATGCGCTCGTGGTTAGAGATCCTCGCCAGGACTGGAACCCATGTCCGGACGATCTGATGGCAGCAATCATTGCCCGCTTGGAAGCCTTGGAGACTCGGCAGGTGGCGATCCCACCGGACGGCAAGCCCTACCCAGCATGGGTGGATGACATGCCGGCGCCTCCGGGATTCGGGAATCCCACTTTCGCCCCCTTCAACGGAACTGGAGATCCACCACAGCATTTAGCCCACTTCAACTCGAGGTGCGGGCCTATGTTGGGGACTCCGGTGCAGTAGGAGGCCGCTAAGCTTCGCTGCTTTGTTCAGACACTGGAAGGGCCAGCATTTGTCTGGTACAGCCAGCTCCCCGTCGGGTCGGTAACCAGCTGGGAGGACCTCCGTAGACAGTTCCTCTACCAGTTCAGTTCCACGACCCGGAAGACAAGTATCGCAGACCTCTTCAAGTGCAAGCAGAGGCCTGATGAGCGAGTCGCGGACTTTGTCGCCCGATGGAAGGGTCTCACGTATTCCCTTGACATGCCATTGACTCAGGAGCAGTTGCTGACAATGTGCGTCGGGAACGTCAAGACCGAGCTGGTCCCTTCCCTGATCACTCAGAATTACCCCGGAGGGTTCAGGGACTTCTCAGACAAAGCTCAACGTCTTGAGGAAGCCCTGCAACAGGCCAGCCAGGCACACCCGCTGCCTCCTATGATTCCTGCAAGGAGAGTCAGCAGGGCCGAGCCCGCTGCTGTTGCCCAGATAGAGGCCCCCAGGCCATTGGAGCTGCTGCTGGTGAGGCCAGCTCCACAGCCTCACAGGAACCCGCCTCCACGGGCTCAGTTCCCGGCCCAGCAGCGGCAGCCTCAGAACCGGCCGGCCCCTCCGCGTAATGTACCGCCGCAACCCAGGCGAGATAATCAGGGTCCACCTCCTCGGCCGGCCCCTCCAGCCCCTCGTCAAGACCACGCTCCCAGGGGCCCGCGACACCTGACTTACTCATTCCACGAGGATCAGGTCCCCGGTTATTTCCGGAGCGCCCTGGAGCAGAGGATTGTGCGACTGCCTGAGTGTTGGAAGCCAGAGGAGGCACATCTTACGAATAACCCCCGCTACTGCCCCTACCATCGGGCCTTGGGGCACACCATCCAGCGGTGCTATGTGTTTAAGGACTGGCTCCAAGACCAGATTAACAACAATGTGATCAGGTTGGGCCCAGCTCCAGCACAAGTGGCCGGCGTGTTCGTGGGATCAGATGACGATAGTGGCAGCGAGGACGAATGGCAGCTGGTCTCCAACCGCGGATCCCAGAAGTATAATAACTGGATGGCCCGCAAGACGACCATTCGCGCCCACAGAATCATCCGTGCGCGCTTGAATCAGCCTGAGCCCCCAGAATCTGCGGGTGCTGCTTCGGCATCGTCTTCCCAGCCTGCCTCTTCCAAGAGGAGCAAACGGCGGCAGCGCAAGAAGGAAGAGCGCGTCCCGCTGGTTCCGCCACTATCCCGCACTCTCGGCGATTTCATGCCCCCGGAGATGGGGGTCCCTCCTCGGATCCGCCCGGCGATGGATGATTCGTCTGATGACGGTATTGGGTACGCTTCGGTTAACACCGTCGAGCTGGTAAATCCCTTTTCGGTTCCCGACGTTGAAGAACACCAGGTGGACCTTCCTAGTGTCCCCGGTCGTCGCTACCGTCGGAAGAACCGCAACAGCAGGAGTCGCCGGGGCACAGCCGTTGGTACCTCCAGCCAGGCCGTGCACGCCACTGAGACTAGGCAGCAGGCTCAAAACCAAGCACAACGTGCGCCGCCCCCCCATTCGGGTATGACGGATTCGCCTCCGCTGCTGTTTGTGGTGTGGGACCAGGCAGAACCGCCTCAGCCGCGTCACGACCAGCTCCGCCCTGCCACGGGTCCATCCCGGCCTCCTGACCCCAGTACGGTGACCATTTCCCGGACTGTAGCCGGTGAACAGCGAGATGCGCCAAGTACCAGTCGGCCGCCGATCCAACCGGCAAGGCCCGTCATGCTTCCAACCGCAGAGCAACCTCCTGCAACCAGGGGCTCACGCTTGGCTAAAAAGTGTGATGTCCTGAAGCACTTGGCCGACATCCCAGCAAGGCTCTCCATCCTTGAGGCTCTGCACATGTCATCTGAGATGCGTGAGGCACTCGCTGAAGCCCTGAAAAGCCCCCTCCAGTTTGAGACAGAGGTTGCGGCTGCAGAGGCCTTTCACGCCGAAACGATCGAGGACGCCGAATGTCAGGCAGTTATCTCGTTCTCTGGTAAGGATGAAGACCCTCCTATACAGGGACACATTCGTCCGCTGTATGTCACTGTCCAGTTCAATGGCCTTGAAGTCCGGCGCTGTCTTGTCGACACGGGGTCCGGGATTAACCTGATTCCAACCCGGACGCTCCGGAGATTGGGGTTGTCTGAGGATGACTTGATTCCCTCCGACCTCAGGATCTAGGGGTACGATCGCACCGAGCAAACCCCGGTCGGCAAGATACGTTTGAAGACCCAGTTCGGTGACTTGGTTGCCAACACCGAATTCATGGTAGTCTCTCAGGACACTGCGTACAACGCATTGATGGGCAGGCCATGGCTCCATCTTCACGCGGTGGTTCCCTCTTCATACCACCAATGCCTCAAATACTCCCTTAATGGTCGAGTTGGCGTGCTTCAAGGAGATACCTCTCCTTTTGCCTCATGTGAAGCCCGCTATCTGGATGCGGACTATTACAAGAGCAAGGATAAGCAGATCCTGGCAGGTGAGGTTGAGCCTGTCGCTGTTGCAAGTGATCCCTGGGCAAGTCTGGATGACGCTTACGTCCTCCCGATTCAACGGTTGGACGTGGCCATGGTCTCGACGGCCCGCGAGTCTCCTAATGAGATGACCGCGACCGCCCGCGCCAGCACCAGTGGCCCAGCAGGATCTGGTAGCCCCAATGCAGTTGCCGACGCAGTCTCTCCCGTGGACGATCCCTCCCCGAGTGGAGAGGACGTGGAAGATGCACCCCCAGCCTTTGAGGAGGGCGTCCCCGCCACGGTCGATGAGTTAATACAGGTGAACCTTGGAACCGAGGCCGATCCAAGACCCACATTGGTTAGTGCCGCCATGCCCTCTGAGGAGCGGCAGCAGTACGCGGACTTTCTCAGGCAGCACCGTGATGTGTTCGCTTGGGGCTATGACGAGATGCCGGGGCTAGATCCTCAGGTAGCCGTCCACCGCCTTGGTCTCCCAGCGAACCATCGCGGGTTCAAGCAGCCTCCCAGGAAGATGCACCCATCCCACGGTGCCATGGTTGAGGCCGAAGTTGACAAGCTTATCAAAGCCAACTTCGTGAGGGAAGTTCAGTACCCCAAATGGCTGGCCAACATTGTGCCGGTCAGGAAGAAGAACGGGCAGATCAGAGTCTGCATCGACTTCCGCGATCTCAACCGCCACTGTCCGAAGGATGATTTTCCCCTTCCAGTGACAGAGCTGTTGATTGATGCCACGACAGGGTTCCAAGCCCTCTCCTTCATGGATGGATACTCCGGATACAACCAAATTCGGATGTCCCCTGAGGATGAGGAGTTCACTGCCTTCAGGGCCCCTCAAGGTACCTTTTGCTACCGGGTCATGCCTTTCGGCCTGAAGAATGCAGGTGCCACCTATCAACGGGAGATGCACCGCATATTCAAGCCAATCCTCGGCACACTGGTGGAATGCTACGTCGACGACTTGGTTGTCAAATCGCGCCAGCGTCAGGACCATCTCAAAGATCTTGAGAAAGTGTTCAGCTTCCTCCGGTCTCGCTGCCTGAAGATGAACCCGTTGAAGTGTGCCTTTGGGGTCACCTCCGGAAAGTTCCTTGGATTTGTGGTAAGATACCGGGGTATTGAGATCGACCCAGAGAAAATCAGGGCGATTAGCCAGATGCCTCCCCCAGGTACCGTCCGGGAACTGCAAGGGTTCCAAGGCCACTTAGCCTATATACGCCGATTCATCGCGAATCTGGCCGGCAAGTGTAAGCCCTTTTCTCGGCTCATGAAGAAAGGTGCCACCTATGTATGGGATAAAGAGTGTCAGACCGCTTTCGAGGAAATTAAGCAGTACCTTCTTCAACCTCCGGTTCTGATGCCGCCTGTATCTGGGTAGCCGCTGGTCCTCTATGTGACCGCCCTGGAACGGTCCTTGGGTGCCCTTCTCGCCCAGAAGAACAACGAGGGAACGGAGAATAGCCTCTATTACCTCAGTCGCATGCTCCTCGATGCGGAAGTTAGGTATTCCCCCATCGAGAAGAGCTGCCTGGCGCTTGTATTTGCCGTACAGAAATTACGGCACTACTTGCAGCACCATGAGGTACAATTGGTTTCTCGGGTAGACACGTTGAAATATATCCTGAGCCGGCCTATGTTGACTGGCCGCCTAGCGCGGTGGGCTGTGATTCTCCAGCAGTTCGACATCAGGTATGTGTCTCAGAAGGCCATCAAAGGGCAAGCATTGGCAGACTTTCTGGCAGCTCACCCGACCTCCGCGGATTAGCCGCTGGATCTAGGCTTTCCTGATGAGACCATTCTCTCGGTTGATCGAGCCGATCCATGCTGGCAGATGCACTTTGACGGTGCCTCCCGGAGCCCCACCGGTAGAAGACTCGATAATCCTAAGCTCAACAGAGTGGGCTTGGGTATCGTCTTCATTACCCCGGAGCGAGCCGTGCTGCCATACTCTTTCCTGTTGTCAGAGGGCTGTACCAACAATGAGGCGGAATACCATGCCCTCATCACCGGCCTCGAGTTGGCTCTCGAGATCGACGTGCCCCGTCTGGGCGTGAAAGGGGACTCCGAGCTGGTTGTTAAGCAGATCAATGGCGACTATGTTGTCAGGAAGCCGGAACTTGTGCCACTGCTGGAGTGCACCCTCCTTCTGATGGCCCGGTTCCCTTCTCGGCCGGAAATTGTCCATGTTCCCCGGTCGCAGAACGGTCGAGAAGATGCTTTGGCCAGCCTTGCTGCGTCACTTGCGGAGCCTGAACAGGATAACCTGACCGTCCGCGTGACGCGCCGCAGGCTCATCACTCCCGTTATCCCGGAGGGAGATCGCGGCCCGTCGGTAAGTAATCTCACCACGGTTGCCCCTATGCCCGGAGCCCCGAGTACCCCAGATATGACAGTCGGATCAGCCCCTGATTGGAGGACGCCTTTGGCTGAGTACCTCCAACATGGCATTCTTCCATCGGATCGGGCCGAGCGAGAGCGAGTTCGACGTCGCGCATCGCAGTTCGTCCTCCAGAGCAGTCCCGGTCTGGAGCAGATCCTCTACAAACGCGGATTTGATGGTGTTCTCCTCCGTTGCCTTCATGGAGTTGAGATCCCACGAGTCATGCAAGAGGTTCATGCTGGTTCATGTGGCGCCCACCAGACTGGGCCGAAGCTGTCCCACCAGATTCGGAGGTTGGGATACTTCTGGCCCTCTATGATCCATGACTGCATCGAGTATGCCAGGAGGTGCCATGCGTGCCAGGTTCATGCGAACTTTGTGCATCGGCCGCCAGAGCCTCTCCATACCACTAGGTATTCCTGGCCCTTTGCAGTCTGGGGTCTGGACGTTGTGGGACCTTACCCACCGGCGACAGCTCGCCAGTGCCGGTTCATTCTGACTGCCACGGACTTCTTCTCCAAATGGGCAGAGGCGATTCCGCTCAGAGAGGTCAAATCCTGTTCGATCGCTGACTTCGTGACCTCCAACATCATCTATCGATTTGGAGTGCCTCACGCTATCCTCACGGATAACGGAACCAATTTCCGAGCAGCCGAGTTGAAGAAGTTGTACGCCAAATACAACATTCGCTCGAACCATACATCTCGCTATCATGCGCAGGCGAATGGACAGATCGAGGCGTTTAACAAAACCCTCTCTAACATTCTGCAAAAGATGGTTGGTCAGAACAAGAAGAGTTGGCCGGACAAGCTCCCCAACGCCCTCTGGGCTTATCGGACGACGACTCGCAATTCCACCCAGATGACCCCTTATTCCCTGGTGTATGGAGCTGAGGCCGTCCTGCCCATCGAGATCCAGTTACCATCCTTGCGCACTGCGGTCTACGACCAGCAAGCGCCGGACAGAGTTGCTGAAGCCCGTCTAGTCGAGTTGGAAGCACTGGATGAGAATAGACTTCGCGCTTTGCACAACTTGGAGAGGCATCAAAGCAGAATGGCTCGAGCTTTCAATAAGAAGGTTCGCCTCCGCTACTTCCTGCAGGGTGATCTAGTGCTAGCCCTAAGAGCGCCGATGATCCCCGGCAGGAAGCCGCCCAAGTTGGAGCCCAAGTGGGAGGGACCTTTTGTTGTCCACAAGGTCTATCCCAATGGCGCGTACTCCCTAGCGACTATGGATGGTGAGCGTGTCACTCCTCCCACCAACGCTAGGTTCCTCAAGCAGTACTTTGTCTGAGTGTGCCCACGTCCTGCACGACGTTAAACTGCATTCGTCCAGGCTACAAGACGTTAAACTGTTCAGCATTCGTCCGCGCTGCAAGACGTTAAACTGCCAAGTGCTTCGTCCTGCATGACGCTAAACTGCACTACGTCCGAGCTACAAGACGTTAAACTGTTCAGCATTCGTCCTGCATGACGTAAAACTGCCCCTCAAGAACTACGTATGGCTTGATTCCCATCCTTATGGGATACGTAGGACCGCCTGGACATTCATGTTTCAGGCCCAGCCCCATTTCCTGGGAATCTCTATCCCGCGTTGGGCCTCTGGCCCCAGTTCCCCTCCTTTTTGTGCGAGGCGTATCGCGTGAGCGGGGGATTATGTCCTCATTCACGTCGGTCTACTGGCCGCGCCGTACGCCTCCCCCGTGTGTGGGACTACCTCACACCCCTCATCGTCCTGCATGACGTTAAACTGCCTCTCAAGAACTACGTGCGGCTTGATTCCCATCCTTATGGGATACGTAGGACCGCCTGGACGCTTGTGTTTCAGGTCCAGCCCCGTCCCTTGGTTGATCACGGGGATCTGCCCTCTTTTGGTTGCTCTCAGGGTGAGTCCTCCGACCCTTTCCGGTGATCTGTTAACATGTTTTGGGTACTTCGGTCTATGACTCGTAGTGTCAGATTCAACCCCGAAAAGTCTTGTGTTGCTTGTCAGGCCTCGTGCTTCCTCTTGTTCGAGCCTTCACTCAAAGGGATCCTCGTTAGCGGTTTGGGTACGATTCCTCAGTGCTCTCCTACCGCTCTGGGTCGATTTACCGGCGGGTCTTGGGCCGCAAATCGATATGAATCCTGCGATTGAGCGGTCGATGCTCGTTTGCTTGCCCCGTCTTAGGCTGACGCGATCGGATGTTGTGTTGCGAATGCGTCAGCAACATCCTTGATCGCCATGTCAGCTCTTTCAGGCTCTGAACATTGGATTGTGCAGTCCTCATCACACTCCGCCTTTATGCGTTGTAGTGGAATCTCGACACTCTCTTCATACTGACCTCCAGTACACCTCTACACGTTAGGCAGACCAACCAGGGTAATGATGTCGTTCGAGGCTCCCATGATCTGAGCACCAGGGATGTATGCGGATATCCTCCCTAAGGGCCATGCGCAGCTGGACCCTCGTCCCCATAAGGAGGAGGGAGTCGCCCGAACAATCGCGTTCTGGGCCCAGTATATCTGGAGGCTAGCATCTCTGCCCCTCGGGTGATGGACATACGCAGGCCCCTATCCCAAGACTCTTCTCCTAGAATCGTGCGTGACCGCAGGGCTGGGTATGCTCCCACCTCCGCTATGTCCGCCGTACCGCGATAAGCGGATTCCTCCATGGTCCGAACCACACGACCTTAAACTGTGTTGTCTGGTCCTACCACACGACCGTAAACTGTGATCGTCTTGGCCGCCCGACGAGAAAACGGCACTGCATCGTGATGTTCCCCTCAGGGGGCACTCATGTTGGGCGCTGATTAATAACCACGCCATTCATCAATGCCTTCCGTGGCTTGATTATTGTGGCGACGCCAGAGATTTCTCAATCACAGGCATGTCGCCGCACAAAGAAAAACCATTCATCTTTAAGGACAAACAAGAAATATCAAATGCCGCTCCTTCTGTGTGCGAGGGTCAGACCCGCACTCTTCCCCGCGCTGGTGCCCGATTGTGTTGCGCCGCGCTTCAAGAACTACGTGCGGCTTGATTCCCATCCTTATGGGATACGTAGGAACGCCCGGATGTTTGAAACTTCGGGTCCAGCCCCCCACCTCTTATAGATTCCCCCTTCTCTGGGGAATCCGCCGCCTTCAGGTCACCCTCAAGGAGTGTTCCCCGACCCCTTGCAGTGGTCCACCGGTGTCAAGAGTACTCTGGTTTATTGCCAGGAGGGTCAGGATCCGCTTGGTCAGGTTTCCTCCGCTTTTCAGGCTTCGTGCTCCCTTTCATTCGGACCCATCGTCCATGCCCTGGGTGGAGCCCCCGTGAACGGTTCGGACACAATGCCTCAGTGCTCTCCCACCGACTCGGGCCGGTACCCCCAATGGCCTCGGGCAGCAAATCGATATGAATCCTGCGATTGAGCGGTCGATGCTCGTTTGCTGCCTCATTCCACCAACGGTTAGTGCGATATTGATGCTGCTTTTCCGCCACGGTCGGCAGTACTCCCATATCGTTACCCCGGTGCCCCCAGTCCTTGAGTGAATGGCCGCATGATTCACATTTCCCACCTCCCATTCTGACCAGGCGAAACCTCGACACTCTTGACACTATCCCTCAGTGCATCTTCGCATACCCAGGGGATGGGACCACGATGTGGCGTGGTTTGAGGTCCTTATGGTCCGAGCTCTAAGACCTTAAACTAAGATCTCCCCTTATGGTCCGAGCTCTAAGACCTTAAACTAAGATCTCCCCTTATGGTCCGAGCTCTAAGACCTTAAACTAAGATCTCTCCTTATGGTCCGAGCTCTAAGACCTTAAACTAAGATCTCTCCTTATGGTCCGAGCTCTAAGACCTTAAACTAAGATCTCTCCTTATGGTCCGAGCTCTAAGACCTTAAACTAAGATCTAGCCCCATGGTCCGAGATCTAAGACCTTAAACTAAGATCTCCCATTATGGTCCGAGCTCTAAGACCTTAAACTAAGATCTCTCCTTATGGTCCGAGCTCTAAGACCTTAAACTATGATCTCTCCTTATGGTCCGAGCTCTAAGACCTTAAACTAAGATCTCCCCTTATGGTCCGAGCTCTAAGACCTTAAACTAAGATCTCCCCTTATGGTCCGAGCTCTAAGACCTTAAACTAAGATCTCCCCTTATGGTCCGAGCTCTAAGACCTTAAACTAAGATCTCTCCTTATGGTCCGAGCTCTAAGACCTTAAACTAAGATCTAGCCCTTATGATCCGAGCTCTAAGACCTTAAACTAAGATCTAGCCCTTATGGTCCGAGCTCTAAGACCTTAAACTAAGATCTCTCCTTATGGTCCGAGCTCTAAGACCTTAAACTAAGATCTCCCCCAAACGGGATTCTACGTCCTGCATGACGTTAAACTGCACTCTTAGAACTACGTGTGGCTTGATCTCCAGCCTGATGGAGTACGTAGGAATGCCCGGGCACCTCAACTCGGGTCCAGCCTCAGGGATCGTTAAGTCCCGCCCCTCCTCGTCGCTGGCCGTCTGGCCTGGCTTCTGGTAGAGTGGTGCAGTTGTGATATTCTCCCCGATTCAGCTCGGGATGCCCCATCGCAAGGATGGGAAGCGACGGTTTCCTCGTCAGAGAGGTGCTGTCTGAGAGTTGAGGTGACTCACGGCCAGATTAGTGCATCCGCCTAATACGCTCTCCCCACGGTGGCGCAATTTTGAGAGCGTTGGATTCTGTCCGAACAAATCGTCACTTCGCCCCACGCTTCGCATGCCCTGTTGATCTGGATTTCCACCCTTGTGTCTGAAGGAACCCCAAAGCGGTATTCATGATGACATGTGGTCCGCCTCCTGCAATATGAATGATGGCCTTTTTCGGTCCATCTATTGCAGTTGTTATGGTCGATCCACTGTCCGCCTACCGTCTTGGGCATTTCCTGGAAGGCCGACCGTTGTGGATGTCTGGATTCGGGACACGCGATTCACCCTTTCTCATTTCCCTGTGTTCGGATAAAATCTCAACGCCCCTAGCATTGTCCCGCTCGTGTGTTGGAACAAGTTGGGGGGATGATACATTGATTAGGTCTGAGGTCTCCTTTCCTAGGAATGACCTCCCTCTTTTCTCCGGAAATCCAGGCCCAATTATGGATGCCTGATGATTGGTTAACACTCCCGCAAGACAACGAATTGTGATTGAGCATGTTAAACCAAAAGATGCAGATAAATATATTGATTCATACAGATGGATCAAAGTAGCGGAAGCAAATGTTTTGGGAATGGAAAAACAAAGCCCTTAGGGATTAGCGTGCTGAATGAGTCTTTCTAATGCCGCTACCCTTTGGATGGTGTCCTCCAGAGCTGCTTCTCGCTCTCTGCGTGCCCTCTCTTCGTCGGCGGTCGCAGCGCGCAATTCGTCGATTCTGGCCTGTGCACGCTCCCGCTCGACCTGAATTGTGACCATCTGTTGGCCCTCCTCCGTCAGCTGTACCTGGGCGTCAACCAGCTGGGCTGCTAGTTGCTCCACAAGCTCGGTACACGTTGCGACGAAGGCCTCCTTCTCTGCCGCCTGCCCTTCGAGGCGCCGGACTTCCTGCTCCGCCGCGAGGAGCGACCGCGTGCTCTCCGACATGTCCCGACTTTGTGTGACTTCGGCACGCTGGCAGCTCTCACGCATCTTTTCGGCCATGAAATCAAGGACCGTTAGATGGAGGCGTTGAGCATCAGCTCCCCCGGCACACAGAAAGCGCAGCCAGGTTTGAAGTGATCCCATGCGCCCCAGCCACTCCGACGGGTCTCGCTTGAGGAATCGCTGGATGCACTTCCACGCCCTACGGCGCGTTACCCGGCTCTCCTCGACCGCCTCCGCGTCCGAGTCGTCCATCTCCTCGGGGTCGGCAGGCCGGTAAGCAGGGAAGGCAGCCAGCAGGTCTGCTACAGGGTCCGCCCCTGGGAGGTCCTCACGAGGGATAGGTTCCCCAACATTCGGGTGACCTTCTTCTCTCTCCCCAGCGGCGCTGACACCCTCGTCAGCCCCCAACCTCTCTCCGATGGCAGCACCGTCGACGTCCGCAGCCCCTTGATCAGCAGTTGGTGGGGCCGGCTCGGTTTGGGAAGTCTGTTCCGGAGCAGGCGGCATGTCTGCCACCGGTCCACTCGTGGAGGGCCCGGGTTCGGCAACCCGATGAGCCTCCAGTGTTGAGATCACTGCGCAGGGCATGCCATGGTTAGTCACGGATCGTCAACGGCAAGCACCAGCAGTAAAGTAAGGAGACTTACGGGAATTCGGAGCGTCATCTTCCGCTATCCCGGTCGCCGCAGGAACAGTTGCAGCAGGGGACCCCTTAGCGCTTGTCAGTTTGATAATGGGTGCCTGGCCCCCGCCTTGTCCTGCTGGCGCCTCTCCTACTCCCGCTCAGGACGCCTGACCGACATCCGTGTGCTCCTGAGAAAGATGGAAAATTGGGTTAGAAGCTGCATAAGAGAATGAATGAAGCAGATTGAGTAGGGATAGAAGCGGACCTCGAGGAGCTCAGTGACATCAACGTTGTCAGAGCCGGCCACCTCGCCGCTCTCCCGTGGGCTCCCCTGATGGGATCTTCCCTCGGAGCCTTCATCCACCCCCATTTCCTCCTCTTCTTCGGAGTCGCTGCTACTGTCATCTTCTTCCGGCGGCATCTGTTCCGGAGCGGGCTCGAGACCGAGCATCACCTTCACCAGAAGGGATTGCTCCGCGCACTGACCACGTTGGCGCGCGTACTCGTCCATGGCCGTCAGATACGCATACTGCCGGTTGAAGTCCACTCTATCGACAATCTGGAGGCGCCCGACCTCTGGCAGATAGATTCCTTCTCTGAGTATCTTTCGCCAGATGACGTCGGTCCCCAGTGACTGCCGCAGAGTCATCCAGGCCGACCACAGCGCCGGGAAGACCGCATCATGGGAAGGATCGAGCAGACGTCTCACCTGCTTCCCGGGCCGCACGTCGACCACCGCACGTGCCCCCTCTCTGGGCGCTGAGGTCGTGGCGGCAGCTCGCGATGTGCCCGCCGCCGAAGTCCCTGCCCGCGCCGGCTCCGCTGCTTGGCGCGCTTCCGTTCTCCCCCGTGTGGCGGCGCCTCGCCTCCATCCTTGACGCCCGGTCTCCGCACGGGTAACCTCGAGCCGCCGAACTAGCTTCCGCAAAAGCCCCTCGGGGTATGCGATGGCCCAGTGTTCGGCGTACTCGGTTGCCAAGCCTGCGTCAACTCCGGTAGGAGGGAGAGTGATGACGTCGCCAGAGCCGAAAGCGGCAAACATCAGCCACATCTGGCGAAGAACGCAAGGGTTCGTCTCCTCCCGGACAGCAGTGAATACCCTCTTCGGCATCCGTTGAAGGCACCCGAACTGCCTGGCGAATCGGGTCGGCACGTAAGGCTCGCAGATCACCTTCCCGTCGATCCGAGCCACGAGCACCCCGCCCCGCATGTTCAGGAAGTATTCATGCTGCTCCAGCGGACCCTGCCCGTTGTCGATCATTTGGCCAACGGGAGTGGGGAACGGACTGATGTTGAAATTGGCATGATTGCCAATCCGAATCCTCACGCCCTCCTCACTTAGGGTCATCGGAGCGACCCCCGCGATGTTCAGCAGGGAGGGTCGCAGGCCGTTGCCCGGAGGAATGATGGCGTTCGGAAACGTGTACCCACCGAGGTGAGCAGCCACCCAGCCGTGGAAGAACTGAAAGGGCCCACAGATCCTTCGTGGCGACCCCCCTCGTGAGATGCGTCCCAGGATGGCATACAGCCTCGCCAACACTGGGACCCCGAGGTTGTATCTCTTGTTGGCGGCCATAGCGCCCGCCATCGCCAGTGTCGTCGGGCGAACGCCCATTCTCGCGTCCCGCACTGGCAGGAGCCACCCACTCAGAAAGGCGGCCAGGAACGCCGCATACCGGACATTTGGGTCCCGGTCCTCGATGACGCGGTACCCCCATGAGCGGTAGTCGCCCGTCTCTAGGACCCGCCAGTACGACCCGTTCCGGCTCCTCTGAGCTGCGGTCGGGCACCGCTTCCCCCTGCCTGGCATCTTGACCGCTGGGTCATGCTCCAAGAACTGGCCGAACCACTCCTTGTAGGCTATGTCCTTCTGGAAGTCCTTGATCCCAAGCCGCTGCGTAGCCAGGTCAAGGAGATGCCATGTCAGGATGGGAGTCCGTGACCTGTCCTCCCAGATGTTCTTCGGTGGCAGGAACTCATCGTATTGGTAGCCCTCCAGCGGGATACCTCCGATGCAGTGGATGTCCCAGAGACCGATGCCGACCTCCCCATGGTGAAGATGGAAGGTGTTGGTATCCGGAGACCAGCGGGTGAACAGCTCCGGCCCGAGCTCGGACTGCTGGTAGAAATGGAACTGCGACGTCCACACCACCTCGAACAGGCCGATGTACCGCAACTCCTCTGCGAAGTGATCGCAAGTGTGGCGTACCCAGAACGCCCAAGCCCACTCGCTGGTGAAATTGCCCCCAGACCGCAAGTCCCAGTCCTTCAGCCAGCCCTTGGCATCGTCCGTGACGCTCTGGCGATATATGCTCGAGTAGAGGGCTGGAGAATTCTCCGCAGTAGGCTCACCCCCGTCAATGGTTCGCGTCCTCGGGTTCAGGACATAGACATCCAAGTGTCTGGTCTCCCTGGCAGGATGCCCATTGTTGGTGATGTTATAGCGGATAAGCTCGTCCTCCCGGGTCACCCAGGTCCGCGGCGCATCAATCTCGAACCCTGGCACCGGAACCTCATCTAGGATGCCGAAGTTCCAGAGCGGCAGGTTGTCCGACAGCGGATATGTCTTCTGGGTCGGCGTCAGCAAGTCGAACAAGGATTGATTGTTGGAAACAATCTCCTTGGCTCCGTAAACCTCCTCGTTCGTCGCCATCTCAGCTCTGCGAGTGGCGGCATCCCCCTCATTTCCTCTGTGCGCGGCCATCTCAGAAGTTTCGGGAGTCGTGCGGGTAAAGGGATGAAGCGTGCGGGATCGGACGAGGCTGGTAGAGAAGTTTGAAGGTTGGCGCGCAATCAAAGCGGACGGCGCGCAATTGGGAAGAATGTCGCGCAAAGTTCCGGGTGTTCGCGCAAAGACAGGCGAAATCCGGATGGTTTTGCGCCCCGATCGGGCGAATTTCTTGCCGGAAAAGGAAATTTCGCGCACGAGAGCGTTGGAGCTTATCGCGCGGAAGGCCTGTGTACGGAACGCGGGACCCAGGGCCCCTATTTATAGGCGAGGCCGGGGCCCGCGCTGCGCGGAAAGCGCTTTGCGCGACCGCAACGGAGAATTTCGCGCCCGGCGCCCCTTTTTGCGCGCCTAAGTCCCGCGCCGCCCAGGTCTTCGGCATTCCGGCGTCTCCCTCGGAACCCGATCGTTGCGACCTCTCGCCGACCAGATTCCGAGGGGGGGCTTTTGTAGACGCCGGAAAAGTCCGTTGTTCCCGAACGAAGCTCCGGATGCGGAAAGCAAAGTGATATTTGGAGTCAGAGGCACGTTCCGGAGGGCCCGGAGGACTTGCGCGAAATTTCAGAGGCTCGCGTGCAAGGTTAAGTCGCGGCGCGCAATCCTCCCGGGATGCGCGCGATGCGCTGGGCCGGCGCGCTATTTTGCGCGCCCGCGGCCTGCGCGGCGCCTTTGCGCGCTGAGTCCTGATTCCGCGCCCGCGAAGCGAATTGCGCGCCCGAGACCGGATTCCGCGCCCGGGGTTGCCTATAAATATAAGGCGACCCCCGATGTTTTGAAGGTTGCCAGAATCCGAAGCGTCGCTCGTTCGCGCAATCCAACCCCTTCCGCGCGCAATGCCGATCTTCAGGTAACCTCCTTTCTTTCGCGCAATAGAGCCTTGGGGTCCGCCTTCGCGCGCAATCCCCTTGGCTCATTTCCTTTGAATAAATTTCAAACCCGAAGGCCTTTGCGCGCAAAAGAAGCCTCTTGCGCGCAATTGCCCCCGGGTGCGCGCAATCCAACCCGATTGCGCGCACCCCCATCTTCAAAGTGGCCATTCGTTAGAGAATGAGCCGTTGCCCCCGCGAGCTGTCCGAAGCCCGGTGCGCGCAATCTCAATCATCCGCGCGCAAAGCGCTGGCCCAATTTCGCGCCAGCCCGTCCATTTGCGCGCCGGCCCGCGGTATTGCACGCAAAGCTCCTCTTTTGCGCGCAAACCGCTAGGGTCGCCCCCTTTGACCCCCTTTGGGTACCCGCCTGCGTGGCGCCCGATGGTCTTCATCGCAGGTGCCCGCACCGTGCGTCGTCTTTCCGTGCGGCCCCCCCTAGGCTCGTGCGAAGTGACACGGACCTACCGGCGGCTTTATCGTCCTGCATGACGCTAAACTGCCCCACGTCCTGCACGACGTTAAACTGCGTACGTCCAAGCTGCATGACGTTAAACTGCCTAGCATATCGTCCGCGCTGCAAGACGTTAAACTGCCAAGTGTTTTGTCCAGCATGACGTTAAACTGTACCACGTCCGCGCTGTAAGACGTTAAACTGCCAAGCACCTTCGTCCTCAACACACGACGTTAAACTGTACTTCGTCCGGCAAGACGTTAAACCGTCCGCTTCGTCCTCAACACACGACGTTAAACTGTACTTCGTCCGGCAAGACGTTAAACCGTCCGCAATCCGATCCCGTGCTCTGCACGCAGGGTCTCCCCCAGTTTGGACGTGGCCCCCACCCGCTCGTCTCTGCAGGGATGTCGGGATTGTCCCGCTTTTGGGACGATTTAATGGGAGTGGCTTTTCCCTACGGGGGCAGGGTATTACAAACCCCTAGTTTCTCGTGGGAGGCTGCACATGTGTATCTCCATTGCGCCTCCCCACTGCCGAAGCCAGTAGAGGGTGTGACTGGGATCGAGGTGTCTTCTGCTTTCGGTCCAAGTCCCTTCCAACTGAGTTTTGCCGCGTCCGGGCTGCCTCAAGTGCGTAAGTCCTGACAGAATGAACTACGTGGACTTTGATCCCTGTCTTCTAAACAGGGTACGTAGGAAGCCTTCTTGAGGTCCAAGCCCGCCACCTGGTCGTCCCGGTCGTATTTACGTCGGTTCGTCCATCAGTGGACCCCTCCAGGGTTCACGCTTGCGTCGATTCACATATGAATCCGCCCCTGTGGGAGACGGCCCGTGTGTATCTCCACTGTGCCTCCCCACAGCCCCCCTTTTTTCCATTTCTCCTTTTATCGTCCAGCATGACGTGAAACTGTGATCCACCCGGCCGTTCCATCCCCCTCTGTGCGAGGTGGTTCGGTTCAATCCTC
This sequence comes from Viscum album, assembly GCA_963277665.1. Taxonomy (NCBI): domain Eukaryota; kingdom Viridiplantae; phylum Streptophyta; class Magnoliopsida; order Santalales; family Viscaceae; genus Viscum; species Viscum album. Next base: position 1,794,401,715 of record OY728121.1, read on the forward strand.
CGCCCGGCGGCCTCGACCTCTTCGTGAGTCGGCTTGCCGACGTCCAGCATGACGTTAAACTGTATACCCGAACTACGTTGACTTTGATCCGTACTAACGCGCGGTACGTAGGAAGCCCCTACGGGGTCCAAGCTCTTCACTCCATCATCCATCCTGATCCTTACCCGGGCCGCCACATCCCGGTGGGGTCATGCCACTTCACTCCACTCCACGTTACTTGGGAAGCCGCCCATGCGCTGGCCCCAGCGTCGGAGGTTCCCCGCAAGGGGTTCTGTCAACTGATCCACTTTTCGTGTTGATCAGTCCGATGCCGTCCCCGCCGGACGTTAAAGTCGCGGCGTACCCCATGTTAAACATGGGAAGCTGAGGAAAACATCAGGGGACACAGTTCCCCGCACCCAGTGCGGGATGCCTCATGCCATCATGCCTTCGAGAAGCCCTATTAGGGACGGAAGACAGACGTGAAGAGCCGCAGTGTTACGACACGCCCCCAGCACCCAGAGCCACCCGGCCTTCTCACCGCAGGTTGCTGCCCCGCCCAGACTCCTTGGAGCGTCCGGGCGGAAGCAGCGTAATTAACCGGTGTCCATGAAGATATGGCGCCGGGAACGAGATTCACGAACATTCTTAAGTCTATGAGGGAGACCCGGATTAGGCGACGAGTTCCGAGGAGACGTCCAAGGAAGGAGGAGCCAACATCCGATCATCCCGGTTTCGATCAAGGAGCAGACGCCCCTGAATAAGGGACGGATGCCGCCCGCCCTTGGAAAGCGGGACTGCGGGACCACAAGTCGCGCGCCCATCCCCTCGGGTTGACGGGTGCACGCGCGAACGCGTCCTGGCGGAACAGCGTAACCCGACGCACATCCGCACCGAAACAGTATGGAAAACACAAGAAAGATTCTTTACATAACACAATGTAAAAGTCAAAGAGGGGTAATCATTACAGTAAGCATTCATTTAATAATATTAAACAATTTATAAAAAATATTTTCATGGACATGGATGAAAAATATAACCCTAGTAAATAGTTACGAATAAACAATCTCGAATAAGGGCGAGATTGGAATAGTTATCCATTACCTTATGTCTGATATGCTTCGTATGTATTCTATCCTCCTGTATAATGATTTAAATAATTTCATTGACTTATTATAGAATCATATTAATTGTTATGATATCATATATGGTTTACTTATGACTTTATATTACCCGTTCTTTTGTAAATTCGATGTAAAAGCAGCGATTTGGGTAAAATCGTTTCATTTATTGTACGCGTTTCGAGTTGTTGTTCTTGAAATTATTACTTATATTATGATTTAAATAATTAAATAATTTAAAACATGATTTATATATAATATATATTCATCACATACATATATATATGATAGATTGATAAATGGAATGAAATGCACCGTTCATGGAGACGGTAGGTCGTACGTACGGATGAACGATGTTTTTGTTTCCTTATTGAATTGAATGGAATTAAGTAGATGAAATACATATATATATATATATACATAAATCCAGTATCATTATTTTTTTTATATTTCATTATTATTCATTATATATACTTTATAATCATTCGTGAATGGTTAACGTGGAGAATGAATCTCATCGCGTCGTGGAGACGGTAGTCCGTACGTACGCACGAGCGATGATATCATTCCCATGATCGTGGCATTGTATTGAAGTTTATGTATAATATTTCATAATATATATCACATTAAAATAATCATATATAGTTATTATTTACACCATTATACCCATCCATGTAAGGTGGTGGTGGAAAACAGATTACACCACAACGTGGAGACGGTATTCTGTACGTACGCACGCGCGGGGATTTCATTTTCCGTAGGATGGATAGAAGGTGAAATACGGTATTTAATATTTATAATAACATATCAGTATATTAGTTATACTGATTTTATTAATTCATAATTAAACAAATAAATAATAATAAGTATAAGAAGAAATTAAGTTCAAAGAATGGGTAACTGACATTATCTATTCTTTGAAGTGCCTCATCTTATCCTCCTATTAGGGAACTAATTATGGTCTTTGAAGATGACCATGACCTCTAGGAGGTTTATAGGGAAGTGGATAAGGGAAATGGTAAGGGTTTTTCCGAGCATTAAGTCTCAAATTGGTGTGAGGAGGAGAGGGAGGAGTTGCCCTTCTATAAGGGAGGAGAGGGGTACTTTAGGAAAAACATAAAATATTATATTATAATAAAATCATATTCGGTTTATGAAGGCTCTAAAGTAACTTATTTAGAATATATAGTGGGGATGGGTCGAAATCCTTTCATCCAATAGGTTTTAGACAAGTTTAGGTTACTATTTTAACCTTATCATTTAGATTTAACTCTTAGTTAAATAATGCAACTTTTACCGTGTCTTTTTGTTTTCTTACACTATATTGTCTATAAACATACTATAAAAATCCAAAAGAACCCCAAGTGGTTAATTATTAATATATATAACCTTATCTAAGTCATTTTTATGAAACATAGATTTTTAGGAATATGATAACAATTAATAATGTAATATTTGTATTGAAAACTATTTTATGTCAATTTTGACACTATTTGGTAATTGATTTTTTGTGAAAATCATAACAGAATTATTAGTTCAAAAAAAGTTAATAAAATCAATACTAACATGTCATATTAACCTATCAAATTTGTGAAATTCATAAAAAGTCTCAAATTACCATTATTTGGGTCTTCATAATATCAATTATGTTAATATTTCATTAATAATGCAATTACTGCGTCATCATTGTGTCATAAATAAATTAACATATTTAATGTCTAAAAATTACAAATAAAATACCATCATGTAGGAAATATTATTCTATTTATAATTAATATTTATAGTCAAATTTATCTTATTTATAACCCTATATTAAAAATGTTTTAGTTATTGAACTTTTATTTTAACTATTTTAACTCTTCTTTAAATAAAATAATATTAAATGTCCTAATCCAATCCAAGTGGAACTCAATGGTAATATTTTATTTCTAATGTTTTTTTGTCGAATTAAACTTATAAAATAGAATTAGGACATGTGTTAGGGTAATAATAATACCATTTTTACCATTAATTACCATATTTACTTTTAACCGCCGTAAACAAAAATAAAAAGTTATTATTTCCCAAAAATTATATTTATCTTATTGAACCCCATTTTGCTCATTGATATTAACCGTATTCTTGGATTTTCGAAATTCCACTCACAGAAGTGGTAAAATTATGTTTTATTAAATTTTCAAATTATCCTAGGAGGTGGGTAAAAGACGGTGAACAGTTCAATAAAATTTTTATATATCAAAAATTATTATAAAATGACTCCAATGAATTAAATTGAAATCATATAGGTATTATGTATCAATTTTTAAAAAAAATATAAATAAAATAAATATTTATTTAAATAAAAAAGTTGGTTTTTAAATAGTAACCGAGTTTTCACACTATTCATCAAAAATTGAATGTTTTCAGAAAAATTCAAAAAATTCACCCTAGGCTAATATCGATATTCCGAATCTAAAAATGAATTCCATTTTGAAAGATAAAATTTATAAAATTTCAAAAAGTGGGTATTACTATTCATAAAGGCTAGTTTATATAATATTTTAATAACATATCGTTTTTAGTGAAACTCGGTATTGTGTACAACACACAATACCATGGATGGTTACGATTGCGTGTAATGTAAGCCAAGTCAGGGTTGTGTATAGTGAAAGACTCATTTGTTGTTGCGTATAACAAAATCTAACCATATTTCATTTATAAATTGAATATATATATATATATACACTCAATGTTGTGTAGAATAAATATTATGTAACGAACATGAAATTGTGTGTAACACAATCCAAGAATACTGTTGCGTATACTACAAGCTAATACAGTCTTGCGTATAGCACCATATAATCATAGGGTTTCGTACAACAGATGATATGAAAAAATTTAAAAAGATTAAATCTCATAAAATCTCAGGGTGTTACAATTTTACCCTCTTAACACTTCCAATTAACTTTATTCTATACTCCGGGAATAAAATAAAACACATAATATGATCGAATACATCAAATTGTGGGTGTTACATTCTCCACACCATTAAGATTTTTATCTTTGGGAAGCTGAAGCAAATCAGTCCATTTCTCTAATATAACCCTTTCCCTTTCCCATGTTTCCTCTTGAATCTTACCATTCATCCATATCACTCAAACTAAAGAAAAATATCACCTTAAATGGGTATTTTCTAGCCAAAACATAACCTGTAATAGTTCATTGATTGAAGTCACATCTTTCCAAATATTAACATGTACCCATCTGATCACATGTTGACGTTTTGAGTGATAATTCTTCAGTTGAGTAATCTAGAAGACATTATGAATATAACAATAATTCTGAAGTAATTCTAAATTGTATGAAATAGTACCAATCAATTCTACAACCATGAAATGTCCTAGATACAGTGTCTCTAACATCCCTTGTTTCCATAAAAATTGATGACTAATTCTTTGAGAAACATTTATGAAAACATGGACACTAACAGCAAAATATAAAGGTCCATAATGATTATCTGCATATGATTTATGTTTTCTTTGTGTCGTTGCCATAAATTTTTGAATTATCTATATTTTCTCCATAGTCTAATATAAAAGTCTCATTCCAATCATGGATGACTCTACTTTTTCCGACCATCATAGTGGAGAATGATGAGAATTGCCATACAATCCATCAAATGGTGGCATAAAAAATTTTTACTGATAATTTGTTCTAAAAAATAATTAAACCAATGGAATATGGTACTCCCATGAACCACCAAATCCACAACACATGCTCTAAGCATATTTTATAATGTCTAAATAGTATATTCGATCTGTTCATCCCACTTCGGATAATATGTGGTGCTCAAAGTCAAATGAATTCTAAGAGCGTGTGGTAATGATTTCCAAAATTGAGATGTATAGAGAGGGTCCCTATAAGATAAAATTTAATATTGAACTATAAGTAACCATACCACTTCATGGATATATAATTTTTCCATGTTCCCTACCATGTTGTATTATATAACAGGGATAATGTGTTCGGAAATAGTAATTTATTCCACTACAACCCATATAACATCTTGTTTACTTAAGGTTATCCATATGCTTGTGAAACAAATCCATCACAGTCTACTCCCACATCTATATAGTTATAGGAATTGACTGTACCATACTAGTAGGTAGTTTATGTTGTTCCTTTAGATGTTGGATGATTAATAATTTCATCACATACATTGTGGTATCACATTTAGTTTCTACCCCCTAGAAATGTGCTTTCATTGCATTGTACATTTTATGAACACCAGGATTAATAACCAATTTTTAATGGTGATAGGATTAATGAAACTATTACTTGAATGGAAGAGGAACTATGATATTTTTCTAAAAATGTATCAAATATTTCTCATCAATTTTCTAATTATCCTGAGTCTCCCCTCTATTTAGGCTTATGATAATGGTGATGCAGTCACAATCAAATGATTTAGATTCTTTAATAAAATTTTCCATGTATAGAGAAAGACTTAATAGAATGAAAAATACATATTGACCTTTTACATCACAATCAAATTGATTATCAACAATCATATTCATCATCTTCCATTATTAATTAGCTTCTTGGACCACTTCATTATAATAATTCTAACTCAACACATTTTCCAAAAAATTCCATTTACCAGGTGTGTATATAAAGTCGAAATCGATCGTATGGAGGTACTCCATCCATATTCGTTACCTCAAGTTCAATTCTATCTCAAAAAATATGTATTTAAATCTCTTATGATTAGTTAAATCTTGATCATTTCCCTAAATAGATAATGCCTAAATGTTTTTATGGAACATAAAATTGCAGATAATTCTAATTCATGCATAGGATAATTCTTACCATGAACTTGCAACTACCTCAGACCGTAGTCCACACCATAGTCTTTATTCAGGATAATACAACCAAAACTAAATCATGATTCATCAAAATACTCCACAATTATATTACCTAGATCTTGAAATATTTTGATGTGTGTCGAGGTGAGATTAGTCAGAACATCCAAAAATAATATCTAACATTCATCATTATATAAAAATGGAACACCTTTTATTGTAAGAAAGTCTTGGGATAATGACCACCAGAAAAACCACAAACAAAGTAGAAATAGTAACCTACTAATCCTATGAAACTGTGTACCTCGAAAAAATTATTTAGTGTCAATGAAGAGACTACTACTTCTATATTTCCATGATCAATATATATTCATACTTTATAAACGGCATACCTAAGGAACAAAAATTCTTATATCTAGAAGTTTCACATAGAAAACATAGCATGCAGATGATGTTCTGGTATCGTACATGGTAAAATTTACAAAGGCTCTTCATAGTCATTCTGAAATCAATAATAAACCAAAATATCACCAATAAACACAATAATGAAATAATAGATGTAATTATGAATGATATGGTTTATTAAATCCATTAAAAATTTCAGTGTGTTCATTGGAGCTAAAGGTATGATGATATATTCATAATTTCTATAACTACTTTCAAACGTCATTTTTAGAATATATTTTATTATCAATCCGAGTTTATGATATCCAATGTTTATATAAATTTTATGTAAACATTTATCTCCCTTCAATTTGTCAAATATTTCATCAATATTATGAAGATAATTCCTATTTTTTATCATAACATGATTCAATTTAGGATAATAAACACATAACTAGAGAGTATTATATGTTTTATTTATAAAAACCTAGAGAAACTTAAGAAAATTTTAATGGTTGGATAAATCCCTTAATTTATAACTCTGGAAGCTAATCATTTTGCTCTTGAAAGTATTCCAGAGCCATTTTGTATGATCGTAATGTAAATGGTCTTCTTCCCAGGAGAAGATCAATAATATGTTTGATTTTCCACTCTGGTGGTAACCCAAATAAATTTAGTAGAAAATCATTTAGGTATCAATCCATTATAATAGGAAAAATACCTTTCACTATTTCATCAATAAATATTAAGTTTATTGTCGCTAACTGGATGTAGATTGCCCTATCTACTGTCACAAGAGTTCGTTATCTTCCTTAATTTATATACCAATATCCCTTGAATTCATTCAGATATATACCCACAGATGTAAACATCTCATGATGACCATTGTAGTCTCTATGGGATTTAAACCCTTCATGTGAGTCTGTACCGATGATCTAATGAAATAAGTAAATCCATAAGACTGTAAACTCTTAGAGAAATTGAACTAAGTCAATGGTAATGGAACAATATGCGTATTTATATCCTCTAAAATTCTACTTTATAAGGGGTTTATTGATATTCATGACATGGGGAATTATTTACGTGTAAATTACTAATTTTTTAACCACATAAAAATTGTGGAAATAATATGATGTGATTGTATCAAACACAACATGAATAAGAGTAGATTTTAGAATAATGGTACATCACACCATAGAGGTACATGTTTTCTCACTCCAAATAGATTGCTCTAAACCATAATTTTTTCACTTATATTTCATGGGATATCACTTTCTTCCCTACCATGGTGTCAACTGAACAACAAATTTTTTCCGGGTAATTTCCGAGTTTATTGTTTTCTATATAGGTATACTAGTATGATGTTACCATTATATATGAGTAAACAAAGGCTATGGTTGTGTTGAGCCTATTCCACCCACTGATCATATAATTTTTGGACAATACCTCTTGATATGGAATTTTATTCCAAATATATAAAAATTTCATAGTGGTTCCGTATATTTTTTCCCTTGTGTGTTAACGACCCACACTAAAAATATCCTAGTTTAATATCATATCTTGGATGGATGTCAACTGATTCAGTAGTTTGAGCCTAGGGTGTGCTAACCACATGAAAATAAACATCACTTTTTCTATTATTCCAAACACTATACCTAAAACTTGTCCCCATGGGAACAAACAGAGTACCTCCCACCACTTCTGGAATTTGAGGTTTTTTCAATTGGCTATTTACGACGGTATGTTGTTTCTAGTAAATCTCAGATTATATACATTATATATATAAAAACTTGTTGTGATAGTCAAGTTTCACAAATTATTTTTGACACGCCCATCGTCCTGTCACAAATAGTTCTACATTTACATATGTTATATATACCTAAACCTTTTGCGATAGGTCCGTCACAAAAAAAGTATTTGCGAAGTTTCCTTTTACCATTGAAAATACCTTTTTAATAAATAGATATAAAATCTATTTGTGATGGGGTACCGTTACAAAAGTTCCGATCACAAATACTGAATAAAATAAATCAAAATATATTTTATTAAATTATTATTAATGAAAATACAATATTAATATTATTAATATAATCAAAAAAAATATATTAAAATTCTCAATATTCATAAAAAAATATATAAAAAATAAAATATTATTATTATTATTATTAAAATAATAAAACATTAAAAAAGTCTAATACTAATAAGAAATATAAAAATATAAAAATATTAAAAATAAGTAATAAATAATATATTAAAAAAATTAAATTTTGCAATATTCGCACCAATATAAAAGACAAAACCTATAAATAGTTCATATTACAACAAATTTTTAATTAAAATGTTTTTAACATAACAAAATAATCATTCGTAGTAGTCTTCCTGGGATGGTGGATGATTTGAAGGAGATGGTGGAGGAAACTCCACCCCTAAACTATGAGTCAGACGGTGTAAGTACTCCATCTGCTCGTATTACTACTATTTCCATCGATGTATCTCCTCATCGTGATACTAATGCTACTACTACTATTGACGCATATTCTCCTCGTATTGCTGGTGCAACTTCTACTGCTGACACATCTCTTCCTACTACTTCTACAAACTCTCTATAATATCATTCGAAGCTCAGAACTGCTCTAGGTACTGTGATCCAAAAGATGGTGGCTCTCCATAATGTCCTCTCAAGTTGGATGCTGACATCACAACAGTACTGTAATAAGTCCTAGGAGTCAAATGAGAGTTGATACAACCTACTCACCCATTCTTGAAAGTATACTGGATCTTCTGCTTCCATGCCGCCTCATTGAAATGGTGGGCACTGGTCTAATCAATCATCTCGGCCAGACTCTCGTCCTATGTATGAGTGGTCACGGCTTCATATGACTCCTTCATTTCCAATATGAAATTAAAATAGTAAAAATATTATATTTAGTTAATTTTTAAATGGTAAATTAAATAATATTAACCACAATCTGATGTTGACGATCACCTCTAATCAGTCTAGTGGCTGGATCACTGTACATCCTTTGTTTAACATTGTACTTCATAATATCGGGCATCTTGACTACCTATATGAATATAAATTAAACGTTTTAAATTTAATTTTATTTTATGTATTTAAAAATTTTACTTACCATATGTTATCTATGCATAGTGAATGTGCGGCTACAGGCTCGATGTGTCACCTCCTGTCTCCCCCGGTTCTATTGGCCCAATCAAGATCTCCTCTCAAATACACCACTCAAACAGTGTGAATGTAATCCATCCCAAATGTGATATTACATGTACTCTGGTCAGTCGGCTCTACACGACTCATCAAATATTGTCACACCTTCTTTCCTAATAGTCGTCCTTCTCAAATTGTGAAAAAACTGATGGAAACATTCACACATAGACTCATCCAATGTCGTGTGGATAGTGTCATGCATACTGTCATCAATGTGATACCATAAAACCTAAAAATAATTTATAATATCAAGTTACTAATGAAAAAAATTTCAAAATAAATATTATTAATTTACGTAGAAGCCAATGAATGAACTTGTCGAGCTGCACATCAACGGGAATATGTTCCCATGTGATCCATGGCTGAGAAAAATAATTGTGCTAGATAGCGCTCTCCTATCCAACAGCTACATGCATAAAACTGTGAAAAAAGAATAAATAATCAAAAAAAATTATAGAAAAAAATAATGAAAGATAAAAAAATACAATGGTTACCATACCTCCGCATGCGTGGACCAAATCAAAGACATGGATGTTTCTTGGAGATAGGGTCTGGAATCATCAGTCATGCAAGACCATGTCCCCTTTGTGTACCCCCTAAACCGTCAATAGGATTAGGGTCTGATGATCCCAAATCCACCTCATCCAAAGGTTTCTTATCCTCTTGCAACTCATTATGTAGATCAGGGTCTATCTGAAACACAAATTGATTTATCTTAGTAGATAGTTGAAAATAACTATTACAAATAGATATATATTTGTTATGATTATAACCAGTATTTAGTTGTGTTAATTTAACCTTCATCATCATCATTATATATGAAGATTTCAATGTCTTCATATTCATCCTTAGCATCATCAATATCCATATGAGTATCAGTTTCATCATATCTTGTCATTTAAAATTCATTTTTAACATCATTGACATCATCATCATGATTGACACTTAATTTTGGGGTGTAATCATCGATATTCATTTCTCTTTACAAAAAATATGTTTTTTGAGTAGTCTTTTGAAATCTTTCAAATCCTTGAACATCATCGGAACCACATTTAGTTTGAGTAAACTAATTTTTCTGATATTTCATTTTTATTATGCTCCACTAATCACTCAGGTCTCTTGAAGAAGCACGGTACATTACATAATATGTTTTATGTTCCTATTGAGCCAATAAAAATGCTTCATTTTCATCAATAAGACATTTATATTTAATATTGACGATTCCATGAATTATATGAACACCCAAGCCTCTCTCAGTATCCATCAGCCGACATTTGAACATCATTATGTAATTTTTCCCTAGATAACACAAATCAATAATTTCATCCTACATGCCATAAAAGTAAACATCAGTTTCTATATTATGTGATCCTATCAATAAAACTCCATTGTTTATTATTCTTTTATTCCCCATATGCATGTGTTTGAAATCGAAATCCATTCACCACATATGAATCATAATATTTAACCATTTTTTTAGTGGTTTACTCAATACACACTAACACTTATGAGTTTTATCAGCATGTTGAGACACCTGAAAATTTTTATATCAATTATCAATATAATATATAATAAACTGAATTTAAATGTTAAACCACAAATAATTTATGTTACGGGTTTTTGAAATCATTGAGATTTTTTTTAGCATTCTTCAAGAGAAGCAGCTATAATTTGTGGAAGCTGTTTATTGATATGATTATCATATAACCTACAACGAAAAAAAGTTTACTTACTGTAACATAATTTATAGAATAAGTTATATAATAACTCACAGTAAAAAGTATTTCATTTCTTTACAGTTGATCAGAACATATGCATGAGCTCTATTATGTTCCTCATCTGAAATCCATCATTCGTGAACTCCAACGAAGCCAAGCTCTGGCTAAATAAAAAATGATAATTTATTTTCCATTTCATCATCAACATTTCCCTCATTATATCCCATGTGGTTGTGTTTAGAGGTATATTCAGATTATATATAATTATAACAGAAAAACGAAATTTCATCTTACAAATATGCATCAGTAATTGATCCTTCAATTGATGCTTTGTTACGTCGTTTTTTCTTCAATTTCAACATTCATCTCTCAAATGGGTACATAAATCAAAACTGTACCAGAACATCACATTATGCTTCATGTGGAAAATTTAATATCGGATGTTCCATTGAGTCAAAGAAAGCTAGTGGTTAGATTTTTTCTAGTCTACATATAGGTACAACAACATATTCTTCTAGTTTTCTTAGTGCATCGTAGTTTTTTTTTCACCACCCAAGTACCTCAAAAATATGATATATCTATTATCGAATCCCAAATAATAGAATTCAACAATCCAATGAATTAAATATGCATAATTATTTCTATTATAACATGAAAATAACGTCTTTTTAATCTGGTAATATAACCATTATTAACCCACCTACCCAAATTGGAAGCATATCCATATAGAAGTATCAAATCTACAATCCATTGAACAAATAATAGGAGGCTCACTTGGGATTGTGTATAAACTACTTTTGTATTCATCAACCTCTGGGAATTGACATTTTGAAGCAGTTCAAGATCTGGTCACCTACAAATATCGAAATGATCTAATCATTCTTTTATATTATCTTTGGTCTTACCTAGTGTATCAATATCTACATAAAATAAATTATCAATACAGTTTTTCACAATATGAATGACATCTAACATGTGGCATACTAACTTATTAGGCCAATATGAAAAATCTCAAAAAATACCTTGTTTGATCCAATGGTGTTATTTCCCAAATCCTTGAATTTTCTATTGGTTTACTGTTGGCCCAAATGTGATGGGATGTAATCAAAATAAAACTGATTTTAACTCTATAACTAATATCATTTTTGTTGGTTCTTCCCTATCAATTGTTCCTTTTTTGAAATTAGATGTGTTCCTCTGAAAAGGATGGTTGTTTGGAAGATATATGTGATGACAATCAAAATTGAAAAGTTTTTTTCCAATTATGAGAATAAATTACTTGTTGTCTTTCATTAAATTAGCACATGATTTCAGACCACTTGTAATCAATCCAGATAACATGCCATATTCCGGTAAATAACTAATTTTCCACATCAATGCAGCTTTTATTATGAAATTTTGCTTCGCAGCAGCATCATATGTACTAACACCATTACTCCACAATGTATTTAACTCCTCAATCAGTGGATTTAAATAAACATCAATATTTTTCAGATTTCCTGGGATTAATAATGTCAAAATGATATAGGGATCCTTCATCAACATCCATGGAGGTAAATTGTATAGAGTTAAAAAGAATGGACAACATGAATACTGACTACCATAAGAACAGAATGGACAGAAACCATTAGTAGAATGACCCAATTTCACGTTTTGGGCTTCTAAAGAAAAAGACATATGCATTCGGTGAAAATTTTTCCATGAATCACCATCATATGGATGATTCTTGCTTTTACTAGTTTAAATCATGGTTTTTTCATGAATTCATTGACATTGTGTTCTGAGACATTAATAAATGTTGTAACCTGGGTGTAAAGGGAAATATCTCAACTATTTTATAGGAATCAATGCAGATGTCCCCAGTTGAGTTTCTTTATACCTCAATTTGTCCACATGTGGGAAAACTATCCAACGTCTCATTTTCACTAGAATATAAGATGAAATATTTTGAATATGCATGAATATTCTGATAACTAAGGCCCAGATTAAAAACCAGCCTCTCTCTCTAATTTTAATTTTCAACCAACACATTTCCTTCAGGTAACAGTTTCTTAACCAAAAAAAATATTATATCTAAACAGTTGTTCGACATTGCATTATCTGATTTAATAGCCATAAACTTTGCAACTGCATTTAAATTTCATATCCTGATACTAAGATATAATGCATCCTCAGTAGACCTCAAAAACTCATAAAATTCATATGGTTCCATCTCCGGAGTTCAATCATGTATGAACCCGGATTTTGAACCTATAAGACTTTGCTTATTTCTCGATGTTATTCCAAAGTAGGACGTTCAGACGGCATGTGATTCTGAGCCCCAGTGTGGCCAGAATTAAATTTGATGTTCGTTCAGATAGGATTCACTAAATAAACATAATAAATCCTAAATGGTAGCTCTTACGGGAAAACTGTGGGCACCATTGAATGCAAATCATGTCATTTATCCTAGGAGAGGTGAAATTTTCATGGGCGCAGGCCAACTGTGAAAAATTCCCCTAGGGGAATTTTTGTAATTTAGTGGCCTCATTCATTGAATTTATAACTTTTGAACTAAGTCTTGGATTAAAATTCTGAAACTACCATTGCGCTCAAGGCATGGCATTTACCCAAGGGGAGGCTTAATCTCAACCCCACTGAGGGTTCGGGAACGGGCCTATCGTTAGAGGATTAAAATGAATTAATTAAAAAATTCACATAATTCTCTACTTCTTTCTAAAGCAAGGTCACCACTCCCATTTTCTCATTCCTCTGGAAAAATGAATCTCCTCTCAACACCAATATCTACATCTCCTCCCCCTCCAAGGTTGAGGCTCTGGCAGATCGTTGCGAAGCAACGAGCTAATCCCCTGAGGTAGGATCTTCTCATTTACATTTCAATTACTCGCATCATCTTCGATCTAAATTATTGATGGAGAAAAGATGTTAAAATTTAATGTGAAGACCATATTTGGGTAGTTTATATCCTGATATTTCTACTGCACTTTTCAGATTTGAAATCCTAGTTCTGAGGCGACCACATTCATTCAGTGAAGTTTTGGGAGATTTTGGGTGTTTTTTCAGCAATTCGGTGAGGCTCAGCGGCGGCGCAGCAAGGCCCAGCAGTGGTGTGTTAGGGGTCCAGGCGACGGCGCTGTCGTATAGGCTATCTTCAGAGGTTGGATGCAGGGTGGCTGGGCGAGGCGGCGTCGGCACAATCGGTGAGCGGGAGCTGGACTGGGCAGCAGGGGGCGCCGACCGAGGGGGTCGCTAGCGAGGCGTCGAGACCCGGGCTGACTGGCATTTTCCAGTCAGTGCACATGCGGGAGACTGGGGTATTCGGACCCCGGCTATCGATAAAGGGACTCACAATATGCGGGTCCTGTGGAGATAAATCCGGAGTGGCTTAAGCCGGTCTGGGCGAGGCTGGGCCAGCCCATGCGCTGAACAGGGGGCCGGTCCAGGCGCATGGTGGGCCGGCCGAACCGGGCCAGCCCACCAATTTTTTTCGTCCATTAAAACATAAAAACGCCTACAAAATGAAATCTAGTCATCGGATTTGCATACCGTCTATGGAAATGCATTCCTGGAATAAAGACAAACATTTTGAGATGGTTTCAAGGGTTTTCATTCCCGAGACGGGTTCTTGGTGGTAGGATACCAATTAAGTGGATTTGCGTTTTTCCAAGGGTTGTTGTTTTAGATGGAGCTGACATGTCTTATAAGGCCCCAGCCTTAAACCTTACTTAATCTTGAGTTATTACAAGATTACACATTGAGGATCTTTTCGGGTTTAGAGTTTTAGAGAATTAGATCATAAAACTTGCATTACATTCCACATATAAACAAAGTGGTTACATAAAGATAGTATTATTCTTTCCCATCAATGGAAACATATTTAAAATAAAACATGGATTCTTTCTTGACACTTCCTTGACACTATCATCATATCATGTACCTTTCCCTTGACCTTTGAAAAATATTTCAAAAAACAAGGTTTGAGCGTAAAAAGCTTAGTAAGGGATATAAAAATATGGAAAGGAAACATGGGTACATATATACATAGGAATGAAATCATACTTTACCCATAAAACATAATCACTTTAACATACCTCATCAAATCATGAATAAATCATAGAAATCATAAGACATAAAGTTAACTTGAGACATTCATAACATTCTTACGTAGGGAGTAACCCTCTTGGTTACGTTTGGAATACCCATCACAGTATATTCCCTAAATCTCTTCGATGAAACCTTAACGTTTCACTCCTTCACGTTACCCAATGCATTGGAGAGCTATATCGGGCTCACCCGCCCTTAGTCTACCACGGAACCACCCGTCTTCATAATAATGCCCAAGAACCTCAACATAATCTTATCACATAAAACATGCATAAAGGAAACATAACATTTCCACCTTTCAATCACAAGATATCAATACAACAAATTGATATAAAAATATTATGAAAACCATTTTCTATACCAAATTAAAAGAAATGTAAAACATGGTATTTATTTTTCTTTTAAAAAAATCTATGGCTTGTAGAGAAGCTGAAACACAAATAATGGTCACGGCGGCGGAGAAGTCGTTGTCGCCGCATACGTACGACAAAAACATTCCCTTTTATCATTTAGTAAACGCTTCGTATAAAAAAATATTAATTTTGAATAAACGTAAAAGTCAAAGGGTTTTATACAACATATAAAAGAAGGTTGTGTATAAAACAAAATATGCCTCAATGAAAGGAGATTGAGACGTAGTCCCATACCTCGGGTCCGACTTGACTCGTTCATTCTTTAATCTCCTGAATAATAAAAATGAGTTAATTTATACTTGTTTAAGAACCTTTTTCAAGTTCATTATTCCTTTTATATCACTTATTTCCATGTCATGAACACTATGTAATTATTTAAGTTAATAACGGTTGTCTTAACGATCATTGGTACTTGAGTAAAAATATGCTCTTTATAATTACAATTTGTTCATGTATCTATTATATCCAGAGTTATAATCATGATGTATATATCATATATATCATATATATCCAGTATATACTTGCATTTATAATATTACATAATCATTTAGAGGTATGAAATGAAATGCACCGTTCATGGAGACGATAAGCCATAGGTACACATGAACGCTACTTTCATTTCTATTTTGTATTTTATATAATGGAATAATAATTATATAAAGGTATATTATAATTCCAGTATAATATCATATATAATATCATAGTTCCATCCTTTATACGTCCCACATATGGTATTTAGCGAATCAAATCACTTTTAGGGGGCGGTAGTCTGCACTTCCTTAAATGAAGATATTGCGTTTACCCATAATGGAAACTATAAAGGTATGCCCAAAATGAAAAATAAATAAGATTAAGGAAAACATAAACATATTATATATCATATATATATATATATATAGTTTCATATTAATGTCCACCTTTGAAGGTGTTAAAATAATTTTGAACAATCATCGTTTCAAGAGGCATAAATTCACCATCCACGGAAACAGTATGTTCTTTAACCATTAAATGTAGTTGTGTGTAAGTGTAGCTCTAATAATTCTTATAAAAACATCCTAGTATATTTAAGACACTTTAGTTGTTACAAAAGAAATGAATAAAAAGAGTTTAGGGGGTTGGAGAAGCAAAATAAAACAAAAGGACTCAAGAGAAAACATTACCTTAAAATTGGGTAACTCCCTTTGGATTGAGCTCAAAGGATTAAATGGGAAGACTTATTCCAAAAGTGAGGCTTCAAGGAGTAAGAGAGGGAAGTGGAAAGAAAAAATGGGCAGTGTTTGGCCGAGACAAAGGCTTTTGGAGTGTGGGTAAGGAGGTAGAGGTGGGGGCCTTTTATAAGAGGAGAGGAGGGGCACTCTTGTAAAGTTACAAAATGTTAAATTATTTTCAAAAGAGTATCGTATTTTAAAGGTCCCACATTGATGTATTTCGAGGATAAGGTGATGAGGGTTTTAAATCCACTCATCCAACAGGTTTTGGACATGTTTAGGTCTTAGATTTTACATTATCTTTCCATTTTATTTAAATCGTTAAATAATGAGGTCATCGCTACATCATCATGATGTCATAAATAATTTAATTTATATAATGT
This sequence comes from Viscum album, assembly GCA_963277665.1. NCBI lineage: Eukaryota > Viridiplantae > Streptophyta > Magnoliopsida > Santalales > Viscaceae > Viscum > Viscum album. The sequence continues at coordinate 1,794,419,089 of OY728121.1, forward strand.
CTAAAAATTATATAAAAATTACTATGATGTAGGAAATCGTTTTAGATTTCCAATTAATATTTATAGTCAAAAGTATGACTTGTATAACCCCATGTAAAAATTGTTTTAATAAAACATTTCATGTTTGTATCATTTTTACTTTAACATTAAATAAAATGTTTTTTATGTCATTTCCCAACCAATGTGGCTCCATGGGGTCCCCAAGTTGACCCATGGATTTTCTTGGTCATCCATGACACAACCAATGAGGGTAGGACATGTGTCAAGCTCATCTCCTATTATTAAAACATTATTTTTTACCTTAAACTACACTAATTACCTCTAATCGCGATTAAAAACATAAAAGTTACTATTCACCAAAAAATTATTTTAATCTCATTGAACCACATTTTACTTCTTAATGGCAACCATGTATGTCGGATTTTTGAAAATCAAATCACAGAAGTGAAAAAGTTTCATTTAAACAAAAAATCAGTTTCTTTAACCACCACTTAGTGGTTTCACTATTCATCAAAAATTTAAGTTTTTCAGAAAATTACCAAAAATTCACCCTAAGATATATTTGATATTCCAAATTCAAAATGATTTCTATTTAACAGAATTCAAATCATATAAGTTACATTAATTAATTTAATAATTAATTCCCGTTGTCATGACAAATACTGTGTTTTTATGAAACAATAAGTATCAAAAGATTGACACTAGTTTAAGTCAAATTTCAAAGTGAAATTGATTCCAATGACCACCATTGAATAAAATGGTAAAAATATATTCTAATTTCACTTCGAAACCAATTGAAAAGATAATCTAATCATATAAATAAATTAGATTAAAAAGCAGTTTTGATGTAAAATACAGTATTTTTCACTATTCATTAAAAAATGAACTTTATCGGAAAAATACAAAAAATTCACACAAAGTAAATTTTGATGTCCCAATCATAAATAATAAGTTTACTTTGAAAAAAATAGCTTATAAAATTGTCAAAAGATATATTTAAAAAGGGTTTGCCATCAAAAGGCAGTAAAACAATCTTTTAAGAATATTATTGTATTAAATGCATAAGATTGTATTTATTTTCATTTTAAGCCTCTAAAACACTATCTTAATCATTAATAGACATAGATGAAAATATCTATTATTCATTACTTACTTGGGATGTTACATCCTTCCCCCTTTAGAAAATTGCGTCCCCACAATTTATTTACTTATTGAATAAATGGGGGTACTTATCCCTCATTGCAGTTTCAGATTCCCATGTTCCCTCTTCCATCATATGGTTTTTCCACAAAACCATTACCTGATTAATCACCTTATTCCATAACACTTGCTCCCTGTGGTCAAGAATCTGGACCGGTTGTTCCTCATAAGATAGGTTCTCTTCCAGCTGAACTACCTCTAGACTCAAAACATGAGATGGATCTGGCATATACTTTCTCAACATCGAAACGTGAAAAACATTGTGTACCTTAGATAAACTCGGAGGTAAAGTCACCCGGTATGCAAATGATCCAACTCCCTCCAGAATTTCATATGGTCCAATGAACCTTGGACTTAGTTTTCCTTTCTTACCAAATCACATCACACTTTTCCATGGAGAGACTTTGAGAAAAACATGATCACCTACCTCAAAAGATAGATCCTTCCTCCTGTTGTCCGCATAACTCTTCTGCCTACTCTGAGCTGCTCCCATGTGTTTCTGTATCAGCTGAACTTTTTCTGCCAACTCTTCTACCAATTCTGGTCCCATCAACTTCCTTTCACCCACTTCATCCCAGAAAGCTAGAGTTCGACACCGCTTCCCATATAATGCCTGAAATGGTTCCATCTGTATACTAGAATGAAAACTGTTATTATATGAATATTCAACCAAAGAAATATGTTGGTCCCAACTTCCCTGATAATCAATCAAACAATCTCGTAGCATATCCTCCAAGGTCTGAATTGTTCGTTCCTACTTCCCTTCTGATTGAGGATGAAAAGCTGTACTAAAATTTAATTCAGTACCCCATGACTTCTGAAGGCCTTTCCAAAAGTTAGAAGTGATCCTGGGATCACGGTCAGATACAACGGAGAGAGGAACTCCATGTAACCTGACTATCTCTTTAAGATACAAATGGGAAAGTTGATATAGGGAAAAAGTTTCTTGTATAGCAAGGAAATGAGCAGATTTAGTCAAGTGATCAACAATAACCCAGATTGCATTATTACCTCGAGATATCTTCGGTAATCCCACAACAATGTCCATGGATATATTCTCCCATTTCCACTATGGCACTGGTAATGGCTGAATCATCCCTTTGGGTAACTATCGCTCTGCTTTAACCTGTTGACATGTCAAACACTTCACAGTAAAATCAGCAATATCTCTTTTTATTCCACCCCACAAGTAATACTCCCGCAGATCTCTGTACATCTTAGTACTGCCAGGATGAACTGAAAACAGAGAACTACGAGCTTCACATAACAACTCTCTCTTAAACTGTGAATCACAAGGCACACACAATCTATTCCCAAATCTCAAAACACAATCATTATCAATGTTAAATTCAGGCAACTTACCTTTCTGAACCAGCTCTACCTTTTTCTGCAACTCACTGTCCTTCTTCTGTGCTTGCTTGATTCTATCTGATAGAGATGATCTCACTGATACCTGAAACAAAACAGAAGAACATCCGGCACCAACAACTTCTATGACAAAGTTCATTAAATATTTAACCAAATGATCACGTTCCAAACGAAACATTGCTAATGAAGCATTACTTTTTCGACTCAAAGCATCAGCCACTTTATTTGATTTTCCCGGATGGTAATGAATTGTACAATCATAATCCTTGATTAATTCCAGCCATCCCCTCTGTCTCATGTTTAACTCTTTCTGAGTGAATATATACTTCAAACTTTTGTGATCAGTATATATTTCACACTTTACTCCATACAAATGATGCCTCCAAATTTTTAAAGCGAAAACAACAGAAGCTAATTCCAAATCATGTGTACTGTAATTTAACTCATGAGTTTTCAACTGTCGTGAATCATAAGCAATTACCTGATCATTCTGCATTAGAATGCAACCAAGTCCTTTCAATTAAGCATCACTATATATAACAAACTCACCATTCCTGGAAGGTAGTGCCTAAATTGGAGCATTCACCAATCTTCTTTTCAACTCCTGAAAACAATCATCACATTATTTTGTCCAGACAAAATTAACACCCTTCCGAGTTAGCTTAGTCATTGGACTAGATAACCGTGAAAAATTTCTAACAAACCTTCGGTAATAGCCTGCCAAACCAAGGAAACTACGAATCTATGTTACATTTGTGGGTATTGGCCATTATTCAACAACCTTTGTTTTTGCAGGATCAACAGTTATCCCATCTTTAGAAACAATGTGACCAAGGAAAGAAATTTTTTTTAACCAAAACTCACACTTGCTGAATTTTCCATACAATTTCTTTTCTTTTAAGGTTTGCAAAATACCCCTTAAATGTATTTCATTCTCCTTGTAAAGACCTGCAAATTTCAAGGCAATTTTTTTCTAAATTTTCTTTGGAATTTTACAAGAACGCAGTTTCAGACGGCACCTGATTCCGAGGCCCGGTGTGACCAAATCATTTTCCAAAGTTTGGCTCGGGTACGTTCAGTGAACGGATGAGCGGGTTTTTATAACATTTGAACTGGTGCCTAGAATCGAATTATGAGGGCACCGATGGAATCACAGTGCCGGTAATTGCTTAGAAATGCCTCTTCCGGAGTTGCATTTTTTCGGGTGTGATTTTTAATTTTTGGGCTTAAAGTTAAGAAATAAATTATCGGGTATGACAAACATTATTTTATTTCACTTGGAAGCCACTTGAAGCCACTTAATGCTGCTTAAGCTGAGTTGATGCGGATAGGGTGCTATCCAAAAATATCCAACCCTCTTGGTAGAATATTTGTGAGGTGGGGCCCGAACGAGCCCCACCGTTTGTTTTCTGCTAAGTAATGCACCCGCAAAAACCCGTCATTATGAAAGTCAACTGACGCGTTTTCTTAATTTCTTAACGCACCAATTAATTGGGTGGTTTTATTCATTGAATTAATTGGGCAGTTTATTTCATTGAATTAATTCTATGAAATAATGGGTCGTTACTTATCTCTTTTTCGTTTGTTGGCATGTTAATAAAATAAGACCAATGATTTTTCTCCTTAAGTGTTGTTCGTTGAGAGGAATTGTCAGAAAACTCATGTTCTTCATCGTACTTCACGAAGAACGCGAAGAATACCGAGCCCTCAGAGATCGACGACGCGACGCCATGTACCGCGACGCCGACGATTCTTCTTCCCCGATGTTATTCCGTGACAATCCAACACCGCGACAACCTTTGATCGACAAAGACAAGGTAGGGGGTTGCACTTCTTTTAAATATCTTTGTGAGTTATAACAACATCATGGATTTAATTAATATAATTAAATCTGTTGTTTCTTGGTCCTCGGAGTTCGTCGACGCAACGTCAGATACCGCGACGACGCGACAATCCCCTCCTTCCACGACTATTAATTCCGCGATGACTAATTCCGCGAAGAACGTTTGTGCGACAACTTGACGAGGTAGGGGTTTTTATTTGAGAACAATCTTTGTTTTCCCGTGATTGTTTCTTTTAAAACAAGGAACCCGGATCATGTTCAATTTTAATTCTATTAAAATAGTGCCTTGCTTCTATTCGGTGGTGAATATTTCTCCCGACTGTTATTATCTAACGCGGAGGGTGCGGGCCAAACAAACACGGCCCGAAAACCCTCCGCAGTTCTTCCCTGTTGTGCAGATTTGGCGGGCGATGACAAAACGTGCCGCAGAGGCGTTTTAATGATTCCACAGTGAAGAACGGAACCCGGGAGGAACAGTGGCATAGACGGGAAGGAAATCGAACCACCAGAGCAACTCTGGTGGCCCGCGGAAGCTTCCGCCAGCACGCCACGCCAGCACGGCGGTGCCGGCGGCCGGAGGCGGCGGCCAGCAGCGGTCGACCGCCAGGCGGCGCCGCCGCGCAGCGGGCCGCGAAGAAAACCACATCGTGACTGAAGTCGTGGCGGCGAGCCAGCACCGCGGCCGCGCGGAACTGCAGTTTAGGGACGCGACGGCCCGGCCGCGTCCGGGTGATCCAGGGCGGCCCCCCGCGGGGGCCGCGGTGTTGTCACGCGGGGGCATGCGCGCGCCCCGCGTTGCTCGGCCGCTCGGCCGAGCCGAGCCTGACTAGCCGGCCGAACCGGGCTGCGCCCTAGCCCGGCTAGACCGGGTCCAACCCGGTCGGACCGGGTCGGGTCGACCCGATTCGGCCGACCCATGGGGGGTCAGGCCGGGTCGGTCCGGGCCCAGACCCCTCGTTCCCGGACCTTTTCGGTCCTTTTCCCGTAACATGAGCTATGGGCATCCAAACGACTTGTCGTCAGCGAAAACGCGATCCTTGGATCAAGACGGTGGTTTCGGTATATTACAATCAAGGTTTCGAAATAATTTGGGTTCGGCCGGGTTGGTTTGAACACGAAACCAACCGGTCCCTCGGAGCCGAAATGCTCATATCGTGAGCTTCAGACGTCCGATTGACGTGTCGTCGACATTGTTGTTTTCCTCTAAGTGAGACGGATCGTTTGGCATACTCCGACCATGGATTGGACGCAGGTGGAGTACGGTCGGGTTGGTTTTTCCTTAAAACAATCCGGGCCCCTGGCACGAAAAAAGCCATTTTCTCTCAGACCGGGCGTCCGATTGACTCGCCGTCTCCGATGTTGAGTTCCTGTTGAAGATACAGAACTTTTGGATACATCAACTCTGGACTATGTTTCAGTTGATTTATCAGCCTCTCGGATCGTGGAGTGGACCCTCCCGAGCGAGCTTGCTGTGTGGGGGAACCCTAGAACTGGCTGCAACTGCTATTGTGACGACAATGACTATACAGAAATCCTCAGTGGATTCGACTGCGATGATGATGAGAACAGTACGGGAATCCTCCATGTTTTCGGTAGTGACCACTACGGTACATCTTGGGATACATCAACTCCATACTACATGTCAGTTGATGCATCGACCACTTAGCTCATGGAGTGGACCCTCCCGGAACGAGCATGTTGTGTGCGGAAAACCTAGAGCCGGTTGAGACTTGACGACTACTGATCGAACGACCCGGTGTGTTACGGATAGCCCAGTGGGGAGCGCTTGGTTGCAGCGGCAGACCCACGGTGGAGGAGTGCTTGGTTGTAGCGGAAGACCCACGGTACTCAACAGAAGGAGTACCTCTGGAGGCTATGAGGGGGAGTGATTGGTTGTAGTGGCAGACCCACGACAGGGTGCGTATGGTTGTAGCGGCACATGGGAGCGCTTGGTTGTTGCGGCAGACCCATGACAGAGGTGCGCTTGGTTGTAGCGGCACAGGGGAGCGCTTGGTTGTAGCGGCGGACCCACGACGGAGGCGCACTTGGTTGTAGCGGCACAGGAGAACGCTTGGTTGTAGCAGCAGGCCCGCAGTACTCGATAGGTGGGCTACTATAGCAGTCCAAGGTTAGAGGGAAGCGCTTGGTTGTAGCGGAATAACCATTGTTCTTGATGGAGAAGAAGTTTCCAAATAGCAATTGTTTCAACTTCATGATCGATCCTATGTGGGTCATTGCGGGGGTTAGTACCTACCGATCCTTTGTGGGTCTGACGGCTTAGATGAATCAGTGGATACATCTGATCATCTGTATCATCTTACGAATAAGTATCTCCAGTGTGAGCTGAATCCTGTTTTACTTTCCTGTATGGATTGTGTTATGTTAACCTGTATGGATTTACGTTTTACTTTCCTTTGTGGATTGTGTTGAGCTATCCTGTGTGGATTTCACGTTTTTCTTTCCTGTGTGGACTGGGTTTCACTTGAGCTCGGATGTTGGAGCCGAGCGAGAAATTGATGACTTAGGTATATGTATGGGGATATACCAAAGCAGTTTCGGATGTTACTTCGTGATTGCATCTATCCTTTGTGGATTTTCGGAGACCTTCGGGGGTCTCGGGGTCCCTACTGAGTATCTTAAACTCACCCCTGCACGGGCTATGCTCGCACTACGTTGTGTTGGTTGCAGACGACGGACAACGCAGATCGTGGTGGAGGCTTGCGGAGCAGGACGGTACCTGGAGGTGGACCACTGGGCGAGGTGTACTCGGAGCGGTAGGCTGGACCCGAGGAGTAGTGGAGGCTTTCTTTACCCACCCTTCAGGTGGGACTTCCAAAGGATGGCTCAATGTTGCGTCTTTACTTTTCAGTTGCTGTTTTTCCCCTTTCAGTTGGACTTTACAGTTGGTCTTGTATTTTCGGCCCCCTTTACTTTTCTGAACTTACTGTTGTTCCAGCTTTTACTCAGTGTTTACTTCTTCCGCTTTCTTACTCTGTGGTGGTTGTTTACTTTACAAAGGCAATTCCTTCCCTTTTTTATGCCATGGTTCTAGTCGTCATCGCCTGGCCTATGGAAGCAGGGCTTGGGGTAGTCACGGCACCGGCCCCGAGGACGGGTCGTGACAAATTGGAATCAGAGGTGGTCGGTTCTACCGCAGACTCTGATCTTTCTTCTATGTGAAGCTATAGTGTTTAGCGTATTGGATGTGGTTATCAGTCTAGGGAGTCTAGTGTTGGTGTGGCAGCCGACGTATCCGTACACCAGGACCCTGACTTCTGATTTCCGTCTTAATGCACGAAAACATTGATTGCATGTGTGTTTCATGTTTTCTTTGTGATTACTTCATATCAGCTCACCAGGTATACTCTTCTGACTGTGGCGCACCTGTTTCCTTTCCGGATGGCCCCACGATGGCAGCCAGCTAGGGTTCCGAGAGTAGAGCTTGACGACAGCCCGCCGAGCGACGAGGCCTCGGTACAGGGCCCGTTGACAGCAGAGGCACCGGCGGTACCTCTACCCGCCGATCCCCCGATGCTTCCAGCACCAGCCGCTGACGATGCACATTGCCTCGGAGCTCTGCACGAGTTCCAGCGCTAGCAACCACCTAGGATTCATGGGGAGATGGACCCCCAGGCATCCAAGGACTAGCTGGAGGTAGTCGTACGAGTTTGCATGCTAGTGAGGACACCAGCAGACCTCATGGTGATCCTCGCGGCGATCCTACTGCACGCAGCAGCAGGCCGATGGTGGAGCATGATGCTCCATGTGCACGACGAGGCATCTCTTCTCTGGACGGACTTCGGGAGCCTCTTCCACTCAGAGTTCGTCCCAGCCACCCTCCATGCGGTGTGCTTCCAGGAGCTCCTTCAGCTGCAGCAGGGCAGCATGACAGAAGCCCAGTACGCGGCGAGGTTTACCGATATCTCGCGCTATTCCACGGACATTGTACGAGACCCATTCTTCAGGGCCCGAACCTTCGAGCAGGGGCTCAGGCAAGAGATCAGAGCTTCAGTTGTTTCTCACAGCATTCCGACACAGACGAGAGTGTTGGAGCGATCCCTCTTAGTGGAGAGTTTTCATGCTGAGCAGTCTCCAGCAGCAGGACCCACCACTAGCTGGCATGCAGTAGAGTCTTCTGTAGCAGGCAGTAGACAGATGACGCAGGGGTCTAAGAGGACTAGACCTATCGGTGGTCGACCTCATGACACAGGGTCAATTGTGTGAGGCACCCGGGGTGGACAACGTCTTACCATGAGCGGGAAGTGTTACTCCTGTAGCGGGATTGGTCACATGGCTCGTGATTGTCCGAACCGCCATACGGATCACCAGTAGGTGAACGAAGGACCCCCCAAGCAGAGGCAGAGGTTCGATCAGGGCGGGCCGCAAGGAGAAGGCAACCATGGAAGGGGAGCTGGTCGTGCAGCTGGAGGTGGACGACGCTTCGGGGTGTTGCCACCACCACCACCAGGAGGTCCACCCCAACCGCAGGGAGTTGGTGGACATGAGAGAGCTCAGATTCAGGCAGCTGAGGCCTTCGATCATGGAGCTCTGGGATCATATGGACAGGAGCAGAAATAGTGGATACGTCTTTGGTACTTCTAGTTCCTTGTTGCTGATGTGTAGCGTCTTTGTATTATGAGCTGCAATAATAAAAGACGCATACCATTGTGATGTTTTCATTCCTGTCCTCTTTTGTTTTGTTACTAAGAGGTTCCAGTTTAGACTGTTGACATGACCCTCACTTGTGAGACATCTACTGGAGGAGACACAGTTACCTCACACTGATGCCGATAGTGTGACTCAACCCTTGGAGGTGAGAGTAACAGTTGGATCTCTTGTTAGTAGCTTCGAGGCCTTACGACGTCATCCTTGGTATGGATTAGTATCATCCATGTCGGTATTGACTGTATTAGGCAAAGAACATGGTTAATCCAGGGGATGAGACCAGATTTCTCTTATCGGCAAAGAATAAATCTCAGTAGCTCTTGTAGGACCAGAAGGGTCCAAGTCATCCAAGAGAAGATGAGGACAGCTCAGAGCCGACAAAAGTCTTGTGCTGACAGAAGGCAGAGGCCACTAGAGTTCGAGGATAGTGACCACGTCTTCTAGCGTGTCTCACCTCGACGTAGATTACAGAGATTTGTCCGAGGCGGCAAGTCGTCTCCACGCTTCATCGGACCATTCCAGGTCCTCGACATGATTAACGAGGTGGCTTATCGCCTGGCTCTACCGCCTTAGTTGCACCGGGGGCATGACGTCTTCCACGTATCTCAGCTGAGGAGATACGTGCACGACCCGTCACACACCATTGACCATGGGGATCTGGACGTTGGTAATGGGGCGACTTTTATGGAGGTCCCAGTGGAGATCGAGGATCGACAGAAGCGGGTCCTACGTGGATGATCGGTTCCTCTTGTGTTCATCATATGGCAGCAGGGGAACCTCTAGGGGATCACTTTGGAGCGGGAGGCTCAGATGCGTGCTCAGTACTGCCTTTGTATCCCTAAGTTTTTGGTGAATCTTTACGAGGACGTAAAGCCCTGTGGTGGGAGTAATGTAAAGACCCGCAAATTTCAAGGAAATTTTTGTTCTGAATTTTCTTTGGAATTTTCCAAGAACGCAGTTTTAGATGGCACCTGATTCCAAGGCTCGGTGTGCCCGGAATCATTTCCCGAAGTTTGTCTCGGGTACGTTCAGTTAACGAATGAGCGGGTTTCTCTAACTTTTGAACCGGTGCCAAGAATCGAATTCTGAGGGCACCGATGGAATCACAGCGCCGGTAATTGCTTAGAAACGCCTCTTCTAAAGTTGCGTTTTCTCGTGTGTGATTTATAATTTTTGGGATTAAAGTTATGAAATAAAATATTTGGTACGACAAACATTATTTTATTTCACTTGGAAGCCACTTAAAGCCACTTAAAGCTGATTAATCTGAGTTGATGCGGATAGGGTCCTATCCCAAAATATCCTACCCTCTTGGTAGGATATTTTTGAGGTGGGGCCCGCACGAGCCCCACCGTTTCTTTTCCGCTAAGTAACGCACCCACGAAAACCCGTCATTATGAAAGTCAACTGACGTGTTTTCTTAGTTTCTTAACGTACCAATTAATCTGGCAGTTTTATTCGTTGAATTAATTGGGTGGTTTATTTCGTTGAATTAATTCTATTAATTAATGGGTCGTTACTTATCTCTTTTTCGTTTGTTGGCATGTTAATAAATTAAGACCAACGATTTTTCTCCTCAAGTGTTGTTCGTTGAGAGGAATTTTCAGAAACCTCAAGTTCTTCATCATCCTTCGCGAAGAAAGCGAAGAACGCCGAGCCCTCGGAGATCGACGACGCGACGCCAAGTACCGCGATGCCGACGATTCATCTTCCGCGGCGTTCTTCCGTGACAATCCAACCTCACGACAACCTTCAATCGACAACGACAAGGTATGGGGTTGCACTTCTTTTAAATCTCTTTGTGAGTTATAACAACAGCATGGATTTAATTAATATAATTAAATCTGTTGTTTCTTGGTCCTTGGAGTTCATCGACGCAACGCCGGATACCGCAACGACGCGACGATCCCGTCCTTCCGTGACGATTAATTCCATGAAGAACGCGCATGCGACGACTTGACGAGGTATGGGTTTTTATTTGAGAACAATCATTATTTTCCCGTGATTGTTTCTTTTAAAACAAAGAACCCGGATCATGTTCAATTTTAATTCTATTAAAATTGTGCCTTGCTTCTATTCTGTGTTGAATATATCTCCCGACTGTTATTATCTAACGCGGAGGGTGCGGGCCAAACAAAGATGGCCCGAAAACCCTCTGTAGTTCTTCCTTGTTTTGCGGATTTGGCGGGCGATGACAAAACATGCCGCAGAGGCGATTTAATGATTCCATAGTGAAGAACGGAACCCGGGAGGAATAGTGGCGCAGACGGGAAGGAAATCGGACCACCGAAGTAACTCCGGTGGCCCGCGGAAGCTTCCGCCGGCGCACCACGCCGACACGGCGGCGCCGCCCAACGTGCCACCAGGAAAACCACACCGTGGCGACGAGGCGGTTCCGCGGCTGCGCGGAACCGCGGTTCAGGGACGCGGCGGCCCGACCGCGTCCGGGTGATCCAGGGTGGCCCCCCACGTTGCTCGGCCGCTCGGCCGAGCCGAGCCTGACCGGTCGGCCAAGCCGAACTGCACCCTGGCCTGGCTGGACCGGGTCCAACGGGGTCGGACTGGGTCGGGTCGACCCGGTTCGGCCGACCCAGGGGGGTCGGGCCCAGACCACCCGTTCCCGGACCTTTTCGGTCCTTTGCCCGTAACATGAGCTACGAGCCTCCAAACGACTCTCCGTCAGCGGCAACGCGGTCCTTAGATCGAGACGGTCGTTTCGGTATATTATACTCAAGGTTTCGGAATACTTTGGGTTCGGCCGGGTTGGTTCGTACACGAAACCAACCGGGCCCTCGGAGCGGAAATGCTCATATCTTGAGCTTCGGATGTCCGGTCGATGTTCCGTCAAATTTGTTGTTTTCCTCTAAGTGAGATGGATCTTTTGGCATACTCCGCCCGAGGTTTGTACGCAGGTGGAGTAGAGTTGGGTTGGTTTTGCCTTAACACCAACCAGGCCCTTGGGACGAAAAAGCCATTATCTCTCAGACCGGGCGTCTGATTGACGCGTCGTCTGCGACGTTGAGTTCCTGTTGACAATACAGAACTTTTGGATACATCATCTCTAGACTATGTGTTAGTTGATGTATCAGCCTCTCTACTCATGGAGAAGACCCTCCCGAGTGAGCTTGCTGTATGCGGGAACCCTAGAGCTGGCTGCAACTGCTACTGTGACGACGATGACTGTACTGAAATCCTCAGTGGATTCCACTGTGACGATGATGAGAACAGTACGGGAATCCTCTGTGTTTTCGGCAGTGACCACTAAGGTACATCATGGAGTGGACCCTCCCGGAACGAGCATGTTGTGTGCGGAAACCCTTGAGCCGGTTGAGGCTTGACAACTGCTGATCGAACGACTCGGTGTGTTACGGATAGCCCAGTGGGGAGTGCTTGGTTGCAGCGGAAGACCCACGGCGGAGGAGCGCTTGGTTGTAACGGCAGACCCGCGGTACTCAACTGAAGTTGTACCTCTAGAGGCTATGAGGGGGATCATTTGGTTGTAGCGGCAGACCCACGACCGAGGTGCGCTTGGTTGTAGCGGCATAGGGGAGCGCTTGGTTGTAGCGGCAGACCCACGACAGAGGTGCGCTTGGTTGTAGCGGCATAGGGGAGTTCTTGGTTTTAGCAGAAGACCCACGATGGAGGAGCGCTTGGTTGTAGTGGCACGGGAGAACGCTTGGTTGTAGCAGCAGGCCCGCAGTACTCGATAGGTGTGGTACTACAACAGTCCAAGGTTAGAGGGAAGCGCTTGGTTGTAGCAGCATAACCACTGTGCTTGATGGAGAAGAAGTTTCCCAATAGCTATGGTTTCAACATCATGATCAATCCTATGTGGGTCATTGCGGGGGTTAGTACCTACCGATCATTTGTGGGTCCGATGACTTAGATGAATCAGTGGCTACATCTGATCATCTCTATCGTCTTACGAAGAAGTATATCCCGTGTGAGCTGAATCCTGTTTTACTTTCCTGTGTGTATTGTGTTGTGTTATCCTGTGTGGATTTATGTTTTACTTTCCTTTGTGGATTGTGTTGAGCTATCCTGTGTGGATTTCACATTTTTCATTCCTGTGTGGATTGGGTTGCACTTGAGCTCGGATGTTGGAGCCGAGGGAGAAATTGATGACTTAGGTATATGTATGGGCATATACCTAAGCAGTGTCGGATGTTACTTCGTGATTGTATCTATCCTTTGTGGATTTTCTGAGACCTACGGGGATCTCGGGGTCCCTACTGAGTATCTTATACTCACCCCTGCACAGGCTATGCCCACACTACGTTGTGTTTGTTGCACACGACGGACAACGCTGATCGTGGTGGAGGCTTGCGGAGCAGGACGGTACCTGGAGGTAGACCACTGGGTGAGGTTTACTAGGAGCGGTAGGCTGGACCCGAGGATCAGTGGAGGCTTTCTGTACCCACCCTTCAGGTGGGACTTCCAGAGGACGGCTCGACGTTTCGGCTTTACTTTTCAGTTGTTGTTTTTCCCCTTTCAGTTGTACTTTACAGTTGGGCTTGTATTTCCGGCCCCCATTACTTTTCCGCACTTACTGTTGTTCAAGCTTTTACTCAGTTTTTACTTCATCCGCTTTCTTACTCTGTGGTGCTTGTATACTTTACAAATGCAATGCCTTCCCTTTTTTTTACACCTTGGTGCTAGTCGCCAGCCCCTGGCCTATGGAAGGCGGGCTTGGGGTAGTCACGACACGGGCCCCGAGGACGGGTTGTGACACACCTCTTTAATTTTAGAAAACACGAAAATATAATCAATGAAGACCACCACAATCTTATCCATGAACTCATGGAAAATTCTATTCATTAAGTCCATGAATAAAGCAGGTGAATTGGTTAGCACAAAAGGCATTAATAAAAATTCATAATGGCTATATCTTGTATGAAACGCAGTCTTCAGAACATCTGCTTCCTTTACCTTCAACTGATGGTACCCCGATCTTAGGTCAATCACTGAAAAATATTGTGCTCCCTGGAGCTGATCAAACAAATCATCGATATGAGGAAAATGATATTTGTTCATAATAGTGATGTTATTCAAGGCTCTATAATCAATGCAATGTCTCATTGAACCATCTTTCTTTTTAACAAATAAAATAGGAGCACCCCATGGTGATGTGCTAGGTCGAATGAAAACTTTTTCTAATAAATCTTTCAATTTATTCTTCAACTCTAAAAGTTCAATTTGAGCCATTCGATAAGGGGGTTTTGAAATTTTATTAGCATCAGGAACTAAGTCAACAGTAAACTCAACTTCCCGATCTGGAATTATTCCAGGCAACTCATCAGGAAAAACCTCAGTATACTCATTTAACACTGGCACATCATTAATCTGAACAGTTCCTTTATTTTCAACAATATGTGCAAGGTAACATTCATTTCCATCTTTCACATGTTTCTCAGCCTCTTGATATGTTATCAACAATAAGGGTTCATTCTTGTACACAAACTGAAAGTATTTCTGAAATGAAACTTCTTTAGCTCTATAGTCAATCTTAGCATGGTAAATAGAGAGACAATCCATACCTAGGATAACATCAAACTCTAATAGAGGTAAAACAATAAGGTTCGCAAGTTGGTTCCTTCCACAGATAAGGATAGGAAGATTATTATAAATTCTTTTTGCCTCAACATTTCTCCCAGGTGTTTTTACCAAAAGATCAGGAGTCATTTCTTGGGATGGTATTCCAATTTTACTAGAATAGTTTTCAGAGATGAAAGAATGTGTAGACCCTGAATCAAACAACACACTGGTATAATCTGAAAAAACAAACAAAGTACCTGATACAACTTCATTTGATGGCCCGACATCTGCTGAAGTAGTTGCAAAGGATTTCACCACCCTTTTCTGCTTGTAGTCTAACTGATTCCCATCACTCGAGCTCTTTGTCGGACACTCGTTTGCATAGTGACCCATCTCATTGCACTTAAAACATTTCACTAACTGTAAATCAAATTTGGTCTTACCATCACCCGTCTCTTTTTCAGTGCAATCACGAGCCTTATGTCCCATCTTACCGCATCGATAGCACTTTCCAGAATTCAGAAGACATTCCCCAGCATGCCTTTTACCACATGTATCACAAACTAGAAACCTAGTTTTCATACCATCAGAATCTTTTGAATAATTCTTCCCTTTCTCCTGCCACCTCGGTCTCTTCTTCTGTTGGTTGTTATAGAACAGTTGGTCATCGACAAACTCCATTTCCAACTTCTCAGCACATCAAACAATATTTTCATAACTTTAAAACTCACGAGAATCTAATTCCCTTCGATATTTTTTCTTTAATCCTGAGTAAAAACGATTGATTTTACTATCAAGGTCTCGGATAAAATTTGGAGCACACCTTTCCAATTGAGTGAACCTTTCTTCATAGGCAGCCATTGAGTCTTCCTCTTGCCCCAATTCCAAGAAATGTTTTTCAATCCTAAGTCGAACAGCCTTAGGAAAATACTTCTCAAGAAACATACTTTTGAATTCATCCCAGTCAAGAGCATCAATCTCATCATTGTCCCTGATATTTCTAACCATATACCACAACTGATCTGCCTCACCCTCCAAACGGTAAATAGATAGACTAACCTTTTGATTGTCTGAACAACCCATGACATCGAAAATCTTCTCTAGTGCTTTAATCCACCCTTCAGCTAGCACAGGGTCAGATGAACCTCTGAATGATGGGGGATGTTGCCTCATGAAATGTTCCACCACTGACATGTTCCTCTGCGGTTGATCTGGCTGATCTCGTGCATGGATACCACCACTATTTATCGTTTGATTCAACTGCGCCATTACAGCAACAAACTGTTTAGTTCCAATTCTGACCATCTTAGTATGCTGATTCGGAAGGTTAATTCCTTCTATATGCCTTCCTAGCACTGCTTCCCTGTTTCCTCTGCAGAAAACCATTCTGAACAAATATGTCTTAGATGAAGCAACATGGTAATCTTCAAATGCTATATCCTTTTCAAAAAAATATATTTTTGGATATTCATTTAATAGAATTCTAACTCCTAACGTTATCTAAACCGACCTTTGATACCAACTATAAGGCCCCAACCTTAAACCTTACTTAATCTTGGGTTATTACAAGATTACACATTACGGATCTTTTCAGGTTTCGAGTTTTCGAGAATTAGATCATTAAATTTTCATTACATTCCACATATAAACAAAGTGGTTACATAAAGATAGTATTCTTCTTTCCCATCAATGGAATCATATTTAAAATAAAACATGGATTCTTTCTTGACACTTCCTTGACACTATCATCATATTATGTACCTTTCCCTTGACCTGTGAAAAACATTTCAAAAAACATGGGATGAGCGTAAAAAGCTCAGTAAGGGATACAAAAATATGGAAAGGAAACATGGGTACATATATACATAGGAATGAAATCATACTTTACCCATAAAACATAAGCACTTTAACATATCTCATCAAATCATGAATAAATCTTAGAAATCATAAGACATTAAGGTAACATGAGGCATTAATAACATTCTTACGTAGGGAGTAACCCTCTTGGTTACGTTTGGAATACCCATCATAGTATATTCCCTAAATCTCTTCGGAGAAACCTTAACGTTTCACTCCTTCGCGTTACCCAATTCATTGGAGACCTATATCAGGCTCACCCGCCCTTAGTCTATCATGGAACCACCTGTCTTCATAATAATGCCCAAGAACCTCAACATAATCTTATCACATAATACATGCATAAAGGAAACATAACATTTCCACCTTTAAATCACAAGATATAAATACAACACATTGATATAAAAATATTATAAAAACCATTTTCAATACCAAAATAAAAGAAAAGTAAAACATGGTATTTATTTTTCTTTAAAAAAAGGTATGGCTTGTAGAGGAAGACGAAACTCAAATAATGGTCATGGTGGCGGAGAAGTCGTTGTCACCGCATACGTATGACAAAAACATTCCCTTTTGTCGTTTAGTAAACGCTTCGTATAAAAAATTATTCCTTTTGAATAAGCGTAAAAGTCAAAGGGGTTTATTCACCGTATAAAAGAAGGTTGTGTATAAAACAAAATACGCCTCAATGAAAGGAGATTGAGATGATGTCCCATACCTCGGGTCCGACTTGACTCGGTCGTTCTTTAATCTCCTGAATAATAAACTTGAGTTAATTTACACTTGTTTAAGAACCTTTTTCAAGTTCATTATTCCTTTTATATCACTTATTTCCATGTCATGAACACTATGTAATTATTTAAGTTATTAATGGTCGTTTTAACGATCATTGGTACTTGAGTCAAAATATGCTCTTTATAATTACAAGTTGTTCATGTATCCATTATATCCAGAGTTATAATCATGATTTATATATCATATATATCATATATATCCATTATATACTTTCATTTAAAATATTACATAATACTTTAGTGGTATGAAATGAAATGCACCGTTCATGGAGACGGTAAGTCGTACGTACGCATGAATGCTACTTTCATTTCTATTTTGTATTTTATATAATGGAATCATAATGATATGAAGGTATATTATACATCCAGTATAATATAATATATAATATCATAGTTCCATCCTTTATACGTCCCACATATGGTATTTTGTGAATCAAATCACTTTGAGGGGGCGGTAGTCCACACTTCCTTAAATGAAGATAGCGCGTTTACCCATAATGGAAACCATAAAGGTATGCCCAAAATGAAAAATACAGAAGATTAATGAAAACATAAACATATTATATGTCATATATAGATATAGTTTCATCTTAATGGCCACCTTTGAAGGTGTTAAATGAATGTTGAACAATCATCGTTTTGGGAGGCATAAATTAACCATCCACAGAAACAGTATGTTCTTTAACCATTAGATGTAGGTGTGTGTAAGTGTAGATCTAATTCTTCTTATAACAACATCCTAGTATATTTATGACACTGGATTTGTTACAAAAGAAATTAATATAAAGAGTTTAGGGGGTTGGAGAAGCAAAATAAAACAAAAGAACTCAAGTGAAGACATTACCTTAAAATCGGGTAACTCCCTTTGGTTTGAGCTCAAAGGCTTCCTTGGGAAGACTTATTCCCAAATTGAGGCTTCAAGGAGTAAGAGAGGGAATTTTAGAGTCAAAATGGGCAGGGTTTTCCCGAGCCAAAGGCTTTGGGAGTGTGGGTAAGGAGGTAGAGGTGGGGGCCTTTTATAAGAGAAGAGGAGGGGCACTATTGTAAAGTTACAAAATGCTACTTTATTTTCAAAAGGGTTTCGGATTTTAAAGGTCCCCCATTGATGTATTTCGAGGATAAGGTGATTAGGGTTCGAAATCCACTCATCCAATAGGTTTTTTACACATTTAGGTCTTAGATTTTACATTATCTTTCCATTTTATTTAAATCGTTAAATAATGTGGTCATCGCTGCATCATCATGATGTCATAAATAATTTAATTTATTTAATGTCTAAAAATTATAGAAAAATTACTATGATGTAGGAAATCGTTTTAGATTTAAAATTACTATTTATAGTCAAAAATATGACTTTTATAACCCCATGTAAAAAATTGTTTTAATAAAACATTTCATGTTTGTGTCATTTTTACTTTAACATTAAATAAAAAGTTATTTATGTCATTTCCCAACCAAATTGGCTCCATGGGTTCCCCAAGTTGACCCATGGATTTTCTTGGTCGGACATGACACATACAACGAGGGTAGGACATGTTTCAAGCTCATCACATATTATTAAAACATTATTTTTACCTTAAACTACACTAATTACCTCTAATCGCGATTAAAAACATAAAAGATACTATTCATCAAAAAAATTATTTTAATCTCATTGAACCACATTTTACTTCTTAATGACAACCATGTATGTAGGATTTTTGAAAATCAATTCACATAAGTGACAAAGTTTCATTTAAACGAAAAATCAGTTTCTTTAACTACCACTTAGTGGTTTCCCTATTCATCAAAAATTGATGTTTTTCAGAAAATTACCAAAAATTCACCCGAAGATATATTTGATATTCAAAAATCAAAAATGATTTCTATTTTACAAAATTCAAATCATATAAGTTACATTAATTAATTTAATAATTAAGTCCTTTTGTCATTACAAATAGCGTGTTTTTATGAAACAATAAGTATCAAAAGATTGACACTAGTTTAAGTCCAATTTCAAAGTGAAATTGATTCCAATGACCAGCATTGGATTAAATTCTAAAAATTTATTATAATTTAACTTCAAAACCAATTCAAAAGATAATCTAATCATATAACTAAATTAGATTAAAAAGCAGTTTTGATGTAAAATGCAGTATTTTTCACTATTCATTAAAAATTGATCTTTATCGGAAAAATACCAAAAATTCACACAAAGTAAATTTTGATGTCCCAATAATAAATAATAAGTTTATTTTGACAAACATAGCTTATAAATTTGTCAAAATATAGATTTAAAAAGGGTTTTCCATCAAAAGGCAGTAAAACAATCTTTTAAGAAGATTAGTGTATTCAATGCATAAGATTGTATTTATTTTCATTTTAATCCTCTAAAACACTATCTTAATCATTAATAGACATAGATAAAAATATCTACTATTCATTACTTACTTGGTATGTTACACGTATGATCTCCGATTTGAGGGCTGTCAGTGGCGTTGCGACCCTAGAATCGAGGCAGAGATTTCCAGTATGGTTTCGGGTGTTGATGTCGAACTTGATACGTGGGTCCTATGGGACGTTTTTTAAGCGATGTACAGTGTTTTACGATGTTACATCAGGTGTCTATTCAGGGAAGATGAATAGTCTGTTTGACGTGTTTTTATGAGGCCATCACTATGGCACAGTCTGCATGACCAATTTTGGGACTGAGAGTTGGCCCCACGAGACATTGTGCGGGCTTAAAGTAGTGGAGAACAACTTTTCCGTCAGGGGTCCATTCTAGGCGAATGAGTAGTCTATCTCGCATGGTTTTCCACGAGGATTGTAGTGGTGTGATCTAATGGGGAATACTGAGCCTCATTCGAGATAATATTAAATGTGGAAGCATGGAATAACGATGTACGTAGGTTTCCTCGATGCACTCCAAACAATCGCACTGTAATGATGTTGGTGACCCCTCCCCCCCCCCATAGTTATAGCATGGGTAGTGCAGAGTTTTCAGACCAGTTTCAGGTTTACCGTCCAGCTGGGCTGGGCAGTGGGTTACCCAACGACGTATTAGGGTTTACCCTCTAGTGGGGCTGTATAGTGTGTTACCCATCGAACTATTAGAGTTTACCCTCTAGTAGGGCTAGGTAGTGGGTTACTCATTCACTTACTAGGGTTTACCCTCCAACGGGGCTGGGCAGTGGGTTACTTGACGACTTTTAGTGCGTACCCTCTAGCGAAGCTGGGCAGTGGGTTACCCATTGACCTATTAGGGTTTACCCTACTGCAGAGCTGGGCAGTGGATTACCCGTGGATCAATCAGGGTTTACACTCTAGTAGGGCTGTGTAGTGGGTTACCTGATGACCTTTAGGGGTTTACCCTCCAGCTTGGCTGGGTAGTAGGTTACCTGATGACTTCTTTTAGACTCGGACCTTTTTACCGGGATAGTCAATGACTTTTAATCCATGACTACCAGAGCCCGATCCTTGGTTGGATGGATCAGCGATGTGATAGCTTTGATGTGACTTTAGGAAATTCGAGGACGAGGGGATAATTTCCGACTAAGACAAATCTTTCTGAAGCGACCTTAAAGTCATGAGAGCAAGTCAGTGCTGCCCAAAGCAGATAGTATCGAGGTGCGGTGATTGAGCCCCGTTGACTTGTACCTCCAAGGTTGACGTGCGGGACATTTGGGTTCAGTGTTGGATATCCCTATAACTGTTGGAGAATCCTCCTGGGATGATCATGGAGATGGAGATCCCCTAACACACCCGTTCGGGTTCCTTTTTGACCATATATACATATACATCGAACTTTGGTTCCTACTCCTTGGGTTCAATTACTCTCCTTCTAGAAGGGGTGAAGATATGCGGGGTATGCCACATGATTTCTATGTTTAGCTCATCTTTTTTGGATGATTCCACTCTCATACTATAGGTAGCGAAGACTTGACAAGATTTTTTTCTTCTCACCATTCCTAGCTACTTGAGTTTGGACGAGTATACATCTTTCCTCTTGTTAGGTTGAGAAGCACTCTCTTTATTGTACTCTTTTACTATTCTGGTACTGTCTACTACTCTCCTATTTAGTTTATTCTCCCCCGAGATTTCAGGGCGTCCTACTGAGTATCTTTTTACTCACCCTTTCTTGGGATTTGACCGCACCTGGTGTGCCCTTGCAGACGACAGACATGTCGATCAAGACTACAGAGGAGCGTAGAGGTCATAAGAGCCCGAACAGTGTGTCGTTGTTGTGCCAGAGTTTTTAGGTGGGGATCTATCCAGTTGCTCCCTTTTATTTACATGTTTCCAGGTTGTTCCACCTTTGTGGCCGTGTTCATGTTTTTTCCTTTTTACTGTTCAGTTTACTTGTCTGTACATTCGTCACTTTAACTGCTCTATTTAGTCGTTGATGCATGACTGTGGTTGGGTTATAGTTGGTTGTCCTGTGGTTTTCTTTTTTACTCTTCAATTCTGCATCGAGTGGGTTGTGTGTTCTTGTGAAACGTACTTAGGAAAGGCCTCCCTGATATTTTTACACCTTTGGCGTTGGTCGCCACCCTCTGGCCTATGGAGGCGGGCTTGAGGTAGTTACGGCTCGGGACCGGTTGGGTCTGGTCATGAAAAAGTGGTATTATAGGTGTTTCATTCAATGGGATGTTGTTCGGACGTCCCTAAAAAATAATTGGTTATGATTTAGGGCAATGATTTTGACGTTTCTCGAGAGTGGCTCTTAGGCCAGGTAGTCCAGTGATAGTACGGGCGGTCAACGTATCCATTCATCAGGACCCTGATAACATGCTTGTCGACTCGACTTGCTGAGACACTTGTTTCATGGGACATTAGAATATGCATCATGTAAGACTATGTCTTTGACATTATTTGTTTGATTAATCTCCCCTTTTTTATGAATATTTTATATATTTATACTCATCTGATCATAGTATCCCTTGAGTGTTTTCAGGATGCCTCCACAACAGCAGCCAGCCAGGCTACCCAATCCGGTTCATTACGATGAGCGGAAGAGCAAGGATGCGTCTGTTCAGGGCCCTCACGTGATCCCATTCTACCCAGTGCTTCAGTAGTGGCCCCTCCATCTGGAGAGAGGTAGTTATTACCAGCAGCTGAGGCTGAGGTTGCGTGCAAACTGAGTGCGCTATGAGACTTATAGCATCAGAGGTCGCTGAGGTTCTGTTGGGACCTAGATCCCCAGGTGGTGGAGGACTGGCATGGGTCAGTAGTATGGATCTTCATGCTGGTACATACACCATATGACCAGATGGTGGCCCTAGCCGCCAGTCTTTTCCTCAGGACAATCGGGCGATGAGGAGGTTTGGTGATGGAGACCCATGAAGAGTCGTCCCTCACATGGGATGGATTCCACCATCATTTCTGGGAGGAGTACCCCCCTCATGTTTACACTTCGTTCGGATCTAGGAGCATCTGAAGCTGAAGCATGGGGTATTTTCGTGTCCCAGTACTCAGCCATGTTCATTGATCTTACAAGATACTCCCATAACATGATCCGCTACAGCTACTTCCGGGCGCGAAAGTTCAAGCAGGGTCTTCACAGAAAGATCTGTGCTAGCATGGTACCCTTGGGCATTCGCACTTACACTGGGGTGCTAGAGCGGGCGCATGTGACCGAGAGCTTCCTGGAAGAGGGGTTCCAGATTGCAGGACCTAGGAGTGGCTGCTTTAGAGCAGAGTCTTCTACAAGTAGATGATAGATAGCTGGGCCTCAGTCGAGGAGGCCCTTCCATGAGAAAACCCAGGGCTAGGGGAGTACACCTCAGTGGCTCGATAGGGCACTGGGGTAGACAGGAGAGAGTCGGTGTTACGGTTGTGATGATCAGGGCCATCAATCATGGGATTCCCTGACCAGGTGTATAGATCAGCCGTGGCCGGGAGCGGGCGCACCACAGAGGCAGAGGCAGCGCCATGACCAGGGGTCACCTATGCGGGGACCGGGAGGTCCTCAGGGAGGTGGCTCAAGTAGAGAGGCAGGACCCAGAGGTGTAGGACGACGTTTTGAGATCCTTCCACCGCCACCACTAGGCTGACCACACCAAGCATAAGGAGCTGGCGGTAGGGGCCAAGGGTAGATTCAGGCCATGGGTGTTTGAGATCCTCCAGCGCATGATTTGGTCCAAGGTATTCTTTGTGTTTACTCCACACTTGATTCCATAATTGTAGACACAGGAACCAGTCATTCCCTTATATCACTACTTTTTGTATGGGAGTTAGATCTCCCAGTAGTGGCACTTGCACATGCCCTTAGTCTCCAGGTTCCTACGAGAAGTGCCTAAAAGGTGACCTTTATTTGTAGATAGTTCGAACTATCATTCAGTGGATATAGACTCATGTGGGACCTACTTTTCATCACGATGGAACCTTACAACATTATCATGGACATGGATTAGATTTCCATGGTTCACACCCAAATCGACTATCATTGTAGACAAGTCAGATGCGTGCATTCTGACGGGACAGGGTTCACCATCCTTGGTGAAAGAGACCTCATGGCAGAGCAGACGAGTGATCCGATCAGGAGACCACGACCATTTTATCATCAGTTGGAAAGCATGGATCTCAGAGCTGGGGACTACTCTGATATCTTGTGCATCCTATAGGATGGCACCAACAGAGCTTCGGGAGCTACGACTTCAGTTTGATGACCTTCGTGAGAAGGGAGTCATCTGGCCCAGTGTGTCCCCCTGGGCAGCTCCAGTCCTATTTGTGAAGAAGGCAGTTGGGAGCCTACGACTTTGCATAGATTATCGTCGCCTGAATCAGGCCCCGATAAAGAACATGTACCTTTTTCTAAGGATTAAAGACCTCTTTCATATGTTTCGAGGTGAAAAGTGGTCCTCGAAGATCAATCTTCGATCTAGATACCACCAGTTGTGGGTTCATGAGGCCGATATCCCGATGTTGGCCTTCCACTGTCGATATGATCACTTCAAGTTTCTGGTGATGCCCTTTGGCGTGACGAATGCCCCTTCCGTCTTCATGGCTTTGATGAACATGATTTTCCAACCTTAGTTGGACCGGTTTTTTGTTGTATTTATTTAATACATACTCATTTACTCGGAAACAGAGGAGGAGCATACGAAGCATTTGAGGATGGTCCTAGACTTAATTCGAGAGCACCAGCTATTTGGGAAGCTCTCTAAGTGCCAGTTCTGGATTCATGAGGTTCACGTTTTGGGGCATGTCATTGCCGAACATTGACTGGGTTTGGATCTCACAATGATATAGGTAGTGCTTTCTTGGGAGCCACCCAAGAATGTGTCTGAGGTGAGGAGTTTCCTAGGATTTGTAGGGTACTACAAGAGGTTCGTGGAGGTCTTATCCAGGATTTCTTCCCCTTTGACCGCATTTACGCAGAAGGGGCGACCATTTTCCTGGACTGATCTGTACTAGAAGGCCTTCGAGGAGTTGAGGCAGAGGCTGAATAGTTCTCCAGTGTTAAAGCTGCTAGAGGAGTTCGTTGAGGTTCTCGTATATTGCGCTGCTTTAGGAGCTTGGAGAGGGTGTGTGCTGATGCAGCAATGTGCCTTGATTGTGTATGGGTCGAGGCAATTGAGGCCCTACGAATAAAATCATGTTACTAGTGACTTGGAGCTGGCAGTATTTGTCTTCACTTTGAGGTTATGGAGACACTACCTTCGGGGTGAGCGTTTCATGGTCTACTCACACCATCAGAGCCTCAAGTACTTCTTTACTCAAACGGGTCTGAATATGAGGTAGAGGCGCTTGCTGTATTTTATGCAGGACAACGATTTTGAGATATTCTACACTCTGGGGAAGGGAAACATAGTAGCATATTCCCTTAGCATGAATTCTACGGCTCGTCTCGTGCGGGATGCATCGGAGCAGTTAGCTTCCCTACAGCTGACCTTGGTGGAGCAGGAGGGTACGTATTTTCTGTAGTTGATGACACTAACTCCTTTGGTCCTTGAGTATGTGAGATAGTCTCAGTTGGGGTACATCAACAGCGAGATATTACGTGATCAGATATCCACAGGCGACGCACCCGATGGGGATTCTGATTGAGGCAATCAAGAGATCCTGTTCTAGGGACGATTTGTAGTACTGGTGGAGATGTGAGATGAGGTGATGAGAGAATTCCACACTTCTCCCAAGGTCGTACATTCCATTTTGAGGATGATGTACAGAGACCATCAATGGAATTTTGGGTGGTCTAGCATGAAGAGGAGCGTAGCCGAGTTCATTTCTCGGTGTCTTACCTGTCAGCAGGTGAATATAGGGCACTGGGTTCCTGAAAGGTTTTTGCAGCCCCTTAATTTCCCGGAGTGGTAGTGGGATTGAATATCTATGGACTTCGTCACAGGGATTCTGCACACAACGAAGGGCCACGACTCCAATTGGGTTATAGTGGGACAACTCATGAAGTCGGCGCACTTCCTTACTATCATATAGTATAGCTCCGTGGAGTGTCTGGGCAGTTATATGTTCGGGAGATCATTCGCCTTCATGGAGTACCCTTGGCGATCGTCTCCGATCGTGACGTGCAGTTTACATCGCGATTATGGAGAGGCCTGGAGGAGGCATTCTGGACTCAGTTGTGGATGAGTTCAGCTTTTAACCCTTAGACTAATGGGCAGACGGAGCGCAATATCCAGGTGTTGGAGAATATTCTCAGGGCATGCATGTTTGACGTTGGCTGGATCTAGGAGGATCACCTTCCCTCAGTAGAGTTTTCTATACCAACATTTAGCACTCTACTATTGGCATAAAACCTTTAGAGGCCCTCTACGGGAGACCCTGCAAGTCACCTAAGTGTGGGACGGAGGTTGGGGATACCTCCCTTGTGGGACCAGAGTTGGTGCATGCGATGATAAAGAAGGTGCAGGTCATTCGTGAGTGGATGAGGATTGATCGGAGTAGACAAATGTACTATGTATACTGACATCACATGCCTATGGAGTTTGAGAAGAGAGACCATGCCTTTTTTAGAGTCTCCTCGAGACATGGAATGCGGAGGATCGGCCGGAAAGTCATCTTTTCCCCACAGTTCATCAGGCCCATAGAGATCTTGTGCAGGGTTGGTGAGGTTTCCTACCCTCTTGCTCTAGCCCCACAGTTGGAGAGAGTGCACGATATCTTCCACATGTTGCAGATGAGGAAATACATGCATGACCCCATGCACGTTATCGAATTGGGAGATCTAGACACTAGGGATGGAGACACCATTGGGGAGCACCCGGTGGCGATTGAGGACCGATAGGAGCATTCTCTATGTGGATGGGCCATTCCTCTAGTTCGTGTGCTGTGGCAACACAGGAGGGTGCAGGAGAGCACCTGGGAGCTAGAGAGCCAAATGCAGGCTCAGTATCCTGAGTTGTTTTTGTAGTTTTGTTTTTCAGGGAAGAAAAACGTGATGGAGGGAATGAAGTAAGAACCCAAAATTTGATCCTATAAGACTTTGTGTATTTCTTGATGTTATTCCAAAGTAGGATGTTCATACGACATGCGATTCCAGGCTCTGGTGTGGTTAGAATTAAATTTGATGTGTCTTCACAGTGGATGTACTAAATAAATAGAATAAATCTTAAACGGTAGCTTGGACAAGAAAATAAGGGCACCTTTGAGCCTGGAGCATGCCGTTTACCCTCGGAGAGGTGAAATTTCCATGGGCATGAGCCAACTGTGAAAAACACCCCTAGAAGAATTTTTGTAATTTAGCGGCCTCAGGTGTTGAATTTATAACTTTTGAACATAGGCTCTGATTAAAATTACAAGACCTCCATTGTGATCAGGACATGGCGTTTACCCTAGGGGAGGATTAATCTTGACCCCGCTAAGGGTTCGGGAACATGCCTACTATTGAGGATTAAAATGAATTAGTTAAAAATTTCACGTAATTGTATAATTATGTCTAAACTAAGGTCACATCCCCCATTTTCTTATTCCTCTAGTGGATGGAAGCTCCTCTAAACACCAAGCTCTCCATATCCTCCCAATCCATGGTTGCGGCTCTCGTGGATCGTTGTGAAGTGACGGGCTAAGCCCCCGAGGCAGTATCTTCTTGTTTCCATTTCAATTTCATGTGTCATCTTCGATATAAATTAATAATGTCGAAACACTGTTTAAATTTCAAGAGAATCCCATATTTTCTTTGTTTATATCTAGATATTTCCTCTTCACTTTTTAGATTTGAAATCTGATTTTCGAGGCAACCACAATCGTCTGGTGATGTTTCTAGAGTTTTTGTGTGTTTTTGGATGGTTCGGCGAGGCTCAGTGACGACGCGGCGAGGCCCAATGGAGGTGCGGCGGGGGTCCAGGAAGAGGTGCAGTCGGCTGGGCGGTCTTCGGCGACTCGACAGCAGGGCAGCCGGGCAAGGCAGTGTCTGCGTGGTGGGCGAGCGAGAGCAGGACCGAGCAGCAGGGGGCGCCAACAGAGGTGGGCGCCAGGAAGGCGCGATGACCCGAGCCGACTGGTATTTGCCGGTCGATGTGCACGTGGGAGACCGGGGTCTTCGGACCACAGCTGGAGAAGTAGGGTATCGAAATATGTGGGTCCCATGGAGATAATCTCATACCAGCTTAATGTGGTCTGGGCGAAGCTGGGACGGCCCGGGTGGTGAACCGCGGGCCGGTCCAGGCGCATGGTGGGTGGGCTGAACCGGCCCGAGCCACCTATTTGTCATCCATTAAAAATTTAAAATGACTATAAAATGAATTCTAGGAATCGGATTTGTGGGATGTCTCCGGGAACATGTTCCTGGAATCAAGACATAAATTTTGAGATGGTGTCGAGGGTTGTAATTCCCGAGATGGGGGCCTCGGTGGCATGACACGCCCATTAAGTGGATTGGTTTTTTTCCTGGGGTTCTTGTTTTGGATGGAGCAGACACATCCGTAGTCCGATTGGAGCACTTTCAGTGGCATTGCGACCCTAGAATCGAAGCAGATATTTTATGTATGGTTTCGGTCATTGAATTCGAAGGTGAGAGATGGGCCCTAAGGGCCATTCTTTATGCGACGTGCAGTGTTTTTTGATGCTTTCATCAGGCGTCTGTTCGGGGTGGATGAATAGTCAATTGGACATGTTTTTCTGAGTCCATCATAATGGCACCATCCGCCTGACATCTTTTGGTACAATGAGTGGGACCCATGAGACACTGTGCGGGCCTAAAGTTGTGGGGGAAAAACTTTTCTGTCGGGGGTCTGTTCCAGGAGAATGAGTAGTCTATCTCACGTGGTTTTTTGTGAGGATTATTGTGGATTGATTTTTTGGGGTGTGAAGAGCCTCATTCGAGATCTTATTAAATATGGAAGCATATAAGGGAATTGGACGGAGGTTTCCTTGATGCACTTCGAACCATCATGCAATAGCGATGTTGGTGACACCCCAGTGATAACACGGACAGTGCAGAGCTATTAGACCAGTTTCGAGTTCACCCTCTAGTTGGGCAAGGCAGTGGGTTACCCAACAAATTATTAGGGTTTTCCCTCTAGTGGGGATCGACAGTGGGTTACCCATCGAACTATCAGGGTTTGCCATCTAGCCATGCTGGGTAGTGGGTTACCCATTCACTTACTAGGGTTTACCTTCCAGCAGGGCTGGTATGTGGGTTACCCGACGACTTTTAGGGTTTACCCTTCAACGTTGCTAGGTAGTGGGTTACCCATTGACCTATCAGGGGTTTACCCACCAGCAGAGCTATGTAGTGGATTACCCGTTAACCTATCAGGGTTTACACTCTAGCAGGGCTGGGCAGTGGGTTACCCAATCACCTCTAGGGGTTTACCCTCCAGCTGGGCTAGATAGTGGGTTACCCATCGAATTCTTTTAGACTCAGACCTTTCTACAGGGCTAGTTA
This sequence comes from Viscum album, assembly GCA_963277665.1. Lineage (NCBI taxonomy): Eukaryota > Viridiplantae > Streptophyta > Magnoliopsida > Santalales > Viscaceae > Viscum > Viscum album. The sequence continues at coordinate 1,794,448,175 of OY728121.1, forward strand.
GTTACTTTTTCTCCATGAATACGAGAGCGGGATCCTTGGTTGTACGGGTTAGCGATGTGACAGATCAGACGTGACCTTAGTACATACGAGAATGAGGGGATCTTTTCCCACTGAGATGAGTCCATGTGACGCGACCTAAAATTCATGCGGGCGAGTCAATGCCTCCCAAAGTGGATAGTATCGAGGTGCGGTGATTGAGCCCCTTTTAATTTTACCTCATAGGTTGACATGCAGGACCTTTGGGATTAGTGTTGGATATCCCTAGAACTATTGGAGACTCTTCCTAGGCTGAGCAAGGAGATTGAGATACCCTTACACACTCGTTTAGGTTCCTTGTCGAGCATATATACATATAGAACTGACTTTGGTACCCACTCCATGGGTTCAATTACTCTCCTTCTAGGAGGGGAGAAGATGTGTGGGGTATGTCACATGCTTTCCATGTTTAGCTCATCTTGGTTGGATGAGTCCACTCTCCTACTATAGGGAGCGAAGACTCTGCGAGAAGTTCATCTTCTCACCATTCTTAGCTCCATGCATTTGGACAAGTTTACTTCCTTCCTTTTGTTGGGTTGAGATGCATTCTCTTTACTATACTCATTTACTGTTCTGGTTCTGTCTACTGCTCACCTCTTCAGTGCCTCATTTTTTGCTCCCCCAACCTTTCAGGGCATCATACTAAGTATCTTTTTACTCACCCCTACTTGGGCATTTCCCGCACCTGGTTTTCCCATGCAGATGATGGAAAGGTCGATCGTGACTACGAAGGATCATAGTGGACAAATGAGCTCGGACAACATGCCATGGTCGTGCCAGAGTTTTCAGGTGGGGATCTATCAATTTTTTCCCTTTTGATTAACTATTTCCGGTTTGTTGCACCTTTGTGGTTGGGCGTGTGTTTTTCCCTTTTTACTGTTCAGTTTACTTGTCAGTACTTTTAGCACGTAACTTCCCCTATTTAGTTATTGATGCATGACTTTGGTTGGGTTATAGCTATTTGTCCTTTGGTTTTTTTTACTCTTCACTTCTGCATCGAGTGGGTTGTGTGTGCATGTGTATAGGTAATTAGGAGAAGGCCACCCCATGATTGTTACGCCTTTGGTGCTGGTCACCAGCCTCTGGCCTATGGAGGCGGGCTTGAGGTAGTTGCGGCTAGGGACTAGTAGGGTCGGGTCATGACAAATCAATATCGTCCTAAGTTTCAGTTTTTTGAACATATGGACCAGGAACATCATGTACTAAATTTTGAAACTATGATGGATCCTGAATCAAATTATTAGTATATTTTCTGGAACTACGTTCCCCGTGTTGATACCAAAATCATAATCGGTCTGAAAACCAAAATGCAAGAGACGTCCCCCAACCCTACCAAATGTGTCATGCGTTCTTAGAGCACATATTTTACAAGGACACTTAATTGTTCCTTTTGAGACAAATTATAGTTTTGATGATAAAAATTATAAGAAAGAGTCAACACCCTCAATATATATAAGATTTAAACTAGAACCGTTTGGATTTCTGTACTGATGTATCCAATCGAGAGCATCTAATAATAACTGTTGTCAACTTCCTTGTTCCATAGGTTTCTACAAAATATAAAATCATTACTATTTTTGAATAATTTAAAATTTGAAAAACTATATCCAAAAAAAGAAGAAAAATAATTACAACTACTTCTTAATAATCACCAATAATTATGGGAGAAACAAATTCCAGTGGACTGACATCAACTCTTTTTTCTGAGGGATCATTTACTTACAACATTCTCACACTGAAATCGCAATGAATAATCTGCACTAAGGTACGCATATCCATTCTCGTGCATATGAGAATGTATATGGGTACTAATTAAGATATTCTTCATTAAGATTTTAGAGTGAGAAAGATTCCAGTAAATGAGTCATGGGACAAAAGATCCCCCTTTTCGTCGATGAATCATCTTCATACAACTGTCATCACCTGAAAAAAATTATCAAAAATTTGGTTCTACGAATGAATATCCAAACTCGTGCATTAGAGATTGGATATGAATACATATAAGAATATTTTTCATAAATTTTGGATTCGGTGAGAGTTGAAAGGAGGAGATTCGTCAAGCAAAAGAGTTCCACCAATACACTAGAAATTATTCCTAGTTATTATAATTTATAACAATTTATTACAATTAATTACAATTGATTTTAATCCTAATTATGTTTAATTATTCCTAATTATTACTGATTATTCCTAATTACTCCTAATTTTTCATAATTATTCTAAATTATTCCTAATTATTCCTAATTATTCCTAATTATTAAAAATTATTCCTAATTATTCCTAATTATTCCTAATTATTCATAAATATATTTAATTATTCCTAAATATTACTAATTATTACTAATTGTTACTAATTATTACTAATTATTACCAATTATTACTAATTGTTACTAATTTTTACTAATTATTACTAATTCTTACTAACTCTTACTAATTATTAATAATTATTAACAATTATTACTAATTCTTACTACTTATTCCTAATTATTCCTAATTATTCCAATTTATTCTTAATTATTTCTATTTATTGTAAATTATTCTAAATAATTTCTATTTTTTCTAATTATTTATAATTATTCTTAATTATTCCAAATTATTCTTAATTATTCCTAATTATTGAAAATTATTGCCAATTATAATTAATTATTAATAATTATTCCAAATTATTCCAAATTATTCCAAATTATTTTTAATTATTACTAGTCATTACTAATTATTACTAATTATTACTAATTATTACAATTTATTACAATTTATTGTTTTTTTAATAATTGTTACTTATTATTAGAAATTATTTCTAATCGTTACTAATTATTACTAATTATTAATATTTATTAATATTTATTAATATTTATTATTATTCATTACTTTTTATTACTATTCATTACTAATTATTACTAAATATTACTAATTATTCATAATTATTCCAAATTTTTACTATTTATTACTATTTGTAACTATTTGTTACTATTTGTCACTATTTGTAACTATTTAACACTATTTATTATTATTATTACTATTTATTAATATTTATAACTATTTATTACTATTTATAGCAAATTATTACTAATTATTACTATTTAATACTATTTATTACTAATTATTATTATTATTTGTTACTAATTATTAGTATTTATTAATAATTATTACTAATTATTAATAAATATTAGTAATTATTACTAATTATTTCTATTTATTACTAATTGTTAATATTTTTTATTATTTATTACTATTTATTACTATTTATAACTCATTATTACTAATTATTACTTATTATTACTTATTATTTGTATTTATTACTAATTATTAGTATTTATTACTAATTATTAATATTTATTTCTAATTGAAAATATTTATTACTAATTGTAAATATTTATTACTATGTTTTCCTAATTATTAGTATTTTTCCTAATTTTTACTATTTTTCTGAATTATTACTAATTTTTCCAAATTATTTCTAATTACCGTTAATTGCTATTAATTACTACAAATTAAAGCCGCTAATTTCTAATTATTTCTTATTTTTTATAGACATTACTAATTATCGTTCATAATTATTAATTATTACTAATCACTAAGAATTAGTATTAATTGTAGTTGGGGTTTGGCTTAGTGGTAAGCACCCCATAATCCTACATGAAAAATAGGGGTTCGAAACCCATTAGGTGTAGGCATTATAGTAGTACTATAACGGTACTGTAGCGGCGGTGGTACTGTTGAACGGCGGGTAATGTAGAGGCCGCAGGGAACTGTAGCAGCGGCGATTACTATAGCAGTCAGGTTACTATTCACAGAATGGGCTTTAGGCCAAGAATTTGGGCCTACGGACTACGTAATGGTCTACATGCCCAATGAGCCTTCGGTCTATGTACTGGGTCTCCCTCTGCCCAGTTAAAATAGGTATTTTATTGGATTTAATAATAAAATGAGGCTTCGGCCCCACCCTTTTAAAAAAACTAATAATTAGTACTAACAATTTCAATTTATTTTTACATAAAAATTATGATGACAAAACAATTTAAATCTAATTTAATTACAAATATTCAACAATAATTAAACTAAAAATAAAAATTGAAAAAATACTATATTAAATAAAACTTAAATACCTTTAAACTGGCTCCCTTATAATTGTAGATGACATCACAACTTTTTCGTAAAAAAAACTAACTCAGAAAACATTTCACTCTAAATTTATATTAAGGATAGACAGAGATAGAAGGAAATGAGAGGAAGGAAGTAAAAATAAGATGGTGGTATATATAGGTTAGATTTGTTGTGATGGGAATATTTTTGATGGGTCCTGTCGCAAATACCTTCGACCGCATTAATTACTGTCGGCTATTAGAAGGGTATTTGTGGTGGGTCCTTCCATAAAATGTTACATGCAGATAAAATTTGCTGGTGGGACAACATCACGTCACAAATAGAATTTTCCGGTGCTGGGTATTTGTGATGGGTCCTGTTGTAAATACCCACCCGTGCCAAACCACGTGTAACTTTTGGCGATGCATTGATTCTCTCATTGCCAAAATCCTCTTCGACAAACTATTTTTGATGAGATTTTTTCCCATCACAAAAACCAGTTTTTCCCTCAGTGCACAAAATTTCCAACAAGATCTTATTTAGCCACTATTTACTTATTTACCATATACGTATAATTCATAATATAGAGAACGAAAATCTAGGATTAATTCTCTGGTCAAAATCCTGACACAAATATGTATTCATTCAAGGATGCACTAGCATCAACCATTAATGTAACACCCCAATCTTCTACGGTAAACATCACTTTGAAAAATACAGTAGCGTGTGTTGTACGCAACTTCGAAATCTAACTATATGGCCCTAGCCTTAAACCTTACTTAGTCTTGAGTTATTACAAGATTACACATTGAGGATCCTTTCAGGTTTATATTTTTAGAGTATTAGATCATAAAACATGCATTACATTCCACATTTAAACAAATTTGTTTCATAAAAGATAGTATTCATTTTTCCCATCAACGGAAACATATTTAAGATAAAACATGGATTATTTCTTCACACTTCGTTGACACTATCATCATATCATGTACCATTCTCTTGGCCGGTGAAAAACATTTCAAAAAATTGGGATGAGCCTAAAAAGCTCAGTAAGGGTTATAAAAAGTATGGAAAGGAAACAAGACTACATATATACATAAGAATGAAATCATACTTTAACCATAAAACATAAGCAATTTAACATACCTCACAAAATCATGAATAAATCATAGAAATCAGAAGACATAAAGGTAACTTGAGGCATTCATAACATTCTTACGTATGGAGTAACCCTGTTGGTTACGTTTGAAATACCCATCACAGTATATTCCCTAAATCTCTTCGGAGAAACCTTAACGTTTAACTCCTCCGCGTTACCCAATGCATTGGAGAGCTATATCGGGCTCACCCACCCTTAGTTTATCATGGAACCACCCATCTTCATAAAAAATTCCCAATAACCATAACATAATCATAGCACATAACTTAATCATAAAGGAAATATAATGTTCCCACATTACAATAATAATATAACATTTTCAGATATTTAATCCATTCTAAAAACCATTTTCAAAACCAACCAAAACATTTAATAAAGATATTTTTGAATCAAAGTGTCCCATACCACTTTGAAGCTTTTAACAATTTATACCATTAATATCCATATATATAAATCCTTGGAAGCATTTTCAAAACATGGATATTAATGAGAAATTTTTATAAGAATAAATAATTAAAACATTTAAAGCGATATTTTAGTAAAAGGGGTTTTAAGAAAAGGAGAGAAACTTGAATACAATAATTGTGGAATAAAATTTAAACAGAACATTATAATATCTGGAGAATAAAGGGGTTCATGATATAATATTACAAAGGACAGTATATACACCATATAAGAGTGAATTGGTGCATAATAACAATGACGTCTCAATAGAAATGTAAAATGAGATACAATCTCTTATAAAGAATGTATCCTTTAATTAAGGATAAATCAATCTCATGATTATGTGTGACAAATATAAATACACCCAATATTAGTGGATATTAAGTTTAAAACAATCAAAGGTCATTCACACATATTCAAATGATGAAATATTCAATAACTACATGTTGAACCTAAAGAAATGGAAATTCTGTTAAGAAGTTCCCTTGGTAAAATTCGACCGCCTAACGGGGTCACTTTAAAATTCAGAAAATTAGTTGATGAGAGAGAAAATAGTATCTAATAACTTGGACATAAAATTTACATCAATAATTATAAAGTAGAACATATCCCAACATAAAATTTTTTAAATTAAAAGACATAACAAAATATTTCTTTTAAAAAGAGGAGTGTGAAAGGTCCCCTTACCGATTTGGGAAACCTTCGAAACGTACACCCCATGAAAGAAGGATCATAAAATGAGGATTTAAATACCCATAAATGAGATAATATTATACAAATAGTATAATAATGGGCAGTACATACACCACACAAAAGGAAATAGTGTCCAATGTAGCATGAATCTCACGGGAATAAAAAGTGAGATGAAAATCCCCTTATGATAATTCGGCAGCCTAACGACGCCACATAAAACAACCAAAAATTGATTTATGAGATCAAATAGGGTATCTCATAATATGAACGCAATAATTACAGTATGATTAATATAAAATAACATCCCCAAACATAATAAATATGATCTTAAAAGAAATGACATAAAAGACAGTACTAAAAAAGAAAGAGAGAGGTTGGATCTCTTACGAAAATTCGGCAGCCTAACGGCGCCAATAAAAACATCCAAAATAGATTGATGAGTGAAAATAGGTTCTCTCATCATATGAACATAAAAAGTACAGTATGATTAATATAAAATAACATCCCAATCATAAGATAGATGAACTTAAAAGGAATGACATAAAAGAGTGTTTTAAAAAAGAAAGAGAGGGGTATGATCCCTTACCTCGGGTCCGACATGACTCGATCATTCATTAACCTCCTGAATAATAGACATTAGTTAATTTATAATTTCTTAAGAACCTTTTTCATGTTCATTATTCCTTTTATATCACTTACTACCATGCTATGAAAACAATGTAATTATTTGAGTTAATAATGGTCGTTCGGTAGATCATTGCTACTTGAGTCAAAAATAAACTCTTTATAATTACAAGTTATTCATGTGGTAAAATATATATTATATTATGAATTATATTCATTATGTAGATATCATATATATCATATATATCCATTATATATATGTATTTATAATATTACATAACATTTTGAGGTATGAAATGAAATGCAACGTTGATGAAGACGGTAAGCCGTATGTACGCATGAACGCTACTTCCATTTCTATTTCTTATTTAATGGAATTAAAACATAATGATACATAATAGTATTATAATTACAGTATGGTATCATATATAATATCATTAAATCTATCCTTTATACGTACCACATATGGTATTAACGAACCAAATCACTTTGAGGGGGCGGTAGTCTGCACTTCCTAAAATGAAGATATCGTGTTTAACCATAATGGAAACCATAAAGGTATGCCATAAATGAAAAATACAGAAGCTTAAGTAAAACATAAACATATTATATATCATATATAAATATAGTGTCCTCTTAATGGCCACCTTTGAGGGTGTCAAAAGAATATTGAACAATCATCGTTTCGTGAGGCAGAAATTCACCATCCACAAAAATAGTATGTTCTTTAACCATTAGATGTAGGTGTGTTTAAGTGTAGCTTGAATCCTTTTTATAAATATATCCTAGTATATTTAAGATACTTGATTTGTTACAATATAAATGAATAAAAAGAGTTTATGGGGTTGGAGAAGCAATATAAAACAAAAGAACACATGTGAAGACATTACCTTAAAATCGGGTACCTCTCTTTGATTTGAGCTCAAAGGCTTCCGTGGGAATACTTCTGCCCAATGTGAGGATTCTAGGAGTAATATAGGGATGTGGAGAGACAAAATGAGCAGGGTTTGGCCGAGAAAAAGTCTTGAGAGGTGTGGGTAAGTTGGTAGAGGTGGGGGCCTTTTATAAGAGGAGAGGAGGGGCACTCTTGGAAAGTTATGAAATGTTAGTTTATTTTCAAATGAGTTTCGAATTTTAATGGTCCCACATTGATTAATTTCGAGGATAAGGTGGTAAGGGTTCGAAATATACTCATCCAATAGGTCTTTGGAATGTTTAAGTTATAGTTTTAACATTATCTTTTCATGTTATTTAAATCCTTTATTAACGAGGTAATCGTTGCATCATCATGATGTCATAAATAATTTAATTTATTTATTGTCTAAAAATTATTAAAAAAAATATCATGATGTAGGATATATTTTTATCTTTATAATGAATATTTATAGTAAAAAATATGACTTGTAGAATGCCATTTAATTTTTTTAGTAAAACAACTCATGCTTGTGACATTTTTATTTTTACGTTAAATAAAATGTTATTTATGTCATTTTCCAACCAAACTGGCTCCATGGGGTCCCCAAGATAACCCATGGATTTTCTTGGTCAGACATGACACATCCAATGAGTTTAGGACATGTGTTTAGTCATTTCATATTTTTAAAACATTATTTTAACCTTAAATTACACTAATTACCTCTAATGGCGATTGAAAACATAAAAGTTACTATTCACCAAAAAATTATTTTAATCTCATTGAACCAAATTTTACATCCTAATGACAACCATGTATGTCAGATTTTTTAAATTCAAATCACAGAAGTGTTAATGATTTATTTAAATGAAAAATAAGTTTTTAAACTACCACTTAGTAGTTTCACTATTCATCAAAAATTGATGTTTTTCAGAAAAATACCAAAAATTCACCCTAAGCTATATTTGACATTCCGAATTAAAAAATGATGTCTATTTTACAAAATTCAAAACATATATGTTGCATTAATTAATTTAATAATTAATTCTCTCTATCAAAACAAATAGCATGTTTTTAGGAAACAATATCATTTAAATGATTGACATTAGTTTACGTCCAATTTAACAGTGAAATTAATTCCAATGACCACCATTAGATTAACTGGTAAAAATATATTATAAATACACTCTAATATAAATAAAAAATATAATCTATCCATATAAATAAATCATATTAAAAGGAGGTTTTGAATTAAAATGCAACATTTTCAATAAAAATGATCTTTATCGGAAAAATAATAAAATTTTACACAAAGTAATTTTTGATGTCCAGATTCTAAAGAAGGATTTTATTTTGTCAAATACAACATATAAAATTGTCAAAAGTATATTTAAAAAGGGTTCTCCATCAAAAGGCGGTTAATCGACCATTTGAAGAATATTAGAAGATTTATGCTTAAAATTGGAATCATTTGCATTTTAAGCCTCCAACATTTATTGGATAAAAGTAAAAATATTTGACAAACATATATAATAATTTTGTAGTTAGTTTCATTCATTCCGACCATTACAACAGCTAGGCGTTAACTACCTTTTAAAATAATATTATTTTATTATTAGTGTGCAACTTAAGATTTCAAAGATACGCGTTGTTGCGTATTGGGTATGCCGTCGAGCATAGCATTCCCTTTAAAGTAATATTAATATTTTATTCAAAAATATGGATAAATATGAAAATGTTGTATTCTTTATTTACCTGGGCCGTTACATCCTTCCCCCCTTTTGGGAATTGCGTCCTCACAATTTTAAAATGGGGCTTGGAAGCTTCATTGAAAATCCCACATCGGAACAAGAGTCAGTAAAACTATCACTTTAAAAGAATGGGAGAGAAGTAAATATGTCACCCGAGTTAACCCATACTAGGATTCCAAGTATGAAAATATGGATATGGAGGAAAAACCAAGGGGTCATGTTCTGATGGAGAGTGATAGTAAACATGTCTAGGAGAAAGTTAACAATAAGAAAATCACAAACTTGTGATGGGTTAAACAGTATTTGATTCCCTAGTAGGAAAAATTAACAGACAACATTTTTGTTTTAAGTTACTTTTCATTAAGGAATTTATTTAAGAGCTTAACTAAAACATAAGGAAACATACTTAATTGTCAGTTTGACTTTCAACTTTTACAAGACTTCTTACACAAACTCATATTTTCTCCAAAAGACGAGTATTTAGGATGACATGTTCACATTAAGAGAGCTATAATCAACTTCTAGAGAATCACCTAATACACCAAAAGAGAACTATATAATTCCCATGACATCAGACCTTAACCAAAACTAAAACCAAAAAAGTTAGTATGAGATCAGATAATACCCAAAAAGGATAATCCTTTATAATAAAAAAAATCTATTCGTAATCTCCAAAATTTGTGAAAACAAAACCCAAAGTTCAACAAAGACCATTAAATAAACATCTATCCATAAAATTATACAAAGTAAACCAATCTAAGATTGAAACCGAATTCTCTGAAGGATTTAATCACATAGTCTCCTATGATAAATTTTAACATTTTTATCCAAAATAACATCAGTTACTCTTACAGTCTCCTACTGAAAAGTAATTATCCTAATCACATATCCTCCATGATAGGGTAATCATTTCCATTGATAACCAAAAAAAATCAACGTACTCTTAATTCATAAAATCATCTAACTAAAAATAATCATTCAAACTAACCAGGGACTTCACATAGTCCAGTGGTAGGCGATAAATACCAGTTGCAATTTGGTTGTGGGTTCGATTCCCACAACTTTGTCCGACGAGATGGGTTGTCACACGGTCTGCATGTTGTCCCTTTTCAAAAACTATATAATTTTATAACATTCTTCAAAAAGAGATAAATTCATCAAAAATAACCATAACATATTTTAACCAGAAAGGTTATCTAATAACATCCATTTTGCAACCCAAAATGTATTAACCAGTAATTGCCTCAAATTCTAGGATCATTTAAACCCAAATGGTTCTTTATAACTATATCCACAAAAGAAAGGATAATTGTTCCGTGAATAAAATTTTCATATATCAAACATCAGGGTTACTATAAAAATTCTTCTAATGTAACCCCATAATCAAAAGATACTTAATACATCTAAGAATTTCACCATCCTAAAATCTATCATAACCCATGAATCCCTTATATGAGGACTTCTTACTCAGTCAACATTCTTCATGATCCATTAGCCATTCCTTTTCAACTTATTCAGAAATAATTCTTTCCTACAAACAAAATCATAAATCATTTCCTAAGATTCCAATAATAGGAAAACATATGTTAAGAAATAATCCATACCTTTCATTCTTCATTGTCAGTTTCATCATCCTCAATCGGAATGGCATTAGGTATTGGTAAATGAATATTTGTATGATCATGGTGACCCCATTCCTGAAACTTATTCGTAGGACCTGTGTTTGTGTAATGATCATGCACACCACATTTAAAAAATTCAATTGATCCTTCAAAAAGAACTTCTTTCCCTTTCCTAGACTCAACGAGATGCTTCCTTTTTCCATGGCATGTTCTTGATTTATGACGTTCATTTCCACATCTATTACATATTTCTGTCCCTTTGAAATATTTTCCTATGTGATTCTTTCCACATATTTGACACATAGGTTTTTGAACATACATACCATTATGATTATTACTTAAACTTCCGTAGGGATTTTTTTCTCGCATATACGATGCCTTATAAAAATCACTAAGGTTCAGGTGGTCAATCATGACTCCTGATAGATGGTTGTGGATAACCACAAGAGTTCCCATTGCAGCTCCCATATCATTCAGTTGTTCTTTCATAAAACTATCAAAATTTTCTTCAAATCCATTTTTACATTGGTTCCTGCTAGATCCATCCATTTACTAAAGCCAAAAAGGTCAGTGTGAGTATATCAGTAAATTCATCAAATAAAAAAGAAGAAGATAAACACCAAGATATACATATCCAAGTTATCTCAAACTCATTCTATCTTTAAAAAAAACGATGACTCCATCTAATATACTAACCATTGTGGTTATACCAAACTTGTCACTTTTTCTTAAACAACACTCTAACCTCTAAAGTTATCTAAACCGACCTCTGATACAAACTATAAGGACACAGCCTTAAACCTTACTTAATCATGAGTTATTACAAGATTACACATTGATGATCTTTTCAGGTTTAGAGTTTTCGAGAATTAGATCATAAAACATCCATTACATTCCACATTTAAACAAAGTGGTTACATAAAAGATAGTATTCATTTTTCCCATCAACGGAAACATATTTAAAATAAAACATGGATTCTTTCTTGACACTTCCTTGACACTATCATCATATCATTTCCCATTCCCTTGACTTGTGAAAAACATTTCAAAAACATGGGATGAGCATAAAAATCTTAGTAAGGGTTATAAAAAGTATGGAAATGAAACATGAGTACTTATATACATAATAATGAAATCATACTTTACCCATAAAACATAAGCAATTTAGCATACCGCATAAAATCATGAATAAATCAAAGAAATCATAAGACATAAAGTTAACTTGAGTCATTCATAACATTCTTAAATAGGGAGTGACCCTCTTGGTTACATTTGGAATACCCATCATAGTATATTCTCGAAATCTCTTCGGAGAAACCTTAACATTTAACTCCTTTGTGTTAACCAATGCATTGGAGATCTATATCAGGCTCACCCGCCCTTAGTTTATCATAGAACCACCCGTCTTCATAAACAATGCCCAAGAACCATAACATAATCATAGAACATAACTTAAGCATAAAGTAAAGATAACGTTCCCACATTATGATAACAATATAACATTTTATGATATTGAATCCATTCAAAAAACCATATTCAAAACCATCTAAAACATTTAATAAGGAGATTTTTGAATCAAAGTGTCTCATACCACTTTGAAGATTTTAAAATTTTAAACCATTAATATCCATATAAGTAAATCCGTGAAACCATTTTGAAACATGGATATTAATGTGAAATTTTTATAAGAATAAATAATTAAAACATTTAAAATGATATTTTAGTAAAAGGGTTTTTAAGAAAATTAGAGACAATTGAATACAATAATTGAGGAATAAAATTTAAACCTAACTTTATAATATCATGAGAATGAAGGGGTTCATGATATAATATTCCAAAGGATAGTATATACACCATATAAGAGTGAATTGGTGCATAACAACAATGAAGTCTCAATAGAAATGTAAAATGAGATAAAATCTCTTATAAAGAAGGTATCCTTAAATTAAGGATAAATCAATCTCATAATTATGTGTGACAAATATAAATACACCCAATATAAGTGGATATTAAGGGTAAAACAATCAATGGTCATTCACACATATTCAAATGATGAAATATTCAATAACTACATGTTTAACCCAAAGAAATTGAAATTGGGTTAAGAAGTTCCCTTGGTAAAATTCGACTGCCTAACTGCGTCACTTTAAAATGCACAAAATTAGTTGATGAGAGAGAAAATGGTATCTCATCACATGGAAATAAAATTTACATCAATAAGTATATAGTAGAACATATGCCAACATAAAAATATGTAAATTAAAAGACATAACTAAATATGTCTTTTAAAAAGAGGAGTGTGAAAGGTTCCCTTACCGATTTGGGCAACCATCGAAACGTACACCCCAAGAAAGAAGGGTCATACAATGAAGATGTAAATACCCATAAATGAGAGAATATTATAAAAATAGTATAATAATGGGAATTACATACACCACAAAAAAGGAAATAGTTTCAAATGTAGCATGAATCTCACGGGAATAAAAAGTGAGATGAAAATCCCCTTATGAAAATTCGGCAGCCTAACGGCGCCACATAAAACTTCCAAAAATGGATTTATGAGATAAAATAGGGTATATAATAATATGAACATAATAATTAAATTATTTGTAATGTAAAAAAACATCCCCAAAAATAATAAAGCTGAGCTTAAAAGAAATGACATAAAAGAGAGTACTTAAAAAGAAAGAGAGAGGTTGGACCTCTTACAAAAATTTGGCAGCCTAACTGCGCCACTCAAAACGTCCAAAATGGATTGATGAGAAAAAATAGGGTCTCTCATCATATTAACATAAAAATTACAGTAATAGTAATATAAAAGAACATCCCAATCATAATTAATATTAACCTAAAATGAATGACATAAAAGAGTGTTCGAAAAAAAAAGAGAGGGGCATGATCCCTTACCTTGGGTCCGACTTGACTCGATCATTCTTTAACCTCCTGAATAATAAACATGAGTTAATTTATACTTTCTCAAGAAACTTTTTCAATTTCATTATTCCTTTTATATCACTTACTACCATGCTATGAAAACTGTGTAATTATTTAAGTTAATAATGGTCGTTCTGTAGATCATTGCTACTTGAGTCAAAAATAAACTCTTTATAATTACAAGTTGTTCATGTGGTAAAATATATATTATATCCATAATTATATTCATATTATAGATATCATATATTTCATATATATCCATTATATAGATGCATTTATAATATAACATAACATTTAGAGGTAAGAAATGGAATGCACCGTTCATGGAGACGGTAAACCGTACGTACGCATGAATGCTACTTCCATTTCTATTTCTTATTTAATGGAATTAAAACATAATGATACATAATAGTATTATAATTAAAGTATGGTATAATATATAATATCATTAAATCTATCCTTTATACATACCACATATGGTATTAACGAATGAAATCACTTTGAGGGGGCTGTAGTCCATACTTCCTAAAATGAAGATATCACGTTTAACCATAATGGAAACCATAAAGGTATTCCATAAATGAAAAATACAGAAGCTTAACTAAAACATAAAAATATTATATATCATATATAAATATAGTGACGTCTTAATTTCCACCTTTGAGAGTGTTAAATGAATATTGAACAATCATCGTTTCGTGAGGCAGAAATTCACCATCCAAAGAAACTGTATGTTCTGTAACCATTAGATGTTGGTGTGTGTAAGTGTAGTTAGAATACCTATTATAATAACATCCTAGTATATTGAAGATACTTTATTTGTTACAAAAGAAATGAATAAAAAGAGTTTAGGGGGTTGGAGAAGCAAAATAAAACAAAAGAACACAAGTGAAGACATTAGCTTAAAATCGGGTACCTCTATTTGATTTGAGCTAAAAGGCTTCCTTGGGAAAACTTCTTCCCAAAGTGAGGCTTTTATAAGTAATAGATGGATGTGGAGTGACAAAATGAGCAGGGTTTGGCCGATCCAATGGCTTGAGAAGTGTGGGTAAGGTGGTAGAGGTGGGTGCCTTTTATAATAGGAGAGGAGCGGCACTCTTGGAATGTTACGAAATGTTACTTTATTTTCAAATGAGTTTCGGATTTTAAAGGTCCCACATGGATGTATTTAGAGGAAAATGTGGCAAGGGATCGAAATATGATCATCCAATAGGTCTTTGACATGTTTATGTTATAGTTTTAACATTATCTTTTCATTTTATTTAAATCCATTATTAATGGGGTAATCGCTGCATCATCATGATGTCATAAATAATTTAATTTATATAATGTATAAAGATTATAAAAAAATATCATGATGTAGTATATCTTTTTATATTTCTAGTGAATATTAATAGTCAAAAATATGACTTGTATAACCCCATTTAAAAATTGTTTTAGTTAAACAACTCATGGTTGTGACATTTTTATTTTAACTTTAAATAAAAAGTTATTTATGTCATTTTCCAACCAAAGTGGATCCATGGGGTCCCCAAGTTGACCCATGGATTTTCTTGGTCGGCCATGACCCATCCAACGAGGGTAAGACATGTGTCTAGATTATTTAGTATTATTAAAACATTATTTTTACCTTAAATTACACTAATTACCTCTAATCGCGATTAAAAACATAAAGTTACTATTAACCAAAAAATTATTTTAATCTCATTGAACAACATTTTACACCCTAATGACAACTGTGTATGTTGGATTTTTGAAATTCAAATCACAGAAGTGGTAAAGATTAATTTAAACGAAATATCAGTTTTTAAACTACAACTTAGTGGTTTCACTATTCATCAAAACATTGATGTTTTTCAGAAAAATACCAAAAATTCACCCTAAGCTATTTTTGATATTCTGAATTCAAAAATGATGTATATTTTAAAAAATTGAAAACATATATGTTTTATTAATTAATTTTATAATTAATTCCCGCTGTCAAAACAAATAGCATGTTTTTAAGAAACAATATATATTAGAAGATCGACACTACTTTAAGTCCAATTTCAATGTGAAATTAATTCCAATGACCACCATTAGAATAATTGGTAAAAATATATTCTAGATACACTCTAATGTAAATTTAAAATATAATCTATCCATATAAATAAATAAGATTAAAATGAGATTTTGAATTAAAATGAAACATTTTCAATAAAAATGATCTTTATCGAAAAAATAACCAAATTTTACACTAAGTAAATTTTGATATCCAGATTCTAAAGAAGGATTTTATTTTATCAAGTACAACATATAAAATTGTCAAATGTATATTTAAAAAGGGTTCTCCATAAAAAGGTGGTTAATCGACCATTTAAAGAATATTATAATATTTATGATTAAAATTGGATTAATATTCATTTTAAGCCTCCAACATTTAGTGGATAAAGGTAAACATATTTGAAAAACATATATAATCATTTTGTAGTTAGTTCTATTCATTCCTTCCATCACAACGGCTAGGCATTAACTGCCTTTCAAAATAATATTATTTTATTATTAGTGTGCAACGTAAGATTTCAAAGAAACTCGATGTTGCGTATTGGGTACTCCCTCGAGCATATCATTACCTTTAATGTAATATTAATATTTTATTCAAAAATATCAATAAATATGAAAATGTCATATTCTTTATTTACCTGGGGCGTTACACTAACAGACACACCACGAACAATAAAAGTGACTGTTATGAATAGTAATGTCCACTTTTTGAAATTTTAAAAATTTTATCTCTCCAAATGGACTTCATTTTTGGATTTGGAATATCGAAATTAGCCAAGTGTGAAATTTTTGTACTTTTCAGATAACTTTCATATTTTGATGAATAGTGAAAATTACTAAATTTTTATTAAAAAACACTTTTTAATATAAATAATTAATAGTGATAAATAATGAATTTTAGGGTTTTTAAATTATATTTCAAATATATTTTTACCATTTAATCCAATGTTAGTCATTAGACATAATTTCACATTTAAACCGGACATAAACAAGTGTCAATCTTTTGATAGTTATTGTTTCTTAAAAACACGCTTTTTGTTTTAACAGTGGTAATTAAATTTAAATTAATAAATGAAACATCTATGTTTTGAATTTTGCAAAATAGACTTCATTATTGAATTCATAATGTCAAAATTAGCTTCGGATAAATTTTTGGTATTTTTCTGAAAACATTCAATTTTTGATGAATAGTGAAAAACTCCGAGTTACTGTTTAAAAACCCGGTTTTTATTTAAATAATTATTTATATTATTTAAATTTATTTTAGGGAAAAGTAGATACATAATACCTATATAAATTCAATGTAATTATTTGGAGTCGGTTTATAATAATTTTAGATATATAAAAATTTTATTGATCTTTTTCACCGTCTTTTACCCACCTCCTATGAGAATTTGTAAATTCACATAATACTTAATTTTACCACTTCTTTTAGTGGAATTTTGAAAATCAGAGATACAAGGTTAATATCAAGGAGTAAAATGTTGTACAATAAGATAAAAACAGTTTTGGTGAATAGTATCTTTTTACATTTATTTAACACGGTAAAAAGTAAATAGGGTAATTAAGGGTAAAAATGATATTATTATTACCGTAACACATGTCCTAATTCAATTGGATAAGTTTAATTCGACCAAAAACAATATTATGAATATAATATGACCCTTTATGTCCACTTGGATTAGATTAGGAGATTTATTATTATTTAATTCACAGAAGAGTTAAAAAACATAAAATCAAAGTTTAATAACTAAAACATTTTTAATATTCGGTTATAAATTAGATAAATTCGATTATAAATAGTCATTATAAAGATAAAAAGATTTCCTACATAATGGTATTTTAATTATATATTATAGACATTAAATAATTAAATTTATTTATGACACAATGATGATGCAGTAATTACCTTATTAATGAAAGAATCAAATAAATGGTTATATAAATATTAGAATAAATATAATTTCAATATTTTTATGACATCCACGAAATTTCTAGGTGACTCTGACATTTTAGGGAAGATTCAATGTATCTTTTTCGATGTAATAAAGTTGTTTTGATTTTCACAAAAATCAATTACCAAATAGTGTCAAAATTGAAATAAAAGAGTTTTTAAAACAAATATTATATTATTAATTGATATTCTATTCATAAAAATATAAGGCTCATCCAAGTGACTTATATCATGATATTTGTATCATTAATGGACCAAATGGGGGTCTCTTGGAGGTATATAGTATGATTATTAACTATATAATATAAAAATACAAAGTGACATGGTAAGTGTCAATCTAAATAACCAATAGTTAAAACTAAATGATAAGGTTAATATAATGACCCAAACCTGTCTAAAATCTATTTTTTTGAAATTATTTCGTCCCATACCCACCTTAGTATTTTAATAATACACTTTTGAGCCATTAGAAACCGAATATGAATTTATTATAAATTAATACTTTAAATTTTTCCTAAAGAGCCCCTCCTCCCCCTTATAAAGGCACACTACTTCTAACCAATTCCTAACATATTTAAAGACTTTTGGATCATCCAAAATCTGCCCAATTAATCTACCTACATTCCTCTTCTCTTCCTAGAAGACTCACCTTATTCATAAGGCACTTCAAGAGTCATTTTTTGTTCAAACCAAAGGGAGTTACCCAAATTAAAGGTAACAATTTCTCTTAGCTTATTTTATTTTATTTTACTTTTCCAACCCCTAAACTCTTCTTATAATTTTATTTTATAAAAAACCAAGTAACATAAATTTACTATGATATTGTATTGAATAGTTTTATAACTACACCAACACACACGTCCATCTAATGGGTGAATAACATAATGTTTCTGTGGATGGCAACCAAATGCCTCACGAAACGATGATTGTTCAATAAACTCTTACCACCTCTCATGGTGGCCATTATGATGGAACATTAATTGATCATGATATTAATTATATTTATTTTATATATAAGCTTATATAATTACATTTTATATCATACCATTATTAATTTCATGTTGTATATGTATGCGATAATTTCATTTGAGGAAGCGCGGACTACCGCACCCTCAAAGTGATATGACTCGTTTATAACATACATGGAAGATATAATGTATGGTATTAACGAACATAAGTAACACATATAAGATATTATATTATATGGGAATAATAATATACTTATTTATTATTTGGTTTTGATTCCTTTTAAAATGAAAAATGAAATAGAAGTACCGTTCGTGCGTACGTACGGACTACCATGTCCCCAAACACGATGAGATTCATTCCCCATCGTATCCAATCAAGTATAATTATCATTTTATGAATAAAAATAATGTTTAAGGAATTGATATAATTCTTGATATCTATAAGGTACAACCTATCCATAAAAATCATGGCTCATGTAACAAGACATATAAAATAAAACGAGTATGTTAACACCCGAAACGACGATAATACTAAGCTATTATTAACAATGAAATGTTAAAAGATCAACAATGATATCATATTAATGTATATTATTCTTTTCTAATTTAATAAAAATATTTTCACCATTATAGAAGAGATTAGACTATCCTTAACAATGGAAAACTACAAGGTATGGGGTTTTCATCTCACTCTTTATTCCCGTGAGATTCATGCCATATTGCCACTATTACCTTTCGTGTGGTGTATGTACTGCCCATAATTGTATTCTTTGTGTAACACTCTTTAATTTATGTGTATTTACATATTCACTGTATGATAACTCATTCATGAGGTGTATTTTTCATATGTTACCAAATTGGTAAGGGTTAATTTCCTAATGTCTTTATTATCTGAGGTTGTTTTTACGTAAGTATCTTCTGGGACATATTTATTATCCATTTCCATGTTTTTTGAATGAGTTTAAAAGGGATTATTTTAAGTTACATTTTACAAAAACAACATTTCAAAAGTTTTAAATATTTATTCTTATAAATCTTTCTCATTAATGATCATGTCTTAAAAATGGGTTTTAAGGATTTATTTATAGGGACACGAATGTTTTTAAAATGTAAATTCCTTTCAAAAGTTTCAAAGTTGTATGGGACACTTTGATTCAAACATGTATTTAAATAACTTCTTTTCCAAATTTTGTGACTTTTAAATATATTCATGAAAAGGGTATTTCTATCAAAGAGTTTGACAAATTATTTCCATCTATATCAAATCCATTAATTGATTCTAACCTTGTTTTGAAGTTGATTTATTGTGATATAAAACTTCAATATTGTATTGAAGGTTTTGTGATATGTTTAACTGTGGATGTGTTAATTTTATACCATTCATGGTTTATGGTTAAAGTATTGACATTTCGTATCCTATTTCTTATACTAATGATTATGTTAAGTTTCATCATTTTCATATGAAGAATGTATTGGACATAGTAAGAGACGGGTGGATCCTGCTATAGCTCCTCGATGCATCGGTAGGTCTCATGAGACAACTAGATGTGGAATTGGCGACGACCCTTTCCCAATTTGATTTATGGTTTTGTTCGAGGCCTTAATCATTTTAGATGTCTTTGCTGAGGCCCTTAAAAAATGTTTTAAAATGTCGGGCATTATACATTCCCTCATTATGGAAATAATATTGATGGTTCATGTGGTTATTCGACTAGTAGAATACCCATGATTGTGTTTCATTATGGAATTATTTACCCAAATCATATTCTTTCCATAAAAGTATTCATGTTTATTATTTTTAAAGTCACATGGTTTCAATTATTCACCATTCATAATATTTATGTCATTTTCAGCTGTATTGCTTACCCATACTGAGCATTTGAGCTCACCCCTTTCTATGTTTTATTTTTCCTAGGATTCCAAGAAGTGTATTATGATTTGATATGCAGGGTTAAGCTAAATGGATTAATGGTGTTCTCAAAGAACTATTTACGCTGTGTTTTATGTTTTAAATTGTAATGTAATGTTAATGTATGTAATCTATTTTCCCGGACTGCTTAACTGATCGGTCCTTCAGGGCTTGATTCCTTGTAATCATGCCAATGTATTAAAATAATGTACCAACTCTGGGTAACTGGGGTCAGGGAATTACAGTTGGTATCAGAGGAAGTTCAGCAATATCCTTGAAATCTATATTTAGATAAACTCTTATTAGAGATCATATCCCTATGATATACTTTGGGGATTAGTAGAGAAGAACTTCCTAGAATTTTGATATTGTAGGGATTTTGTGATTTTTTCGAGCAATCCATCCCTGTCTGGATACGAGCAGGTAGAGGCAGCTCTGGAAGATATGTACCTAGGGGTAAAAGCTGAAAACACCGCTTTGAGCTAGACTCAAATGGGAACAGGTGCATGACAACATGTCTTGCTGCTCTCTTGGTTACGACACACCCATGGGATATTCTTAGGATAATTCTCATTTTCTTTAAAAACCATTATGAAGGTTTTATGAGTATATACTTCCTCAAAGAATTCATTTTTATGATTATGGATTATTTCCATAAATTGTTTAATTTATGTTAAGTGTGTTACAAGTTTGAGATTAGGTATTTCTATTCACAAACTAATCTAGTGTATGCCATTGTTTAGAAATGGAGCATAGTAAATTGAATGAGAACTCCAGCAATACACATGATCCAAAGAGTAAGAAAGATAATATCTTTCATGGTCATAAGCGAGAATATAGAATGGAAATAGTCTCCCATGTATTCTAAACATATGAAGAAATATTATCATGTGTTAATAAGATAATTAAATAATTCTCTGAGTCCTATGGCTTTGAAGGGATGTATGAGAAGAAACAGATGGAAGAGAGAAAGATGTATAAAGGGAAGAGGGAAAAGAAGAATCTTACCATATGTGATAACTATCGGAAGAAACTCCCAAGAACATACCCGAAAGGAATGGGAGTTTGATATAAGTGTGGAGAAAAAGGACACCATGTACATGACTGCAAGGGTAAGAAAATGGTTTCAAATGTACAATGCTTTATTTGCTAGGAGTTCGTACACTACGCGAACCAATGTCCCATTTATCAGACTATGCCGCAAATGATGCTATTGGATAATAATCAAGTTATGATACTACCACAGATGAAGTGGAATGATTAGAGGTCTTATGTTGATTATTTCATTATAGTGTTGTATCAACAATGTACTGATTATAATAATTATTGAGTATATAAGTATTGTACTGCAGTACTATTTAATTAAGGACATGAGATTTTATGGCTCTAATAAAAGTGACATAATAGTAAGCTACACTTTTTTGAAAATACATGGTTGAAGGAAAGGTAATACTTAATATGATCCAGATAATAAGGTAGTGATTTTAGAATAATAGATGGTTGATTTGAATAAATTATATTCGATATTCTTGACTTGTAACTGAATAATGATTTGTATATTCCATAATTGTTGTACATTACAAAATTTTTGGATTGAAGAGGTATATCCAGTATTCTATAAAGAATAAGAGAGCATGAATGTAATCAATAAGGTTTTTTGGTAATTCAGGATGTTAGCATGTTTTAAAATAATACGTGGTGAAGGTGTTCACATGTTATTACATAGAAAAGAAAAAGATCTTCATTGTGTTTAACTTCCTTATAAATTTTGGACTGTGATTTTGGATAGTAGTAATTTGGATAAGTATAAAGGTTGGAATGGATTAAGTTTTAATGGTTATTTTTCGATTTTTATAAAATGACAACACGCAAACCATGTGACAACCTATCGCATCAGACAAAGCTGCGGGAATTGAACCCAAACCATAGTGAAATTGGGATTTATCGCCTTCCACTAGACTACATGAAGTCCCTGGATAGTATAATGTTGTTTCTTTTTTAAAGGGTTTGATATGTGAATTATAAATTCATTATATTTGGAACCCTATATGATTAGGATAAATAGAGTATTTTTGAGTTGTATTATGTTTTGGAGTGAAATATGAGTTTCTGGTAGAAATTTATTAATGGAAAAAACTCTAATTATAAAGTAAGTATATCTCCTTATGATTTTATCCAATCTCATAAATAAATTCATCAACATTAAGAAAAGGAACTTAGAGCCAAAACGTTGTCCTAGATAATACCTTAGATCATCACAAATTAATGGCTTTGTGATTGTTGGCCTTTTCATAGCCATGTTCTCTACCATTCTCCATCAAATATTGATGGTTAAATTTCTCTTCCATATCCATATTTTCCTACATGGAACCCTATTATGTGTTATTTTCGGCAATCTTAATACTTACCATTCTTTATTTTAAATAGATTCCTCATTAATCCATTTTTTGATGTGGGATTTCAACTAAGATATTTTGAAATGTGAACCACATTTTTCCAATAATGAGAATAAATTGTGAGGACACAATTTATTGAAGGAGGTGAGAATGTAACACCCCAAGCTTCTACAGTACACTTCTCTTTGAACAATATAGTAGTGTGTGTTGTATGCAACTTCGAAATCTAACACACATACCACAACCAATCAAAGTAGCCGATATGAATAGTAATACCAACTTTTTGAAATTTTATAAAATTTATCTCTCAAAGTGGACTTCATTTTTTGATTCGGAATATCGAAATTAGCCGAGGGTGAAATTTTGGTACTTTTTGGATAACTTTCATATTTTGATGAATAGTAAAAATTACTAAATTTTAATTAAAAACAACTTTTTAATAGAAATAATTAAAAGTGATAAATAATGAATTTTAGTGGTTTTAAATTATATTTCGAATATATTTTTACCATTTAATCCAATGTTTGTCATTGGACATAATTTCACATTTAAACCGGACATAAACAAGTGTCAATCTTTTGATAATTATTGTTTCTTAAAAACACGCTTTTTGTTTTAATAGCGGGAATTAATTTTAAATTAATAAATGGAACTTCAATGTTTTTAATTTGGTAAAATAGACTTCATTATTGAATTTCGAATGTCAAAATTATCTTAGGTTAAATTTTTGGTATTTTTCTAAAAACTTCAAATTTTTTATTATGAGTGAAAAACACCGAGTTACTATTTAAAAACCGGATTTTTATTTAAATCATTATTTATATTATTTGAATTTATTTTAGTTCAAAATAGATACATAATACCTATATAAATTCAATGTAATTCATTGGAGTCAGTTTATAATAATTTTAGATATATAAAAATTTTATTGAAGTTTTTCACTGTCTTTTACCCACCTCCTAGGAGAATTTGAAATTCACATAAAAAATAATTTTTACCACTTCTGTGAGTGTAATTTCAAAAATCTGAGAGACACGGTTAATATGAAGGAGTAAAATGTGGTTCAATAAAAGAAATTTTTTTTGGTGAATAGTAACTTTTTACTCTTATTTACCACGATAAAAAGAAAATAAGGTAATTAAGGGTAAAAATGATATAATTATTACCCTAAAACATGTCCTAATTCTATTGGATAAGTTCAATTCAACCAAAAACAAACTTAGGAATAAAATATGACCATTTAGGTCCAAATGGATTAGATTAGGGCATTTATTATTATTAAATTCAAAGAAGAGTTAAAAGAGGTAAAATCAATGTTTAATAACTAAATCATTTTTAATATAGGGTTATAAATAAGATAAATTCGATTATAAATATTCATTAGAAAGATAAAACTATTTCCTACATAATAGTATTTTAATTTTACTTTTAGACATTAAATAATTAAATTTACTTTTGACACAATGATGATGCATTAATTACCTTATTAATGAAAGAATCAAATAAATGGAAATATAAATGTTAAAAAAAAAATTTCATAGTTTTTATGACATACACGAATTTTCTATGTGAAAATGACATGTTAGGGATGATTCTATGTATCATTTCCGAAGTAATAAAGTTGTGATGATTTTTAAAAAAAATACCAAATAGTGTAAAAATTGATATAAAAGAGTTTATAAAACAAATATTATATTATTAATTGATATTATATTCATAAAAATATAAGGATAAGCAAAGATACTGATATCATGATATGTGTATCATTAATAGCCAACTTGTGGGTTTCTCGGAGGTATATATTAAGTTTATTAACTATATAATATAAAAATACAAAGTGACACGGTAAGTGCCAAACTAAATAACCAATAGTTAAAATTAAAAGATAAGGTTAATATAATGACACAAAACTATCTAAATTCTATTGGTTTAAATTATTTCGACCAATATCCACCTTTGTCTTTGAATAATCCACTTTTTATCCATTAAAAACCGAATTTGAATTTATTATAAATTAATAATTTATGATTTTCCTAAAGAGCCATTCTCCCCCTTATAAAAGGACACCAATTCTAACCAATTCCCAACACCTTTAAATCCTTTTGTCTCATCCAACCTTTGCCCAATTAATCTCCCTACATACCTATCCCCATCTTATAAGCCTCACCTTAGTATTAAAGCACTTAAATAGTCCTTTTTGGTTCAAACCAAATGGAGTTACCCAAATTAAAGGTAACGATTTCTCTTATTTTATTTTATTTTAATTTAATTCTCCAACCACTAAACTCTTCTAATTATTTTGTTTTGTAACAAAACCTGTATCCTAAATATACTAGGATATTTTTGTGAGATGTATTAGAACCACACTTACACACACGTCCATCTAATGGGTGAAGAACATAATGTTTCTGTGGATGGCAACCAAACGCCTCACGAAACGATGATTGTTCAATTATCTCCTACCGCCTCTCAAGGTGGCCATTATGATGGAACTATAATTAAATATGATATTAATTATATTTATTTTATATATAATCTTTTTTAATTAAATTTTATAGCATACCATTGTTCGTTTCATGTTGTATATATATATACACGATAATTTCATTTGGGGAAGTGCGGACTACCGCACCCTCAAAGTGATATGACTCATTTATACCATACATGGAACATATAAAGGATGGTATTAACAAAATTAAGTAAAACATATAAAATATTATATTATACTGTAATAATAATATACATATGAATTATTGGGTTTTTATTCCTTTTAAAATGAAAAATGAAATGGAAGTAGCGTTCGTGCGTACGTATGGACTACCGTCTCTACGAACGCGATAAGATTAATTCCCCATAATATCCATTCAAGTATAAATCTCTTTTAATGATTAAAAATAAACTTCAAGGACTTGATATAATTCTGGATATGTATAAGGTACAACCTATCAGTAACAAACACGACTCATGTAACAAAACATATAAAATAAAACGAGTAAGTTAACACCCGAAATGACGATAATACTATGATATTATTAACCAAGAAATGATAAAAGGTCATATATGATATCATATTAATGTATATTATTCTTGTATAATTTAATAACAATCATTTAACCATTATACTGGAGATTACCCTACCCTCAACAAAGGAAAAGTACAAGGTATGGGGTTTTCATCCCACTCTTTATTCCCGTGAGATTCATGACATATTGCCACTATTACCTTTTGTGTGGTGTATGTACTGCCCATAATTGTATTATTTGTGTAACACACTTTAATTTATGTGTATTAACATGTTCATTGTGTGATACCTCTTTCATGGGGGGTATGTTTCGTAAGTAACCCAATTGGTAAGGGTTAATTTCACAAT
The DNA here is from genome assembly GCA_963277665.1 of Viscum album. Lineage (NCBI taxonomy): Eukaryota > Viridiplantae > Streptophyta > Magnoliopsida > Santalales > Viscaceae > Viscum > Viscum album. The sequence goes on from OY728121.1 coordinate 1,794,475,074, forward strand.
ATCTTTCTTATACGAGGTTGTTTTTATGTAAGTATCTACTGGGATATATTTATTATCCAAGTCCATGTTTTATGAAAGAGTTTTCAAAGAGATTATTTGAAGTTACTTTTTACTAAAAAAACATTTCAAATGTTTTAAATATTTATTCTTCTAAATCTTTCTCATTAATATTCATGTATTCAAAATGGGTTTTAAGGATTTATTTATATAGACACGAATGTTTTTAAAATGTTAATTCCTTTAGAATGTTTCAAAGTGGTATGGGACACTATGATTCAAAAACTTCTTTAAATGACTTCTTTTCCAAATTGTGTGACTTTTAAATGTTTTCATGAAAAGGGGTATTTCTATCAAAGTGTTTTACAAATAATTTCCATCAATGTCAAATCCATTAATGGATTTTAAACTTGTTTTGAAGTTGATATATTATGATAAAAAACTTCCATATTTTGTTGATGATTTTGTGATGTGTTTGAGTGTGGATGTGTTATTTTTATACCATTCATGGTTTATGGTTAAAGTATTGACATTTCGTATCCTAGTTCTTATACGAATGTTTATGTTATGTTTCATCATTTTCATATGAGGAATTTATTGGACATAGTATGTGACGGGTGGAGCCCACTATAGCTCCTCAATGCATCGATAGGTCTCATAAGACAACTACATGTAGAATTGTCCGATGGCCTTCCCAAATTTGATTTATGGTTTTGGCCAAGGCCTTAATCATTTTAGACGTCTTGGCTGAAGCCCAGACAATATGTTTTAGAATGTCTGGCAATATACATTCCCTCATTATGGAAATAATATTGATGGTTCATGTGGTTATTAGACTAGTAAAATACCAATGATTATGATTCAGTATGGAATTATTTACCCAACTCGTATTATTTCTATAATAGTATTCATGTTTATTATTGGTAAAGGCATGTGGTTTCAATTATTCACCATGATTAATATTTATGTTATTTTCTACTGTATTTCTTACCCTTACTGAGCGTTTGAGCTCACCCTGTAACGACCCAAAATTTCAGTAATGGAAAATCCCTCTTGATCCAGTGAAATGTTTCATTAGGAAAGAAAAATGTTTTTATAAGATGTCAACTTCTTTAGTTTAACGTTAAGATTTGTGACCGTTACTTTTATAGCCGTTGAACAGTGATCATCTGGGTAGTTTAAATATAAGGCTTTAAAGAACCAATTTTCTACTCAGACAAAGGAAGCGATGGCCTCATCCAGTAGAATTACCCCTTACGAAGCCCATTTGTCAGAGCTCGAAAAGGAGGTGGCGTCTTTGGGCTTTGCCCTTGACCAAGCCCAAGCTGAGCTTCATCAAGTCAAGCTCGAACGTGATCATCTACGGGAAAAATGGAAGTTGATAGAGATTACCACTCGAGCGATGTTATCTGAGCAACCCCAAGAGTCTGTCACCATCGCACACCTTACCCTTAGGTCTTATGCGGCTATTTTAAGGGTTTATATAACAAATAAGTAGCTCCATGTTCATGTACATTATTTTTGTATATAATAATGAATATAATTTCTAGTCATTTTTGATACATTGTAATTAGTTTTTAAAGTACAAACGGTGTTTTTAGTTATTATTTAATTAAGAATTATATTTTATTAAATTAAAGGATTTTTGAATTAAATAATATTTCAAAAAAATATTATTATTAATATTAAATTAATTTTTATTACATATAAATGATCTTAAAATTTTATGAATGCAATTAAAATTTTTATTAAGGTTTGAAAGCCATTTCTGTCAAAACCGTGAATTTTTTTATAAATGTCGGTTTTTATTTTCAAAGTGAAAATTCACATATTTAGAAAATTATTTAGATAAAATAAATATTATTTTTTGGAATCAGGACGTCGAAATTATCCAACGGTGAATTTTTTATAATTTTCTGAGACAGTCAAATTTTTGGGTAAAAATTAAATACCATTTAAGTATATAATGTGTTTTATGACATCATAATGACCCAATGGTGATATAATAAAATACCATAATCCTTATTTTCGGTCAATATGTGTTTTATCATTAAAATAATGAGGTTTTGGGTTTGTTTGACTCACTTTTCAAAGCATTAATGGAGCCCTCAAGACTTATTCAAGACTTTGCCTTTTTAAATTAATTTCCATGGGAGTGTGACTCACCTCCACATAAGAAACCCTAATTTTTTAATAAGTTCGGACCTTGGCCTTGTAAAATATTGTTTTCCTCTTTACTTTTCCAGAAACCATGGGAAAATACCATGGGATGGTTTGTGGTTTGGATTATTTTAATATAAGGGGTCCCAAACCTAAATAATAATGAATTCTCTCACCTTTCCTATATAAACCCACGCAAGCTCCCACTTCCTCCTCACCCAAAGCCCTTGAAGTTCGTCCAACCTCTGCCCTACTCTCTCTAGAATCCTCTCAAGGTGCCCCATGCTCCCAAGAAGCATCTCACAAGCCTCTCTCTAGCCTTTGGAAGCACACTTCCAAGTAAGGGTTTTTCTTCCTTTCTCATTTTTGTCAATTTTTCTTTAAGTTGTATTTCCCTTTTTAATTTCATTTATGAATGTTGGGGTATGGTTTCGCACCTCTCCCATACTGCCCTCTTATTGTTTGAATGATGGGAGACCCCTTTCTCTCTCATTAAATGCCTCCCATGTACACCCGTTACTATGCCGAAATTCCGAAAGGAACCTTTTTCTCCTCTTTTATATTCAAGCAATACTTTTGTATCATGAATCTAAATTCCTTTTCAATTGTTGGTAAATGTATCTATATTACCTTATTACTGTCCATTACATGTAAATATGACGAGGAACCCCTTTCTCTCTCATCATACTTTTTTATGAATTCTTATGTCACGCCGTTACGCTGCCGAAATCACACCGATTTTCTAAGCCAATATCATTGTGTAGTGAATACCATGCCCATTTCTCCATCAAGGGTATTCAACTTTATGCACATTTACTTATTTATTGTAAAGTTTCATGTATGAATTCCACATTCCTTTATCTTGGAATAAATGATTATGTTTTATGAATCCATGTGGCACACTTATGCATGAAATAAAATGTTTAAGAAGGGTGCACCCTGATAGCGCTCCAATGCATTGGGTAAAGTATAGTATCATGATACGTCATGTGCAATGAGTGTTGACTCATGCTAATTCAAGTGCAACGAGGGTTTACTCGTGCTTCAAGTGCAATGAGGGTTTACTCATGCTCCATGTGCAATGAGCCTTGGCTCATGCTAATTCAATGTTAAGTGTTGTCGCCACATTTCCATGTTATGATTATCATGCTTTATCATGCCTTTATGTTCATGTCTCTCTTTTTCTCTATTGATATGCCTATTGCCTAACATGTATTGTACTCCTCATTTTATTCATTGTGTACTCCCTTACTGGGCTTTATAGCTCACCCTTTTCTTATGCATGTCCTCAGGTTATCCCATGCAATGCTAAGTACGAAGGAATGTAGTGGTCATGTAAAGGAAGTTTTCAATAAGGATGTTGTATTTCAAGTTTAATGTTTTTATGTAATGATCCTAATCCCCAAAGACACTATACCTCTCGATCTTCTTTGTTGTATCAAGTGATGTTTTATGTAATAAAGCATGTTTAAGTTGTAATAAAAAGAAGGGTTGTCATAGTTGGTATCAGAGGATAGGTTTAGTTATTTTTGGGATTAGGAAACACTAGTAATGCCATAGATACAGGACTAATCATAATAAAAACATCCCTAAGTTTTGGTAAATACTAAGTAAGTGGTTTATCAAACAAATACATCCCTGTCTGGATACGAGCAGTTAGAGGCGGCTCTGGCACAGATGTATCCTAGGGGTAAAACCCGAAAACACCGCTTTGAGCTAGACTCGAACGGGAACTGGTGCATGAAAATGGGCCTTGCTGCACTCTTGGTTACGACACTCCCGGGGGATATGTTTTGATAAATTCACAATCTTAGTATGAAACCTTATTAAGGTAAAAATTCCCCTAAGGATATATGTTAGAAGGAAGATCATGAAAAGCCTGGATTGAATCCTATAGACTCATGGGTTAATGAGATTAAAGTTTATTTATAAGTCATCAACTTTTGTCTTTGGATTACCCTTTATGTGTTACCCCTAACTTTCCTTTTATTCCAGCCAATGGCCGGTAATAGGAGAACTCGGGCTAACAACCGTTGTGATGATCAGTGTGATGATTGTACTTATGAGATGCCCAATCCAATGGGAGCGGGAATCGCGAACTTTGTCACGCTTCTCTCTCAGCTAACTCAAGTTTTGAATAGAAACACTGGTCAAGAGGAACATTCAACCCCCCCTAAGAAAGAACAAGTCGCTATTGAAAGCTTCATGAGACAAAGGCATCCTACTTTTAGTGGATCATCCGATCCCACGATTGCTGAACAATGGATCAACTCCATTGAAAAGATATTATCCATCCTCCAATGCTCTGAAAAAGAGAAGGTTCTCCTGGCGGCTTATCGTATGGAGGGTGAAGCTGATCAATGGTGGACGTTGATCAAAAATACGAAGCCTGAGGAGGAGATCGAGGCTTTGGAATGGAAGGTATTCCGGAAGATGTTTTTCGATAAATATTTTCCACGCACCCTCCGTCTTAAGATGGAAAGGGACTTCCTTTCCCTCAAGTAGAAAGATGAGGAATCTGTGGGAGTGTACGAGGCAAACTTCACAAGGCTTGCACGATACGCTTCCGGCTTTGTCGTTACCCCCGAATGCAAGTTTGACCTCTTCTTTGGTGGGCTGAATCCTAGCTTGCGGAAAGCATTAGCGATCCGTGACTTCGACAGCTATGAGGAAATTGTCCGATGTACCCTCAAGGTTGAAATGGAGATCGGAGAATCACAGGGGTATCATGGGGACAAGAAGCGGAAGGTGGACTTCAATGCTGGTGGTCCGATGGATAAATCCAACGGCGCTAAGAAATTCCAGCACCCCACTTGCCAAAAGTGTGGAAAAAAGAACCCTGGAAATTGCCTTAGGGGGACAAGAAAATGCTTTAAGTGTGGAAGATAAGGACACCTAGCTGTTAACTGTCAGCAAGAAGGACCCGCGGCTGCGACGGAGGGGAGGAACGCTCCGTTCGAACCTCAACGCGTTGTTCAATGCTTCAAATGCAAAGAACCGGGTCATTTTGCGAATCAGTTCCCTAATCCAAGGGTTATCGGAGGCAATCAAAAACCTCCAAGACAGCAAGGAAGAGATTTTGCCATCACTTCTGCCGAAGTGAACCCCGACAATGAAGTGGTGACAGGTACGCCAGTTATTCATTCAAGAATAGCCAACGTACTTTTTGATTCAGGTTCTACGCATTCTTTTATATCTAAAAAGTTTAGTAGAACAATCCCTGCACCACCACAAATCATGGAAGTAAAGATGTCGGCGAGTACGGCAAATGGGGCAATCATTGCATCCCATGAGTATAAGTCCTCCCCTGTTATAATCTGTGGATTGAATTTCCCGGCGAATATCGTAATACTCCCTTTGGTGGAATTTAATGCAATTCTTGGCATGGATTGGCTTTCCTTATATAGAGCCAACATAAATTGTCGGGAGAGGGAAATCACACTCCATATGGAGAATCGACCCCCGGTTCTTTACAAGTGTCCGGAGGAAGATGAATCTCCTTTAGCTCCATCATCTCAAGCATGGATATTACTGCCTTATGAGCACGCATATCTGGCTCAGATGATTGAGTCCAAGGAAGAAACCACCCTTGAAGAAATTCCTATTGTGAGGGAATTCGCTGAAGTATTTCCCGGGGAACTTCCTGGTCTTCCTCCAAGAAGAGATGTTGAGTTCTCAATTGAACTTATACCTGCGGCGCTACCAATATCCAAGACTCCATATAGAATGGATGTGGTTGAGCTTGAAGAACTAAAGAAACAACTACAGGAGAATCTGGATAAAGGTTTTATACGCCCAAGTGCATCACCATGGGGTGCACCAGTCCTCTTCGTCAAGAAGAAGGATGGGTCAATGCGGATTTGCATCGATTATCGTGAACTTAAGAAAACCACGATAAAGAACAAGTATCCTCTCCCAATAATCGATGACTTGTTTGATCAGCTGCGTGGAGCACAATACTTCTCCAAGGTCGACTTGCGGTCGGGATATTATCATGTAGGGGTGAAGAAGGAAGATATCTCCAAGACTGCTTTTCGTACAAGGTATGGGCACTATGAATTCATAGTAATGCCATTTGGACTCACCAATGCTCCAGAAATATTCATGGACTTGATGAATAGAGTCTTTAGAGATTACCTTGATAAATTTGTGGTAGTCTTTATAGATGATATTCTAATATACTCCAAAACCAAGGAGGACCATGAGGAGCATTTAAGAACTGTACTGGAGACTTTGCGCAAGGATAAGCTCTATGCCAAGTACAGCAAGTGTGAGTTCTGGTTGAAGTAGGTCTCATTCTTGGGCCATATCATCACAAGCAATGGGATATCTGTGGACCCCTCCAAAACAGATGCAATTGAGGGATGGCCGAGGCCAACATCGGTAACTGATATCCGTAGCTTCTTGGGGTTAGCTGGATATTATCGACGATTTGTGAAAAACTTCTCACGATTGTCCAACACTCTTACCAAGCTAACTCGAAAGGGAGTAAAGATTACTTGGAGTGATGAATGCGAAGAAAGCTTCAAGGAGTTGAAAAGGAGGCTTATCACTGCACCTTTGCTCACTTTACCCACAAGTGGGGATCTTTTTGTGGTATTCAGTGATGCTTCGAAGAAGGGATTAGGATGTGTGCTGATGAAGAATGATAAAGTGATATCCTATGCCTCAAGACAGTTGAAAATCCATGAGCGAAACTATACAACGCATGATCTGGAGTTGGCGGCGGTGATCTTTGCCTTGAAAATCTGGCGGCATTATCTCTGTGGAGATAAATGTGAGATATATACTGACCACAAGAGTCTTAAATATATATTCACACAGAAAGAGCTTAATATGCGCCAGAGAAGATGGATAGAGCTCATAAAGGATTATGACTGTTCAATACATTACCACCCTGGGAAGGTGAACATGGTGGCGGATGCCCTAAGTAGAAAGGATCCAAAAATTCTATCAATGATGAGAATTAAGAAGGATCCAATCTTCTTAGACTTGATGAAGATGGACGTGGGAATCATAAAGAAGGGAACATCATCAATCCTTTCACAAATGATTGCTCAACCATCTCTTTTGGAAAGGTTAAAGGATGCTCAAAAGGATGATGCAAGAATCCAATAAAAACTGGAAGCTATCAAAAAGGGAAAATCCTCAGAGTTTAATGTTAATGAAGAAGGAATTGTGTGGTTTGGGAAAAGACTATGTGTCCCATCAAGTTCGGAGCTGAAGAAGGAACTTTTGGATGATGCACATAGTTCAAATTTCTCTATTCACCCTGGGAGCACAAAGATGTATCGAGATCTCCGAGAAAACTTTTGGTGGGATAATATGAAGAAGGAGATCGCCGAATATACATCAAAGTGCATGGTGTGTCAGCAAGTGAAGGCAGAGAGGCAGAAGTCTAAGGGGATGATGCAACCATTGCCCATACCAGAATGGAAATGGGAGAACATCACCATGGACTTCGTCACTGGACTTCCAAGGACATCCAAAAGCAACAATGCAATCTGGGTTATTGTGGATCATCTTATAAAGACTGCACACTTCATTTCTATTCGAGAGGATTTCTCTTTGGATCAACTGGCACAGATATATATCAGGGAAGTGGTACAGTTGCATGGAGTACCACTATCTATTGTGTCTAACCGAGATCCAAGATTTACCTCTAAGTTTTGGAAGAGTCTTCAACATGCTCTGAATACTGAACTGAACTTCTGTACGGCCTATCATCCTCAAACTGATGGCCAATCCGAGCGGACTATCCAAACACTTGAGGATATGTTGAGAGCGTGCTCAATGGACTTTAAAGGAGGATGGGATCAACATCTTCCTCTACTTGAGTTCTCTTATAATAATAGTTTCCACTCAAGCATCCAAATGGCACCATATGAAGCCCTGTATGGGAAAAGGTGTAGAACACTGGCATGTTGGGATGAGGTCGGTGAATGTAAGCTCCTTGGACCAGAAATGGTCGAAGAAATGGTGGAGAAGGTGAAAACCATTCAGCAGCATATCAAGGAAGCCCAAAGTCGACAGAAGAGTTTTGCAGATAATCGTCAACGAGACCTTGAGTTTAAAGTCAGAGACATGGTGTTTTTACGCATATCTCTGTGGAAGAAGGTCATGAGGTTTGGAAAGAAAGGGATGTTAAGTCCAAGGTACATCGGCCCCTTCGAGATTCTTGATCGTGTTGGGGATGTGGCCTATCGACTAGCACTTCCACCTACTATGGCCATGGTGCATGATGTCTTCCATGTATCCCTCTTAAGGAAGTACATACCAGACCCTTCACATGTACTCTCTTCTGAGGTGGTACAATTAGAAGACGATCTTTCTTATGAGGAGCAACCAGTGAAGATCTTGGATCGTAGAGAAAAAGTTCTACGAAATAAGACAATGCCCCTCGTCAAGGTGTTGTGGAGAAACCACAAGTTTGAAGAAGCAACTTGGGAGTCGGAGGATATGATGAAGCTAAGTTACCCACATTTGTTTTAGTGTGGGAAAAGGAAAATTTCGAGGGCGAAATTTCTTAAGGGGGGAATGTTGTAACGACCCAAAATTTCATTAATGGAAAATCCCTCTTGATCCAGTTAAATGTTTCTTTAGGAAAAAAAATGTTTTTATAAGATATCAACTTCTTTAGTTTAACATTAAGATTTGTGACCGTTACTTTTATAGCCGTTGAACAGTGATCATCTGGGTAGTTTAAATATAAGGCTTTAACGAACCAACTTTCTACTCAGACAAAGGAAGCGATGGCCTCATCCAGTAGAATTGCCCCTTACGAAGCCCATTTGTCGGAGCTCGGAAAGGAGGTGGCGTATTTGGGCTTTTCCCTTGACCAAGCCCAAGCTGAGCTTCATCAAGTCAAGCTCGAACGTGATCGTCTACGGGAAAAATGGAAGTTGATAGAGATTACCACTCGAGCGATGTTATCCGAGCAACCCCAAGAGTCTGTCACCATGGCACACCTTACCCTTAGGTCTTATGCGGCTATTTTAAGGGGTTATGTAACAAATAAGTAGCACCATGTTCATGTACATTTTTTTTGTTTATAATAATGAATATAATTTCTAGTCATTTTTGATACATTGTAATTAGTTTTTAAAGTAAAAATAGTGTTTTTAGTTATTATTTAATTAAGAATTATATTTTATTAAATTAAAGGATTTTTGAATTAAATAATATTTTAATAAAATATTATTATTAATATTAAATTAATTTTTATTAAATATAAATGATCTTATAATTTTATGAATGCAATTAAAATTTTTATTAAGGTTTGAAAGCCATTTCTGTCAAAACCGTGAATTTTTTTATAAATGTCGGTTTTTATTTTAAAAGTGAAAATTCACATATTTAGAAAATTATTTAGATAAAATAAATATTATTTTTGGAATCAAGACGTCGAAATTATCCAACGGTGAATTTTTCATAATTTTCTGAGATAGTCAAATTTTTGGGTAAAAATTAAATACCATTTAAATATATAATGTGTTTTATGACATCATAATGACCCAATGGTGATATAATAAAATACCATAATCCTTATGTTCGGCCAATATGTGTTTTATAATTAAAATAATGATGTTTTGGGTTTGTTTGACTCACTTTTCAAAGCATTAATGGAGCCCTCAAGACTTATTCAACACTTTGCCTTTTTAAATTAATTTCCATGGGAGTGTGACTCACCTCCACATAAGCAACCCTAATTTTTTAATAAGTTAGGACCTTGGCCTTGTAAAATATTGTTTTCCTCTTTCCTTTTCCAGAAACCATGGGCAATTACCTTCGGATGGTTTGTGGTTTGGATTATTTTAATATAAGGGGTCTCAAACCTAAATAATAAAGAATTCTCTCACCTTTCCTATATAAACCCACCCAATCTCCCACTTCCTCCTCACCCAAAGCCCTTTAAGTTCGTCCAACCTCTGCCCTACTCTCTATAGAATCCTCTCAAGGTGCCCCAAGCTCCCAAGAAGCCTCTCACAAGCCTCTCTCTAGCCTTTGGAAGCACACTTCCAAGTAAGGGTTTTTCTTCCTTTCTCATTTTTGTCAATTTTTCTTTAAGTTTTATTTCCCATTTTAATTTCATTTATGAATGTTGGGGTATGGTTTCTCACCTCTCCCATACTGCCCTATTATTGTTTGAATGATGGGATACCCCTTTCTCTCTCATTAAATGCCTCCCATGTACACCCGTTACTATGCTGAAATTCCGAAAGGAACCTTTTTCACCTCTTTTATATTCAAGCAATACTTTTGTATCATGAATCTAAATTCCTTTTCAATTGTTGGGACATGTATCTATATGACCTTCTTACTGTCCATTACATGTAAATATGATGAGGAACCCCTTTCTCTCTCATCAGACTTTTTTATGAATTCTTATGTCACGCCGTTACGCTGCCGAAATCACACCGATTTTCTAAGCCAATATCATTGTGTAGTGAATACCATGCCCATTTCTCCATCAAGGGTGTTAACCTTTATGCACATTTACTTATTTATTGTAAAGTTTCATGTATGAATTCCAAATTCCTTTATCGTGGAATAAATGATTATGTTTTATGAATCTATGTGGCACACTTATGCATGAAATACAATGTTTATGAAGGGTGCGCCCTGATAGCGCTCCAATGCATTGGGTAAAGTATAGTATCATGATAAGTCATGTGCAATGAGTGTTGACTCATTCTAATTCAAGTGCAACGAGGGTTTACTCATGCTTCAAGTGCAATGAGGGTTTACTCATGCTCCATGTGCAATGAGCCTTGGCTCATGCTAATTCAATGTTAAGTGTTGTCTCCACATTTCCATGTTATGATTATCATGCTTTATCATTCCTTTATGTTCAGGTCTCTATTTTGCTCTATTGATATGCCTATTGCCTAACATGTATTGTACTCCTCATGTTATTCATTGTGTACTCCCTTACTGGGCTTTATAGCTCACCCTTTTCTTATGCATGTCCTCAGGTTATCCCATGCAATGCTAAGTACGAAGGAATGTAGTGGTCATGTAAAGGAAGTTATCAATAAGGATGCTGTATTTCAAGTTTAAAGTTTTTATGTAATGATCCTAATCCCCAAATACACTAAACCTCTCAATCTTCTTTGTTGTATCAAGTGAAGTTTTATGTAATAAAGCATGTTTAAGTTGTAATAAAAAGCAGGGTTGTCATACACCACTTTCTATGTTTTATTTTTCCCAAGATTCCAAGAAGCTTATTATGATTTGATATGAAGGGTTAAGATAAAGGGATTAATGGAGTTCTCACAGAACTTTTTACACTGTGTTTTATATTGTAAATTGTAACATAATGTTAATGTATATAATCTATTTCCCAAGACTGCTAAACTGATCGGTCCTTCGGGACATGATTCCTTGTAATCATTCCAATGTAATAAAATAATGCACCGACTCTGGGTAACTGGGGTCGGGGTGTTACATTTAGTCTTAAAGAACTAATTTCATAAACATTGTTACATATTTTTTCAGGAAAATATTTTATTTCTTTATGTAGAAGAAATTTGTGGTTCTTTCTATTTTGAAAGTGTGGGGATAGAATTATTTATTGAAAAATTAAACAAAGGCCTCCCACATAATTCCCTAGTTGGATTTATCATGAACAACTCAATCAAACTTTTGGAAAACTATATCTTATGACATATAGGTTTCCAACTTAATATTCATCTTTACTTGTGTACCAAGAAAATTAAAGATTCTATGTATTCATATTATCCACATGTCTTCTTTTTGAGGTTTTGGAATCAACTATAAAAACTTGTGGATTATATTTCTGAAACATTATTAAATGACCCACTTTCCTCAATTAATCATTTTTATTTCCTCTATCAACCGCTTAAAACACATGCATGATAATCTATACAAGTTCCTGGATGACAATTAGTTCAGGTGAAACCCCATTTTCAGAAGATTATTTGTGCTAGTTTCTATATAATCTTCCTAATTCCATTTTCTATAATAAAAAAATACATAATTTAGACTATTTCTCTCTAGGAACTAATGTATTGAATAAATTTGAAAACATTATAATCAATTATCACTACCTGAAGCAATAAATAGTTCATCGATCATTTCCATAATAAAGAATTTTATTCATTTTTCAAAAAATATTTTAATAGTAGATGGATAATGAAATCCTTGAATGAATTCTTATCATAATGCATTATATGAAAAAAATCATTGGGTAAACCCAAGATGATGTGATAAAAAAATCTTTGTAGTGTGTTGTAACTCTTTTGTAACCAAACCACTCTAGAAACATTAATTTCTATTATAAAAAGGATATCTAGAATTTTTATTCTATACATTTGATGTTTTAATATCCTATATCTTTTTTACCATCCTAACTCAATGAGTGATGAACATTAATACCAAATATAACCCATTAAATGAGAAAACTGATACCTTTTTTAACACCACACCCTACTCATTGGATTGATAATAAGAGAAGAGAAACTAGACATAGGTAACAACCCCAAGACACCAAAGGATGGAAATAAATGCCAAGGGAATCAGAGGACATTGGGGAAGAATTTTTCGTAAATAAAACTAAACCTTTCGAGAGATAAACCTTTTATAATATAGAGTAAATGATTCATGAGAATAAATCATGTAACTCAATACATTACCAATATAGAACTACACCAGAGTACAATGAAAAAATAAATGAAATTGCAAGCCTAAGACTCCAAATTGAAATACATCATCACGAATGTGGAACCTTCCAAGACCAAGATGTAGACACTCATAAGATCTTACATCAGTAACCAAACCATGATGTCAAAGACCACCGTTAGAGAAGTGGAAAACATGGACCTTCCCTCTATCTCAGTAGAGAGAATCTATAAATGCACAAAATTTCTCAAGGAGGGGTAACTATAACACTTATTAGGATTTCCCAAATACTTCCCAACACATTCCACTAGGATAAGAATATGTTATTACATTTTATAAAAACAATAGAGAATCAGATAAAAAATAATTCCAAGCAATAAATAATCACATAAAATAAAATTTCAAGAATAATATTCTAAAATCATTTCATTTACATTAAAATTATAAATGCATTTTACACCCACACACATACACAATGCAAGGAACCATAGACATCCCTTTACTCATGAGTGGTGAGTAATCTTATCAAAAATATATCACTTGCTGACCAATATTAATATGGTACTTCCAACCATGATCTATCCAAAATTATCATTATTTGGTAGTGGTACTTACAACCGTTACTCATTCCAAGTATTATTATTTGACAGTGGAGGAAGGAATCAAGGAATGCATAGTTCTTGAGTGGGGAGATTCTCTATGTGGATATGACTCGCACATAAGGGCATGGTAACTTCATTTTTCTCTAACATAGATCTATCTCATGTATAGATAATTTTTTGGAATTGTTGTTTTCCATGAAATTTAATTTCATATGATTAGGAAATATCTATCATGAATTTATGTATCATGTGACATGGACATTTTCCTTATAGTTTAATGTCATGTGACCAAGGAATATCATGTAGTTTATTGTCATGTGACCATGATGAATCATTAATATAATGTCATTAAACTAAGAAAATTTATTCCTAAATATATCTATGAAAATTATTTATTCATAAACCTCCCATTGGTGGGGGACGTAACACATTCCCATCCACTATGTCCAATGAGTATGCTTTATTGTAATATTACTTATGTATGATGTAAGGACTTTCCCATTTGGGTTCTATATTTGGAGGATTTTTTATAGGTATCATTTGGGTTATAAGAGCCATTAATAGTTCTCAATTATGGAATTAGAAAAGGAAAACCCTTTTATTGAAGGCTTATTTGATCTAATTCTGATGGACTTTGTGGTGTTGTATTATTTGAATCCTTTTCTAATAAAGTTGTTCCAACTTATCTAAATAATTTTTAGATTGATCATTTTTTTTAGAGTTATCCAAAAATATCAATTTTTAGTGATGTAATATACACTAAAATGGGAAAATTTTCATTTCGTTCCTTACACCATCAAATATGGGGTTTCTTGTGTAATAGTGCATGTGGTGGTTTCGTAGGCCCATAAGGTGTGAAGGTCCTTGTACCACCCTGAAATCTTGTATTTTTCTACTATATTCTAGAGTATATTTTATAGATTCTTCTTTAAGGCCTCTATTTTTCCATATCATGATATCATGATGAATGGTTGGACTCAATGTTGTACAGCTGGTATGATTTTTTCAACTCGATAGAATAGCATTTAGTGTCATTCAAAGTCAATATCATGCGAGGGACTCATAATCTAGTGATGATGTTGTAATTTATGAAGTTAATGAAATAAATCATCCCAACATCCATTATGGTTATTTAATCATCCAATTTTGAAAATAATTCAGTAGCAATAAGGTTGTACTTAAACTACCTAACTGTGGCTATGGGATATATACCCACAACAAAAATCCCTTATACAAAAAATGACCAATAATTTTAAGTTATATGTAGAAATTATCAGGGTTTATAGATGATGTTTTCATTGATCTAGAATGCATTAAATTTCGTAGTTATTTCCACAAATTCTATTATAATTATTTTTTTTTTGTAACCAAGCCCCTTGTTTTTATGGGAGAGCCTTGTTAAAGACTAATGAGCGCTACAAAATCTGGAATGATCATCTTCCATGATGGTAGGAATATCTCTTTCTATTATACATTTGAGGAGGATTTCATTAAATCCTATTTTTTATGGGGATAATTTGTCATTTTTAAAATACTGAAAATTTAATATCAATAAATATTTTCAGGTCTGTTTCATTTTGGCTCGGTCTAATGGGAGGTCCCATTTAAGAGATAATCAATTATTGGCTCTGTAACACCCCACCCCAACTCATTTTCATGAGAAGAGAAGTTGTTCTATTTTCTTTTGGTAACATCCCCAAGACACTAATGGATAGTAATAAATTACAAGAGAATTAGAGTACATTGATAGATGATTTTCTCTAAAGAACACACATCTTTCCAATAGATAAACAATGTCTAAGATAGACCAAAAAATGGTTGAAAAGAAACAACCTAACTCAATACAATATCAATTCAAAAAATCATAAGAGTACAGTGGAATAAAGAAATGAAAGTGTAGGTCTAAGACTCCACGTAGAAATTCATTACCACCAAAATGGCATTACCCCAGAACAAGATACCGACGCTCATAGGCTCTAACATCATTAAGAAACCCTTGATTAATGGAACACCAATAGAGAAGTGTGAATCATGGACCTTCCCTATATCTCAATAGATGAAATATGTAAAAGAAAAAATGTATCCGTGTAGGGGTGAGTATAAAAATCAGTCGGGAATCACAAAATACATTCCATCACACACCACTTGGACAATAACATGTTATCCCACATTACAAAAATAGGAGAGAAGTGGATAAAAACATCTTGACCAAACATAAAAAAATTTCATCTAATAAAACATCATGAATAATATTTTATAACTATTTAATTTCACTTGGGATAATTGACCCATTTCACACCCACACACACACTCAATGCATGAAACTTTAAATCTCCCTATACTCAAAATTTGTGAGTCATCCAACCACCAAGACGACACTTGGTTACCAATGTAGTAGTGTAACTTCTGACCGTGATTCATCCAAAAAAATCCTTATTTCATGGGGGTAATATTGACCATTGTCATACTAAAGTGTTATTATTTTATGGGGTTTCATACAACCATTAACTTTCCCATATAAAAATTAACGCACACCACCCCTTTGTGCCAACATTTCCATTAAAACATTTTATTAACACAATCCCATCCTTAAAAACCCACCATTTTTAAATATCATTAATAAGGGTTATCTGATAAATTCTATAAAATATTTCCAACACATTAGAAACATGATTCAGAAAATATCATGACAAAATGTACAAAATTTTAAGTGTGGGAGAGAATCCACCTACCTTGATAATATTACTGCAAAGTACAAAATATAATTCCGTATATTAATCTTTTTCCTCTTGTTCCTTTACTAAAAAATTTTAATATCTCAAAAAAAAATCCAAACCCATATATCTGAGTATAAAAAATTCGATCAATGGATCCAATAAATCCAGCACAAGAAGATCCCAAATTAAAACGGAGAATTAAAACCTACCATTTGATTCAAAAAACAGCCCCTCAAAGATTGTTTCTCAACAGATTTCAGACATTAATAATCAATGGAATTCACCTATGGAAAACATGTAAGTCCAAATGGAGAAGAATAAGATGTTAGGAAAAAATACACGATGGTTATATCTAAACTTTCTCGACAAGGGGGTTTACCGAACGTGTAATCCACAATTACATTGTGTATTTTCATGAGGCCTCATACACTGAAATTCACATTAACTGAATTTAATTTTTTTTTTAAAAAAAATTTAAAACAGTATATGACATTAATTTTTTTATTCATTCTATGTAAAATGATCATGGAATCTATCCTTAAAACATTTAAATTTTATAAAAGTTACACGATGCATAATTTTTTCTATGGGGTTTTCCAATATCAAGACTCATTATTTTACCCTCTTAAAATATCCAATTAACATTATTATATACTGCAGGAATAAAATAAAACACATAATATAATGGAATACATCAAATTTTGGGTGCTACAATCTCCACACCATTAATATTTTTGTATTTGGGAAGCTGAAATAAATCAATCCATTTCTCATATATAACCCTTTCCCTTTCCCAAGTTTCCTCTTGAACATTACCATTTTTTCATATCAATCTATATAAGGAAAAATATCACCTTTAAGGGGTATTTTCTAGCCAAAACATAACTGGTAATGGTTCATTGATTAAAGTACCATCTTTCTTATGAGTAACATGAACCCATATGATCACATGTTGAGGTTTCAGGTGATACTTCTTCAGTTGAGTAATGTGGAAGATATTATGAATAGAACTATATCTCTGAGGTAATTCTAAATGGTATGAAATAGTACCAATCCATTATATAACCATGAAAGGTCCTAGATACTATGTCTCTAACTTTCTTTGTTTCTCTATGAATTGATGACCATGTCTTGGAGAAACTATTAATAAAACATGGTCACTAACAAAAAAAATATAAAGGTCATTAATGATTATCTGCATATGATTTATGTCTTCTTTTTGTCGTTGGAATCATTTATAGAATCATCTTTATTTTCTCCATAGTTTCATCTAGTAGAATCATTCAAATCATGGATGAATCTACTTTTTCCACCCAGAATAAAAAATAATGATCAGAATGTCCATACAATCCATAAAACGTTGGCATCAAAAAATTTTACTGATAATTTTTTCTATAAAAGAATTCAAGCAAAGGCATATGGTACTCACATGAACCACCAAATCCATAACACATGATATAATCATATGTTCCAATGTCTAAATAGTACATTCTAACTATTTACCCCTCTTTGGATTATATGTTGTGGTCTATGTCAAATGAATTATAAGAGCTTGTTGTAATGATTTCCAAAATTGAGAGGTAAAGCGAGGGTCTTTATAAGATACAATTAATGCTTGAACTATATGTAACCTGACCACTTCATGGATATATAATTTTTCCATGTTACCTATCATGTTGCATTATATAATAGGGATAATGTGTGCTGAAATAGTAATTCATTCCACTACTACACCTATAGCATCATTCTTACGTAATGTTCTCCATAGGCTTGTAAAAAAAATCCATCACAGTCTACTCCCACATTTTTATAGTTATAGGCATTGACTGTAGCATACCAGTAGGTATTTTATGTTATTCCTTTACATGTTGAAAAGTTAGTAATTTCATCACATACTTTGTGATATCACATTTCATTTCTGACAACATGAAATGCTCTTTCATTGACTTGTACATTTTATGAACACCTGGATTAATAGCCCATTTTTAATGGTGATAGGATGAAGGAAACTATTCATTGAATGACAGAGGAACAATGATATTTTTCTAAAAATGTATCAAATATTTCTCATCCATTTTTAGATTTGCCTAAGTCTCCCCTCCATTTAGGCTTAAGCTAATGGTGATGCAGTCACAATCAAATGTTTTAGAATCTTTATAATAAAAATTCCAAGTTTAGAGAATGACCTAATAGAATGAAAACAACATATTCACCTTTTACATCAAAATCTAAATGACTATCAGAAATCATGTTCATCAACTTCCATTGGTAATTAGCTTCTTGGTCCACTTCAGTATAATAATTCTAACTCAACACATTTTCCACAAAATTCCATTTACTGGGTGTATATATAAAGTCAAAATCGAACATCTGGAGGTACTCCATCCATATTAATTTCCTCAATTTCTAGTCAATAAAAGAAAATATGTATTTCAAACTCATATGATTAGTTAAATCTACGATCATTACCATAAATAGATAACGCCTCCATGTTTTTAGGGCATATACAATTGCAGATAATTCTAATTCATGTGTAGGAGAATTCTTCCCAGGCACTTGCAACTACCTCATACTGTAGGGCACACCATGGTATTTATTCATGATAACACAACCAAGTCTAAATCTAGATGCATCAAAATACACCACAATGTTATTACCTAGTTCTAGAATTATTAGTATGGGTGCCGAGGTGAGATTAGACATAAGTTCCAAAAAGAATATCTAACAGTCAATATTATATAAAAATGGAATACCTTTTCTTGGTAGATAGTATTGGGAGAATCAACACTAGATGAACCCCAAACAATGTGGAAATAGTAACAAACTAATACTAAAAAACTATGTACCTCAAAAACATTATTTAGTGTATATCAAGAGACTACTACTTCTATATTTCCCTAATCAATAGATATTCATACATTATAAATGACATACCTGAGAAGAAAAACTTCTTATATCCAGAAGTCTGACATAGAAAACATAGCATGAAGATGATGTTCTTGTACCATAAATAGTAAAATTTCCATGTGATCTTCATAGTCATTCTGAAATCCATAATAAACCAAAATATCACCAATGAAAACCATAATAAAATAATCGAGGTACTTATGAATGATAAGGTTTATAAAATCCCTGAAAAATATCAGTGTGTTCATTGGACCAAGAGGTATTATGAAATATTCATAATGTCCATAGCTACTTTGAAATGAAATTTTTAGAATATCTTATATTTTGAATATGAGTTGATGATATCCAAAGTTTTTCTAAATTTTATGAAAACATTATTCTCCCCTCAATATGTCAAATAGTTCATCAATCTGATGAATAGAATGCCTATTTTTTATCATAACATCATTCTATTTAGGATAATCAACACATTACTATATAGTACTATATGTTTACTTATAAAAAACTGGAGAAACTTATGTAAATTTTAATGGTTTGATAAATCTTTTACGTTATAACTATTGAAGCTGATAATTTATCTCTTGAAAGTCTTTAAGAGCCATCTTGTAAGATCGTAAAGTAAATGTACTTTTTCCCAAGAGAAGTTTGATAGTAAGTTCAGTTTTCAAGTCTAGTGGTAACCCAGATAAATTGTTTAGAAAATCATTCAGGTATCGATACATTATTATAGGAAAAATACCTTTCACTATTTCATCAATAAATATTAAGGTCATTGTCACTAACTGGACGTAGATTTCTCTATCTATTGTCAAGAGAGTTCATTGTCTACCATCATTTATATACCAATATCCCTTGAATACATATAGATATACACCCATAGATATAAACATCACGTGATGATTATGGTTGTCTAGATTGGCTTTAAACTCTTCCTATCAGTTCATACCAATGATCAAATCAAGTACGTATATCCCTAAGACAATAAACTCTTAGATAAATTTCACTATGTTAATGGAAATGGAACAATATGGGAATTTAAATCCTCTAAACATATACTTTATAAGGAGTTTTTTGATATTCATGACATGGGCATCATTTCTATGTGCAATACCAATTTTTTAACCACAGAGGAAGAAAGGTAATAATATGATGTGATTGTATCAAACAAGACATGCATAAGAGTGGAGTTTAGAATAATGGTACCTTGAACCATAGAGGTACATGGTTTCTCACTCAAAATAGATTGCTCTAAAACATAATTTTTTCACTCAAATTTCATGGGATATCTCTTTCTTCCCTGATAGGGTGTCGACTGAACAACTGATGTGTTCCTGGAAATGACCTAGTGTATTGTTATCTATATAGGTATAATAATATGATGGTACCGTTCTATACGAGTAAAAAATGGCTAAGTCTATGTCGAGCCTATTCCACATAAAGATCTTAGAATTCTTGGAAAATAATTCTTGATATGGAATTTTGTTCCATATATATGAAAATTTCTTAGTGGTTCAGTACATTTTTCCCCTTTTGTGTTAACAACCCACACTTAAAATATCCTTGATTAATATCAGATCTTGGATGGAAATTAACTAATTCAGTAATATGAGTCTGGGGTGTGCTACCCACATGAAAATAAACATCAATTTTTCTATTATTCCAAGAAATAGACCTGAAACCCATCCCCATGGGAACAACCACAGTACCTCCCACCACTATTGGAATTTGAGGTATTTTGAACAGGTTATTTGGGACATGATACTGTCACAAACAGCCCATTGCAGAAAAAAAATGTCACCAAAAAATCTCCAATTATACACAATATAAATATAAAAACATGTTGTGACGGACCTATTACACAAATTATTTTTTATGGGCCCATCATCCCATCACAAATAGTTCTTCCTTTACATATTTTATATATACCAAAACCTTTTTCGATGGGCCCGTCACAAAAAAGTATTTGTGAAGGGTCCTTTTACCATTGCACTTACCTTTTTAAAAAATATATATATATACTATTTGTGATGGGATTCCATCGCTATTGTTCCCATAAAAAATACTGAAAAAAATAAAACAAAATAAATTTAATAAAGTTATGGTTAGTGAAAAACCCACAATAATATTATTAATATAAAAAAATTTAAAAATATTAAAATTCTCAATATTCAAACAAAATATAAAAAATGGAAAATATTATTATTATTATTAAAATAAGAAAACATTAAAATGATATAATACTAATAATACATATAGAAATATTAAAATATAAAAAATAATAAAAAATAATTAAAAATTAAAAACATTAAAATATTCTATATTCTCACTAATATAAAAGACAAAAACTCTAAATAGTTTATATTACAACAAATTTTGAATTCAAATGTTTTTAACATAACAAAAATATCATTATGGGTAGTCTTCTAGGGGTGGTGGAGGAGCTGGAGGAGATGGTGGAGGAAAATCCATCCCTAAACTATGAGTCAAGTAGTGCAATTACTCCATCTGCTCGTGCTTCTGCTCTTTCCATTGATGCATATCCTCTTCATGATACTACTGATGCTACTTCCAACGATGCATATTCTACCCATACTACTGGTGCAACTTCTTCTATTGACTCATCTCTTCCTACTTCTTCTAAAAAATCTCTATAATATCATTCTAAGCTTGTAACTACTCCAGATACTATGATCCAGATGATGATGGCTCTCCATAATCACCTCTCATGTTCGTTTCCGACATCACAGTAGTACCATAATAAGTCATAAGAGTGAAATGAGAGCGGATTCAACCTACTCTCCCCTTCTCTAAAGCATACCAGATCTTCTTCTTCCAGGCCGCCTCATCGAAACTGTGGGTACTAGTCTGATCAATCATCTCAGCATTTCTCTCATCCTGTGTCTGAGAGGTCACGACCTCATATGACACCTTCAGTTCCTATTTGAAATTAAAATATTGAATATATTATATGTAGTAAATTTTCAAATAGAAAAATAAATAATTCTTACCACAATATGATGATGGTGATCACCTATAATCAATCTAGTGG
This sequence comes from Viscum album, assembly GCA_963277665.1. Classification (NCBI taxonomy): domain Eukaryota; kingdom Viridiplantae; phylum Streptophyta; class Magnoliopsida; order Santalales; family Viscaceae; genus Viscum; species Viscum album. The sequence goes on from OY728121.1 coordinate 1,794,497,147, forward strand.
TCGGATCACTATACAACCTTTGATAAACATTGTACTTAGTAATTTCAGGTTGATTTACTACCTATATGAATATAAAATAAAATTTTTACATTTAATGTTATGTAAAAAATTTACAAATTCTACTTACCATATGTTATCTATGCATACTGAATGTACGGCTACCAGCTCAATGTGTCACCTCCTATCTCCCTCGGTTCTTTTGGCCCAATGAAGATCTCCTCTGAAATCCACCACTCAACCAGTGTGAACGTAATCCATGCCAAATTTGATATGAAATTTACTCTGGTCAGTGGACTCTACATGAATCATCAAATATTGCCACTCCTTATTTCTTAATGGTTGTCCTTCTCAAATTGAGCAAAAACTGACAGAAACATTCACGGGCAGACACCTCCGATGACGTGTGGATAGCGTCACACATGCTATCATCAATGGGATACCATTAACCCAACAAATAATTTATAATATAATGTTCTTAATGAAATAAATTTCATAAAAAATATTATTTATTTACGTACCAACCAATTATTTAACATGTCGAGTTTCACATCAACGGGAATATGTTCCCATGAGATGCATGCCTGTGAAAAATAATTGTGCAAGATAGTTCTCCCCTATCCAACCAGTACATGCGAAAAACAATGAAAAAAGAATAAATAATCAATCAATTTTTATATAAAAAAATACTGAAAGATAAATAAAATACATAGGTTACAATACATCCACATGCGTGGATCGAATCGAAGACATGGATGTCTCTTGGCGATAGGGTCCAGAATCATCAGACATGCAAGACCATTCCCCCTCCATGTACCCTCTAAACTGTCAGTCAGATGAGGGTTAGAAGATCCCAAATCCTCCTTATACAATGTTTTCTTAGCCTCTTGAAACTCATGAAGTGGATCATGGTCCATCTAAAATAGAAAATGATTTATGTTTGTAGATATTTGAAAATAACTATTACAAATAGATATATATTAGTTACGATTATAACCAGCATTTAACTGTGTTAATGTTCACCTTTATCATTATCATCATATATGAAATGCCAATGTCTTCATATTCACCCTTGGCGTCATTAATATCCATATGAGGATTAGTTTCATCATCTCTTTCCCTTTTAAATTCATTTGTAACATCATTAACATCATCGTCATGATTAACCCTAAATTATGGGGTGTAATCATCGATATTCATGTCTATTTGGAAAAAAATACGAATATTGAGTAGTATCTCAATAAATTTCAATTCCTTTCACTTTAGAAGAACCACATATAGTTTGAGTAAACTTCTTTTCCCAATATTTCATTTTTTTATGATCCACTAATCATTCAGGTCTCTTGAAGAAGCACAGTACATTGCATAATATATTTGATGTTAATATTTATCCAGTAAAAAAGTTCATTTACTTCAAGATGAATTTAATATTTAATATTGACGATTCCATGAATCATATGAACACCCAAGACTCTCTCAGTATCCAACCACCGACATTTAAAAATCGTTATGTAAATTTTCCCTAGATAATACAATTCAATAATTTCATCCAGCATGTCGTAAAAGTCAACATCAGTTTCTATATGATGTGATCCTCTGAATTAATCACCATTGTTCATTGTTATTTTTTTCCTCATATGCATGTGTTTGAAATCGAATACCATTCACCACATATGCATCATTAGATTTAACCATTTTTATAGTGGGTTACTCAATATACACAGTCACTTATCTATTTTATCAGCATGTTGAGACACCTGAAAATTTGTAAAACAATTATAAATATAATTAATGATAAACTGAATTAATATGGTAAACCATCTGTAATTTTTGTTACCAGTTTTTGAAACCATTGAGAATTTTTTTGGTGTTCTTCAAGAGAAGCTGCTATAATTTGTGGAAGCTGTTTATTGATATGATTATCATATAACCTTCAAAATAAAATAATTTTACTTATAGTTACATAAATTATAGAATAAGTGATAGAATCACTCACAGAAAAAATAATTTCATTTCTTTACAGTTGATAAAAACATATGTATGTGCTCTATGATGTTCATCATCTAAAATCCATCATTCATGAACTCCACCGAAGCCACGCTCTGGCTGATTAAAACCTGATAATTGATTTTCCATTTCATCATAAACATTTCCCTCATTCCATCCCATGTTGTTTTGTTTTGAGGTATATTTATATTGAAAATAATTAGAGTAGAAAAAGGAAATTTCATTTTGGAAATAATATTTAGCAGCCGATCCTTCAACTGATGCTTTGTTACGTACTTTTTTCTTCAATTTCTACATTCATATCTCGAATGGGTACATCCATCAAAACTATACCGGGCTATTTCATTATGCTTCATGTGGAAAATGTAATATGAGATGTTCCATTGAGTCAAATAAATCCAGTGGGAAGAGTTTTTCCAGTTTACATATAAGTACAACAAAATATTCTTCCAGTTTTCTTAGTGCATCGTAGTTTGTTGACACTGCCCAAATACCTCAAAAAATATGATATGTATGTTGTCAAATCCCAAATCACAGAATTCAACAATCCTATGAATCCAATCCGCATAATTCGTTCCATTCTAACATGAAAATCAAGACTTTTTAATCCGGTAATATGACCATTCTTAACACATCTACCCAAATTGGAAGCATAGTCATATGGAAGTCTCAAATCTGCAATCCGCTAACAATATAATAAGAGACTCCCTTTGGACAGTGTATAAGATACTTTTCGATTCATTATCCTCTGTGATTTGGCATTTTGAAAGTGTTCATGTTCTGGTCGCCTGCAAATTTTGGCAAGATCTAGTAATGCCTTTACATTATCATTGGTCTTACATGGTGTATCCATAACTATATAAAATAAATTATCAAAACAACTCTTCACAATATGGATGACATCCAAGATGTGGTGTAACAACAAATCAGGCCAATATGGCAGATCCCAAAAATGCTATGTTCTATCCAATGGTGTTCTTTCCCAAATCCAGGAATTTTCTATTGGTTTACTGTTGGACCAAATGTGATGGGAGGTAATCAAAATAAAACTTATTTTAACTCTCTACCTAAGATGATTTTTTTGGTTCTTCACATTAAATTGTGCATTTTTTGAAATAAGATTCTTTCCTCTAAAAAGGATGGTTGGATGGAAGAAATTTGCGATGAAAATCAAAATAGAAAGGTTTTTTTCCATTGACGAGCATAAATTCTTTGTTGTCTTTCATACATTAAGGAAATTATTTCAGACCATTTGTACTCCATCCATATAACATGCTATATGTCGTAAAATAAATAATTTTCCACATAAATATATCTTTTAATCTGAAATTTTTATTTACAACAACATCATATGTACTATCACAATTACTCCACAATGAATTTAACTCGTCAATCTATGGATTTAAATAAACATCAATTTTTTTCCAATTTCTTGGGATTAATAAGAAAAAAATATATAGGGTTACTTTATCAAAAACCATGGAGGTAAATTTTATGGAGTTATAAAGAATTTGCAACATGATTAGTGACTACTATAAGAATGAAATAGGCAAAAACCTTTAGTAGAAAGACCTAGTTGCATGTTTTCAACTTCTAAAGGAAAAGATAGATGCACTTAGTGAAATTGTTTCCATGAATCTCTATCAGATGGATGATTCATTCTTTTACCAGTTTATATCTTGGTTTTTTTCCATGACATCATTGACACTGTGTTATGAGACATTAATAAATTCTTTAACCTCGATGTATGTGGGAAATATCTCAAATGATTTATAGGAATCAATCCAGACATACCCATTTGAGTTTCTTTATTTCTCGATTTTCCACAAGTGGGTAAACTATCCAATGACTCATTTTCACTAGAATATAAGATGCAATAATTTTTACATGCATGAATATTCTGATAACTAAGGCCCAGATTACGGACCAGCCTCTTTCTCTCATAGTAATTTGTAGGAAACACATTTCCTTCAGGTAACAATTTTTTAACCAAATAAAATATTGTATCAAAACAGTTGTTTGACATTTCATTATCTGATTTAACAACCATAAATTTTGAAACTGCTTTTAATTTTCTTATCCTTAAATAAGGATATAATGCATCCTTAGTATACCTAAACAATTCATAAAATTTAGATGGTGCCAACTATAGATTTCAATCAATATCATCTTGAGTTTGATTATATTGAACATATGGACTAGGAACATCATGTACTAAATTTTGAAACCATAATGGATCCGGAATCAAATTATTAGTATAATCTCTAGAACTTCGTTCTCCGTGTTGACACCGAAAACATAATCGGTCAAAAAACCAAAATTCAATAGACGTCCCCCAACCATGTCAAATGTTTTCAGAGTACATTTTTTACAGGGACACTTAATAGTATATTTTGAAACAAATTATAGTTTTGATGATGCAAATTATATGAAATATTCAACACCATCAATATATACAAGATTTAAACTAGAACTGTTTGGATTTAATTCCTGATTTGTCCAAGCATGATCATCTAATAATAACTGTTGGCAACTTCTTTGTTCCATAGGTTTCTAAAAAATTTAAAATTATTAGTATTTTTGAATAATTTAAAATTTGAGAAATAGTATCCAAAAAAAGAAGAAAAATAATTACAACTACTTCTTAATAATCCACAATAATTATGGGCGAAACAATTTCTAGTGGACTGACAGCTACACATTTGTCTGATGGTTCATTTACTTGCAACATTCTCACACTGAAATCACAATGAAGAATCTGCTCTGAGGTACACTAATCCATTCTCATGCATATGGGAATGTATAAGCGTACCAATGAGGATATTCTTCATTATGATTTCAGTGTGACAAAGATGCAAGTAAATGAACCGTTGGACAAAAGAGCTTCCTTTTCGTCGATGAATCATCTTCATACAACTATCACCACCTGGAAAAATTATGAAAATTGTTGTCTAAGAATGCATATACAAACTCGTTCATAAGAGATTGTATATGCATACATAGAAGAATATTTTTCAAAATTTTGGGGTCAGTGAGGGTTGAAAGGGGAAGATTTATCGAGCAAAAGGAGTGCCACCAATCCACTAGAAATGATTGCAAGTTATTATAATTTACTATAATTAAATACAATTGATTAAAATTGATTTTATTTGTAATTATTTATAATTATACCTAATTATTCTTAATTATTCCAAATTATCCAAATTATTTTTAATTATTTTTAATTATTCTAAATTCTTCCTAATTATTGTAAATAATTTATAATTATTTGTAATAATTCTTTATTATTCCTAATTAATCTAAATTATTCCAAATTATTCCTAAATATTCAAAATTATTTTTAAGTATTCCTAATTATTATTGATTATTCCAAATTATTACTAATTATTACAAATTGTTACCAATTATTAATAATTATTAATAATTATTACTAATTATTACATATTATTAAATATTATTACTAATTATTACTGATTAATACTAATCCATACTAATTCTTACTAATTATTACTAATTATTACTAATTATTACTATTATTTCCTAATTATTCCTAATTATTCCTAATTATTCGTAATTATTCCAGATTATTCTTCATTATTTTTAATTATTACAAATTATTCTTAATAATACCTAATTATTTCTAATCATTCAAAATTATTCAAAATTATTCAAAATTATTCTTAATTATTCCTAATTATTGATAATTATTTCCAATTATTGTTAATTATTGATAATTATTCTTAATTATTCCTAATTATTCCAAATTATTTTAAACTATTACTAGTAATTACAAATTATTACTAATTATTACTAATTATAACTATTTGTTACTATTTATTACTATTTGTTACTATTTATTGCTATTTATTACTAGTTATTACTAATTATTATTAATTATTACTAATTATTACTAATTATTAATATTTATTGATATTTATTATAATTTATTTGTATTTATTACAATTTATTACTAATTATTACTAATAATTCCAAATTATTCATAATTATTCCTAATTATTACAATTTATTACAATTTATTACTATTTATTACTATTTCTGTCTATTTATTACTAATTATTACTAATTATTACTTTTTATTACTATTTATTACTATTTATCTATAATTATTACTATTTATTACAAATAATTACTATTTATTAGTAATTATTATTATTTGTTACTAATTATTAGTATTTACTATTAATTATTAATAATTATTACTAATTGTTTCTAATTTTTACTAATTTTTTCTATTTGTTACTAATTATTAAAAAAAATTACTATTTATTACTATTTATAACTCATCATTACTAATTATTACTAATTATTACTAATTATTACTAATTATCACTAATAATCACTGTTTATTACTATTTATTTCTATTTATTACTAATTATTACAAATTATTACTAAATATTACTATTTGTTACTATTTATTACTATTTATATCTAATTATTACTATTTATTACTAATTATTACTATTTATTACTAATTATTAGTATTTATTACTAGTAATTAATATTTATTTCTAATTATTAATATTAATTTCTATTTGTAAATATTTATTACAAATTAAAAATATTTATTACTATTGTTTCCAAATTACTACTATGTTTTCCGAATTATTACTATTCTTTCCTAATTATTACTATTTTTTCCTAATTATTACTAATTAGCATTAATTGCAATTAATTACAACAAATTACAACTACTAATTTCTAATTTCTACTAATTATTTATATACATTACTAATTATCGTTAATTATTAATTATTACTAATTACTAAGAATTAGTACTAATTATTTCAATTTATTTTTACAAATAAATACTGATGATAAAACAATATAAATCTAATTTAATTACATCTAATAACAAATAATTCAAATTAATATAAAAAATAAAATAAATACTAAATTAAATAAAACATAAATACCTTTAAACTTGATCTCTTGTAATTGTAAACGACTTCACAACATTTTCATAAAAAAATAACCCAGAAAAATTTTCACTCTAAATTTAGAGTTTAGATAGACAGAGGAAGTATGAATTGAGGGGAAGGATAGAAAAAACAGATAGGGGGTATATATAGGTTAGATTAGTTGCGACAAAAATATTTGCGATGGGTCCTGTCGCAAATACCTTTGGCTGTATTAATTACTGTCGGCGGTTAGAAGGGTATTTGTTGCGGGTCCCGTTGTAAAACATGACCTGCCAATACACTTTTGGAGATGGGACAACATCTCGTCACAAATACAACTTACTGCCACCGGGTATTTGCGACAGGCCCCATCGCAAATTCCCTTTCGTAGACACACTATTTGCGACTAGGGAATTCCCCCGTCGCAAATACCCTTCCGCGCCAAACCGCGCGTAACTTTTTGTGACACGTTGATTCTTTCGTTGCAAATAACCTCTTCGATGGACTATTTGTGACAAGATTTATTCCAATAGTAAAAACTAGTTTTTGACTTAGTGCACAGAATCTCCAACAAGATCTATTTTATCCACTATTTACCTATTTACTATATATGTATAATTCATAATACAGAGAACGAATATCTTAGATTAAATCTCTAATCGTAATCCAGACTAAAATATGTATTCCTTCAAGGATGAACTAGCATTTACCTTCTAGATTCAAAGAACTAAGTTCTTACATATTGCTACACATTTTTCCAGGGAAATATTTTATTTCTTTGTGTAGAATAAATTTGCGATTCTTTCTATTTTTGAAAGTGTGGGGATAAAACTATTTATTGAAAAATTAGACAATGTCCCCCCACATAATTCCCTAGTTGGATTTATCTTGGACAACTCAATCACACTAGTGGCATGCCATATCTTTTTACATATAGGTTTCCAACTTAATATTCATCATTACATGTGTACCAAGAAAATTGTAGATTCTATGTTTTCATATTATCCACATGTACTCTTTTTGAGGTTTTGGAATCAAGTAAAAACACTAGTGGATTCTATTTCTAATACTTTATCAAATGATCCACTTTCCTCATTTCATCATTTTTATTTCCTCTCTCAACAGGTTAACACACTTGCATGATACTCTATACAAGTTCCTGGATCACATGTCATTTAGGTAAAACCACATTTTCAGCACATTATTTTTTCTAGTTTCTACAGAATCTTCCTAATTCCATTTTCTATAATCAAAACAATACACCATTTAGACTATTTTTCTATAGTAACTAAAGGCTTGAATAAATTTGAAATCATTATAAACAATTATTACTACGTGAAGCAATAAATAGTGCAACCATCATTTCTACAATAAATAATTTTATTCATTTTTCAAAAATTAATATAATAGTAGATGAATAATGAAATCCTTGAAGGAATTATTATCTTAAGGCATGATATGAAAAAATCATTGGATAAACCCATGATTATGCGATAAGAAAAATCATAGTAGTGTGTGTAACTCTTTTGTACCCAAACCACTCTAGTAACATTAATATCTATTATAAAAAGGAAAGATCAAATTTTTATTCTACACATTTGATGTTTTGATGTCCTATATCGTTTTTACCATCCTAACATAATGAGTGATGAAAATTAATACCAAATATACCCACGTAATAAGAAAATGGATACCCTTTTAACATCCCACCCCTACTCATGGGATTGATAATAAGAGAAGTGCAACTGGACTTAGGTAACATCCCAAAGACACCAAAGGATGGAAATAAATTCCAAAGGCATTAGATAACTTTAGGGAACAAATTTTCGTAAATAAAACCCAACATTTCTAGAGATAAACATTTTATAAGATAGATTGAATGATTCATTTGAATAAAACCGGTAACTCAATATATTACCAATATAGAACTACATTAGAGTATACTAAAAAAATAAACGAAATTGCAAGCCTAATACTCCAAGTTGAAATACATCATCACTAATGTGGCACCGTCCCAGACAAAGATGTAGACACTAATAAGCTTTAACTTCAGTAACCAAACCATGATGTCAAGGACCACCATTAGAGAAGTGGGAAACATGGACCTTCCCTATATCTCAGTAGAGAGAATCTATAAATGCACAAAATTTCCCAAGGAGGGTGAGTATGACACTTAGTAGGATTTACCAAATACTTCCCATCACATGCCACTAGGATAAGAATAGGTTATTACATTTTATTAAAACAATAGAGAAGAAGATAAAAAAATAATTCCCTTCCATAAATGATCTCATAAAATAAAAATTCATGAAAAATATTCTATAATTATTTCATTGAAATTGAAATTATAAATTCATTCCTCACCCACACACACACAGAAGGAATACAACTATAGACATCCCTATACTTATAAGTGCTGAGTAATCCTATCACCAATATATTACTTTGTGACCAACATTAATATGGTACTTCTAACCATGATCTATCCCAAATTATCATTATTTGATTGTGGTACTTACAACCATTACTCATTCCAAGTATTATTATTTGACTATGGTAATGTCGGCCATTACACATCCCATATAAACATGAACACACACCACACCTTTTTGCTAAAGTTTCTAATAAGACATTTAATTAACAAAATCACATCAATAGGGGTCTTCCAATCAATGATGAAAAATATTTCCAACATAGAAGATACATGATTTAGAAAATATCACGCCCAAAATTTCATGAATGGTATAGTGGGAGAGAAGCTTCCTACCTCGATAATATTATAAAAAAAGATCCAAGATGATCCTAGGGAATAAACCTTTTCTTCTCATTCCTTTACCAAAAACCAATAATATTTGATCAATAAAAACATGAAACCCTATATATGTGCATAACAACACCAATCCAAGGATCCAATCAAGCTATCACAAGGATATCTAATATGATAAGGGATAATAGAACCCTAACCATTTATTCCATAGATAATTGCTCCAAGATTTTATGTCACTAGAGATCAGACATCGAAAATCACCAAAATTAAATTGTAAAAACCTTGAGAGTTTATTGGGAGAATTATAGGTCATGTGATGAAAAAATACACCTTGGTCTTATCAAAACTTTTTTGCATGGGTAATTTATACAATGCGTAATATATATCCTTGTTGTATATTTTTGTGAGGCCACATACACAAAAATTTTCATCTCTATGATTTTATATTCTATAAATCATCAATTACATGATTGGATTATCTTACACAATGTGAATTGGTTTTTCACTATGGGAAATAATCAAAACATCTACCACTGACACTTTAACATCGTGTAAAAGATACATCATGTGTATTCTTTGTACGGGGTTTTCCAGCCTTCATTATCATTATTTTCCCATATTTACAATTCTAATTAAATTAAAACAAGACACCTAGAATAAAATAAAAGACATCAAATGATAGTGTACCTCAAATTAGGGGTTTTATAGGGTATATCCATCCTGAGGTGGGTATTAGTTCATCTCCCTATGTATAATTATTGACCATATTGATCTTCTTCTTTTCAAAATTGATGAATGATTAGACCATCCTTTGATGTGTCTTGTGGAAAATCAATTTTTCTTGATAAAGGATGTCTCTGATTATGGCTGAATTTTTTATTCCATTGGTATGAGCATTTTGTGATAGAGGAATATGATGAAATATTTTCTCAGAAGGTAACTCAACCAGCAGTCCATTGAGTTGTCAATGAGAGGGGATATTTTTTTTTCTGATGAAATATTCATCGCTGATTTGTTTTATCAATATCTTGGAATCTCATTTGAAATTTATCTAGGCTATTTACCATTGTAGGGATAGTTCTAATCCAGTAATGAAGGATAGATATTCTACATTATTATCAGTGTATCCTTTAGACCATGAGAATGAATATAGATATTTTACATTATCCTAGGAAACAAATACATTTCCTATACCAAGATATTAGATCTTTTAATTTTCAAACCACTTTCCGATATTCCATTTTAGAGGAACCATAAAAATAGATCTCCCACATTTTGGGAGTCTTTTGGTCATAAAAACCTATTCGTGTGGAATTTCGGTATCCACTACTGTGCTTTATAGGGTGGTATTTTCAACAAGGAAATCCATCATGGTTTGTTTTTTTACAGCCTCCTATGATATGAATGGAATGTCATACTATTTTATAATAACTTTCCATTGGGTCAAATATGTATTCAACATAGGGTATATAAGAATTTAATTGAGTATATCAATAAGAGAGAGCAAGTGCACATTGGGGTGATGAAATTAATGGCTCATATTTTTCACTATAAAGATGGGTGTGAGGTAGTTCTTCTCAACACTAAAATACTGGGTCTCAGTACCTAACATCATTTTAATGATTTAATAGACACTCTTATCATTCCGTATATCATATTTCTATGTGAGGAGAGTAGCAAATTATCATTCCAAGGATTCCACATATAATATGAGTGGATTTCTTTCCACTAGTGGCATTAAAAGTACTTGGTGTAACAAGTATTGATTGAGATTATCATAGGATTCTTAGTAGTTCCCATCCAATCGGTTGGTGACTCCCTTATTAATTAACATGGTGAAGGGGGAGATTTTTCTACTAGGTTATCCATGAAATGCCAAATATAAGCGAGGTACCCTTAGTGCCCCTCTATTCATTGAGATTATAAGGGGTGACATTGTTAGAATTGCACTATTTTTTATGGTATGAACTCGATGATATGGTAGTATACCATAAATCTAGGGAATTTCTCTAAAATTTCACTCAAAGTCCACATTAGTGGATTCAGTTTCAATATATATTTCTAAAAAATGCTAAATATTGTTTGATGATCCATGAAGTGATCAAACCACTTTCATGATTTGACATCCAGGTCATCAACATAGAATTCGTGTATTCTTTCCAAGTAGGGCTTAATGATATGATTCATGATGCATTTGTAAGTGGAATGAGTATTTTGAAATAAATTTTAAATGATCAGATTCAATAATATACCCTAAGGTGATATGAAGGTGGTGGATTTATTGTATTCAGAGGAAATATTTATTTGAATATACCTTTCAAACCCATCCCTAAAAGAATGGTATGAGAAGGTAGCAGTTACGTCGATCATAAGTTATGTGATCATCAATGGGATGTAATCCTTCATGAAGTGTCAATTAATGTATCTAAAATTGATATATAACATAATCATCCTATTCATTTGATTAATAAGGATGATGTTGGAGAACCATTTTAGTTTTTTCACTATTCATAAAAATTTTGATTTGATCAATTTTTTAACTAATGATTCTACATTAGTAGCATGAGATAGGTTAATCCTCTTGGATGCCTACTTGAATCCTCGATATTCATCGTGTAGGCCTAGACTATGTGTAGCCATATCTGGGTTTAGACCAGGATTTTTTGTATAATTCCAAGTGAACACAAATCGATGATTCTTTATAAATGAAATATATATCTCATGTTCCTTGATAGATGTGGATGAACAAATATTCATATACCACATGTCCTATTTTATTCATTGATTCACCTTCCTAAGCTCATCAATTGTGGTGGATACACCTTACTCAAGTGAGGGAGGGTCATTCCTAAGCTCATCCATTCCTTATTCTTTCCTAGAGTTCATTGGTGATGTTTTAGACATGTTGGGTAATCTAGGGGTTTCTATATCACTATCGAGGTAATAGTGGCCATGGGAAGAGACATTTTCACCATGAATATCTAGAGTTATCGTAGAGAGATTATTGGGCATGTTTCTTTCATTCACATTGGGGACAAGAGGGTCTTGAACATATAAAATTAATATACTACCACAAATAGGTTTATAGGTAGCTGATAATCATTATCAAGCATGCTTCAGGGATTTTTAGATGTGACCCAAAGCCCTTGGGGGCTCCAACCTATATATTTTCATCCATTGTTGGTTCTCTCCCCCCCTTCGATGAAGCCTTCCTCAACATTGATGAAATCACAAGACTCAAATGGGTAATTTTCACCATGTAGTATATAATCATTCCCATTGATGTGGTATTTGAAAGTGTGATGAAATGTTGAAGGTAAAACCACATGAATGTAAAGATAATATCATCTGAGAATGAAATTATATGATGTGTCTTGTATGATAACCATGAACAGAGAATTATATGTGAGATCCCTGAATAGTGCCTTGGGCTTGATCTTTCGAAGAGTTTTTTGTTCACTCTTATCAAAACCTTGAATTTTTAGGCATTTAGGGTATAAATTCTCCTTGATATATCCCAAATTATGGAGGGTATAAATCATTATTAGGATGATTATGAAACCATTTTCAGTATTTCCCCTTTGTATGTCGACATTATCGAGATTTTATGAAACAAAAAGGGGTATGATTTGTCCTTGTATAATATCCTATTGATGATGTTTTTTGAATCATATGGTAATATGGAATTCAAATGTCTTAGTATCAAATCAATAAACCTCATATATAGAACATTTTTTCTATAACTCCTATGTGGTCTAGAGGGATTCAATGATTGCTTCACATAATTACTTTCAAAGAAAGAGAGAATATATAATTAAGTGTTTAGATTGGAAAACTGCCAATTAATTAAAAATTTCATACTTTTTTTTCCAAAGTTATATACTTCCCAACGTGGGGTTTCTCCATATTGTGTTGTTTAAGAGTTTAGGTGTTCAGGAAGGATGGGCCTAGTGCTTGAGAAGAGGTCAACGGTGCATCTGTTACAAGTGTGATGATTGTGCCGCCCTTCCCCATTTTCTAGGATAACCTGCAAATTGCCCCACCACCAGGTGGTCTTCTATGAGGAATGTATTTGGATGGCTTCTAGTGGGATATAGAAAATGTACAAGTTTCTATTATGATTTTTTAGTGATATCCCATGGGTCTAGGATTCATATATGTCTTATATGATGATGCAATTGAGATATTGAGTTCGACCACACTCATGTTATCCCCTGTATCCCTGGATCACATACCTCCATCCTCTAGCTCCCTGGTTAGGTATGGGGAACTTGTAATCAGAGGAATATTAATTCTTAGAGACAATATTTTCATGATTAATACATTAACAAGACAAAATATGATCTCTTTATCCGATGAGGGTTCAATTTTGTGGGGTGGTTCCCATTTTTTATAATTTAATGGAATAAAATATGTAAGAGTCAATGTTTGTGCAGGAGTTGAATATGAATCTTCATAATATGTATCATTCTGTCTTTATATATTACATCCTCCTCTAGGAGGTGTATTGGATGTCACCAACATAGGTTATAGGATCTCTATTAGTTTGTGAAGTTTTTCTCTCAAGGTGGCATGAGATCAATCAACTATTTTTTGAGTCATACATTTATTGAATATTTTCCCATTCTAGGATATAAATTCAATCCAATCACCCACATTATATGGTTGGGTGATGGTCACATAGGTTAAAAGTGACGTGGAATTTCTCAACCTCACCTCTCTATAATCAACTGTGCATTGAAGAGTGTATTTGAAGATGAATAAATTCTAGATGGAATGAACCATCCTCTTATAGAAAAGGAAGAAGTTATGATGATTAGTTAGGTTGAAATCATTAGGTTTCCTGCGATGTGGTAACTTGAGTAAGTTATTTTTCATTTCTATAATGAAATAACTAGGGACCTGACCATTTTAGATAGAATACACATTATTCATCTACTCTTATAATCACAAAAAACCCTGATCTTTTTTTTGTTATGATCGAGGGATATTTTTCATTTTAGACACTCAATGGGAGGAATTGGATGATTTGGGGCCTGCCTAGGTGCTTGAATGGGCACAACTACTGGTTTGAGGGTAATAGTAGTAGTTTGTGCATTGCCAATAATTATTCATCATGATGCATGAGTAGTTTAATACATAACTTAGGTCTCCTAAATGGTATCTTCTATGAATTGTTCAATTTCATAAAAGTCATAGAACCCGCCTATATACTTCAATGGGATTTATGGTGTTTGTAGCTAATATTGAATATTTTCCTTATAGAGTTCTATAAATTTATCATGTGAGAGAGGGATATTGAGTCAATATGTTAAACCCTTCCATCTAGTGATAAAGTCATAAAACATCTTATTCTCATATTACATGAATTCTGTAAGGTTGAAATTTGTTTTATCCTTATCATAAAGAATAAGTAGTAGATAAATTTATAGTGAAGGAATTCCCTTCATGAAATAAATCCTACAGGAAGGATGTTGTAAAAAAAACTACCCTATCAGAGTCTGTATAAAATAATCAAATTGGTCACCTCCATATATTCCTGAGGGCCCTTCATTAGGCCGCATCAAGACATGAAGTGTATGAGATGTTGTTCTAGATATACCAATCTATCAAAGGATGACAAGGTTGGATTTCCAAAACTAGTTGGGAGAAAAGGGTCATCCACCTATTTGTGATATAGCTTCTTCTCGGGCTACACGAGTGCGCTCCACCCTTCCATTTCCTCCATTCAAGAAGCCATGGATTTAATGGATTTGAGTAGTTCCATAGGTACCACTATCTAGGATGTCTCATATCCAATGGGATTAGAGAGTCTTAATGAAGTGGTATTTCCTTCATATCCCATTGATTATTTATCTATTCTAGGACTGAATGATTTCCCTAACAAGGGAGAGGCTATCTCTATAATGGAGGAAAATCATCTTCATATTAGACTTCCTTAGTTATGTATTCCAACTACTATGATATAAAGATGTATTGATTCTTATATACCTTCCTTATAAAAGGATCGTCTCTTTAATAATATGGGGGAGGAGTAATATTTTTCATTTTCTGAATAAGAAACCAAGTGGTAATGTTTATTCCCAGTAGATCATCATTTATTTATCTAATATTTGGAATCTAATTCTTATATTTTTCCACCAATTCTTCCACAGAAGGGATTTTGGATCATATATGTGGGGAGTAGGTTCTAGCCACACTTTTCCCTTTATCCTATTTTGTGTTCCATCATAGAGGTGTAAATTTAATTTTTGGGGGTGCAAAATTTTGGCTCCTCTACTGATTCCATGTGTGTGTAGCCTCAGTTGTTGAATCTAGTTCACCCTCCTCTTGTGGTATGGTTTCTTCATTTCATCCTTCTATGTTTGGATCCTGTTTCACAACATATTTTATGTTGATTTAGAATACATTAACTAATTTGTATTGTTTAATGGTATTTATCCCATTACTCTTAATGCAATAAGGTGATTTTTCACTGCTTACTCCTCATTCAATCGTTGTATCAGATTAATTTCTCCAACCCTTGTATATATTGGACCATTTTATTTTATTAACAATGAAAGGATTTATTTATTTTTCCATATGATCCTCCTACCTCAGTATTTGAATAGTGTCCATGAGGGAGTTTCTAATCATTTTATGTGAATGGGCCCCGAATAACAAAGGTTTTTCATAATGTATAATGAATGGACGGGATACTGAACATTGATATTTACCTCCCAACACGGAGAAGAATAATTCTATTAAATGTGATGATAATGATGGAAATTCCCTCATCCCCATAGTTTAGGGATAATTCTAGGCCATAATTATAAAGTGATGATCCTATTGTTGAGAATTTGGTGATTTCGATTCAGGATTTGAGGATTTTGGTAGAGGATTTCAAGAATCCTATGAGGGATTTGATGACTCCTAATATGGTCACTGAGATATAAATTCCCTCTTCCCTATGGGATAGTGTCCATTTTGAGTATCAATAGATTTCTCTAGGACCTTCCCTGGTTGTGATGAACATGGTGATAGATATTGAGATAAAAATTCCCCAAAACTGTGGGTGAGGTTCCGTTTATAGTGGTAGTCAGTATTTCCTCAAACTTCTTAGATAATTATTTCCTGATGGGTGGAGGGAGTGGTAAATATATTCCTAGACTTGTGGGATATGTTCTCTCTTGGGTGGATTCTATGGTAGATTTTATTCTAACCGATTCAATTTGGTGAAATTGTGCTCAGGTATGTGATTGGTTCTTTGGAATCCCATTATAGGAGTCGTATATGGGAATTTGGATGCGTCCCCATTGTTTTATAGGGGCCAAAATGAAGGTTTTTTATCATCCATATCCCTCCATTTGTGATATATTTTCATCTTTAAAGTGGGGGTGTGTTTTCATATTATCAAATTTTCATGTGCATTACAAACTCCCATGATTTCTCGAGAGTATATGATGTTTCAAGATTTCATATCTTGGGTATTTTTTATTCGGGGGTTATATTGATTTTCATTTCATTATATTTTCACCATCCTCAGATATGTATGTCTGATGGGGATTTTGAAATGATTTGTCGATGATTTATTATAATATGGTTAATGAATCTATGTAGCCATTTATCATGTTCTTCCATTCCTAGGGTCTAAGAGATGGAGAATATGGCCATGTCTAGTATAAAGTAGAGTATATTTATAGTAGGAAGGTGACCCTTGTATCCTGGATATGGGAGGTGTCTAGCTGTTAATCGCTGATGAGTTTCCCACATATTTTTGAATAGGTAAGGAACACACTCCTTTACATGTACATCAAGGATCTCATAGTAAAAATGGTGAGGGTCTAGAACATGGTTTGGAGGTTGATTCCAGCTAACTCTCTCTATTTATCAATGTCAGCCTCCTCTCCATCAAAATTACATGCCTCCACCTGGTCAGAACCTAGAGGTTTCTACTATGGGTTCCCAAATGACCATGGTGATTTTCTACTAACATTTTATAGAGAACTATATATGTTTAACCCTAGTATTTCATGAACCCATCTATATGGTGTTGTCTGAGAAACGAGATGATTTTTATGTCCAAGAGATATATCACCATGTAGAGGTTGACTAATGAGGATTTTGGAGTAGAAACCCTATAATACATATTTTCAATACCATGATAAGGAATATTGTGGTAATGATTGAATTATATTGTATTTAAAGAGACAAAATACCCTTGAGGTGTTTGGGATATGCATATATTATCCTCAATGACACTGGCATTGATAGGGTTAACAATATGAGCCTCATTTGACATTGGGTCTGGAATATGTCAACCCTCCTATTAGAGTTGGCAAGGGATATGAGCCTGCTACATAATAGATGATGGAACCTGTTTTCAACTATTTGGTGCTTCAAGGATATGCTCAAATGGCTAAGAAGCTACCAGAGTCTGCTAGCAGTCTACAGTATTATCGGTAAGAATATGGGCCTACAGAGGGTTGGTCACCGGAATATGACGGTCAATCCATGATGAAGCAGGGATATGATCCCAATAAAATATGTATTCTCAAACATAATATATTGATCTAAATCTTCAATGGGATATGGGATATGATCCTCCTTCTATATTTCCTCTGAAGGATACCACTGTAGTCATTCATAAAAGGAATTAGGGATATGATCCAGGATTCCATGACCTACAGGAGTATGCACAGTAGCTTCACTGACAAGAATAAAAGCCTATCCCAAGGCATGTTCTTCTCTCAATGGTGATGCCCATTTGAAATGGTGATATGAGCATACAATTGTTCTTTTGGATTATTCCACTAGTTTTTTAGATAGGAATATTTGTGTTCCCCAAGGAAAGTGCCGCTCTCACTTAATGATTTGTGGATGGAATTGAGATATGAGCCTAATCATGTGCCTTTGGAGTATGATGTTTATCTTTTTTGACAAGAATGTGAGCCAATATAGAATCATGTTCTTCTTTAAATTGGTGAACCTCAACTAGAATGGGGATATAAACCTAGTCTATTGCCTCACCCCTTACCGAAAAATTCTGATAATACTCCTCAACGGGAGAAAGAATGTTATCTTGCTCAAAATTAGACACCTATTCATACTGATCATGGTGATGTGATGCTCTATCAATCATGATAAAAATATCTTCATGTCTCTATATTTGTACTAGTGGTGGAATATTATAGTGTAATTCTTCATTTGTTTCTATAATTTAGTGAAACATTGGGAAAGTGTGAGCAGGAAAATTGGGCTGCACATTTTCAGTCTTCAATATATACCAGAAGTTGTCTTTGATGGAAGATAATATATAATACGTTGACTATCCTCCTTGTTCTATCGTAATATGTTAATGAACATCATGTGTGTGGGTAAGTATATGTTCCTCTCCCATTATTTCTATAGAAATAAGCATGATGACTTGATCCGAAAAGGCATAGATATGAGCATGCCTGCTGGCTACCATTAGAATATTACAACGAGATTCATTATCTAGAGAAGGTATGTGACCCCTCCCATTTATCCACATCTGTTTGAGTTCGATGAGACTTATTTGGTACCCATGCATGGGCATTGGAGGAGGAAATGTGTTGGTTGGTTCCCTTAATATCTGATTGAGGGGAGTTTGTAGGAGGATTTTGGTCATAGCAGTTTATAGGGGCCCTCCCTTGTGTATCATGAACTAGAATAGAGACTTATTAAACTCCTTGATCATTCATCCATAGATTTATAAGGTTCTAGTTTTTTCACTTCATGGATAATCTTATGAATCAATTGATGGTGGCAAAGACCACCACAGATTTCATTGTAGCTTTCCTTGAATGAGGTGGACACACTATATTCAGCATCATGATACCGATACTTGAAGATGTAATGGTCTAGATCATACCATGTTAGTATTATTCTTGAACCATTAGGTTCTCCACCCGATGATAATGTTGTAGGGTGGGTGAGGTTGTTCATAGAACTATATGGGTGACAACATTAGTTGTTGTGTCAGAATAGTCAATTGTTGATGACATGATCTCAGGATATGATTTTATTTGTGAGAGCATTATCTGGTTTCCAAAATAAAATAAAAACCATGTTCACTGATTAGTCTATCTCCCCAGGTGTGAAACATCTTTAATTAGAAATACATAGGTATATGAATTGTCTTTTCTTATTCCAGGTTTGTATATTTTTCTCATGTATACTTTTCATAGTGAGAGTTAACTTATATCATGGGAACCATGTTTATGTAACATATCACATCGTTAATAAAATTTTCATTTCCATAGGAGACAAAAAATGGAATGATACATGATCAACTAATCAATTTCCTCATTTTTTAGACTCAAATTGGATTCCGCATTTTTTATTTTGTCATAAATACGTAATGAAATATAAGGGAACATGGTCATGAAATAATTTCATTATTTTAGAGATTAAATTCATGTTCATCATTTTTTCACATGAAAAATTTGTGACTGTTTCAATATTAGGATACAAGGTGACTAACTCCAATAATGATACAGTTATTCCATAATTACATTCATTCACACTGGTTTACCATTTTTGTTTCCCATTTGAGGGTGAATTATGGGGGTTCATATATGTTTGAACTATCATCTATTCCTTGTAAGCCATTTTCACATCTTTGAAACTAGCAACAAATCCCATATCCCTAACATGGTAAAACCCTACTTTCAAAAGGCATGCAGTCATTTTGGGTTGTAAACCTAATTTCACGTAGGAACTCACCATGGTCGAGGCGGTGGGAGGTTGGGATAATCACACCCATTTGGGGAGTATTTTATCATATGCTATTACTCTTATATAATTAAGATATTTTCAAGAATCTATTACTAATCCTGATATGGGATCATTTACCCTAATTAAATGACCGGGTGTAGAATCCTTTTGCATGTCATGGGGGGTTATATTAATGATACCACATGTATATATATGAGGTTCTTCACCTATTTTAAGATATTTCATAAAAATGGGTAGTTTATTATATTTTGAATCCATATAAATGGGAACTCTACTATTTACTACCATCTGGTTAGGTGATTGATATTTTTAGGATGAGATTGAAACTCATGATGTTACTTATGTATCTTGTGTGTAATATGAATAAAAACCATCATTGTTCATCTAAACTATTTAGTTTGACATCATGTAGAAATGAAATATATGAGGGAAATTAGGAACCATGTATTCAGAACAATCATTAAGAAGGAATCCTATATATCATCTTTATAATAATAATCTCAGTCATCAAAGTTCGATCTATGGTTGTTTCTTTGGGACCTACCCTGAGTGTCTTTCTCAACAAGGATGAATTGTCTCAGGGTGTTTTTTATGATTGATTCACAAATTTCAGACTTTTATCACACGTTTTGTCTAGAATTGATGGAGGAAATTCTCGTGATTCATTTGACAGGTCTATGTTTGTTCATGTGATCAATGAAGACCTGTCCTATTATGTCACATGATCAACTATGAAATGTATGGAGGACTATCACATGATTCGTTCGACACAACATAAGGTCCTCACATGACCGAAAAATACATTCAGGGCTATGTTTGATCAAGGATGACATGATAGGAGGTTGTTGTGTGACTCAGCTGACATCCCCGGAGGACTTCGCATGACTTGGCTGATATATCTGGAAGACATTACAAGAATTGGTTGACATTTCTGTAGGACTTCAAAAAACATGTATGACATGTCCTGGTGTTGTATCGTGATTTTTTTGAAATGATTTATGGTCTTCTCATAATTAATGTATAAATTTACAAGGACGACATGTGATCAAGATTGACATGTTGGAATGTTTACTTGTGAATTGGTTGACATGAATGGAAGACTTCACATGGCATGGATGATATATATGGAGGACTTCACAGGACTTGGGTGATAGGTTCAGATAAATTCACATGACTTTTTGGATTTTTTCTAGTTTTGTGCCATGAATTAGGATACATGTCTGTAGGACATATCAAGATTTGGGTGACATGTTCGGATGACTTCACATGGCCTAGGTGAAATTTATAGATGACTTCTCATGACTTGGTTGACATGTCCTGACACAACATCATGATATAAATAGGTCATACGAAGCACATGATTCCTTCACATGAAACTTAGTGTATCCTTTTTCACATTATTCTTCCATCATTTTCAGTCTTTATTTCATTTGTTCTTCATGTTTCATCAAGCATTATCTTGTTTTAGATATTGTGTGATGAAGTCAATATGAAGAATATCTTTCTCATAATCTAGTTATTAGATTATAACTCTCTTGAATGGTCTATTTATTGATCAAAAAAACATGTATTACTTCCATGTGATCCCTTTGATCATTCCTGATATTTTACATGGTGGAAGACCCATGTGGCGATGTGGATTTTTTTTCTCTGAGAATTCTTCTCTTATGCTCTATTGGGTATGCCTTTCATCATGTGTGTATTTCCACAATGTTCATTCTGATGGGGGGTTAGTGTTATAGGTCTCTCTATCTAGTTATACTCATCATTGAATGAATCATATATTTTCGATATGAGTAGGAGTTTGTTGAGGGAGTTTCTCCTCATTTGCTTTTCCTTATCTTGTCACGGGCCATCCATGGCATCACATGAGAATCACCGACTGTGAGAAGACTCCATTGTCACAATATTTTATGGAAATGTGTCTTAACAAAGTTATTTCATGCAGTTATATTGATATGTGAAGAAAAATTTTAAGGATAGATATAACTTTTCTGATAGTCTTCATGACAACATTTAGCCTACAAAAAGAAGTTCACATGAACCAAGTGACTTTTCTGGGGTCCTTCTTGACATTTGAATGGATTTTTAGGGTCCTATTGCAACATCAACATGGATTCATAAATTCATTTCATGATATTATGATAGATTTTAAGGGACCTCTCATGAGATAATGATACCTTGTCAAAAGGGACTTCGCGTGATCAATGGTGATCATATGTGGAGCCTAACCCCTTTTGCATGAAAATCATTGTATCTTCTATTGAAGATAGTATTTTATAATTTTACACCTTATATAAGCTATTTTAAAAGGCCTAAATCCTATTCCCATTTTTTTATATTAGGAAATATTATGATTAGTAGAGGATCTCACAATGGTGTGTGAGCATTATCATTGATAGTTTCTCAACTTGTGTGTGATGTGTCGCATAATTAATTGTGGATCTTGAGCCGCTGTTCGAGAATCATCACAGACAATCCATCATATATTATGAGGATTTAAAT
The DNA here is from genome assembly GCA_963277665.1 of Viscum album. NCBI lineage: Eukaryota > Viridiplantae > Streptophyta > Magnoliopsida > Santalales > Viscaceae > Viscum > Viscum album. The sequence continues at coordinate 1,794,520,083 of OY728121.1, forward strand.
TGGAATAAAATTATTGAAAAAATGACCATGTTCCATTTCATGATATATGTGACACGCCATCATACTCTCTCTTGATAAGTTTGACATGTATCCAGGGGACTCTGGGGGGTCTTGGGAATCACATAAGCACGTTGCATGAAAATTAATGTATTTTAACATCACATAAAACTTTGAACTTAAAAAAAATTTATTTTATAAATGGTATTTTGGAAATATTTTGTCATATATTTATTGATAGGTCTCATGATCGGAGTAACTCATCTAGTAGCCTTTGCATGAAAATCTGTCGTTATTTGGTCGCCTTTGCAAGAATAGTACTGTTATTTTGAGGGGATTTTCATGATCATAAAAAAGGTCATTCCCATTAACTGATATATTTAAATGAACTTCCCATGGTTATACGAACTCATTTCCACTATGATGTTATGTGATCCACATAATTCATATGTTTGAACTTCATATAGTCGTTCTACATCTTCATTTATTTTGCAGAGAATATAAACCCATGAATTTGGTATTTATTCAAGTATATAATTTCTGATTCTTATTTGGTGAGATTAAATATGGAATCTAATATTCCCATCATGTTTTTTAACTTTATTTCAAGATGTATTTAAATGTGGTAGTGTAGATAGGTATATTTGGGAGCTATGTAAGTGAAACGATTAGGGGAATTGTTGTAATTCTCTGATAGGGGTTTATTGGGAGAGCTATAACTATTTGGAGTTGGTGGGAGTATGTAGGGTTATTAAAGTGGAAAAATTAGTTATATGGGTAACTATTCCCATCTATAGTGGAGGTAATTTCGTTATAAAATTAGTAGGGAAGAGAGGTGGGGGAATGGAATATTATTATTTTGGTAGGGATGGCCATTTGGCTTGGGAGAGGGTGTTGCATGGCCTCTCTTGTTTCTTCCTCTCTTCCCTCATTATTTTGAAAATTATTATTCATGTAATTCTAGTTTTGATATCTAAAATCCATAGAAATAAGTCCATGTTTGGTGGAAATATAGTAAAAGAGGTTTATTAGTGACCAGGATGGATAGTCCATGACTTTATAGATCCAAAAGACATTCTATGAGCTATTTATTCAACATGGATAATGCCGTTCAAAACACTGGTTCTATAAAAATTCCTTATTCTACACCATAGAACATAACCATGGAATGTAATGATATCTTATGCACAGTATGCACACACAAAAAAAAAATGAAAAACCCCACATCATTTAGGTAACCAACATAAATAAGGTTCTTTTGTAGCCCTAGGATATTTCAGACACCTTGTAATTGAAGGATCCATTCGTTATTTGTTTTAAATTATCATATATCCCATTTAAACAACATCAATAGACTCTACATATGCATTTTGAGCCTTCTCAATGATTTAAGACACCTAATTTTGTGTGCATCCACTATTAGAAGTTGATTAAAATTAAGGTCTAAAATCAAGTATCCATGACTCAAATTATTTAGTGACACTTCAAACCAAGGTTCCACCAACCCCTTAAACTATGTACTTTGTGGATGATCCAAAAGCAAGATTTTTAGTGTTCCACTACATCTCACAAAAATCCCTTAATATATTTCTCTTATTTAATGAGTTCCAACATGTGAATTCACTATGACCATTAACTTCTGATGGCTTTTATCTCTTCTATTTCTTCATTTTATTTTCTAACTCCCTAAACTAGATCATGTCCCCTATGTTAATAAATTGAACACATTTTTGGAATTTTATGAGACCTAATTTATTCTGGTATCTTCATTTAATTTTTGATAATTGGTCTCCTCAGAGACCAAGTCATTATTTTCCCCATAGTTACTCACAATAGTCACCATCACATCTCATGACTCTCGAAGAGATTACAGAATAATAGACACCTATAAAAATTTAGTGAAATTCACTCAAATAGACTCCAAATATCTAAATCTCACATTTAATTTACTTATATGATCTTACACAAAAATTATTTTTGGATTTATTATTCCAAAAATTCACCAAAACAAGAACAATTTTTCCATCATGGAGATATTATCATACATATTCGCTTGATTGTTCAACAATTCAGTAGTTTTTCCAACATCATGTATATTGAAATCCACATTATGGGCCAACATCAATTGGGAATCTCCAAGTGTATTTCTAGAAATCACTTCCCATTCAATCTTTTCCAGTACATATGACTTATTCCCAAAAATTATAATATCCAGGTCATTATATAATAATTATCCTTTTACATGTATCTTCAAAATGCCAAAGTTCATTCCATCAATCTTTAAAATATTCAACTTACTCTCTTTCAACACCATCATCAAAATAATATAAAAATATCACATTCTTCAAAGATAGTAAAGAGAATGTACCCCTCTCTTTTTAGGTGTCACTGTGTATGATTCCCTTTAAGACTCAAACCCGACCTTTGATGCCACATGTTTCATTAGATGTAGTTCGATGGGTATAAGGATCCCTTTTTCCAATGATATTGTATAAAGAACCTTATGGTCTAGATGAAATATGGTGCTGGATGAAGATGTATCTAGACGTTTGAAGAATCAAAACAAGGTCACACACACTTACCTCATGCCAAATGGAAAAATAAAGAGACACCCATAGAAAGAACTCAAAATAGAACATGAAATGAATATAGGTAAGGAAATATAAAGGAACACAAGGAATTAATGGGGTTCCAAAAAATTCACAATTCATATGAAACATCAACTTGACTATTTAGGTTAATATTAGATATTACAATGGAAGATAAACTCCAAATAACAAGATAATAGAATATTTAGCTCGAGTAAATCAAAAAATTCACGCACTTATCCTAGTAAAAGTGATCTGAGCCAAATATAAATTGAATTTTTCATTCAATCATCCAAGTTACTTCCCCAAATGATCTTTACAGATGTCACACATCTAGATCTGATCATCACAATCATTGAGTCAACCAATTAAGAGTGATCATCACCTCAATTAGAACACTCAATGAATGGTGTCTACATTTAGAGAAGTAATTCATTTGAATCTCCTTATAATAATCACCCATATATGAATTATTTTGGAAGAACTCATACTTTATTTAAATCACCTTAATCTTTAAAACACTTGAACAACTGTTGTTACCTCCAAATTCTAGAAAATTTCTTCTATGAACTATCGCCTCTATATTTAGTAGACCAGTAATTGATTAGAATTTTCACCATCTAATGAATTATTTGAAGGATTAGAAAATATCTTCTCACATTAAGTGTAACATACTCAAAAAATGGAACATATCTCTGATACCCCGAAATTAATTTGTGTTATAATAATAGTTTCAATTATTACACTAAGGTTATTCTTCCATTTATCTAAAAAATTCCATCAAAATAAACAGAAGGATTTTTATTCATTTAAAAAACTAAAAACATATACATGGAATCAAGGCCTAATGAATATGACTAACAAAAAATTCCAATAATTAGGCCAATCACGATCACCGGTAGACCCCACAACACCAAAAACACGCCAAGGAAGTAGTGGATTTCCTTCAGATCTTACATGACTACGAACAATATAACCAAAACCGTAATATTCTTACGAATCATTACAGGGATGAAGAGAACCATCATCTGTGTCTGAGTGTTTGATGTCGGAATACTCTAATAGTGTTTTAATAAGGAAAATCCCCAATCATTGCCTTGGGTGGCCGTTGAATTCCAATGTCTATAATTATAGTGATTGTCCATTTGATTAATTAACTAAAAACATTTATGTACAACTTAGTTTCCCAAAATTTACGAATTAGAAATTTTAAGATAACTTCTGATTGTGGTGAAACATTTTGAATTACACATAAGTGATTTAGAAATCTATTAAGGAATTAAAAACACTTTACTAATATAAAAGATACATTTTAAATATTTTCATTTCTTAAACATTGTTTTAATCTATATTTAATATCTTTTAATAAGACAATTTTATTATTAAACTATGTTTTGAATTCAATAATACTAGTATAAGAATTTACAATTTTCAATTTAAAACTTTTTATGTTAAAGGTTTATTGTTAATAAATTCTTTTAAAAATACTTTTAACTAATAAAAATTCTAATTTTTATTCAATAACCTTCTAATTTTTAAAATATTTCATGTTTAAGAAGTTAAATTCTCTATAGTGACGGTTTTCTTTGAGACTTTATAACATTTAAAGATTTGATTTTATAAAAAAAATATACCCACTAGGGCCTGCCCTTTATAGCTGGGCCGAGGGAGGAAGCTCATGCTAGGTGGTTGAGCCTAGCCCTCAGCCCATGCCAAGGCCGACCCGAGCATGGGAATAGGTTCCCCGAAGGGTGCAAGGGAGCAGAAGCGCATGTGAATGCCACCGTGGGTGCAAGGTCATAGTGAGGAAGAAGTAGCCCGAGGCCTGTGGGGGCGAGAGCCTGTGTATAAGGATACCTCAGAGTGTGTGGTGTGTTTTAATTGGGCCTTCATTCAGAGCCTTAGGATTATAATGAGCCGCAAAAACCCTCACTGTTTCGATGTGGGATGGCTAAAAATAGCCTGGCATCAAATCTGGGCCATAGGATCGCGTCGTGCATGATCTTGGCCATCGATCCTGATCTCGCGTTTGACCTTCAACAACTGTGGAGAACAATAGTGTTTTTAAGGGACATTTGATCAACATTATATCTAATCTCAACTGTTTGAGAGTTTTAAAATTCCATGTCAACCCGGGACCATCCGATCAAAGAAAGATCGATCTGGACCGTCCATTATATCTCCAGATTTCTTATTCACGTCGTCTTATTCTACCTTGCACCAACCAGTGGGTCACCAACTGTTTCTCTTTTTCCTCCTCCTCCTGCTACTCCTCCTCATTCTACTTTTCTTCTTCATCGAGATCCCCCACCTTTCTCCTTGGAACAGCCTTGAATTCTACCCATATACTTTCCCTTTTTATTTAATTTTTAAAAACCTAATCTATTCCAATGATGATTCCAAAATATTTATATATATATATATATATATATATGTATTTTAATCACTGATTGTTTTTGAGTTCTCACTTTGAGAAACAAGTTGGGTAGTTTAATTTCTGTCAAATGTTAAGTCTTTGTATATATATATATATATTTGTGAAACATTATATATATATATATATAATATGTGTATACCACCTATATAAACCCTATTTTTTTTACCTTTAAATACCTTCTTTCTTCCCCTCAACGTGCAAACATCCACTGCCCTACCTCATTGCACTCTTAAAGATAGGTAAGGGATAAATTTTTTCTATGTTTTCTTTTTTTAAAACTCCTTTATTATTATGTATATATAAATATCTCTACACATATATATATATATATGAACATATTCAGTTTATTCTAAACCTTAATTCACCTGGATTATCAAAATATATTTTGAGTTTATTACACATGAAAGGAGTTTATGCTTCAATCATAAATAATCCTTCCTGTCCATTTCAACATTTCATGGATTATATAATTTTTTCCCCAAATATTTTGAAATTTCAAAATCATATATAGATTCTTTATACCAACTATTTTATGTTTATGAACATTGATGAGCGATCTTTTGTTTTGAAGAATTTTTTTATTTTCAATACATGAAATGACAATCAAGGGTTCTAATCTATCACGTTTTTTGTGTACCCGTAAATAAAATTCATGTATGTGTAGTTTGATAACATCTGATTTGCCAAAAAACCAATCATTATTGTTTTAAAACATGATTAGGAAAAATATAACGGTTTTAAGAATTTATTTAGACTTGTTTGGGTTATGAATGATTTCAATCAGACACCTTGTTTACATATATAAGTATATATATATATATAAGATTTTCCCATTATTTTGAAATCCACATAAATGAATAATTGTATTTCAAACATTATTTCTCAAGAAATTGGTATGATTGTTTTCATGTTCATGTATAAAAATATATGCATGCATGAGTACATATGTTTAAGTATTTCTTTTTTTCATGAAAATTTCTATTACAAATAACACACACTTTTAATTTCTCAAATTTCACAAGAAATGCTTTGGATCATTTATACTTTATGATTTTATCTTTTCAATTTTCTTGGATTAAATGAGTATCCCAATGTCAAATCATGTCAACATGGTTTTAGAAAAAGGGCCACGTTCTTAAGAGTTTAATGCAGGTGTTGTAATTTCATGTGTTAACTCAACATTTTATGTGAACTAATTCTTACTACATGTGTAAGGGTATGCTATTTTAGTTCCTTCAATTCATTGTTAAATCTAGAACTAAGAAATCTAAATACTTTGCACTCAATGCATAATTAAATTAATGTAATTGAATGTATTCAAATTACTATGGATTAATAATTTATGATTTCTATATAGTATGGACACAACGATGATGACACCATGCTAATACATATGAGGAATGTATTAGACTTAAAATTATGTGACAGGTGTGCCCAGAATTATACAACCCTCCAATACATTGGGTAAAGTTATGAAGTGTTATGAGTTAAGTGAAATGATGTGTGAACATGATTCTAGATTTTTTCACAACTATGTGTGGTATTTATCCACAATTATGTTGGATTTCTACCCATATGTTCTTGGAAAAAGTTCTTGACAATGTCTAGAATTATACATTTCCTCATTATGTAATGGTAAATGATCAACCAATTGATTGCTGGTCCTTAGATAATAATTTTCTATGTAAGTGAATGCATAATGCATAACCAAGTATGCAAATGGAAATTTTTACATTGAGGAAGTATCTAATGTAAAATCCATATGTATTTATTTTTATGTTCTAATGGATCATGATATGAATGCTTATAATCGCAACTATGCTTTTGGAGTTGGATTGACTATGTTATGAATTATGCACATATTATTTCTTAAATACACATTGTCACTCTTATTCATGTTATTAAGTAGAGCACAATTATCTTGTATGAAAATGGTCTTCTGAAAAAATTTCTGTAAGTAGCCTCTGAAAATATTAATGATGCACCTCGAAAGGCAATTTTTTACTTTTTAGGAAAGTTTTATGATTATTTACATAGCGGTTGTTAAAAAAATGGGGATTCTCTTCAAATGTTTTGAAACCCCTTATTGGACATTTTTATGCTCACCCTGTGTTTTAATTTATGTATGAAATGATTTAGTAGTTTTTCCCAAGCTTTGATTATTCTTTGTGATGAAAACAATTTGATGATTAACCCTGTCATCAGAAGAAGAGTTTTAGAATCATATTATTTTACAGAACCTAAACCAAAATGATCCTCTATATTGCGACAAGATGTCCAATTTTTGTATGCCAGTTTTTATGAAGAAAATGGCACACCATGTTTTAGGCATCGATTCTAGACTTTTGGGGTCTCGGTCGTGACAGTTGGTATGAGAGGATTGGTTTAGTAAAACTATGGAAAATTAGAGAAACCATTAATTAGTTAATTTCTTCATACTACGAAAAAAATCCTTCTCAATATTTCAGATGGGTGATGAACCACTCCTTTTGTCTCTTACAACATAAGTACTGGAGTCTTTAGTTGGAAATTCATGTTCATAAATCTATGGGACTTTTGAAAATATACATTTATCATGAAGAAACCTCATCCATGTATCCAATTCTCCACGTGTACTCCAAATTGTCCTAGGAGTCGGCCGCAACTATATTTTTATGATGCATGCCCTATTTATTTTCTATGCACAACAAGGAAAATACTTTGAGGTTTTGTTTAGCTGTTTTACCCTATCTAGTAATTCATCATCTCGAGTGGACTTCCAAGAGGCCGCACAAGGGGATGACCTCCAAGCGGCATACTTTTGACAAGTTTTGACTTACGGTCTCTGTGGTCATGTTATGGACATTGAATATCTTAAGGAAAAGCTTAATCATTTCCGTTATCGATATCTAGATCATGAAGATGTTTCCCAACTTTATACATGTCATGCCTTTCTCACCCTAAACTATAGATGTCCACATATGGTTGATACAAGGTTCTCAGGTTGCATCTGGACCCAAGAGATCAAAGCATTTGGAACTGCCTTGGGGATCCGTTTGATTGGGAACCCAGGAAGTCACCAACACAGGTAGTACCTGTGAAAAGATGTTACAATGAATATGTAACACCTTGAGTTTACAAACCACTCTAAATGAATAATGTTATGTTTTATGTGGCACTATCTTATTTTTATTTTACAAATTAATGTCTCAATTGTAATCTGGTTATGCTTTACTATGTAAAACACGTCCCTATATTTTTTATTTCAGATGGAAGATGTGAGTTCTTTGATCAACTTTTTATCACTTCATACTGAATTTCTAGAATCCATAATCACCGAGACATGTTTATAACACTACTACCCTTTTTCCAACATGCCCTTATCTTGAGATCTTCTTTACAAAGTGTCCCTTAGCCCAAACATCCTTTGGGCCTACCAGGGAAACTGTCATGTTTGATGCCGCATAGAAATTAAACAACTAGAAGCATAGAGGTGGAGAGGAACGTACCATAAATTTCTCTTCCTTTTCTTCACCTTGTCCTAGAACTACCTAGCCATGGGGAAGTTTCATGAAGATTCCTTGGAGGGTGACACACGAGCAACCTATCTATTCCAGGTCCTGGGTTTCAGTATGTATAGGCTTCTTTATGACATCGAAGTGTTCAAGAGAGAGGTGGTCTGAGAGATTTATAGGGAGGTAGCTCACTTCCAAATCTCTAACCTACAAACCTCTCACTTCACTCTTTAGAAGACCGAATGTTTTATGCATAGGCTTGACCCTTACTACTCATGGTGTATACGGGCCAAGGAGATTGAGGAACTGGGAACTAATATGTGGATCCACCATGAGTCATCAGTAGGTTGTCCACAATTGTGGTCTTGGAGGAGGAGACCTCGAGTATAAATTCTCTCTAGTATTGTTAGTAGTTTCTTACGGTTCTAATAGAATTGCGAGGGCACAATTCTTTAATTAAGGGGATAATGTGATACCCAAAATTTAATTTGTGTATTAATAATAGTTTTAATTATTATACTAGTATTATTCTTCTTTTTTAGCCAATAATGATCACTGGTGGACCCCAAAGCACCACAAACATGCCAAGGAACTATTTGATTTCATCCAGCTCTGCCACGTCTAAGAATAATACAACCAGAACTAGACAATCATACTTAGTGTTAGAGGTATTAAGAGAACCATCTTCTTTGTCTCAGTGTTTGATGTTGGAATACTCTTATCACGTTTTTATAAGGAAACAACCAAAACTTGGACTTGGGAGACTATTGAATTCCAACAGTTATAATTATAGTTGTTGTCTTTATGAGGAATTAACTAATAACATTTGAGTACAACAAAGTTTTCCAAAATTTAAAAATTTGAAATTATAAGATAACTTTTGATTATAGTTAAACATTGTGAATTACACTTAATTTTTTTGGAAATGTATTACGGAATTCAAAACACATTACAATTATTTCAAATACATTGTAAAGATTTTCATTTCATAAATAATGTTTTAAAATATGATTAATTTATTTTGACTAAAATATGTTTTTGATTAAACTAAGATTTAACTTCAATAATACAAGTATAATAATTTATAGTTTTCAATTTACAATTTTTTATGTTAATGGGTTAGTGTTTATAAATAATTTTAGATATAATTTTAATTAAGAAAAAGTCTAATTTGTATTCATTATCCTTAAATTTTTTAAAATAAGTCATTTTCCAAAGACAACTTCTATATAGTGATTATTTTTTTGAGGCTTTAAAACATTGAATGGTGGCATTTTAAAAAAATAGACCCACTAGGGCCAACCCTTTATAGCTAGTTCATGGGAAGAAGCTCACGCTAGGTGGCTGAGCCTAGCCCTCAACCCAAGACAAGCCATGCCCGAGCCTGGGCATAGGTTCCCCGAAGGGAACATAGGAGAAGGAGTGCATGGATGCACCACAGTGGGCACAAGGTCACGATGAGGCAGAGGATGGAAGAGGCATGAGGGGGTAGGATCCCATGTATAAGGCTCTCTTTGTGTGTGTTTTGTGCTTTTTTAACATTCATTCGGAGCCTCGGGCTTATAAAGAGCCCCAAAACCCATCAATGTTTCGATGTGGGATAGCTAAAATTTGTCTAGGATCAAATCTGGGACATTGGATCGTGTCGCGTGTGATCCGGGCCATTGATCACGTTCTCATGTTCAACCCTCAACAACTCTAGAGAAGAACCACATTTTTATGGACCGTTCGGTCAACATTAGATCGAATCGCGACTGTCGATATTTTTAAAATCTTGTGTTAACCCTGAAACTGTACGATAAAAGCTCGATCGATATGAACCGTTCATTTAATATCCATATTTCTTCTTTGCATCATCTTCTTCTACCTCGCACCCACCAGTGGGTCACCCACTACTTCTCCTCCTCTTCATCTTCCTCCACCTTCTTCTTTTCTTCTTCCTCGAGATCCCCCACCTTCGTCCATGGAAGGACCTTCATTTATAACTGTATCCTTTCTCTTTTTATTTTATTTTTAAAAACCCAATCTATTCCATTCATATTTTCCAAAAACATTATATATATAAAAGTAATTTAATCACCGATTGTTTTTTATTTCTCACATTAAGAATCAATGTGTATAATTTTGTAACGGTCAAATGTTAAGTAATTGTTTATTAGTTTTTTTATTTTGAAACATTATATATATATATAATATGTGTATATTGCCTATATAGAAAATGTATTTTGTACTTGTAAATACCTGTTTTATTCCCCTCGATGTGCAAACATCCACTGCCTTGCCTCATTGCACTCCAAAAGTCAGGTAAGGGTAAATTTTTTGATATAATTTCTTTTTGTGAAACTCATATATTCATACATATATATGGATATATATATATATATGAACATATTCAGTTTATTCTAATCCATTATTCATGTGGATTATCAAAATATATTTTGAGTATATTACACATGAAAGGGGTTTGTGCTTCAAAGATGAAAAATCTCTCTTGTCCATTTCAACTTGTCACAGATTATATAAGTTTTTCCAAATCTATTTTAAAATTTCTAAATCTTATATGGTTTTTTCATACAAACTATTCCAGTTTTATGAACTTTTATGAGTGATCTTTTGTTTTCAAGAATTTTTTTCTTTTCAATACAGGAAACAACATGCAAGAGTTTTAATATATCATGTTTTTTTTGTTTACCAATAAATATAATTCATGTATGTGTTGTTTGGTAACATATATTTTTCCATAAAAAAATCCTTATTAGTTAAAAAAAGATTATGTTGAATATAATGGTTGCAATAATCTAATAATCTTGTTTGGGTTATGAAATATTTCAATAAGACACTTTGTGTACATATATAAGTACATATATAATTTTTTCCACGATTTTCTAATCCACATAAACACATACTTGCATTTCAAACAATACTTCTCAAGAAAATGGTATGATAGATTTCATGTTCATGTATAAATATACATTCATGCATGAGTACATATGTTTTATTATTTATTTTATGCATGAACATTTCTCTATGAAATAATCCACACTTTATGTTTTCCCAATTGTCACAAGAAATGCTATGGATGATTTATAGTTTATGATGTAATATTTTCATTTTTCTTTGATTAAATGAGTATCCCAATATCAAAGCATGTTAAAATGGTTATATAAAATGGGTCACATTATTAAGAGTTTAATGCAAGTGTTCTTATTTCATGTGATAGGATGCCATTTTATGTGAACTAATTCGTACTACAAGTGTAAGGGTATGTTTTTTAGTTCCTCCATGTCATTGTTAAATCTTGAACTATCAAATCTAGATCCTTTGAACTAAATTAAAAATTCAATTAAAGTAAGTGAATGTATGTAAATTATTATGGATTAAGAGTGTTAGGTTTATATGTCGTATGAACACTACATAGATAAGAGAATTCTAAGACATTCAACGAATCTATTGGACATAAAATGATGTGACAGGTGTGCTCAGAATTATACAGTGCTCTAATGCATTGTGTAATGTGATGAAGTCTCATGAGTTATGTGAAATGTTGTGTGAACATGATTCTATCTATGTTCACAACTATGTGTGGTAGTTAAACACAATTATGTTGGGTTTCTACACATACAGTCTTGGTGCAAGGTCTTGAAAAAGTCTGGCATTATACATTTCCAAATTTTGTAATGGTAAATGATCAACCAAGGGATTGTCAGTCCTTAGCTAAGATTTTTCTATGGATGTTAAAGCATAAGGAATCACCAAGTATGAAAATGTATAGTTATACAAGGAAGAACTAGCTAATGTAAAAGCCATATGAATTTCTTTTTATGTTCTAACAGATCATGATATGAATGGTTATAATCACTAACATGCATTTGAAGTTGGATTGAATATGTTATGAATTATGACCAGTTTATTTCTTAAATACGCATGCGCACTCATATTCATGTTTTTAAGTAAAGCACAATTATCTTGTAAGAAAATGGGCTTTTGAAAACATGTCTGCAAGTAAGCATTGAAAATATTAATGAAGCACCTATAAAGGTATTGTTTTCTTTTTAAGAAACATTTTTATGATTATTTCCAAGGTGGTTGTTAAAAAAAGTGGGGGATTTTCTTCAAATGTTTAAAAATGCTTTACTCAGAATTTTTATTCTCACCCTATGTTATAATTTATGTTTTGCAAGATTTAGCAGTTTTGTCCAAGCTTTGAGTTTTCTTTGTGACGACAACAATTTGAAGCTTAACCCTATCATTCGAAGAAGTGTTTCAGCAGCATCTGATTTTCAAGAACATAAACCAAAATGATCCTCTGTATTGGGACAAGATGTGCAATTTTTGTTTGACTATTTTTAGGATGAAAATTGTTCACCATGTTTCAGGCACCAATTCCAGAATTCTGGGATCAGATCATGACAATATCTATCATGGATAAAGGCACTCTATAATTCCATATGTGTTAGATAACATTATAGAAAAATTTATTTTCGAACTCGGTTAACGGTCATCCTATATATACTTTTCCAACAATAGAGTGAAGGTACCTCAATTTGAATATGTGTAGCAGTCAACCTAGACTATCCATATTCATTCAACTATTACTAATTGAAACATTCAAAATCAAGATATACTTTATCCAATATCATTATGTTCAAACAAACATAAAAAAGATGTGATGTTCATGACTGTGAATTATGAACACTATTTAAGTCAGTAGGAACCATACTAATGTCAACACTCTCTGCTCACACTAGATATTAAATTAGGGTTCTACCTCAAACACCCTTCCCATCAATAGAAATAGTCAATTTCATTGGAACTTGGACTTTTTTCAAAATTCATACCACATCACTTTCATCAGTTTCCATGAGAATGACCATCCCATTTTGATATAATCTATAATATGAGTATAAATTGCGTGATAATGGTATAAATTATATATCCTTAACCAAAAATAATTTTAACATCTATAATAAACCCATTTTCTCTTGCAATGGAATTGGAATCATCATTCACATCAAGTTAGATTTACTTATTTGAAACCAAAATTTTAACATTGAGACCATATATAATGAGTCCAATATCAATCCATTTTATATTACCTTAAACAACGGGTATTATATGGTCAAAATATACAAGACCATAAAAAATCAAAAACATATTATGTAACAACCCAACCCTAACAATTGGCTTCGAAAGATACGAGGATTCATTGAACCTATGTGATATTACCTAAACACAAAAGTTCTATAATAATAGATGAGGGTTTAACAAGAAATAGGGGGAACATATTACCCTTTTAAACACACATTAAAACACAAAAATACTAGCTTGAAATAAATAAAACTAATACAATTATATAAATGATGCTTGATTACATGCTACATCACAAAGTATTGAAGAACAAATAATTAGAGTAACACAAAAAAAATCCAAAAAAACCAAGAATCCAAAATAATGAAAAACATCACTGCCAATGTAGCATAGATCTATACTCTTAGAACATGACCAACTCAAAATCTCCATCTCCATCATCCATGATAGCTAAATCAATAATTACTCCTAGATAAATATGAAATCATTCCCTTTCCTATATTATGGAATAAAAAATATCTATACACACCATTTTTTGAATGAAAGGGGTGAGTATAACCTAGTATAAAAACCGAAAGGTAATTTTCCCAAATGAAACTAAATCAATAATAGAGTTAACTCAATGTATTTATAAAATAGTTGTATTAAATTAAAAAGAAATTAATAATGTTTCATAGTTTTTATATAAAAAAATAGTAATAATTTCATGTGCAGTTCACCAAAAATATAGTTCTCATTGGAAAAATAAACAGTTTTTTCTACATTACTTACAAAAAAACCATCCCATGGTCTCAGACACACCAACTCGTGTAATCTGAGAGAAACTTACCTAGCTCATGACTGCAGGTTCACCCTCTACCAATTCATCACTTATCGATGGTCATTGGACCAAATTGGCTATGTGAACAAGTACATATTAACGAGGTCCAGTGAACATGAACACACACAAATCATATGATTCCATGTTTGGACATCCAAACCATTATTTGTTTTAAGAAAAAAAAATCAATTCATCAAATAGCTTGTTGGAACCACACACAACCCCTGAATCAATAAATAACTAGTGAGTGCATAATCAAGTATATTTTTAGCATGATAATTTCATTTAAAAGATCAGAGAAATTATTTTAGGAATAAATGTTCTTTCAAATTATTGATAGAGTGTAAATATGTAAAAACCATTTACATATAATACAACCAACCTAATAAATCATCATAAGATCTCATAGATTTGGAAACATTGATTAATTTCTGTAATGAGTCACAAGAATATATGATAATAACTTTTCAAATTATATATATCCATCCATAATAAAACCCAGCCTTGGTTTCTCTTTAAGAAAAAATGTGAATATTCACATTATAAGGGAATAAATATGACATTAACTTTTGTCTCCAAGGTCCAATGCTCAAATATTTATCTAGAATGTAGTTCGGAAGATGAAGATCATTATAAAGTTATTATAGGAATTCCAAGTGTTAGGATCCTCAGTCTAAGAATGAAGAATGAGGATTTTTAGGTTTTGATACTAATTTTTTAAATTAATTATTGGTGTCCCTTGATTAGGTTTCCCAATTGAGAAAACTATGAACCAAAAGCACAAGTCACCACTATTCAAAAATATCCAAGACACATAATTTAGAAAATCATGATCAAATTGTGTAAATATAATCAGTCCAAAAAACATACAAGTTACATAGCTAGGTAAACAATGCTCCTACCCAGTGACTCCCATATTCACCTCGCATAGTTTTTATAGGAAGCTTTATGGTTTCCATTACCCATTAACAAATGGTTCTCCCTTAAAAAAATTCCTTATACATTCTAAAGCTATCTAATAAAATCCTTTTATATGACCTCTCCATTCCATAATATAAAATATATAATAAATATATGGTTACCATAAAATGAGGGTGTTACATTCTCCCCATAATTTGGATTTATATCCTCAGAAATATGGATATTGGAGTTGTCTTATTATTTTCATTTATCCTTTGTGAATTTATCTTTTTTTCAAGTATCTTTTTGAATCTATAAATTATTTCATAAAATTTGTTCCAAGGAAAATTTTGTCCCTTGAAATGACTTTCCCAATATATCTAGAATCAAAATACATTCATTAAAAAATATCACATCAGGCTCAAGAGTAACATGTTCTCAGGTAATCGCATGACTAGGATATGGATGGTACTTATTCAGTTGAGAGACATGGAAAATATTGTGGACATTTATTATTATCAAAAACAATGCTAATCAATGTTAATATTTTTTGATACCTTCCAAAATAACAAATGGACCCTAGTTGTAAGAAAACTAGTTATCTTTTACCAAAATATGATGAGCCAATCATAGTGATACTTTTATAAGAACATGTTCACCTACATAAAATGATAATGGGTGATGGGGATGATATACACTTGATTTTTTTCAACTCTCGGACGTATCCATATATTTATAAATCATATAAATCATTTTTTGTAGTATCTTATACAATACTAGGTATAATAAGTGAATTCTCTCCAATTTAAACTGAAAAAAGTGAAAAGAAACAAGGAAGACAATAGAATGAGTCAAATTATAAAATATGTACCCTTAACAGAGAATTTTTATTATATGATGACACCACTAAATACATATGATCTTATTATGTGCCACAAATTTTCATTACAAAAATTCTACTCACATCCCCTAACATATGAATAATCAATTTTGACTGTACATCCATCTAAGGATGATATATCATAATCAAAATAAATTGGGTTCCAAGATTTAATTATAAATAGTTCAAAAATTGAGATGTAAAATAGGATCTCTTCCAGAGACAATAGATATTTTTACTCCGTGAATCATTGAATCATCCCAAATATAAATATTTTTTAGATCCTCTATCAAGCCAGACAGTCGAATTTGGAGAATGTGTGTCAACTTTTTGAGTTGACCCACAATTAATCGAGGATAATCAAGATTAAATGGAATCCACAATAGGAATATGAAAAGGTCCATGTCAATATTCTCCCATTTCCAAATAGGTATAGGAATATATTTCATAATATCTATTTGAAGATGATGCACATACTTTACCTATAAACAATTTATACATTTCATAACATAATCTACAATATCTATTTTCCTACCTAACTAACAGATATTAAATTTAATTTACGTGTATATTTTTTGAGTAATTGAGTGAATAAACCATTTTAAATAGTGATACACTAAAAGAATATATTCTTGGAGAGATTAGAAAATCACAATATAGTTCTAAAAATGAAACACTAGGTTTTCATTCGGTCTGAAATCCTCCAGGGTCTCCCCACTATTTAGGTTTGACCTGATGGTGATGTATTTAGGATCGCCTCTATCAGCCTATTTGACTAAATCCATCAAATCTGTAATAAGAGTTATCATGAAGAAAATATAATTTTTTTCTTATTTTGGATGATTCCAGATTCATGTAATCAATAATTCCCATAAACAATATTATGTTATGATATCCTCTAAATATTTCATTATAATACTTACAACTCTAAGAATAAAATACAATATTCTCTCTAATATGTTTATGCACCAATTTTAAATAAAAAATTTGGAGATATTCCATCCAACATCATTTCCTCAAGTCCAGGTATCCCTAGAAGAAAATATATTTCCTGATTTTATGATTATTGAAGATAGTGGAATTTTCCCCAATGATACATTGGTGTCATGTATTTCAGGAATGGACCAATCTGTTAATTCCTGGTCAAGCATCGTAAAATTGTATTCCGTTTTTTACAATTTTCTCACAACATAGGTCACAAAATGAGCTCCATTTATATGAACAAAACTCATCCCTAATCAAGATGTGTCCCAAGACACTATATATCCCTTACCAAGTTCTGGTAGGGCTAGGATAGGTGTTGATGGGATCCATGTATTAATATTGTAACAATATTTATCAAAAATTTTAGTATAATGGAAAAAATTCCATTCCCAATTAATTAGTTTATGGTAGATTTAAGCCTATGGAAATATAAGATGATGTAAAAATAATGGTTGTTTGATCCTAGAAATATTTCTGTCCCAATTTCATTCTTGGGTGGATTCTACGAAATGACGATATCGATCTTTCCAATGTTAAATGATATTACTTCATTAAGATTTATGTTTCCAAGGAAACAATCTTGTTGTATCTAGAAGTTACACATATTATTTCATAAATATGGTGATCTTACAATGTGATAAATAAAATCATAATGTTTTCCCCATGGTCATTATTGCTTCAAGAGTAAACCAAAATATCATCAAAAAATACAACAACAAATGGGATCATGATACTTATGGAAGATCAGGTTCATCATCTTCCGGAAAGCTGCAAGTGTATTTTTTAGACCAGGGTGAATGATAACATATTAATAATTGACATATCAGATCGAAAATATTGTCTTCAAAATATCATATTTTTTAACACTGTGTTAGTGATATCCTGGTCAGTGATCAGTATTAGAGAAATGTTTGGATCTCTTTGTTTGATCAAATAGATCACTGATTCAAGTAAGAGGATACATATTCTTGATCAAAACTTGATTAAATTTATGATAGTTGACACATAATAATATAATACTATATGAATTCTTTTCAAATTGGACTAAAGCATCCCAATGTGATTACATGATTTAATGAATCCCTTGATGTCTACTTGTTCTATCTAGACCTATAATTTTCATAACATTTATGGATCTATTTTATCTGATGGAATAAAAATAGGGAATTTCCCTATAATTAGATTTATATAAAGATATATTTCCCATTACGGGGGTAGCCTAAATAAATAATTTAGAAAGACATTCGAGAATCATTATACTATTACTAGAAGATTCTTAAATCTATTTTCATCTATAATACCCATAGTCAGTTCTTTCTGTTAACTAGAAATGGTTCTATCTACTACCAATAAAGGTACTTATATGTAAGAATTAATATACCAATCCCTATTGAATAAAATAACACCATGATCCTTGAATGGGGAAGTTAATTTCAGAGCATATAAATCTATATAATCATTGAATTCAACCAAAAACCCCATTCAAAAGATTAAGTTTAAAATATTCAACTCTAAGATAGTAAACTCCAAAAGAAATAATAATAGATCAATGGTAATTATACAAGTTTGTCACATAAATCCTCTACATTCTCACAAAATATGTTGTGTATTGATTCTCATGACATGAGTCATCATCTCTGTGTTTAAGAAAAACAAGTATTCATCTATGCATTCGCACGACAATACAGTTCAATGCTTGTTTCAAATAAGAAAATAATTAATTTCAATGTTTATAAAGAACATGAATATTTTATATATTGAAATCAAAATATATTGATACTAAATATTGGAATACAATTGGACAAAATATAGAGAATTCAATATGATAATAGATAACAATTTGGATAAATACATTTGAAAACATCTAGGAGAATATATAATAAATAAAGATTTATTTTCAGAATGGAGAATTGAAATACATTAATGGAAAGAACATTCAAATGGACAATCAAAATTCAAAATATATAGCATAAGTATTAATGTTTGTATTTGTAGAACTATATCAATCATTCAATGTAAGTTGATTTTTTAGGATCTCACCAAGAAATTCTATCACACTGTACTAATATCCATCTTCAAAATCATGGAACAGACTATCTTGTATAGAAAATAATGTTTTAAATATGAATACCAGAATTTTCAAAATGAAAAATAAATGTTAACATAAAAGAAATAATTTCAAACCAAAAATGAAGAAGTTAATGTCCACAGTTCATACATCATGATAATCATGGAAATTTTATCCTCTAATCATTAAAAATAAAAGATGTGATTTTTCCAAATATATTCATGATTGAATGGTTTATGATATAATTGATCAGAAATCTATTTTACCCCACAACCTACGAAGTGGAATCCTGGTATACCATACTATAATACTTATAGATAGAAATATAAACATCTAATTTAATTAAAATAGGACTTCCACATGCCAGGAAGCTAACGGGTCTCTGACATGTTATAAAGAAACATTAGAATACTAACCCAGAAAACATTACATTATAAAGAAATTAAATTCCTGTTTGTAAATTCACTTTTTGATGCATATGTAATAGACTTTATGGATTTTAGTAAAAGAAGATGTTATGTGAATTTAAAAATAAATAATATTAAATAGTAATACTAAATCATCCCATATAATGGCCATATGTTCTGCATGATAACATGGTTTCTCAATGCATGTTGAGAGGCTCTATAAAAATGGAAAGAGACAACCTATCTAGGGAAGAAGAATGTTGTCAAAACTAAAAATTTATTTCAGTTGAAGGAAAACATGATACAGATACAACTATCAAACACGATCACAAAATGATAACACAATTGAGAATTTAATTATATAGCACTAATAAAGTTCACTTTTTTTAAATTAGATTATTAAAACAACTAAAATAAAAATACCATGTCAAAAAAATCATATTTAAACATCACTTATTGAAATAGGATAGTCGACATCACATGTAGATGAAACATTATCAAGAAACTATAGAAGATATTAACAAAATTACAATGATTCAATGCCAAAGGCATTAAATTGTTATATTGTAAAAAAATAATACAGAAAAATGATTTGTTTAGGGGTTACCACCGAGAGAGGGAACTAAAATCACAAGACTGAGGTGGTGTTGTGGTGGGGCTAGGATAATCCATTGTAAAAGCAGGGTTTGCATAAATACATGTTAGAAAACATGAAAGAGAAAGGTGTTTTGAAGGTAGAATATAGTAACCCCAGACCGAATGAGAATGTAATGGAACTAAAGAGGGGGAGGGGTATGAATAAGTCATATAGAGAGTGGTGGTAGAAAGAGGAGTTCCGGGTCGATGATGAAGTGAAAATTGGAGGCGCAAGAACCATTGGAGGAGATGAAGGGGATCACTAGCATGAACAAAAGAATCAATATTGGAATAGTTGTAGAAGATTCTTAAGACATAATACCAATAGTAATAAAGAGAAAATTTATATAAAAAGGAATACAAATTTATTTGTGCCATTGAAAAATAATATATATGAAGTAATATAATTCACAGTGATCAACATTGTTCCTGGAGAGCTACTTTTTGGGAATTGGATTAATATAATGTCATTTTTAACACAATAGTGAAAATAGTTATTGCGATCATTAATTCAAAATACACAATTACAGAAATGAGAGAAAAGAATACATGTTTTAGACAGTATTAATGTCCACAATGAATAAATTTGTGCAAGATAGAAGAAATTGAAGAATTATGTTTTCAATCTGGTACATTCAAATATTTCCCAAATAAAATGATAAAATTATCATAAAAACAGAAACACGGTAAGGAGAAAAAGATAATATTCCAAATGAAATATATGAATTACATTTCAGGGATGATTATACCCATTTTTTTCTTCTCCAGATTTCTGTCTATATGACTCAACCTTTCATCTATAGGATTATTCCCTTGGATTCACTCCTTAAAAATGAATTTTCTCAGGAACAACATCACCAGTCCAAACATCTGGAAAAAAATTCCAAATTAAGATTCATAAATTTTATTCTTGACACACTACAACCAATAAAGGAACTGGAAGAAACAATGTAAGAAAACAAGAAAAAATTGAGCAGAATGGCCAAATGAATTTAGTTTTTCACAACCATATGATTACATATATGAACTAAATTATTCTCCCTCATAGTGCATGTTGATGATCCTAACATTGTCTCGATCAAGAATTATGAGTGCCCTCTTGGAGATAACTCCAATGATGGAACAAACAGTAATGAAACCAAGAAATGGGTTGTGGGTTAAAAAATCAATCCCATGATATTACTCCCAATGAATGTCAATTTAAAAAAATTCATTCAATCAAAACCTGTTATCGAAACCATTCATCATAAACTATTTGATCCCATACTTTATTCACGATGAAAGTCGAAGAGAAGAAAAATTCATCAAATTATTGTTTTAGAGCTTAATAATTTAGAATTAGGTATACTAAATGAAATTCAAATATAAATAGTAGAATAAAATATGACTATATGAATACATATATAAAATTAACCTACAAATAACTAATCCTGAGGAAGTATTGAGAATTAGATATATAAAACTCATAGCCAACAATAAAGAGAATAACTTTTTCTTGGGACACAATAACCTATTTTGTTAACTTTAATACCCTCAAAATAAAAGATTCTTTCAATTCATGATGACTATAGACGAAAATCTCAAGCATACCAATTATGAGGATGGAACCAATGGTCCAAAAATACCTGAAAATATAGTAATCTATATATTATAAAATGAAAATGCTAAAATAATGGAAGGAATAAAAAAATTGGTTGTAACTATTAAAAATTTAATGTTATTAAATACAAAACATAATGCTTTACATGTATTTGTGACATCAAAGTACGATCTCATGAACCATTAATGAAAAATTGAGAATAAAATTATTCAGACATTGTATTAGTATATAGTTAATTCCATAAAATACAGTAAACTATATGTTATAAAATGAAAATGGTAAAATAATGGAAGGAATAAAAAATTTGACTGTTAGTATTAAAAATTTAGTGGTATTACCTTCAAAAAACATAATGATATACATGTATTTGTGACATTATTGTATGATATCTGTAACCATGTCATTAATGTTGAGAATACAATGATTCAGTCTCTATAGTATTATACAGTTAACACCTTAAAAAATCATGAAAGAACTACCCCATAAAGAATATATAGTAATTATATCAATAATTTTTTTGAATGTTATCAGTTTCAAAAGTTGAATATAGAGTAATGATAGCAATTAAAAAGTTTAACATGTAGTTACAGAAAATTAGAATGTGATCATGAAATAAATCTTGAGGTTTAATGATATCAATTTTAAATAATGTTCCACGATATGGATACTTAATTAGTTTTATTTTACTCTATTTCAGTCATTCCAAAAAGAACTGAAAAAAGAAATTAATAATTACTTGAGTACCAGAGTGAAAACATTCATAAAATTTAACATACCTTATCTAAATGACCCATCACAGAGGAGCATTGTACATATAAAAGGACCATTTTAAGGTCACCAAACTGGAACAACCATCATTGGCACGATCATTGTGATAAACAAATGTTTTTTTCCACCACTTGATTGTAATGTAAAATTAAGCATAAATATAGAATAAAGGATTCTTCAATTTTTAAAATATTGGCATTGGCATTCCATATTGTAGGATGAAACCAGCTTTGTTGACCTCCAGCTGTCTGCATAGATAATATTTCAATATGAATGAGCAGAGAAGAATCATAGCAATAAAAAAAATTGAGAATCATGCTATTATCTTGTATTAATTGAGGTAAATAGTTAATGGTTTACCTCTAGATGAAATATAATTTCATGTGTATATTCCAGTGTTCATCATTAGATCAATGATGGTAGCACTATACAAACAACCCATAAAAATTATAGAAATTGATGAAATTGAAGGCCCTTTATCCACAAAGGTGATTTCTTCAATCTGTAGGGTTGGAAATGTATTATTTCTTGGTATTTTTCTGAATCATTAGTTTGAAACCATTAAATAAACTCTTCATTGATCAATCAAACTAGTATCACCTCCTATAGTCAAATTGGAAACCACATGAAATTTTATGGTTAGGCATTACAGGTATTTGTACATATATTGAAATGTCACCTAAAAAGGATACTTATTTCATACTATAATGAAGAAATATTGAAACCAAATATTAAACTTATGTAAGAATAACATAATGATATGTAAGACATTTAAATTTGTACATCAATTTATAATAAAGAATACCATTCTAGAGCTGGTAAAAAATACATGAAAATGTGTACTACATAATAACAGTGAACAAAACATTAAAACCATGAACAAATAGTGAACATAACATAATAACTGGAAACACATATATAGTGTATTGGAAATATTAAAATTTCACAACATGACAATAGTGAATGGAAGAATATATACAATGAAAAAAACAGGGTTCACAACCGGAGTTCACTGAGGCATTTTATAAAACATGTCCAATGCAATCTAATCGAAGCCTGATCTAAAGAATTAGAGAACCATGAGGCCTCTCCATTATATTAAATCTGTGTAGCACACAAAAAATATTCAGAAATAACAAATTCATCTTTAGCAATATTACATACCTCATCAGATGTTCTATAGTCAGCAACGGCCTGGCTACTGCAACTTAGCAGGCAAGAGTACTATATCCTCCCTAATAATGGATACACCTACGTCCACCAGTGTCATATTAAACATCATAATAATAGTATGGATAGATATTTTGGGAAATGATATGTTCATGGTTTACCTCATCATTCAGGTCTCTAATTGTTGTAGGAATTACCTCAATCATGTCTCTTATCTGTGCAGTTTGATGGAAATCCTTCAGTACCACCATAATTCTCTATCAACCACAAAATTGATTTGAGATCAATAAATCTGAATCTCAATAGTGATATAACATTATATTTTTGGAATCAAACATTAATGAATCTTCATTCCACATAAAAGACCAAACCACGAACAAAATCACAGTGAATACAATGAACAAACTATCAATAAATAAAAATTAATAGTGGTTATAGCAAATTAACTTTGAACAAATTAATAGTGAATAAAACATATTAACATTGAAAAATGTAACAGTGAATACAATATTCTATGAGTGAATAGAAACTCATATATAGTGGAATCAATTTTCAGAGAATGTTGCATATTAATAGTGAAAACAATATACTAACTTTGGACACAACATTCCAACAATTAACGAATAGTGAAAATAACATACTAACTGGAAACACATTTGTAGTGTATTGGAAATATTAAAAGTGAATAACATTACAATAGTGAATGGAAACATATATACAATGAAAAAAACAAGGATCTCAACCTGAGTTCACTAAGGATTTTTATAAAGCATGTCTAGTGAAATCAACTCCATGCCCGATCCAATGAGTTGGAGAACCATGAATCCACATCGTTGTCATAAATCTGTGTAGCATCCATCATGTAGTCAGAAAGAACAAACTCATCTTGAACAGTTCTACGTACCTCATCATATGTTATTCAGTTAGAAACAACCTATCCAATATTAGTTTATCTGAGTCATTGGTAACCACCCTGCATTGAAGGTTGTGGGTGAAGAAATATTTTTACCAGTTGCGGGAATTGGGGGTAATAGTAGTAAAAATTTAAGTGATATCGTATTTTGAAGGAACTGAAATATCGAGCTCAAGGTGGTTTAGTATTGCATCGAAGTTACAAAATAGTAGTTTTCATTACACTTTCGAAAAATTTTAAAACCTCAAAAGCTTGTGCATGATCAATTTCACACGGCCTTAGATGCCACTTATAATAAATGTTCCCCAAACAACTGTAGGTGTGAAAATTAAGCGACATTCCAAAAATGTGTAATTCCTAAAAATATATTTGATCACTTCTATTTCATTTTCGGTAGCCAAACAATTGAATAAAAAGTTACAGGACCAGATACATGGGTAAAAACCCACATTCATATCCTAGAAAAACATAGTAGTTGCTAACATGATTATTAAATATTCTTCGAGGAATTTAATATGATCAATTATTAAAACATTTGACCCCTCTACAATTAGATGGTTCTAATAATATATGAAAGAAATTAAAAAATCCAATACGAATGAATTACGAACAGAACATATGTGAAAATCTACAAAAAAAACATCTCAAAAATATATGAACAGATGAGATATAGATGTCGTCAATCAATAAATATATAGTTGTAAGAATCCAATGGTATTCCACAACTTTTAATTTCATCAAAAACAATAAATGAATGGTATAGTTCACCACTACACAGACCATAAATAGTTGCATTATAACATTAACAGTTGACAGGAAGGACTCTAGACCTCACATACCTAATAAGACCCAATGTAAGCTCAGTATGTCTAACATTGTAAAGCCCATATATATATATATATATATATATATATATATATATATCATATGTTACTATAGTATGTTTCATTACAGTTCAATCCAATTATTTTAAAATCTCAGAAGCTACTGCATGATCAATTTCACACTGCCCTAATTGCCACTTACAATAAAATTCCATCATACTGCAGTAGGTGTAAACATAAAATTATGTTTCAGATATCATTAATTCCATGAAAACATATTTGGTGAATTATATTTCTTTTTTGGCATCCATACACTTATGTAAATACTTACAGGACCTTCTGCTTGGGTAAAAACCATCTTTTATAGAATAAAATTGGAAATAGATCACAAAATTCAATATGAATTGATTGACATAGATATAGTATGAAAATGGAAAATAAAACATCAAAGGAAACATTCAAATGATTAAAGAAATTAAATAAGTCATACATCAAATTGCATAACATTTCTAGGAAATCAACATAATGGGGAAAAACTATTCATTCTATAGAAGTTTGGGCCAGGTGAAGACAGAAACCTGAAGCAGAAAACCTGAATGGATAGTTTAAAAATCATACAACAAGAAAATTTCAGTAAAAGAAAAGCAATTTTGGGTGTAGTGGAGGGGGTTGACTTCAATACAATATAACATAGGTGTGATTTATTATATTTATTTCCTAATGCTTTGAGGTTAGTATAGATCTAAGGCATTGTAAAACAATTATTGATAGATAAAATCATAGGACAACTGGTGTATTTGAAATGAAATATGGACATGTTAAAAGTTCATGAAATAATGATATCAAAACACAAAATTTATTCAATGACAACATGAACAAATAAGAACATATGCATGAGTAGTGTAATGTGAGGAACAAAAACATCATACTACCACTGAATCATAGTCATACCATGTGAAGCAGAAAAACCACTATCAAAGAACACCATCACAGACTATCCATGTTATACATAATAATTTTGAAGGGAAACACATATACAACATGTGAACAAATATGATAAAATTGTTGGTTGTTGTAAAGGGGTTCAATGCAATACTATAAAATAAAATTGTGATCTTATTATATTCATTACCTAAAGCTTTGATGATTGTATAGATACAATGTAGTATGAGAAAATTATTGATAACTAACAACATAGGGAAACTGGTGTGTCTGAAATGAAATGAGGGCTGGTTAAAAGGTCATGAATCAATGATAAAAAACACAATACTTTCATCCATTCAAACCAGCTCACATATAATCATCACCATGATTAGTGTATTGTAAGGAAAAAAACATCATACTTCCCCTGAATCTCACCCATACCATGTGATACAAAAAAACCACTATCGAAGAACACCTTCTTAGACTACCCATAATAAACATAATAAAATTTAAGGTAAACACATAGACAACATGTAAACATATATGATAAAATTGTTTGTTACTGTGGAAGGGGTTAAATGCAATACTATAAAACATAGGTGGGATCTTATTTTATTAATTTCCTAAAGAATTGATTCTATTATTGATCCATGGTAGTATGAAACAATTATTGATACCTAACATAATAGGAAAACTAATGTGTCTGAAATGAAAAAAGAACCAGTTAAAAGTTTTTGGAACAATTATAGAAAAACACAAAATTTTAAGACATGAAAACCTACACAAATAACAAAATAAGAATGTGCAGTTTATTTTGAGAAACTAGAAAATCATACCGCCACTGAATCTCACCCATTCCATGAGTAGTAAAAACTCCACTGTCTAATAACACCATCACAAAAAATAAATAAATTATTTTTTCATAACGAAACTCCTTGAAAGGATGCAAGAACATACCTATTGTGGAATCTAGATTAGTAGATAGATATGTGAATAAATATTGTCTAAATTTTCGAAATAGATGTTGTAATTGGATAAAGGGGAATAAATATCAAATGTGAACAAATTAATGGTTTACCAGAGGGAAATCAAAGTACAATTGTTGTAGAATGTGTTTAAAGTTTATGGAATGTCCCAGATGAAGTTGTCGCACAAGCATCTGAGAATGAAATGAATCAGAAGTGTAAAAATCTCTTTAAAATGAGGATTTCATACCTATTGGAAGGTTTTACATTAGATGTATTTTTAAGAAAACGGTTTTTTCTATAAAAAACATTGTAATATTCTTGATTTGATTCTTGAGTAGCTCCATTAGACGACGTACGATTCCAAGCCCCGGTTTGGCCAGAATTAAATTTTCAGTGCGTTCACCCTGGGCAGGCAAAATATATTGAATAAATTCTATATGGTAACTTAGATTAGAAAAATGATGGAAACGTTGAGTCCAGAGCATGCCGTTTACCCTCGGAGGGGTGTAATTTTATTGGGCGCGAGCCTCTTGTGAAAAAATGTCACCGGGGGCGTTTTTGTAATATAGCGGCCTTGGGCGTTAAATTTTATAAAAATAGAACAGGACATTGATTTAAAATTCTTGAGACTTCCGTTGTGCTCGGGAGGTGGTGTTTACCATTGGTGTGGCCTAACATTGACTTCGTCATAGGGTTCGAACACAGGCTTATTGTGGGACGAGTTTTTTAATAAATGCGTAAATTTTATTTAAATTAATACCCTTCTCCCACTCCCCTCATTTCTTCGCCATAGATAAACCTCCTCTCTTCCTTAAACTCTCCTCTCCCACCACCTCCTCCTCCTTCCTCCGATCAAGGTTCTTGCGGTGATGATGAGGCTCAACGAGTGGTGAAGCTTTGAGCTAGGCCCTATAAGGTAGGCAGTCGTTGTTTTCAGTTTTTAAATATGGAACCATATTTTAATTCCAATTATAGTGCCTAAATTCTATTTGATATTCGAGAAAATACCATATTTGCGTAGTTTATATCCCGATCATTATGCTCACTTTCCGGATTCGAAATATGAGTTCTGAGGTGACCGCAATGGTCCGATGAAGATCAGCGGGTTTTCGGGTGATTTTTGGTGAGGTTCCGGCCATCCGAGTGGCGGTGGACCAGGGTAGCTGCGGTCCGGCCTTCCCAGGCGGCGGCGCGGAGGATGCAGATGATGGATCGGAGTGAGCCGGCGGTGGGGCTTTTCAGCTGTAGGCGTCATTGGGGGTGAGGACGGGCGCAACATCTATAGGTGGTCGACAGCGTCGGTCGGGCGAGCGGGCTCCTCATTTAGGAGGCAGTCGGGGTTAGGGGGCCAGGAAAGCACGGGGTTCCAATGGGGCATGACGATGTAGAAAACCAGGGTCAGTGACCCCGATTGGTAGACAGCGGACCCGCCCTATGCGGGTCGCCATGTGGAAGGAAGACCGGCCTCTAGGCCAGTCAAGATTGGTGGACCACCGTTAGTGCGGGAAAACGGCGGGTTGTGGATGCTTAGCGAGCTAAGCCGCGGGCCAACCAGATTGGGCCAGTCCATGGGGTGTGGACCGGCAGGACCGGTGCGGTCCACCCCCACTTATGTATGATGACGTTTAAATTGGAGTAATGCCTAAACCGGGTGTCAGATTCGCGTACCGTCCATGGCCACACATTCCTTGGATCAAGATTAATGTTTTGAGATGGTCTTGTGAATTTTTAATTCCCGAGACGAGGCGATCAGATGCATGAAATGTACGTTAAGTGGATTGATGTTATTCCAAGGGTTTTTGTTTTTGATGGTGCGGACACATCCAATATCTGATTTGAGCGCTGTCTGCGGCATTGGGACCCTAGCACCGAGGCATAGATTTACCAGTTTGTTTCAGGCGTTGAAGCTGGAGTTGAGGCATGGGCCCCATGGTCCATATTTAAAGATTCTAGAGGCCTTTAGCAACTTTTTAATCGGATGTTCATTCAGGGCGTGTGAGCAGTCGATTTTGGGTGTTATTCTGAGGGAATTAAAATGGCCCAATTCTCCAACTTTAATTTTTCACAATGGTGTGGGCCCCATGAGGGTTGTTTTGATAGTTCTAGGTCATTTCTATATTTAACACCGGGTGTCCGTTTCGGACAAGTGGATATTCAATCGTGTGTACTTTTTCGATTTGATCGCAATGTCGCGATCTATTCGTCGCATTTCGAGACAGAGATGTAGGTCCCACGAAGCACCACTCGTGTGCCATATGGTTAAATGCATCTTTTTCTCTAGACATCTGTTCCACACTAGTAAGTAGTTGATTTGACATGTCTTTCCGAGGAGATCGCAACGGTGCGATGCACCCGACTATTTCTAGGACTGTGGCTTGCGAACAAGGGATGTCATTTAGGCGTAAAGCGGTGTTGGAAACTTTTTCATCGAATATCCATTGGAGGAAAATTAATTAGTCAATATCGCGTGTTTTTTCATGAATATTACAACTGTATAATCTGTTTGGATGTCCAAAGCCTCATTCTAGATCTCATTAAATGTGAGAGCATGAAGGGTGTACAGGTGGTGGTTCTTCCTACGGTGTTTGTAGGGAACCCTTGGTGTGTGATTGTGTTCAATCATGGGAGAGTGAAGTGAATTCTTAAGGAGATGTGGTTGGATGTTCTAGGGCCATGGAGGAAGAAGGTTGGAGATGTTACATTCACGCCTTTTTTGCATTGACATTGGGTGACGTGTTCATGATAGTCCTTTGGCGTAAAATGTAGTATACTCTGGGAGTATACGGGCATGCTTGGAGGGGCATGTTGTAGTTATACTTGGGAATGATTGGGTTTGTGGTTTGGAGATTAGATATGGTCACATGACATGTGGACCCCTTATGCGTTCCGTGTTCTGTTTTACGTATCATTGACCTCTTGTGATGCTGAGGGTCCCTCTGTTAATTATGGTTTAGACTAGCAGTGTTGGGTGGTTTCCCCTGGTTTTTTTCTCGACGGTTTTATCAGTGGAGTTGTTTGGGTTCCCATGTTCCTTTAGATGTCGGGGCTTTCAGTATCACCTCCCATCGAGTTCCCATGTATGGTTTCGTGGAATTGGTGTGACCAATACTTTATGTGGGAATCAATCCTTTACCCAGGAGGCTGTTTCCATTAGGGTATGGAGCCCTAGTGAGCCTGGGCGCAGATTCCCTAGCCGAGTATTAAGATTATATCCTCATTCCGCGATCTACTATGATGTGTTTCCATAGGTAGAGCTCCAGGTATCAGCCTGACCAACACTACACGGGCACCGATCCTCTACTATGTGAATTGTTTTGGAGTTGGGTGGTTGCACGATACCCACTTTGTGTTCTATTGTCCAGTGTAGTACCTCCCAGTAGGGATGGCCAAATCAGTTTCGGGTTTACACTCGGGTGGGGCAGGGCAATGGGTTGCTCATCGACTTCTCTTGGTTTACCCTCCAGAAGAGATAGGTTAGTGAGTTTCTCATTGTCTTCTTAGGGTTTACCCTCCAGCAAAGACTGAGCAGTGGGTTACCGGACGACCGCTTAGGGTTTACCCTCTAGTACAGACTGCTCAGTGGGTTACCCGAAGACCCCATAGGGATTAATATACAATAGAGATTGGGTAGTAGGTTACCTGATGACTGATCAGGGTTTTTCCTCCAATAGAGACTGAGCAGCGGGTTACCCGACAACCTCTTAGGGTTTACCCTCCAGCAGGGATGGGTTGTGGGTTACCCAACGACTTCTTTCAAGCTCAGTCCTTTCTACTAGGATAGTCTATGTATTTCCTCTGTGAATACTGGGGCGGGACCCTTGGTGGTACGGGTCAGTGATTTCCCAGCATTGACTTTGATCAGACCTCCCGATTGTGTGATGGTGAGGAGGTGTGGTTTGACTTTCCACAGAACTCTAAAGTATGAGGGGCGCTTTCCCTACCAAGAGACATCCTTGTGATACGACCTAAAAACATGCAGGCGAGTTAATGCCACCCAAATCGGATAGTTTCAAGGTGTGGTGATTTGAGTCCCTTGACTTGTAGTTCGGGGAAGATGGGTGGGATGCTCGGCATCGATATTCATTACTTATGGGACTGTTGGCAATTAACATTCTTGGGCTAAGCTACGGGACGAAGATCCCCTTATGATATTGTTCAGGTTTCTTGATTGAGCATATGTATATGTATATACCTTGTTCCAGTAACCACTCCTTGGGCTTGGTTACACTCCTTCCTGGAAAGGTGAAGATGAACAGGGTATGCCACGTGATTTCCGTGTCTAGCTTCACGTGATGGGACGAATCTACTCTAATACTATAGGTATAAAATGTTCAACGTGAAGTTTATCTTCTCATCATTTCTAGCTCTTGGTGATTGGATGAGTCTACTTCCTTCCACTTGTAGGGTTGAGCTACACTCTCTATTGTTACCCTTCTTCACTCTCTTTTGTAATCCTTTACTTTTCCCTGTTCGATCTACTGCTCACCTCTTCAGTACCTCCTTTTTTGCTCGATCGAGCCTTCAGGGCATCCTACTAAGTATTTTTATACTCACCCCTGCTTGGGCTTTACCAGCACTTGGTGTTCCCTTGCAGACGACAAACATGTTTTCCATGATTCCAGAAGAGATTAGGAGTTCGGGAACTTGGAACGCGTGCGGTGGTCGTAGTCGGCTTCCTGGTGTGGAACTCTCCCAGTTATTTTACTTTTTTTTACCTATTGTTGTGTTGTCTCACTTTCAAGTTGGTCACGTGTTTTCTCCCTTTTCTTTTCAGTTTACCTTCAGCACTTTCTTTGTACTGTTTAGAGGTCGATGCACATTTGTGGTTTATTTAAAGTAGTTGGTACTTTACTTTTGTTTTTACTCCGTACATCAGCATTGAGTGGGTTTTGTGTGTGTACAGGTATATAGGAAGAGGCCTCCCTGAGTTTTTTATCCATCGGAACTTGCCGCCCACCCCTGGCCTATAGAGGTAGGCTTTGGGTATTTGAGGCTCGATCCTGGGTAGTGTCAGGTCATGACAATGTGGTATCAGAGGTGGATCGTTCCTTGGGACGTTATTCAGACATCCCTAAAATAGAATTGGTTGGGGTCTAGGGAAATAGTGTCAACGTGTCTCAAGAGAGGCTCTAAGGCCAGGGAGTCTAGTGACGGTGCGGCGGGCGACGTATCCATTCACCAGGACCCTGATTACCCGCTTGTTGACTCAGCATGCTAAGACACTCGTTTCCAAGAAAATTGGTTTGTGAATCACCTAGGATTGAGTCTTTGACTTTCTTTATTAATTCATCTCCCCATTTTTGTAACAGTATTATACATATATACTCATCTGATCACAGTACTCCCTGATAACATTCAAGATTCCTCCGCAAAGACAGCCAGCCAGGATACTAGCTTTGGTTTGTTCCGATGACCCTGTGAGCGACGAGGCCACAGTCCAGGACCCATCATGCAAGTCCCTTTCACTGATTGGACCGGTAACAACACCCCCACCTGGTGAGAAGCAGATAGCTCCAGCAGAGCAGACGGAGCTTGAGCACAGTTTGAGCGCACTCGGTGAGTTCCAGCGACAGAGACCGCTGAGTTTCAGTGGTGAGATAGACCCTCAAGAAAAAGATATTTGGCATGAGACCATGGTTGGCCTCTTTAGGCTTGCGCAGACACTGTCAAATCTGATGGTGTCTTTGGCCGCCAGCATATTCCACAGATTAACTGGGCATTGGTAGAGTCTGGTGATATAGTTACTCGATGAGTCGTCGCTTTCATGGGACAACTTTCTACTGATGTTTCATGAGTAGTTTTACCCATCCTACTTACAGTACTTTTGGATCATGGACCTCCTGCAGTTTCATCAAGGAGTGATGATGGTGACTGAGTACGCAACTATGATCGCAAATTGTGCATTTTTTTACGTCGACTTGGTCCATGACGGCATCTTCTGAGCGCTTAAGTTCGAGCATGGTCTCCGAAGAGAGATTCGTGCTATCATAGTACCCCTGGGCATTCACAATTTTTTTGGGGAGCTTAAATAGTTATTGGTGACAGTGATATTGTTGTTGTGCTTTACAGTAGATGATGGTAGTATGAATGACATAGCCGAGATAGCTGTCGCGGCTAGCGGGCGTCGGCTGACAGAACCTCAACAAAGGCGGCCTTCCCACCGCCTGTTTTGGAGATGTGTTCATACAAAAAAGTGGCGCCAGGGGGTACCAGTGCAGACTAGAGATCACATGTTCTATACTTATGATGGGCGAGGTCACTTAGCATGGGACTTCCCAACCATGTATGCTGAGAACATCGGGCAAGCAACAGACGCACCACCACGACAGAGGCAGCACCGTGATCGTAGAAGTACTAAGAGATGTGGTGCTAGAAGAGGAGTGGGAGTAGCTGGAAGTGGGGGAAAACTTTACAAGGTCTTCCCATCACCACTAGGATGTCCACGTTGGCTCTGGTAGATGATAGTTTATACCATCGACAGTTGCGAGCTTTGGATGTCTACGATCCTGCAGATCATGAGGTGATAAGAGGTATGCCCTACAGCTATTCTACTTCTTGCAGTATAGTTGTTTGAGTCTGTATGTGAAATGCATTCCTCCATGATCCTTGTTTGAGGTGTTACCAGGGTGACACGGGGCGTCGGTGTAACCCTGTGTCAGTATAGTAGAATGCATAGAACCTTTTCATTTAGTCGATGGTATCGACTCCATCGCTTTCTGAGTGTGTAAGATAGTATTTTTTGTGAGACATTGACTATGAAATATTTCATGACCAGATATCCCTGGGTGTTTTACCATATGGATATTCTGAAGGAGGGAATCATCGGGCTTTGACCAAGGCCTGAATGGTGATTCCAGTCACGACATGCGACGTAGGGGTTCAGTAGGGGAGGTAAGATAACCCTAAGGTCCATTGTGCCGTTTGAGACCATGCGATGGGATGTCGAGGTTCCCTACCGCCTTTCCCTAACCCCGAGGTCGGGAGTGGGTGCACGATGCCTCCCGCATGGCTTACCTGAGAAGATGGTTGTGTACTCCTATGAAATTCGTCGGCAAGGGCAGACCATGCTGGAATAGATGAAATCCATTGGTCTGTGGGCGGTGGTGGAGAACTGTGCATGAGTTCTTCTGGGTATGGAAGTGCCACGTGCGGGCTTAGCACTGTGATTTGTTCCATGGTTTTCTTTTCTGGGACAAAAAGCATGAAAGGGGGAATGATTTAAGAATCTGGTTTTTTCTATAAAAGACATTAAAATATTCTTGATGATATTCCAGAGCAGTGCCTTCAAATGACATACAATTCTGATCCCTGGTGTGGCCCGAATTAAATATTCACTACATTCACACTGGTCACGCCAAATAAATGGAATAACTTCTAAAAAATAACTCGGATCAGAAAACCAAGGGCACCATTGAGTCTAGATCATGCCATTTACCCTAGTAGGGGTGTAACATTCGTGGTCGAGGGCCTCCATTGAAAAATGTCACTCGGGGAATTTTTGTAATTTAGCGGCCTTGGCTGTTAAATTTTATAACATTTTAACGGGGCCTCAGATTAAAATTTGGAGACTGCCATTATGCTAAAAAGGTGGTGTTTACCCTAGGAACGACCTAACCTCGAGTGCGCCGGATGTTTCAGACGCGGGCTTATTTTCGGAGGAGTTTCTTAATAAATGCTTAAATTTTATTTAAGTTAATTCCCTTCTCCTTATCCCCTAATTTTTCTCCCCCTGGAAAAACCTCCTCTCTTTCTCAAACACTCCTCTCCCACCTCCTCCTACTCCTTCCTCCGATCAAGGTGCTTGTAGTGACGGTGAGGCTCGAAGAGCAGTGAAGCTTTGGGCTACGCCCTGTAAGGTAGGTGATCATTGTTTTTAGTTTTTAATTACCGATCCCCACATTGAATCCCAATTATAGCACCGAAATTCTGTTTGATCTTAGAGAAAATTCCTTATTTGTCATGTTTATATCCTGAGCTTTCCACTACACATTCCAGATTCTAAATCCGAGTTACGAGGCGACCGCAATCGTCTGGAAAAGATCAGCAGGTTTTTGGGTGTTTTCCAGCGTGATTCTGCCCATCCAGGCGGTGGCGGCCCAAGGTAGCGGCGGTCCGGCCTTCCCAGGTGGTGGCGTGGAGGATGAAGACAGTGGGTCGTAGCGGGTCAGCGGCATGGATTCTCGGTAGCAAGTGTCGGTGGGGGTGAGGCCGAGCGTGGCCGCTGCTGGCGGTCGAGGGCGTCGGTCGGGCGAGCGGGCTCCTCAGGGCAGAGGCGTCATGAGTGAGGTGGCTGGGTGAGTGCGTGGTGCCAGCGGGGAATGTTGACACAGAAGACCGGGGTCAGCGACCCTGTCCAGCGGATAGCGGACCATCCCTTTGCAGGTCCCTGTGTGGAAGGAAGACCGACCTCCGGGCTATTCTAGATTGGGGGACCGCGGTCTGCATGGGCGAACCGCAGGTTGCGGTGGCTCAGCCGGCTAAGCCGTGGGCCAACCTGCTTGGGCTGGTCCAGGGGGTGTGGACCGACCAGATTGGTCCGGTCCACCCCCACTTGCGTCCAATGACATTTCAACTGGCGTACCGCCTAAACCTGGTGTCAGATGCACATACCGTCTAAGGTAACACTCTCCTTGGATCTAGAAGAACATTTTGAGATGGTCTCAGGAATTTTTAATTCATGAGACGAGGGGCTCAGTGGCAAGACACATATGTTATGTGGATTGAAGTTATTCAGGGGGTTCACGTTTTGGATGGCGCAGACACATCCTATATCTGATTTGAGCAATGATAGTGGCATTGGGATCTAGGCACCAAGGTGGAGTTTTCCAGGGCAGTTTCAGGTGCTGAATCCGGAGTTGAGGTGTGGGCCCCATGGCCCATCTTTTAGGCTGCGAGTAGTGTTTAGCATCTTTTTCATCGGATGTCCATTCGGGGCATGTGAGAAGTCAATTTTTAGTGTTTTTTGGAGGGCATTACAATGGCATCATCTGTCCGCTTTAATTATGCATGATGATACAGGTCCCATGAGGGATGTTTTGGGACTTGGCGGTGATTTCTATCTTTATCACTGGGTGTCCCTTTCAGACAAGTGGATAGTCAAAATTTTGTACTTTTCAAGAGGATCACAATGGTTTGATCCGCTCTTCACGCGTTGGGACTAAGATGATGGTACCACGAAGCACCGCTCTTGTTCAGTACGAAGGAATGCATCTATTTCTCAGGATATCCATTCCATGCAAGTATGCAGTCAATTTGATGTGTCTTTCTGAGGAGATCGCAACGGTGTGACATGCCCGACTGTTTCTAGGACTGAGGCTTGGGACCACGGGACTTCGTTCGGGTGTAAAGCGATGTTGGAAACTTTTTCTATCAGATATCTATTTGAGGTGAGTCAATAGTCAATATCGAATTTTTTTCTATGAGGATTACAATGGTATGTTCCATTTGGATGTGCATGGCCTCAATCGAGATCTCATTAAATGTGAGAGCACGAAGGGTGTACCAGTGGTGGTTCTTCCTGAGGTGTTTGTAGAGAACCCTTGGCGTGTTATCGCATTCAATATTGGGATATTGAAGTGAATTCTTAAAGAGATGTGATTGGGCGTGCTAGTGTAGTGGAGGAAGATGGTTGGTGAAGTTATGTTTACGCCTTTTTGTGATGACAGTGGGTGTCGTGTGAACGATTTCCCTTGGATGGAAAATGTGGTATACTCTTGGAGTATACAGGCATTCTTGGAGGTTCATGTTGTAGTTATACATTAGAATGTTTCTGTTCGTGGTTTGGAGATGAGATAGGGCCACACATAGTGTGGGCCCTTTGTGCATGTTGTGTTCTTCTTTACGTACCTTTGACCTCTTGTGATGTTGAGGGTCCCTCTATTAACGATAGTTTAGACCAGCAGGGTTGACTTGTTTCCCCAGGTTTTGTTCTCGACGGTTTGATCAGCGGAGTTCTTTGGGTTCACTTGTTCCTTTAGTCATTTGGGCTTTCAGTATCACATCACTTCGAGTGCCCTAGTAGGGTTTTGTTGATTCAGTGTTCCCAATACTTTATGCGGGCACCGATCCTCTACCCAGAAGGTTGTTTCCAGTAGGGTACGGAGCCCCAGTGAGCTTGGGAATTGATTCCCTAGCCGAGTATCGAGATTATATCATCCTTTAGTGATCTACCATGATGTGTTTCCATATGGAGTGATCCAGGTATCGGCGTGGCCCACACTAAACGGGTGCCAAAACTATATTTGGTGAATTATTCTGGAGTTGGGTGGATGCGCGATACCCACTCCTTGTTCTATTGGACAATGTTATAATATCCTGTAGGGATGGCCAGAGTAGTTCTGGGTTTACCGTCCACCGGGGCTGGGCAGTGGGTTGCTCATCGACTTCTTCGAGTTTACCCTCCAATAGAGACTGGGCAGTGGGTTGCTCATTGAATTCATACTGTTTACCCTCCAGTAGATATTGTGCAGTGGGTTACCTAATGACTTCTTAGGTTTTACCCTCCATCATAGACTGGGCAGTGGGTTACCCGATGACTGCTTAGGGTTTACCCTCTAGCGGAGAATGGGCAGTGGATAACCCGATGATTGCTTTGGGTTTACCCTCCAGCAGAGACTGGGTGGTGGGTTACTTGATAACCACTTAGGATTTACCATCCAACAGAGACTGGGTAGTGGGTCACATGATGACCTCTTAGGGTTTACCCTCCAGTGGGGTTGGGTAGTGGGTCACCCGATGAATTCTTTCCAACTCAGTTCATTCTTCTAGGCTAGTCTGTGGCTTTCTTCTATGACTACCATATTGAGACCCTTTGTTTTATGGGTTAGTGATGGGACAACTTTGACATTGAGCAGACCTCATGAATGTGTGACGGTGATGAGGTGTGGGTTGAATTCCCCCAGAACTCTCAATTATGAGGGGCACATTCCACACCAATACATTTCCTTGTGACGCGACCTAAAACCGTGTGGAAGAGTCAGTTCCACCCAAAGTGGATAGCATCATGGTGTGGTGATTTGAGCCTAATGACTTGCAGTTCGGGAAAGAGGGTAGGATGCTGGGCATCGAGGGTGTTTACATCTGGGACTGTTGGCTACTCAATTTCTTGGGCTGAGCAAAGGGACAGAGATCCCCTTACGATCTTGTTCTAGTTTATTGATTGAGCATATGGATATGTATATAACTTTTCCAGTACCCACTCTTTAGGCTTGGTAACTCTCCTTCCAGGAGAGGCGAAGACGTTCAGGGTATGCCACGTGCTTTCCGTGTCGAGCTTCTCATGGTCGGATGTCTCTACACTCCTACTATAGGTTGCAAATGTTCGACGAGATGTTCATCTTCTCACCATTTCTAGCTCCTTGTTTTTGGACTAGTCTACTTCCTTTCACTTGTTTGGTTGATATGGACTCTCTACTGTTACTCTTATTCTCTCTCTGTTGTACTCCTTTAATTTTCCCTGTTCGATCTAATTCTATCCTCTTCAGTACCTCCTTTGTTTCTCCAACGAGGCTTCGAAGCATCCCACTGTGTATTTTTATACTCACCCCTAATTGGGATTTTCACACACTTGGTGTGCCCTTGAAGACGACAGAAAGGTAGGTTGTGACACCAAAAAAGCTTAGGTGTTCGAGAGCTTGGACTATGTGCGGTGGTCGTAGTCAGGTTCTAGGTGTGCGATTCTCCCAACTGTTTTACTTTTGTTTACATATTGCTGGGTTATGGAACATTACTGGTTGGACGTGTGTTTTTCCTCCATTTCTTTTCAGTTTACCTTCAGCACATGCTTTGTACTGTTTAGTGGTAGATGCACATTTGTGGTCTATTTATAGCAGTTCGTACATTACATTTCTTTTTTACTCTGAACTTCTGCATTGAGTGGTATGTGTGTGTGTGTACAAGTACATAGGCAAAAGCCTCGTCATGTTTTTTAGCCTTCATCACTTTTTTCCATCCCCTGTCCTATGGAGGTGGGATTGGGGTAGTTTTGGCTCAATCCCTGGTAGGTTTGGGTCATGACAATATTTCCAAATATCATGTTGATTATGGTAAAGGTTATTGTGAGAGGGATGGGAGAGGATGGGGTTATCACAATAGGGAAATGAGAGTGGCGTCGAAAGGGAAGGTTGAGGGATAGTTAGAAGTCACGAGTGGCCGAGGAGGAACAGGTGGCAGTAGAGTATGCTTAGGCAGAAGAGGGTATGAAAAATGACTAGGACCCTAATCACAATAGTGGGAAACAAATCATGATAGTAGGTGAAGCACGATACAAGATGAAGCACAAGAGGGAGGAGAAACACATGGAAACCATGTGAGGAACAGGGAGGGAGGGAGATAAAGTGTTTCACGCAATGAAACACATCGATTGGGGTCAGCGGGAACCCCAGATTGATTTGAGAGGAAGCATTAGTAGGTAGAAGGAAGGCATCGATTGGTGGCTTCAGGAACCCTAGAGAAATTGGAGATGATTCATGAGTGGGAGGAGAAATTGAGGGAAGCACAGTTTTGAAGATGGAGGAACAAACACTGAAGAAAGGCAGTCCATGATCATGGAGTATGAGTGAAATGGAACACTGCAGAAAGGTTAGATGAAGCCTAAATAAGGATAATATCAGAGAAGAAGGATGTTAAAGTCCACCATAACATGGTGAATGAAAAATACAACAACATGGGTTTGTGGAGATTTTAGGTTTCGATGAGGTGAAACCTTAGTGGGAGTGGGAGTCGGAGGGATATAAAGGAAGAGAACGGGAGTGGGGGAGGTACGTGGTTGCACAGAGGATCGAAACATCTAGAAAAAAGGACGTGGGGGTATTTCTAGATTGACACGTGATATGGGAGAAATATATTATTAGTATATATATATATATTAGTTAACAAGATGATAAGTATGAAAATAATGTGATGTATCAGTATTAAAAATGACAATTATAATAGTGGATCTTAGAAGAACAATACCTCACATAGTCAATAGAATAAAAACTTAGTCAAAATAGATCTACTTTCCCCATATAACTCTCAATAAACTACCAAAGAATAAACCTTTATCCCTTTCATGGTTTTTTTGGAAATTCAATGTGTTCCTAGATTCATATTGGCTCATCTGATTATGAGGGCGTGAACTGTTATGATGACTTCAACTAGATTGAGCATGGAATTTAGGGGATTTATATAATCATATAATGATAATTAAAATGGAATATAACCCAAAACATAGGTATACCTATCTTAAAGTATCAACCTATAAAAATTAAAATAAAAAAAGTACATGGAAATCTCAAATAGCATCAATGATCCTATTCTATTCAAATGATAGTTATTGAAAAATATTGCCATGATCAGTGAGAAAAAACACCATGCCTCTGAGGTAATACAACAAGAAATGGATCCATGACCATATTGTGAGTATTCTTGGCCTACTGAATGGGTCCTAGTGCCTTCTCAGGTGAGCTGAACAATTCATAGAAAGTAGAAATATTCATAAGTGTCACATACACATCATGCCTCAAATGGGAGAGGATCTCATCCTATTAAAATATATGAAGCCTGAGACATTTCCATTTCATTTTGAATCTTATTTGTTTTTGAATATTGGTGTGTAATTCATTAAATGTTTTTCAATAATTAAATGCAAAGGATTTAATATATTTACTATGTATTATAACTAAATAATAAATCATTTGAGAGAATCAAATAATATATAAATCCTATATGTAATATATTCATGCATCACATTCAAGAAAAATACATTAATCATAGGAATATATTAAATGTACACTATATAAAATATCATATATTGTATATATTCATGAATCTCATGCATCTTATTCATGTGTACATGCATCTCATGAATGTACATTTTTTTAACATTAAACAAACTCCCAATTACACTAAAATATTATAATGAATTTATGAAAATCATCACATGTCTTTGTAAATCAATCCAAACTCATTTGGATATGATTGTTTTTCATAAAAAACTCTTCATTTTTAAAAACACTTCATCTGAAACATTATCCTTATCCGAGGGAATAACTTCAAGAACCAACATGACATAGTAGCATTAAAAAAATTATGAAATCCATATTTCATATATGTAGGTAGAGAGAGACATATAGAAAAGTGTCAGTTCTACTCCAGCTATTTAGATGTCTAATGTAATCCCCATAAAACATATAGATATCTATAAACAAACATGTCGACTAAATGATGTATCATATAAATTGTATGTATTCCAATACAATCACTTTTCCATGACATCGAGTGACCAATAGATATATAACCTATCAATCTATTATTGGAATCTCATCATATATTTATTCTTTGAAAAAATACTTACTATGTGGATGAAAACATCATATATATGATAAGTATATCACAAGTCACATATCCAAATAATTGAACACATTATATGTGAAATAATTAGGAATAGACATGAATTTTTACATTCTAATTCAATAGAGGTCCAAACTTCTTTAACTTGTCATACAAGAGAATAAATCTCATATTTTTTTCACTCTATGTGATGACATGATCAGCAACATACACAACCAAAACTGTATTAGCTATTTCAACATTTAGAACTTCATAATTAAGGAATACAATTAGGAAGGATCTCGTGAAATGTATCTCACCAACCATATGTAAAAAATTATTAATAATAATCCCACGCCACTAAGTATATCAAAGACTATATGATATCCCATGAGATATAATTTATCTTATTAGACCATATAATAAGATTCTACTTATTACCTCATGAATCTATTCTTAGAATCTTGTATACAACTCTATGTAATGAATAAAATAAAATATAATATTCATACTAACTATATCATATTATTACAACCCATGATACTCTATAATTATTATAGTTTAGGGAAACCTCACAGTCATACTTTGAGGGGATATTATAATTTGATTTTTCATGAAAAATACAATTAAAGCACAAATGAATGAATTATAATTAGATATTACATTTATTATAACATAAAAATATATTTAAAACCGTTAAAACCAATATATTATATGAATAACTCATATATATTCTATATGAACCTCACATTATTGTTGTGGTAAAAATTTTCTCAAAGAATATGCTACATTTTCTTATGTATTTATCCAAATAATCTTTTCATCGCCCTTCTCAATGATCTTTTATATGAGCTGAACTTTATTAAGGATGTGTTTGGTTCATAGATGAGACCAGTGTTCCCTTTCCTAATAAATAAAACCATTTTTGTCATAATATATCTCAATTGTTCCCTCAACATTAGTAACCAATACATGTTCATATATGAATTTCTTAATCTAAAGAGCTTCCTTCAGGGAATCCAGTCTAGTGATGTATTATTCCTTTGTTATCGAATCATCTGTGGTACCATGTTTCTAACTCTTACAACTAATTTATCCACTATTTAAGGAAAATAAAAAATAAAATTGAGATATTATATATTCATTTTCATATTGGAAACTAGCATCTATTTATCCCTTCAAGTATAGAATTTCTTCTCCTCCAAATACCATGAACATATCATTTGTCCTCGTCACGTTCATATGGATATTATTCACAGTAATCTGGTGACTTTAGCTAGGATTTTACTATATCTACTTTTTATATTTAAAACATATGATGCATAATTTAGAGTATATAACATGGCTACATGATAGATCATATGGTAAATGCATAAGGAATCATATCCATATATTCAAACTCTTTAGAAGGATATTGAACCATAAAAATATTTATTCCATCAAACACTATTAAATAACATTTCTTGGAGTTCTCTATGATAAACCACTTTATCGCACTACTAATATACATGTTTAGAATCAGTATAATCAACATCTATGTAACACCCCTGAATGATAAAGGGTCAAATGGATAAATGATATGAATCATTTTAACATGGTGCACCTTTATTTTTCATGAGCTTATCTGATCAGAACTCTACTGTGAAGCGTGCTTGGCTTGGAGAAGTGATCAGGATGGGTGACCATCTGGGATGTTTCCCAGGGTGTGTGTGAATGAGGAAAAAACACACTAGAAACGAAATGTGTTGGCTTGTGTGTATTTTCATTAGTCAGATGACCCGTCTAAAAATATGGGTGGGACCCATGGTGGAAATCACATGTCTACGCGGGGAAACTGTTGGTATATGGGAGACTATGACTTGACAGCCATGTTAAGGTAGGGTCTGTCTGGGTTGAGATTTAGGTTGCACAACAAGGACATTATGCTCTAAAGGG
Source organism: Viscum album (assembly GCA_963277665.1). Taxonomy (NCBI): domain Eukaryota; kingdom Viridiplantae; phylum Streptophyta; class Magnoliopsida; order Santalales; family Viscaceae; genus Viscum; species Viscum album. Next base: position 1,794,563,794 of record OY728121.1, read on the forward strand.
GGTTGAATGTAACACCCTAGAATGATAAAGGGTTAAATGGCCAAATTATATGACTAATGTCAACAAGGTTTAACTTCCTTTTCAGGTTCATATCTGATTAGAACTCCCTAGTTAAACTTTTTTGAATTGGAGAATTGATCATGATGGGTGACCTTCTGGGAAGTTTCCAAGTTGTGTGTGAGTGCCAAAAAACACACACTGTAAAGAACATTTGTCGGAATATAGGGACAGTCATTAGCCAGATGACTCGTTCAAGCATATTGGTGGGCCCCAGGGTGGTGACCACATGTCTGCGCGAGGAAACTGGTGGTATCTAGCATGCTAGGACACGATAACCATGTTAAGGTGGGGTGTATGTTCTATCACCGGGACCCAATTGTTACATTATATATCTATCTCTATGGATCTTCATACTTTTTATTTATGTTCCTTCACCCATGTCTTTCATTTAGAAAGATTTACCTAGTATCATCTTTTCAGATTGAAGCGTGGGGGTATTATTTTCAATAAGTAATATGTCATATACATATTGTATTAGTAATATTACTATAATATCACTAAGATTCTTGTATACATAGGATTCATCAATGTTATTTATTATACCAAAATATTTTTTTATATCATCAAACTAGATATTTTATCTTTAAAAAGCTTGATTTATCCCATAAATGGGCCATTGCAGATTATAAACCATAGCTTTCTCATTTGGAACATCAAAACCCATGGTTTGTTTCATATACATATCCTTGAATAAATTCCCATTATTGAATATGTTTTGGAAACCAATTTGAAGTATCTCATAATCATTATGAGATGCAATGTTTAGAAAATTATGAATGAAATTTATCATCACATTAGGATAAAATTTCTCTTAATAGTCAAATCCGTGGATTTTTTTTAATCTTTTTCAAATAGTTGTTCCTTATAGGTTGAAACTATTCCATCCATGCCATTTTTCTAAAATAAAACACACTATAAACCTATGGTTATAACCCCTTCTTGTGAATCAATGAATTTAAAACATTGTTAGTGTACATTGAGTCCATCTTTGATTCGATGAATTTCAACCATTTCTCAAAATCAAAACTCTCATTGGAATCTTGGCAAGAAGTAGGTTCATCTCCTATGAATCTTACTCCATTATGATTAGCCACAATAAATACATATCTCTCTGGTTAGTGAGGTTTCCTACAAGATCATAAATGTTCTTATATAACATGAGTTGGTTTTTCTTCAAAAACTCTTTGTGGAACCAGCTTAACATCTTTTTCAAGAACACTTCATAATTTTTTGTCATTAATTTATCCTTATTTAATTTTCCACCCACTAAATCTTAAAAATAGATATTCCTTCTATTGAAATATACTAGTTCAAGTCGAAATCACATTGTGTTTATTAAAGTGGTATAAATAACATCCCTTGGGTTACTTATAGTAACCAACATATTATCATTTTTCAGACATAGGTTATAGTTTATCAGAATCCTAGTGTATTTAATAAACACCACAACCCCAAATCAATATATAAAACATTTTGGGATGTTCTGTAGTCCATATATCATATGTTTTATTCATGAATACATTAGATAAAACCCAGTTTAGTAAGATTGTGGTAGTCTCTAGAGTATATCATTATAACAATATTGTAAGGTCACCTTGTGTCAAATTTATCAAACCATGTAAAATAATGTATAATTCCTCCTTTCAAATAAACCATTGCATTTTGGGGTTCTTGGTGGAGTGTGTTGTGAAACCATTACATAATCTCTTAGATGAGCTCTAAATTCCTAGCCCGAGTATTCAACAACCCAATTATATAAGAAGAATTTAATAATTTTTCAAATTGATTCTATACTTCATTATAAAAAATTTTAACTTTTAAAAAGTTTTATACTTTTGTTTCGTAATAAAAACATACCCATACTAACTAAAAGTAACAATTTACCTAAAATAATCAATATATTTAGTACTCATTTGTCCACATGCATCACTACATTTGAGACCCAATTGTCCATTGGCTCTCTCACTTTTTCTCCCAAAAGGATAATTTTTCATTTTTACCAACAAAAAAGATTACCAATTCCCAAAAGATGCATAATTGAATGATTATAAAAATATATATCAATGTATTATTTGAATATGTTTCTCATTTATGTTTCTAAGGAAAAATATCCCAAGGTAGGTGGGATTTTAATCAAATCTGGTCTTCTTGTTATGAATATTATATATAGGATTATCTAAAACAAGAATATACAAACCATTAATTATATTTACAATTCCATAAAAAATTAGAATCTTTTTTTATATAAATTATTATTCATAATAATTAATTAAGATACCATATTATCCCATCAAGATACATAAATAAAATTCAAGTTTATAGAGGGGAAAAATAAAAAAATTAATTCTAGGATCAATCCACTTGGTAAATTATTATCAAAAGTGTTAACCTATAATGAAAAAACTCTTTCTCCATTAACAACAATAATTTTTAATCTAACCTTCATTAATTACCTCTTATCTAGGAGTCTATAGATTTTAGAACAAATGTGTATCACACACCCATGATCTAATACCCATGATCCAGTATTGGAGAAATTCATTTCTATAACATTATAATTTGGGTACTCTGAATTATTTTCCTTGAAAATAGTTATCAATAATATATATCAATGTTTTTCAATTTTATAGGTCATACATAATAATGATATAAATATGGTTAGTGTGAATTATGTCATAATCAACAAAAAATACATATTAGTTTGTGAGTATCATGTATCATATCTTTTTATTAAGGGATCCAAATGAAAGTACTTCCATTAAATTTTTTGAACCCATACATCATATTCATTTAGTGATCCAAGATCCCTATTTCAATATGAAATTACCTTGCTTTGATGTTTCTTGCACCACATATTTAACTAGGTAGGGATTCATCTGAATCATAATAGTTATTATTCATGGATCATTGAGTATAAAACCACTTATTAAAATCCATCATAGGAATTTACTCCACTCTATTATTATGGAAACATATTTTTATTAGGGTATCCTAACAAGTGTATCCCGAAGAAGATGAAAACAAAAGATAAAAATGAATGATCAAGGAGAACTCATATTTTTCATGACCTACACAAAACCATAATATAGTGTTACTCTTAACTTGCTTATCTTACACAATAAAATACAAAGGCACTAAAATTTTGCATGACCTACCTTGTGGGATGATCATGATCTTGACAAGTGTCACTTTGAAATGAATCTCACACTTAGTATTTGAGGGTTTTATTTAAGGTCTAGCGAATTCATTATGTATCATATACATATTAAATTTATTACTATTAAATTATATTTAATACTTATTTATGATATTTAATTTCTTATTTTATGCATGATTATTACAATTTAGTTTTGGAAATCCCTATTCCAACCACCAAATTAATTTTTTTGCACCGCATTAATGTGTAACTATGCACACAACCCTATATTATATATCAATTGCCCAAAAAAATAAGTTAAGTATATTCATACATATCAAAATGTATCATATGAATAATGTGTATGAAGACATCATGTAATTTTATAAAATTATATGAGATTGAAAAAATTCACATTAATAAGCCCATAGTGATAGATATCCAACCTCATTCGCTTTTATAGTCAATGAATATTCCTCAAATAAAGTAGGTGGTCTGACCCGAAGTCCCTCTATCTAGGGATACTTTATTAAAGAGAGAATTAAATTAATTAAAATACTCAAATACCTAATATGCACAAACTATTCCCAAAAACTATAATCAAAATCATTAATACGATTACGAATTGAGGTCAAGGTAGATGAAAATAAATTTTTTGATATCAAACCTAGCATGATATGAAAGGATTTATCCTAGAAACAAATTATCATATAAATGTGCATATATTATATCCACATTTCAAACATAATTTAATAAACATGATTATCAAAAAAAATTGACAAATATATATAAATTTTATTTATATTCCATAAAATGATACATTTATGATATATTCATAAACAAATACTAATTATAAAAATTATATAGATTATGAAGAATTTAAAGTATTTATATTCATTTCAATATTAAACCCTAAATATTTTATATTAAAAGTGAATTATATATGATATTTCATGAATTATAATAATTTTATAATTCAATTTCTATATTATTATATTTTTATATAATCTAAGTATCATATATATATTTTAATTTATAAACGCTTTACAAATAACCTTTTATGATTTCTAAATAAAACTGTTATTTCTATATTATATGGCATACCATTTAATTTTATAGAAGGTACTTTGAAATATTAATGATTAATATTTTGGAATAACTTTTCATAATAATTTCTTTAATTTATTATAAGAAATTTATAATTTATTTATATATTTATTTACAAAATCATTATATATTAAAATATACCAAAATTCATTTTATTATGATTAATAAACATTTAATAAACCAAAAAATTCATTTAACATATAAAATAAATAAATAAAGTTTCTAATGACCCTTAGGTAGAATATGTATCCTATGTAAGGGTATCTTCCCTAATATCCTTAAATAGACACTCTCTATAAGGGTAACTAATTTTTTTATTAGATTGCGTAATGGTAACATAATGGTTAATTTTACGCATCTTGATTGAAAATGGTTGTATAAATATAATATGTATATTACCATTATGTATCTCTCTCATGTGAAGTTATTACCTTTACAAAACTTTTTTTTAAGGGATACTCAAGATTACAAATTTTTCATGAAGGAAAACATCATAGACCGTTATATAATAGTTCTTATACATTTATATGAAAGGGTAAAGTGACAATGACCCTTATATAAACCCATAATCATAATGGTACTACCTTTACATCACACTTCTACATAAAATAAACAAGGAGGTTGCCCTTATAAAAACATTCTATATATGAGTATCAAATAAGGTTAAATCATATTTACCTATATGCACAAAGTCTATTATTACAAATTATTATTCTTGTTTCCAGTTTCTATTTTTGTCAAAGACCAATCATCAAATATTGTTAAAACATGAAGAACTCACCATTGATAACACATAGGCTTAATATGATCAGATAATTATAACTTGTAGTGGAAGACAGTATAAAACATAGGATGATATATCTTCAAGAATCAATGTGTAAATAATACAGTAAAAAAGTGTACCAGTAAATCAAAAATAGAAGCATCCATCTTATTCTCTTTGAATGTGAGTAATTAAAAGAGATTTCAAATATTATTGAATGAAAAACATTTCATCTAAGGTAATACCCTAAATAATGGATCCATGGTCATATCATGATGTTTATTGGGAAACCAAAGGGGTGTTAGTACAATCTTGTGTGATATTAACAGTTCTTATAAAAAAGAGAGCATTGGAAGAGGCTCATACACATCGCACCATAATAGAAGAAGAACTTATCCTCTTAAATAGAAAAATGCAAAGTCTTATCTTATACATTAATAATCATATAAATTTATTGTTTTTTGTCTATAATTCATTAAAAATTTCAATTAATTTAGTAGAAGTCCTTTAATCTGTTCATAATGAATTGTAACTTATGAATAAACTATTTGAGAAAAATAAATAATATAAATGTATATATAATATATTAACATATTATATTTAGACATCACAATCATTAATAGTATATACATCATATACATATATTAACTGTAAACTATATATTATATATATGTATATATCTCATGCATCATGTTCATGATTATATACATATCATGCATGTGAATCGTAGTGCCCATCCAATAGTGATTCATGATACCAGTTCGAGACATATCTTTCAATTTAATTCAGATTTATAAGGTCATACTTATTGATAATTCCTATTTTTAAATAGTTTTTAGAATTTTGTGGAAGTGAATAACACTCCTTTATGTGTCTAATAGATACATAATGAAAGAAACCTCATATATTCTTATGATGTAGAAGATAATATAAAAATCTTGTAGATTTATTCTTTAATGCCCTACATCCCTTGGAATAGATCATTCATTTTTATGTATTCCCGACACTAGAGTTCTGGCCTACACATTGATATAGAAAGGTTTCCCCTCGGCTGGGATTCCCCCCCAATATATATATATATATATATATATATATATATATATATCCTTTAGGGCATTATTCACAATCGTTTTATAATATATAATATAGAATAAGGGTACCTAAGATAAAATATCATGGAATATAACAACCTCAAATATTCACTCCCTCATCATTTCTCTATAATCTTCCTCCATTGTAAAACAAAAGAGGTGCATAAATATAGCAACATATTAATTCATGGATATAATTTCTTGTATCAGCTGTAATTAGTTTTTAATATTTTAAATCTGGAATGTGGACGTATAAAAATATTTATTGAAAATCTCTTCAAAACCCACCCATGTAATACCCCATTCTAGATTTTATTGAACATTTATGCCTCACCATTATAGCACCTAGTATCCAAGAATATACATCTCTAGAATGAACATCATCTAAAATATATTTTTAAAGAAGTACAATATTCTATTCATCCTGAACATCCATACATTTTCTTTCTCAGGTCCTAAATCACCCTAAAATCTCAGTGGATTTTATTTCTGTATTTCTGACAAGGGATTCACATGATGAGGTTACATAGTCTGAGGTCCCTTTTTAATAGCCTCAAATGCATGTACAATACTCTATAAAAGCTACTGGTTCACATATGGATTATGTGGAACTATATTCTCCGATGCACCCTCTTACTGGTTTCTTATTCTCCCCACCGTTGGAATTTACATTCTATAACAAAGTAAAAAATTCCCAATTATTTATTCTAATACTTATTTATTCAGGAATATATCAAATATCATATTAAAAAAAATCAAAATCATTTTCGTAAAATATAAAAATCAAGTGATCATGTGGGAATTTATTTCTAGTAAGAATATCCTTACTAGTACATAATACCAAACACTCATCAGGTAAACCCATGATTATGATATGACAACACTCCTAGAATATTTTTAGAAAACATTTTGTACCCAAAACACCCCGGTAAGATGAGTTTTTACATAAAGAGATTATATATATATTTTTATGCTATAAATATCATATCTAAATGTGTCTTATTCCTTTTCTACCATCCCAAATGACAAACTAACCAATCTAGTACCATTTGTAACAATCCAATCCTAACCATTGGAATATAGAGAGATATGGTGTCACTGACCTTAGTTAATATTCACTAAATACTATAGTTTGGTAAATAATGTTGAGTACTTAACAAGAAAAGGTGTAATATTTTACCCTTTTACACTCACAAACAAACCTACAAAAAAGACCACAAAATAAAAAACCTAATATAACTATATAAATGATGCATGTGTCAACGTAATAACTAAAAATATAGTACAATAAACAATAAGAGTAAAAATAGAAATAATAAAACATAATAAAAATGACTCTAAAATAAATCATGGCCTCAGCACCAAGGTTGAACCACCACAAACTCGCAGAACAAGACTCACACCCAATCTTTATCTCCAACATCCATGATAGCTACATGAAGAAGCACCGTTAAAGAAATATGAAACCCACTCCTTTCCTATATTGTGGAATACAATTTATATATACATTTAAATGATTATAAGAAGGGGCCAGTATACAAATCTAGTATGAAAACCTGAATATAATTTTCCAAAATTTCACTAAAATAAGAATTTGGATAGCTGAATATCTTTATAAAAGACTAGTTAGAAATATCAATGTAGTTGAAATAGTTTCACAGTTAAAATATATAAAAGGAAGTAATAAATTCAAGTTCATTTTACCAAAAATAAATTTATCATAGAAGGAAAAAATGGTTCTTTATCAATCAATTAGAAAAACCATTCCATGTTCACACACACACACATTCCTACAGAATTACAAATACCTTGATTATGAGCAGAGGTACATCATCCACCAAGTCATGACTTAGAGATAATAATTGGAAAAAATTTTCCCAATAACCAAGTCCCTCCCAATAAGGTCCAATTCACAAGAATAGATGCCAATCATATGATTTTAAATTTACACATCCTAACCTTTCTTCATTACTGAAAAAAACATATAATCAATTCATCATCCACTTTTTGGGCATCAACCCCAACCCATGTTTCAAGAACCTAAAATTTATTGAAAATTCCAATAGATTTTCAACATTATAATTTCATTTAAAAGTAATAATGTATTTTTTTAAAAATCAAATACCATTCAAATTATATATAAATTGAATGAAATTAAAATCCAACCTACTTTGAAAACGTTCAATAAAAGTAATCATTACATGATTTCCTAGATTTCAACTAATTATTTAATTTATCTAACAAATCATGAGAATATTTTATCAAAACATGTCGGATTCCATAGATCCATCTATATCTAACCTATTCTAGGGTTACATTCTTTAGTAAATAGAAAAATCTATATTATAAGGGAAGAAAAAACCCATTACCATTTTTTCCAAGTTCTAACACTTGATAAATCATCAAGAACTGATTCTAAATGTTGAATATTATAAACTTCTCTTAGAGGAAAATGGATGGTCGGGTTCTTATGTCTAATAAAGACGGATTATGATTTTTATGTAATTTTTAAAAAAAATAATTTTTGGAATTAATTATGAGTGTCACATAGTTAAGAAAATCTATCGCCAACATTATGAATTTCCACTATCAAAATATTTCTAATTAATATGGTTAGGCATACCAAGCACCAACCATGTGACTTCCAACTATTGAAAAACTTACATGTTTTATATTTTCGCCACATGGTTAGGAAAATTGTGCATCGACTATTCACCAATCTAGTTACTCTCATATTCAACACAAACAGTATTCTAGAGAAGTTTTATGGATTACATTACCCATGATCAAACTATTAACCCCTAAAAAAGCTTCCAAAACATTGTAAAACTATCTAGAAAAATCCTAAGAGTTATCTAAACCATCCCATAACTTAAAATTCATAACAAAATAGATAATTAACTCAAATTAGTGGCGGAACATGTTTCAAAAAACTTGAAATTAAAATACTAATAGATATTTGTTTTGTAATTTTTCACTAAATCCCAACATCTCAACATATTATAAAAAATATAGAGCATTAAATAAAAATAGACAAAATTTTTAGGTACTGAAAACTAATCATGGTAAAATCTATGTCATGGTATCTTGGTCTGAGTATCCCAGTAAAATTTAGATCTATATTGGGGTGGGGAATACGACCCAAGGTTATTTTCTATTAGATTATATCAATTCCAAAATTCATATCAATATAATTTCATTCAAGTCTGGTTTAAAACCCATCCTAGAAAATCACTATATTGCATGTGCATAAACATCATAACACTTTAATTCATGTTCCCAGAGTGTAACCTATATGTAACCACTATGGTTTGAGTTATATGAATATATTCTTCAATCACTCTTTTTGTTCTAAACAATATGACAATAAAATAAGAGATACTAATCATTTGACCTTTATGACCATAAACTAATAATAACCTAATTTTGGTCTATGGTGTATAACCTTAAACTGAAAGAATATTTCCCATTAAACCCAAACCATGGCTTCTTGAACTAGTATTTAGTTCATCATTCATATAGGGTTGAAATTTATTATTCTGATAAATTAATTTGATTTTGATCCAAACATTAAGACTCTATACTAGGAATAATATTTTGTTCTAGGTTATATAATCTTAAACATAAATAAACATTTGTTAATGTTTTTGAAATAAAGATTAGACATCCATTATTGTTCCATGATATATATCTTAAATTGTTAAGAATCATTTTTTTCTGAAAAAGAAAATTAAAAAACTATATATAATGAGTCCATAAAATATTCTGACTAGAATCTTCTAAAGGGAAGAATGTGAAGATGTAAATACATTGGATAGTAAGATGAAAATAACTTTAAATATTAGTGAAAAATTAATTTATGTAAAAATAGAGAGGTTTAAATAATTAAATGATTATATTTAGGCCTATAAAAAGTTATGTTATACTCATGTGGTCAATAGATCATGGAAATAATTAGAGCGCCTCATTCTCCTTTATATTTGTTTAATATAATGCCCCACTAAAGAAAAATTGAAACAAATCAGGTTATCATAACCCTTATAAAAATTTATATCCTTCCAGTAGTATAAATTTTAATTTCAATTACCATGAATCCTCTCCACATCTATATAAGAAAACATTATCTTACAATGTTGGTATATACACCCCATTTACCACTCTCCTTTATTCATACAAGTGAAAATGTCTAGATAGAAATCATCCCCCTTTTATTTATTTTTTATATAGACTAACCATGTTTAATGGATAATGAATAATTGTATATTATCAACCAATACTCATTCAATTTCACATTTCAAGAAGGAAATTTCAGCTTCATCCTTGTTTTTACTAACTACCATTAGTTTCTTAAGGTACTAGGGAATAGAGTTGAAGTAGATAGTCTTGGGATTTAAAACTTTCATTTCCATCGACATGAATACTTCGACTCCAATAATCCATAGATAGTATGATGCCCCAAGTATTCCATGTGAATTAATTAGTAATTAAAATTAAATCAAATATTACCACAATCAATTTTATGGATCATTAAAAAAAACTCATCATCAGTGACTGTTTCTCAAGGGAACCAAATACAAATCCTTATAGATCATCCAAACACACTTATGAAGGTCATGGTAACATCAATAATAGAAATATGGTTTCTATCATGGATATTTGATGATGTTTTTGTTTCCCCAATAGTCATAACTACATTGATCTTTTGATCAATAAAGGAGAGCTCAGATCATTTTCATGGAGCAAGACAATCTCTCCCTAGGGATCATGAGAGGGGGAATAGAGGCCCTCAAATTCAAGAAATAAATATTTCCATGAATTATAGTATCATATTCTTTATATAGTGAGTTAATAAATACAAGTACTTGGCTCCCGAGAACCTGAATATTTATTACCCACTAAATAATCCATAAATGAAGTTTTATGACCAACTAATTATGTCATAAATGTCATTACTATAATTGTCACTTTCATTAAATATCATAAATATATTATATGATAAAATTTATATATTTAACTAAACTCATTGTTCCCAAAAATATTAAACAAACCTTGATTATTAAAATAATATTCCTTCATCAAATATATTCCCATGTATTAACTTAATTACAAGGGAATAAATTTAATTAATTAATAAAATTACAACTGTTTTAAAACATAGATAATATGAATTTATTTTTTTCATGCTGATCCTATATTCCTGGACATCACTCGGACCCCATTGGTTAGCCCCACAATGTTCTAAAGTCATATTAAACAAAATAGGAAAAAATTGAATATGCCTAGTGTGTGACCCTCTAAGAACATATCTTGATGGTAGGGAATAATATTCATAGACGTGGAGTGGGATAAAACAATCCAAGAAGGCCGATAAATAGATATGGTAAATACATAACAACAGAAACCATTCTTATGACCACTTGTGGTATAATATAATTGCTTTGTCTCATGATATCTCATAAAGAAATATGTATAATCTATTTAATGATCCATTATTTCAATATTATTCGTTAACCTACCTAGGAGGAAAAACCATCTTCTACCATGGTCATGTATTTAATAAAGTACTACCATCCTAATCAACTTGGCCCAAAATATCACTTCCATTCGAAATTGATAAATTCTATGTTGATTATTCAATCAATTCCATACCACCAATTATGCAACCAATGAAGGCTACCTTTATACAATATTAAGGAAATAGTTTTCCTAATACCTCAAGTATATAACAAAATAGTATGCACTGATAATAATCTCAATTCAGGAGACCATTTCATGTGTTTGGGGGTATGAACAAACAATGACACCTACAACATGTGGTATTCTTATTAGAGGGTTAGTCCCCATTATCTCATCTACTCAGGACCACCATGTCTTAACATCCTGATATGAAGTCCAAATTCTTATGATCCCCCATTATATGATGGTTACATGTCACATGTATCATTTTAACTTGATGTTTTAGGACCATAAGACATAATTTTTAGATTAATATCATGTTATCTATAGAATCTCATTATATCATGAGAACTTTTATAACATTTTGCTATGGAAAATAATCTATAGGAATTACCATATGAATAATGGATGTGAAAATATAAAAACTATTATGGTATGTTTAAATCATGAATAACACACTAAATACATGATATGGTAATCAAAATGTTCTATTCAATTAGGGTCTAGGGAACACACTTTTACAACTCTCCAACATACACAAGATCCAACTTGATAGTTTTCCCTATCACAACTCAGATGATAAAATATTTTTTTTCTAATTTTGCGGCTATAGTGGATGGGCCTATCAAGTCATTGTTGTGTGGCTACTCTACTATCTAAAACTTAACCTCCTTGAATAATACTCCTCAAGAGATGGTATATTTAAGTATATTCCTTCTTCAACTGTAAAAACACATCGTCTTGGCTGTTACCAATATTAGGATTATCGTAATTTATATTATGGGAAAAAATTACTTACTAGGTGTGATTCCATGAACCAGAGAAAATAATTGTGTATTAAAAACTTCTTCTTTAACTATATCAGAAGTCATTAAACACTCATTATTTGTAGATTTGGAAACCACTAGCCTAATTTATATTTTATTTCTCATTACCCTATCCTTATTAGAAAATTATATAATATTGATCTCAAGGAAAACAACTTTTCATCCAATTACAACTAGTGTTATTTCTTCTCCAATTATCAAGTACACATCCCTTGTGCTTTCTAAAGTACAATTGGATACTTTTGACTACTTATTGTATAGTTCTCTTGGATTTAACTAATATTTAACTACCATATAGTTTAAGTTGTCAATATCTTATCTTGTAAATAACACAACATATTGGATTGATCAATTAGAGAAGAATATTTCATTTAACTTACAACATTAATCTCCTCCAATGTCCCATTCATATGTTATTAGAGAGACTTATATCATGTTATGTTGGTAATAACTCACTCTATATTTGTACAAACTGTTATTTTTTCAATAAATTTTTAGTTTAAGTGTTTGGAATTGGAATAAGATATCAAATAGATACAAACTTATTATATCTAATTACCTATAACATAGGTTTCTACTTTAAGTCAATAAAAAATAGATACTTTCATTCTTCTCTTAACTAATAGTAAGATCAATATTTTTTTCCATATTCTATCAAAATATTTTCCTTAGAATACTATGGATCTCCAAAAAACCAATTATTGAAAAATTAAAAAAAATTATTTCCATAATATTTTTTCAATGACTATAATGATTGCATAAATAAATAATTGGATGTATAAAACTTTCATTCCATATTACAATTCTATAGTTTCACCAAATATCCTTAGTTTTATCATATAGACACTTTCTAATAAAGGTTTTATCGACAACCAATTCCTAATATATTGATCATAAAAATTAGTTAGTAAAAGCAGGAAATTCTAATGGATGTACTCATGACAACTTAGTATAAACAAGTGATCCTTATTGGTACCACTCTTCTACCATACATATAATGTATCTCCTCAACACCACTATAGTATTATGATTTGAAACATTCAATATAATAAGAATATATTGTAAAGACCCGTAAAATTAAAGGGAAATTTTTTCTTAATTTTCTTTAGATTTTTACAAGAGCGCGGTTTCAGACGGCACCTGATTCCGAGGCCCGGAGTGCCCGGAATTAATTTCCGAAGTTTGGCTCGGGTACGTTCAGTGAACGAACGAGCGGGAATTCCTAGCTTTTGATCCGGTGCTCGGAATTGAAATCCGAGGGCACCGATGAACTCGCAGCGCCGATATTTGCTTAAGAGGACTTTTCCCGAAGGTGCGTTTGCTGAGGAGGAGTTGTTAAAAAAAAGGGGGAGTTAAATGTGAAGTAATAAAATTGTGTTACAATTTTATTTCATTTTCTAAGTTGTTAACCTATGTGTGGAAGTTGGGTGGGACCTTCTTGTTGTTAACTACCCTTGAGAGAATAAAGGTGGGGTGGGGCCCACACGAGCCCAACCCCTCACCTTCCCTAACTCCTCTAAACCCCCCACTTAAGATGTGTAACTCATCTTAACCTTTAAACTTCCATTTAATTGGGTGACTTTCCCTCTCCTCACTTTAATCATGCCAACACACTAATCCAATTAATGGAATTAAGTTTTTGAATTTTGAACTCTTAGAATGTCTTAATAAAATAAGATTAGCTTATTTTATTTTTGGGGGTTAGTTTGGTTGTGTTGAGGATTGGAGGAGAGAGCTCTAAGTCTCTTGAAGAACTTCATCTTCTCCGGCGAAGAACGTCTTCATCCTCAACAAAGAACGACAACACTTCGTCAAGGATCATCGACTCGGCGACCCGGTATCTTCGGACCCCTTCTTCCTCCTCGGACCTTCTTCGTCGGCAAACGAAGATCCGCCAACGTCGTGTCTCTTCGGGCATATCACTTCGTCAATGGATTTGACGAACGACGACCGCGACGCCCGACCTCCGCGACGCCGTCTTCCGCGGGACGTAGACAATTCTTCGAATCTTAAACCCGAGGTAGGGGTTGTCGTTTTCTTTTGGTTTCCTTATTTTATTCTTGATCGTGATTTTATCAAGACTAACGTGTGACTTGATTTATTTTAAGTTGCGTTATTATTTTAACGTGAGGGGGGCCGGACCGCACGAACACGGCCGAACCCCCCTCCATTGTTCTTGTTTAATTATTTTGCGGAGGAAAGCAAGTGGCGTGGTGCCGTCGCACCACGCGGATGAACGTGTAATTATCTTACGCGATTCCGTCGCATGCACCATGGAAGAAACAACAAGAACGCGACACCGTCGCGCCGCGTTGAAGAAATATTATGGCACGGCAAAGGGGCGCGGTGCCGTCGCACCACGCCGGATGACGAACGCCGCGGCCGGTTCCGGGCCGCGGCGGGACGAGAAGACCGCAGCCGGTTCCGGGCCGCCGCGGAAGAGGAGACCGGCGGCCGGGCCGCCGGCGTCGGAAGCCGAGGGCGGGACCGGAATTTCCGGTCCCGTTGGTAAAAACCGGCCGGCCAGCTGGCCGGCCGGATATCTTAAAACCGGGGAATTTAATTCCCCGACCACCTAATCAAAACCCCCCTCTTAATGAGGGGGGCGGTTCTTGAGGGAAGGGGGCAGCCGCCCCCTTGGTCCGGCGCCAGCAGGCCCCCCCACGTGAGGGGGGGCGGTTTTAAGAGAACCGGCGCGGCACAAAGGCCGCGCCACTTGAAGAAACCGCGGGGCTTAGCCCCCGCGTGCGCCGCCCCACGTGCGGCGCCCGGCGCCGCCGCCGCGACCCGCCGCCGCCGCCCGCCGCCGGCCACCGTGCCGCCCAGGGGGGGGGGGGGGGTCGGGCCGGGTCGGCCCGGACCCGGACCCCCCCGTTTCGGACCAGTTTTCGTTTTTCGCTCATAACTTGAGCCTCGGACCTCCGATCGACGAACCGTCAGCGGCAACGCGATCCTTGGATCGAGACGGTCGTTTCGGTATATCGCACTCAAGGTTTCGGTTAACTTTGAGTTCGGCCGGGTTGGTTCGTTCACGAAACCAACCGGGCCTTCGGAGCGGAAACGCTCATATCTTGAGCTACGAACGTCCGATTGACGCGCCGTCAGTCACGTTGTGTTCCTCTTAGTGAGAAGGATCTTTTGGCATACTCCGCAAGAGGTTTGGACGCAGGTGGAGTACGGTCGGGTTGGTTTTGCCTTAAAAACCAACCGGGCCCCGGAGACGAAAATGCCAATAACTCTCAGACCGGGCGTCCGATCGACGCGCCGTCTGTTACGTTGAGTTCCTGTTGACGATACGGAACTTTTGGATACATCAAATTCGGTCTTCGTGACAGTTGATGTATCAGCCTCTCGGCTCGTGGAGCGGACCCTCCGTACGAGTTTGCTGTGTGCGGGAACCCTAGTGCTGGCTGCGACTGTTCTACTGCTACGACTGCTACTGTGACTGCGACGACGACAGTACAGAGATCCTGTGTGGATTTGACGACGACAGTACAGAGATCCTATGTGGATTCGACGACGACGACTTCAGCACTCAGCGATCCTACGTGGATCAGTGCTACAGGTCCTGTGTGGGCCCGATCCTGTGTGGGTCCTTGCGCTCAGCGGTTCTGTGTGAGCCAGCGCCTACAGGTTCTGTGTGAGCCCGATCCTGTGTGGGTCTTCTGCGGGGGTTAGTTACCTATCGATCCTTCGTGGGTCCGACGACTTAGATGGATCAGTGATCATCTTTATCGTCCTTGAAGAAGTATACCTGTGTGAGCTGAATCCTGTTGCTTTCCTGTGTGGATTATATTGTGCAATCCTGCGTGGATTATGTTTTGCTTTCCTATGTGGAATACGTATACTTTCCTGCGTGGACTGAGTGGTACTTGGGATCGGAGGTTGGAGCGTATTTTAATTGATGACTTAGGTATATGTATGGGCATATACCTAAGCAGAGTCGGTTGTTACTTCGTGAATATACTTTTCTTCGTGGTTTATCCTTTGTGGATTTGAGAGACCTTCAGGGGTCTCGGGGTCCCTACTGAGTAGCTTATACTCACCCCTGCACGGGCTTCGCCCCACTACGTTGTGTTGGTTGCAGACGACGGACAGCGTTGACCTTAGCTGAGGCTTGCAGAGCGGGACGGTACCCGGAGGTGGTCCACTGGGTGAGACGTGCACAGAGCAGACGGTGGGACCCGTGGAGCAGAGGAGCTATCTGTACCCACCCTTCAGGTGGGATTTCCAGTGGACAGCTCGGAGTAGTGGCTTTACTTTTCAGTTGCTGTTTTTCCCTTTTCGAGTTGTACTTTACTTTCAGTTTGGGTTTGTATACTGGCCCATTTACTTTTCCGCACTTTCAGTTGTACTCTGCTTGCTTAGTGTTTACTTTCCGCTTGTTTACTCTGTGGTGTGTGTTTACTTTTCAAAGGCAATGCCTTCCCTTTTTACCGGGATTTACGCCTTGGTGCTAGTCGCCAGCCCCTGGCCTATGGAAGGCGGGCTTGGGGTAGTCACGACACGGACCCCGAGGGCGGGTCGTGACAAATTGGTATCAGAGGAGTTCGGTTCTACCGCGAACTCTGATCTTTTCTATGTGAAGCAATAATGTTTAGCGTATTGAGTGTGGTTATCAGTCCAGGGAGTCCAGTGTTGGTGCGGCGGCCGACGTATCCGTACACCAGGACCCTGACATCTGATTTCCGACTTAATGCACGAAAACATTGATTGCGTGTGTGTTTCAAAGTTTTCTTTGTGATTACTTATATCAGCTCATCAGGTATACTGTTCTAACCGTGGCGCACCTGTTTCATTTTCAGGATGGCCCCACGACGGCAGCCAGCTAGGGTTCCGAGAGTCGAGCGAGACGACAGCCCACCGAGCGACGAGGCCTCGGTGCAGGGCCCTTTTCCAGTAGTGGCACCGGCGGTAGCTTTACCCGTCGAGCCCCCGATGCTTCCAGCAGCAGCCGCTGACGATGCACGTCGCCTCAGCGCACTGCATGAGTTTCAGCGCCAGCGACCGCCCAGGTTTCGCGGGGAGACGGATCCCCAGGCAGCAGAGGACTGGCTGGAGGCAGTAGTTCGAGTGTTTAGGCTAGTGAGGACACCAGCAGACCTCATGGTGATCCTCGCTGCGAGCCTACTACACGCAGCAGCAGGACGATGGTGGAGCCTGATGCTCCAGGTGCACGATGAGGCATCTCTTCTTTGGACGGACTTTGAGAGCCTCTTCCGCTCTGAGTTCGTCCCGGCCACCCTCCGAGCGGTGCGCATCCAGGAGCTTCTACAGCTGCGGCAGGGTAGCATGACGGTCGCTCAGTACTCGGCGAGATTTACCGATCTCTCGCGCTACTCGACCGACATGGTACGGGACCCATTCTTTCGGGCCTGGACCTTCGAGCAGGGTTGGAGACACGAGATCAGGGCATCGCTGATCTCCCTCAGCATACCGACTCAGAGAGGAGTACTGGAGCAGGCTCATCTGATCGAGAGCTTCCTTGCTGAGTCTACACCAGCACAGCGACCCACCGCAGGGCGGCACGTGGCAGAGTCATCTGCAGCAGGCAGTCGACGGATGACTCAGGGGTCCAGACAGACCAGAACTTCGGGCCGACGACCTCAGGGCACTGGCTCAGCAGTGCGGGGCACACAGCACGGAGCCAGTCTTCCGAGGGGCAGACAGTGCTACTCGTGCGGCGGGCAGGGCCACATGGCTCGTGACTGCCCGACCCGCCGTGCCGAGGAGCAGCAGTCAGTTGATGGACCACCGAGGCAGAGGCAGAGGGTCGACCGTGGCGGTCCGCAGGGAGGAGGCAGACGAGGCAGAGGAGCTGGACGAGCAGCTGGTGGTGGCCGACGCTTTGAGGCTCTACCACCACCACCACCAGGAGGTCCACCCCGACCACAGGGAGCTGGCGGGCATCGACAGGCACAGCTCCAGGCAGCAGAGGCCTACGACCACGGCGCACCTGAGATGATTCGAGGTACTATCTGTGTCTATTCTACCCTTGCTGCAGTTCTTATAGACACAGGAGCGAGTCACTCTTTCATAGCCGCTGCCCTTGTTCAGAGCTCGGAGATTCCGACAGAGCCGTTGGCTCGATCCTTACGGCTAGAGACTCCTACGGGAGCAGACTCGACGATTACGCACTGGTGCCGGCAGTGTGAGCTTACTCTAGGAGGCGAGAGCTTCGGCTGGGATCTTCTTGTAGAAGCGTCGAGGCCTTACGACGTCATCTTGGGCATGGATTGGCTGTCTACGGTCCATGCACAGATTGACTGTTTTAGGCGCAAGGTGCGATGTGTACACACCGACAGGAGCAGGTTCACCTTCACCGGCGAGAAGGGAGCCTTAGCAGCACAGGATGGACTTCCGCGGAGGAGAGGACAGCCCATCACTCATCAGTTGGCTAGCCTTATCCTTGGAGCAGTTGACGTGCGGAGTCCTGGTTTTCCTGCAGTGGTGGATCAGTTTGCGGACGTTTTTCCCGACGACGTTCCAGGGCTACCTCCTCGCAGAGAGGTAGACTTTTATATTGACTTGTACCCCGGGACAGCCCCGATATCCACTCCAGCATATCGGATGGCCCCCACCGAGCTTCGAGAGCTACGGGTACAGTTGGAGGACTTGCAGGGCAAGGGGTTCATCCGACCCAGTGTTTCACCCTGGGCTTCCCCGATATTGTTCGCCAAGAAGGCGGACGGGAGCTTGCGACTTTGTGTTGACTATCGTCGCCTGAACCAGGTGACAGTGAGGAACAAGTATCCGCTACCGAGGATTGATGACCTCTTTGATCAGCTCAAGGGAGCACGGTGGTTCTCGAAGATAGACCTCAGGTCAGGCTATCATCAGCTCAGAGTCAGAGACGAGGATGTGCAGAAGACGGCCTTCAGATGTCGGTATGGCCACTATGAGTTCTTGGTTATTCCCTTCGGTGTAACCAATGCTCCAGCAGTGTTCATGGCTCTCATGAACAGGATCTTTCAGCCATACCTCGATCGGTTTGTCGTGGTCTTCATCGACGACATTCTGATTTACTCTACGACAGAGGAGGAGCACGCCAATCACTTGCGAGTTGTTCTTGACACACTCCGAGAGCACCAGCTTTATGGTAAGCTCTCGAAGTGCCAGTTCTGGATACGTGAGGTCCACTTTTTGGGACACGTTATCTCTGAGGCGGGAGTTGCAGTGGATCCCGTGAAGATTGAGGCTGTGTTAGCATGGGAGCCACCCAGGAGCGTGACTGAGGTTCGGAGTTTCTTGGGACTAGCTGGATACTATCGGAGATTTGTGCCGAACTTCTCCAGAGTTGCGGCATCACTCACAGCCTTGACAAAGAAGGGGAAACCCTTCGTATGGACAGACAGTTGTCAGCAGTGCTTCCAGGAGCTGAGACAGAGATTGACTAGCGCACCTATCTTGAGGTTGCCTAAGGAGGGAGTAGGGTACGTAGTCTACTGCGATGCATCAGGGACCGGACTCGGATGTGTTCTGATGCAGGAGCGAGCAGTGATCGCCTATGGATCACGACAGTTGAGGCCGCATGAACAGAACTACGATACCCATGACCTGGAGTTAGCAGCAGTGGTCTTCGCTCTGAAGACATGGCGACACTATCTGATGGGCGAGCGCTTTACAGTCTTTTCCGATCATCAGAGTCTAAGGTATATCTTCTCGCAGAAGGACCTGAACCTGAGACAGCGACGATGGCTCGAGTTCCTCCAGGACTATGACTTTGAGATAGTCTATACTCCTGGGAAGGGGAACGTAGTAGCCGATGCCCTCAGCAGGAGGACGGGCATTCAGCTACTCGAGGAGGCGACGGAGCAGCTAGCCTCTTTGCAGATATCCTTCGTGGATAGAGATGGAGCAGCCTTTCTTCAGTCTCTCACAGTCACTCCTCCACTACTGCAGCGAGTCAGGGAGGCACAGTGCGGGGACGCTGACTGTGAGACACGGCGTGCACAGATATCCTCGGGATAGGCACCTGATGGTTTCTCCCTTGGAGCAGAGCATGACATCCTCTTCAGAGGACGTACCATGGTACCAGTCGCATTGCGAGAGGAAGTGCTGAGAGAGTTTCACACATCTCCTTTGGCGGTACATCCTGGAGTGGCGAAGATGTACCAGGACCTCAGACGACAGCACTGGTGGCCGGGCATGAAGAAAGCTGTAGCAGAGTTCGTTTCTCGATGCCTTACCTGTCAGCAGGTGAAGGCAGAGCATCAGGTACCAGCAGGCTTAGTACAGCCCTTGGAGGTTCCGGAGTGGAAGTGGGACGACATATCTATGGACTTTGTGACTGGACTTCCACGCACTTCCAGAGGTCACGACTCCATCTGGGTGATTGTTGACCGACTCACCAAGTCGGCACACTTCTTACCCATTAGAGAGCAGGGCTCAGTGGAGAGCTTGGGACGTCTCTACGTTCAGGAGATTGTGCGGCTCCACGGCGTGCCATCATCTATCGTTTCCGATCGAGATGCCCGCTTTACTTCCCGGCTTTGGAAGGGGTTACAGGAGGCGTTCGGTACGCAGCTACGTCTTAGCACAGCTTTTCACCCTCAGACAGATGGTCAGACGGAGAGGACCATTCAGACTCTCGAGGACATGCTCCGCGCATGTGTCCTTGACTTTGGTCGTAGCTGGGAGGACCACCTACCTTTGGTGGAGTTCGCGTACAACAACAGCTACCACTCCACCATCGGGATGGCACCGTACGAGGCGTTGTACGGCCGACCTTGTAGATCTCCTTTGTGCTGGGCAGACCCTGGGGAGTCAGCACTGGTGGGACCGGAGATGGTCCAGGCCACGACAGAGAAGGTCCAGGTCATCCAGGAGCGGATGAGGACAGCTCAGAGCCGGCAGAAGTCATACGCTGACAGGAGACGGAGGCCACTGGAGTTCGAGGATGGCGACCACGTCTTCTTGCGGGTCTCACCTCGACGTGGTATTCGGAGATTTGGCCGAGGCGGCAAGTTATCTCCGCGCTTCATCGGACCCTTCCAGATTCTCAGCAGGATTGGTGAGGTGGCTTATCGCCTGGCTCTACCACCTCAGTTGCACCGGGTGCACGACGTCTTCCACGTATCCCAGCT
The DNA here is from genome assembly GCA_963277665.1 of Viscum album. NCBI lineage: Eukaryota > Viridiplantae > Streptophyta > Magnoliopsida > Santalales > Viscaceae > Viscum > Viscum album. The sequence continues at coordinate 1,794,585,540 of OY728121.1, forward strand.
GAGGAGATACGTGCACGACCCGACGCACATCATTGACCATGGGGAGCTTGACGTTGACGATGGGGCGACTTTTACGGAGGTCCCGGTGGAGATAGAGGATCGACAGGAGCGGGTCCTGCGTGGGCGATCGATTCCTCTTGTGCGCATCAGATTGCAGCACGGGAATCTCCAGGAGAGCACATGGGAGCGGGAGGCACAGATGCGTGCTCAGTACCCTCATTTGTTTCCCTAGTTTTTGTTGTATCTTTACGGGGACGTAAAGCCCTGAGGTGGGAGTAATTTAAAGACCCGTAAAATTCAAGGGAAATTTTCTCTTAATTTTCTTTAGAATTTTACAAGAGCGCGGTTTCAGACGGCACCTGATTCCGAGGCCCGGAGTGCCCGGAATTAATTTCCGAAGTTTGGCTCGGGTACGTTCAGTGAACGAACGAGCGGGAATTCCTAACTTTTGATCCGGTGCTCGAAATTGAAATCCGAGGGAACCGATGAACTCGCAGCGCCGATATTTACTTAAGAGGACTTTTCCTGAAGGTGCGTTTGCTGAGGAGGAGTTGTTAAAAAAAGGGGGAGTTAAATGTGAAGTAATAAAATTGTGTTACAATTTTATTTCATTTTCTAAGTTGTTAACCTATGTGTGGAAGTTGGGTGGGACCTTCTTGTTGTTAACTACCCTTGAGAGAATAAAGGTGGGGTGGGGCCCACACGAGCCCAACCCCTCACCTTCCCTAACTCCTCTAAACCCCCCACTTAAGATGTGTAACTCATCTTAACCTTTAAACTTCCATTTAATTGGGTGACTTTCCCTCTCCTCACTTTAATCATGCCTACACACTAATCCAATTAATGGAATTAAGTTTTTGAATTTTGAACTCTTAGAATGTCTTAATAAAATAATATTAGCTTATTTTATTTTTGGGGGTTAGTTTGGTTGTGTTGAGGATTGGAGGAGAGAGCTCTAAGTCTCTTGAAGAACTTCATCTTCTCCGGCGAAGAACGTCTTCATCCTCAACAAAGAACGACAACACTTCGTCAAGGATCATCGACTCGGCGACCCGGTATCTTCAGACCCCTTCCTCCTCCTCGGACCTTCTTCGTCGGCAAACGAAGATCCGCCAACGTCGTGTCTCTTCGGGCATATCACTTCGTCAACGGATTTGACGAACGACGACCGCGACGCCCGACCTCCGCGACGCCGTCTTCCGCGGGACGTAGACGATTCTTCGAATCTTAAACCCGAGGTGGGGGTTGTCGTTTTCTTTTGGTTTCCTTATTTTATTCTTGATCGTGATTTTATCAAGACTAACGTGTGACTTGATTTATTTTAAGTTGCGTTATTATTTTAACGTGAGGGGGGCCGGACCGCACGAACACGGCTGAACCCCCCTCCATTGTTCTTGTTTAATTATTTTGCGGAGGAAAGAAAGTGGCGTGGTGCCGTCGCACCACGCGGATGAACGTGTAATTATCTTACGCGATGCCGTCGCATGCACTATGGAAGAAACAACAAGAACGCGACGCCGTCGCGCCGCGTTGAAGAAATATTATGGCACGGCAAAGGGGCGCGGTGCCGTCGCACCATGCCGGATGACGAACGCCGCGGCCGGTTCCGGGCCGCGGCGGGACGAGAAGACCGCGGCCGGTTCCGGGCCGCGGCGGAAGAGGAGACCGGCGGCCGGGCCGCCAGCGTCGGAAGCCGAGGGCAGGACCGGAATTTCCGGTCCCGTTGGTAAAAACCGGCCGACCATCTGGCCGGCCGGATATCTTAAAACCGGGGAATTTAATTCCCCGGCCACCTAATCAAAACCCCCCTCTTAATGAGGGGGGGCGGTTCTTGAGGGAAGGGGGCAGCCGCCCCCTTAGTTCGGCGCCAGCAGGCCCCCCCACGTGAGGGGGGGCGGTTTTAAGAGAACCGGCGCGGCATAAAGGCCGCGCCACTTGAAGAAACCGCGGGGCTTAGCCCCCGTGTGCGCAGCCCCACGTGCGGCGCCGGGCGCCGCCGCCGCGGCCCGCCGCCGCCGCAGCCCGCCGCCGCCGCGGCCCGCCGCCGCCACCCGCCGCCGCCGTCCGCCGCTGCCGCCGCCCGCCACCGCCGTCCGCCGCCGGCCATCGTGCCGCCCAGGGGGGGATGGGTCGGGCCGGGTCGGCCCGGACCCGGACCCCCCCGTTTCGGACCAGTTTTGGTTTTTCGCTCATAACTTGAGCCTCGGACCTCCGATCGACGAACCGTCAGCGGCAACGCGATCCTTGGATCGAGACGGTCGTTTCGGTATATCGCACTCAAGGTTTCGGTTAACTTTGAGTTCGGCCGGGTTGGTTCGTTCACGAAACCAACCGGGCCTTCGGAGCGGAAACGCTCATATCTTGAGCTACGAACGTCCGATTGACGCGCCGTCAGTCACGTTGTGTTCCTCTTAGTGAGACGGATCTTTTGGCATACTCCGCCCGAGGTTTGGACGCAGGTGGAGTACGGTCGGGTTGGTTTTGCCTTAAAAACCAACCGGGCCCCGGAGACGAAAATGCCAATAACTCTCAGACCGGGCGTCCGATCGGCGCGCCGTCTGTTACGTTGAGTTCCTGTTGACGATACGGAACTTTTGGATACATCAACTTCGGTCTTCGTGACAGTTGATGTATCAGCCTCTCGGCTCGTGGAGCGGACCCTCCGTACGAGTTTGCTGTGTGCGGGAACCCTAGTGCTGGCTGCGACTGTTCTACTGCTACGACTGCTACTGTGACTGCGACGACGACAGTACAGAGATCCTGTGTGGATTTGACGACGACAGTACAGAGATCCTATGTGGATTCGACGACGACGACTTCAGCACTCAGCGATCCTACGTGGATCAGTGCTACAGGTCCTGTGTGGGCCCGATCCTGTGTGGGTCCTTGCGCTCAGCGGTTCTGTGTGAGCCAGCGCCTACAGGTTCTGTGTGAGCCCGATCCTGTGTGGGTCTTCTGCGGGGGTTAGTTACCTATCGATCCTTCGTGGGTCCGACGACTTAGATGGATCAGTGATCATCTTTATCGTCCTTGAAGAAGTATACCTGTGTGAGCTGAATCCTGTTGCTTTCCTGTGTGGATTATATTGTGCAATCCTGCGTGGATTATGTTTTGCTTTCCTATGTGGAATACGTATACTTTCCTGCGTGGACTGAGTGGTACTTGGGCTCGGAGGTTGGAGCGTATTTTAATTGATGACTTAGGTATATGTATGGGCATATACCTAAGCAGAGTCGGTTGTTACTTCGTGAATATACTTTTCTTCGTGGTTTATCCTTTGTGGATTTGAGAGACCTTCAGGGGTCTCGGGGTCCCTACTGAGTAGCTTATACTCACCCCTGCACGGGTTTCGCCCGCACTACGTTGTGTTGGTTGCAGACGACGGACAGCATTGACCTTAGCTGAGGCTTGCAGAGCGGGACGGTACCCGGAGGTGGACCACTGGGTGAGACGTGCACGGAGCGGACGGTGGGACCCGTGGAGCAGAGGAGCTATCTGTACCCACCCTTCAGGTGGGATTTCCAGTGGACAGCTCGGAGTAGTGGCTTTACTTTTCAGTTGCTGTTTTTCCCTTTTCGAGTTGTACTTTACTTTCAGTTTGGGTTTGTATACTGGCCCATTTACTTTTCCGCACTTTCAGTTGTACTCTGCTTGCTTAGTGTTTACTTTCCGCTTGTTTACTCTGTGGTGTGTGTTTACTTTTCAAAGGCAATGCCTTCCCTTTTTACCGGGATTTACGCCTTGGTGCTAGTCGCCAGCCCCTGGCCTATGGAAGGCGGGCTTGGGGTAGTCACGGCACGGACCCCGAGGGCGGGTCGTGACATATATAATTTGATACATGGAATCCTTTATTTAATTTTAATTGAACTTGTCAATATTATCAAATTTTCATATACTACATTCTTGTATGATTCATTATTGTTAAGGGATAACGTATATCCTTCAATTATGAATATAAAATCACTACAACTGTTTTATCTTTTCAACATAGTATGTGTCTTTAGAACGTTTAATTTTTTCATGATCTTGTGGAACTTGGTCCTATTCGAACCACATGAAAATCTCCAGTATTGACTAAATAAAATCTAGTATTTCTCCCACTATATCAAATAGAGATGTTCACCATTTTATAGAAATATAGTCTATAACTTGACTATAAATTTTCGATCATATGTATTTCTGTAATATCCTTAGAAATATTTAGGATAATTATATAATATTCACATTATTTTTTTCTGGATGACTATTTTTTATATTCTTAATAAACACATTACATATAAAGACATGTTCTTATGAAATAATTAATTTATACCATACTATAACTCATATGATATAAATTTTTTATTATATTTGGCATATAGTTTTGGGTAACACCACTATTTTTGAATAATTTATTGAAAAATAATGGATGTTTTTATATGCATATACATCATTACATTAATTTTCATTTTACTTATATCATAACTATGATTTGTAAAAGGGAATCTTCATTTAGTAATTGTTCCATGATAAATTATTTATGATCAATTTTTATGTGTAAGAATCATCATTTATATCCTTTAAAAACATCATATATTTTATGTGTATAATGAAATGTTCATTTTTGAATTACTATTGGCTATATTTTAATTAATGATGAATGCTTGGAAAATATATTATCAATCACATGGGCCCAAAAAAATGTATATCTCCTATCCATGCATATTTAGTAGCTCACTCTTGCATTAATTAAAACACATAAAGGAATCCTATGAATCATATTTACCACCATCATAACCTTATAATAATTCAATCTCTCTAGTTGAACTAATTTAGAAAGATTAATGGATTAACATTATTTCTAAAGGTTTATTTGTTCAAATCTAAATGAGTAAAATTATTTACAATACCTAATTTATTTAACTCCAAATATTATAAAACCCATATTGTGTATATCCTTGATGGCTATGTAGCATTACATGAAAAATAGTTTTCTTAACACTAATAGGTATAACTTAGTCTTAAATTTTATATTCATCAGTTCATGCCAATGATTGAAGTATTACAAAACTTGTATTATACACCATAAACAACATCCATTCCAAAAAATAGAATAAACCCTCTGTTTCAAATTTATATGTGGGATATATGTTTTGGTAAAACTCAATATAATTTCAACTAGAATCATTAATCTTGGAAACTAGAAGTTGTTTTCCTCTTACTATTTACTTAGGAATCCCCCTTTCTCATCCACATAGATAATTCACTTTACTACTTGTAACATTTTTTTCATACTTGTTTACTGTAATTTAATACAGATATATGTTAGTCGTATTATTTTTAATACCCAATAACTATAATAAACACATCACATACAATTATGATTATATAGTAAGTGGAAACTGATTCTTGGTTCTACTTCAATTCAATTCATTTTATTTTTTATAGACTTATCTCATGACATGAAAATCATATATCCTCCTACATTAATTTTTTACTCAGTTATTTGAAGAATTTTGTGAAGGTGCCATTGGAGTCACACTTTCCAATAGCCTTTTCAACTTTTATTTTAACATGTACAAGAGAAGAACTAATGGTTAATGTTTTCCTAACTTCTCATCATCTTGGTGAACCTTACCCAAAAGTTAATGAAGCATTTTCCCCATACTATTTTTTTAATCGTTAATTGAATTGGATTCATTAGGTGAAAATAGATAATAAACCGGTGTATTGAAATATAATAATCCAAATTTCAATTTATACATATTCAGTGTAATCATTATCTAATTCATATCATGCTTCACTTTCTCCTCTCAATATTATCAAGGATGAGAAAATATATAAAATCATCGAAGTTTTGTCATTTTTTCAAAAATCATTGGAAATTAATGATGAATTATGATGTAAACATAAATTGTGTCATACATGAGTGTCATGTAATCATATTTTACACCCTTTATTCCTAATGTACCTTAACAGGTAATGGGGACTCCAGCGCATATAGTTTCCTTTCATATTGTTGTATTAGGTGAAAGTGACTACACTACTCTTGGCAATCATAGCCAATGAGAACATGTTCTTTATCCAATATGGATCATAGTGTATTTGTGGATTCAATTTCCTTTTTTTATTAAAAAACAAAAATATTTGTACATTAATCTTTATTATTGATTATAATTTACCAATTAATTAATTAATTGAATATTTCCCATAATTTTATTGAACCCTATAAGCTCTCTCTACTAGATTTAGAATACTCAATCACTATAGTATTCTAGTAGAAAGGAATCTGGAAACCTGCTTTCATAATCTATTTTTTGGATATTCCACTACTCATTGAGTTTCTATGTAGGTGGTTGGTAGGACAACTTCACTAACATTTGTCTCCATTAACTATTGAGTGAATTTTCGTCTTCTATAAATCATATAATTAATTTAATAAATACATTACCTAAAAAATGCAACAAGATAGTTATGTGCACTTCGTTGTATAAATATTTTGTTATGTTAACTCACAATTTTGATAAAAAATCCCTAGTATTAGGACGCATGCTCAAATAGGGTTGATGAGAACCTCGTACACTCAGATTTGTTCAAATTCAAAATATAGAAAGTGTGATGACATAATATTTCATTGAAGGTTTTTTTTCATATTTCTCAATGAATGATTTAATTCTATGACTGATATATAAATTATTTGTGATCCAAATTATGACCTGAAATTCATTAAATATAAAATATTCATCACTTCTTAATATGATTTAATCTTTGAATTTTAGTTTATTATTTCATGTGATCATGCAAACAATAATATTCAAAAAATAATAATAAATGAGGAATAAATTAAACAAAAAACATGACTAATTATGATAATTTTGTATTTTTAGATCCATTTAAACTAAATTAAACAACCATGAACCAAGGGGGATAATACCTAAGTCTTTTCTAACCCATATTATAGCTCACGTCATGGTCTGATGTATTCATTTCTAATAAGGAATACTACCTAAAATTGGCACAATCTGTGTCTTGTAATGTAATCATCATAATACCTAAATACTTTCAATTAGGTGAAGGAGTCTCAAGAATGTGTAATACACATACAATAAAGCTCTCAGAGAAAAATTGACCCTTATACATATTTGGTGTAGACAAATAATGTGTAGTTTATAAAAAATAAATTAATTTTTACACATCACATTTAATTTCAGAAATTATTTTAAAAAATAAAATTCTATAAGTACATTGGTCGATCATCTTTTATGATCGGTCAACCACCAATTTAAATTTATTGTTAAAATTAATTTTTCATAAATTTTTTTTCGAGGTCACTTAAATGAATTAAAATAGTTCATTTTAATTATAGTTTTAATTAAAATAATATATGTCACTCAATCCCAATACATAATTTAAGTATATTCCAAAAATTTAAATTTAAAATTTGAAATTGCAAAACAATTGAGGCATTGCAGAATCCAAAAACCCCATGATTGGGGTTTCGATACTACACCTGACCTATAATGGGTCAATAAATTTTGGAAGTGACCATCCTTGCATGGGTCGACCGATAGGTGGTGCCCCTCTATGGGAGGCCATAGATATGGTCAAACCATGGGGAAATACTAGTGGGGAGGGACCGAGAAAGGTCATCTGAGAATCGTGATCCTATGGGTGATGGAGTGGGATGATTTTAGGAGCCAGATGCAGCGGGACAAAGTGGTTGGATCAATGGATATAGATGGTTATATAGGTGCATGGAAAGGGGGATGGAGGCCGAAGCTAGTTGAGCAAGGAAGGGCCGATAGTAGGCTGGTGCATGGGAGTAGGGACCGGTCTTATCTATAGAGGTTAAGGGGAAGTCAGTTATTATTATTATTATTATTATTATTATTATTATCTTTTTTTATCCTATAGTAGTGAACCCCCCCATTAACCGTTGTTTTTTTATCAATTGGCCTTTCAAACATGTGGTTACCTTCTTTTAATTTTTTTTCTTTTGTTGGTAGCTCCGCCAGCCACACCCCCTATCCTTCTGAAAAAAAACTATGAAAAATATTTCCATATCCTATACTTTTATTATTTCAAAAAATTAAGTTTAAACAATAATTTACACAATTGTGTGTAATCGTTGTTCAGTTGGATATCCCTATTTTTGGTACCAAATTCATGCCAGAATAAGATGGGGTCACCAGAAATTTTTCACTCTAAAATATTTTGTTAAATTATAATATATATATATATATATATATAATATCAATATATGTTATTTAATTTTAAAACTCACAATCATTGATTTCAATTTGTTTTAAGTACTTTGGTTAATGCAACTCCACTGTCTGAGTTCAGATAGAATCATCAGTTGGGGTGATGGGACGGTAACGGAGCCTTATTCTGATTTAAATTAAACCTTATTTTAATTAGATTGTATATTTTAAATGATCCACATGATACCAGTAAATAGTATCTGTCATGAATAAAAAGTAGGTTTACTAGGGATTCAATTATTTCATTTTTGATCAACATGACTACGTTGACTCTAGAAATGAGTAGCCTAGTACAAATATTCAAAGATATTGTGTGAATTAATTTTTCATGAAAATTAAACCAAATATAACCTCATTATATTTTAAAAAATGTTATAAAAACTCATACATGATGATCTTTTCTTAAAGGAACCGAAGATAGATCCATTTAGATTATCCACATGAACTTCAATAGTCTTTAGGGGAGTCGATCGTCAAAATTAGAGCGCTGGCATGGAGATTTAATGATGCCTTCAATGTCCAGATTATCACTTCTACATCAATCCCTCGATCCATGAAGGAGACCTCTAATAGATTTCATATATTGAGAGATTTTCCCTTGAAGAATTAGGATACAAGAGTTATAGGCCCTCTAATTCATACAATGAATAGTACAATTAATGAGAGCCTCCTCCTTGTTATATAGTAAGTTAATAGATACCCATAATTGGATCCCCATCCCCCTAATATTTATTACCTACATAAAAATCCATAAACGATGTTTTAAGACAATCTATCTGGATCATAATTTTCATTTATATTTTTATTAGTTTTTTATAATATAATACATATATTACAAGATAAAATCAATAAATAAATAGTACTCATTATTACCAATAATATTAAATAAATACTTAAATTTGAAATAATATTCATTCATTAAATATTTTCCCATGTGTTCAATTAATTACTAGTGAATACTCAAATTAAATAAATTAAATACTAATTATTATAAACATTAATATTATTAGTTAATTTATTTCATGATGATTGTATATTCTCAAACATCAATTTGACCCTGGTGGTGGGGCCCACTATGTCCTAAACTCCTATTTATTAGAATACTCCATACATTTTTATACACATAGTGTACGACCCTCGATGACCTTATCTCGATTGCAGTGAATATTATTCATGCACAAGATTCAATGTCGAACTGCTCAACATGTTCCCTAAAGAGACAAGGTACAATCATAGAAATGAAAACCTTTCATAAGAACACACACTATGTAATATAATATATTTATATTTTGATTTTCCATACAGTATGATGCACAAATTTTTTCATTATTGAACTTTTGGTTTGAGGTTATCCATCTTTTTTTCCATTTCCTTTATGCATGGAGTTGTTGGGTTAGCCTTGTTTCATCAGGTTTTGTCATGGAACAAGGAATGGGATTCCATTTTATAATCTGATTGAGTGGGATTTTATGGACTCAATAAATCCTCCACATAGGGTTTTATATTCATTATATATTCCCTAAAAACTCCCAATGTATCCCTTATCCATATATAGGTATAGACCTGAATTGCAAAGGTCAGTGGTCATTTCGATTTTCAAGCCCAGTTAGTCAGGGGGACTCGCATTGGTCGAGAATATGGGAAGTTGGTCTCATCGCACCCTATGCAGGGGAGTTTTTTCCAACTCTAAGACTATATTATAAATGTAATATATGTTCTTAATCTCATCATAATCCTGATATGGGACTGTTTACCCAAACAAAACGACTATAGTTTAATTCTCTTTCATATGAAAAATACGAGGATCTCTTTATTGAATCCATCTATATGTATCTAAAATTATCAGACATTTTCTATTAATGGGCGGCTGTTTATATGTTGAAGTTATTTAACCAAGTTATATAGAATTTTATTCCATGTAAGGATGTGGTTAATATTCTGAGGAATGGATTGAATTGTTATGTGGCATCATACGTATCCTAGTTATTGCAGAAATCAAAACCCATTCAGTTCATTCGCATCCTTGAGACTGGCCCCACGGTATATAACCTTGAATATGGGGTTTACATGCTATTTCCATAGTTAATGGATACTAATTATGATTAATGAGTTGTTCATTGTGTCCCCCTAATCCCATGTGATATATGGTCAGTGTGAGAAACAAGAGGGTATTCAGTGATTAGCCTCATTGAATGAAGATATTGATCGTGGGTATTGGAATAGTCTATTGGTTATTAGTATAGAGCTTAGACCATGAGAAGCATCCTACGTATCCTAGGTATGGTATGAATTAGAGTCTTCGTAGTTCTGTTTATATCGAGGGCATACACACTAAGTCTACCCTAGAAAATTGTGAAGGCTTATAGTGTATATATCATGATCATTGTGATTCCATAATTCCATGTGACCCATGCTTTTTGAGAGAAACTAAGGATAATATGTAATCATTGTCACTGATTTGAGTAAGGGTCTTAGATATAGGGACTTCCAAGCCTCATTAATATGGATATTGAACCTCAGAGATAGGTAACCTTTGTATCTTAGATATGATAAGAATCATAGTAGTCATAGTTCCCTTCTTATAATGGATTACACTGTAACACCCCGAGATTTTATGAAAAATATTCTGTTTAATTAATTTCATGTGTTGTACAGTACACCAAAAAAGATCTTGCACCACATGCATCCCTGACTTTCCTTGCATTACACGAAATCGCGACCTTTCTCAATAGCGTGTGTAGTATGCAATATCGAGTTTCACTAAACGGGATACTATTATAATATTATTATGAAATAGCCATTATGAATAGTAATACCCAATTTTTGAAATTTTATAAATTTTATCTTTCAAAATGGACTTCATTTTTGGATTCGGAATATCGAAATTAGCTTTGGGTGAAATTTTAGTACCTTTCAGATAACTTTCATATTCTGATGAATAGTGAATATTACTAAATTATAATTAAAAACCACTTTTTTTAATCGAAATAATTAATAGGGATAAATTATTAATTTTATTGGTCTTAAAGTATATTTACAATATATTATTACAATTTAATACAATGTTGGTCATTTGATATAATTTCAGATTTAAATCAGACATAAACAAGTGTCAATCTTTTGATAGTTATTATCTCTTAAGAACACGCTATTTGTTTTGACGACCGGAATTAATTTTTAAATTAGTTAATGTAACTGATATGTTTTGAATCTGGTAAAATAGACATAATTTTTGAATTTATAATATCAAATATAGCTTAGGCCTAATATTTTGTATTTTTCTGGAAACATTCATTTTTTGATGAATAGTGAAACTACTAAGTGGTAGTTAAAAAGCAGAATTTTTCATAAAACTTAATTTTACCGATTCTGTGAGTGGAATTTTGAAAATCCGAGAGACACGGTAAATATCAAGGACTAAAATGTGGTTCAATGAGATGAAAATAATATTTTGTGAATAGTAACTTATTACTTTTTTTTACCATGGTTAAAAGTAAATAGGGTATTTAAGGGTAAATATGATATTATTATTACCCTAACACAAGTCCTAATTCTATTGGATAAGTGTAATTCGATAAAAAACAACCTTAGGAAAAAAATATGACCATTTAGGCCCACTTGGATTAGATTAGGATATTTATTATTAATTTATTTAAAGAAGGGTTAAAATAGTTAAAATCAATGTTTAATAAGTAAATAATTTTTAATATAGCGTTATATAAAAGATAGCTTCGGTTATAAAAATTCATTAGAAGTATAAAATTATTTCCTACATAATGGTATTTTTTTTGTAATTTTCAGACTTTATATAATTTAATTTATTTATGACACAATGATGATGCAGTAATTATATTATTAATAAAATATTGACATAATTGATGTTATAAATACCCAAATAAATGTAATTTGAGACTTTTTATTAGTTACAATAATTTTATATGTTAATATGACATGTTAGTATTGATTTAATTAACTTTTTTAGAACTAATATTTCCTTTATGATTTTCACAAAAATCAATAACCAAATAGTGTCAAAATTGACATAAAATAGTTTTTAAAACAAATATTATATTATTAATTGTTATTTTATTCCTAAAAATCTACGGTTCGGCCAAATGACTTAGATAAGGTTATATATATTATGAATAAACAAATTTGGGTTCGTTTGGCTTGTTATTGTACGTTTGTTAACCTTATAGTGTAAGAAAACAAGAAGACACGGTAAAAGAAAAGTTATTTAACTTAAAGTTAAATCTAAATGATAAGGTTAAAATAGAAACCTAAACTTGTATAAATTTTATTGGTTGAGATTATTTAGACCCATCCCCACCTTATCTTCGAAATAACTCAATTTTGAGCTACTAAAAACCGAATTTGACTTTATAATAAAATAATATTTTTAGTTATTCCAAAGGTGCCCCTCTCCTCCCTTATAAAAGGGCACCTCCGCCCTCTCTTACTCACACCAATTTGAGCCTTCATGCTCGGCCCACCCCTGAAAAATTATATTCTCCACTTCCTTAGAAACATCCTATAGGTCCTGGTCTTCTTCAAAGACCAATTTTAGTGCCCTAATAGGAGGTCTCAAAGAGGCGCTTCAAAGAAGAGGTAAGGTCTGTTACCGATTCTTTCAACTTTATTTCTTCTTCTACTTCTTCTTATTTAGATGTTTCATTATGAAGTAATAATATCAGTATCACTCATATAATGATATGTTATTATAAGTATGAAAAATCCCTATTTCACCATCTATCCATCCTATGGAAAACAAAATCACCGTGCGTGCGTACGTACAGAATACCGTCTCCACGCCGTGGTGTAATCTGTTTTTCCACCACCACCTTACTTGGATGGGTATAATGGTGTAAAGAATAACTATACATAGTCATTATAACATAATACTGATATATTATATCATCCTATCCAATTAAATTCAATAATTATGGGAACGATATCATCGCTCATGCGTACTTACGGACTACCGTCTCCACGACACGATGGGATTCATTCTCCATGTTATCCATTTAAGAATGATTATAAAGTATATATATGCAGTAATAATGAAATATATGACATTATAAAGTTACTGGATTTATATATATATATATATGTGTATGTCATCAACTTAATTCCATTCAACTCAATAAGGAAACGAAAACATCGTTCATGCGTACGTACGGCCTACCGTCTCCCTGAATGGTGTATTTCTTTCCATTTATCGATCTATTATATATATGTATATTCTGAATATATATTATATATAAATCATGTTTTATATTCAGTAATTTTTTAATCATGAACTAATTAATCATATGAATAATTAAAAGTCAAAACACAAACGACAAATGAAATGATTTTACCCAAAACGCTCTTTAACATGGAATTTACAAAGGAACGGGTAATATAATGTCATAAGTGAACCATATATGATATCATAACAATGAATATGATTATGTAATAAGTCAATGACATTATTTAAATCATTATACAGTAGATTCAGATACATAGGAATCATATCAGACATAAGGTAAGGGATAATTTTTCAAATCTCATTTTTATCCGAGATTGCTTATTCATAAGTATTTACTGGGGTTATTGTTATCATCCATGTCAATGTTCCTTAAAATGGTTTCATGTATGTTTAAAGTAATTTTACCCATTTTGACTTTTACCCAATGGTATTGAAAGAATCTTTCTTTTATTTACGCCACAAGGTACTTTTTGACTTTTTCGACAAAAGTACGAGAAGAATGTTTGTTTAACGTATACGGAATGAAAGGATTTTTACGGTTTTATAAAGAATTGTTTTTATGAAGCTTCCTCCAATAGATTTCTTGAATATTTTCAACAAAATCGTTTTATTTTAAAATTTCATGACATTTTGTGAAAAGAAAATGAATTTTAAGAAAAAAGGATATTTTCCTCAAGAATTCATTTCATGTGTTTTATCAAAACCATTTTTCATCTAAGATGACATTATTTCATATGTGTATATTTCCAGTATAATGTCTCTATGATTTACATGGTTTCACTTCTCTTATTATTAAATGATATCCATTTCTTTTATATGGATTATGTGATGATGGGATGATGTTTATGAAACCCATTTTATTTATTGGGTTTTTATAAATGATGTATGTTTATTTTGTGGCACAAGTAAGAATGATTTCATTATGAGATGGGTGGGACCTATATCTCCCTCAAATGCATTGGGTAAAGATTTATATCTCATGAGATATTCATGGCTGGAATAGCAAGTTAAATCGGTTCAGTAATACAGGACTGGAACGAGGACTGAACTCGATTCAGAAGGGGACTTTTTCCACTAAGATGGTCTTGGAAGCAATGGCATGGATAATATGGAAATCATATCATGTTCTTAATGGTTGCCACAATTACATGTTTTATTCCCATGCTATTTTATCATTCTTAATGTTTCTTTATGATCTATGCCTTAAGGACTTCTATGTCTTATGTCTTTTCACACATTTTTTTTGTTTAAACATTATGTTCATGTTTTTAGGTTCAAATGTATATGGTATGTTTTATTTTACCCATGCTTACCCTTACTGAGAATTTGAGCTCACCCTTTTTATGTTTTCTTTTCCCCAGGATATAAAGAAAGGTTTTAGGTAAGAAAAAAAAGGGAAGATCTTTATGGGAGATATTGAAGATCTTTCACCATGATTAGAAGATTATGTTCCATGTTTCCAAAGACACTAAACTATTATGGTCCTTGTGTGTCTATTTTTGTTATGTATTAAGTATTCCGCAAAAGTAATGTAATGTCTATGTATGTCATGCTTCGGGTCTCTACAGTTGGTATCAGAGGATTGGTTTAGTCAACCTTTGGAAACTAGGATGCGAAAATTGTAGTGAAATCTCTAGAGATATTTCTAAGGTATGTCTAGGGATGTCCATAATGATTAGTATACGTATAGGTTATAGTCCTAGAATTATAGTAACGATCTTAGAATTAAAACTATGATGTTAGATATTGAAGGTACTCCCTCTTTATTATGTTTTTTCCCTAGAATGATTTTTTCTCTCACACTATTCTTTTTGGGTTTTAGACGATGGATGGAACCTGAAGGAACCATGATGATCAACGCAATGGACAATGCAATGATTTTCCTCCTGAACAAACAACTGTTATAGGAGATGGAGTGAAAAATCATATTTCTATACTTACACAAGCTATGAATCATTATGGACTTCCAAATGAGTAGAGAAGGGGACAATATTCTATTGAGTCCTTCATGAGGCAAAGTCCACCTTCTTTCAGTGTGTCTTCTGATCCACTTGTTTCTGAACAATGGATCTGTACCACTGAAAAGATATTGTCAGTTCTTCAATGTTCTGAACATGATAAAGTCATCTTAGCAGTATATCGTTTGGAAGGTGAAGCTGATCAATGGTGGAATCTTATCAAGAATATGAGGCCAAGAGATGAAATTGAGTCCATGGAATGGGACGAGTTCAAGAACTTATTTTTCAATAAGTAATTCCATCGTATTCTTACAACAAAGATGGAGAAGGAGTTTTTGAACTAAAGAAAAAGGATGATGTATCTGTTGGTATATACGAAGCGAATTTTACAAGTCTTGCAAGGTATGAATCTAGCTTTATCTTCCAACCTGAATGTAAAGTTGATCGATTCTTCAGTGGCTTAAAACCAAATCTTCGAAGGGAATTAGCTATAAGAGACATATGTAGCAATGAAGAAATTTTGTGTTGTGCTATTAAGGTAGAAATGGAAGTTGGTGTTACATATCCATCTCATGGTTTGACAAGAAACGAAAGATGGAGTTCAAGGAGAAATCACAGAATATTGGTGAAAAGAAGATGAATGTTTCATTATGCTCAAAGTGTGGAAATAATCATGGTGGAGATTGTCTTAAAGGGACTAGAGAATGTATTATGTGTGGAAAAGAAGTTCATCAAGCAGCTAAATGTCAAAGTAATGGAAAAAGGGTTTCTAGTGATGTGAATAAAGAAAAGACTGCAGAGAATGCACCACCAACACTTCAATGCTTCAAGTGCAAGGAAATGGGGAATTATGCAAATAAATGCCCTAATCCAAGGGTTAGTGAAGATCGACATGAGCAACCACATAAGGAAAAGGACAAAGGGAAGTCACATGCGATCAATATTGGTGATGTTGAATATGACAACGATGTGGTGGAATGATTAAGTGTTTATGTAATGGGATTCCAAAATAATGTTGTATATAGTATCTTTGAATATTGGAATATTTATGTATTGGTCTATTGTGGTTTTTAATAATTTTATGGTACCAGTAACCATGGAAAGTGATTGAGTTATTTTTGGAAAAAAGATGATAAGCGCATAATGAAGGGATAAGGAGAAAATGAAATGTTTGACAGTATTCATGAGCTCATGACTGATATAAGGAAATAATTATATCATGGTTTGAGGTTTTGGTATGTGAAAAGAGTTAAATTTTGACAGCACTCATGTTTTCACTAAGATTCAATGGGTATTCATTTTTCAAGAGAATACATTATTAAGGCCTTTGAATGTTTGGAATGTGACCAACAAGACATATCTTATGATATATGCGGATCAACGATGGTATTAACATGCTTGTTATATGAAATCTCTGGTAATCGTTTTCACTATATTATGAGAGTGGACTGCAGTATTATGGATGAGCCTAAAGATTGGAATGGATTATGTTGTACATAAGTTACTATTGTTTAAGGATAGAACTTTTTTCGATATTATTGATAGGATGTTATAGTAATGTAGTTTTAGAAAAAGGATAACCTGCAGGACGAGCGACAACCCATCGCGTCGAACAAGGCTGTGGGAATTGAACCCAGAACCGAAGTGTGACCGGCCTTTATCGCCTACCACTGGCATACAAGAAGTCACAGGTTAGTAGAAATTAGTTTCATTTTATTAAACAGTATGATAAATAAAGTGTAAGTCCAATTTTGGAACCATATACGATTAATATCACCATAAGATGGACTTATAACTTTTTCTAACCTTCTGTTTGAAACTGATGGAATGACCCATCATTCTATCACATGATCTGCTAATGCTTCACGAATAACAAATTCAACTTCATTTCTTTAAGATATGAAGTGTAAATTGTTCAATTCATGAACAACAGTGAGATTGTACCAAAATCATGTAAGTATTTCTTCTAATTCATCAGCTTTAGGGAAATGATCTTGAAAACCAAAAATGTTGTCTTAGTGCCCTTATATCCAATGAATTAGATGGTTCCTGGATCATCACAAATTTTTGGCTTTGAGATTAATGGATTTTTCTTAGCCATGTTCTCTACCACTCTCCATCAGAACTAGATGGTTAGATTTTTCTTCCATATCCATATTTTCACCTATGTTCTCCTACGTGAAACCCCAGTGATTAGTTAATTTGGGTGATCGTTACATTTCATACAATAATTTATAAAGCCATGTTTTGGTATTCCTTTTTACTATGTGGGTTTCTATTAAAGAAAAACGTTCGATTAGTAAACCATTTATAACCCCGAGGAATTTCGAGGGTGAAATTCATTTTAAGGGGGTAGAATGTAACACCCCGAGATTTTATGAAAAATATTCTTTTTAATTAATTTCTTGTGTTGTAAACTACACCAAAAAAGAGCTTGCACAACACGCATCCCTGAATTGCCTTGCATTACAGGCAATCGCGACCTTCCCTGATAGCATGTGTAGTACGCAATACCGAGTTTCACTAAACGAGATATGATTATAATATTATTATGAACCAGATGTTATGAATAGTAATACCCAATTTTTGAAATTTTATAAATTTTATCATTCAAAATGGACTTCATTTTTGGATTCGGATTATCAAAATTAGTTTATGGGGAAATTTTGGTACCTTTCGGATAACTTTCATATTCTGATGAATAGTGAAAATTACTAAATTTTAATTAAAACAACTTTTTTAATCGAAATAATTAATAGTGATAAAATACTAATTTGAGTGGTTTAAAAGTATATTTAGAATATATTTTTACAATTTAATACAATGTTGGTCATTTGATGTAATTTCAGATTTAAACCAGACATAAACAGTTGTCAATCTTTTGATAATTATTATCTCTTAAGAACACAATATTTGTTTTGACGACGGGAATTAATTTTTAAATTAATTAATGTAACTGATATGTTTTTAATTCGGTAAAATAGACATCATTTTAGAATTTATAATATAAAATATAGCTTAGGCCTAATTTTTGGTATTTTTCTGGAAACATTCATTTTTTGATGAATAGTGAAACTACTAAGTGGTAGTTAAAAAACTGAATTTTTCATAAAACATAATTTTACTGCTTCTGTGAGTTCAATTTCGAAAATCCGAGAGACACGGTTAATATCAATGACTAAAATGTGGTTCAATGAGATGAAAATTATTTTTGGTGAATAGTAACTTTTTACTTTTTTTACCACACTTAAAAGTAAATAGGGTAATTAAGGGTAAATATGATATTATTATTACCCTAACACATGTCCTAATTCTATTGGATAAGTGTAATTCGACCAAAAACAACCTTAGGAATAAAATATGACCATTTAGGCCCACTTGTATTAGATTAGGATATTTATTATTAATTTATTTAAAGAAGGGTTAAAATAGTTAAAATCAATGTTTAATAAGTAAATAATTTTTAATATAGGGTTATATAAAATATAAATTAGACTATAAATATTCATTAGAAATATAAAACTATTTCCTACATAATGGTATTTTATTTGTAATTTTCAGACTTTATATAATTTAATTTATTTATGACTCAATGATGATGCAGTAATTATATTATTAATAAAATATTGACATAATTGATGTTATAAATACCCAAATAAATGTAATTTGGAGACTTTTTATGAATTCCAATAATTTTCTATGTTAATATGACATGTTAGTATCGATTTAATTAACTTTTTTAGAACTAATATTTCTGTTATGATTTTCACAAAAATCAAATACCAAATAGTGTCAAAATTGACATAAAATAGTTTTTAAAACAAATATTATATTATTAATTGTTATTTTATTCCTAAAAATCTACATTTCGGCCAAATGACTTAGATAAGGTTGTATATATTAATAATAAACAACTTGGGGTTCTTTTGTCTTGTTATAGTAAGTTTATTAACCTTATAGTGTAAGAAAACAAGAAGACACGGTAAAAGAAATATTATTTAACATAAAGTTAAATCTAAATGATAAGGTTAAAATAGAAACCTAAACTTGCCTAAATTTTATTGGATGAGAGGATTTCGACCCATTCCCACCTTAGCATAGAAATAACTCAATTTGGAGCTCTTAATAACCGAATTTGACTTTATTATAAAATAATATTTTTAGTTATTCCGAAGGTGCCCCTCCCCTCCCTTATAAAAGGACACCTCCTCCCTCTCTTCCACACACCACATTGAGCCCTCATGCTCCACCAAACCCTGCCAAATTCTCTTCTCCACTTCCCTAGAAACATCCTAGAGGTCCTGGTCTTCTTCAAAGACCATTTTGAGTTCCCTAAGGGGAGGTCTCAAAGAGGTGCTTCAAAGAAGAGGTAATGTCCGTTACCGATTCTTTCAACTTTATTTCTTCTTCTACTTCATCTTTTTTAGTTGTTTAATTATGAAGTAATAACATCAGTATCACTAATATACTGATATGTTATTATATTTATGAAAAAACCCCTATTTCACCATCTATCCATCCTATGGAAAACAAAATCACCGCGAATGCGTACGTACGGAATACCGTCTCCACGCCATGGTGTAATCTGTTTTTCCAACACCACCTTAGTTGGATGGGTATAATGGTGTAAAGAATAACTATACATAGTTATTATAACATCATAATAATATATTTTATCATACTATCCAATTAAATTAAATAATTATGGGAACGATATCATCGCTCGTGCGTACGTACCGACTACCATCTCCACGACGCGATGAGATTCATTTTCCATGATAACCATATAAGAATGATTATAAAGTATATATAAGCAGTAATAATGAAATATATGACATTATAAAGTTACTGGATTTATTTATATATATAAATATATATATTTATGTCATCTACTTAATTCCATTCAACTCAATAAGGAAACAAAAATAGCGTTCATGCGTACGTACGGCCTACCGTCTCCCTGAACGGTGTATTTCATTCCATTTATCGATCTATTATATATATGTATATTCTGAATATATATTATATATAAATCATGTTGTATATTCTGGAATTATGTAATCATGATTTAATTAATCATATTAATAATAAAAATTTGAAACATTAACGACAAATGAAACGATTTTACCCAAAACACTCTTTAACATGGAATTTACAAAGAAATGGGTAATATAAAGTCATAAGTGAACCATATATGATATCATAACAATGAATATGATTCTGTAATAAGTCAATGACATTATTTAAATCATTATACAGGAGGTTCAGATACATACAAAGCATATCGGACATAAGGTAAGGGATAATTTTGCAAATCTCATTTTTATCCGAGATTGCTTATTCATAAGTATTTACTGGGGTTATTGTTATCATCCATGTCAATGTTTCATAAAAATGGTTTAATGTATGTTTAAATTAATTTTTACCAATTTTTACTTTTACCCAATGGTATGGAAGGAATCTTTCTTTTATTTACCCTACAAGGTACTTTTTGACTTTTTCGACAAAAGTACGAGAAGAATGTTTTTTAACGTTTACGGAATGAAATTATTTTTACAGTTTTATAATGCATTCTTTTCCGGAAGCGTCCTCCAAAAGATTTCATGACTATTTTCAACAAAATACTTTTCTTTTAAAATTGCATGACATTTTGTGAAAAGAAAATGATTTTGAAGAAAAAATGATATTTTCCTCAAGAATTCATTTGAAGTGTTTTATCAAAACCATTTTCCATCTAAGATGACATTATTTCATATGTGTATATTTCTAGTATAATGTCTTTATGATTTACATGTTTTCACTTCTCTTATTATGAAATGATATCCATTTCTTTTATATGGGTTATGTGATGATGTGATGATGTTTATGAAACCCATTTTATTTATTGGGTTTTTATGAATGATGTATGTTAATTTTGTGGCACATGTAAGAAAGATTTCATTATGAGATGGTTAGGACCTATATCTCCTTCCAATGCATTGGGTAAAGATTTATATCTCATGAGATAGACATGGATTGAACGGAAAGTTAAACCGGTTCAGTAATACATGACTAGAATGAGAAGTGAACTCGAGTCAGAAAGGGACTTTGTCCACTAAGATGGTCCTGGCAGCAATGTCTTGGCTAATATGGAAATCATATCATGTGCTTAATGGTTGCAACAATTACATGTTTTATTCCCACACTATTTTATAATTCTTAATGTTTCTTTATGATCTATGCCTTACAGACTTCTATGTCTTATGTCTTTTCTCATGTTTTTGATGTTTAAACATTATGTTCATGTTTTTAGGTTCAAATGTATACGGTATGTTTTATTTTACCCATGCTTACCCTTAATGAGCATTTGAGCTCACCCATTTCATGATTTATTTTCCCTAGGATATAAAGAAAGGTTTTAGGTAAGATAAAAAGGGAATATCTTTATGGGAGATGTTGAAGATCTTTCTCCACGATTAGAAGATTATGTTCCAAGTATCCAAAGACACTAAACTATTACGGTCCTTGTGTGTCTATTTTTGTTATGTATTAATTATTCCGCAAAAGTAATGTAATGTCCATGTACGTCAAGCTTCAGGTATCTACATACACACTAAGGATTTCAAATTGTTCAGGTCTTACACAATGAGGATAGATGATGCTTGTCAAGTCCATGAATGCCATATTGACAAGAGCTGTTTCCGAGGGAATTGCAAGACCCAATTGGCTTGTCCTGGGAGCCATTGCATGACTAGTATTGACACATATGAAGGGTTTTGTGAGATTTAGTCTGTCATAGTTTTAGGGGTGTCGCATATCTCAGATGAAACCTTAGAGATACAATACGAGACCTGACTGACATGTCTGGAAAGCGCATCGAGTATCAGGTGACATGACTAGAGAGTTCCATGAGGGTTTTCCTAGGATGTCTAGAATATTTTTTGAGACTCTACTGACATTGATGGGTTCCACTATATGAGTTAGGTGATGTTTCTGAAGGACGTGGAATGTCCTGGGTGATAGACATAGGGGGTGTGAAAGATCAGAGTGATGCATGTGGGAGAACTGCATGAATTGTTATGGCATGTATGTAGTATTTCACAGTTCCCAGATGGTACGTTAGAGGAGTGTCATGAGATTATGGTGATATGTCCTAGTGTCATCGTACCTCTTTGGATGACACATCTAAAGCACATAGGGGACAATGATAATTTTTTTCCTTTAGTCTTCCACTCCATGTTATGGTTCTCAACCTTATATTGTGAATGACTTGGTTTTATTCATTGTTTGTTCATCTTATGTCCTTTGTGATCTTGTGGTTTTTGAGAACGTCCTTCACATAACCAACCATAGGACCTTCATGTGATCTATGGATGATCACATGAAGTGATTTATACCTTGTTCATGACTACTATGGCATCCCACTAGCACATGACCTCATGAAAAGCTGGCCAGTCAAGTGATCACTATGACAAGTAAATATAATTCAGGAGTCGAATCCTCTTGATTCTAGGAATCTAGAGTACATATTAGAGGTCAGATTCCTACCCATTATTCATGTTGGAATAGGTAATTTATTGGCATCTCTACCCCTAACACTCACCAGTTTTTGAAACATATCTGGCATGATTCTAGGTTGGAGTCGATGAAGGGGTTTAGCACCACGCGGCATTGGAAGTCTCTATCATGGGCTGATATTATTGTGTCTCTTGATTTTCATCGATCACAATTCTCTTCCATAAATTCTTCCCTTATCAGATTATTTCTTATTATTTAATACTTCTTTGATCATGTTTTCATGTCGAAGGACATTCATGTCAATGTAATGACATGTTTGAGGGCCTTCACAAGATCCAAATTCCTGTTGAATGACACTCACGAGACATTGGGTAACTTGTCTTGGGGTCTCATGGGGCTACTCTGCGGGTGC
This sequence comes from Viscum album, assembly GCA_963277665.1. NCBI lineage: Eukaryota > Viridiplantae > Streptophyta > Magnoliopsida > Santalales > Viscaceae > Viscum > Viscum album. The sequence goes on from OY728121.1 coordinate 1,794,608,901, forward strand.
ACAGGGTGCACGACATGCCTTCTAGTGACCGCCAACACCTCTCATCTCCTCCCTTTTCAACCCCTTTATTTTATTTGACAAAGATTAGGAGTCATGGGAGATTTCTTGGATGTTGTTGATAATATTTATTCTATTTTTTAGGGATGTATCTGTTAAAAAACATGGTTCATATGTGGTTTCATGAGCATTCCATGGAAAAATCTATTTGTCCGTCCTTACCATGTCACATATTTTTCTAGGGTGTTTTGTATGGTTCAGATGACAAGCCAAATGGATCTTTTGTGGCATGAAGACTGTGTCACCAAGGATCCATGATGTCTTGAATGTCTCCAGGGGTGTGTCACATGTCCATCAGTGACCACAGACCCCTCTCACCATGTTCCCTTTACCTATTTTATTTTCTGTTTTAAAGGATCAGGGATCAAGCGTGTTGTTTTAGATATTATCAAGGGATTTTATTCTCCTCAATGATGATATGAATCATGAGTTTCATAACCACTTAGATTATCTACTTTTGAATGACATCCTTCCTTATTTATGAAGGGTTTAGGGTGGTTTTTCATGCACTTGATAGTGAAAAATTGTGTGGCATGTAGAACCCAATCAGTTTTTACTATGCCGTCATGGTTGTCTGGAGGACCTTTGCATGAGCAAGAAGGTTTCTCAATGGGGGATTCATGAGACATCCCACAGTTTATGTCCAATGTATGGAGCCTTCATGTGACCTTGGAGTGGTCACATGATCACGATTCCCTTAAAGAATTATGCAATCTGCAAGTACCGACCATCTGCTTTTCCTTCACTTTTGATGGGAGAAAAATACTTGTATTAAATTATTTCTTCCGTTTTAATTTTTTATTCTTATTTGGAATGAATCTAAAAATCCACCATCTAAGGAATGATGTTTGAGGGGAAAAAACTCAGTTCTGAGGAAAACTAATGCCTACAAAAATCTGTGACGGTGACATAAACTAATGCTTCAAATGATGTTGGGTCTACCAGGTAATGTTGGGTATTCTATGAAATTCCCTATATATATGTGGGGTGGAGGAAAATTCACTCCACTGAAAACCTAATCCCCAGAGCACTCCCATTTTATTATCCTCATAAATGACCTAATCATATACTATGATTTTGAACCGTGTCAGAAAGCCTTTTCTGCAAGTCCCTTCTACTAATTCTCTTGTATGAGCCTACCTCAGACACTCCACTTTGGTAATGAATTGGACTTTGGCTATGATGGATATGGTTTCCATGAGGTTTTTGTGAGATTTTTTTTCATGATTGTTTGATTCCATTCATTTAGCATGACCATGTTTATGCCATACGATCGCAAGTCTCCAAGAGGATTAATGCAATGAAAGTGATTCCCTATAGGTGTTATATGACTCCTGATTCTTCCAGAGATTAGGTGATTCGTAAACTGCTTGATGTGGTTCACAAACCATTGGCTGAGTCATGCGATGACCATAATATCATTGTCTCATATCATGTCTTTGTTTTTTGTCAATAATTTATGTTCTCTTTCTGACCTATGCCACATAATTAATTTTAGATGGATTATAGTTCTCACCATGGTTCCATAGCTATGTCCAATCAAAGGGCTATGATTTCCATGATTATTAATGCTAATCCCAGCTATCAAGTGAGTGCTGATAATAAAGTCCTACATATGTTCATTTTATTAATCATTCATACATGTACCTTATCTAATTGACTTAAAATGTATGTTTTTGGATTTCTATATGACACTATTATACCTCCCCCTAATTTTAATCTTCCATTTTATTGGGTATCTAGTTCCCCTAACTATGTCTATGTGACAATTGGCGAGGATGGTCAACTGCGTATAGCCAAATCTCAAGGATTGTCTTATTTGTTGCCCAATTCACCCCTAAACCTAGAAAGTCATGATCTCTCTCAACAACCTATTGCTCAGATCTATTCAAAAATATTCTCTTCTTCTATGGATTCCCCTAGAAGCGGATTATACTCAAAATGGGATATTCTCCTTGGTGGAAATTTTTCTAACGAATGGGCCTGGCCATTCTAGGAGTGGCAGAGCTATTCCTAATTTATTGATGATTTATATAGGTTTCGTCTCTATTAATACATGTGGATATCACAATTTATCATTTAAATCAACATAGACAACTCTAATAATTGATCATTCATTGGTGTCTTGGGACCAACACATTCCACCTTACTCACAGCGAGGTGGGTATCAGCTTATGGGACATTCATCAGTTGGGTTGTCTTCCTCCTCTTAGAGATTTGTATAATGAACTTATCCCTACTGAATATATTTGCGATGATCATATATGGAATATTTTAGAATCTAAGGAGATTATCATCATTGTTAGGAATAAATTGGGTATAGAGATGATAGTACATTTTCTTATTTCCTTCACCGACTAGATCAATATTTATTTGTTTGGCAGTAGGGTCAAACCAAATTTTATTCGTCCCCTTTGGTGCCCCTCCCAACAAGTCTAAAACCATTCTATCTTGTATTGGGAAATTCTTGAAACTAGTTACTACACCACATGGGGCTATCAAGTAAACCCAATTTTTTTTTTGGACCTTAGGTTTGGAGGTGTCTTTATATGTTTCTGAATGGGGGGATTTTCCCAACTAGGGATGCACGCTCTAACATTTGTGTAAGAAGATTGGTAATGGTGGAATGACTTGTATAATGGATGTATCTCAACATGGTAGTTCTAGTCCTTGAACACCTCTACTAGATTTTTTCCATATCCATCAAGGAAACACCGCCTATAGGATCAGTGGTCCTCTCCAGTTTCAGTTTGGCTGGATAGAAGAGCACTTCCATTACATTGAGTTCTACAGTAGATTCTAGATCCCAGACTCCATATCCTATCCTATATTATTGTAAATTTTTCATTTATTCCTATTTCTTTATCCCAGGTAGATGTCAATGTTTTTCGTCACCAATCTTACAGATTTTACTTTTCCACTATTCATGCACTGGGCCGCCTGAATATTGACTATGATAGTGGATCTCTTGATGAATATCATATATGGTCTTGCTTTAGGATAGGGTCCTTGTATCGATGGTGGATGAGCTAATTATCAATGAGTCATACATTCCGTAACAATTTTCCAAACTGTTGGGCTACCTTTAGGGAGTATCCTCAATTCCTTTTTCCATTATCTGAGGGGAGAAACATCCTAAAGTAAAATACCTATTTTTTAAGTTATGATCCCAAGAAGATACCAAATTTATGATAATACTTTCACCTACCAATGCTCCATATTTCCACACCTACTATTATTCAAAGTCCTAGGTAATTGCTATTATAAATGGTGTTCTAGGCCAGTTGGTCCACCATGTGGACAAGCCTCTTGCATCACAAATTCCCATATATGTGGCATAAATGGAATTGATTCCGGACTCGGGTGAGAGATCAAGGAAGAACCCTCACTCTGATGATGATTATTTGAATGGTAATTCAGGTTCTATTTAAGACAACAATCCTCTAGTTCAATCTACAGATGATATTCCTATTGAGAGAGCATCATATGAGGATTCTTCTCCTATTTTATCATAGATCTAACTAGTTAGTGATCCTTCTACCATACCAAATTCATTGGATATTAAGTGTCATCCATGTTACTGGCTGATCTGGGAGTATATCCATGTCACTGGCTAATATGGGAGTATATCCATTCCATGATTATTGGGAACCCTCTGGAGACATTATACCATCAAGGGAAGTGGCTTCACTAGATACTCCATGATCTAGGTTCATCAATTTTCGATTGGAAGTCTCTATATAAAAGTATGCAAGGGGTGATCTTGACCTATATGGACTTCTATATTTACGAAAAGGGATTGAGTGACTTTGTGAATGATTCCTTCATTACCAGTCCAATGAGGGAGACAATAGAGGAACTGGAGCAGGGTCATCTATTATTTTCTACACTTCATAACCTTATGGATGATTTGATGATGTAGATATAGATGTGTGAAGAGATTATTACTCATCTAAAGTCCAAAATTTTAACATAATCAACCTCATTCACCACTTCTCAGAGGAGGGTTGATGATTTTACCACTCTCTTAAAAGTTTTTCATCCCGAGGAAGAGGCCGAAGAAGTTGGGAAGGATGTACTCAAACGCACTAGTGACCCCTCCCACCAAAATCTTATCTATCTTATTAGTGTAATGTTCCATCCTATGTTGTGATTTAATTTTTTTGTACTTCATCCCATACTTTTTCTCTATAATCCAATTTCATTTATTTTTTATAGTAACACCAAAATGTGGATATCACTCTTTAATTTCCACATTGTGAAGCGATGAGTTTTCTGATATTTATATCCAATTTTATTCTTTGTATGATATCTCACAATTTCATAGTTTTAGAATTCATTTTTGATATTGATCCCCTATTTAATCTTGAATGGAATTTAATTCCTAGAAATAGATGTTTGAATCTATGATTGATTCCCTTTGAGAGATTCTCCTTGAGGAAAACTCATACGAGGTTTTGTATTGGTAATATGTTCTAGCTATCGTGAGATCACCTGATGTATAGAGGGATCAAATGGAAATGATATATGTTCTAAATAATGATTTATTTTCATATATGTGGAAAGAATATCAATCCTGATATAGCCATGTAGTGGGACTCACAGTAATTTCCATGAGCATTATTTAGGTTCTTTTAACTCTGACCATCTGTCGATTTAGTTTAACTCTTTTAGATCCGACCATCTGCTTATTTAGTTTATGGTCTTTTATCTTTTACAATATATCACATTAGGTTACGTTATTTTTTAATTGGAACAAATATTTCATTAGGTTGTGGTCTTTTAGCTGGACCATCTGTCGCTTTAATTTAAGGTATTCTTGATCAGACACCGTTTTGCATCAGTTTATGATCAATTAGCTCATACCATTTTTTCTTTAGTTTATGGTTGTTTAGTTAGAACCACATATTTCTTTAGTTTAGGGACTTTTAGCTCATACAATATTTAACTTTATTTTATGGTCTTTTAGATCATTGCATCTATCACATTACTTTTTATATCTTTTAGCTATGACCATTTGTTCATTCATTTTAACATCTTTTAACATGGACCACATGTTTATTTTGATTATGTTAATTTAGCTCAGACCAAAAATTTCTTTTGTTTAAGGTATTTTATCTTGGACCATCTATTCCATCAGTTTATGTTCTTTTCTCTCAGATTATCTGTTCCTTTACTTTACGGTCTTTTTTCTTAGACCATCTCTTGTATTATTTTAGGGTCTTGCAGCTCATTCAATCTAGTGATTTTGTCTAAGGTCATTTATCTCAGACCACTTGTTACATTAGTTTAGGATATTTTAGATCATACCATCTTTCACTTTAGTTTAAGGCCTTTTAGCTTAAACCATCTGTTGCGTTTGTATATGATCTTTTATTGTGGACAATCCATTTCATTAGTTTTGGTTATTTTAGCTCACACTATCTTGGTATTTAGTTTAGGATATTTTAGCATGGACCATCTATTTCTTTATTTAATGGTATTTTAGGTCATACTATAATTATCTTTAGTTTATGTTCTTTTAGGTCGGACTAACTGTGGCTTTAGTTTATGTTCTTTTAGATTGGACCACCTATTACATTAGATTATGTTCTTTTATCTCAGACAATATGTTTCTTTATATTAATGAATTTTATCTTAGACCACCTATTTCTTTAGTTTAAGGTACTTTAGATCGGACCATATGATATTGGGATATGGTGTAGACATGCAAAGAATGACCAAAAACACTCTGAGGTATTAGATCATACCATAGTGTTTACTGAGGATAATGAGGATCATAATTACCTTCTCTCATAATGATGTGTTTGGATGACAACAATAGAAACAGATACAAGATCCATGAAAATGTATTCATTGTCAATCAATGGGTCCTTGAAGTTGGGTTTCTTTTCCAAGGGATATTGAATATTTATGGTGGTAATATTGATATCATTATAATACTTGGGATACGAGGCCTTCCTGGATAGTTGGATGACGGATGATGTAAATCATTACCTGATAGATTGAGTCTAGGAGTATGACGTGGTGCAGACATGCCGGGTATGTACTATGAAATTTATAAATGTCAGGTTCCTTCCCGACATTTCAAAGGCTCAGAGGGATTGAATATCTTTTATAGAAAATAGAATATTCCTTTATTTTGTGGTTCATGGAACCTATACATCCGTATCATGATAATATAAAGATGATCTAAACTTCTTTCCATGGGATATGAAATATCTGCAAAGACTAAAATGTCCAAATGGTGTAGTACGTCTGGGAAGAAGGCTATTCGGGAAGGGTTTTGGAACCCTAAGGAAGGTACCTCTTAATGTGAAACTAATTTTCTATGCCATGTTGTTTCAAATCAGGAGTCATGTGCCATAAAAGGTTAGGAAATAATGTGTCATAGTCCTTCCTTGAGGATGGACGTGAAACATGGTGATATGACATTGAGGATATCAAATTTTCTTGGATCGTTTTTTATGGGGACTTGTAAATCATGATCAAGAGTTCTTGAATCAGTAGAATGATATGGGACACTAATAAAAGGAGAGGTTTAGACATACTATGATGTTTAGTTCTGACGTGATGATTTCAATGTTCTTGTAACTTAGAATGTCCTTTTTATAGTGATTCCTTTGGTTGATGGCCATTTGGTGCATATAGAGGAGCCAGGGGCATGTATGGATAGTCAAGAAAAGTTCCCTTGAAGCAGGATATACTTTCCAAGGGATATGGAAGGTTATCATGAATTAAGACACCCCAAATTAAGATGTGTGTTTTGCAGAAGATGTAAAATCCAAAGAGGGTTCATGTACCCTAAAAGATACATCACCACCCAGAGAACATATTCTCATGCCAAGGAGATGTGAAAGACACATCCCTAATGTTTTCCAAGACTGGTGCATCCAAAAAGGATCCATTTTATTTTACTAGGGTTATAGACCCTACGTTATTTGTGCCACTTATGTTTTCATCCTAATTTTTCCTAAACTCTCAGAATGGGGAGTTTTTCAAGTGGAGACACGTCTTTTTCTCAAGTTTCCCTTTACGGTGTTTTAACAAGAAGACATTTCTATTTCATTTTTTATTATTTTATGTTATTTCAATTTGGAATGATATGGGATATATTTTTTGGTCATACAACATTTTCCAATGAGAATATAGTTTATGGTCATAACTCACATGACCTAGTACGGAAGATGTTACAAAAGAACCTAATTAGGATACCAATGGTCAAGAGCACTCCAAAATCATTATAAGATAGGGTTTGAGGATTCATAAATCACTTATTGTGTTTTTAAGATGATGAGTAATAATGAAGGATAGTAATATAGGGATCATTTCAGACTCACTAAGGTGTTGAGTTTTGTCGTGGTGATTTCCGGGATCATGAGAATTGGAATATACTTTTTCAAAGTGCTTACTTTGTTTGATGGTCATAGGTGCATATACAGAATCCATGGGAATGAATGCATAGTCAATAAAAAGGACTGTGAATCCAGATGGCCTTTCCAAGGGCCAATGAAGGTTTGCAGTGACCTAGGGTTCCCATGACATGAAATGTGGTATGTCTATTTGATGTGATCTTAAAGGATGGTGGAATCACCCCATACTATGGTTGACTGGGGTAAGTCTCTTGTAGTCCATTGATATGGAATTAAATGTGGTAGATGGTCTAAGTAGTTTCTTTTCATGTAAGGGGTACATTCATCTATGTGATGTTTAACATCATGTGGTAAGGATGTACTTCCATGTATTTTAACATCATGTAGTGAGGACGTATTTCTGTGAATATTAACATCATCTGGTAAGGACTTACATCTATGAATTTTATCATCATTCGGTGAGAATGTAAGTAGGATGACTTGTGTAAATTATAATATCAAGGTTTGGCCTAATGATGGTTATTTGGCATCCCTACACATCTCATGATATTGAGAGTCAGTGGACATGTATTTGTGGAAATTCGTGCAGTTTAACGTCTTGTGGTGAGGACAATGCAACACATTTTAATGGATTGTTATGGGGACATATGTGGATAGTTTAGGGTCATGTGGTGTGTACTGTGAGTTGAAGATCCTAATGTGGATACATGCTGTGTGGTTCCCTAAAGAATATCGACATTAATGATGACCAAAGTGGTCTCATTCACACTATGCACTTGTCTATAGTTGGTCCTACAAATGAAAAGTATGGGTGTTTCTACATATATCATACGGATGAGAATACATACACACATAGATCTTGAAGTTCATATTTTTTTAACATAATGTGGTAAGGATGTAGGTGAACTGTCTTTAATTGAATGGGACATAGCATTTGGGCCTTAGAGTGGAGGTCTAGGCATCACTACATTTCTCATAAGGGTGATAATTAAACCACATGTTGTTTTGGGGAGGTCGTGTACTTAAACATCATGTGGTAAGGAACCATAGTACACCATTTATGGTATTTCATATATGATGGTAATGGAAATTTCTTTTACATTTATTACTTGCCTATGAGGATATGTCCTTGTCGAAATTACTAAGCTCATGTGAGCAATGCTCGTTATGATAAACAAGGAATGATGCTGATCATCGAGTTGTGCTGGAAAAAAGGGGTAAATTAGAAGAATTTTGTACCATGTAGTGGTTATACAAAGGCGTAGAATCAAGGTGTCCCATACATATCAAATTGGAAATGGGAATCAATTTTTACCTTGTTCTATAAGGACAATAAATATTGACGTCATGTAGAAAGGATGTGGGTGACTCGATGTGAATGGAAGGGGGAAGATGCAAATCCAAGTATTTTTATATCATGCGTTGAGGACATTGGATCACCCATTATGAGAGAAAGTTAATCCTAGGGATTTTTTTGGGCACAGAGCTTTGGGAATCAGTATGTATCATGTGATGATAGTAATCAAACCACATGTAGTTATCGAGGGACTATGAAGATTAATGTCTTTTAGTAAGGAAGAAACATTCCATGAAGATTAAAGTCATGTTGGGAGGAATTGTTTTTCACATTTTAACATCATTTACTCAGGATGATACATTTCAAGAAGTTTAACATCATGTGGAAAGGACATTTTACGTGACTTACATCGATGTGGATAAACTATTATTGGATATTATGAAAAGTATTTCATCATAAATCTTTCATTACTAGGCAGTGTGACATGCTCAACATCAATGGTGGCAAGTGAATAAGATCCATTATGTTAGACCTTATATATTACATAAGGTAATTTCCACATGTGATCCAATTTTGGGAGATACTATCCTAGTATATTTGGATTTCTGAGAGACAACACCAGTTCTCCTTGGAGAAATGAACGGAGTTGAACTTTGTTATTAAAGGATCATGTTATCCGATTCTGGTGGATATCAAGGTTCGGTAATTTGGGAAACCTTTTCTCATATAACCATTCCAACTTTTCTATACATATTTGTGATTGTTCATCATATAAGAGTTGTCCACAAATGGTTATTCAGAGTGACTATGGTTGGACCTCTATGGGTAGCACTGCCTCGGTCCCATTCACCAGTGAGTATGGTGTTTCCTATTTAGCAGTATGCATGGTGGTATGCTAGGCCCCTAATGAATAGATGATTTGTTCTGGATAGGACTTATTATCTTTTTTCACCATCTTCTATATTATATTTTATAGAGTCTTATTAAAGGCCTATATCATTCCAGTTGTTGATGCATGATAGTGAGATGAGATGTTGTACTCTTAGTAAAACATCATCATATCCGTGGAATAGATGTTGGTTCTATAGAATATAAATATAATATGAGGGTCATCGAACCTGAAGATGATATGGTATTTAATGAAGTTAATGATATAATTCATCTTGAATTCCTTGAGGGGTATATCATCCACCCATTTGGAAAATAATTCAGTTGAAATAAGGATGTACTTGAACTAATTATCTGGGGTTGGGGGTATGACCACAAAACATCCATCCCCAAAACAGTGAATTTCCAGTAATATCAATCTATGTGTAGAAATTTCAGGGGCTGATGGATGAATTTTTAATGAATTTGGCATACATGACATTTTCTGGTGAATTTTACGCAATTTTGTATCATGGTTTACCAGTAATACACTGGCCTCCTGATTTTGTTTGAGAGATTGATTCTAGATTGGTGGGAACGACAAGATCATGCGTGAACTTCTTCAATGAAGGCTGAACCTTTTCCTTCAATTATGTACCTAAGGATAATTCTATCAAAGACACGCTTGTAGAGTATTTTCTTCTCGTTTGGAACGTCCTATAGATTGATGTTTTTTTCCTAGAATCAGATATGTCCCCTTCCATAACGGTCTGTTGGGGGAGTCCCATCTCAAAGATAACCAACTATGGGCTCCATCCATCTAGGGGTGGTCATTGATTCAGCACTCACTAGGGTGGTGCTGGCCAGATTTATTTCTTCCATATCACATGTGATGATCGATGAGACCATTCTTCGATGTGTGATATGGAATGCTTCTTCCTATTAATCAGTGTCGGCAAGGAAAATAAATGAATTAGCCTATGCATTGGCATGAGCATTCTGTGATCAAGGAACATAATGTAGTTTGGGATCAAAGGGTAATTCTACCATCGATCCCATGACATAGCTAGTATGAGGGGAAAGTTCTTCCTTTTTAATGTCATATTCACCATTGATCTACTTTACCTGTAGTTCTGAGTCCCCTTTGATATTCATGTAGGTGATGTGTAGCTATAGGGAGTGTTTCATTCGTTCAATGATGGATTGATACTCGTCCTCATTATTTGTGTCACCTTCAGGCAATGAGAAAGAGTATGTAAAAATTGATTTGTCTAGATTGAAAAATAAAATCACTAGACCATCCCGATTGAGTTTTGAATTTTCCATTATTGAACCCACATGACTCCAAGAGGCACCATCAGAATACATCTCCCATGATCGTGGAGTGGCATGGGAATAAAAACCTCTTCATCAGGAATCTCATTGTTCTACATTGTATTTTCTGGGGTGGGGTGTGCTGCATGGATTCCCCTTTGACTCAATAATAAGATATGAAATGAATTTCATATTACCTTATAATGGATTCCAATCGACCCAAGTTCCTATTCAATAGAGGGAATCTAAAGATGTACTTGAGAGGATAAATACAAGATACTAGGTGGACTTAATGGTGATTCAAGTAGTTCCTTGTATTATTCACTACGAATATGAGTGCAAGGAAGTTCTTTTAGACATCACAACATCACATATCAGCACCTTGAATTGTTTGATTGAAGTAGTAATGACTATTATCATTCCACACATTACTTTTCTATGTGAAGAGGGTTCTCAATGAGTGTTCTGTGGAGGAAACAAATAAGATGAGTGGTATCCCTTACACTAGAGGCATTAAAACGAGTGATTACAGCATGTAATGCTTGAGAAATTTTGATGGATTTCTGACATTCATTGTCCCATTGGTAGGGAACTCTCTTCTTTATTAGCCTCATAATGGGGAGGTCTTTGTAGGACATATTTTATAAGAATCTTCAAATTTAGGTGAGGTGACCTTGGATTCCCCTCAGTTCATTGAGATTTCCAGGGGATAAATTTCTAAGATAGAACTATTGTTCTCTAGGTCAACCTAAATGCCATTGTGGGGTACCACAAAGCCAAGGAACCTTCATAAAGTCACCTAAAAAAACATTAGAAGATTACTCTTTAGACTATGTCTTTACAGATTATCGATGATTTTTCAGAGAGCCATGAAGTTTTCAACTCACTATTGTGATTTAAAAACTAGGTCTTCAACATAACACTCAGTTATCCTCTCTTTTAATGGATTAAATATGTGATGCATGGAGCGATGATATGTGGTGTCAAAATTCATTAATCCAAATGGTATGACATAGTAGTAGAAAATTGTTAGGGTTTCTGTAAATGAAATTGATTCTTCATTGATAGGTATCCATTTTGATCTGATTGTACCCTGATTAACAATCCATGATGGAAAGGTCTATGAAGCTAGTAGATTCATAGATTAATAGTTTTTTGATTAGAAATTAGAAATAATCCTTTACATAATGATGAAAGGTCTCTAATGTCAATGTATAACCAAATCATTCCATTTTTCTTCATAACAGGGACAATGTTGGAAAGGCATATCGGGTATTGTAATTCTAAAAAAAGGTTGGATTTGAACAATTTTTCAACATCCATGTCTATATTAGGGGCATGAAAGGGGTGAATTATCCTATATGAAAGCTTCAAGACTCAATGTTCATTGGTAGGTTTGAGATGGTGAGTATCCACATCTAGATTTAGTGCGGGTATTTTCGTATAGTTCCAAAAAAACACGTATCAATGATGATTTTTAAACGAATTGTACATATCTTTCTCTTCAGGGGACATGGAGGCCCTAATCAGAGTAGGACTTGGATCTTATTTTTTCCCTAGTTTTATCAATTTGAGATCATATATGGTGTTCGAAACAACATCCTCGAATACTAGAGGGGGTTTCATGAGATCTTCCTCATATTCCTCTATTTTTGATTCTATGGAGACATCTTCGTGTGAGGATGGAAACCTGGGGGGCTTCTCCATCACTATCAGGGAGGGGGAGTCTATGAGAAGAAACATCATCATCCATTTCCATATGAGATTCAATAGAGAGATGATGGAGTTGATTGTTTCTATGTATAAGAGATGCTTGGACCTCTGTAATTGGATCCTCTATTTTGGCCATGTTTATGGGTGAACATAATCATCATTGATCTTGCTCATGGGATTTTTAGGGGTACACCCTAAGCCATTTGGAGCTGCAATTTGAATAAAATCATTCACCATATATCTACCTCATTTATTATAGACGTATGCTTCAACATATATGGCTTTTTAGGTCTCGAAGGGGGTCTGGATGCCATATAGCATGTTGGCCTTTCCATTTATGGGGTACATTAGACATTGATGAAACATTGATGGTACCAATCAGTTTCTATGAATACAAGGACTCCCAAGAATGGAATTATATGTGGTTTATTGATTGATAATCCTGAACTCAGCAGTAGTTCAGATCTCCCACAATTGGATCTCAATCTTTATCATCCCACGATGCATATTACCCCACATATCATACCCATGGATGGTCAAATATGTTGGGGATAAGACTCCTTCACCCTACCAAAAATGTCAGAGCGTGAGGGCTGGGATGAGGTTGATCCCAGATCCATTATCAATTATCACCCTTTGGAAATTAACATTATCATGTTTTCCTAAAACGTACAAGGGCCTAATTCACCCTTGTATGGCCTCCTCCCGATCTTGATCAGTGAAATAGATGGTGACAAGATATCCTAAGGACATATCCTACACTTGATAGAACTAAAATGTAGTGACTTCTGTCTCAAAATCATATGGGACCTAGAAGGCTTCAGCAAGGGATTCATTGAGTTTTCTGAAATATGAGGTTCATCAAGGATTGAGATCTTGGCTAGAACCACAACTGTCTATTTCAAAAGACCATACTTCTTCTCCATAGGTCTGTTCTTCCTGATGTGGTGATGCTATTGGGAATCCGGCTAAGGGGATGAAGAATGAGGTTCAAGGTCTAATGAAGATAAGGTAGATGGACCTAGAGATTGTGTAGAGGTTGGGGGTATCTTCTTCTAGTGGAGCTAGTGATGTCAGCCATCCCCATTACATGGGTTGATCAGATTAAACCCCAACAATGCGATCATACAAGACAATCATGTGTGTGTGACAGTTGGAGGGCTCTAAGACACCTCCTTGACTTCTTTGAGCCTAATGGAACACTATACCATGAATCTCAACTACATAAATGTCCTCTTTGGGGACATTACTAGGATATTGAGTTCATCCATGCAAGTTTTGTTCCTTGTATCCTCGGCTTCGACATATGTGGCCTCTCATTCCCCTGTTATATGCTAGAAAACCATATTTGGGGGAATAATCATCATCGATAAATGGTTTTTTTAACTGTATTGTGTTGAAATAACTAAATATGATCTCTTCATGTGATGAGGATTCCATTTGGATGGGTGTTCCCCATGATGTATATGTCATAGGGATGAAATCTGGAAGAGTTTTTTTTGAAAAAATTATGATTCTTCCTCCATTATTTCTTCCCACATCTAATGGTTATGTCCACCCTTGGGATTCACATCAGATGCCTCATTTTTTGATTGTGGATCTATTGAGTATTGTTGAAACTGTGACTTTTCAGTGATATGAGATTGATCAAAGATTTTTTGAGTCATCTGGTTGTCAAACATTGTCATCAATTGGAAAGAACATTCTTCCATCCTTCCTCTTCTTCCACCCGATGATTGTTATGCAAGCCACCTACATTGTAGAATTGTCGAGGGTCACCTATCCAGATTTGACTATGACTTGAAGTACATCATTGAAGAAAAATTTCTTTTGTATATTATGACACATCCATCTATGGAAAGGATGGTAATTGGGAACGTCGGTGAGAATGACTTCATCAGGCCTCTTAGGTTGTAGAAGTATGATTATGTTATTGTCCATGACTGCATTGTAATATCTTGGGACTTAGTCATTTCAGAAGGTGAATAATTTTTACATACGTTACTAAAATCCAAAGAATCCCAGGTTTGTATTTTCCACTATTTGAGGTTTATTCTATGGTTTTCATCACTTGGTAGAAGGTGTTGGGTGGTTTGGAGATTTTTGGGTTCTTGGAAGGGCACTGTTATGGGCTAGAGAGTGACAAAAATATATTCATCCCTTACTATCTCTTAACAATGTGACGTGGGAATGAGTTGGAAGTTGGATCAAGTCTACCTAATGGCCTCTTCAAGAAGTATTTCTATTTTGGAAATCTCTTAGAACCCACCAAGATATTTCATGCGGATTAGGGGAATATGCAACTTATCCCTGATACTTTCAGTATAGATTTCTATCATTTGTTCCTTAAAGAGAGGGATGTCGAAAAAATAGGTCAAAACCATCCACCTTGATATGAAATCAGACACACTCTCATTCTCAAGCTGCTTTCAGTTCATCAATTATATGATCATTTTATTCAATAGTGTCGATCTAAACTGATAATGGAACCAATGATTAAGGTCTTCTTATCCTGTATCATATCCTTTTGGAAGATTGTTATACTAAACAAAGGTTGGCCCTGTTAGAGTCTATATGAAACACCCCGACTTTTTTTCCTCTAGTTGGTAACGAGGGCCCATCATCGGCCCACACAAAGGCATGAAGTGTTTGAGATGTTTCTCAGGATCTCCTTCACCATAAAAGGGAGAAAATTTTGGGTTGTTGATTCTGGTTGGAGTTGGGGTGTCATCCACCCAATTGTGAGATGGATTCCATTGAGGCTGCATAGGGGCACATATCCCCTGCATGAATTCTATCTGATTATCCATGGATTCAATGGTCTAATGTAGATCTAGGGGAACGATTGTCTAAGAAACCTCCTGTCTATAGGGAATGGGAGGGGGCTGATGTGGTGGTATTTCATTCATCGCTCATTGATCCTTGATTCTTCCTATGACTGATGGATTACACTAGAATGGGAGATGTTGATTCTACAATGGATGGAGTTCCAAATAATCTTTGACATCCTCATTTATGTGGATTGGATTTCTACATATGAAGCTGAACTTATATTTTGATACTACTCTTTCTAGTTGATTCTCTGTGGGAGGAAGAATATTCATATTTGGCTAGAGATGATACCCAATGGGAACGTTTCCCCATAGAATCTCCCCATTGAGTTGTTGGAGAGATCATAATTCACCGTCAAATCATGAAAATGATTTTATGTGGATGGAATATTATATGTATTTGTGTATTTCCCTTTATTGTTTTCAATATTTCATCAAGGACGTGGAAACTTGTTATTTTTTTGGTTCCAAATTTTGAATCCTTATTTGGTTTCGGGTGCACAGAACATCATTTAGTGCATCCAAATCACCCTCCCCCTGGGGTATATGTTTCGTGTTGTGGACCTCTACATTTGTGTCTTGATCAATATATACCATGTTGATAGTGACTAGATTCAAAAAAGTGGTATTGGGCAGTGGTGGTTGTTCAATTTATTAATACACAACAATATGATTTTGTACGTCTTTCATCAATGTTTTTATTCAAACATTTGGCCTTATTGGGATGCTTTTTCTTGTGACCCTAGTAGGTTTTGACATTCTTTTCCATATGGTCCTCTCCTATCAACTTAGGAATAGTGACCTTGAGTGAGTTTCTGATCATGATTTTCAAGCGAGCCCCTGCCAACAGAGGTTTTTCTTGTGTTGGGAGGAACTAGCAGGACGCTGACTGTTGATTCCTTCCTCCCAGCCTAGAGAATTCGGATTTCCATTATGGTGTTGATGATGATGAAAATGACCCCAGTATTTTGAGGTGCGGGTCATTTGGGGATTCTATTAGTATCGATCAATTCTATTGTTAATTAGCCAATGACTCTAGTTGGAGTGTTGATGATTCCTAAGATGGACATGAAGATATAATTCCGCTTTCCTAGTGGGATGGTGATGCTCTAGAATCCCTTTTCATGTATCTAGGGAACTTTTAGGGGAAAATAATCCTGGTGATGTTGATTGAGATACAAATTCACCTATCCCAGCGGGTTGGGGTTCAACTATGGGTATTGAAGGTATGTATTGAATCCTCTAAATAATTGAATACCTGAGGGGTGGAGGCGGTAGTATATATTCTTCTCAAATAAGGGGACGTGTTTACTCCTAGGTGGTTTCTATGGAATCTACTACTAGATTCTCTGTGATGTGGAATAGCTATGGTCGTGTGGGAGCTGGGTGTGATGGAAACCCATGATGAGAATCATTCCTTGTGGGATGTTGTCCGAGGGATCACAACATCGATCTCCATGTTCATAACATCCTTCTATTTTCTTTAGGGGCCTGATGTGAAGCCATGTCAGCTGTACTCCCTCCCCATCCCAAGGGTCTAGGAACAAGTTGTAGAGACCCAAAGCATGATGTACATGGAAAATAAATTACTTTTTCAGAATACTTAATACATAACAAAAACCAAACCTCAAGGACCTTAATAGTTTAATGTCTTTGGTAACTCGGAATGTAATCTTCAAATCTTGGTGAAAGATCTTCAACATCTCCCACAATGATCTTCCCCTTTTGTTTTCTTAACTAAAAATGTTCTTTAAATCCTGGGGAAAAGAAAACAAATAATGGGTGATCTCAAATTCTCAGTAAGGGTAAACATAGAGAACATAAAACAATCCATAAACATTTGAATTCAAAAACATGAACATAAAATCTAAACATCAAAATCATGAGGAAATACATAAATCATGGAAGTACATAAGGCATTGATCATAAATGAACATTAATCGTGATAAAATATCATGGGAATAAAACATGTAATTGTGATATCCATTAAGAACATGTTATGATTTCCATAGTATCCAAGGCATTGCTGCCAAGACCATCTTAGTGGACAAAGTCCCATTCTGAATCGAGTTCACTCCTCGTTCCAGTCCAGTAACACTAAACCGGATTAACTTACCATTACAGCCCTGTCTATCTCATGAGATATAAATTGTTACCCAATGCATTGGAGGGATACATAGCTCCCACCCATCTCATAATGAAATCATTCTTTTGTGTGCCACAAAATCATAAATCATACATCATAGCATAACCCATGTAATAGAATGGGATTCTTAAACATCATGCCATCATAACATAATCCATAAAAATGGATTTAATTTTATCATAAGAAGAATAAAACCATGTAAATAATGGATACATTATACTTGAAACATAAACATATTAAATAATGTCATTTTAGATGGAAAATAATTTTGATAAAACACTTGAAATGAATTCTTGAGGAATATATCCTTTCTTCTTTAAAATCATTTTATTTTCACCAAATACCATGGAATTTTAAATGAAAAGGGTTTTGTTGAAAATAATAATGGAATATTTTATAGTAATCTTCGTGAAAATAAGGCATTATGAAACTGTAAAAATCAATTCACGCCGTATATGTTAAAAATAACATTCTCCTCGTACTTTTGTCGGAAAAGTCAAAAAGTACCTTGTATGGTAAATAAAGAAAGATTACTGACATTACATGTAGTAAAAGAAAAAAAATGGTTAAAAAGGACTTTAACAATCATGAAACCATTTTTAGGAAACATGTACATGGATGATAACAATATCCCTAATAAATACTTCAGAATAAACATTCTCAGATAAGAGCAAGATTGGAATATTTATCCCTTACCTTAGGTCCGATATGCTTCGTACATATCCGAACCTCCTGTATAATGATTTAAATAATGTCATTAACATATTACAGAATCATATTCATTGTTATTATATAATATATGGTTCACTTATGACTTTATATTACAAGTTCTTTTCTAAGTTTCATGTTAAAGCAGCGTTTTGGGTAAAATCGTTCTATTTATCTTACATGTTTGGACTTGTTGTTCTTGATTTTATTACTTATATCCTGATTTACTTAATTACAAAATGTAAAATGTTATTTATATGTAAAATATATTCACCATATACATATTTTAATGATAGATCGATAAATGGAATGAAATACACCGTCCATGGAGACGGTAGGCCATATGTACGCATGAACGTTGTTTTCCTTTCTTTACAGACTTGAATGGAATTAAGTACATGACATATATATATATATATATATATATATATATCCAGTAGCTTAATTATGTCATATTTTTCATTATTACTTATTATATATACTTTATAATCATTCATGAATGGTTAACATGGAGAATGAATCTCATCGCGTCGTAGAGACGGTAGTCCGTACGTATGCATGAGCGATGATATCATTCCCATTATCGTGGAATTATACTCAAGTGTATGTATAATATTTCAGAATCAATATAGATTTACAATAATCATATATAGTTTTTTATTTAAACCATTATACCCATCCATGTACGGTGGTGGTCGAAAACAAATTACACGACATCGTGGAGACGGTATTCTGTACGTACGCACACGCGGTGATTTCGTTTTCTGTAGGATTGATAGATGGAAAAATAGGGTTTTTTCATACTTATAATAACTTTTAAGTATATGATTGATACTGATTTTATTACTTCATAATGAATAAACTAACTATGAATAAGTAGAAGAATAAATAATGTTGAAAGAATCAGTAACGAACATTACCTCTTCCCAACAAAAATATTATTTTATTACAAAGTCATATTCGGTTATTAATAGCTTAAAATTAATTTATTTCAAAGCTAAGGTGGGGATGGGTCTAAATAATCTCATCCAATTGAATTTATAAAAGTTTAGGTTTCTATTTTAACCTTATCATTTAGATTTAACTTTAAGATTAATAATTTTACTTTTACTATGACTTCTTGTTTTCTTAAACTATAAGGTTAATAAACATACTAGAACAAGCCAAAAGAACCCCAAGTTGTTTATTATTACTATATATAACCTTATATAAGTCATTTGGCCGAAACATAGATTTTTAAGAATAAACTAAAAATTAATAATATAATATTTGTTTTAAAAACTATTTAATGTCAATTTTGACACTATTTGGTAATTGATTTTTTTGAAAATCATAACAGAATGATTAGTTCAAAAAAAGTTAATTAAATTAATACTAACATGTCATATTATCCTATAAAATTAGTTTAATTCCTAATAAGTATCAAATTACAATTATATGGTTATTTATAATATCAATTATTTTAAAATTTCATTATTTATGTAATTACTGCATCACCATTATCTCATAAATAACGTAAATTATTTAATGTCAAAAAATTATAAATAAAATACCATTAGGTAGGAAATAATTTTATATTTCTAATGAATATTTATATTTGAATGTATATTATGTATAACCCTATATTAAAAATAAATTAGTTTTTAATCTTTGATTTTAACTATTTTAACCCTTCTTTAAATAAATAAATAATAAATGACCTAATCTAATCCTAGTGGACCTAAATGGTCATATTTTATTCATAATGTTGTTTCTCATTGAATTAAACTTATCCAATAGAATTATGATATGTGTTAGGGTAATAATAATATCATTTTTACCCTTAATTACCCTATTTACTTTTAACCGTGGTAAATAAAAGTAAAAAGTTACTATTCACCAAGAATTATTTTCTTCTCATTGAACCACATTTTAGTACTTTATATTAACCGTGTCTCTAAGATTGTCTAAATTCCACTCACGAAAGTCGTAAAGTTATGTTTTATGTGAATTTCCAAATTCTCATAGGAGGTGGGTAAAAGATGTTGAAAAGATCAATACAATTTTTTTTATATATAAAATTATTATAAAATGACTCCAATGAAATACATTGAACTAATATAGGTATTATGTATCAAATATGACCTAAAATAAATTTAAATAAAATAAATAATTATTTTAACAGAAATTCATTTTTTAAATAGTAACCTAGTGTTTTCAATATTCATCAAAAATTGAATGTTTTTAGAAAAATAACAAAAATTCACCCTAGGCTAATTTTGGTCTTCTTAATCGAAAAATGAAGTCCATTTCAAAATATAATATTTATAAAATTTTAAAAAGTGGGTATTACTATTCATAACATCTAGTTTATATTACATTTCATTGTTTAGTGAAACTCGGTATTGCATACAACACACGCTATCGTGGAAGGTCACAATTGCGTGTAGTGAAAGCCAAGCCAGGGATGCATGCAGTTCAAGCTCGTTTTGGTGTAGCGTACAATATAAGACATCAATAAAATTAAAAATAATATTTTTCATAAAATCTAGGGGTGTTACATTCTACCCCCCTTAAAATGAAATTCCCCCTCGAAATTCATCAGGGTCATAAATCATTTACTACTTGTGAGTTTCTTTAATAGAAACCCACATCGTAAAAAGGAATATCAAAAATTATCTTTAAAAACTAAAGTATGAAACATAACTGTTACCCAAATTAACTAATCACTTGGTTTCCACATAGATGAACATAGGTGAAAATATGGATATGGAAGAAAAATCTAACCATCATGTTCATATGGATAGTGGTAGAGAACATGGCTATGAAAATTACAACAATCACAAAGCCATATATTTTTGATGATCTAAGGTACCATCTAATTTATCGGATATAAGGGCACTAGGAAAACTTTTTTCGTTTTCAAGATCATTTCCCTAAAGTTGAAGAAATTGGATTTAGAAGAAATACTTTCTTGATTTTGGTACAGTCTCACCGTTGGTCGTTCCTTGGACAATTTCCGCTTCATCTATTAAATATATGAAGTTGAATTTGTCATTAGTGAAGTGTTAGCATATCATGTGATAGAATTATGGGCTATTCCATCTGTCTCAATGAAAAGGTTAGAAAAAGTTATCAAAAATACAGAAGTCCATCTATAGTGAGATTAATCATATATGGTTCCTAAAATGGACTTACTACTCATATATCATAATTATTAATATAATAAAACTGGTTTCTACTAAATAGGGACTTCCCGTAGGCCAGTGGTAGGCGATGAAGACATGTCGCATTTCAATTGTGGGTTCGATTCCCACAGCCTTGTCCGACGCGATGGGTTGTCGCTCGTCCTGTAGGTTTTCCTTTTTCTAAAACTACATTATTATAACATTCCATAAATAATACTGAAAATGTTCTAGCCTTAAACAATACTAACCTGTGTCCAACATAATGCATCCCAATCTTTAGGCTTATCCAAAATAATTTTTTCCAATCTCATAGTATAAAGAAAACCATTACTTGAAATATCATCAACCAAGCATGTGAATAACATCATTTATCCCCCATATATCTTTTTGGACACATTCAAATCATTCGAGGGCCTTAATAATGTATTCTATTGAAAAATTAATAACTATTGAACCTTAGTTAAAACATGAGTGTTGTCAAAAGTTAACTCTTTCCACATACCAAAATCCTATTATTCTGTATACTCAAACCATTATATTACTTAGTCCTTATAACAATCATGAGATCATTTCATTTTTTCATTATCCATTCATTATGCACATATCAACCTCTTTCCAAAAATATTTCAATCACTATTTCATGGTTACTAGTACCATATAATTATTGAAAACCAATACATAGATATTCCAAAATTCCACAATGCCATAAATGAGATTCTATGATACTATTTTGAAATCCCATTAGACAAACACTTAATCCTTACACAAAATCATTTTCATACTCAACATCACAAATAGTGATCGCATGTGACTTCCCTTTATCCATTGGCTTAAGAGGATGATCACGTTGATCATCATTAACCCTTGGATTAGGGCATTGATTAGCATAATGCCCCATTTCCTTGCACTTGAAGAATTGAAGTAATGGTGGTGCATTCCATGCAGTCTTTTCTTTATTCACATCATTAGCAACCCTTTTCCATTAATTCGACACTCATCTGCTCGATGACCTTATTTTACACACTTAAAACATTTTCTTGTCCCTCTAATTCAATCTCCACCATGATTTTTTCCACACATTGAACATAAAGAAACATTCATCGTCTTTTTACCATTATTCTGAGACCTCTCTTGAACTCCATCTTTTTTTTCTTGTCAAAACCATGATATGGATATTTCACACCAACTTACAGCTCTACCTTGATAGTACAACGCACAATTTCTTCATAGATAGTGAAGTCTGTTATAGCTAATTCCCTTCTAATAATTGGTTTTAAGCCAGTGAAAAATTGATTAACTTTAATTTCATGTTGGATGATAAACCCAGATGAAAAACTTTCAAGTCTTGTAAAATTCGATTCATATATACCACCAGATTCATCATCCTTCTTCTTAAACTCAAGAAACTCATTTTCCATCTTTGTTCAAATAGTACGAGGGAAGTAATTACTGAAAAACAAGTTCTTGAACTCATCCCAATACATGGATTCAATTTCATCTTGCGGCCATGTATTCTTAATTAGAGTCCACCACTGGTCTGCTTCACCTCTTAAACTTTAAAAAGCTAAAATGATTTTTTCATGTTCTGAAAATCCAAGAACGTAAAATATTTTTTCAATGGTACTGATCCACTGTTTAGCAACACGTGGATCCGAAGACCCATTGAAAGGCGGTGGACGTTGCCTCATGAAGGACTCAATAGAATATTGTTCCATTCTATGATCATTTGGAAATAAAGAATGATTCGTTGATTTTGTAAGTATATAAATAAGATTTTGCACTCTATCTCCCATCACATTTGGTTGCTCGGGAGGACAATCATTTCATTGTCAATTACATTGATCAATAAGGTTCCTTCGGATTCCAGCCATCCTCTAAAACCCAAAAAGAACAGTGTGAGAGGTAAAAATCATGCTATGAAAACAACATAATAAAGGGGGAGTACCTTCAATATCTAACATCGTAGGTTTAATTATAATATAATTACAATAATTCTAGGACTATAACATATACTTATACTTAATCTTAGAGATATCCTTAGACATACCTTAGAAATATCAATAGGGATCTCACTAAAGTTTTTTCATCCTAGTTTCCAAAGGTTAACTAAACCATTCCTCTGATATCAACTGTAGAGACCCAAAGCATGACGTACATGGACAATACATTACTTTTTTTGAATACATAATAAATAACAGAAATCAAAACTCAAGGACCATAATAGTTTACTGTCTTTGGAATCTCAGAATGTAATCTTCTAATTTTGGTGAATGATCTTCAACATCTCCCATAAAGATCTTCCCCTTTTGATTTATTACATAAAAACGTTATTTAAATCATGAGGAAAAGAAAACATAAAAAGTGTGAACTCAAATTCTCAGTTAGGGTAAGCATAGAGAACATAAAACAATCCATAAAAATTTGAATTCAAAAACATGAACAAAACATCTAAACATATAACTATTGAGCAATGACATAAATCATTGAAGTACATAAGGCATAGATCATAAAGGAACATTAATCATGATAAACTAGCATGGGAATAAAACATGTAATTGTGGCATCTATTAATCACATGTTATGATTTCCATAGTAGCCAAGGCATTGCTACCAAGACTATCTTAGTGGACAAAGTCCTATTCTGAATCGAGTTCACTCCTCGTTCCAGTCCTATAACCCATAACCAGATTAACATACCATTTCATCCATGTCTATCACATGAGATATAAATCTTTAACCAATTCATTGGAGGGAGATATAGGTCCCACCCATCTCATAATGAAATCATTCATTCGTGTTCCACAAAATCATGAATCATACATCATAGCATAACCCATGTAATAGAATGGGATTCTTAAACATCATGCCATCATAACATAATCCATAAAAATGGATATAATTTTATCATAAGAAGAATAAAACCATGTAAATAATGGAGACATTATTCTTTAAACATAAACATATTAAATAATGTCATTTTAGATAGAAAATAGTTTTGATAAAACACTTGAAATGAATTCATGAGGAAAATATCCTTTCTTCTTCAAAATCATTTTATTTTCACCAAATGCCATTAAATTTTAAAAGAAAATGGTTTTTTTAAAAATAATAATGCAATATTTTATAGTAATATTCATGAAAATTAGGCTCTATGAAACCGTAAAAATATGTTCATGCCGTATAAGTTAAAAATAACATTCTCCTCATACTTTTGTCGAAAAAGTCAAAAAGTACCTCGTATGGTAAAAAAAGAATGATTACGTACATACCATGTAGTAAAATTAAAAAATGGTTAAAAAGGACTTTATACATACATGAAATCATTTTTATGAAACAAGGACATGGATGATAACAATAACCCCAGTAAATACTTAAGAATAAACAATCTCGGATAAGAGCGAGATTGGAATAGTTATCCCTTACGTTAGGTCCGATATGCTTAGTACGTATTCGAAGCTCCAATATAATGATTTAAATAATGTCATTTAATTAATAAAGAATCATATTCATTGTTATGATATCATATATGGTTCACTTATGAATTTATATTACCAGTTCTTTTGTAAGTTCCATGTTAAAGCAGCGTTTTGGGTAAAATCATTTTATTTATCGTACATGTTTGGACATGTTGTTCTTGATATTATTACTTTTATCCTTATTTAAGTAATTATAGATTGTAAAAAATTATTTATATTTAATATATATTCAAAATATACATATATAGATGACAGATCAATAAATGGAATGAAATACACCATCCATGGAGACGGTAGGTTGTATGTACGCATGAACTCTATTTTCCTTTCATTGTTGACATGAATGGAAGTAAGTAGATGAAATATATATATATATATATATACATAAATCTAGTAGCTTCATTATGTCATATATTTAATTATTACTTATTGTATATACTTTATAATCATTCATGAATGGTTAAAATGAAGAATGAATCTCATCGTGTCGTGGAGACGACAGTCCGTACGTACGCACGAGCGGTGATATCATTCCCATGATCGTGGAATTGAACTGAAGTGTATGTATAATATTTCAGAATCAATATAAATTTACAATAATCATATATATTTATTTATTTACACCATTATACCCATCCATGTAAGGAGGTGGTCGAAAACAGATTACACCACGTCGTGGATACGGTATTCCGTACGTACGCATGCATGATGATTTCATTTTCTATAGGATGGATAGATGGAGAAATAGGGTTTTTTCATACTTATAATGACATATCAGTATATGAGTTATAATGATGTTATTACTTCATAATGAAAAAACTAATTAAGAAGAAGTTGAAGGAGAAATAATGTTGAAAGAATCGGTAATGGACATTACCTCTTCTTTGAAGAGCCTCTTCTTAACCTCCTCTTAGAGAACTAAATTTGGTCTTTGAAGAAGACCAGAACCTCTAGGATGTTTCTAGGGAAGTGGAGAAGATAAATTGGCAGGTTGTGGCCGAGTATGATGGCTCAAAGTGGAGTGAGGAAGAGAGGGAGGAGGTTCCCTTTTAAAAGGGAGGAGAGAGGCACCTTTTGAAAAACTAAAAATATTATTTTATTATGAAGTCATATTCCTTTTTTAATAGCTCAAAATTGATTTATTTTGAAACTAAGGTGGGTAACGGTCGAAATACTCTCATAAAATAAAATTTAAACAAGTTTAGGTTTCTATTTTAACCTTATCATTTATATTTAACTTTAAGTTAAATAATTTTACTTTTACCGTGTGATCTTGTTTTCTTACACTATAAGGTTAATAAACATACTATAACAAGCCAAATGAACACCAAGTGGTTTATTATCACTATATATAGCATTATATAAGTCACTTGGATGAAACATAGATTTTTAGGAATAAAATAACGATTAATAATATATTATTTGTATTAAAAACTATTTTTTGTTATTTTTTACACTATTTGGTAATTGATTTTTGTGAAAATCATAACAGAATGATTAGTTCGAAAAAAGTTAATTAAATCAATACTAACATGTCATATTAACCTATAAAATTATAATAATTCATAAAAAGTCTAAAAATACATTTATTTGGGTATTTAGAATATCAATTATTTTAATATTTCATCATTTAGGTAATTATTGAATCACCATTGTGTCATAAATAACATAAATTATTTAATGTCTAAAAATTATAAATAAACTACCATTAGGTAGTAAATCTTTTTATATTTCTAATGAATATTTATGGTAGAATTTATCTTATGTATAACCCTATATTAAAAATCAATTAGTTATTAATATTTTATTTTAACTATTTTAACCCTTCTTTAAATAAATTATTAATAAATGTCCTAATCTAATCCATGTGGACCTAAATGGTCATATATTATTCCTATGGTTGTTTTTGGTCGAATTAAACTTATCTAATAGAATTAGGACATGTTTTAGGTTAATAATAAAAACATTTGTACACTTAATTACCCTATTTACTTCTAATCGTGGTAAATAAAAGTAAAAAGTTACTATTCCGCAAAACTAATTTTCATATCATTGAACCACATATTAGTCTTTGATATTAGCTGTGTCTCTCTGATTTTTTAAATTCCACTGACAAAAGCGGTAAAATTATGTTTTATGTGAATATCCAAATTCTCCTAGGAGGTGGGTAAAAGACGGTGAATAGTTCAATAAAATTTTTATAAATCTAAATTTTTTATAAAATGACTCCAATGAATTAAATTGAACTTATATAGGTATTATGTATCAATTTTGACCTAAAATATATTTAAATAAAATAAATAATTATTTAAATAAAATATCTGTTTTTAACTAGTAACCCAGTGTTTTCACTATTCATCAAAAATTGAATGTTTTCTGAAAAATACCAAAAATTAACCCTAGGATAATTTCTATATTACGAATCCAAAAATGAAGTCCATTTAGAAAGATAAAATTTATAAAATTTTAAAAAGTGGGTATTAATTTTTTATAATGGCTAGTTTATATAACATTTCGTTGTTTAGTGAAACTCGGTATTGCGTACAACCCATGCTATCGTGGAAGGTCGTGATTGCATGTAATGAAAGCCAAGTCAGGGATTCATGTATTGAAAGCTCCTTTTGGTGTAGCGTACAACACAAGACATCAATAAAATTCAAAAGAATATTTTTCATAAAATCTCGGGTTGTTACACCGGTGGAGTGAGGTAATTCTACTACATTGACCAATTAGCCTGAGCATTACCCAGTCCCCTAATTTCATCTAAGGATATAACATTGTAGGATGCTATATCTAAAGGGATCTAATATTCTAGGTGAGGGAAAATGTATAATGATTCAAACTATCCCCATCCTAAAATTTGGATGTCTAATGTGGATTTATAGATCATTTGTTGAAGTGTTACGATGATATGGTGGCAAGCGTGTTGCAGAACTGCACATTTATTTTTTGGGTTTGGATCCCAGGACTTGGAGATAGTAGCTTGGTCGAGCTGGAAAAAAGTATCATTATTTTATAAAGGTTACACTTTTATCTTATATGGGAGATATAGATCCTTGAGTTGCGGATGAGTTTCTCATATATTTTGGCGTATATAAGTAATCCAATCCTTTGATAACTCATATAGGATCTCATAATTAGATGTAGTGAGAGGAAAAAACATGATGGGGTGTTTATTTCTGGATAACACTCTCCATAATTCAATATATTCCTCCTCCTAATCATACATACATGCATCCATATGGTCATGCCATAGAAGATGGATCTGTTTGTCTCATATTGACGGGAGTGGAGTGTTTCTGGAAGATGATGGGGAACCATATACAGTTGAACCGAATGTTTCAATAACCTCTCTATAAGAAGGTGTTGGATTTTGGATTCCCTAACTATACGGAGGTTTCTGGAAAATGGGAATATTTCCATGACCATGATAGATATCATCTCTGGAAGGTGACCATGGTGGATGTTAGGAGTAGAGTCCCTATGATACATCTCCACACTACCACATGGAGGACTATCATGGTAATGAACTCCTACTAGTTACACTTTGATAGAATAGACATTAGACAAATTTGGTGTTGATAATGTGTCTCAAAATACCTCAAGGACACTAACATTGATAATATTATGAATATGCGCCATTATTTGTGTTGTGGTTAGAATTTGACGACCTACCTTTTGTGATGGTGCATGGATATGAGCATGTTGAATTATGGTCGCTGAAACTTATATATAACCATCAGGTGTCATGGGAGTATGGTACCACTATTGAGAGGCTATTGGAAAATACCAATAATTACTCCAATTATTGATATGGATATGAGCCTATCATGAGGGATGTTCCACTCTAACTTGGTGAGCCTTAGTAAGGAAGGGATTTTGAGCCCGATCTTGATCCTGCAGGATATGACACTTGTCTTTCTTTGTAGGAGTATGAGATTTCCCCAATACACATTTTGTTCTCACCTGTTGAGACCCAGTTTGGATAGGAGTATGATCTGAGTCTGAATATGCATTCCCTGCAAGATTATGTTGATGTACCATCAAAATGGGAGAAGGAATATTAGCCTCCTCTTTTATTTCCTTTGAATGATGTGGGTGTAGTCATTCGTTGGTAGAAGTAGGAATGTCTGCCTAAATTATGTAACCTACTAGAGTATGACAAGACAATTCACTGAAAATTATATGAGCTTTTCTGTAGACTTGTGTCATTATAACATTCTTATCATTGACCAAAACTGGGATATATGCCTGATCTTGGGCCGTTGGTTTATGTCGCCATACTTTTTTGATAGGCATGTACCTCTATCATGAGTCATATACCGTTCTCACCTAGTAGGGCCCCAATTGGAACAGGTGTATCGGCATAGTCTGATGAATCACCCTTCATTGGAATATGCTAACAATACTCCCAGGTAGGAGATAGAATGTGTTCATTCTCTAGTACAACCACTTGATCATGATGATAAGAGTATTGAGTTTTTCGAGATGTAGGGATTATATTACGTGCATATATTTTTATATAAAACAGTGCCAGAATATACCACTAGAGCTCTTCAAAATCTAATAAAATATATTTTCTTTTTAGTAAATTGTGTATAGGGATATAATCATACCCATTTTATTTATCCTTCATTTATTGACAGGGTTCTTCGATTGATGTGGGGATATGTTCCCACTTCTGTCCTCCTTGTACAATCGGTGTATGTCGACAGGCTTTGAGTATGGGGCTAGTAGTATGATCCTCCCCCAGGACTGCTACAGGAATATGTCCATAAATTTTTTTGAGCGAATAAGTCTATGATCATACATTCTACTCCATATTAGATTATGTTGATAGGTTTTTTCAGTAGGAGTGTAGATATAATCCCTTTCATAGTTGGCTATGAAAATACGCTTATGGACTTGTTCTGAGTTATTAGGGATATGAGCCTAATTACTAGCTCCTACCAGAGTATTCTAGAATGCATCATCAACAGAAGTAGAAATATGTGCCCTCTATTGAATTTCCAATTCCCTCGTACTCTAATGTGTCTTCCTTGTATCTCATACATGGCCATAAAAGGTGGATTTGTGTCATATGGTTCCCCCATGAGACTATTAATGAATACTAGTGGGATGATGCTAGCGATAGAGGTGAGAGGGTTCCATCTTTAGTGGAACCTAGACTGAAAATAATCTATATTTGGATTCCTTGTCCACTTTCATTAGATATGGAAGGTGACAGTTTTCATTCTCTATATATAAGTTCTTAAACCGTTTGTTCATATATATATGGGAAACTACCTTAGCAACATCCTTCGTTTGGTGACATAGACTTTCCAACTATTGTTCTTAATATATCTCATAGGCAGCTTCCATATTTATAATTGAATCATATTAGTGGTACTCCCAGATCCTTAAATTTTATGCCTGATTTTATAGCGATTTGGTAGGTTAGATCATTTTATGACCTGTGGGGGTCACATCACTTGATGAGGTACTAGAATAAGATTTGGAATATTAATACATATTATCAAGTTTGGAGTCTATCGATGAGATAAATATCTTGATCACATATAAAACAAAGGACAATGAAACTGATTAGTGCTATATTTTAGGCATGAAAATGCTCAATCTAATATGTATTGTTAACACAATTGTCTCATACTCCCATTTCAGTCATTCTATTCATATGGACTTGTCAGCATGAGGATGGAATTAAATGAATACCATTTTATAATGGTCTTAATTATTTGTTTGTATATGTTTTACAAAACAAAGTGGATTAAGAGATTCACATCAATTCTATAAGCATTGTTTTCATATAAGGGGTGGGAAACACAGATCGATGGATTATAACCCAATCATTTCATATTATAGAGATTCATTTTCGGTGACCAATTTTTAGTTTTTTGGGTTTCTATATGGAATTTGGAATGGGATTCCCTTTGATGGTTTGATTGAGGGGTATTTAATGCCCTAATTCAATCATGCACATTGGGTTTTCCATTTGTTCAATCTTCCATTGAAATGTCCCATGGTTCCCTTATCCATAGCTGGGTATAGACCATCTTTCTAAATGTTGTTAACCATCTGGGATTTTAGGACATGTTACTATTGGGGACATAGATTGGTCGATAGGATGGGTTTTCAGGATCATCACACCATTCTGGGGGAGTTTTACTACTCCATGACTCTCTAAGAAATTTAAGATATGTTATTGAATCTCTTCCTAATCCCAATATGGGACTGGTTACCCTAACAAAACAACTATAGGTTAATTATCTCCTTTATGAAAAATACAAGGATATCTTCAGTGAATCCAACTTTATGTATTCAAGATTCTATATAATTTTCTAGTAATGGGAGTCTACATATATGTTTAATCCATGTAACCAAGTTATTTGAAATATGCTTCCATGTATGGAGACCATTAATATTCTAAAGTGGGGATTGAATCATTATGTAGTGTCCTACATATCCTGGTCATTGCTGGAATCAAAACCCACGTTATTTGTTCACATACTTTGGATTAGACCCAATGTATATACCCTTATATAAGGGTTTTCCCAATAGATTCCATGGTTAATGGATAATCGTGATTCTCAATGAGGTGTTCGTTGGGTCCCCCTAATCCCATATGAGCTATGATCAGATTGAGAAACCAGGGGGTAGTAGGTGATCATCCTCATGGAATGTATATATAGATCTTGGGTATTGGAACATTCCTTGGGGTTCTTGGTATAAATCTCATACCATGAGAAATCATCCTACATATCCTAAATATGGTAGGAATCAAAGTCGTCATTTTTAGGTTTATATCATGGGATTACACATTTAGGCTACCATGTACCTTTGTGAAGGTTTATAGAGAACATGTCATGATAATTGTGATTATCTAATCCCACATGATCCATTCTCGTTGTGAGAAACTATGTATAACAATTAATCAATGTAATTACATTGAGTAAGGGCCCTAAATACTTTGATTTCCCGGGATGATTAATATAGATCTCAAACCAAGAAGAGAGGTAGCCTATTTATCCTAAATATAGAATAAATCATAGTTTTCATATATCCCTTTATGTTGGGGATTACACAATGACGTTTCTCTATTGTTCGGGTCCTACACACAATAAAATATGATTCTTTTCAAGTCATAGGATTCCAAATTAACATGATGTTCTTATCTGGTGAGCATTGCATGACCTAGTTTGTATGTCCTGGAAGCCATCACATGACATGGATTGACACATATGGAGGTTGTCCCCATAGTTAGTGATGACTTTTCCAAGGGGTGTTGCATGTCTTGGTTGATACCTCTGAAAGAAATTCCAATACTTGGCCGAAATGTCTGGAAGGAAACACGAGTCTCAACTAACTTCCCCAGAGAGTGCCAAAAGGGTTTGGCTATCACATCTAGGTGATTTTATGAGACTCATATGACATGGGTGGGTGCCATTATATGAGTCAAGATATGTTTCGGAAGGACTCCACGTGTCCTAGGTGATAGACAAAGGGGGTGCACAAGATCAATGTGATGCCAGTGAGAGAACTACATGAATTATTATACAATATATGTTGTTTTTTACATGTCCTAGGTGTTATGTTGGAGGAATTCCATGAGATATGGGTGAAAAGTCTTGGTTCATTCACATGTCTTTCAATGAAAAAGGATAACCGCATCGGGTCTAGCAATCATGTCTACCACTTGAGTATTCCACTCAGAGTCTTGTTTCTCACCATTTTATTGTGAATTCATTGGTTTTATTTAGTTTAAGTTTATCTTATGTTCCATGTGATGTAGTGGTCTTGTGGAATGTCCTTTTCATAATCCATTATAGGTCCTTCACGTGATCTATGGATGATCACAAAAAATTATTTATACCTATATAATGACTACTCCAATTGAATTTCATTATATTACCTGATTGAAAGTTGGTTGGTCATGTGATCACTCTAAAAAGTCCATAGATGTTGAGAGTCGAATCCTCCGTAGTCTGGTCATCTAGTTTTCATAGTGGTGTTCAGATTCCAACCCATTATATATTTTTTAATGGGTAATTTATAGGTATATCCACCCCTGATAGTCACCAGTTTGTGCGGCATATCTAGTTTGAGTCCGGGATGGATTTGGTGAAGGTTATGGCTCCACGCTACTTCGTCAGTCTATGTCATGGAATGTTTTGAGTGTGTCACCTGATATTTAGTGATCGTAAATCTCTTCCAGAAATGCTCCCCTTATCAAATTATTTTAGATTATAGAATACTTTTTTGATCTTATGGTTATGTCAATGGACTTCCATGTTATTATGCGAACAAGTTTGAGGTTCATTGTAAGATCCAAATTCTCATTGATAGACACTCGTGAGACCTTGGGTGACTTTTCTTGGGGTCTAGTGGGACTACGTTGTGGGGGATATTGGTGTGTCACATGACTTCCAATGACCATGATCACCTCTCGCCTCCTCCCATTTCATTATATGTGTTTTATGTGAATAATTTTAGGAGTCATGAGATATTTAAAGAGTCTTGTTGAGGATATTTAGTTTATATTTCGGTGATGCATCACATGACCAACATGGTTCATAAGGTGGTGTGTGATCAATACATGTAAAAAATGTATTTTTCATCCTCATAGAGCTATGAATATGCCTGGGGTGATTTTTATGGCATGGATGATAAGCCAATGGGCTCTCATGTGGTGAGGTAGATGTAGAGACCCGAAGCCTAACGTACATGAACATTACATTACTTTTGCGGAATACTTAATACATAACAAAAATATACACACAAGGATCGTAATAGTTTAGTGTCTTTGGAAACTCGGAACGTAATCTTCTAATCCTGGTGAAAGATCTTCAAAATCTCCCACAAAGATCTTCCTTTTTTTTACCTAAAACCTTTCTTTATATCCTGGGGAAAAGAAAACATAAAACGGTGAGCTCAAATGCTCAGTAAGGGTAAACAAAAGAAATATCAATCACATAATTTTCATAAGAACATAACATTTTTGGAAATCTTAACCTGCAAAAGAGAGCATAATTTCATAACATGGGATAAATCATAGTAGTGAAAATGAAACCCTTACATAAAACATTACTCATTGTGGCATACTCACATAATCAAAGAGAATCATTTCTTGTTAGTCAAGACTCATTGCCAATACTATCTTAGTGGACAAAGTCCCTTTCTGAATCGAGTAATCCTCGTTTCAGTCCTGTTTCACTGAACCGGTATAACCTACCATTCCAGCCATGTCTATCTCATGAGATATGAAATCTTTACCCAATGCATTGGAGGGAGATATAGGTCCCACCCATCTTATAATGAATCCTTTCTTATGTGTGCCACATAATCATAAATCATACATCATCGCATAACCCATGTAAAAAAAAATGGGATTCTTAAACAACATGACATCATAAAACAATTCATATAAGATAAAGGAATTCATAAAAATGTTTCCATCACAACATAATCAAATCCATGTAATAATAGGGATAAAAACAGAACCCTTTATTATCTTAGATGGAAAATAATTTTGACAAAACACTTGAACTCCATTCTTGAGGAAAATATCCTTTCTTCTTCAAAAACAGTTTTCCTTTCATAACATGTCATACAACTTTAAAATAGAAGAAGTTGATTAAAAATAAACTTGAAAACTTGTAAAGGAAGCTTCTTGGAAATAATGTTTTAAAAATCCATTCATGCCGTATAAGTTAAAAAAAACATTCTTTCGTACTTTTGTCGGAAAAGTCAAAAAGTACCTCGTACAAAAAAATGACAAAAGATTCCTTTCATATTCTTTACTAAAAACTCACCGAAGGGTAAAAATGGATTTAAACAATTTTAAGTGGATGGAAACAATATTACATATTGAGGGAACATGGATGTGGATGATAAAATAAACCCCAGTAAATACCAAAGTATAAACAATCTCAGATAAAAATGAGATTGTGATATTTCCCTTACCTTAGGTCCGACTTGCTTTGTAAGTGTCCGAACCTCCTGTATAATGATTTAAATCATGTTATTGACTTATTACAGAATCATATTCATTGTTATGATATCATATATGGTTCACTTATGACATTATATTACCCGTTCTTTTGTAAATTCCATGTTAAAGAAGCGTTTTGGGTAAAATCGTTTCATTTATCGTAGGTGTTTTGACTTGTTGTTCTTGACATCATTATTACTTATATCATGATTTACTTACTTCCAGAATATAAAATATGATTTATATATCATATATATTCAGTATATATATATATATAATAGGTAGATAAATAAAATGAAAAACACCGTTCATGGAGACGGTAGTCCGTACGTACGCATGAACGCTGTTTTCCTTTCCTTATTGTCTTGAAATGGAAGTAAGTAGATGACATACATATGTATATATATACATAAATCCAGTAGCTTTATAATGTCATATGTTTCATTATTATTTCTTATATATACATTATAATCATTCTTAAATGGTTAGCATGGAGAATGAATCTCATCGCGTCGTGGAGACGGTATTCCGTACGTACGCACGAGCGATGATATCATTTCTATAAATATTGAATTGAATTGGAGTGTATTATACAATATATCAGAATCAATATGATGTTGTAATAACTATGTATAGTTATTCTTTACACCATTATACCCATCCATGTAAGGTGGTGGTGGAAAATAGATTACACCACGGCGTGGAGACGGTATTCCGTACGTACGCACACGCAGTGATTTCTTTTTCCGTAGGATGGATAGATGGTGAAATGGGGTTGTTTCATACTTATAATAACATATCAGTATATGAGTGATACTTATGTTATTACTTCATAATGAAACAACCTAAGAAGAAGAAGTGGAAGAAGAAATAAAGATGAATGAATTGGTAACGGTAATTACCTCTTCTTTGAAGTGCCTCTTTGAGACCTCCTCTTAGGGCACTAAAATTGGTCTTTGAGGAAGACCAGAACCTATAGGATGTTGCTAGGGAAGTGGAGAGGATAAATTGGCAGGGTTTGGCCGAGCTTGAGTGCTCAAATTGGTGTGAGGAGGAGGGGGAGGAGGTGTCCTTTTATAGGGGAGGAGAGGGGCACCTTAGGAATATCTCAAAATATTATTTTATATTAAAGTCAAAATCGGTTTATAATGGTTCTAAAGGGTCTCATTTCGAAGATAATGTGGGGATGGGTCGAAATCCTATCAACCAATAGGATTTAGACAAGCTTAGGGTATTATTTTAACCTTATCAATTAGATTTAACTCTAAGTTAAATAATTTAACTTTTACCGTGTCTTTTTGTTTTCTTTCACTATATGGTTAATAAACTTACTATAACATGCCAAACGAACCCCAACTTGTATATTATTAATACATATATCCTTATCTAAGTTATTTGGACGAACCTTAGATTTTTAGGAATAAAATAACAATTAATAATATAATATTTGATTTAAAAACTATTTTGTGTCAATTTTGACACTATTTGATATATGATTTTTGTGAAAGTAATAAAAGAATTATATGTTCGAACCAAGTTGATTAAATCAACACTAATATATCATAGTAACCTAGAAAATTAGTGGAATTCATAAAAAGTCTTAAATAACATTTATTTTGGTATTTATATTATCAATTATGTCAATATTTCATTAATAAGATAATTACTGCATCATTTTTGTGTCATAAATAAATTATATTATTTTATGTCTAAAAATTACAAATAAAATACCATCATGTAGGAAAGCTTTTTAGCTTTCTAATGAATATTTATAGTCGAATTTATCTTATGTATAACCCCATATTAAAAATTATTTACTTATTAAACTTTGATTTTAACTATTTTAACCCTTCTTTAAATAAATTAATAATAAATGTCCTAATCTAATCCAAGTGGGCCTAAATGGTCATATTTTATTCCTAAGTTTTATTTTGGTCGAATTACACTTGTCCAATAGAATTAGGACATGTGTTAGGGTAATATTAATATCATATTTACCCTTAGTTACCTTATTTACTATTAACTGTGGTAAAAAAAGTAAAAAGTTACTATTCACCAAAAAATTATTTTCATCTCATTGAACCACATTTTAGTCCTGGATATTAACCGTGTCTCTCAGATTTTCGAAATTCCATTCACAGAAGCGGTAAAATTATGTTTTATGCAAAATTCAGTTTTTAACCTACCACTTAGTAGTTTCACTATTCATCAAAAATTGATGTTTTTCAGAACAATGCCAAAATTTCATCCCAAGCTATATTTCATATTCCGAATTCAAAAATGAAGTCTATTTTACCAAATTCATAACATAAAAGTTGCATTAATTAATTTTATAATTAAATCCCGCTGTTAAAACAAATAGCGTGTTTTTAAGAAACAATATCTATCAAAAGATTGACACTTGTTTATGTCTAGTTTAAATGTGAAACTACATCCAATGACCAACATTGTATTAAATTGTAAAAATATATTCTCAATATACTTTAAAACCACTCAAATTAATGATTTATCACTATTAATTATTTCGATTAAAAAAGTTGTTTTTAATTATAATTTAGTAATTTTCACTATTCATCAGAATATGAAAGTTATCTGAAAAGTACCAAAATTTCACCTTAGGCTAAATTCGATACTCCGAATCCAAAAATAAAGTTCATTTTGAAAAATAAGATTTACTGGATTTCAAAAAGTGGTTATTACTATTCATAACGGCTAGTTTTAATAATATTTTTATAGCATATCGTTGTTTAGTGAAACTCGGTATTGCGTACTACACACGCTATCGAGGAAGGTCGCGATTGCGTGTAATGCAAGTCAAGTCAAGGATGTGTGTTGTGCATGCTCCTTTTGGTGTAGCGTACAACACAAGACATTAATAAAATTAAAAAGAATATTTTTTTATAAAATCTTGGGCTGTTACATTCTACCCCCCTTAAAATGAATTTTGCCCTCGAAATTCGTCGGGGTTATAAATGGTTTACTATTTGAAAGTTTCTTTAATAGAAACCCACATCATAAAAGGGAATACCAAAACTTGGCTTTAAAAACTAAAGTATGAAATGTAACGATTACCCAAATAAACTAATCACTGGGTTTCCACATAGGTGAAAATATGGATATGGAAGAGAAATCTAACCATCATGTTCTGATGGAGAGTGGTAGAGAACATGGCTATGAAATATCCAGTAATCACAAATCCATAAATTTGTGACGATCTAAGGTACCATCTGATTCATCAGGTATAAGATCACTAGGACAACATTTTTGGTTTTCAAGATCATTTCCCTAAAGTTGAAAATTTGAATTAGAATAAATACTTACTTTATTTTGATACAATATCACTGTTGTTTGTGCCTTGAACAATTTCCACTTCATCTCTTAAATAAATGAAGTTGAATTTGTTATTCGTGAAGTGTTAGCAGATCATGTGATAGAATGACGGGTCATTCCATCTGTCTCAAACAAAAGGTAAGCAAAAGTTATTAAATATACATAAGTCATTATATAGTGAGATTAATCATATATAGTTCCTAAAATGGATTTATACTTCATATATCATACTGCTTAATATAATAAAACTAGTTTCTACTAAACAGGGACTTCCTGTAGGCCAGTGGTAGGCGATAAAGGCCAGTCGCACTTTGGTTGTGGGTTCGATTCCTACAGCCTTGTCCGAAGCGATGGGCTGTCGCCCGTCCTGCAGGTTGTCCCTTTTTCTAAAACTACGTTACTATAACATCCCATCAATAATATCGAAAATCTTCTATCCTTAAACAATACAAACTTATGTCCAACATAATCCAGTCTAATCTTTAGGCTTATAATACTGCAGTCCACTCTCATAATATAGTGACAACGATTACCAGAGATTTAATACTGTCGTTGATCCCCACATATCATAAGATATGTCTTGTTGGTCACATTCCAAACATTCAAAGTCCTTAATCGTGTATTCTCTTGAATACCTTAGTGAAAACATGAGTGCAGTTAAAAGTTAACACTTTCCACATACCAAAATCCTCAAAATTCTATATACTCAAACCATGATATCACTTAGTCCTTATATCAATCATGAGCTCATGAATACTATTAAACATTTCATTTTCTCATCTTCATTATGCGCATATCATCTTATTTCCAAAAAATATCTCAATCACTTTGAATACCACATCAATAAATATTGCAATACTCAATGATACAACATTATTTTGGAATCCCATTACATAAACACTTAATCATTCCACCACATCGTTGTCATATTCAACATTGCCAATAGTGATCGCATGTGATTTCCCTTTGTCCTTTGCCTTCAGTGGTTGCTCATGTTGATCATCACTAACCCTTGGATTAGGGCAATTATTAGCATAATGCCCCATTTCCTTGCACTTGAAGCATTGAAGTGTTGGTGGTGCGTTCTCTGCAGTGTTTGCTTTATTCACATCATTAGAAACCCTTTTTCCATTACTTCGACACTCAGCTGCTCGATGACCTTCTTTTCCACACTTAAAACATTTTCTAGTCCCTTTTAGACAATCTCCACCATGCTTCTTTCCACACTTTGTACATAAGGAAACATTCATCTTCTTTTCACCATTATTCTGAGATTTCTCCTTGAACTCCATCTTTCGTTTCTTGTCAAAACCATGAGATGGATATGTAACACCAACTTCCATTTCTACCTTGATAGCACAACGCACAATTTCATCATAGCTACTGAAGTCTCTTATAGCTAATGCCCTTCGAAGACTTGGTTTTAAGCCATAGAAAAATCGATCAACTTTACTTTCAGGTTGGATGATAATTCCAGAAGCATACCTTGCATGTCTTGTAAAATTTGCTTCATAGGTACCAACAGATTCATCGTCCCTTTGCTTTAGTTCAAGAAATTCTTTCTCCATCTTTGTTCGAAGAATACGAGGGAAGTACTTACTGAAAAACAAGTTCTTGAACTCGTCCCATTCCATGGACTCAATTTCATCTCTTGGCCTCGTATTCTTGATAAGATTCCACCATTGATCAGCTTCACCTTCCAAACGATATACTGCTAAGATGACTTTATCATGTTCAGAATATTGAAGAACTGAAAATATCTTTTCAGTAGTACTGATCCATTGTTCAGCCACAAGTGGATCAGAAGACCCACTGAAAGAAGGTGGACGTTGCCTCATGAAGGACTCAATAGAATATTGTTCCCTTCTCTGCTCATTTGGAAGTCCAGAATGATTCATATCTTGTGTAAGTATAGAAATAAGATTTTGCACTCCATCTCCCATAACATTTGTTTGTTCAGGAGGGCAATCATTGCATTGTCCATTGCATTGATCAACACGGTTCCTTCGGGTTCCAGCCATCGTCTAAAACCCAAAAAGAATAGTGTGAGAGGCAAAAATCATGCTAGGGAAAACAACATAATAAAGGGGGAGTACCTTCAATATCCAACATCTTAGGTTTAATTCTATGATCGTTAGCGTAATTCTATTACTATAACCTATACGTATACTTATCCCTAGGGACATCCCTAGACATACCTTAGAAATATCTCTAGGGATCTCACTAACGTTTTTGCATCCTAGTTTCCAAAGGTTGACTAAACCTTTCCTCTGATACCAACTGTAGCGGTCTGGAATTACTTCCAGTGGACTATAATTGATACCTATCAGGGCACTCCATGGGCGGCTACACCCCCTGGGCGGGACACACCACCATCCCCAGTGGCAGCCATTTCCTCATGAAGCCCTTGGGCGGAGAGCCATGCTTCGTCCAACGCTCACATGTGAGAGTTCCCAAGGATCGGATACATTCCTACCTCCTTTGCCTCTGATACCAAATGTAGAGACCCGAAGCCTAACGTACATGAACATTACATTACTTTTGCGGAATACTTAATACATAACAAAAATATACACACAAGGATCGTAATATTTTAGTGTCTTTGGAAACTCGGAACGTAATCTTCTAATCCTGGTGAAAGATCTTCAAAATCTCCCACAAAGATCTTCCTTTTTTTTACCTAAAACCTTTCTTTATATCCTGGGGAAAAGAAAACATAAAAGGGTGAGCTCAAATGCTCAGTAAGGGTAAACAAAAGAAATATCAATCACATAATTTTCATAAGAACATAACATTTTTGGAAATCTTAACCTGCAAAAGAGAGCATAATTTCATAACATGGGATAAATCATAGTAGTGAAAATGAAACCCTTACATAAAACATTACTCATTGTGGCATACACACATAATCATAGAGAATCATTTCTTGTTAGTCAAGACTCATTGCCAAGACTATCTTAGTGGACAAAGTCCCTTTCTGAATCGAGTAATCCTCGTTTCAGTCCTGTTTCACTGAACCGGTATAACCTACCATTCCAGCCATGTCTATCTCATGAGATATGAAATCTTTACCCAATGCATTGGAGGGAGATATAGGTCCCACCCTTCTTATAATGAATCCTTTCTTATGTGTGCCACATAATCATAAATCATACATCATCGCATAACCCATGTAATAAAAAATGGGATTCTTAAACAACATGACATCATAAAACAATTCATATAAGATAAAGGAATTCATAAAAATGTTTCCATCACAACATAATCAAATCCATGTAATAATAGGGATAAAAACAGAACCCTTTATTATCTTAGATGGAAAATAATTTTGACAAAACACTTGAACTCCATTCTTGAGGAAAATATCCTTTCTTCTTCAAAAACATTTTTCCTTTCATAACATGTCATACAACTTTAAAATAGAAGAAGTTGATTAAAAATAAACTTGAAAACTTGTAAAGGAAGCTTCTTGGAAATAATGTTTTAAAAATCCATTCATGCCGTATAAGTTAAAAAAACATTCTTTCGTACTTTTTTCGGAAAAGTCAAAAAGTACCTCGTACAAAAAAATGACAAAAGATTCCTTTCATATTCTTTACTAAAAACTCACCGAAGGGTAAAAATGGATTTAAACAATTTTAAGTGGATGGAAATAATATTACATATTGAGGGAACATGGATGTGGATGATAAAATAAACCCCAGTAAATACCAAAGTATAAACAATCTCAGATAAAAATGAGATTGTGATATTTCCCTTACCTTAGGTCCGACTTGCTTTGTAAGTGTCCGAACCTCCTGTATAATGATTTAAATCATGTTATTGACTTATTACAGAATCATATTCATTGTTATGATATCATATATGGTTCACTTATGACATTATATTACCCGTTCTTTTGTAAATTCCATGTTAAAGAAGCGTTTTGGGTAAAATCGTTTCATTTATCGTAGGTGTTTTGACTTGTTGTTCTTGACATCATTATTACTTTTATCATGATTTAATTACTTCCAGAATATAAAATATGATTTATATATCATATATATTCAGTATATATATATATAATAGGTAGATAAATAAAATGAAAAACACCGTTCATGGAGACGGTAGTCCGTACGTACGCATGAACGCTGTTTTCCTTTCCTTATTGTCTTGAAATGGAAGTAAGTAGATGACATACATATGTATATATATACATAAATCCAGTAGCTTTATAATGTCATATATTTCATTATTATTTCTTATATATACATTATAATCATTCTTAAATGGTTAGCATGGAGAATGAATCTCATCGCGT
This sequence comes from Viscum album, assembly GCA_963277665.1. Taxonomy (NCBI): domain Eukaryota; kingdom Viridiplantae; phylum Streptophyta; class Magnoliopsida; order Santalales; family Viscaceae; genus Viscum; species Viscum album. Next base: position 1,794,651,468 of record OY728121.1, read on the forward strand.
CGTGGAGACGGTATTCCGTACGTACGCACGAGCGATGATATCATTTCTATAAATATTGAATTGAATTGGAGTGTATTATACAATATATCAGAATCAATATGATGTTGTAATAACTATGTATAGTTATTCTTTACACCATTATACCCATCCATGTAAGGTGGTGGTGGAAAATAGATTACACCACGGCGTGGAGACGGTATTCCGTACGTACGCACGCGCGGTGATTTCTTTTTCCGTAGGATGGATAGATGGTGAAATAGGGTTGTTTCATACTTATAATAACATATCAGTATATGAGTGATACTGATGTTATTACTTCATAATGAAACAACCTAAGAAGAAGAAGTGGAAGAAGAAATAAAGATGAAAGAATTGGTAACGGTAATTACCTCTTCTTTGATGTGCCTCTTTGAGACCTCCTCTTAGGGCACTAAAATTGGTTTTTGAGGAAGACCAGAACCTATAGGATGTTGCTAGGGAAGTGGAGAGGATAAATTGGCAGGGGTTGGCCGAGATTGAGTGCTCAAATTGGTGTGAGGAGGAGGGGGAGGAGGTGTCCTTTTATAGGGGAGGAGAGGGGCACCTTAGGAATATCTCAAAATATTATTTTATATTAAAGTCAAAATCGGGTTATAATGGTTCCAAAGGGTCTTATTTCGAAGATAAAGTGGGGATGGGTCGAAATCCTATCAAACAATAGGATTTAGACAAGCTTAGGGTATTATTTTAACCTTATCAATTAGATTTAACTCTAAGTTAAATAATTTAACTTTTACCGTGACTTTTTGTTTTCTTTCACTATATGGTTAATAAACATACTATAACATGCCAAACGAACCCCAAATTGTATATTATTAATACATATATCCTTATCTAAGTCATTTGGCCGAACCTTAGATTTTTAGGAATAATATAACAATTAATAATATAATATTTGATTTAAAAACTATTTTGTGTCAATTTTGACACTATTTGATATATGATTTTTGTGAAAGTCATAACAGAATTATATGTTCGAACCAAGTTGATTAAATCAACACTAATATATCATAGTAACCTAGAAAAGTAGTGGAATTCATAAAAAGTCTTAAATAACATTTATTTTGGTATTTATATTATCAATTATGTCAATATTTCATTAATAAGATAATTACTACATCATTTGTGTGTCATAAATAAATTATATTATTTGATGTCTAAAAATTACAAATAAAATACCATCATGTAGGAAATCTTTTTAGCTTTCTAATGAATATTTATAGTCGAATTTATATTATGTATAACCCCATATTAAAAATTATTTACTTATTAAACTTTGATTTTAACTATTTTAACCCTTCTTTAAATAAATTAATAATAAATGTCCTAATCTAATCCAAGTGGGCCTAAATGGTCATATTTTATTCCTAAGTTTGTTTTTGGTCGAATTACACTTTTCCAATAGAATTAGGACATGTGTTAGGGTAATATTAATATCATATTTACCCTTAGTTACCTTATTTACTATTAACCGTGGTAAAAAAAGTAAAAAGTTACTATTCACCAAAAAATTATTTTCATCTCATTGAACCACATTTTAGTCCTGGATATTAACCGTGTCTCTCGGATTTTCGAAATTCCATTCACAGAAGCGGTAAAATTATGTTTTATGCAAAATTCAGTTTTTAACCTACCACTTAGTAGTTTCACTATTCATCAAAAATTGATGTTTTTCAGAACAATGCCAAAATTTCATCCCAAGCTATATTTCATATTCCGAATTCAAAAATGAAGTCTATTTTACCAAATTCATAACATAAAAGTTGCATTAATTAATTTTATAATTAAATCCCGCTGTTAAAACAAATAGCGTGTTTTTAAGAAACAATATCTATCAAAAGATTGACACTTGTTTATGTCTAGTTTAAATGTGAAACTACATCCAATGACCAACATTGTATTAAATTGTAAAAATATATTCTAAATAAACTTTAAAACCACTCAAATTAATGATTTATCACTATTAATTATTTCGATTAAAAAAGTTGTTTTTAATTATAATTTAGTAATTTTCACTATTCATCAGAATATGAAAGTTATCTGAAAAGTACCAAAATTTCACCTTAGGCTAAATTCGATACTCCGAATCCAAAAATAAAGTTCATTTTGAAAAATAAGATTTACTGGATTTCAAAAAGTGGTTATTACTATTCATAACGGCTAGTTTTAATAATATTTTTATAGCATATCGTTGTTTAGTGAAACTCGGTATTGCGTACTACACACGCTATCGAGGAAGGTCGCGATTGCGTGTAATGCAAGTCAAGTCAAGGATGTGTGTTGTGCATGCTCCTTTTGGTGTAGCGTACAACACAAGACATTAATAAAATTAAAAAGAATATTTTTTTATAAAATCTTGGGCTGTTACAGTAGACATGTCACTGAGGAATAAAAATATCTTCTAGGTAACTAGGGGCACATCACATGTCATTCACTGACCATGAAACCGTAGAACCTCATTCACATTACCTACTTCATTTTATCATTCAACGGTTCAGGGACCACTTGATTTGGCTTGGATATTATCAAGAACTTTTATTCTCTCCAATGATGATATGGTGCATGAACTTCATGACCACTAGGTGTCATTGATTTTTAATATCATCCTTTCTTATTTCCAAATTATTCTGGGTGTTTTATCAAGAACTATCATGTGATAAATTGTGCGGCTTAGGGCACTCACTCAGTTGTCACCATGTGACTAAGGTTCTTTGGAGGACCATCGCATCAGTAGAAAAGATTTCTAGTGGGGGATTCATGATAATTTCCATGGGTTATGTGCCATGAGTGGGGACATAATGTGACCTTGGAGGGTTCAAATGATGAGGAGTCCCTTAAGGGATTATGCAATCCACAAGTCCCAACCATTTTCTTATTCCTTTAATTTTTTTGGGAAAATTATACCTATATTCATGTATTTATTCCATTGTGATTTTTATGATTATTTGGATGACAACAACTATCCTCTAGAAGGTTTTTAAAGTGTAATAAGTGGAATAAATTAGTGTTCGGATGCTGGAGCCTTATACCAGAAATATTTATGCCATAAATATGTTTTATGATATAAATAGGGTGGGGCATAAGAAAAAAGAATAATTAAATCCATAAAACATCTTTGGGATATATTTTTAAACCAATAAAATCAGTTTTATAGTAAAATTAACAAAGGAATAAGGTTTTATTGTGTAATAGAACCCTCAATGAATTTATGGAGTAAATTCCAAATTTATATCATAAATAGTTCCAATACTATTCAATTTTATAGTGGATAATTGTTTTAATTCCTGATTCATAACTATCAAATTTTAGAGATCCTTTAAATTATTTTCAAAGACTATAGATATTTTAACTCTATTTCCAATGGATCTTAGAGTGTGTGATTATGTGAATCCTGATTTTTATATCATTCTTCTTTCTCAACATGGATATCTATGTTTTTTAGTGATCATAACCATAAATCTATTTTGATATTTCATCTATGTTATTTGGTTGAAGTCTATTGAGACCGCATTTGGTTTTATTTGATGATTGAAATGAATATTTGGCATTTTCTGGGTCGTCATGGACCCTTTATTCCCAAAAAAATTAATTTTAGGTTGGTGTATTCTCTCCCTAGATGATTCCATAATTAAAAGGCTTAGTTTTATTAAATGGGTTTTCTTGGATTCCCATTGGTATCACAATGTGATTTCATAAAGTAACCTAATTTTGTTCTCACATAGAAAATTTTTAAGGCTTTTAGTAATACCTCTCTGGATATGAATTTAAAATGTCAATTTTAAAAATATGAAATGGTTTGAACACATTAAAATTGTTTGATGAAATGTTTTCAAGGGTTTGTTTTTTTAAGAAAAAAATCAACAAAATTGATAATAATGGGGTTGGTGTGTTTTAATGGGGATGGATAAGGTTATAAATACCCCCATCAAGGATTGATGGATTGTGGTCATAGATTACCTCCTTGAATGGTCACACCAAGCTTGGGTGTATTGAGTGTATTGATTTTATTGTTTGTATTGAGTATATGGTTGGGTTTACATGGATTGACGTGTGTGTGTGTGAACCCTAGAAATATTATTTCAAATGTAAATGGATGGAAATTTTTTTTTATGGTTTTTCACTCATGTATTTCTCTTAAATCTTATATAAACTATTTGAATTTTTTGAGATGTTTTATATAAAATTTGATAACATTTTTTTTCCAGGTGGAGTGTTTTGGGAAGAATTTAGTCAATTACTATTTAGTTTATTATCACCCCTTCATGGGAAATTTTGTGCATTTGTAGATTTCATACATTGAGATAAATGGTGGGTAATGTTATCATATTTCTCTTTTGATTCATCTTGATACCATGGTATTAGTGGGTGGTGATGGAAATTGGATCTTACTTGGGTGGTACATGGGATTGTGACTTGATGTATTTATGTCTTCATATATTTTGGATTATTATATCCCATTTTCAATATCACTATATTATTTTTGTGTTTTTGCTTTAAATTCAATTTTTACTATTATATTCATGAATCATATAATGGTTGGATTTATATGTTGTGTGTTTTATGGTTGTTTATTTTTATAGGATAATTCATCCAAAAACTGTACCATTAAGAGCTTACCATTTATTACCAGTCATTGGTACCTTGGGGAATTCATCTAAGGCTAGTATATTTCTTTTCTCCTCTCAAGATAATGATATGGTGTGGGGTGACATAGACATAATTATTTCCTACTTTATTTTTCTTTGACCTAAATAGAAGGACATACCTTCTTCAACAATGGTCATGATTTTGGTGAAGATATCACCATTCTTTTCAGTTTTTCCTAAATTGTCTCTTACATTCAGAAGTGAAAAATTATATGTTCATTATTCAATCAATTCCATACCACCGATGATGTACCCAGTGAAAGAAACATCACATCCACCTAAAATATGTGTTGTTCCAATTGGAGTGTAATGACCCAATAATTTAATAATAATATTTACTTTATTTTAATGTATTATAGATATAGAATAAATAAGAATTATTTTTTTATGTATTGGGATTAAATGACCATTATGAATCATTAACGTTGATAATATAGTCATTGAATATAAATCACACAGCTAATATAAATATATGGTTTGAAAAAATATTTTTGACATGGAAAAATGAGAGGATGGCCTCATCCAGTAGACTCGGGTCGTACGAAGCTCATTTTTTGGAGCTTGTAAAGGAAGTAGATTCACTGTGCTTCAATCTTGACCAAGCTCAAACTGAGACTCAACATGCTATTCTTGAAAGGAATAGCCTACGAAAGATTTTCAAGTAAATAGAGATTACCACACGAACAATGTTATCTGAGTCACCCCAAGAGTAAGCCCCCATCACACACCGTACCCTTAGGTATTATATGGGTGTAATAGGGGGTTAAGTAAAATGTTATTAGTTACTTTTTGGGTAATCCCATTTTATAAAAAAATTATTATTCAATCAATTCATTTATGAAAATAGTCTTAAAAAAGATGAATATGATAAATTGTATTTATACGCAAAAAGTGTAATTTTATGTAATATATAAATTATTATGGGAAAATGTTATTTTAATTAATAATGTTATTATAATTAAATAAAGTGTGATTATATCAATTACATAGCCAGAAATGATTATGCAACCAGTTTGATAATAATTTTAATTTTATATGATAAAACAACAATTGTATTAATGAATTTCTTTTGAGGAATTAATGAATTTCTGAAAAAAATAATATTTTACTAAAATACTAATATCAAATAACTTCTATTAATAATAAATTATTATTTAATTTGTATGAGATAAAGTGTAATTTTTATTAGGGTTTAAAAACTATTTTTTTCAAAACCCATCAATTTTAAATAAATATCAGTTTTTATTTTCAATGTAAAAAAACACTTTTTATAGAATTATTTAGATAGAAAATATTATTTTTGGTGTTAGGACATCGAAATTATCCAATGGTTGATTTTTAATAGTTTTCTGAGTTAGTCGAATGTTTGTGTAAAAATTAAATAATATATAAATATATAGTATGTTTATGATGTCATAATGACCTAATAGTGATGTAATTAATAATATTAAATGGATAATCAACCAAATAAATGTTACATCATTAAAATAATGTGAGTTTAGATTTGTTTAACTTATTCTATAATGACTTAGTGAATTCTCCAAAATATATAACATATTTTATGATTTCAAATTCATTTCCTTGAGAGTGTGACTAACCTCCACATAAGTAAATATAATATAATATTATATTCTTCCCTTTTCAAAATAAAATATTGTTTCCCACTCTTATTTAGAAAAAAACATGGGGAGATAGCATGGGTTGGTTTGTGGTTTTGAATATTTTAGTGTGTAGAGTCCAAAACCTAAATAATAAAGAAATCCCCCTATATTCCTATATAAAATCACCCAAGAACCAATTACTACTAACTCACACACTTTTAATATTGTCCTCACTCTACTATACACTCTAAATAGTCCTCCCAAGGAGCCCCTAAGAAACTATGAGCCTCTCTTAATCCTTTGGGATCACACATCCAAGTAATGTATTCCTTCCTTTCTCATTTTTATCCATGTTTCTTTATATTGTTATTCCATTTTATATTCAATTAAAAATTCCGTGGTACACCATATCACCTCCTAAATACTTCCATACCTATGTTTTAGTGGTGATATACCTTTTTCTCTTTCATTAATACCTTCTGTGTAAACCTATTTCCATGCCGAAATTCCGTAAGGGATTTCTCCTTTCTTATTTCCATTCAACCCTTTCTTATATATTATGTATCTAAATTCCATTTTATATGTTGGGATATTATCTTCAATGATCCCATCACTGTATATTTCATGTATAAAAGATTATATACCCCTATATCTCTCATCAACCCACTTTATGTATTTCCATATGACATCATTAATGCTGCTGAAATTGCACCGCGATTTTCCAAGACAAAACCATCATATAGTGAATACAATACCCATTTCTCTATCAATGGTATTCACCTTTATGAAAATATACTTATTAAATGGTACATAAATTTATGTATTTCACATTCTTTTATCATGGAATAAATTATGATGTTGAATTAATCCATGATATATGATCTATGTGACAGACATAAGCATGAGATTGAAATGATTATGAAGGGTGCACCCTAATAGTGATCCATTGAATTGGGTAATGTTTAGTATCATTATAAATCATGTTGGAATAGATATTTACTTAATTAATTTAGGTAAATTTTTCCACAACGTTGGGATATGGGTTTACCTAATTCCTTTATGTAAATGATGAAATGTTTTAAGTTGTTTCCAAATTTCCATGAATTGTTAATCATGATATATCATGCCTTTACATTCATGTTTAACTTATGCACCATTGATATTCAAATTTCCTAACATGTATTGTTTTTTTTCATTTTATGCCTTTTTTCATCCTTTAATGGGATTTATAGCTCAACCTTTTCATATGTATGTCCTCAGGTTATCTCATTCAATGCTAAGTAAGAAGGAATGTTGTGGTCATGTAAATGATTTTTTTAGTAAATTTGTTGTATTTTATGGCTTAATTTGTAATGAAATGTCACTAATCCAAAAATAAACTAGACCTATAAATATTCTATGTTTCATTATGTTCATTTTTATGTACTAAATCCTATATAAATATAAAATAAATATATGGGTTTTTATAGTGTGTATCAAAGGATAATTTTAATTATTTTAAGATTAGGATTAGAAAACCATAGTGAAAGACTTAGGGATAAGACTAAGTATCAGAATATAATCCCTAAATTTTGGTTAGTATTGAGTAAGTGTTTTATCAAGAAAATAAATCCTTTTCTGGATGTGATCAACTAGAGGTGGCTCTGGCATAGATGTATCTAGGGGTAAAATCCCAAAACACATCATTGAGCAAGACTCGAACAAGAATGGGTTCATGAAAATGATCCTTTATGCACTCTTGGTTAAACACTCATAGGAGGTATTCTTTGGTAAATTCATAAGAATAGTATTAACCATTTTTATGGCAACAAAAAAGACCATATGAATATTTATTAGGAATTAATCATGGATAACTTAGATTGAAGCCTATAAATTCCTATGTTAAGGAAATAAATGTAAATTATAAGTTATACCTTTTTTCATTGGATTCCACTATATTTGTTTAATAGTACAAAATACTTACCCATAATTTTCCTTTTATTCTAGATAATGGATTGTAATAGGGGGACTAGAGCTAACAACCAATGTGATTATTAATGTGATGACTATTCTAATGAGATGTCCAATCTTATAGGATCCGTAATGGAAAACATTGTAATGATAATATCTAAGTAAAATCATATTTGGAATAAAAACATTGGTCAATGAAAATGTCCACCCCCCCAGAAAGACAAAGTCACAATAGAGAGCTTTATGAGACAAATGCCACATACATTGAATTGATCATCCTATCTCTCAATCACCATAAAACATATCAACTCCATTGTGTAGATATTAAACAACATTCAATATTTTGAACAGGAGAAGGTTCTTCTGGTTTCTTATCGTATGGAGGGTGAAGTTGATCAATGGTGAAAATTGATCAAAAAACAACGACCGAGTAATATATTGAGGTAATTGAATTGAAGGATTTTAGGAAAATGTTTTTTTATAAATATTTTTCTATCACCCTCTAACTTAATATGGAAATTTATTTCATTTCACTCAAGAAAATGGATGATGAATATTTTGGGGCCTATAAGAAAAAATTCACTAGACTTACACGATACTCCTCTGGTTTTTTTGTTACACCTGAATTCAATGTTTATTGCTTCTTTTGTTTCATGAAACCTATCGTATAGAAAGACCTAGAGATTGGTGAATTTGATATCTATGAGTAAATTGTATGATGTTTCCTCAAATTCAAGATGGATATTAAAACATATCAGGTGTATCATGGGGATACGAAGAGAAAAGTGGAATTTAATTATGGTGTTCCGATAGAGAGATCTAATGGTGCCAAGAAATTTCAACATCCCACTTTCCAAAATTACAGGAAGAAGCACTATGGATATTTCCTGAAGGGGACAAGGAAATTCTTGAGGTGAAGAAGAGAAGGACACTTGACTAACTATTTATGACCGGAGAAATCCACAAATATGGAAGAAGAAAAGAATTCTCTGGTCGAACCTCATCGCATTTTCCATTTCTACAAATGTAATGAACCAGGGAACTTTACAAACCAATTCCCTAACCCCAAGGAAAATTGGAGGCAACCAACAACCTCCATGGTTGCATGGGTGAAAATTTTCCATCACTAATACAAAAGAGAATTCCAACAACGAAGTGCTGACAGGTACACTGGTATTTAATTCCATAATAGTAAACATGTTTTTTTATTATTTTTATATGAATTATCTTATATCCTATATGTTTAGTATATCAATATAAATACCACCAAAAATCATGGAAGTAGAGATGTTTTTAAGAATGGAAAATTGGTCAATTATTGCATCCCATGAATATAACTCCCCCCTTATCAAAATTTGTGGATTGCACATCCCAGTTAACATAATCATAAATATCATAGTTGAATTTGATGTAATTATTAGCTTGGATTAAATATCCCTATATAGATCCAACATAAATTGGCATAAGAGGGAAATCACTCTAAATATGGTGAATCTACCCCCGATTCTGTAAAAGTGTAAGGAAAAGGATAAATATTCTTCAGAACCATCACATCAAGCATGGTTATTAGTTACCTATGATAATATGTATATATCTCTGATGATTGATTCTAAGGAAGGAACCATCCTCAAAGACATTACCATTGTAATAGAAATCACTGATGTGTTTACTGAGGAATATTTTGGTCTCCCTCAAAGAATAGATATTGAATTCTTTATTGATCTTATACCTAGGGCATTACCCATATCCTTGACTCCATATAGAATGGCTGTTGTAAAGATTGAGGAGCTGAAGAAACAACAGCAGGAGCATCTGGATAAAGGTATTATACACCCAAGTTCTTCACCATGGGGTGCACCGGTCCTGTTTCTCATGAATAATTAATGGTAAATATGACTTTGAATTGATTATTGTGAGCTCAACAAAGTCACAATAAAGAAAAAATATCCTTTTCCAAAAATTAATGACTTTTCAATTAGATACATGGAGCATAGTACTTATCCAAGGTTGATCTTCAGTCGGGATATTACCATGTAGGGGTGATGAAGGAGGATATCCCCAAGACTAATTTTCATATAATGTATGGGCACTATGAATTCATAGTAATTCCTTTCGGACTCACTAATTCCATATAAATTTTCATGGTCAAAATGAATAGAGTCTTTAGAGATTACATAGAAAATTTTGTGGTAGTATTTATTGATGATATTCTAATATACTCCAAAACCGAGGAGGAGAAGGTGGAGAATATGAGCACTATACTAGAGACCTTTTCAAAGAACAATATCTATGAGATATATAGAAAGTGTGTTTTCTGGTTGAATTAATACTCATTATTGGGGTATATCATCACATGTAATGGGATATTAATGAATCCTTCCTAAGAAAAAGAAATTTAGGGATGGATGATGCAGACATATATGACGAATATCCGTAGATTCCTGGGGTTAGTTTGATATTATTTCCAATTTGTGAGAACTTTTTCTCAACTGTCCAACCATCTTACTAAGCTATCTCGGAAGGGACTCATGTTTTCTTAAAATTATTAATGTGGATAAATCTTCATGGAGTAAAAGAAGTGGCTTATCACTATGCCTCTTATACCACTACCACAAGTGGGGAGGTTTTTGTAATATTTAGCAATGCTTTAATGAAGGGTCTGGGATGTGTGATGATGCATAATGATAAAGTCATTGCCTATGCGTTAGGGAAGTTGAAAATTCATGAGAAAAACTGTCATATGCATAATCTGGAGTTGGGAGTAGTGATCTTTTCATTAATATTATGGAGGCATTATCTCTTTGGGGAAATGTGTGAGATATATACATATAAAAAAGTCTCAAATATTTATTCACAAAAAAAGATTTGAACATACGCCGATGAAGATGGTTAGATCTCATTAAGTATTTCGAATTCTCAATCCATTACCACACTTGGAAATTGAAATAGGTTCTAGATGATCTATGTAAAATTTATATAGTGGTTCTATCATTGATGAGAGTTTAAAAGTATCAAATCTACTTAGATTTGATGAATATGGACCTGAGAATCATAAAGAAGGGAACATCATAAATCCTTTCACAAATTTATGTTCAACCATATCAATTAGAAATTATTAAGGATTCACAAAAATATGATGTTAGTATTTAAATGAAAATTGAAACTATTATAAAATGGAAATATTTGGAGTTCAATGTTAACAAAGAAGGAATTGTGATATTATGGTCAAGACTATGTGTTATATCAAATCTGGATTTAAAGAAAAAACTTTTGGATGATGCACATATTTCGAATTTCTCCATCCACCCAGAAAGCACCAAGATGTATTGGGATATCTGAGGGAATTATTGGTAATATAAAATGAAGAACAAGACCACCAAATGTACATCAATGTTCCTGGTTTTTCATCTAGTGAAAGATGAGAGGCAGAATTCTATGGTGATTATGCAACCATTACCCATTCCAACATGGAAATAAGAGAAAATAACAATGGACTTTGTCACAATTCTAAATACATCAAAAGGAAACAATTTTATCTGGATTGTGGTGGATCATCTTACGAAGACTGCACAATTAATTATGATCTGAGAGGATTTCTCATCGGATAAACTGGCATGAATTTACATTAGAGAAGTGGTATGGATACATGTTGTACCACAATCGATTGTATGTGATCGAGATCCAAGATTCACCTCTATGTTTTAGAATAGTATCCAAAATTCTCTGAATACTTAGTTGCACTTTAGTACGGCTTATCAAATTGAAACTGATGGCCAATCTTAGCGGACTGTCCAAACACTTGAGTATATGTTACGATTTTGCTTAATAGACTTAAAAGTAGGATTGGATCAATATCATCCTTTAGTTTTGTTCTCTTAAACAATAGTCCCCACCAAATCATCCAAATGGATCCTTATGAATCCCTTTATGGGAAGAGGTTCAGAACACCAATATGTTGGGATGAGTTAGGGGATAGAAAACTTATAGGTCCATAAAATGCCGAAGAAATTATTAATACGGTTAAGATCATACAAAAGCACATCAAATCTGATTACAGTAGACAAAAGAGCTATGTTGACTACCATATATTAGACCTAGTGTTTTATATTGGAGATATAGTTTTTCTATACATATCTCTATGGAAGAGAGTGATGAGATTTGGGAATAAGGGAAAGCATAGTCTAGTGTATTTCGTTAATTTTCATATCCTTGATCGCATTGGAGTAGTGGCTTATTGTCTAGAACTCCAACCGAACCTATCTAAGTTACATTATGTATTCAATGTATAACTCTTATTGAAGTACATACCAGACCCATCACATGTACTCAATCTGGTTGTGGTAGCATTATAGAATGACATCTCCTATGAACAGAATCCAGTGAAGATATTTGATCATTGGGAAAAGGTTCTAAAAAATAATACAATGCCCCTTCTCAAAGTGTTGTGGAGAAACTATCGGTTTGAAGAACATAAAATGTAACTAAAGGAAGTGATGATAAAGAGTTACCCTCAGTAGTTTTAGTATAGAAAAGGGAAATTTCAGTGGCAAAATTTATTTAGGGGGGAAAGTTTTAACAACTCGGTCATTTATGGATAACATTATCCTTATTTTAATGTATTATAGATATAGAAAAAACATTCACTATTTTTTATATATTAAGTTTAAATGACCGTTATTTATCATTATGGTTGATAACATAGCCGTTGAACATTGATCACCCAAATGATATAAATATATGGTTTTAAATTGACACAGACTGAGGAGAGAATGACCTCATCCTGTAGACTCGTTATGTACGAAGCTCATTTTTTGGAGCTCAGAAAAGAGTTTGCATCAATAGATTCAACTATTGACTAATCCCAATCATAGCTTCAACATGTTATGCTTGAACAAAATTTCCTACAGGAGAAGTTCAAGTTAATAGAGATTACCATATGGGTGATGTTATCTGAGCCGCCTCAAGAGCCTGTCACCATCTCACACCTTACCTTTAAGTCTTATGAGGGTGTTGTAGGGGGTTATATAATAGGGTATTAGTTACTTATTTTCTAATATTTTTTTAAATAACAGTCTTATTCTATCAATTCCTTTTTCAAATAGTCTTTCTCAATAAAATGATGACTTTGATTAATTGTTTTTTGGTTAAAATATGGAAGTTTGATGAAATATGTAAATTATTATGGTAAACTACTATTTTAATTAATAATTTTATTATAATTAAATAATTTATGATTATATAAATTCCTTATCCATAAATTATTAAGTAATCAGTTTGATAAGAATTTTATTTTAATTTTACAAAATAAAAATTGTATATGAATTAATTATTTTTTGAAATAAATAATATTATCATAAAATATTACTATCAAATTACTTTTATTAATAATAAATGATTATTTAATTTTTATGAAGTTAAATTTTATTTTTATTATGGTTAAAAAATTGTTTTCGTCAAAACCCATCAATTTTCTAAAAATTTCAATTTTTATTTTAAAATTAAAAATTCACATATTTAGAATATTATTTAGATAAAATAAATTTTATTTTTCAATTTAGGTCTTCGAAATTACCCAATGGTGAACTTTTCATAATTTTCTCAGACAGTTGAATTCCTAGGTAAAAATTAAATGATATATAAATATATATTATGTTTTATAACCTCATAATGACCTAATACTGATGTAATAAATTATATAAAAGGGATATTAATCCAAATAAGTGTTTGATCGTGAAAATAATTTGATTTTAGATTTGATGGAATTATTTTATATTGCCTTATTGAATCCTCTTAAATGTATAATAAATTTAAGGATTTTAAATTCATTTCCTTGAGAGTGGGACTCACCTCCACAAAATCCACAATAATATTTTATTATCATCATCCATTTTCATAATAATTGTTTTTCCAATACTATTTGGATAAAAAGAACAGCAAATACCTTGGGCTTGTTTTTGGTTTTGAATATTTTAGTGTGTATTGTCTAAAAACCTAATAATAAAAACATTCCCCCTCTTTTCGATATAAAATCACCAAATAACCCATTAATCTTTACTCAAACTCATTTAATATCATTTTAAATATTCTCCCCACTCCCTGGAGTCCTCCCTAGGCTCCCCCAAGCTCCTATGAAGCCTCTTCCAAGCCTTTGGGGACACACATTCATGTAAGGTATTCCTTTCTCATTTTTATCCAAGTTTATTTATGTTATTATAACCTTTTAATTTCAATTAAAAATTTTTGGGTATGATTTCACACCTTTTACATACACCCATCCTTATGTTTTAATGATGAGATACCCCCTTACCTCTCAATAATATTTTCCATGTACAGTTGTTACCATGTCAAAATTTTGTAATGGGTTTCTCTCTTCTTATTTCCATTCAAGAATTTATTCTATATTATGCATCTAAATTTCATTTAATTTGTTGGGATATTATGTTCTGTGATCCCCTCCCTATATATTTCATGTATAAATGATGATATAACCCTTTATATCTCATCAACCCAGTTTAGGATCTTCTATATGACGTCGTTATGCTGCCAAACATTCACCACGATTTTCCAAGACAAAATCATTGGGTAGTGAATGCAATTACTGTTTCTCTATCAATGGTATCCATCTTTATGAACATATACTTATTAAATGGTAATTACGTGTATGTATTGCACATTATTTTATCATGTAATAAATTATTATGTTAAATGAATCCATGTTATATGATCTATCTGGAAAACTTAACCATGAGATGGAAATGATTATAAAGGGTGGGCCCTGATAGTGCTCTAATGCATTGGGTAATGTTTAGTATCATGATACATCATTTTGGGATAGGTGTTTACCTTATTCATTTTAAGACATTTTTCCACCATGTTGGGATAGGGGTTTCCCTTATTCCTTTTTGTTAATGATTTCATGTTTTAAGTTGTCACAACATTTCCTTGTCGTACTAAGCTTGCTATATTATTCATTTAGGTTCATGTTTCTCTTGTGATCTATTAGTATTCCTATTTCCTAACATGTATTGTTTTATTAATTTTATGCCTTTTTAACTCCCTTACTTGTCCTTATAACTCACACTATTATTGTGTATTTCCTCGGGTTATCTCATTTAATGATATTTACAATGGAATGTTGTGGTCATGTAAAAGATGTTTTCAATAATGTGGTTATATTTTGCGTCCTCGGTTGTCATGTATTGTTCATGATCCCCAAATACATTAGACCTATAGATCATATATGTTGTATTATGTGTAGTTATATGTAATAAATCCTATTTCAATAAGAAATAAAGAGTAGGGTTGTTATATGGGGGATCAGACTTCATGATCTCATCTACTCAAGATCACTATGTGAGAACTTCATGTGAAAAGGTCCTAACGATTATAATCCCAAAAAATCCAATGGTCACAAATCATATGTTTCATATCAACATGATATAACTAGACAATAGGAAATAAGTTTAAGATTACTCTCATGGTATCTCTAAGTCATCATTATAGTCCGAGAACTACTATATCATTTTAATATGAAAAATAATCTATAGATATTATCATTTAAATTGTAGAAAGTAGACATATCAATACTATTATGGTATGTTTAAATCATGCATAACTTTCTGAATACCTGATATGGTAATCATAAATTACTATTCAATATGGGTCTAGGCCACTATCTTTTACAAAATTAAATAGTGATAGAAGATACTCCCCATGTATTTTCTATCCATACTCATAACGGCATACATGTATAAAGGAAAAAGTATTTTCTAAGCTTCTTTATCCATGACTCAAAATTGTTAAATCATGAATTTATAAAATTCAATTTACCTCATGTTCAAGTGAGTTAATTTTATTCTCATGATGTTACCTATAAACTTTTACAATATTCTATTGTAAATATATGTGTTGAATCATGAATCCTTGACTCCTTTAATCAAAACAAATATATAATATTTTATTTTATACTAGTCATAGTGAGACCTTTCATACCTACCCTGTTAGGAAATAAATGGGTTTATGTGATGGTTTTTGATAAAAAAATTGGATTAAAAGTTCATTTTTCATTTTTTTAGAAGATAAAAAAATCTTGTAAATCCATTTTATTGATCCTATATTAAGGTCATAAATATATAAAAATAATTGATATAATTGATAGTCATGACAAGAGATTTTGGATAACATACTCTAATTATAACATTCATCGATGTGAAGAATCATCTACCTATTGTAACTCTATCTACAGTTCATGATTATGATGTATCTGGGGTGATAAATGAATGTATCAAGCAACTAGGATAGCCAATATACTAATATAGATATTCATTTTCTAAGAGTCCTTCACTATCTACCCTTTGGAATTTTCAATTTTTTCATGTTAGTCTATGGTTTATGATTTTTTAGAAATTTTTTCAAGAAGATAAAACCTATCCTCCTCAGATTTAATCTTAAGAAGATTAAACACTATGGGCTTGAAAAACTACTTTTTGGTGTCTTCCTCAATGAGGTATACCCACCATGCTTCAATATCTGATTATGAATATAGTATTTTTTTAATGGATACCAAAAATGAAAAAAAGATCTACCTAAAAACTCCAATGATAAAAAATATATTTGAAGAGGCCCCATATATGAATATACAAATCCTTTAACTGTGTATGTTTCACAACACCTTCCATATCATAACCAAATATAAAATAATAGAATTCAGATCTGATTCAATTCATGATGTCAAATCATTGATAGTGATAAGGAATCTCAATGGAATTGATGTAACAAATTTCATTTTTATCTATTTATACCAATGAAGATGGGTGTGGATATGCTAAGCAAGGATTCTCCACTTATGTTGTCAGTGTTTGTGAAAGATATTTTTCTACAACAAGACATGTATTTGAAAATAATAATCCACAACTACAATTAAAAAATCTGTGTGAATGTTGATATTTGAATTTTATGTACTCACATGGAACTCTAATGATCCTATTGATGTTACGATGATCACCTCAACTTCATTCCTATAATTTGAGAAGGTGTCCTTGGATCGATATCTTGGATGTCATCATTCTATCTCAAGGACGTGGGAGGAGGAGAGCAGTTCTATCAAATTTTTGTAATGAATTGTAAAATGAAATAACCTCCTCATTTACAAATATATTGTATATGAAAAATACTTGGTTAGTGTTCCACGGACCCCGTATATTTAAATTCCACTAATTAAGTAATAAATAATTATTAGGAACTAACTATGTCATAATCATTATTCATATTTTATCACATACTTTTAAAATATAATAAATATATTATGTGATAAATCCATGTCATTAACTCTACTCCCAATTCCCTCTAATATTAAATGATCTGTGAATATTAAAATAATTTTCATTCATATAATAATATTAAAAGTATCTCCTTGAACAATTATAAAAACATTTAATAAATAAATTCAAATCATGTATTTTATAATCTAATAATAAGGAATTTCTTTATTTATCATTGATTGAAAATACGTGGAAGACACTCGGACCCAGTGATGTGGTCCACAATGTCAAATATTCTTATTCACTATAATAGGGAAGAATCTTGAATGTGATATTGTGTGTGACCATCAAGGTCCTTATCCCAATAGCATTAAATAATATTTACAGGCCATGAGTGGAGTCTAAAAACCCATCATGTCCCCTAATGTGATTAGGAATAGTCATAGTTATTAAAACCATCCTATGCACATGTACTTTGTAATATAATCTCTTTATCATGCAATATATCATAAACTAGGATGCACACTTATGTAATCGTCCATTACATGATTTATTATTTTTGGATATAACTAAATCGATTTCCCTTCCACTACCATGCCAATGGATTTATGAAGGTACTACCATCTTGATCCACTAGGCCCCAGATATATCTTCCTCAATTTAGATGCAAGAAATTTTATTGTAATCATTCAAACAATGTCATACCAATAATTCTGTACCAAATAAATATTTCCTCTCTTTGAATTTGTTATAATGAATTTTTCCTTTAATCAGTGTATGTGATCAGATGGTTAACATTAATAATAACCAAAATTCAAGAGACCAATACACATTTCCATATATAGGAACATCCAATGACACCCAAAACATGTGGTTTTCCAATTATCCCATTTTTTCTCATGTTCTCAACTAATAGAGATCACCATGTGATAAATTAATTAGAATAAGTGTCAATTCTTATGATCACCCAACACATGATATTCTAAAATCAACAGTTTCAGGTTAATATGTGGTATCTAGACCATAGGGGATACATTTAATATTAATGTCATAGTATTAATAGGTTCTCATTATAGCCTATAAACTACTATGACCTATTGATATGACAATTGATATATGGAAATTACTATTTAAATAGCGAACGTACAAAGATCAACACCATTATGGTATGTTTAAATCATGTATAACCGACTGTATCCATGATATGGTAATTGAAAATTACTGAAATCCCATATACACTAGAAAAAACAATATAACTAACCTTGTTAGCTCTAATATGATAAGATCATGTTTCAACAAAGTTATCTATTTATTTATGTTCCCGACACATCAATTATTTATATGAATTCTTCTTTCTATGAAATTACCTCCCTCAAAATTACTTCTAAAGAGATTATTTCCGTCAGTATTTCACTTTTTCCCATTTTTAAAAAATTGACATTTTGGAAAGTAATAGTATTAGAGAAATTTACTTTCTAGGAATAATTACATGAATAGAAACAAATAATTTCATATTATATAATACCTCTTTAGCTTCCACTGAAGCTTCAATCCACTTGGTATTTGAAGATATGGCTACTACTGGCTTGTGTAAGCTTGTTATAGTCATTAACTTAGCCTTACTGTAATATTAGATCATTTTGATATTAGGAAAGATTATTTTTGTCCCATTAAAAAATAATATCCCTTCCTATCAATATTCTAGGTATATCATTTGTAATTTATCTTGTACAGTTGGATATACTTGACTACATCTCATGTATTTCACCAAGATATAATAGATATTTTTCTACAAAAAAGTATATGATGGAAATTTCATTTCATGTACATATCATGGCATAAGTGATTGATCTATCATAGAAGAATATGGAATTAAACATACCACATTAATATCTTCCTATGTTCAACACTTGTCTTCTTGGATATATTTAAGTCAAATGACCCTATTAACAATTTTCATCGGAATTGTTCCATGTTTTATTTTTTTAATACATTTTCAGTGAATGTACATTTGAATAGGTTAAAGAATCCATTTTATATATCATTTTAGATCTCATTACCTATAACATATGAATCTATATTAATTCAATCTCTATAGAGATAATTTCATCTTAGTTCCAACAAACTGTAAGACCAATATTTGTTTTTATATGTTATCAAACATATTTTACTTGGAAAATGGTGGTTCTATGACTAACCATTACTGTACACGTGGAAAATATTCATTCCAAATGAATATTATATGATCATGTTTCTTACATTAATCCTAAAATGGAACATAGTAACTTTAATCCCCTATTATAATTCTATGGTGTCACCATCCCTTTCTGGTTTCATCTTATAGACACCTTCCAAGATTATCCATATTGAAATACAATGCCCAAAAAAATGATCATAGAAATTACCTATGAAATGTAAAATTATAATTTATTTAGTACTGTCATTATTATAACTAATCAATAATTATTGGTAACACACTTTTACCACACAATTTTATGTTTTAATTTAATACCCACCACAATATTTAAATATTAATCCCCTATACAATGATACTTAGAATACATTATTGAATTTTAATTGATATTTTCAGTCTTATATAATTTAAATATTTATTCTTACCAATGAATATTTTATCACTAGCTATGGTTAAAATCAAACCATCGCCATGGTTTCATCCTTCCTACATAGTAGGTGTCTATGGAACATTCTCTTCCATACCTCTTGTGGATCTTGTTCCTATGTTAGCTATTTATGCATCTTTAACAATAATTAAACCCAATTTAATGTTTATCCCACTATCTCATGTAGAAATGTGAACTCGTTTATATAAATTTATTTTATCAATTGAATGTATCTACTATATGATAGTGAATTAAATAATATCCAATATAAACTTTAGGATATTAATTGAGATTAATTTGTTCTTTATGAATGTTCATTTATATTCATACCAGATGTTTTGCCACCAAACACATAGTTCTTGTGACATAATGAATTTATTATATATTATAACTCTTATGATAACCATTTTTCATTATAGACAACATTTTGTTCTCAGATAATGCTATTATTTATGAGGCATGAATTGAAAAATATTATTAGTACATATAATTCATATAATTTCCAACATTGATACACCTTTTTATAAAATCATAACATTGATGTGTATAAGGAAATGTGTATGTAATGATTAAACCACACTATATTATGTTAATCAATTTTCACATGTAAAAATTCGGCATCAATTCTCATTATTAGTATTGTTATATTGATGTGGATAAGGTAATGTTCTTTTAGGAATTACGTTCTACTACATTATATTAATTGATGAATGCTAGGCCAAGATATTATTTTGGACACCAACACAAAGAATCTCATATCATCAAACCAAGCTTATATCCTAGTTCACTTTCACCTTCCTTAAGGAAACATTAAGAGATCTTATTAAGTATACTTACCACTAGATTTTCATTGGAATAGTTATAACTCTCTAATATAACTATTTACAAAAGATTTTTTGATTGCCATTATTTATAAAGGATTCATTTTCCAAAACTAAGTGCATTAGTGTTTCAATAATACGTAATGTCTTTAATATGAAGATTCTAAATCCATACTATATATATCATTGAAAAATACTATTTGTTTCTTGAAAAATCATTCTATTTTCACAACTAGTTATATAAGACTAAAATTTTAAATTCATCAAGTAATTATAATAATCCAAGCATTATTGTAATATTTTGTGAGTATTACCACAAACAAAATTCATTCCAAAACTAAAATAATGTAGCCTTATCTCCAAAGGAAATGTGAGATAAATGATTTCGATAAACTAAATAATAGTTCAACTAGAACCGTTATCCATGAAAATTAGAAGTTGTGTGATTCTCACAGTTGACGAAGGAACCACCCTTCTTAACTACTTAGATAACACACCTTACTTATTGAAACACTTCTATAATTACTTGGGAATTTTATTTAAATACACATATGAAATAGAAATATTGTATTTGATACCCAAGAAGTATAAATAGAAACATTCCTTATAGTTGAAGCATATACTTAAATAAGAAGTTTGTAATTTTATCTACAATTAAAAGTACAACATTTCAATGTCAATAGATTTATTTCATGACGTGTGAAGATTATAACGTCATATTTAATACCTCTTTCATTGAATGATTTTGTGAAGGTTCCATCAGTGTTGCTTTAATTATTGGGAATTTCCCTTTTTTTTAAAAATTCGTTGAATGAATAAATGATTATTACTTATATAGATTATTATTTACATCGGGAAATTTTAAATAAAGGTATCAAACATTTAGCGAAAGGTAATGCTGTATTTTCTCCATATAACTATTTTTATAATCTTAAAAGAAACTAGGGAATGTGGGTGAAAATTATATTAGAAGGGCTATATTGAAATATAGTTTCTTGCCTTTCAATTTACACATAATATGTGTAATTATCAACTCATTCATATATTGTTTCACATTCTCCTTTTAGGATTCTTAATGATGAGACAAAAATGTGTAATTATCCATGTCTATTTCTAGAATCTACAACTCTCATTGGGAATTGAAGATAGCATTATGACATAACGATAATATGCATCATACCTAAGTCACTGGTTTATATTTTTACACTATTTCTTCACGAGGAATATCAATAGGTATTGTGGACACCCTGATGACATATTACTTTGCACAAGTACTTCTATTACTCTAGAGAAACCCATGTTAGTGGAGACATTTTAATTTTCCAATATTTATCAAAGTGTTTCTTGTGGTATTAAAATTATTTTTCTACACAAATAATATATGATAGTAGATTAGTACTTTTTTTCATTACTAATTATATATTACCAATTAAATGAATAAAATTATCCCACTATTGTATCAAACTCTACCAACCATTTTTACTAAAATTGAAATACTTTATCACTTTAGTATTCTAGTGAAAATGATATATGAACCTCCGCTAATAGTGTATAATATAGGGATACACCACTAATAGGAGTGTTCAAGGTAGATGTTTTCCTATCCAACCACATTAACTCGTGGATCCTTTATCTTTTCATTGAATTGCTAGATTCTAAGATCGTATTTATTGATTACTCAACACTTGACTTTGATGATGAAACAAACTAGTTATGGATACTCCTTTACTACCAAGTTTATTTTATATAACACATAGTTCTAATAATAACTCCATGGTAGTTGGAGGAACTCTCAATTATTACTGACCAAGAACACTGTATCATTGGTTGTGTTCAAATTCAAATAATGGATTCAATTTTTTACTTAACATTTCTTTGAGGGTTTTATTATTTTTTACGAATTTAATCCATTTCAATTAAATATTTTAGTACTAATTTATCATTATCACAACTGAACATGTATTTAATAGATTACATTCATCACGTCTTTATTAATTTTATCTATTTATAATTTTGTGTGTTCTTTCAAACATGGAAATTCTTAAAATAATAAACAATAAATAAAGGAAATAAATTACATGAGTGTTATTGATCATGTAATAATTATTGATATATGTATTCATAATGGATCAATCATAATAAAGTGATATCATACCTAATTTGTAGCTTAACTTCTGATGTAGCTCATTCATATCTATTGTGTTCAATGCTTGTCTGGATTTTGCTGGATATTGGTGTGTTCCAGGTATTTCATCATTATTATAAAAGAATACAAGTATAATTGTGCGTAAGTATGGGGTTGAGGGATTGAAAATTAAATTGATAAATTGGATGTTCATGCCCTTATACATATTAATTTTAAAAAATGACAATGTAAAAATAATCTTAAATTAACTACTTACTACAAATATCACACCCTATAATAAATAATTAAATGAAATTAACAAGACAGACATGAGTTTATTAAATTTCTCATGACTAGTCAGTGTGAAAGGTAAATTCATGCTAAAACTAAATTTCAATATAATTAAATCTAGTGGATTAAATATAAATTAAATGGATTACACAAATCAAATATCTTATCTTATTCGGCCCAAAAAATAATTTAATTTTACTCAAAAAGTTAAATTAATCAATTAATTTAATCTAATTCCATAATGTAATTAATTATTTAAAATAAAAAAATTCTAATTATTTTTAAACTAATTAACTAGTTAATTCAAATCATAGTTAAAATATTTATTAGGACTAAAAATCCTATCGAGACCTATTACAGGGCTAGTCAAACCCATACAAGTCGATTCTAGGTAGCGCAGATCCTTGTCAGGGAATTCCTGGGTCTGGAAGACCATGTGTAGGGAATATTTGGATTGGAAGTATCTTACATGACCTGAAACGTGTTAGTCTGATCTTCCAAAATAGGTATCAGGGTTGATATGGTCCAATAGGACCAATGGATCCCATGGAAACTAGGTCAGTATGATCACATGCAGTAGTGGGGAGCCTAATGAGACTACCTCATGTGGCAGGGGAACTAACCAATTAGTTGAATGAGGTTCATGGCCACTAGTCAGCATGGCATTGAGGTGGCCCGTAGAAATGGCAACTGAGGAAGGGCATTCGAGTGAGGTAGTTCACTGGAATGTGTCGATTGAGGGTGGCAGTGCAATCGAATTAGCAGGCATGGAAGCTACAGTGATTGTGGATCCAATGAGGGTCAAAGGATCCGGAGGCAACAGTTCTTGAGCTGGTGGAAAAATATGGTGTGGGGGTTCTGAAAATTTCACTAGGAGGGCTGGATTGATGGCAGTGTGTTGGGGCTTCTAACAGAAGGTGAATAGTTACTCTACTTCCATGGAAAGGGGTGGTTGGCTATGATGAGTATGATTAGAAGTAGTGGTTCTCGAGTAGGCAGTGGCTTTGATCTGACAAAATGACGCAGCCTTAGTGGTCGTCTTCTGGGGACACACTAGAATAGGGAGATGCTAACAAAGTGGTAGGGAGAGGCTGAGGCTTCAATGGGGTTTTCCAAATGGTCTGAGAGTATTGAAAACATTATGTTTTTAATTAACATTATATCTAACAAGAAGTATTAAAAAAATTATATCTTTAATGATTTATGAGATTAATACCATATCAGGTTGCCATTTACCATGACAATTTAAACCATTTTATGGACAATAATACTCTTGTGCCTCTCGTTAACACTGCAACCCATGTATAAAATATTTATTACATATACATATAATAATATATATTATTTATTATATAAATTATTTAATACATATAATATATTTTTCACATATACATGTAATATATATTATTTATTATATGTACATATAAATATTCCCATTCAGAATTTACATTGAATATATTCTGTGAAAATTTATGTTGGAAATTTCATATGTAAATTTCTACTGAAAATATACACTTCAAATATTCACTTTAAATTACAATGAAAATATATTAATTAATTAATTAATTAATTAAATTTTCATTTAAAAAATTTATTGCAAAATTTCAGGAAAAAAACATTTACATCAAACTTGTACTAAAAAATTAATTTGAATATCCACTAAAATTTCTAGTACTAAATTAAACTTGATTTTTATTATAATTAACTGAAAATTTTATTAACAAAATTATAAAATAAATTCATGCTTAAATTATTATTTTAAAATTATTAACAAATAAATTAATAATGTAAATTTTCACTAAAATTTGGAACTGGAAATTTTCTATGGAAATGCTAAGAACAAAATTCTATTGGAAATTGGTAGTCTACATTTTCACTTGAAATTTGCGGTTTAATTTTTTTCTCAAAATTAAAATGTAAATATATTAAAACATAAATAAAAAAATTAAATTTTTGAAAAATTAAAACTAAAATAGAATTATATTAATACTTATATTAAAAATATAAATTTTAACCAAAATTTTTCATTGGGAATTTCAACGAAATACATTTAGTAATTATTTACACTAGAAAATTTTATTTCAAATTTCCACTTAAATATATGATACAAATTTCTGTTTTATTTTTATTATAATTATACTGAAATTTCTATTAACAAAATTCTAAATTAAATGCATCCTCAAATTTTGTTATTGAATTTTAAAGTGCCAACTCCCACTGGATATTATTACTGAAAAATTTCAGAAGAAATCCACAGTTCGATTTTTCAGTTAAAATTAAAATGTAGTGAAATTAAAACAAAAATGAAAAATGAAAATTTTTAATAGAAAATTACATTTAAAATTTTCATTATAAATATTTAATGTAATATTCCATCGGAAAAGTCCAATTAAATATAAAATAAAAATATAATGATACATAAATAATGACAATAAAATTTAATCATAAATTTACACTGAAAATTTAAAGAGGAAAATCTGAATGGAAATTTCCATTAGAAAATTATAGTTAAATTTTCATTTTAAATTTATAATTTATATCACCAAATTATATTTTCTGTACAGTAAAATTGTACTATTATGAGTGAAAATTAGAACTCAAAATTTTCACTAAAATTTTACACATAAAATTTGTATATGAGACTTGAATATCAAAATTTTAAAATAAATACATGTTTGGATTTTCAATTAAAATATATTAATACAAAATATTATCATATATTTATTACTATTTTTCTTATTTATTAATAATTTCTAGGTTATTGTTTAATACTCAAAGTAATATATATAAATATATTTTGTTAGAATGAAATAAAGGATTTTAATTTTTTTTAATTGTATAATGTTATCGAAAATTATAAAAATAAAAAACATATGTTAACATATATTCTAATTTAAAATAAATTTCTAGACATTATTTTATATTTTAAAATGCTATAAAAATATATAAATATTAATATATTAAATTTATGATAATAAAATTCAAATACATAAATGAAAATATTGTTAAAGTGTTGTATTAGAATCAAAATGGTAGTGTTGTATATCCTTTTTCATAATTATTTCATAAATTTTATAATACATCAATCCTATTATGCTTAAAATAACCACACACAAAATATATCCCACGACTAACCTTATGTTAGGATTAAAACCTAACATGAATCAATATTTTCCTGGATTTACGTTTGGTTTTATTAAACTTGAACTATTTTTTTAACACTTGTTAATTTATTATATTCAATTCTTTTATTTTATTTTTCAATAATAACTTTTTGGATAAATACTTATAATTGCGGGTCAAATGGGACCCGTGGATACCTGACGGGCCTGTCCGCACAAGTTGTGGGTTTTTGGATTGGATAAAATATATTCTGAATTTCTGTGGGCCAAAATTTTCAAGTACATAACCCACATAAATCCATGGGCTAACGGATCAACCCACAGTCTTATGGATTTTTTTGACAGGTATACTCCATAAAAAACCATTAATAATTTCCTTTTTGTTATCCATCAGACATCCAAATCCACCGCAATAATTTCCTTGTTTCTTATTCCTTTTCAAAATCATATTGTGTATAATATATTAATTTTTTTATTTTTCCCTTCATGTTTCCATTGGATGAAAATTCTAGAATTTTTTTTTAAATTTTTTTAAAAAATCTTCCTTAGAAAGTAAAACTCAACTGGGAAAAAAATCAGTCTTTAGATTTTTGGCCATTGAATATTAATCAAGAATAAACCTTAAATCATGGGATCACTGGAACATACCTCAAATTAATAAATGAACAAAATATAATTATATTTTTCATCAATTTTAATCTAGAATAAACAGTGTTTTCGATACATACCAAAAAATTCATATAGGCATAACATGGTAATCCGGAATCAGATCGATGCACAGTCTGTTCCATTGGGACATATTTAATTACCTCTATATAATATAATGAAATTTAACTTTTTTACTCGGATTAAAAAATAAACATGATGACTCTAAACAAATTAAAGGTATTGGTGTGTGTAATAGAAGCTGGTGGGATAGGGATTTTAAAATTTTCATCACCAGAGTAATGTAACTTTATCATTTGTAGTGATCTAATATGTAATAGTGTTCTGAGGATATATTATGAATTTTATAAGCAAAAAAATTAAATAAATATGTAACTTATTTGATTCAATATAAATTACATTTTTGTCTCTTCACTGGTGATCGTTACACAATATATCCAGATTAGAACCTCTCTAGATCATCCACATTGCTTCAGTAATCTTCACAAACTTTGATCATTGAATTTCAGGTGCTAGCACATACCTCATATGATTCTTATGATGTTGTGATGATCACCTTGACTTCATTACCATGATCCCTAAAGACATACATGGATCGATTTCTTGTACATCATATTTCTCTATCAAGGATGTAGGAGGATAAGATAGGTTCTCTCAATTCATTGTAATTAATCATACACTTGAATTGATATCCTCATCTACTTATATAGGTGATATGAAAAATACCCAGTTAGGGTTCCCCAACCACAATATATTTAATGTCTAGTATCTAAGTAATAAATAATTATGAAGAACTAAATACATCATAAATATAATTTATGTTTTATAACATACTAGTAATATATATTAAACAAGTTACAGGAAAAACCGAGTTATTAACTCAACTCATAATTCTCGCTAATATTAAATAAACCTTCAATATTAAAATAATATTCATTCATAAAATATTATTCAAATTATTTACGCAAACACTCATAAATAAATTTAATAAATAAATTCAATTTACTTATTATATACTCAAATAATAATGAATTTATTTTTTTATCGGCAATTGATAATACATGGACAACACTAGAACCACAAAGTAGGGCCCACCATTTCCTACATACATATTCACTAGAATATGGTAGAAACTTGAATGTGTTGTTGTGTGTGACCTTATAGGATCTTTTGCCATTATAATGAAATAATATTCACAATCCAAGAGTGCAGTTTAGAAACCCATCAAGGCCCTTAAATAAATATGGAATAGATATATCAATACACTCATCCTATGAACACGCACTGTGTAAGATAATCTTTTTATCATGTGATATCTCATATTGTCGGATGCATACTTTTGTCATTATCATTTTCTTAATATATTATTTGTTGATATAACTAGATGGATTTATCTTCGACTATTATTTACATGGATTTAATGAAGGTATGATCATCCTGATCAACTAGGCGTACGATATATCTTGGTCTTCTCAGAAGTGACATTCTATATTAATCATTCAACCAATGTCATACCTCCAATGATGCACCCAAAATAAACCTCACCACAACTTCATTGTCAGGGTTTTTTCCTTGCATCATATTAAATGATAGATTTTTAGATGTTGATAATAACCTCAATTCAAGAGACCAAATCAAAATTTCCTAGATATGACCATCAAATTATACCCAAAAAATGTGGTGTTCCAATTAGATGGTTTAACCTCGTGATATAAAATAATAGAGACCACCAAGCAGGGAATTCCTAAAAAGAATTATAAATGATTATGATCCCCCATAAACTGATAGTTTAAATCAATTGTGTCCAGTCAATATGATGTTTCTAGACTATATGACATATATTTATGACTAATGTTATAATATCTCGAGTTTCGCATTATATCTTATGAACATCGATAAGGTTTTCATATAATAATTATTAAATGGAAATTACTATTTAAATAGTAGATGCAGAAATATCAACACCATCATGGTAAGTGTACAACATGTATAACCCACTGTATCCATGATATGGTAATATAAATATTCTAATAATGTTCGGTCTAGGGAACTCACTTTTACAATCATAGATTTGAGGATTCTTCTATCTTTCCAGTTTGTGAAAATGAGGAGCCCCATGGTCATATTTATAGGAAATTTTTGGGATCATTGTCAAAGTAATTATATCAAATAGGTATTTAATTATTGGTTTCATGTAGGTGTAAACTGTATAAGTTTCTTGAGCATGCATGTCTGAACTGTGTGGTGATATTGGGAACACAGGCTCGACCTGTTTGGTGACACTAGGAACATTGGCTCGACCTGTGTGGTGATGCTGGGTAGGTTGGTCTGGACTTGCATAGAATGCTTGACTTGTGCAATGACATTGGGTGTGTAGGCTGGACTTGTGTGGAGATGATGGTTTTCCCTTACATGAGATTACTTTGGAAAACACGTGTGGTCCTTGATGCCTTTTTTATCTATTACATTGTGTATTTCCATTTGAAACTTATCAACCTTATATGACAAATGTATTTTCAACAAAGATCTACTCATTAATCCACCACCAACATTGTATGAATATATCAAAACCACAAATTTAAAATATTGTAATGTGATGGTATAACAATAAATTAGTGAATAAATAAATAAAAGTAAACAGGTTGGATCAGGTTCCTCAAGGACAAATTTCCAACCATACCTTCTTCAGACTAAGACAAATAGTCACTTCGCACCTACCATCATGTATATATATGAATACATATGACAATTGTTTATACAAATATACATGCACTAGCATTTAACTAAGGTGTCATACCGAGGAATCCACTTGAGAGATAATAACAATGAGTTTCACATTCTATAAGGGTCTTCAAGACCGGTATCACATTATATAATATGGTTTTTCATTTTAAATGAGGTACATAATCCCAAGAATCTTATTAAGTGATTTTGTACATAAATTCTGAAATCCAAATAAGGAATCACTTCTACACATATATAATAAGGATCAAACATTATATATAACATTTTTCCTATGATCCTGTCCAAGTTTTTTTTTAATAAATATACCATGTATTTTTCAAGGAGTAATATTATTATACTTATTTATAGATCCCATCCATGGAGTTCTATAAAAAGGGTACCCAAATATCGCTCGTAACATACAACCTCCCTATTATTCTATCCATGGACATTCATAAAATGGAAACAAAGTATCACCTAGAGAATGTGGAAATCATCTAGCCTATAATCCCATCCAAGGTATTCCATAAAAGGAAATATGAGTATTTCTCAAGGGAAAACATAATTAAAGTAACTTCTAAGACCATCCAAGTCCTTCAATGGAAGGAACATGAGTATCGCTCATGATGCATGTAACCAAAATCAGTCAATGGGCCCATCCAAAATGTTCTATTAAAAGGAATCCATGTATTTCTCAAGGTATAAATAATTTAGGTAACCTATTATCCTATCCATGGAATTATGTAAATAGGAACACATGTATCTTTTATGGTACTAAAATTATTTAATCATTTAAATTTTCACAATGAGTAATTCCATGTTTCTAAGCATTCAATATCACATATCCATGTTTGGTTAACTAAGAGGTATTTCATATAAGCATGACTTATAGTAATTAAATTATACTTACTGATATACATGCCCATTTATCATTTCAATAAATCCATTTGGTTTCTTATTTTTATTTATTAAGACAACACACAACGTATGTGGTTTTATTACAAAACGAGACATGGTTTTCATTCTTATTTATTAAATTCAAGTTGTCATCCCTTA
Source organism: Viscum album (assembly GCA_963277665.1). Taxonomy (NCBI): domain Eukaryota; kingdom Viridiplantae; phylum Streptophyta; class Magnoliopsida; order Santalales; family Viscaceae; genus Viscum; species Viscum album. Next base: position 1,794,682,390 of record OY728121.1, read on the forward strand.
CATGAGGGGAAACTCAACACACCATGAGAGTTAATATATTAATAGACAATACATTATAATTATGAGAATTTTAAATAACACACAAGGAGGGTGGTTAAATAAGTTAAAAAAGCAAGGAGGTCAAGGCATATAAAAAATCACCCCAATGGGCTGGATCTGGTTGAGGAAAACAACCTCCAATGGTTTAAATGAGAGCATAATGACAGTATAATTTAAGGAATTAGTTCTTACCTAACTAATTTTATATTTTAAGGTTAATTCATGGATAATATATCATGAAGAATAATATTGTAAATTATTAACTGACCAGACATTATGTTTAAATATATATATCACCTACCTTGTAATTAGGATAGTCCACTCTTCTAATATCAAGCCATAATTCAAGCTGATTTAAGAGAAAATGGGGAAATGGGAAAACACCCAAAAAATTGGGCTAATTAGATCACATAATGATAGAAACTAGTATATAAATTGAAATTGATGTTGGAGGAAGGAAAAGTCATAGACTCACCGATTTTCTTCTAACATGATGAACGTCACTCGAATTGGAGTATGGATGTGTAGATATCTCTAAGGATGAGACAATGATGATTTTGTGTGGACCTCCCCTAATGTGCATGTGTATTAGAGGAGTTATGGGGATTTAAAGGAGGAAGGGAAAATATTAATTTTTAATCTTTAAAATCCACATGGTTTGGCCAAATGGTTTTGAATACTGTGCACACCTATTGTCCATGGGGCATGCCCCTCACACAACTAGCTATATAGTTTGAAAAAGCATGTGCATCATGTTTGGTGGACATTATCCCAGGGGTAGACCCCGTTATATATATTTTATCACGATTTGAAAAAAATATGAATATCCCATTATGTGGCCATTATCAACTCAGGAACACCCCACATGATCAGTTGCATAGTTTAACAAATTACAGACTCCACTCATGTGACTTTTATTGCCTCTCATGAAAATGGGTTTCCAAGGCCCAATGCCCTTGAAACTCATCAAGAATACTATAAAACATTTAGGGACTGAAGTAATATCTAAATTAAATCATAATTTGTCTATTGGTTTTCATTTACATTATAAATCTCAACATAATAATTTACCTTTGCACTAAATAAGAAAAATTAAAATTCCATTATAAATTACAATGGTTCAAAAAATGGGATGCTAAAATATTCCCTCCTTAAAAAATATAATCATAGAGAAGACATAGAAAACATAGAAAACATCATCCAACCTACCTTGGTTGAGATGTTTTGTTCAAATAGGCATGTTTTGTTTCCAAACTCCCAGCACACCACTAAGCATCCTTTAAGAGTACGATACATGACCTATTAAAACTTAAGCGAACACTGATGTTATGAATTGAATCGTTGAGACATCTCTGACCCCATCCCATCAAACAAAACATGTTCACATCACCATCTCTTTAATCATCTATCCTATTGAACTCCCTAACCTAGGTTCTAGAATTTAATGGTTACTTCTGAGTCATGGTATCTCTTCCATTAAATTATTATATTTGAACATGCCTTTACAATTATAACAATGATAATTGAATGACCCTTATCATAAATGGAATGTTGACACCCCATCAACCTCATGCAATTAGGTAGAGTGTAAATTTCATTAAATTTTTTTTCCAATTCACACTTCACTCACCGCATTCCAATAGAGTTCTGTAAATCAGTTCCTCACTGACCATATTCAAGGAAACATGAGTAAAACATCTCAAGCCATGCCCTGCTGAATGATCTCAAAATTCTTGTGTTATACTTTCATCATACCACAAACTGAAATATGATTCCTTCTATTAATTCTCTTAATGTTCACTTCAAACACATCCAAGGAATCCCATATCAAACTTCATGGGACATATCAATCTGTCACATTCATTAAGTTCACATGTCATAACACAAATGCAGGTGTATACCCAATCCAACACACATGGATCATCGCTCTTAAAACATCCCATCATAGCTTGACTAATGTCTGGGGAAACCTCAAAATCATCAACTTGAGTCAATGGAGTTCATCCAAGGTAGTCCATACTCGAGAATTTATTGGTGAGGCATCAGTACATTGCCAAGATATCCAAACTTCATAATATTAACTGATCCCAATGGTAGTTTAGTCAAAGAACCACATAGGGTTTATGTGTTCATCTAAGGAATTCTTACTTGGGAACTCAAGTACCACATTGGACTAACCAAGCCTCTATGAACAACTACACTTCTAGAGTTCCACTCCCATAGATTATATATATCAAAATGGAAATGGAATTTTATTTTAACACGATGTATAACTAGTGCTATCTCAATGTATCCTGGACGATATCATAATAGGGGAAATGATTATCACTAAGATAAGAGTACACCAAGAGGATGTCAATAATTACCAAGAAGACCCATGAAACATTCATCATATTCATGATGGAGTGACCATCATGGTTTTCAAACCACCATTACTCAACCATGTATAGAAGAATAGATGAGAAATCCCTTGATTATTCCTTTTAAAATAGATCGGGCAATCCTACGGATGCATCATCTTTAACCAACCATGATGCCTTTACTACCAGAGAACTCCTATCACCACTCAAGAATGACCGCCATCCTGACTCAACTAATGGTATCTTCAACGGTTATGTACATTTAAGAACATATCATCATCATGTTTCATTACCATCACATACATATTTTAAACATAACATCCCCATGGAAACTCAAAATTAATTCCAACCATTTTCCAAATGATCCTTTAATAGTTGTTCTCCATCTTCATAGAAGGATTATCTAAACATTTTTGATGAATCACTCCCCACCATAAGAGTTTCCAAGACACAATTTACTTAAAAAGGGATGGAACAAGCTCTATTGACCACTGACCAATGGTCCTACATGTGGCCTTGACATTTTTACCAGGTGACAAATCAAAAATATAAGGAATCTAGCCTCTTTATTGTGTGATAGATTATATTTGGTATATAGATATGTGGGACACTCCTAATATGTTATGTCCATGCATGCCATAACAACAGATTAACATCCAAATCAACGTGACTAGTGATGTTATGACACATAGTCCTTTTTCATCATCATCATGAATATTAGGACAAGATAAGTTTCCTTTAATTCCAAGGTCACTCTTTCTCAGAAATAAACGACGATTCAAGAATATCAAATCTTGATTTAAATGAATATCAACAAACTCAAACACTTAATTTCACCATTTTCTCCAACTTTATGGGTACAATGTATATCAATTCATAGTACCCTAATATTCACAATAGCACAACAAGAATGTTTATCCCCTTTAATTTTCCAGCCCAACAGAACTGCACATTCCGGATTCATTTCACCTCACATGACTACTACATGACAATGAACTTACAAGTCATTCATATCAAAATGAATAAAGATCAAATGACTTTACAATAAGCTAACCATTACCTAGGCATGTATAACCCATCAAATTTAAGAATTACATGATGATATCTTTCTTAACAAGGTTCTAATTATTGAAAACCACCCATCGAACTTAGGTTTTGTTTTAGAATCTAAGGTTACTACTAGGGAAAACAATACATGAATAAAACCTAACATTAGAAATAGATCATAAGAATTCACCATGGTTTTAATTCATAAGGGATCTACCAACCTTAGGCTATCACATTACTGAAACATGAAACATTAACATTAAAACTTTTTCTTACCAGGAAGACTTAATAGGACCAACCACATATCCTATAGTTTTAGTGTGTCCTAATAAATTAAACGGTTATCCATGAAAAATTTCTATATTCACATCCCAAACATTCAATAAAGAACATGGAATGGATAACCCTCACATGGGGTCTCAATCCATAAATGCCTCTATGGGTTTTATTATAATCCATTAAATTGAAATCACGTTTTTTAAACATTTAAATGATTGGTTTTAAAAAATTAAGTACTTGTCAGAAGGAAAAAAAATTTAGAACTTAATTTAGATAATACCACAAGGAACAAAGGAAATTTATATCAAAATTATTTTCAAACATTAATATTTAGCTAAAATCCCATAATATTTAGGTAATTAAATTTATAAACACCACTTTATGAATCATTTATTTATTCATAATATTTGACAATTTTCATAGTTTAGGACAATTTCAATTATAATATATAGAGGAAACCACCCTTTAGGTTATAGTTGGAATTTTAATTAACCAATCCCTCATATGAGTAGAGCTAAAAAGTTGATAACATGGTTTTTATTAATTAAAAAGGGTACTATTCATGTAATATTCCACCAAAATTTTATATGTAACGCCATATAAGTTTATGAAGATACTTTAAATAACCATCTCTATATAACATAAACCTACACCAATGTGTTAATTTCTATGAACAGAGATAAAAATGTGATCTGCCAGGGTCCTATCAAATATTACTAGATTTAATTACACCCTTAGTGGGTATGTCTCATAAGTACGAGTGATCATGATTGACCTTCTTAGGTTGATTCATGTAAAAGGTTTATAAGAAACAAATTAATTTAAAATATAAAATTTAACGGATTCTATATTCAAAATATAATCTCAAGGTTTATAAAGTAAATAAATGATGGTTTAATTATATGTGTTACCATTTTCTAATTTATAAATAACCCATACACATTATGGATTTCAAATCAAATTCCATTTAACTGAAACCAGTATGTTTCTGCCCATAAAAACAATAGTCCATGGATAAAACATGTCATGATTGGTTAGTTAAGGTTCCACCATCAATATATATGAGAAGAACCCATTTATATAGATGTTAATACATTAATAACTAATTGTATATCAAAACTATATCTTTACATGTTATTAAAATAAAAAAATATAGAAAAAATTGGAATCTAATTACCTTATCATGAAAAGTATATTAACATTCTAAATATTTATTAAATGTGGAATAATAATCATAGAAATATTCTAAATAAATCATATACTCTAAGGAATAAATATAATCATGTTAAATAAATCACACAAGGCACATCAACATGTATTGGGAAATCGAGAAAATGAAATCTAAATGTCATGACATATATATGGCATGTGAATATATATGTGCCTATAATGATGTATGTAATGAAACATACATTCCAAACCGATTGAAAGGTAAAATAATATAAATATAATAAATCATTAATAATGTAAATTACTCCAATCACTCATGGTAAAATCATAATCAACTGTAACAATGAACCACACAAACAACAATCCCTTCACTGGAAACATTTTCATTTCCCCTTTCATGGGTTAATCACTCCGAGACACCACTATTTACCATGTTCCTAAATTGTCCAATTATTTTTTCTACCAACTATTGAATAATAAAAAAATGAAAACAAACCCCCATGATACCACTTATATCTTCCAAACCCATAATCCACTTTGAACAATTCCTTGATCTAGTTTGTCATAGGGCCTTAACCGTGCCTCACTCTACACCAAAGCCTACTAAATATTAACCAGGATTTACTGATTATACAGTGGGGATACTATACCCTAATTATCATAGTATAACATAAGTATAATAATGAATACATTAATAAATAGTGGAATCAGTATTAATAAAGGATTGATTAGAAGAAGATAATAATAACTGATAAGATGACAAGCGGAAAATATAAAATTATGCATGTATTTTTGGATGAAAATTAATAAACTAAAACATGAATCATATAGTAGGTTTTACAAAAGAGTATATACAAGATAAAATGAATAAAATCACCAATGATATCTCTATGAGAATCATGAGATCTAGCTCATTCATGTGATCCTATCTCTCTGGAAAATGAACAACAGTACAATCATAATCCAAAAACCAGATCCTATTACCATGAGGTCTATTTGGGTACACCAGTAAAATGGAGGGATGAACTGTGTGTGAGATATACTTAGTAGGCCACTAAGAATGGTTTCTAACGCTATCTGGTTCCAAAATATAAAATAAAGCAGTTTTCTACATAATAATAAATCTGTAAATAAATAAATAAATGTAGACAAGTCAGCTTAGGTACCTCAAGGACACATGGTTGACTATACATACTTCATCATAATAAATAAATTCTCTCCATACCTTCCATCATGTATATATATGCATACGTGAGGCAATCATTTTCACAAATATTCATGCATCGGCATGAATCCACCTAGGAGATCATAATAATTAGTTTCATATTATAATAATGGTAAGTCATGCCCATTATCACAGTATATAATAAGGGTTCACATTCTAAATAAGGGATATAAGCTAAAGCATCTAATCAAGGGATTTAGAACATCGATCATGAAATCCAAATAAAGGAGCACTAAAACACATATATAATAAATATCAAACATCATATATAATGTTTTTTTATGATCCCATCAAAGGTTTTATATAATTAGGATCCCAAGTATCTATCAGGTATTACTGTTATTTTCTTTAATTAATGATTATATACTTCTCATTCAATAAATAGGAAACCCAAGTATCACTCATAACATCCAACGACCCTATGAGCCCATCCAAGGAATTCGATATAATGGAAACACAAGTATCAATCAGAGAATGTGAAAAATCATCTATCCTATAATCCCATCCAAGTAATACCATGAAAGGAAATCCAATTATAGATCAAGGTGTCACATAATTCATGAAACCTCTTATCCCATCCAAGGTATTAAAAGTATGGAACAAAAGTATTGCTCATGGTGAATGTAATATCAATCATTATGTGGGCCTATCAAAGGAATTCCATAAAAAGGAACCTCAGAATCCCTCAAGGAATACATAATTTAGTTAACCTATGATCCCATCAATGGCGTTTTATAAAAAGGAATTCAAGTATAACTAATGGTTAAAAAATCATTTAATCATTTAAATTTTTCCAATAAGTATGGAAATGTTTATATGTATTCCATATCACATATTCTTGTATTATAAACTAAGAGTCCATGAACATGAGCATGCCTCGTCATAATTCAATTATATTTAAATATAGCCACACTCATTTATACTTTAAATTAATATAACTAGTTTCCGCTTTTATTTATAAATACAGTTCACATCATAGGTGGTTTTATTAAAAAAAGTGTGGTTGAAATTGTAATTTATTAAATTCAAGTTATTATCCCTTATTTGAGTGAACACTAAACACACTATAAGGGATGATCTATTAATAGAGAATAAATAATAATTATAACTATTTGAAACAACACCCATGGAGGTTGGTTTAATTATTTAAATAATAATGGAGGTTAAGGATGATAAACAACTCATCCCAAATGGGTGATTTGGGTTGATGGGAACAAAAAATAGTAGTTTAAATTTGATCAGAATTGTAATAAAATTTAAGGAATTATGTCTTACCTAATTAATTTCACATTTTAGGGGAAATTCATTGAGAATCTAACATGATTTACAGTGGTTTAAAATTTAAAAATAATAATAATTTAATGTAAAACACATAGACCACCTACCTCATACTTAGGACCATCAACTTCTCTAATATCAATATCTTATTTGAGATTTTTTGAGAGAAAATTAAGAAATAGATAGATACCCTAAAAATAGGTTGAATTTTCTCATATTAAGATAACATCTAATATGGAACAAGAAACTAATGAAGGAGGATTCATAGACTCATGGATACGCTTCCAACATGAAAACATGAACTTGAATCAGAGGATGAAAGATGAATATCTACCAAATGAAGTAGGAGAGAAATAAGATCTTGAGTGTCCCGCCCATTTTATGTGTCTTGATAAGAAGAAAAGATTACGATTATTTAAATGTGGAAGAAAAAATAATTAGTTTTCCCACTTTTAAGAGCTGCATGGTTTTTCCACATGGTTTGGAAAACCATGTGCCAATAGTGAACACATATTTTATAAGGGATAGTTCCCAAACATGGCTAGTCACATCGTTTGAAAAACCATGCATATCCCATGTAGTGTCCACTATCCAAGGTACATGTCCCCTCAAAGAGCTTGCCATGGGGTTTGAAAAACCATTTTCAGACCATGCAGTGGCCACTGTCCACTCAGAAACCCCCTGCACGATCATCCACATGGTTTAACAAGCCATGTGCTACAACTACACCCCTTATGTAGGTTCTTTTAAAAATGGTATTTTTAGGCCTGATCCTCATTAAACTTATTCGAGCTTCTCATACACTTTTATGACGATAAACTATATATAAAAATGAATCTTTTACGTGTTCAAAGGTTTGTATTTACATTATAAATATAAAATTAAAAATTAACCCATCCTATGAAAAATAAAAATTCAATTTTCATTATAAATTTACATGATTCAAAAAAAAAGTTGATATAAAAGAAATATTCAATAATATCTGATAAACAAAACGAAGAGGCCTTCAATAAATGTCCTCAAGAGGATCCATTCTAATAGTGGACTGGTAAACATTCTTATGGGAAAACATTACCAGTCCCAAATCACCATCCCATTATCCAATAAAAAAATAAACACAAGAAAGTATATCATTTTTAAAAGAATAAATATAGAAAATTATTTCTATTCATCATTCTGTGAATTATATGTTTCCACCAGTAAAAAATTGATTTAACCTAATATGATATCCAGGTTTTTTATCTATAACCAATGTGTTAAACAAAATATTGATATTTTACACAATGGTTATTATGAAACTGATGTGAAAATAGAGTTTACCATGTCATTTATTGAATAAATGACATTGAAAATAAATCCCACTCATTTTCATGTTTTTTGTTTAATAAACGATGTTAAAAACATGTTTTTCACATCTATTATTAAAGAAATAACAAGAAAAACCTTATATTTCACATCATTTAGTAAATAAATAAGGTGAAAAATACTTTATTTCAAATAAGTTATTAAATAAATAACAATAAAATTATTTTTTTTAATCAGGGGTTGATGGAAATAATTTTGGTTTCTTTTCTCACATGATATCCTTCGAGCATTTCCCATGTGAAAACCCCCAACCATTTCATCTTTAATCTATAACCTCAAATTATATAATTATTCGATCTATGACCTCAAACCTATTAATTATTTGACCTTCAGCATTAAATATATTTAATTTTTATTCAACCACTATCATCTATTGTCTACAGTCATCTTCCACTACATATATTTTCTTCCTGTTATTGTCACTATATCAATCATTTCTGTTTATGGGAATCAAAACGTATGATTGTTAGAGATTCCTAAATATGGGACATCATGGTATAAGTTTAATTAAATATCACTAGTTTATTTAGCTGTGATATCTACTCCTATAAAAATAATTTTGTATCATTATAAAATTCCTCATTTGAAATATTTTTTTTCAAATAAAAATAATGTGAACAGGTTTAGATTTCATGAAACTGATAATATGTGTGATAAATAAGTATCTTAACCAACTGATTGTCTATAGTGGCAGAAAATCAATCAAAAATATCCTACATTTGAAAATGAAGTTAGAAATCTCAAACTTGGACTTTACATAAATGGAATGAATCCATATCTAAGCCTTAGTAGAAAACATAAATCATGGATTATTTTATTGTTAATTTACCACTTTTCTCTATAATGGTGCATGAAAAAAACTATGTCATCTTGAGTTTAATGATCTCCGAGCCAATACATCCTGAAAATGAAATTTATGTTTTCATGTCACCATTAATTAATGATTTGAAACATGTATGAGAGAAAGTTATTAGGGTTTATGATTTATACTAAATAAAACATTTTCAATTTTATTGAATGATTATATTCACTATAAATTAATTCCCATCATATGGAATTTTGTTTGGATATAGTATTATGGGGTATAAAACTTTTCCAATTTTTGATCAATAGAATTCAAATTATCAATCAAAATGTGGTTGAAAAAATATTTACATGGGTCATTGAACATTTTTTTCTATGGATAAGTCTTATCAAATATTTAAAAAGGTATTCAATGGATCAAAACAATTTTATATTGCTCTAAAATATTTTTCCATTGATCAGTATTTTATAAGGTTGAAAAACAATGAAGTGACATTCAGATAGACACAAAAATTAGGCAATGATTGAACTATTTCGAAGAAATTGTCAACATTTTTTGAAATTACATATTATATATATATCATGAGGTGAAACAAAACATTTATTTATTCCATGTGGAGAAACATATCTGTGATAGATTTATTGGGACACTGTTAGATATTAAAGAAAAGACAAAATATGTGCTGAATACAAGATTCGACATACTCTCAATGGAAATAAATTTGGCATTAGATCCCACTTATGATGGAAGATGAAAAGGAAGTCTTTCTTATTTTTATATATTATCTAGTTGGGATAAAATAATCTTTCTTCAATGACTCAATGGTATCAAAGTGTCAAGTAGTGTCATAGTATTATTAATTAAATTCAAAAAATATTGTTCCACTAAAATAATTTAATTTCAGAAGTATGAAATCTAATGACCATCACCTCATTATCAAATATCTACCACCAGTTTTATTGTGTGGAATATTTCCAATCCATGTTAGAATGACGATCATGAAGGTGCATTGTATTTTCAATTCAATTTATAACATGGTGATTAGTATAAATTATTTATATGATTTGGAGAATAAAATGGTTTCGATTGGCCAAAAAAAGTGGATAATATTCATTTTTATAATATATAATATCCATGTGATTCAATGTTCATAAACACTTTTACTAGTGCATTTTACAATTTGAAATTATTTTCTTATCATGTTATTAATTCAATCTTAAAATTAATTATTATAATGTATATTTTTGAACTCCTCCAAAAACACCCAATGATAATGATTTTATTTTAATATTTCTATTTTACTTTTATCTTTCCATTGGTAATAATTCATCCCTTTTAAGTATTTGTATACATTCATTATAATAGAATTAATTTTGAAATTCAACCAAGAAAATTATTGGTGAAGTAAACATGAAAGAATCAAAATATTAATACTATATCAGCCATTATTAAATCTCAATAAAGAATTTTTTTTAATAAATATAGATAAATATTTTGGGAACATTTAATTCAACTATTTATAGATCAAATTCATATGTTTAATTGGTGATCCAATTTTCCCAATTTGAAGATGAAATTCTGGACCAAATTCGGTGGACCAGAATAACAGTCCATAATTCTTATAATAAGTCCATATATATTATGTTAAATGACACGAAATTTTTATATATATTAGAGGAACTAAATAGATTCATTTTCTTATGATATTTCAAAGAAAAATTCTTTCTTCTAGAATCTCATTTTGGCACCTCTTTTGGGAGAATGATAGATGGATCAGATCTTTGTCATGGGTTTAAAAGTCCACTCTCCCTTAACTTTCCACTCACCATTTCTTACCCTCATTAATTAAGAAGAATTGTAATATTGGGGGATATAACTAATATTCCAAAATTTCTATTTATCTAAGTGTTATTTAAGTATTTTAGGGAGTTTGTTCCTGCTTTTATTATAATGTTACGTTGTTAATTTTTCTTTGTATTAATGGTCATTCACATGTAAGTTGTTATAATCACCTTAGATTTCTAATAAATCTTCTTATTATTCTAATTTTATGTTACTATTTTTAAACATATCATGGGTTGATCAATGGGATTTTAAAGGGGTTTAATTTGATATCATTTCTCACTATTTATGTGTTTAATCATTTATTTAATTTTAGTTTTTCATTCAATTATTTTCTTTCTTCTTCTTCCTTAGTGAATTTTATCTCCACACATTTCATGTGATAATAAGATCCTTTACCAAGGGTTGACCCTAAAAATTATCCTCCAAATGTATAGGTGATTATAATGAGTATGTTAAGGTGTTAAAATAGTAATTTATGAGGTTTTACTGACTTCATTTATTAAATCCTTCTTGATAAGAAAATGAATAATTTTTAAAAAATCATCCAATACATACCATGTAATAACTAAGGATTAACCCTTTCTCAGAAATTTAATTCACTTAGTTCTATTACTATTAATTTAATTAAAATTATATAAAAAAATTTGGACACTCTATAACCAAAAAAATCCATAGAATGTATGTTTATTTATGTTAATTATTAGGTATCTGTGGATTTGACTACCCATGCAACACTACAAGTGACTTATTCAACCCTATAAACATAGGTAAATTTGGGTGAGACCAAATTTTTCTATAGTTTTTGGGGACCTAATTAAGTTATCTTAGACACTCACATCTTATTATCACCCAACTTATTTATTCTCACCCCCAATTTCACTCCAATGGATGGCCTCTTTGAAAAAATCCAAACATAAGGAACAACTCTCTGCTTTGACTACCCCATACCATGTGTGATGTACAATGAACATCCTAGATTTTACTGGTGTGATAATCTGTATCCCAATAAACAATGATATTTGAACTCCTATACTTCACAAAAAAATCAGCCAATAATGACTTACATTCCAAACAAGGCCAATCTGAGCATCCTAAAATTAAATTAAATCAAATTAATTATCCTGCTGGAATAGATCACCTGGCTCAACCCATTGTCCATCCTAATCCACAACCATTACTTGATAAATTTTGTCAAAAATATAGATAATAAATTTGGTGGTTTCATCATTAATATTATAACTACAAAGAATTGAAATTGTTATGGAAATATTTCCCACTCCATTTATCCCCTCCTTAACATTGTTAGATGAATATTATTATACAAAAAATTCACATTAATAAATCCAATATGGGATTATTCCCAAGAGTTTTAATATTAAGGAAAAAATTAAATAATTTATTATAGAAATATTGGAGGCTTTTAAATTTCATGAAATTTATAAAGAATAAACTTTATAATTTCAGAAAATTGAGAATTATAATGAGGTGAATTGGTTAATTAATATATAAATTTAATGTGATGAACAAAAGGTATTTTTTATGGGTGTTTAAATCCAGTGGATACTGATTTACTATATTCAAAGGATTTTAATTTTTTATCATGGATTGAGTGTCCTAAATATTACTCTATTTTTTATTTTTCAAAACTAAAAATCAGTTAACCATTTGAAAAAATCATTAACATTGAGTATGTACCAAACCCACACACTGAAATAGAAAAATTTGAGGTTGAAAATTATTTCATTAATAAATAAATTCTTTCTAATAAAATTGGGGAAGAAACTGATTTTGATTCAAATTTCAAATTTGATTTTGGAAATTACAATCATCCAACCTCAAACTTATGGTCCTTCCTTACCATCTCAAGTATCCATCCATAGGTGATAACCATGACATATATTTATTACTAATTATTATATTATTACCAATAAATATATAATGATACTAGAATTATTAGGATATATTATAGATTTAATTTTATTGAACATTTCTAATATTCCATGGATTTTCTCACTCATTTTTGAACATATGTTTTTACATGAAATATATTACAAAAATTATCAATATAAATATAGAAGAAGTGATGAAAAATAAAATCCTTAAAATGTTCAAAGAAGGTATTGGGTAATTCATGGGATTCTAAGTCGACCTAATGACATTAAACAAATCACTTTTTTGGAGGAATCCTAGCATCAAACTGAACATTGACTCTGTTTTTGGTGTTCCAAAATAAAAAGGTACATTTCTTCCCTTACCATTTATCGTTATTTATATAGTCAAGGTAACCTCATGGGGTTTTCATTATGATCAAATTGTGTTTGTGTGTAATATTTAGGGGCTATTTAGATTGATTTATTTTTAGGAAAATAGCATTTCTTCTAGGTGTACAAACACAAACTATAATCAATGATGAGGTGTTTGTAAGTGACATGATCCTCAAAGGAGTACTCAGGAAAATCATGAACTTCAAATTCAACCACAAGTTCACATTTTATAGGAAATAATTTTCATATTTTACTTTTGGAACTCCTCCCCTCCCCTTCTTCCCCCTTATGAATTTTCTTTTCTACAAATACTAGGGACAATGTTATTCTATATTGGGGAAGAAAATAAACAAAAATTCTATGTCAAAGAAAATATTTTGTTCAAAAATAAAAGAGAAAAATTATTTAACCATAAACATGATAATACACCTTGAAAATATTAAAAATGAATATCAGGTACTTTTCCATTCCTCGATTCTTATTTTAATCCAACATTATGTTCATAAGAATAGATTTTTTAAATTGTTACTATCTAATGTGATTTTTCATTACATATATTTTCAGACTATTAAAAATATTCAAAATTAACGTCATATGGATTGTGGGGTATTATTTTGAGTTCATGGGGTCTCTCGATAAAGAAATTGGTTTTTTTATCATTTTAATTTTAACAAGATTATTTGAAACAAAATAACAATAATAAATGTTCATGTAGAGAAAAGTAATTACCAAATGTGTGGATTTTAACACTTGGGGACTGTGACTCCAATGTTTTCTATCCCATATATGGTAATTTTATCTTTATATTTGGAAATTTCAATATGATTTGGATTTAGTTTAAACCAGATGATGCATGATTATGTGATCTACACTTGATGATGTATGGTCTTTGAGCCTAGTAGTCATTGGAAAATTCCCACTTTAGGGGTTGACTTGATTGAGTGAAATTTCAATTACAATGGAAAAATTGAAAAAACAAACACACACACAAAAACATGAATACTCATATTAAGGTTAAAATGTGATTCAACTTAGTGATTCCATATTTTCTCCTTTGAAAAAAATTAACCCTCTTAAATATTGTGATGCACAACACATCACCCTGATTAATGGAAATTGAATGAAATGTGGTGAGTGATTTGAGTAAAAAAATGGTCTTGGGTATGTAATATTATTATGAACCTATCTTTTGTTTATTTATTTTTATGGGTCCCATAATATTTTGGTATGACGTCTTTTTTCGATAATTGAAATTTAAACTTTTTTGTAAAATGGAATTCAATTTCATATTTTTGAGATACTTTTTTTGACTAGAGAAACTCAAGTTGGAGGGTGTTATTATCCCCTAAAAGAGGATAATATTAATTTTTATATTATGTAATATTAATGTGATTCAATGTTCATAAAAACTTGAACTAGTTCATTTTAAAATTAGAACTTATTTTCTTATCATGTTTCTAATTCCTTTTTAAAATGCACTATTACATAGTACATTTTTTAACACATCCTAAAACACCAAATGATATTTATTTTATTTTCATATTTAAATTCCACATTTTCCATTCTATTGGTAAAAATTAATCCTCTTGGAGAACATTTAGATTCACATTGCAGAAATATATTTCTGAAATGAAACCCAAAAAATTATGGGTGATCTGATCTCAAAAATAGCCGAATCATATTACAATATCAATAATTATAAAATCCCAATAAAGCTAAAATTTTATATATATATATAGTAATAATTGTGGAACATTTCATGAAAATATTTCCAGAGCTATGTTCTATTTTTAATTGGTGACCTAGTCAACCCAATTAGAAGATGAAATTGTGGTCTAGATTCGGTGGCCCATAATATTAGTACATCATTTTTATCATAACTACCCAGATATAAATCTAAATGGGATGAAATTTTAATATATATCAGAGGAATTTTTAAGAATAATTTTTTTCTTCTATGTATCAAAAAAAACTTCAACATAAAATCTTATTTGGGTGCTTTTTTGGTGGACTCAATATAGTTCATATTATTTTCAAGGGTGGAAAAGTCAACTATCCCTTACCATTCAACCCACCCTTTCATACCCTCATTAATTGGGAATAATTTTGATATTGGTGGATCTACCAAAGGCTTCAAAAATTACTATTTAATCTTGTGGTATTAGAGTATTTGAGGGATTTTTTCATGTTTTTTAATGTAATGTTGTTGATATGTCTTTTAAATGAATATATTTTTCATATAAAATGTTCTAATAACATTATATTCTTAATAAAATTTATCATTCATCTCTTTATATTTTGTTTGTTAAAAAAACATGATACCCGTTCATTAATTTGTGAATTTATACACATATAGAAGAGATATATCCTTCACAAAATGTTGGAGTGTTCGTTATTTCTTTGTTTTTACTTCATTAATTTTCCCTCATTAGTCTAATTCTATATTCCATAGAAATATTTTCATCAATATAAGGATATCCATCTCATAGGTATAACAAAGGGAGTATAAAGGGGATATATTGGATGATATTTCTCACCCTTTAAATGTTTAATAATTTATTTTATTTGATATTTTTATTTAATGATTTGATTTCATCCTCTTCCTTATTGAATTTTATCACCATAATTTTCATTTTCTAATAAAATATTTTTACTAAGAGTGCTAGTGAAAATGATCCTTCAAGTGTATACGTGATTACCATGTGTATGTGAAGGTTTGAAACAAGTAATCTATATGGTTATATTGATTTCATTGATTGAAAACTTCTCAATTTAATGAAGTTCAAATAATTTAAAAATATTTTTTTAATCCATCCCTTATAATAAACTAGGATAAACCATTACTTGTAAATTAAATTAACACAGTTATCTTAGTGTTAATTTAAACCATATAAAATCAAACACATGTTTGAATCTTAATAGACAAAGTAATACATAGAAAATACATGTCCCTAATTTTATTCTTAGGTATTTTCTGATTCAATAACCTATTCTACAATATAAGCAATCACTTCAACCCTAAAAACATGGGAAAATTTTAAAGAGGCCAGTTTTCAATACATTTTCAACAAGAAATGTATTTTTCTATATCTTTTTTATACCATGGTGTATTTAATGGTTCATTTAGTGTGATAAATACAACTTTTCATACCTATATATCCATGATGGATGATTCATTTGAATGGTATATCAAGATATTGAAGGGGTGTGTTTAGAATCCATATCAACATAGAGGCTCTATTGTTGAGAATTATGTTTCTGAGAAGGTTGTAGATTTTTTTACAAGATACTTGACTATAGTTTAGCACATTAGTTTGCCTACATCTCACTATGAATGATTCAATTATGGGGGAAAGTAGATATATGATGTGGAAGTAAAATCGTTGAAATGTGAAAAGAAAAATAAGGAATATTTATACATATTTAATAACATTGATGATTCTCAGCTATATATAACATTCAATATTAATTTTTTATATCAATGATGTCTAATGAAAAAAGATATGTGGTTTTTAAATGTGCATAAAAAAAATATTTTCTATGGTTTAAAGAGACCATGCTTAGTAGATTAGATACATAGGAATCATTGATCTGGCCAGTGAGTAAGCCAAGTTTAAATTTGATAATATGTATCGAGTATGAAAATAATGGATATAAATTTCATAGGAAAGATGATGAAAATAAAAGTGAAATTCGGAATAGTTTAATGTTGGTGTTCATATAAGAAATGAATTTTTTGACTTAAAAAAAACAATCTATATATCATGTGAATGTTATGGAGTCATTATAGAAATATGGGAGAGTGATTACATTAAATTCCATGTTCTAGTGTTTAACTGAAAATTGTTTGTTAGTAGAAAAAATATAATACATATTGAATTTGGAATAAAAATAGTTTATCTGAATAGGTTGTAATAAAAATATAATCTATTTATCATAGAAATGATTTAAAAAAACTCCATGTTCTTTATAATTACGATATGTAGTGGTCTATCATTATACAAGGGATAAAAAAGTATATTAGTGATGAAAAACATGACAAAGATATTGATTTATGTGGGATACCTACTTCCTGGGAAATATTAATATATAATATTGATGAGCATGTCATAGGTATGTTTTTTCTTATATGGAACAATCACGAGGAATAAAATTTAAAAAATAATCCTTTAGTAATTTCCTAATATTATAGGTAACATTTATTTATTTCTTATTTAGTTTTTCAGATTTCATAAAATATTGGTTTATTATCTTAATTTTCTTTATTAAAATATATATTATAATTATTTTGTTAAATTGTGTTATCATACTAGTTTAGTTTTTTTTATTTTACCTTGATTACCCTAACATAACTTATGTATTTTTATATTTTCAGAAAAAAATTATTAATTTTAATATTATCTGTGAAGTAAAAAAAAATTATAAAAGAGTATATTCAAAGAATATTAATTTTTGTGTAAAAATGGAGTAATCTGTTTAAGAACATTCACTATTTAGAAACCATTTTTTGATAGGTTTTCATTAATTTATGTAACATCTTGTCCCTCACACACTATCCAGGGAAATAAAGAGGTTGTTACTGGCCTTAGGTGAGATCCCCAAGATACCAAAGGATGGGAATAAATGGAAAGGGATTCATAAACAGTTGGTTCATGATTTTAACTATTAAAATAAAAAAACTAAACCAGTATAATCATATCCATTAAACCACTTCTTGATTCATGAGAACAATTTAATACAAATCATGAGAAACAAACCAAACGAAAACATTATCATAGTACAAATCAAAAACCGAGACAAAAAAACTCAAAGACACCAAAGATGTAAACTCCATAACTCCCAACATGCTTCAAACTCAAAATACACAAGCCATTCCCATAGTATCATTATTCATCACTAAATAACTATGGTAGTTTTCCTTTACTTTTGTCTTGATATAAAATATCTACAAAAGCACCAATGTTCCTATGTAGAGTGTGAGTGTAAAACATACTAGGATTTTCTCCCAATTACTTCCCTTCTCAAACCACTATGATAGAACATGTTATAACATTTATATAAAATAGTTAAAGAAATTAAAGTGTTTTATATCCCAAAAAAAATGATCATCAAATCCAAACAATTATTCAATAAAATCAACCAAATAAACCTTTAAAACAATATCTAAAATCCTTTTTTCCTTACCCATTTCATTCCACACATCCAACCATGCATGCAACCATGTAACTACCTATAATAATGATAGGGGATCAATCCTTTAACAAATACTTCACTTGGTGAACCATTTTGACAGGGGAATGTCTATACCCTTATCTATCACACATTTAATGAAGGAAACGTCATACCCATATCGTTCCCAACTGCACACGAACACACATCAACCACTTATGTGAAAAACCATGACAAACCAAATGTGCCAACAATTTCTGTAAAATAATCCTTTTATTAAAAAAAATAACAAAAACCTTATACATGCATCAAAACCAAACTACCATTTTGAAAAAATGCAACCAATTTCAATTTCCAAAAAATAACCATTTTCTACAATTTCACAAACCACCACTAAATATGGTTTCTAATAAAAAATTAATATCAATTTCATAATTCAAACCAGGAAATTAAATCAATTTAAAATAAATCCTTCAAGTTATACCTAACAGGAGTTGAGAGTGAATCCACCTACCTCAAATACATGGTCAAAAACAAAAAACTACACAAAACTCTAAAAACATGGCTTAGATAATCCAAACCCCACCTTATATCTTGTTCCCTATTACTGAAAAAATAATATATCCACATGATTAGCATCAAAAAACCTGAACCTATCCCCAAATGATTATATCCATGAATCTAAGAGAGTGAAGTAGAAGAAAACGTCCGAAATACATCAAGAATGAGCATTGAACATGTAACTTGGCCTCTAATGAACCCATATTTGCCAACCGATTTCTCCTAAATCTAGAGGAAGGGCCTTAATAGACTTGGGAGGGATAGGAAGTTGAGTTTGGACCTATTTAGGGGAAAAATTATTTTCTTAATGTGTAAATTGGATTAGATCCAAAAAATCTAGATTTAATTTTTAATGTTACACATTTAATATAATTGGTTAGGAAAAAAGTGAGTTGTAAACTACCTATAATCATCCCTCTCATGGTTGGATAACATATTTAGGCAAATTTTTCTCCATCCATCTTAATTCCCTCTCTCCACACATGCATAGTTTCTTTTGGGTGACCGCACAGTTTGGCCGAACCATGTACCTAACCATGCAACATCCCAGTGCTCATTGTTTCAGTTGTACGATATCATGGAAAGAGATTCTTGGATTCTAAAAACTATTATAAAAACATAAACCTCTAAAAAACCCCAAAAATAATCCAAAACTCTTCTAAACCTTCCCAAAAATTGCTCAATAACTTCATATACATAAAAAACAAAGGGTTAATAACATGAAATTGGGGGTGATACATTACCCCCACCATTGGTATTTACTTTTTCAAAAGTGGGAAAATAACATTTTCCTAAAGGAGTTCTAGAAATTTCATGATCATTTACTTCTAATGTTTCCACATTTCTTCCTGAATATAACCATTTATTATAAAACCAACTTCATATCGATGCTCTTCCCAAGCAATAATTTCTTTTACCTATCCATAATCTGCATTGGAACATGAACCTACAAAACCATTGGCTCTAGGTTAATTCTATATCATCAAATATAATATAAAGGATAAGTTTGATAATTATTCAATTCTGATACATGAATCACATTATGTACTAAACTGAACCATGGTGGAAAATCCAACTGATATTCCACCTCACCAATCGATTCATGTATCTCAAAAGGGATTATTTATCTCAAATATAACAATTCCTTCATCCCAAAATTATTATTCCAAAGACTTGGAGTGATTCTAAGCAACATTTTATCTCTCACCTTAAATGATAATGGACATCAAATATGGTAAGCATATAATTTTTTATGACTCTGATCCGTCTCCATCATTTATTTGATCAACTAAATGATCTATATTTTCAGTTGCACAGGGCTCAGTCCAACCAGTGAAATCTCACCTATTTCCACCAAAAAAAGTTGATAATAATAAGGGCACCCATGTAATTCTTAAAAATTATCCATATGTATCGAGGCCTCATAATTTGTTTTATATATGAACCACACTAACAGTATGTGTTCCTCCCATGAGACACCAAAATCCATCACATAATTCCTAATCATGACTTCCAATGTTTATATCATCCATTCTTATAATCCATAAGTTTGACCATGAAACATCTTTCTCATCTTCAATGGATTCCCAAGATATTACTGTATGGATTTCCAAAAATGTGATCTAAAATTCAGATCTCATTCTGATACTATAAAAACTGGTATGTTGTGCCTCTTTACAACTTATCAAATATAGGTTTTAGAAAATTACGAAAATGTTTAAAATTCATGAATAAAGATGAAATGGTATGACATTATGAGATGATCCAATATCACCCATATGGTATCATATTTACAAGTATTACTTTAGGGAACTGTCAGAAAATACATGGATATTTGGTCCCATTCCAAAACAATAATCTCTAATGACTTCAACATACTTGCTATATACTGGTGATCTACCTTAACCTACTGGTAGACGAGGTATCTCAAAACAAACTCATCTACCTTTCTTTTCTTGTCATCACACCAAAATTATAATTTTAGTTCCATATACATCCTTTGTACTTTGGGAGAAATATCTAATCATGAAAGCTGGTAAACAAGAATAATTTGTTCCAAATAAGCCATGGGTACAACCATTCGATCATGAAAACACAACGATGATCCATTATAAAGATTCCATCCCTAAATTTTCTCCCCATAGTTGAAAATTGACATCATTTCAACACATTCATAATAATATTTTTAAGCATCTTTAACCATCTTAACCAAATTATGAACAAGAGAATTTGGAATGAAAATTATAACAGAACCTCAGTCTTCACAATCCAATAACATATTTTCTTTCACTGAAATCATCTTCCACTAATCTATTGTTCTTTTCCAACTTACTATATGATTTACTTTTTAATCCATCCTCCAACAAATTTACTTTACAAGGTGTAAACATTAAGTCAAAGTTGAACATTTGGTGGTACTTCATCCATATTCTTCATCTTAGATTAAAATATATTGGTGATAAAATGTCTTTTAATATCTTATGATACATAAAAATCATAAATATATAACCAAATAGGTAATGAAACCATGTTTTCAAAGAACACACCCCAAAAAAATTACAAATCCAGTGTTGGGAAGTTATTCTCATGAAACCATAATTACTATAAGCCAAAAGAAACAACATGATCTCCCTGTATGATAAAACATCTCAATGTAGATCCCAAGGAATCACAATACACCACATAGTGTTGTCTTTATTTTGGAAATATCAATATCAGTGTTGATGAAAGGTGAACATTAAGTTCTTAAAAGAACTTATGTAATTCCTTATCCCATTGGATTGGACCACACTTCCTTATCAAATTTGTCATTGGTGATGCTAGTCCTAAAAATTTATGAAGAAAACATTGATAATAACCATCCAAACCAACTAAAATTTGTGTTTCAAAAAAACTCATGGGTGGTTTCCAAGAGATCACCAACTTTATACTTTCTAGATACACCTAAACACCTTTTTTAGAGATTACGCAACCAATTATATGTACCTATTTTATCAAAAAATCAAACTTAAATTTTTTCATATAGATGATGTTCCCACAAGATACCCAACACATTCACTAATTGTTTTTCATGCTCATCCCTTGTCCTTGAATATAGAAATATGTCATCAAAAAAACTACCCCAAAAGAATACTCATACCTTTAAAATATACGGTTCATCAATTTCATAATTAATTTTAGTGAATTTTTAACACTAAAAGACATAACCATATACAAATAATGTACATATCTACTCATAAAACTTGTCTTTGTAATATCCAACTTATAATCCCACAATTGGTGATATCCCAACAGAAATTAAATTTTATAGAACCAAAAGGCCCCCCTAAATTGACCAAAAATATCATCAATTCATCGAACTGAATACAGATTCTTTATCAAAACATGATTAAGCTTATGATAATCCAAAAAATCCTTATATTTTCATCTACCTTTTTTACAAACAAGATTAGTACATCCCATGGAGATGTACTAGACTGAATGAACGATTTTCATTCCAACTCTCCCAATAGTATTTTCAATATATTTAATTAAATTGGTTTTATCCTATAAAATAAAATTGAGACAGGACTAGTCCCTAGTAAGAGATCAATCGTAAACTCCACTTATCTAGTTGGTGGAAAACATGAGAAATTATAGAGAAAAACATTTTAAAACTGATCAAAAATTTTTGGTAAAATTATATCCCCAACATCATCGACTGATCCAATGTAAAATCTGCCAACTATTATTAGATAGTTCCAATTGATGGTTCCAAAAATCCTATAACACCTTCCTTTACAATCAGGTCTCCTCTAAAGATATTTTCAACGCCATCATCTCTTGAAAAACTAACCCTTTGGGTATAATTGTCAATTTGTGATTTGATCATTTTCAACCAATCCATACTCAATATTATCTCATAGAAATAGATCACAAGCACATAAATGATCAAAATTATCTTTTGGCAATAAGAGTTTAAAATTTCAAAACATATGGCACCGTCTCAATATGAATACATAGAAGATCATCAAAATGAGAATAAATAAATGAATAGGTTGAACATGTATCAAAAAAATCTTCCATAAGGGTATAAATCAAGAAAATTTTACCTCTCACCATTGATGGTTCATATTTATATTCAACAATCACTTTCATAGCATTATATAATTTTTTAATCATTTCACTTTGTTCATTATTACCCTATTGATATTGCACTGGTTGAGTAGTCATGGTATTCCTATAATCACCATGCCTAGCTTGGTTATACCGATGAGAACTATTCATCTTCCCTTGTGCCATTGAAGCATATGATGTCTATGAAATATGATCCGTGACACCTAAGCATGGAGCATTGTGACAATAGTGCTAAATATGTCCCCTCTAGTTGTAATTATTCCATGATCAAGGTGGTGTCGTACAATCATGATTCATGTTATCAAAAGAACCATGTTGAAAACATCTAGTCTTGATATTTGGTTTAGGCAGAAGATTCATTAATACATCCATCTGATTCTGAGTCATACCAAAACCTTGGAAATAAGTGTCCCACTTCTTCATTTACCTTTTATTAGAGTTCTCATAATTTTCCATAGGTATCAACTTTTTTCCTTCACCAATATAATGTTATATTTTCATTTATTTTACCATTTTTCTATTTAACATATCCATATAATTCATTATACAAAACATAACAATCATCAATATAATCTGTAGCTTTATACTCGATTCAAGAATGAATGGTTCGATGTTGCAGTTGTAGAAACATCAGGTACAAAATGTACCAAATTTATAAATTTATCCTCATACTCTATTTCTGAGATATTTTTCTTCTTCAATCTAAAAAGTTAATTATTCTAGAAATTATAAATGTGTGAGGATATGATTATTGGTTGAACAATTCTTAAATGTCATCCCATGCAATGACTTGTTCAAATTTATCACTAATTGCTAAATTTTACCATTGGAATTATAAATCCTCTAGGATGTATATTTACAACATGAATTTGATCTCAAATTGTGTTCCAAGGAAATCATATTTTTTTATCCTATTCAACCACACCTATTCTTTTTTTTGTTCTGAATCACCCCAAAATATGGCTGGATTCTACTACCAGAAATAAATGGAATGATCCACCTTCCTTGGTTCATCCCATTTGTTTCCTCTATCCACTACTTGAAAATATTGTACGATACTCTGAACCAATTATTGGTTCACTTGGGGCTCAGGTGCAATCACATTTTTATCAACCTCTTTTGATTGGATTCTTCTATATTGAACTGGTTCCATTTTCTATTACAAAAAAACTCCATTTATTGTCACCCTCTAGAAACCTAATTCTATGAAATTTAAAATTTACCACATAACAAATATAACAAAAAGTATTTCCAAAATTCAATATTTTTCTGTTTCCAAACCATTTATTAAAATTTCACCTAGCTCCTTTATAATCAAACCATTTTAATCTATTTTCAAAAATCAACAATTTTCACCCAAATCAGAAATCATTAATATAAATGAAATATGAAATTCGTATGGGATGTAATTTATATCAATTCATGTCTTCCTCTTAGCATCGGAAAAATCCATGATGATGAGGTTACATATCCTAGAAGTGTCTCAAAACAATTATGAACCCTACTCCTTGGTAACTTGAAGTTCATCATAAATAGGTTTTTTGGCCCTCTTTATGCTATATATTTCAATTCTCGAAGATCATACTACTTGAAAAAAATTATAACTCAATGACTAAACCAGAATGATTGATCAACTCTTATACTAAACTAACTGATACCATTTGTAACATTCGACCCCTTAACCATTGACTTAGGATGACACAGAGGGTGTTACTAGCCTTAGGTGACATTCCCAAAACAAAAAGTTTGTAAATAAATTTAAAAAGATTCATAAATAGTTGGGGGTTATTTTACCATTGAAAATAAAAAAACTAAACCTATATAACCATATCCAAACAACCACTATATGATGCATGAAAACAATGTAATACAACTCATAGAAACAATCCAAACCAATACTATATTAGAGTACAAATTGGAAACCAAGACCAAAAAATAAAAAGACACTAAAAACATAAAATACATGGTTTGTAACTTGATTTGAGATCCAAATCCACAATCCATAACCATAGTATAATGATTAATCACAAAAGAACTATGATACCTTGCCTTTACCTGTGTCTTAGTTTACAATTTATGGAAACACACCAATGTTCCCTAGAAGGGGGGAGTATAAAGATTAGTATTATTTTCCTCAATTACTTCCATTCTAATTACACTATGATAGAACATGTTATACAATTTAATTAAAATTATTTATTACAATATAAAATAGTGTATATTCTAGCCAAACCATTTTCCAAAGCAACCAATTTTCCAAAGAAAGCAACCAAACAACCCTTTAAAGCCATTTCTAAAATCCATTTGGCATTACCCATTCTATCCCACACATCCATTCACAAATGAAACCATATATCTACTTATAATCAGGAGTGGTGATTTATCCTTTCAAAAAAAAATTCAACTGGTGAACCATTTTCATGTGGAAAATTTAATACCCTTATTTGCCCCACTTTTTATGGGAGAATATTTATACCCCAATTCGTACCAAATTAAAATAAACACACACCAACCATTTCTGCCAATAACCATTCAAAACCAAATATACCAACCATTTCTATAAAACATTACTTTTTTTAAAACATTTCCACTAACCTTTTCCATGCATCAAAACCAAAAATCCATTTTAAAATCCTCATTTTAAAATATTTTAACCAGTTTCACTATCCAAAAAACAACCTATTTCTACAATTTCACAAACCATCACTAAATTATGTTTCTTAAACATATTTCACATCACTTTCACAATTAAAATTAAAAAATTAAATCAATTTGAAATAAATATTTCATATTATTACTAAGAGGAGTTGAGAGTGAAGCCACCAACCTTTAAAACATTGGTGAAATGAAGAACATAAAAAAACACCAATAGAATGGCATAGATATTCCATAAACAGCATTAAATCTTATTCCCTTTCACAAAAAAATCAAATCTCAAAATTAGTGATATTACATATCTATAATATATCCCCATCAGATTAGACACATGGATGTAAGAGAGGAATGAAGAAGAAAACAATGGAAACACCACGGATGAGCACTTACTAAGGAATATGGCCTCCAACAGAACTATATTCTCTAACAGATTGCTCCTAAATCAAGATAAAGGGTCTCCATATCCTTAGGAGGGATAAGAATTCGAGTTAGGTTCTTTTTAGGGGGGAAACAGATGGATTAGTTTGTAAATTGGTTATGATCTGGGAAATACAAATCTTATTTTTAATGTCGTACAGTTAAGGTGCATGGTTAGACAAGACATCAAAAAATTGTATTCTAGAAACTACCTCTAAACACCCCTCACGTGTTTGGTTCACATGGTAAGACAAACCATTCAAAAAAAAGACAAATCCTTTTATACACACATGAATTGTTTCTCCGGGGTTGGCATATGGTTTTTCCAAATCGTACACCTAACCATGTGCCTACCCAGTTCCCACTATTTCAGTTGCACAATTTCCTAGAATGCGTTTCACATTTTCTAATAACCATTATCAAAATTTTCACCAATATAAAATTCCCAAAAACATGTCAAATCTCTTCCAAGACATTCCAAAAATAACCTAAAAAATTTATATAGTTAAAATAAAAAAATAAAGGGTTAATTACCTAAAACTAGGGGTGCTAAAACTCATTTAATTTTATCTCCAATTATTTTTGTTATCATTTTAGTTATGTAGATTAACAAATATTAAAAAAAAATTTATTTAGTTTAGTTTTTTTGGATAATTTTTCATTTTTTATTTACTTTTATATTTAATATCTAGATTCTTACATTTTTTTAAATAATTTTCTATTATTCAGTCAATATTTTTGGATTTAATTTATTCATGTATGTAATTTAATCTATCATAAATGTTTTTCTATATTTAGTTTACTAATTTAACAAATGTGAATAAAAAAATTTCATTTTAGTTTACTTTTTGTTTCATTATTTTTAAATTTTAATTTCCTTTTATATGTAATAGTTTGATTTGTATATTTTTGTACTGATTTTTTTATTTTTATTTGTATGATAATAGAAGAAAACCCATATAATCAAACATATACTTATGGGGATGACTATAAAAATAATTCTAGGGAGAACAATACACATACTACTACTGAGGTGCCTCCTCATAATTCTGCATGGGATCCATCTACTTCTATAAAGGAAAATGAGATTAATGGTTGAAAAACATGGGTGCACATGTTTACTAAAATTATTAGTTTATTTTAGGTATAATAAAATAATATAAGTTTATTGTAAAGATATTGATATTAATAGGGGTCCAAATAAAAATAAATAGTACATTAGTTATAGTTCAAGATCCTGGAACATTTAGTGTTTTGATTTCTGATTAGAGTAGTATTACCAATGTGATTGTATCTTGATTATGGGATATAATTTTTGTATGATCGTTTGTTATAATTTTAATTATCATAAATTTTTTAAAATAATAATGATTTTTTATTTTTTTCAAATAAAATATGATATATCTGATACTAGAGGTGTCAAGAAGATATGTTTAGGTTTTCCTGCAATGTGATGGAGGTATTTTAAAATAAGCCTCAAATAAAAATTAATTTTTTGTGATGGAAAACATCAAAATACATGTGATATATGTCAATGTCTTGATGAATATATATGTAATATGGTTTTGGAATGTAAAAGATAAGAATAATTTTTGGTATGTACAATTTTATCTTTTATACGTGTTTTTATATTAATGGTCATATTAATGATATCTTTATTTTGAATTTTCAGAAAATGAGGAAATCTCATCAGGTGATTCAATCCAAAAAATTATACCATCATACTTTATCTTGTGGATGGTATGGGTTATTTGAAGAAACAATGATAGATTAAAATTTTTAAATATTGAGAGTTGATTCTTTAGGGTATATAGTGGTTGACCCTCTTTCCCCATAGAAATACATTCAAAATGGAAGATGGTTTGGATGAGAAAAAAGTGACAATATCTTACAAAATATTCAAGGTTTGTAGTGGAGAGGATTGTAAGAATTTATTTTATTAATACATTTCCTATAAGTTAAATCAATTATTTAAAAATTTAAATTCACTAATTAATTTTTTAAAAATTATATATAATATTACCTAGAAGAGAGGATCACATGGGGGAACATCATGGATGATGGTATTACAGATACCTTACTTACAACATTCGGAAGTCCTGAAAAACCATGTCTTTTTCCTGGATAGCCAAAAATGTGTATTAATAAAAAAATTTATTATAAATTCTGAAACATATTCAATGGAGGCTGTTTATAAAAGAAAAATATATTTTTTTGAAGGTAAATTTTAGGATATGGGTAAGATGAGGGATGACAGGATTAGAGCTTTGGTAGAGTAGATGTTTACCGACATGAATATATAGTTTCAGGATAATGATACCACTCCTCCAACACCACCTATACTACTCAATCCTATATCTCAACATTAATATTTCACTCTTCCACCTCACCCTACTTATCGTACTCCTACACCTCCTCCACATTTTCCCGTTTATTATGTTTTATATATTGAAGATCCATAACATTATATTTTTTCATATGTGATTATATATTATATTGGTGATACAATTTATTATAAATATAAATAGAGAGGGGCTATTAGGCTCACTGTACAAGATATTATAGATAGATCATAAAAAATAAAAATTCTAACAGATGAGGCCATTATAGTTGGACAATTTATTAACAATATTTTAGTTTAGACATCTAGAATTTTTCAAAAAATTACCATTGATCTATGTGTAGATAATATCATTTACTTCATATTAGTGGTAATT
This sequence comes from Viscum album, assembly GCA_963277665.1. Classification (NCBI taxonomy): domain Eukaryota; kingdom Viridiplantae; phylum Streptophyta; class Magnoliopsida; order Santalales; family Viscaceae; genus Viscum; species Viscum album. The sequence goes on from OY728121.1 coordinate 1,794,711,702, forward strand.
GTTTTAAAATTTTAAAATTTATATATTTATATTTTTTACAAGAATACATTAAATTCAAATACATCTCATATAAACAATAAAAAATATAAGTTACTATGAAATTAAATAACACTTCTTCTACTCTTGATAGATTATCAACATATTCAAATTTCATGTTGGATTTTTTTGAAATTACGATATAATATAAAATTTTTGGGCATGAAATGACGGATTATTTTTAAAAAATATATCATGGATATTGTAATTGGATGTGATTTATGAATCAAAACCAATAAAATATTTTCAATGTAAGTATATTATCATATATCATTCATTTATTTTAATTTATTTAAACTCTATACGTATGTTTATTTTGTATTAGGTATCTTTATAGAATTTTTATATAGCATGATATGAAATCATTATATAAATTTATGGAACCAAAATTTATTTCACCTATAGAAATGAAAATTAATTATGCAAAATAATAGTTTATATTGCTAAAAGGATTCAAAATAATTAAATTATTCCGTGTTGTGTGCTTACATATATTCAATTTTAAGAAAAATATATCTCTTAATATATATATCTGTTTACAAAAAAACACTCATATATGTTTTTATATATTAGTCTCCATTGGATGTTGGGATATTTTTTTCAATAGATAGGTCACTTTAATATATATAATCTATCTATAGTGAAGTGAAAGCTAATTTTAAGAATGTATTGAACACATAAGTTTTAATATTAGAATTATTGAATAGATTAGATTGATATTTTAATCTATTTCATACATATTATTTTAAAATAGGGAATATGATTACATTATATAGACAATAAGAAATCATATCACAAAAATAAAATATGCTATATAAAAGTATCATTTTTATTTATAATTAATATATTTTGGATATAATTACATTAAATGATATTTTGAATTGAAAAATTATTTTTAAATGGAACTGTCATAAAAAAGTGAAAAGGAATGTGGAAAAAATGTTTCAAGATTTATGTATGAAAAAATTTCAATTGTTGCACATAAAATATTCCCCTAGGTAAGAGTTTTTATCAACCATTCCGTTAATTTTTCATTCATTTTATTCCAAATACATGGAAAATCCTTTATTTTTAATTTTTAGATTTTTTATAAAGCTCAACCTTAGACTGGACAATATCTAAGACACAAAAAAATTGAATATGTGAATTATTTGATAAATTTTGATGGGTTTTAGTATATTTTTAATAAACACTATAATGTTTAATGTTCAAATTGTGAATGTTTATATTATTGTTTTTTGTCTATTTTTGGTATTTTTTTGAAAATTTGTGTGCATATGTTATTTTAAATAACTTTTTGGTTGAATATATACTACTGAGAGGGATGAATTTATTATTTTTTTATTAAAAGAATAATTTTTTAGGTCGGTTATCTTATATCTTGTATGAAAGAGGATTTATCTTTCCATTTTTTCTAAAAAATTAATGTGGAAAATGATTTTCCACATCGTTTTTTTATATAAATGAAATGGGAAAACAAATAATAAATATGATTTTTAGGGTTTTCAATTAAATGTATTTTCAGAAACCTGCATGATAATTATTTTATAACATCAGTTTTTTAAAACAATCAATGTGAATAGTTATTATCCACATCAGTTTTATTAAAACTAGTGTGGAAATCCTCCTCCATAATATGTATTTTTAATCATGTTTTTTACATCATTTGAAAATAAATAAATAAAAAAATCTATAATGGACTTTATTATTTCGGTTATGAAAAAACAAAAATCATAAGGTACTTATATGATTGGTTTTTTTAACAGAAATTATAAATGAATTTTCACAAAAGTTTTGTATAACTGATGTTGAAAACCTTCTACATATATATATTTATAACATCTTTTATTTTTAGGTAATGAGAAATAATTATTTACATTGTTACCTAAAATAACATCATATATTAAATGGCATTAAAAACTAAAAAAATCAATCTGAAACCACCATTTTCATTAGCGAGAGATCAAATGTACCTCGGATCACATGGCCTCCTCGAGGCCTCTCAAAAAATGAGAAGTAAAATTAAAATCCATATCATAGAATATAACAGAAGGAACTATATTAAATATGAAAATCTATGGCATTTAGAGACTTCCCATGTCCACAAATTTGTTTCTATCTTGAATGGGAATAAAGTTGTCATATTTGGTCAACCTTTCAATCAGAAACCATATCGAATTCGTCCCTCCATGGGTATATGGAAACACAACCACAATGTATATAGACATCACAAATCACTTCCAATTTAGTGATGGAAGAAGCAGAATCAAACTCGGAGATCTATGATGTTCATATTTTACCTATATAAAAGTATAATAATGAGAGACGAATTCTTTGATGTCTCTTCTCATACTTGGCCACCGAAATCTTTCCATCACAAAGTAAAACATCTTCAGGGTACTTAGGATCACTTCCTATTTTGAACTGTGGTAGTCCCCCATCATATACTTTATCAAAATAAAAGTAACACCATATGGGTTTTAGAAATATAAGATACCATTTTTATATAATCAAAACTTTCCAAAGGTATCCCCGCTAGTACAAGAAGTATTTATCACATTGGGGTTTTCAGGTTGATCATTTCTAACTGACCTAAAAAAATACATATATATTAATTAATCATATGGTTTATCTAATAAAAAATAATAAAAAATTATTACTATGATTTATGTCATTGGTTATTATATAACCGACATGACAACGTAGTTTTTTCACATCAGTTATTTTATAATCGACTTGTCAAAGTAGATATTTCACATCGGTCACTATATTACAATTTTGATAAAACAATAAAAACATCTTTGTCAAATTAGATATATAATTAACAATATGATATAACATTGAAAATTTTAAAATTTCCATTTTGAATCATTTTGATGTAATTTGATCTCAAGAATGAAAACTCATTTCTCTCACGTGGAATCCCTATCATCATTTATTTAATATTGTGGCCTCTAATATCAGTTTAACATCTTCATAAATCCTCATATTTTTTCGACCACATTATTTTGCATTGAATATGATCATCTATCAATTCTCAATTAAGCCTCACAAATTTATCCTTGATTTCTGTAATTAATTGTTACGGGAACCCTAACTAATGTTTTGTAATTCTATTTACTCAATCAACCAATCAATGCCATTTATTTGGGAAAATTGGGGAAAGAGTACTGAGAGGGCCACTGAAAAACAAAAAAAATACCACAGGAGATTGAAAACTACATAATCCTGGTGTAGTGGATCCCAAAATCATCCCCTAAAATAAGATTTACAAATTCAATGGACAAGGGGAGAAAGTACAGTAAAAAAAATATCATGAGACCATGAATTTCCAAAGAGGCAAGGTGATCAACTACATTGTTTTCCTATATCCATGTATTAATGATGTCTATGTTTTTGCAGATTTAACCCATGAACCTTCTCATGACATAAGAAGTAGACCATGGGGTGGAGAGCTTTCCATGAAAGGAGTCATGGATAATTCTAGATTCTGTTTCAACCACAATTAGGTTGATATTTTGTTTCCTGTAGATCTAGATATAGGTAATAAGGGATAGAGATTCACCTAGGAGAGAATGGATGCTTCCTAAGTGGGTATATAATTCCATTATTACTCACCACATAATTCCATGCACCACACCACCACCTTTCATGTTGTCAATGGATCTTGATCCATTGATATTAACTTTTGTACCAAGAGGATGGGGAGAATAATGAGCCTAGTGCCCAAATTTATTCATGGTCACAGTAGCACAACCCACTAGGATTTGTCTAATAGATGGAGCTCAAATCCATTTTCCACTCTTCTGAACCATATCCACCAACATGAATTTTATTCTTGCCACTAGAAGCTTCCCTAAACCTGGGATACCCTTATATTTTTCCATATACCTTGAACACTAGAAACACCAACACCCTCATTGCCAGAAGCATTCAACAAGCCTTCCACTACGGGCCATCATCCCATTTCCCTTGAAACCATCGCTCGATGAATGAGGAGACCCTTATCTCGGAGGAGGAAATACTAGTGAAATCCCCAAATGTCCTCTACACCTCACATGCCTAATCACTGACAAAAAAGGTTCATTGAGCTCTCTTACATACTATCACTATAGTAGAAACATCCAGAAGAACTATTACTCTTAATATTCACATTAGTAGGTAAATCACGACTCCTAATCCTCCAAACTAAGAATTTGAGCTTTACTAGGATTTCCTTCACCCACCGAGCTGTGACCCATGCATCCTAGGGATCCATATTGATTGAAACCATCTGATATTCTTTTGAAGAAAAGGACCCTGACACCAAAACTATAAATACACACATATGTACTTTTGTCCAAGAGGTCAATCAGATCATATGTTGCACATTAGTTGGTATCTATCACTACACCAATAAACATCAAATACAATCATGCTTATCTTAAGGAAATTTTTGTGGCTGGGAAACCCAGAAAACTAACATGCCCAGTTATGATGAAAGAAAGATAACTCCCCTTTTCCCATGATCCATCTACATTGGGGTAATGTTGATGAATGTTAGTAACAATGGAAAGCCCAAGAGACCCTTGTCTCTGGCTCATGTTGTTCCCAACAACAGTGCTCCTAGAAGCCATAAACATGCATTATGAAATTTATAAACCCTCATGTTTTATCAACCTCATCATTTCACGTTTTTATATATATATTCTCTCCACAAATACGAAATTACCATCTTTATATACCATAGTTATATATTAATTTAATTGAAAAGGTGTGGGTTTCATTATATTTTAATGTTATAAGTCAGATCATAAATTTTATAATTATATCTTATTCTTATAGCGTTTCTATTTTATAGAATGGATTTTTACATAATTTTTTATAGATATTTATACTAAATATCAACATAAAATTCTGCATTTAATTTCAAAATGTATCTTATTTTGTTAATGTTGATGGATCATTCATTATTTATGCATACACTACCATGTGTATGGAAAAATTTCAATTAATATGTTGCACTTATTAGTGACATAATGATATTAAAATGTAATGTATATATACATTAATATTTTTATATAGTTCAGCATGAAATTTCCTATAATTATTATATATGTATATCAACACTTTTTGTGTGATATGATCATATTCTTATCATGAAAAATTATATATTAAATATCCAGTTTCCATATTATGAGTTACTATCAACATAATGTTGATATTATTGGAAAATACACAATATAAACAATTAATTGGTTTCTTTAAATATATTTTCAATATTCTCATAGATATATGTCTGGTTTTGACTCTATTTAGACTAATTAACCCATTTGATACAAATGATATTAGAGATTGATATGTTGTCTATCCCCAGTCATATATTATACCCATTCATAATTTTCCCTCAGTCATACATTAAGTAAAATTAGTTTTCAAATTTACAGTATTCTCCAAATATATATGTAGAGTTTTTCTATGTTATATTTTCATGGAATTACACATGTATCACATGATATTCACACTAAAAGAATTTTTATGCCTATAAATTTGGATTTTTACTATAACAAATGAAGTATACTTACATATTTAAAATATTAGTTATTAGTTTGGTATATTTAAATAAAAAAAATTGTCATAGAATACATAGTATGTAATATGATTTTCATAATTTCCATAATACACTAGGCATAAAAAATATAAAATAATAATTATGTATATATATTTGTAATTAAATAAAAATTCGTCATTGTGTTGATTGAACTTTACAATATGATTATATTATATGATGAATTAATATTTATTCTAATAATTATTGGATGTTCATAAAAATTAAAATGTCAAAAAATTGTAATAAATATTAAAATCAAAATCGAAAATGTGCACTTGATTTGGATTCTAGTCAAATAATATTTCATTTCATGTTTTATCTAATTTCATTAAGAAGAAAAATAAAATTGATAGATTAGTCTAACTATATTTTTAAGTACTCAGATCTTCATTTCAAATATGGATCTTTATTTTGGATTTTTTTAGAAAAAATAAAAAATAAGAATTTTCTAAGTACACAGTGTGAACATATGAGTACATGTTGTGTACCCAAGTACTGTTTACAGATGTGTATTGGCCATGTAACGGCCGTGTAAATGGCCTTGAGGGTGACCAAGAAGAAGACCAAAAGCGGAGGTCGGTTGAGGCTAATACACGAGGTTTACATTTAATGAACATGCTAGGTACTTTTCATATTAATTTATAAATCTAGGTGGGGTTACATATCTTGTCCCAAACATATTTTTCCTTCCCTCGGTTAATACATGAGAGTGATGGAATGGACACAATGTTCTAGACCTTCTCTGTTCTCTGTCTGAGCTGTGATTGAGACGTTGTTGGGTTCATTTAAATCTCACCGATGAGTTCTTGATTCCCCTAGGGACTTTCTTCCTAATTAATCCTTTCTCATGAGTAAATGAGGGATGATATTTTTTACACATCTTTAGATCTAAATCATTCCATGATGATTCAAGGGTCGACATTCAAGGGTATTGATCATATGATATCAAGGTAGGTGGTTTGTAACATTCATTGATCCTCTTTAGATTATATAAGCTAAAAGTACCGAATACCCATGTTTGGGGTATTTTGTTATTGGGAAATTAAAAATATTATTAACCTTATATGGTTTAATTTATTGAAAAGGGGTTTTAGAATATGTTTAAGGTTATATACCTTGGTTAGAGGACACCCCATGGGTTTATTTCCCTAGTTTGACTTTTTATGGCCATTAGGCCAAGGTTGCCTATAAGGCATACCTGGTTTTCATGACTTGAATTGTTTAGGATGGATTTTTTTTTGATTATATGAATTTAATATGTTATTCTTGTGGGTTTTATCCATTTAGTAGTTATATATTACATGTGTTTCCTTTTTTTGATATGTGTGTCAATTTTCCAATGGATTGTGAGAGCCTTGGAACAAGAAAACTATGGGGGTTTCCATTTTTATTTAAATTGGACCATGGGAGCCTTGGATTTGTATTTGACCTAGGGTTATTGACCGTGAGAGATACCCATGAGGAATTTTATGATTTATTTGTGATAGGTTGACCCAGGGGGTATTGACTGTGAGAGCTACTCGGAGGTCATTTTTATATTATCAATGCTAAGTAAACCCACGAGTATTGACTATGATATGTACCCAGTAGTTAATTTATAATTACTCTATTCTTTGTGGTCTCATAGGTGTTAAACAGTGATATCTTTCCCAAAGTTTCTTTTTTAGTTAATTGAATTATTATGAAAAGTCCCCAAGACCTAGCACAAGCATGGACTCCGTCTTACATGGTTGTTCAAATGGTCTTCTAAGACATGTGTTGTTACTATTAAAAATAGTGATATAGAGGTTAGTCTAAATCCGGAGGTTAAATGATTAAAAGGATGAATAATAAATAAAAATGAATGTAATTGAATACTGTAGGATTGTTAATTATTTAGTACGTCATAGTTTATTGCTTCATTTTTCATATTTCCTATTATATATATTCACTAATAGTTAGGCACATGTATTTTGGAGGTATCCTACTTGGATTAATCTCACACCATGTCTGGGTCATGGTTTTGGACCCAAACAGATTATATGGTTGTAGGTATAGATATGGGAAATCACCCTTCTTTATCAGGTACTTGATTTCTGTTGGAGCTAGAGAGCATGGGACCCCGCTAAGGCTCGCGATGCTGCTAGGGTTTACTTTTCTTCAATTATACATCAGTTTCTATATTATTTTCTACCATTTTGACTTGTTTGGATACTTTCCAATACACAGGTGACATGCATTATTTATATATGCTCTAGTTTTTATATTCCTATCTGTGATATGATGTTTACATCTTTTTTTATATTACTGCTTCTTCAATTGTTTAATATTTATTATTTTATTGTGTATACAATGCCAATGAATTCATAGTTCACCCAATAACATAAATTTTCCCTCACTACTAGTTGGCATCCTTTGGATTTTAGGGAAACATGCTTGAGGTCATGTGACAAACCGGGTATGGGGCACCCTTAGGCGGCACCCAGAACTAGGACGTAAAAATTTGTTTTAAAGGAGTTTATTTTCTTTTTTTCCCTACTATTTGGAGCCTATAGACATGTATAGGAAGGAATAGGTGGTTGTTAATATATTTTTCCTAGAAATAGCTAACACTTGTTTAGGAAAAATGCATGTTACCTCAAATATTGGATTTTCTGGTTTTTCAAATGATACAAATGATTTTATTTCACTGTTGGGCGACACGCTTGTTTTTTGTTTTTGTTATTTATATCATTGTGTTTTTATTTCTGTTGTAACCTAATGATATGAGGGTCTGTCATCTCTTTCATCGTATAGTCACGTTCTAGAGATCACATGTCATGCATTATTATAATGCAATTATGGGTGCATTACTGATTTCAGGTCGTTGTGATTGATATTGTGCTATATATACATGATATTTTGATAGATGTCGTGATATGAATACCTAATAATTTGATAGGGTATTTGAATATTTAATGTTTCATTTGGATGGATTCCAATATTTGGTCCTTGATATGTTATGGGACCTCTTAGAATGTAATTTTGTGGATCATGGTTGAAATATAATTATATTATATAAAATAATGATATGAAATAGGATGCCAAACTTCTATTATAATGGAGTACCGACTCTCAAGGATCGAAACATGGCATGAATTTCCCAAAAATGATAATATTTTCATGGTTTTGGAGAAGTTTAAGGGACTTACTTTTTGGAAACCCAGATAACCTAGCATGTGATGTTATGAACACACACCATGTGTTCTTATGTTTGGGAAAATTTACTTTTCATAAGTACATGTTGTGTATTGTTAGTAGGCGTCACGTAGATCTTGACTGTGTGGCTGGTTGTGTGACAAGAGAAATGGTGTTGGGAAATTTTGTATGAAAATGTTGTTTGGAGCATTGTAATCCTACCGGTGAGTTGTCATTTCTCCTAGGTATTTTTCCTAATTCTCCCTCTATCATGAGTTAATGATAGATGATCATTTTTACCCTTTTTGTAGATCTACATTTTTCTATGTTGATTCAAGGGCAGATGTTCAAGGGTATTGATTGTACGACATCAGGGTAGGTGGTTTTTGCTTTTCATTGTGCGTCATTGGATTATATGTGCTAAAAGTGTCACATACAGACATTTTTGGAATTTCTTGATTGGTAAATTAACCATATTATTTAACTTATATGGTTTAATTTGGTTTAAAATGGGATGTATCAAATGGGTAAGGTTATATGCCTTGGTTACGGGAAACCCCTTGGGTGAGTTTCCCTAGTTTGACTATTTATAGTCTTTTGGCCTAGATTTCCTATGAGGCGTACCTTGTTTCTATGCCTTTAATTTTTTAGGATGGATTTTTTTTTATTATATGAATATAATTTTTTAATCTTGTGGATGTTATCCATGTAGTAGTTATATATTTCCTGTGTTGTCTTGTTTTGATGTGCATGTTGTTTTTCCAATGGATTGTGAGAGCCTTGGACCAAGGAATACTATAGGGGCTTCCATTTTTATTTTCCTAGGACCATGAGATACTTGGTGTAGACTTTTCGACATGGGTATTTTTCATGAGAGCTACCAAGGAGAATTTTTATGATTTATTTATGATATATTAACCTAGGGGGTATGGACCGTGAGAGCTACCCGTATGTCATTTATAAATTATTGATGCTATGTAAACCTAGGGGTATTGACCATGAGATCAACACAATATGTCATTTATCATTAATATATGTTATGTGGTCCCATATTGGTTAGACTCTGAGAGCATTACATGAGGTCCTTTTGTGGATAAATGAGTGATTGTGATGAGTTTCCATGCAAAAGAACAATCTTGGACTCGACCTTACTTGGTTGTTTAAATGTTCTTCTGAGACGTCTGTTGTTACTATTACAAAGTGGTATATAAATATTAGGATAGATTATGAGAGTAAATTATTCAAGGGATGAAAAATAAATGTAAATGAATGAAATTGAAAACTATAGGATGATTTACTTTTGTGTACTTCCTAGTTTATTGTTTCATTTTTCATAATGTCATCTATATATATTCACAGACAGTTTGGAATAGAAATTTTGGTGGTTACCTAATGGGATTAATCTCACACCCTGTTTGGGTCATGATTTTTGATCCAAACAAATTTTATGGTTTCAGGTATAGATAAGGGAAATCCCCTTTCTTCATCAGGTACATAATTGATGTCAGAGATGGAGAGCATGGGGCCAAGCTGAGGATTGTGATGCTATTATATATTACTTGTTTTCTATTGTACTTTGGTTTCTGTATTGTTTTCAAACATATGAATTATTTGGATTCATTTATAGACACATGTGACATGCATCATTTATATATTCTCTAGTTGTTTTATTCCAATCAGTATTTTGTTGGTTACATCTTTTGTTAGCATTACTACTTTCACTATTGTTTACTATTTGTTATTCCATTCTGTATTCTCTATCAATGAGGGAATAGTTTCCCTAATATCAGACCTTGGCCCACACTTCAAGTTAGTAGCCTCTGGCATTTGTGGAAAGGTTCTTGAAGTGATGTGACCAACCGTGTACAAGGCACCATTGCGCAGCAGCCAGAACCAGGATGTTACAATATTTTCTTTTTTAAATTAATTACATGCATTTATTTTTATTATTAATCAATTATATTTTAAATTATATCCCATTAATATATAGATTCAATAATTTTAATTTTCAAATATGAATATATAGTTTTTTAATTTAATAGTTTTTTAACATTAAAATTATGACATCCTTGATATTAATATAGACCTGGGTTGACTTGAAATAACTTATTCTTACTCTTGTTACCACTATTTTATTTTGATAATATATTTATTCTTGAAATCTTTTATAGATAATAATGATTAAATTTTGGATTATGGAACATTGAATAAGTGATGAATATGAGGAATTTGTTGATGATTTTTTGGAATTTTCTAAATGAAATATTCCAAATAATGAAATGTATTCATTTCCATGCCTAAAATGTTTAAATATGAAGAAGTTGAAAAGAATAGATATCAATGTTCATTTAATGTTTCATGATTTTAATCTGAGTTACTTCCCTTGTGTTTTTTATAGTGAAACTGGGTAGAATTTTGGATCTATTGATGATGATTATTTAAAATATGATAACTCTGATGAAATTGAAGAAATGATTCATGATATTGATGTTGCAAAAATTTATAATTAACCAAAAATTGAGAGTCTATATGGTGCTGCTAAAAAACCATTGTATCCAGTGTGTACATAATTTATCATTTTATCGTTAGTGTTAATATTTACTAACTTAAAGGAAAAACATGTTAAGAGTGACATGAGTTTTTCAGATTATCTATAATTATTGAAAGATATTATTCTTAAAGACATTAATCTTCTTTATTTACATTATACGAAGAAGAAAATAATATTCCCGATTATATTAGTGTATAAAAAAATATGTTCCTTCCTAAATAAATGTGTTATATAAGAAGGAATATGAATTATTTCAAGGTTTCATAAATGTTGGACGTCACAATATAAGATAAAATAAAAAATACATGATGATTTAGTAGTTACAAAGACCCCTACCAAGGTATTTTGGAATCTTACTATAATTCATCATTTGAAATGTCTATTTTCAAATTAACATGATAAAAAAGGTTAATATGGCATGTAGATGATCAAATATGTGATGGAAAATTATTCCATCCAGCTGATTGCCCACAATTGAAGAAAGTTTATTAGCAGTTTCTTACATTCAGAAATAAAGTAGTAAATATCATACTTGAACTTTTTTGGGATAAAATGAATCCATATTGAAGACTTAGGAGCACACCTATTTCAGGGACTGTTTTTTAGGTAATTTAAAACATATCTCCTTAATTTTTTATGAAATGAAAATATTTCATGTTAATTTTAATGATCATTGGACAAACATAGCTCAGAAATGATATTGATGTTTTCTTGAAACCATTAATTAATGATTTTACACTCTTATGGGATGATGGTAATAGGGTGTATGATTCTTAAAAAATGGAATGTTTTCAAATACATGAAATGATTATATTCACTATAAATGAATTAATAGTTTATGGGAATTATTCTAGATACAGTGTTAAGGGGAAAAACTGTTTAAAACTCCTGAAAAAAAGACTTCATATTATCAACTGCATCAGGGGAGAATAATACTATACATGGTTCATCAAAAAAGATTCTATGGATCACTCTTATAGAAGAATATAAAATGCATTCAATGGTTAAAAAAAATTATATTGATCTAAAACCTTTATCCACTGATCTGTATTTTGAGAGGGTGAAAAACATTGATGTGACATTTTGAATGACACATAAATCTGGTAATAATAGAAATATTTGAATAAAATAGAAAATATTTTATGAGCTACCATATTAGAGATATCATGAGGTGAAACACAAAATTTATGTCATGCATGTGGAGAAGGATATCTATGAAACATTTGTTGTACTATTGTTATATATTAATGGAAATATAAAATAAGGGTTTAATGATATAGTGGACTTACATCCAATAGGAATACATTTGGATTTAAATCACACACCCGATTGAAGATGACTATTTTTTCCCCCAGATTTTCATATATTTATTATTCAAGATGGATAAAATTAGCTTTTCTAACATTTTCATGATATTAATATGACAAAAGGTTATTCTTCAAATATAAAAAAAATATGTCTTTAAAGTATTTGAAGTTGATAGGTATGAAATATCATTATTTTTACATCATTATTCAATAACTGTTATCTGTTTTATTGTGTGGAATATTTCTCGTCCTTGTCAAAATCACTATTATAAAGGTGTTTTATTTTTTCAATTCAATTTTTAATAAGGTGATTGATCTGAATTCATCCAAAATTTTGGAGAAAAAAGTGGTTTCTATACTTAATAAATTGGAAATGTATTTTTATCCATCATTTTATTATCATGGGGAATTTAATCGTTCATTTAGTGTAAGAAATAAATCTTTTCAAACCATTATACCTATATTGGTTATATCATTTTGAAATTTATAAGAATAATTTGAAGGGGTATGTTAAAAATTTTTATCCACATTAATCCTACAGTATTGAGAAATATATTAGTAAAGAGGTAGTGGAGTTTTGTACAAGATACTTGTCTATAGTAGAGAACATTGGATTTCCTTTCCATGAATGAGTTAATTGTTTTTGAATAGGTATCTGTGGCTAGAAAGTTAAATATTTGATAGATGAACAAATGAAGAAGGTAAATTTATAAATCTTAAATAACATAGTTGATGCTCAACCATATATAACATTGGATATTAATATGTTGAGACAATGTTATGCAAAGAAGAAAGATATGTGAATTTTGAATGAGCATAACAAAACATTTTCCAATGGTTTAAGGAGATCGTGATTGGTATATTAGATGCATCAGAAACATTGAGATGGTCAGGGGATAGTCCAGGATTAAATTTGAAAACATGGTTAGTGTATGACATTAATGTATTTACATTTTGTGCAAAATGTAAAGAAAATAGAAGTGCGGTTCATAAAAGTAGTGTATTGGTGTTCACAGAAGCCATGCATTTTTTCGGTGCCAAATACAAAACTCCAATTTCTGTATCAAGTGCATATTATGGATTCATTGAATAAATATAATAGTTTAATTACATTAAATTTCAAGATCCAATGTTTAACTTGGAATGGATTATCAATAACAACAATGTTAGACATGATGAATTTGGTATGACACTAAATAATCTAAATAGATTGGAAAACATAGATGATCCATTTATAATAGAAACACATGTAAATCAAATTTTATATGTTCTTGATCAATCCAATATTCAGTGGTCTATTATTTTACAATGATATAAATAATATAATGGAGACTATAAACTTGGTTAAGATACTGATTTATGTGATATCCCTACTTCCATGGAAATATAAACAGATAACATTGATGATAACATTGTAAACATGGTTTTTTCTACACAGAATGATCATGACGAAGGAATTTTGGAAACGAATCCTTTAATAAATTACTAATATTACAGGTAACATATGTTTATTTATCATTTTATTTTTTATGATTTCATAAAATGTTAGATATTTTAATTAAATTTTATTTGTTAAAACACATATTATAACTAATAAGATAAATATTTTGTTTATATTAGTTTAGTTTTGTTTAGATTATCATGTTAACCTTAAATTACTTATCTATTAATTTATTTTGTTGAAATTAAATTAATTTAAATCGAATATGTTAATCAAAAAAATTATTGTACTAGAGTATACTGAAAATATATTCTTTTTGGTGTAAAAAATGATATATTATATTAATTCATTTTTACTATTCAAGCACCACTTTCAGATTATTTTTATTTTTTTATATTTCATTTCATATCTCATTACTGTAGTATGAATTTTAGTTAACTATAAAAAATATGAATAAAAACGTGTTAACATTAATGTAGTTTATTTTTTGATTGATAAATTTATATTTTTTATTTACATTAGTATAAAATATTTGAATTTGTATATTTGTGTACTAACTTTTTATTGCTTTGATTTTTAGTATAATGACATGTCAATCAAATGATCCGCCGCATACTTCTAGAGACGATCAGATTCATATCTATATGGATGAATTTTCACATGATCCTCCTGATGATTTGTATCCTTCTTTACATGATGCATCTACTCCCATAGGGCCAAAGAAGAGTTTGATGGTTGGTAAACATGGCAGCACACATTTACCAAAATTATTAGTTTCATATAGACAAGACCAAATGATACCAGTTAGACTTTGATGATAATGATATTCCAAAAGGTACAAATTCAAAAAAAACTAGAAATTTATATCAGTTAATGCTAAAAGAAATGTCAGTATTTTGATTGATGATTGGAGAAGCGTTATCAAATTGATACTATCTCAATTATTGGAGACCATTTTGGTAAGAACATTTTTTATTATTATAGTTATCCTTAAATATTAATATAAATATATAATTTCCCCTTCTTATCACGTGAAATATGATATACCTGATACTTGAGGATTCCGGAGGAAAATCGTATCATTGGATTCTAGGATACAGAGGAATTTTAAATCAACCCCCACATCAGATCTCAATTTTGGGAATAGACATCATCCTAATCCATGTGATATATATCCATTTATAGATTAATATATATTGAAGAAATACTTTAAAAGTACAATACACGAAGCATTTTTGGTATGTGAATTGTTATCTTTTAGAATATTTCTTTATTTTAATTTTATTATTAATGATTTCTTAATGATTTCATTATTTTTAATTTACAGAAATTGGGGAGATCTCATTAGAAGATCCAATCTAGAAACATATACCCTTGTGATTTATCTCATGTAGGGTATATGTTATCAGAAGAAAAATTATAGTTGAATAATTTAAAAAATTCAAAGCTGAGTCTTAAGGATCTATAAAGGTTTCCCCGCTATTCCCCAGCAAGAAATCAAAAATAGAATAAGTCTTAGATGAAAAAAATATATATTATGTAAGAGTCAAACTTTTTAACTGGAAGGATTTTAAGATGTTTACATTATTTATTTATATTTTTAGTTAAAATATTTTTATAATTTGATTCATTATAGATTTTTTTAAATATTTCTTACAAAATTCTCTTAATGAGAAGATCACAAAGGTGGTATTTTTAGCTGAGGGTAGGTAGGATATTTTATCTATATCAATGGGAATGTTCGAACACCCAGGTCACGTATGAGGATACCTAGTTGGTGTGTTAATGAAAAAAGAATTCCAACATTCTGAAGCTTCTTTATTGGGGGATGTTTATAAAAAATGGAATCATTAGAAGTTGAAGATTAGTATATTTATGTGATGGTGGAGGATAGGATTGGAGATTCAATACAGTTGATGTTTATATACATGCAAATATAATTTTAGACAGCATCTCCCACTCTTCCATCTCCACCAATGGCTCCCAATCATCCACCTCTTCCTAAAGACTCCACTCCATATCCTACTTATACACACCCTCCTCCACATCATCCCAGTTATTGTGAGTTATATTTTTATGATACATTGTATCAAAATATTGTATATGGTATGATATTTTATATTGGATATACCATTCTTCATTAATAAATAGAGATAGAGGATCATAGGGTCATTATATAATATATTATAAATAGATCATCTAGAGAAACATTACCTACAGATGAGTTGAGTACAGTTGGACAATGTATCATCCACTTTTTAATTTAGCCATCTTGATTTATTTGACATATTACAATAGAGGTATATGAATATTACATATTTTATTTCATTTTTGTATTAAATTTATTTATAAATTTTTAATTTTATATATTAATATATTTTTTATAGAAATACTTTAAGGTTAATGAAATATTGTATAGATAATAAAAAATGAAATGTTTTATGAATTCCGATACAAATTTCAGTAGTCTTGACAGATTCTCAACATATGAAATGCATTTGTTGGATGTTTATGAGAATCCAATTAAATCTAGTGTTTATGGGTCTGAGATAACAATGGTGCTTTTGAAAAATTATATCATGGAGGATGTGACAAGATATTAGTTGGGAATCAACATGAAGAATATTTTTTCCATGTAATTATTAACGTAAATCATTTCATATATGTAATTATTTAAAACATTATACTTATTTTTGTTTTATATTTAGTATATTCTTAAAATGTCTAAGGATAATTAAAATATATATTTATATAGATTTATGGACCCATATTTTATTTCTCATATAGATATAACAATGACTGAAGAAGAAATAATAGTTTATATCACTGAAATATTAAAAAAGAATGTAATTATTCAGTGTTGTGTATTTCCTTATTTTCATGATTATGAAACATATATCTCACAATGTGTGATATATATTTTAACATAATAACCACTAAAATTAAATTTTCTTTTATATTAGTGGTAACTGGATGTTAGTTGTTTTTTTTCTAATGGAGAAGGTACTTTACTAGTTATTGTCTAACCTTGGAGAAGTGTGAAAAAATTTTATGAACGTATTTGATATGTATGATTGATTTTTTTATACTTGTTTTTAATATAATGAATTTCAAATTTATTTCATTCATATTATTTTTAAACAGTTCAGGGAATTTCCTTTCGGAGACCACATGAAAGAAGAGTGCCAAGATCAAATATGTAAAATAAATGGATAATTTTCATTTATAATTAGAAAATTTTTGATATATTACTAAGTATAGTAATTTTGAATCGAATAAATAATTTAAACAGTTTTTTCAAAAATAATAAGGCTTATAGGAATGTGGATATTATGTGTAATGATTTATGTATGAAATAATTTCAATTGGGATAGTAATGAAGTTCTACCATGTTATATTTATTTATAAAATTTTCTTTAATATTTCATTAATTTTATTCATAATACAAAATAAATTATTTCATTTTAATTTGTATCTTTTTGATCACCCTTGGCCTTATAGTGAATGGGTGGTGAGAAACATAAATTTTTTATTAGAAAATACTTTTATAGACATGGCTGTATAATAGTTTATTAGTATTATATACTATAATTTTGAATGATTTATTTGTATATTTTTTTATATGGGAAAAAAATTATACAGTTGCTTCTAATTTTTAGTTTGAACAATATATTTTAATTTTGAAATTTGTAATTGTAATTGGGCTTCATTGGTTGTTTTTTGATAGTTCTATAGCTAGGTATCAATTTTTTTTCTTCCTGTTTATCTTATTTTTTAATGTGGAGAGGAGTTCTAAAAAAATTATTTTAAAAAATTGGATTTTCACATCAGTTATTCTATAACTGATGTGAAAACACAATAATGATTAGTTTTATACATAATTTATGTAATAACCGATGTGGAAAACCCTTTAATATATGTTTTTCACATCTATTATAAGTTAACTAATGATAAAAACCAATATAATAATTCATTTATAACATCAATTGTTTTTAACCAATGACAAATTTTCATTTACAATGTATCCTAAAATAATATTGTGTAATAAAAATTGTTAAAAAAAATAAAACATAACTTGAAAAACCACGTTTTCACAAGTTACACACCATAAACAAAGTCCCTAATTCCATATAATTCACCCTCTAACTACTAATATAGAAGAATAAACTCAATAAGATAGAAGGTCAACTGAAGACTTTTCAAAAGAACCTCAGACTCATTATATCGGTTTACCAAATGAAACAAAGAATATAGGGCCATCATATTACACTCTTCTAATGATTCATTCCTGGCCAAGGTTGTATGTTTCCTTCTTAAAGAATTAAAAATGATATTACCCTTTCTGAGGGTGTAGGAAAAGTAAAAAATCCAAATACTATAGATACTACACTAAAATCCTCTATTAAATATGTTAATATTTTTTGGTGAAGATATAACTCAGTATTTTGTGATAAGAAAAAATAGTAAACTTCTCTTTGAAAAGGAAATTACACAAAATCATTATATCATACTTCATAGTTTTGAGCTTGAGATCTAGGGTCAGATAATTCTTCTAATGTGGCCAAATATATCTAGGGTAATAGGACACCATGTGATCACTTTTCATAAGGAAAAAATACAAAACTAATCCTCACACGTTATATAAGACCACATGCCCCTGCCTAACATCTATAATATTCAACAGTAGCACAAAATATAAAAATAATTTTGATAAAAAAACTCTAAAAGCTCCAATCCCACTTGATTTTTACTGCTTTTATAGTGAGAGTGTCCGTTTAACAATCTGAATTTGACAAATCTCTAAAAAATATATGGGAATACATGTACAAGACTAAGAATCCCCATATCACAAAAAAATTACATGATTCCTCCCATGTCATAAAATCTTTCAACTTCTCAGGATCAAAGGAAATACAATGTTATGAGACCAAATGTTTTAGGATATTCACATACCAAATCCAATTTTTTTTCCAAAAATTCCCATGCATTCAGTGATTTCTAATGGTTTCTATAACTCCTGTCAATTGACGCACATCTTGTTTTTTAGTCATAGAGTAAACCAAAATATCATCCACGAGAAACAATAAAAATTACCTATCAGGATCAATGTATCACTGATAGGTGGTGGGTTTAGTTAGTGGTAAATATTTTCCTTTTATATAAAAACCTTCACCTCCTACTAAATTATTATAAATTTTAGGAAAACAAAACATTCACACATCCATAAGAACATAATTATTTTCAAGGTTTACTACTCAATAAGAGTATATTGTCTTTGGCATGGTTTGGAAATAATACAATAACACATAACACACTATAAAAAATCATTTTTTGGATTAAAAAATTATTAATTAACCTTACACTTGTGTTTCGCTATGATAAATACAACAATACATATGATTGTTCTATTAAAAATGATGTAAAATGAGTTTTTGTAACAAGTTAATAAACATTACCTAGTTGGATCCAAATGTGTTACAATGCCTCGTCATAAAATTACAATTTTATAATTTTTCAAAACACAATTCTACACATTTCTACCCAAAATTAGGTTTAGACAACATTTATAGATATTGTATGAAAATTGGGTCTTCTTTCTCAGTCTGATTTCTTCATTCCAGTTTCATTAGTCCTAAAAACATTTTATGATAGATACTATAAAAACCATTCTAAATCCCTTCTGTCAATCTCTGAAAATATTGGTCTGATCATGTGACCTCTTCCTTACAATACTTCTGTCTAAAAATTTTCCCCAAGAAAACTCTACCCTGAAAATTTTCTTTATTTCTTCTTCTCTCTAATACGTTAGTGGGCTCAAACTCTCTATCACTCATCCAAATCTGACAAGTTAAATCATCTTCAGAAAATATGTCTTACTTATTTCTATTTATAAGATATCAAAAATTGTAATGGGAGGTAAAATAATTTCACATTCCTAATTAACTAAATTGCGAGAAACATGAAATTGAAATTTATTTCCACTTCTTTTCAACTACCTAAATGTTTCTCAAATATCCTAAAATATTCTTAAAACATATAGAGTCTTCTAAAAAAATTTATTGCCATGGAAATAAGAAAATTTATTGATACTAGTTAAATTCTTTACTCCAACATTGTTTCTCATTACAATGAAACAAATGATCTCTTTGGTTTTATAGAACCACTTGAAAATACATAATAACTATATAACTATCATTTAGATGCTTCATACAAGATAAAATTTTAAAAAAAAAATTCCATAAAAATTATTTAAACTTTTCTAGACATTAGTTTATTTATCATTTTTCCTTCATTTCAATAAAATTGTTATGTTTTATTTGAATAAAAATCATTGAATCATCTCAATACTCTAGAACCCCCTTGAAAACCCATTGGTAAAAACCTCAAAATGTATTCAAAATTTTCCTTAGATTCTCAATAATTCCTCAAACTATTGAAATTCCATCTGATGAAGTCTAGTGTCGATGAATTATCAGTGTCTAAATTTATATAATGAATATGCCTTTGATTCCTTCCATTTTATCGTCATCACTATTTCCAATGAATTATGATCCACTTGAGGAAAACAACACCTAAATCTCATTATGATGATAATGGTTGACTATATTTTTTAGAATCATCTGGTCGATCAGTCTCAATAGCTCTTCTCATTCATCATTAACGACAAATTAATAATTCATTTCGTCCTTTTAAAGAACACTACAATTGATTCCATTTGATACCAATACTATGTATGATGGATCTTGGTTTGAACTCCTTGGATGGATCTGTGTCAGAACTCATGCAATAGTTCTGTGGCACATCATTTTCTATAGACTAGTGTTAGTAGGGACTTCTTTCAAAAAATGAATGATTTATCTTATTACAATGGGTCATCTGATGGATCATACAACCTGATGATTTTACTAGTCATGGATTTGTCAGTCAACACATCAAAAACATTTCCAAAATATAAATGAGAAACTAACAGACTTTCTTATAGTTTTTTCATTTCATCATCTGAGTATGATTATCCATCTTTCTAATAACCAAAACATAAAAAGAAAAATGATTTATCATAATAACAAAAAAATACAAAAAAAACATCACAAACAACGTTCAGCATCCTAAAACCACTTTCATCCAACTTTGTCCCAACAATATCTACCTTTATATTTTTTTCAATCGTGGATCATATATCACTTAAAATTTTAATATTAATATATAAATAACTAAACAACAATTATAATCCTATAGGAATGAACTCATTTTTAGAATCATGAATTAATGATTAAAAAACTATGTTCTGCAAAAGTAGTGACTTACAAAAAATTATCAAGAATCTTTAAAACCATTCAAAATTTCCACCGCTCACAATTTATTTATTTATATAAAAAAACATTCTTACAACCACTTAAAAAAAATATTATAATAGTTCACACAATTACATTCTGAGTTCACAACTTACCGACAATTCCCCGTATATATATGATTCCTTAAAATGTTTAATACATATCAATGGATATGTTTATGAAACATTTTTTTATCCCGCGTGACACAACTATCTAAACATAATATGAGAGATGGGATAGAAACACATACGTCAAACTTAGAGAGAAATAGGTTGGACACTCATGTTCAACCTCATCTTGAAAAATTCCTCCTTTAGTAAAGGTTTTGTGAAAATTTCCGCAATGTGTTCCAATTTTGGAACATAATCTAACATGAGTTAATTATTCCCTAAATGATATTTTATGAAATGATATTCTATTTCAATATGTTTTTAATGATAATGTTGAACCATATTCCTTTTATGGTTGATAAAACTCAAATTATCACAACCCAAGAGCATATGTATCATCACTTCAACAAAAAATTCTTCTAACGGACTGTTCATCCACATAAGTTCTGTAGAATATTTAGTTGTAGCAACATACTCATCTAAAATCATACTAAGAGTAACTAAATTTATTTTCTTATTATTCCAACATACAAAATTTTCCACCATAAAGATAAGTCCATCAGATGTGGATCTTCTATAATTTACACTTCCTACCCAATCAGTATTTATATAACCAAACAAAACAATTCTTCATAATCTATTATAATTGATTCCAAAATATATTATTCATTTTATATATCTGATAATTATTTTTCAAGACAATATATTTGATTATTTTGGACAATTTTTTAATTATTCACATAAGTTAATGTCATAAAAATGTCTTTTATTGAGGAATTCAGATACAAAAAAATTCCAATCATCTTTTGAAACCTTTTATATATATATTATTAACAATCTTCAACATTAGTAAACTTAGTTCCCCCAAATATTGGTTTTTAAATAGTTTTCAAATTTTCCATTCCAAACTTCTTAATTAGTTCATAAGCATTCTATTCATGAGAAAGAAGTATGTATTTAATCTATTGTGGTATTTTTAACCCAAGAAATAATTTCATTTCACACATAATGCACATTTCAAAAAAATAATTCATTTATTAATAAAACCTTTAAAAATATATTTAATCATTCCTATAGAATATAATATATCAACATATATAATGACAACCAATAAAATATCCTATCATTATTTGATATATAGATTACTATCAACTCTTAATTTCATAAAATCCAACATCCAGAATCATGTATCCAATTTTGAATACCATACTCTTGGAGCTAGATTTATCCCATATAATTATTTATTATACATGAACACATAACTTTCATACAATTCCTAGTAACAAAATTGCATTGTTGTTCAGTATTAACATTTTCATCAAGGTCTCCATTCATAAATTCTGAATTCACATCTATCTGAAAATTTTTATAACTTCATTGTGTAATTATTGAATGAAATATTATAATTAATTATAACCTTACCACTAGAGAAAAAGTCTCATCAAAATAAATCCCTTCAATTTGTGGTTAACATTTTCACACCAATTTTTCACTATTCCATATCACTCCACCATATTCAGTAAACTTGTTTAGAAACACCCACTTTATACCAATAACATCTTTTTAATTTGGTTTATGTATGAGCTCCAAAGTATAATTCTTTTCAATAAGATCCAACTCTTCATTCATGGTATGAACCAATTATAGATACTCAAAAGCTTCATTCACATATTTTGGATCAAATTTTGAATAGAAATAAGTACATGTAACCACTTTTGATGTTCTTATTATTTAAACCTTTTGATGTTGATCACCAATAGTTTTTTGAGGTTCCACATACTTCCTCAACCTAGTATGAGATATAAAAAACTCTTTCTCATCACTAGAAATAGATGAGTTTAATTCATCCATCCATGTGTCACCACAATTGTTTGAAACCTTTTCATGTTTATAAATAACCATATGTTCAACCTCTTCATCTTCCAAATCAGTATGTGTTCTTGAATCATCTTCCTCATCTTTTTCAAGAAATTGTACATCAACAGAATCCACTAATATTTATGTCTCTTTGTTGAATCATCTATATCCTCTTCCATTTGGATCATAGAAAATAAATATTACATCTTCACCTCGATGATCAAATTCCTAGGGATTCCACCTTTGTTCTTTATGATGTAGCGACTCCAAAGAACCACTAAGTGTTTCAAACATTGAGTTTTATCATAAAATATTTCATAAGGATCCATATTCGAAAATGGTCTATAAAAATACAAATTTTGAATATAAATATTGGTGCTCCTAGATTTCCTCTAGAAGCTGTGATAAATGCCATGTTAAGGTAACATTGTATAACCCATATGAACTAAAATTAAATTTTTGACTTTCATCACTACCATTTTTTTGGGGTGTTTATAGTTTAATAAACTCATTTGGAAATCCATTATTTTTAAGGTAACATCTGAATTCTCCATTATTATACTCATTACCATTATCAATTAGAAACATATTTATATAATAACCAAAATCCGTCTCAACACTTATCCTAAAACTCTTACAAATATTTAGAGCTTATAATATATCCTTCAAATACACTACAAAAGAAATGATATAAATATTATAAATGAGTTAAAAGAATTACATATCTCATAAAGTTTATTTTTTTTCATTGGCCCATTATTATCAGGGTAAATATGTTCTTGGGGTTGAGTTAAATGAATATCAACATTATTATGGATAGAGTTTATAATATTCTCTTTCTGAAAAATTATACAACATAAATATATTCTTCTGAAAACGTCAGGAATACCATATACATTGTCTCACTTGGATAACTTTTTTATGGTTCTCTAACAAATATGACACAACCATTTATGCCACAACTAATTTTCTTCCATAATTATTAATTAACATGAATTATGTATTTCACCAACTTGAAAAAAGTTTCATTTTTTGTGTTGAACTTTTATAACAACTTTTCCATCTTCCTCTCTTCACTAAAAAAAATTATAAAAAAAATTTCCTTCATCAAAATTTTGGGAAACACTCGACATATTTTAGTTAAACCCATTAACAAACAAAAATTTCTTTGATTTGAGCATTTCATCCCCAATAATAGAGGATCTAACTCTATTGATTCTGAGAGATTCATTATTGTCAAAATTCAATGGTCCTTCTTTGAAATATTTCAGGTACATAAAAAATTTAATGTCTTGTTTCATATATTAATATCACCCACTATCTAAGATCCATGATCATTCTCCTTTGGTAGCTTTGATAAGGGTTTCTACTACAATAGATATTTCATTTCCTTGTTATTTATTAACTTCTAGCTTCTAATAATCGTTATAAACATGTTGTTGTGTTCGTAAAAAACAATACACCCTTTTGTAAGATGTTTATGTTTTTTACATCTTTCCCAAAAAGTTTCCCAATGATGGAACCTATTCTCAACATTTAAAACATTTTTCTCAGAATTATTTCTTTGAAAGGATTTAATCCCTATAAAAATTTTCTTCATGAAAATCTTGGTATAATTTTAATGTTGTTGGTTTAACCAAAAAATATTTTATATATGCCCAAATTCACTACAATACCAGTGGTAACCAGAAAAAGAATATTTACCTCTATAACATCCATACTATATAGAGTTCTAAATATTTTTTTCATAAAATTTCATGTCTTTCACATTAGTGTTTTTGTTACCACAAAATTTCTATTATCACCCCTATTCTTCTTCTTCAAATCATATTTCTCTACAACATTACTAGAATGAGGAGTTGTAGAAACTCTTTTTTCAGATTCAGAATTTTTAAAAACTGGTGAAATTCATACTTTTATGGTTTTGGCCACAGACAAGATTTCCTTGGCCTTCATCTTCTTAGGAACATTTTAAATTTTATTTCTAATATTTGAATGTAAATTTTTTATATCCTTCTCAGGTTGACCTTTTCAAGAACTTTAACAAACATCAGAGTTAGAGTTCATGAAACATGTGACACCCTACTCAACTTCATAAAACGTTTTTTGAACATGTTAAAACTCTAATTTGTTATCATTCAATTTTCCTTAAAGATATTAATTATAATTATATTGTCTATCAAGATACTTACTCATACAATCAATATCTACCAACAACTTATCTATCTATCTAGGCAAGCATTCTTGATTTTCTTATATAGTAATTTCATTCATCAACTTCTTGATTTCTATTTCAGGTCTAACAATCATTCTAATAATTCTCTCTACTCCCTTTTCAAATGAAATTACAAATAAATATCTTCTCCTTTTGAACTAATTCCAAACCATTTATTATTAATCTTTACTATTAATGTATTTTCTATAGAAATTTCAATAATATTTTTAGACTCAACTTCAATATATTCATCTTCACCATATTTAGAAAAAAATATCTTATAGATTTAGAAATTTTTTTATCATTTCCCATGGAATAATATTTTTAGTTCTCACCTTGTTTCTTACAAGATATTATTTTCCTGTTATCATCTTCATCTCAATCACAATAATTATTTTTTTTGAGGAAAATTAGAAGAAAACTTCCCAATGCCTCCACATTCAAAACATTTCACAGGAGTATTATCCTTCTACTTTAATGTATCTCTAGAAACATATATAAAAGAAAATAATTCATTAAGATTGCTATTGACAACATTTTTTGGATTTAGAATAACCCACTTCTTATTAAAAAATATTCTTAGACTTTACTTTCTTGATAGCCATAAAGGAAATTTCTCAATCATATATTTATTTCCCTTTAATAATATTCTATATTCTCATATTATATGTAATGAGAGTGCTATAAATATCATCCAAATATTGAGTTTTAGGATCTTTATCTTCTAAAGATGAAAGTTTGGCAACAAACTTAGCAGGAAGAATTCTTAAGATCTTTTCAACAACATTTTAATCTTCCATATTATCACCAAGACATATTATGGTAATAATAATATCATTTATCCTATCAAAAAGTCACAAAAATATTCAGACTCACCCATTTTTTGATCTTCATACTTAAACCTCTAGATTTGTAACTAGGCTTTATTTAACTTTTTATTTCCTTTAAAAATGTTTTTTAACTTCTCCTAGATACCTTTAGTAGTAGTAACCCAATTCAAGCTTATAAACATACTTTTATAATGTGATAAGAGTATATAATTCTTAGCTCTACCATAATTCTTCATATTCTTCTTGTTTATAGATGTAAGAGGATAATTTTCAATAAGAGGAGGGAATCCATCTTTAGTATGTTCCAAAAAATCATACCCCTGAGACATAATATAGGGAAGCATCATATCTTTATAGATAATATATTTCGTTCCATATAATACCGTAATCCCCTTAATTTTCACATGATCTAGAGTCTCTATAACAACATATCTTCAAAAACACAATAAAAGAGAAAACAAAAGGAACCATCAATATGATGCTACTTGAAAAGGCATGTCAAATATTAATGTTTCATTGAGAGGGGGAGTGGTGAAACAGTGAAATCAATTTACCATTTTTATTATCTTTATTATATATCAACCTTCTCCTATTATTAAATAATTATCACATTTCTGAAAAAAAAACATCCATACATCTACATCAAGAGAAGTATTTACAAGTTTAACTACTCAATATGAGTAGATATCTCTTGGAATGGTATAGAAATAAAACAATACCACACAATCCACTAGAAAAAAAACCCTTTTTTGTTGATACGATAAGTAAGAAATACCATTACAATTATGTATAAATATGATCAATATAGGAGTGCATGTGATTCTTCTAGAAAAAACGATGTAAAAAAAGTTTTTGTAAAAAGGTAATAAAATTTCACCTGTAGGTTCCAAACATGTTACTATGAGGACTTATCAATTTCCAATTTTTTAATTCTTAAAATTAAAAATCTTCATTTTCCTATACATATGAAAGTAGAAACAACATTTCTATACTTTTTATCAAAAGTAACTCTCATTTCTTATTCCAATTTCGTCAGACCAATTTATTAAGTCTAGAAAGAATATAGAAATTATACTCTAGAAAATATTCTCAAATATGTATGTATTTAAAGGGAAATTTTATTCTGGTGGATCTATCTGATCTGGTGACCTATTGCTTACACTTATTCTATCTTGGAAACATCCTCAAGAAAAATCGATCCTATAATTTTTCTTCTAATCTTGTTCTCACTAAAACATCATCACTCTCTTCCTCTTATATGAATGAATAATATTATCATCATTAGAAATTAATTTGTACTTATTATTATTTTTAGGATATCAAAAAGTGGAATGTGTGGGAAAACATGTTAACCTTCCTGCCCAACCAAATTTCCAAAATCACTAATTTTAATTTCATTTAATATTCATCATTGAAAACATAAAGGCTTCTCAAATATTCTAAAATATTCTAAAAACTACTCAAATATTCTCATAACATCATCTTTCTTCCAAAAAACATTTATTGATACTAATAAGATTTATAATTATAAAAAATTTTCTCATTAAGATGAAACATGTGATCACTATGATTTTCTTGACTCCCTTGAAAACACAAAAAAACTTAAGACATATCATTATGATGATTCATGCCAACTAAAACATTAAAAATAATTAAATAAACAAATTTTCAAATTTGTTAGAAATCAGTTTCTTTATTATCTTCCCTTCAGGCCAATCAAATTGTGCATCTTTATTTATGTAAACATCAATGAAACTTCTAAAGATTATAGAACCCCCTTGAAGAAACAACAATAGAAACATTAAAATGTTTTCACCATTTTTGTCAACTTCTCAACAATTACTCAGGACTATAAAATTCCATATGATGAAGTCTAGTATATAATGAATTGTCGGTGTCTACATGTGTCTAATGGATTGGTCTCTGATTCATTCCAATGTATTAGCATCACTTATAGTCTAATGAATCATGACCCACTTAATGACAATACAACATGAACACTCATTCGGATGAAAATGGTTGGTTTCATTATTGGGCATCATCTATTCAATTAGTCTCTGGATATATTCTTATTCATTGGTCTCAAAACATAAAAACTCATCTATACATTTGATATAACTCTGTAACTAATTTTTTTGATACTAAAACTATTTTTGATAGATCAGTGACATAACCCCTCTAATGGATCAGTGTCACATCTTATTTGATATATTGGTGTTTGCATCAACATCATTCTAGCAACAGATGATTGATCCTATTGGAATGGTTTGTCTAATAGATGGGATATTATGATGATTCATCTAGTCTGGTGGATTTATTGATCTTCAGTTCAACAAAACCAATGACTTTAGCATGTTCAGAAATTCTCATCCTTTAGACAAATTCTACATCAGATCATCCTCACATTGGTGAATTGTGACTAGAAATAATAGACATCATAGTCTATTATTCTATAAAACTATTTCATGTATCATGACTTCATAATTTTTTTGAGAAATTTAGGATCATCATAGAATCCTCTGACATACATTGAGATGTTTATTGATTTACCATAATTTCATCATGTTTTGTCTTTCTCTTATAAACTCAAACTGATTGGAAACCCTCTAAAAAAATAAACACATTCTTCAGCACTTTATTTCAATAATATTGAATCACAAGTTTTTATAAATATTATGATATTGACAATGTAAAAAAACAAAGCATAATTCGATTTAATGTTGAACTTCTAAAAATATATTCATACTTTGTAATAAATTCTTACTTCGATCAAAATCTTCTTTTTGGACACAGTGTGATTGAGAATCAAAAATTCACCCACAAAACATTTCCATAATAGAAAAAAAAACCAATAAACATTGTTGTGAATTTTCTGTCTAATCATATTATAATATCATCAAAAATGACAATGTGAATTTATTTATTTTAATGATTAAAAAAATCAAGACAAACATCACAAACTTCTTTCAATATCATGAAACCACATTCATCCAACATGGTCCCAACAAGGCCCAGGAAAATATCAATGTATTTATGAAATAAAATGTTCATAAAATCCATAAAAATTTTAGGATTTTTGTTAGAACAAATGGATTGACAATATAATAATAATAGCCATACCTTTCCCTAAAGATTGTATTATGAATGTCGTATTCTTTTATTCTCAACTTGGGATAACCAAATCGATGATAAATATTCGAGAACAAATTCACCCCTTTAAATTGGTAAAATATATCATCATCATTTGTTAATTAATACTTCCTTATTAATGTAACTTTATTCAGTTTCTAGTAATCCACAGAATGTAAAAGTGTTCCATCATCTTTCTATACAAAGAGAAACGATTCTGCCCAAGGTGACACACTCGAATGTGTAATGAATTTATATATCCGATCATAAAATTGAATATTGAACTCTTTAAATTAATTAGGTTCTATATGGAATGAGTTAGTATTCACTAGATGAGTAACAAGTACTAAATCAATATAAATGTCCACCACTCTTACTGGTGGAATACTAGAGAAAACAGAAGGAAAAATATCCAGAAACACAATAATTACTGGAGTAAGATCATCACTAAAAGATTTTTATTAAAGTCAAAATAAAAAAGCTAAATTAAATTTTAATAATTTATAATATTATGTATGTCTCTACTCAACCTCGGTTCCTATTCTCCTTGAAAACACAACACACTCCATCAGCCACAATAAAGGAGAACAATTGAAGAAAATGTCAATCAAGGCTTTATGAATAATCAACCTATCAATCCTTAAAAATTAATAAATAGTTTTATTGTTTAAAATCATAAATATATAATTATAATTAATATATGATAAAGAGAAACCCCAATAAAGACACTGAATACCATGTTCTTTCATCATTCTGAGGGGTGTAGTAAACTTTATCACTTAAGAAAAAAGCTCAAAATATAGATTTATAAAATTAGAAACATTGGTTGATATAAATGTTTGAGATGAAAATATATCAAATAAATAAATCACTAAAGATGAATTTACAATGATGGTACCTCTCATAGTAATTTTACACACTTCAACTTCCTCTCAAGACTCCTCCACTACATGAAGAAGCTTCACTCTGGATACCTATATCAGGAATCCCATTGTTCATGAATAATATGATTACACTATAGAAATATTTTTTGATATCAAGATCATGCTTCTATGATGAGAAGAAAAGAACATTCATAACTTCTATATATGGCCTAAGTAGCCGCATGAACTATAGATCTTGGGTGCCTTAATTAAAACTCGTTTCGAATGCCCAACCTTTCCACACTAGAAGAAATTTAAAGGGTCAACGACATGCACTATAAAAGGTATGGGAAATTAATTCTATGAAGGACCACTATCGTACTCATAAATATTCCTATTTAATTTAAATAAACTCATATAAACATCACTTAGAGAAAAAAATAACTCCCTTCAACGATGAATTTTCATCCAAGTCATGTTCAACCATCAATGCTCTATCCAACGCATCATCATAAGAAGTGAAATTGAGAAAGAAAACCTATTTTTTGATATCCTATAAGAGACACATCTTGAATCACCCAGACCTAATCTTCTCATGGGATATATCCTTAGGTGAAAAATGAACAAGATCTAAAAGACATTTCACAATCTATTTCATAGTCCTATCACACTACTAATACTTGAGAAACTCCAAGGATTTTTCCAAGACCATTGAATCTATATGTAACTAATCAGTGAAAATAAATCTTAATCCCATCCACTCCTAAACCTCATGCTTCTCCATCATCTCCATAGAATCCCACCATCTCCTTCTAGGTCCATCAATCATAAAGGTATCTAATTTTAACTTTATAGATTTTGTAATTTCCAAAAAACTCAAAGAGCAACTCAATCCTTTTAAAAAAATCCTCAACCACTTGAGGATCATTTGATATTTGAAAATATAGTGTTTTTGAAGAATAAATTATTGGTAATGATCTTATGATTAATTTCTTTTAAGGTTTCACTACTAGAGCCCGACTGATAATGGTTTCAGGTGACAATCCCAATGCTTGGATATCATGCACCACTATCTCAATAAGATTTAGGTCAACCAGAGGATTGAAATTTTGTGGTTGTCTAGCCGCTTCCCCCTATGGCCTATTCAAATGTATTCTCAAAGGCATGATGCTACACAACATCAACAGAAAACACTAAATTTATCATAAAGGGAACATAAATCATCAAATCAAAAAAAATTGGAATATTATTTCCATCAAGTATAATTTGATATTGGGGATTTTAAATACACAAATTAGAAGTGAGGTAAGGTCTATAATCAGATCAATACATTCCCAATACAACTTTCCTGATCACCCATGAAGATTTAACGTTAGTTATGATAATATATATCCATCCATTCACCCACAACTACCTCATATGTGAAGATAATCCTACATCCTTTATACCAGGACAACCTAAAATTCATACCAACATTAAGGAAATAGAAAAACTACACCTTTGATGCCACCTTTTCATGAACCATGCAATATTCCAAGGTGCTATAATGCCCAAGATGGCTCTAACATGGCCAAAAGGCATTCCCAATCCACATGGGTTAGCGACTAGAACCTTAATTCATACATGAATAAAGTGGGATTTTTTTCCATATAATAGTAGAAGATAAACATTACAATTCAATATTATCAACACTCCAAAGGAATAAAGTTCTAGAAACAAATTGGTAAAACAATTCCCAAGTAGTATATCAACAAAATACACAATATATTCAAAGATAATACTCTAAGATAACCCATATAATAATTGGGTTACAACTCCAATGATCACCTCCGTCACTCTAAGTCATAAAGAACAAGAACATTCACCAATTCTAGTTGGAACTTTCCATTTTCTTGGACTTGGAATAAGATAATATACAAACTCCAAAATGAAAAGTTAGGGTGTGAGATAAAAAACACTGTAGAGTATCACCAAGTTTTCCATTATAAATTACTTAATAATTCAACCAAATAAACTTTAAATTTCAATAAAAAAAGAAATAGAATGGAATCTATATATTTTCATTAAAACATGCCTTTATAATTAAAAGTAACGGTAGATGTATCAAAATTGGATTAAATGAATATTTTATATAAAACATTTATATGAAGTAGTTGTAATGAAAAATGTATTTCTATAAATCAAATGCATTTAATCATCTAGTCAACTATATCATAACACCATGAATCATTCCCTGTGGTGAATTGGTTTTTGGTAATAGGATCCCCACACTACCCATCATTGATATTATCTTAGTGTGTGAACACATCCCAAAACTCATGACATTGGGACTCAAATCCCCACTGAGGAAAAAATCATGACATGTTTTTTTATGTTAGTTTTATTATTATTAATCTAGTTCTAGGGGTCAAATCCAATCTTTCTTTCCCTAATTACCCACTAACTACCTAGACTCAGATGTGCTTCGTTTAATCAATCAACCAATCAGGGGAATTTCAGTCATTTCAAATCAATTTAAAATAAAATATCCCACTTTCTATTTAAAACATTCCATTCTCATTACAAAACCTAATCCCATGTTTTCATAAATTCATGCATTTTCAAATCATCCTTTTATTTAATCCATTTATCGCAAACAAATCAATTTCTAAATCCAACCATTAATTTTTTTAAATAATCACAAGAATTTTAATTCCTTTGAAATTGAGGGTTTTTTAATAATCTCTATTCCTTTTCCAAAATCATTCATCAATAATCTCAAATATGGGTTTTAAATCATTTAAATACCCATTTCAAATAAATCAATAAATTAATGGTTTCAATTGTAGGTAAAAACCATATAGAACCACCTACTTTTAATCAGTGATCAAATGTTCAAATACCATAAATGGGAACACAAAATGATAGTTGAAAGAATAAAAGATCAAGAGTAAATCCCTAAAAAATACCATCCATTAAAAAATAGATCCAATTTATCAATAAAATGTGTATTCATCACTCTTAAATATGATAAGATGGGACAATATGTAATTCTAAAATTAGGATATATCACATATTAGAGAAAAATAAATTGTTTCAACTGAATCTTTGATTTGAGAAGAATGGAGATGAGAAGAGTTGAAATTCATACAGGGAACCTTCAATAGATATAATTTTTAATGAGGGTTGAGAGGGTAATGAAAATATAAAAAGGGTCTGGAAATTATAAGTCTATAAAAAATAGACCAGGTTGTATTCCCCATGGCCATGGTACAGAAAGGCTAAAAAAGATATACATGGTGTAACCTCCTCAAACCATGTTACAACCACCCCTGGTTAATTGGACTATTAAAAACATGATTCATACCTCACATATATCTTCTTCACTTATGGTAAAGCTACACCATAGAACAAGAACCACATTTTAGTTTTGACCAAATAGGCAATAGCACCGAAATGCACCAAATGGGTCTCCATTGTTCAGTTATGTTGAAATTTTAAGAAACTCTTAAAACTATCCATATGGTGTCCCATGATGGGAGCCACTGAAATGGTTCCCTCTAGTGGGTTTTCACTGGGCCGTAAACACGCCTACCCTTACACTAGAGGCAATGGACAAGTAGTGATGGTCTCTTGGATGTATTGTTTGGAGGCTATACCCTATGGATTAGTAATAAACACTATGAAAGAAATAATAAATAAAGGATGTGGAATACAATAACAAAAAATCATCAATGATAAATGGATGAGTAATCACGTATGATCATGATATAAAATATATATAGGTAGGTAACCATAGTTAATGGTGAGAGAAACAATATAAGTAAATAAATAAGATACACATTAGTTATCTCCAACAGAATAATGAGAACAATTTTATCCAGGAAGTATAATAGAAAGAAAACACAATTCATCAACAACATTTTATAGCCATGAGATCAGTTCGGGTACACCAGTACAATGGTGGCCTGAACAGGGTGTTAGATATACTCGGTAAGCCACTAATAGTAGTGTCTAATATAATATAGTTTTTATACATAAATTAACGAAATGTGCAATTATATCAAAAGTAAGGAGTGTAGTAAAAGTAAATGTAGCTAAGTCATCTTAGGATTCTCATGGATACTTGTCCAACTATACCTACTTAGGACTAAGATGGAATGTCTCTGAATATAAGCCACCCTTTATGTATGTATGTATGTATGTATGTATGTATGTATGTATGTATGTATGTTTGTTTGTATGTATGTGTTTATGTTTACATATATATATATCGTATGAATAAGAACATATATGAAAATATATCTATATAGATATTCCATATTATCTATGACCTGAAATGTATATCCAATGAATACAATGATAATTATAAGTGGGTTTTATAATCCTCATAGAATATCAAATGGAAAAAAGTGTAACAAGGTTTTCATATAGGTAAATCCTAGATAGCCTCCAAGAATGTTATTTGAATTAGAAGATGCATAAATTTTATTCAGTTAATTGGTTGGAATATCGAGCCCATCTATGGTGTTCCACAAAAAGGAACACATGTATCTCCCAAGGATCACTATAAAAACCCATCAACATAGGATTCTGTCCAAGGGGTTTAGGATATCGAACCCATGTATCACTCACGGTATGGTATAAAGGCATAAAATTTTGAGCACGTCTATGGTATACCACTAAGGTAACCAGATATCATTCATGGAAATGTATAATTGTACTTACCACTATGTATTTCCAAGTTAATCCACAAGGGAAATAGGTATTTCTCATGGGTGATATCACTCCATGGATTCTATGATCCCATCTAAGGAATTTTGTAATCAAGAACCGAAGTATCACCCAAGGAAATACATAATGCATTCAATCTATGATCACATCCAAGGAATTCTTACATGGGAAACCTAGTTTCATACAATGTGAATCACACTCAAGCTCAATACATTTATTAATTAAACTTATTCCATGGAAAAGATCCATTATAATTAAAAATCATCATAATTTACTTAATATTACACATAGAAAATTTCATTTATCAATGCCAAGCCATGAAACATTACTTCTATTATGATTCTAAGCACACTATTCATAAGTCATTTATTTTCACTTTATAAATTTTATTATCAAGTGATATAAAAATTCCATGTATGTACACATGTCATATGTGATCCAATTAATTCATGAAAACACTTAATTAGCTAGAATTAAATCCAAAAAACCCTAAGGGCTGTTTATTTTCAATAAATGGATTTTATTTAATATCATTTAACCAAACCGACATTCAGTGGTGGTTTTAGTTGAGTTCATCAACTGTAATAAGGACATGATACCATATAACCACATTATTGTTGTCTAAACAACCTAATTTAAGGTATTTCATCATTTAAGATACATGCATGGAAGGTCCACCACACGGAAAAATTCAAATATTTTATAAATAAAATGATACTTTTAGGGAAAATAAATATACCAAATAAATCATGCTCATGATGGTTCACTCATCCAACATTGGGCCTTGATTCAATCTAGAATAAGTGAATCAAAGGAATCAGCAAACACCCTGAAAATAAGGAAAAAGAACTCACATAGATTCATGATTATATTTGGAGAGACATTTTAAGAAAAGAAAGAAGAGGAGTTTTAAACATACCAAGAGATTTACAATGCATCTAAAAATGATGAAAGTAGGCCATTAATAATGTAAATACACCAATTGAAGAGAGAGGAATAGGTGACCATGTGTGGGGCTGCTGGGTGTGAATGGAGGTGGAAAATAGGTGAATATCCTTGAAGGGTTAGATGGTAGAATCATTATTTCTTCCCATTTAATGAGGTCAATAATTAGGCCATTGGATCCAGATAACAGTGTGCAAACCATGAAACTCTCGCTACCCAACATCCATACCATGCATGGTTTGGATTCATGGTTTGGGACCAACATGCACCAAATGTTCATGGTTATTAGTTAAGTGACACAAACCCTAAATCTAGGAACATGGTTTTAAAAACCATCCGTAGCCCATGAAAAAACAACTATATTTTATGGAAGATGTTAGGAATGGCCATGTGCCCCACCTTACACGGTTATAAAGACTATGTGAAACACCATATAGGGCCCCACCGTTTATCCTGAGGGGCTCCATGGTTTAAAAAAACCATGTTCCCTATGTATTTATACCAGAAAATGTTGTTTCAGAGCCTTACTCTCTTGAAAATCATCCAATATCTCAAGAAACTTCTCAATCCTTAAACGTAAATCCAAAAACATCACTTTAATTGTTAAAAATATCAATGTCACATTCTAACACCCAATTTAATATTTATAGCATCCATCAAATGAAATATTCAATTTCCCCTTGTAATATTTAAGTTGTTCAAAACGCAGG
Organism: Viscum album; assembly: GCA_963277665.1. Lineage (NCBI taxonomy): Eukaryota > Viridiplantae > Streptophyta > Magnoliopsida > Santalales > Viscaceae > Viscum > Viscum album. The sequence goes on from OY728121.1 coordinate 1,794,748,486, forward strand.
ACATTACAACCTCCGCACCTTAGAAATTATCTTCCCCAAAATCCTTTAATATATATGAGAACATCTACCGACCTACATGGTTCATTAATTTTTTTTAAAATGGCCATGATGCATTTCCAAACACCCAACATACCTCTATGAATCACTAAATGCGTGTGGCAATTAAGCCACAAAACCTTGATCAAATGATCATACCCCAAATTGAAACAATAATATGGTGCTTACCCAATCCCGTCTAACCCAACACATGATCATATTCTCATCTATTAAATTCCCCAACTTATGTTGTTCCCCACCATAAGTTCTATTTTTAAATACCCAATTCTGAGTCATTGTACATCCACCATTGGAATTTCCTACAGAAACATGTTCATATGGTTCTAGAAAAACTCCCGTAAAAATTATCAAATTGCACATGGGAAACTACCCTCATCCCTAGATCTGATATAAATAGTCAATCTCAAATCAACAATGGTAAAACTGGTCACACTGGATTTTCCTTGAGAATCCCCATTAAACACTTTATGTTGTACCCATCTCATCCGGATTGTATTCTCGATGTGATTTCATCACTAATCACATCCATCTATTGAGATCAATAAAGTTTAACCACTTCCAATTAACTAATTTCTTCAAACTCATATCTCATATGGTCGATGTGTCACTATAATTGATTAAAAATTCTTATCCCAAGTCATTCTGAGATTGTCCAGAGAAAACTCATAAAATCCTATACCTGACTTCTGATGAAATCTCTAGACAAAACCATTTCCTAATAAAAATATTCTCCATGCTATAACATAACTAACCATTATATTCCTCTCCAACTTTGGACCATCTCTACAATCATTTCACTAATGAAAATAGAAACTGAATCTGTGGCTCAGGACACATCCATTTATGAACCTAATGATGGTATGGCTAAAAGTCACTCATCTTAAGTGCCTGAGTAAACATCAACCTTCTCCCACTCCTACCACTAAGAATATTCCTCACTATGTTCATTGAGATTCTAACTGAAATGAGAATCACCACCCTCAAATGACCATTGGTGTACATCACACCACTTGGCACATTTTTTAACCAGCCCTTGAGCACAACTCCAAACGAGTCCTTTTGACAAACCATAACAGATATTCAAACTTGTAACTCATAATATATTCAATGATCTCTCACCAAAATCAAGGTGATGTAAAGATAGGGTAATGATATCCTATATACTAGGAGAACAATAATATTATACTAATAGGAATGTCTAGATCCCTTTGATCCATGTTCGCATCAACTAGGTTACACTTTCCTTTATTTGATGCCTGACACAATGTCTCCCGACTATGTGTGTCTAAGAGTAATCTAGTTTATCATTCATACTGATCAAATCATTTTAATTACACAAAGATATAGGTAATCGTTTTCCCAAGTTTCGTATTTGAAAATTTGATACTTGCCCCTTACTAATATTCCCATCGATGTTCAATTCTAAATAGTTGTTGCACACAAAATGCATGGGATAAACACACCATACGCAGCGAGTGTACATCTCATACCACCCAATTCAAACCTAATTAAAACTACCAATATTAATTAAATTTAAAGGACAATTAGTCATGCTACATGGAATGTCAATATAATTAAGAAAAAAAGACCCCGTAGTACTAATCTTCAAAACTAAATACCCTCATACTATTGAGTATCAAATGACAACCTTCCTCATGGAATAATTTTAAGGATTCCAGAATTAACCAATGTTACCATACTTCAAAATATATTTTAACCATTTCTAAATGGTTTTGTCTAATCATGTTCTTTCTACCTAGAGGTATACACTTCTCAAAAATTACACGATTCTCCCAACCGAGGGAGTATGCTAGTGGTCAAGTTCCTGATACATAGTGTATCCAAGGGAACACATTCCATCACCAAAAAATGTGGTTCCTAGACATGGAAAAAATGAACATACCAAGTTACCTAATGAATATAGATAAAATTAAATTCTCACATTCATTCTAGTTTATATTATACTTTAGATATACATTTCGTTTTCCCATAGATTCAAGCTCACTCATGTCATCAACTTCAGATGTCAAGTACAAAAATATACTAGATTAATATTGATAGAACACCTTATCTATATTAAAATGTAATACTGGATCATTGGGACACCTCAACATCTGAATTCTATCTCAAGATACAATTCTCATAATAATCTCACAATGCCTAGGTCAGTCTACTTCAGAGATGACCTATAAATATAGCCTCCAAGATCCCACGACCCTTCATCCAAGTAGTCAGGTAACCATACAGTTTAAGATGTCACACAACCTTATCGCTCGAACAATATAATATTTAATGTATCACTTTTAACATGATGGTAACTTCTATATCTATAACACCCCATGATTTCATAGTACGTTGTCTCTTCAAAGTAATTCAATAATTTGCGCTACACGCAACACTGAGTTCGAGTGCACCACGACTTACCCAACTAGCCGTTCAAAAAGAGTTTATGAATAATATTAACTGAATTTTGAATTTTATAAACTCAATATAATTTTAGAATCCATATTATGTATTTCTTAGACATAATATAAGAACGAATTCATTTTTCAGATAAAATAAGTATTTTTCAAAAAATGCAATTTTATCACTTTTTAATGGAAAACACCTATTAAACCCAATATTTAAAACTTTTATATATTCCATTTAAGGAAATTAAATTTTTCATCAGAATCAGGACATAATATATTACATTGGATAAATTTTTGGTACTTTTCTGATATCATTCATATTTTGATTAATAGTGAAAAATACTAAATTTTAATTGAAAATAACTTTTTTAACCGAAATAATTTATAATGATAAATTATGAATTTTAATGGTTTAAAAGTATAATTAGATTGTGTTTTTATCATTTAATACAATATAGGTCATTATAAGTAATTTATCATTTAAATTTGACTTAAACACATGTCAATATTTTGATAGTTTTACATTTTAAAAACCTGCTTTTTGGTTTTGAAAAAGGGAAATAATTATAAAATAATTAATGAAAATTCTATGTTTCGAATTTGGTAAAATAGAATTCATTTCATTAATAGGAATATAAAAATTATCTTAGGTTGAATTTTTGTTATTTGTTTGAAAATATACAATTTTTTATGAATAATGAAAAACATCGCGTTGTTGTTTAAACCAGAATTATTATTTACCTAATTATTAATTTTATTTAAATTTATTTTTTGTCAAAATAGATATATAATAACAATATAAGTTCAATTTAATTCATTGGAGTCATTTTATAATAAAATTAGATTTATAATATTTTATTGAACTTTTTAACATCTTGTACCCACTTTCGAGGAACATTTGCAAATTCACATAAAATGTAATTTTACCACTTATGTGTATTGAATTTCAAAAATTTGAGACACAGTTGACAATAGAAAGTAAAATTTGGTTCAACAAGATGAAAATAATATTTTCTGAATAGTAACTTTTGACTTTCATTACCACTTAAAATTAAATAGGGTAATTAAAGGTAAAAATTATATTACAATTTTCCTAAAACGTGTCCTATTTCTATTATATAAGTGTATAATGACCAAAAACACCCTTATAATTAAAATATGATCCTTCTGGTCCATTTGGATTAGATGAAGACATTATTATTATTTTATTTAAAGAAGTGTTAAAAGTGTAAAATTCAATGTTCAATAATTAAACAATTTTTAATATAGAGTTATACATTAGATAAATTCAACTATAAATATTCTTTAGAAATCTAAAAAGATTTCCTACATAATTTTATTTTATTTATAGTTTTTTTTGATTAAATAATTAAATTTTTATATGAAACAATTATGATAAATTAATTACCTTATCATTGAATGATTAAAATAATTGATATTATAAATATGAAAATAAGTGTAAATTGAGGCTTTTTATGGCATCCACGAATTTTCTAAGTTAATATTACTTTCATGGGTTTATTAAATAAATTTTTTTGAAGTGATAATGGATTTATGACTTAAAAAAAAAATATCAAATAATGTCAAAATTAAAAAAAGGGGTTCTAAAACAAATGCTATATTATTAATTGATATAATATTTATAAAAATCTAAGGATTAGAAAATGGAAATATATAATGTAAGATATGTCAATAATTAACCACATGGGGTTCTCTTGGATTTTTATGGTATGTTTATTAACCATTTATTATAATAATAAAAGAGGACATGGTAAAAGTTATACTATTTATCAAAGAGTAAAATCTAAAAGAGAGGGTTAATATGGTGAACTAAACATATATAATACCTATTATTTGAAGGTATTTCAACATCCCCACCTTATCTTTGAAATAAAACAATTTGGAGCCATTAGAAATGAAAAACAAAATTATAATAAAATAATATTTCAAACTTTTCTTAAAGTGACCCTTACCTCTCTTATAAAAGGGTACTTCCCCTTCTCTCAATTTGACTCCTCCAGAGCCATTGGACTCGGCCAGCGCCTGCCCAAATGTTACACCCTGATATTTTATGATAAGTATTCTTTTTAATTTATTTTATATCTTTTGTTTTATTCTACACCAAAATTATCTTGCGCTATACGCAGCATCGTACTAGCTTGTAGAATACGCAACACTATTCTTGGATCGTGTTACACATAATTTCAAGTTCGTTTGTTAGAAGTTATTCTATTCAACATTGAGTATATATATATATATATATATGATCAATGTATAAATGAAATATGGTTGGATTTTATTATATGAAATATCAAAGGAATCAGGCACTACACACAACCCTGACATGTCTTGCATTACACCCAATCTGGACCTTCCCCGATATCATGTGTTGTATGCAATACTGAGTTTCAGTAAACAATGATATGTTAGTAAAATATGACATAAATAGCCGTTATGAATAGTAATACCCACTTTTTCAAATTTCATAAATTTTATCTTTCAAAATTTAATTCACTTTTTGATTCAAAATATTGAAATTAGCATAGGGTGAATTTTTGGTATTTTTCTGAAAACTTTCTATTTTTAATGAATAGTGAAAAACACTAAGTTATAGTTTAAAACCGAATTTTTATTAAAATAAGAATTAGTTTTATTTAAATTTGTTTTAGGTCAAAATAGATAGATAATACCTATATAAGTTCAATAGAATTCATTGGAGTCATTTTATAATAATTTTAGATATATATAAATTTTATTGAACTTTTTACCGTCATTTACCCACCTCCTAGGAGAATTTGAAAATTTACATAAAAAATAATTTTATGACTTTTGGCAGTGGAATTTTAAAAATCCAAGAGACACGGTTGATATCAGTATGTAAAATGTGGTTCAATAAGATAAAAATAATTTTTTTTGAATAGTAACTTTTTAATTTTATTTACCAAGGTTGCAAATAACAGGGTAATTAAAGGTAAAAATGATATTATTAAGACCCTAAAACATGTCATAATTCTATTGGATAAGCAGAATTCAACCAAAAACAACCATAGGAATAATATATGACCATTAGGTCCACTTGAATTAGATTAGGGCATTTATTATTATTTAATTCAAAGAAGAGTTAAAAGAGTTAAAATCAAAGTTTGATAACTAAAACATTTTTAATATTGGGAAATACATAATATAAATTCGACAATAAAAATTCATTAGAATGAAAAAAATATTTCCTACATAATTATATTGAATTTATAATTTTTATAAATTAAATAAGTTATGTGAATTTTGAAACAATGATGATGCAGTATTTACCTTAATAATAAAACATTAACACGATTGATGTTATACATGCCCATATAAATGTAATTTGAGAATTTTATTGGATTAAAATAACTTTATAGGTTAATATAACATATTAGAGTTAGTTAGAATAATTTTTTACTAATTAATAATGCTGTAATGAATTTAACAAAAACAAAATACCAAATAGTGTCAAAATTGACATAAAGGAGTTTAAAAAAAATTGTATTATTAGTTTTTATTATTTTCCTAAAAATATAAGGTTCATAAAAAAGACTTATATAATAATATATATGACATTAATGAACCAATTGGGGTTCTATTGGAATTTTATAGTAAGTTTTTTAACAATATAGTGTAAGAATACAAGAAGACGCGGTAAAAGTTAAATTATTTTACTTACAGTTAAATCTAAATGATAAGGTAAAACGGTAACCCAAACATGTATAAAACCTATTGGTTGAGAGGATTTAGACCCATACACACCTTAGCTTCTAAATAAGACACTTTTTAGCCATTATAACCCGAATATGACTTTATTATTAAATAATATTTTAAGTTTTTCCTGAGTTGCCCCTCTCCTCCCTTATAAAAGGGAATCTCAGCCCTCTCCTCATTACACAATTTTGAGACTTCATGTTCTTCCAAAAGCTGAAATTTTATCTTATAAACCTCTATAGTAATATCATAGAGGTTCTGGTGTTCTCAAAATACTATCTCTAGTTCCCTAAGAGGATGTTTAAAAGAGTCATGTCGAAGAATAGGTAATCTCTTCTACTGATTCATTCAAGTTTCATTCTTCTTCTACTTCCTCTTCATTAGTTGTTTAAATATAAAGTAATAACATAAATATTAATTATATACTTATATGTTATTATAAATATGAAACAACCTTATTTCACCTTTTATCCACCCTACGAAAAACAAAATCACCACGCGTGCGTATGTACGAAATATCGTCTCCACGTTGTGGTGTAATATTTATTTTTCTACCACCACCTTTCTTGGATGGGTATAATGGTGTAAATAATAACTATATATGATTATTATAACATGATAGAAGTTCTGAGATATTATATCATCCACTCCAATTCCATTCAATATTTATGGGAACACTATCATCGCTTGTGCGTACGCACAGATTACCGTCTCCGCGATGCGATGAGATTAATTCTCCATGTTAACCATTCACTAATTGTTATAAAGTTTATATAATGAATAATAATGAAATATATTATATAATAATGATACGATATTTATGTATATATATATATATTTCATCTACTTAGTTCCATTCATGTCAATAAGGAAAGGAAAATAGCGTTCATGCGTACCTACGACCTGGCGTCTCCATGAACGGTGTATTTCATTTCATTTATATATCTATTATATATATAATGAATATATATGATTTATAAATCATGATTTAAATTATGGAAGTAATTAAATCATGATATAAGTAATAATAATATCAGGAAACAACAAGTCCAAACACGTACGTTAAATGAAATGATTTTACCCAAAACACAGCATTAACATGGAATTGACAAACAAATGGTTAATATAAAGTCATAAGTGGATCACATATGATATCATAAAGATTAATATGATTCTGTTACAAGATATTAATATGTTTAAACCCACTATACATGAGTCTCAGACACAAACGGAAGAAATTTGACATAAGGTAAGGGATAATTTTGCAATCTCATTTTTATCCGAAATTGCATATACATAAGTATTTACTGGGTTTATATTTTTCATCCATGTCCATAAAAATGTTTTTCATAAAGTGTTTAATATTATTCCATGTATTTATAACGCAATGTTTATCCCTGTTTGAATTTTACATTGTGTAATGTAAAAAATATTACTTTTGTTTACCATTCGATGAACTTTTGGATTTTTCTGGAAAGAGTACGGGGAGAAGGTTTTTTTAAAATTATACAACATGAACAGATTTTTATGGTTTCATAACACCTCATTTTCATGAAACTTACTATAAAATATTTCATGAATATTTTTTAAAAAATACTTTCTTTTAAATGTTTACGGAATTTTGTGAAAAGAAAAGGATTTTGATGAAGAAAGGATATTTTCTCAAGAATTCATTTCAAGTGTTTCATCAAAACAATTTTCCATCTAAGATTACATTATTTAGCATGTTTATGTTTCAAGTATAATGTATCTATTATTTAAATGGTATTATTTTTCTTATGATAAAATGATATCCATTTGTTTTATATGGATTATGTTATTATGGGATGATGTTTATGAAACCCATTTTATTATTTGGTTTATGATAAATATTTTATGTTTATTTTGCGGAATAAGAAATAATGATTTCATTATGAGATGGGTGGGGCTTATATCTCCCTCCAATAAAATGGGAGAATATTTATATATCATGATATAGGCTTGGCTGGAAGGGAAAGTTAATCTGGTTCAGTGATACAAGACTAGAACTAGGAGTGAACATGATTCAATAAGGAACTTTGTCCACTATGATGGTCTTGGAAGCAATGCCTTGGCTACTATGGAAGTCATATCCTGTGATTAATGGTTTTCCACAATTACATGTTTTGTTCCCCAAGATATTTTAACATTATTTATGTTCCATTATGATCTTTGACTTTCGTACTGCCATGTTTTATGTCATTGCTCAAGATTTTGATGTTTAAACATTATGTTCATATTTTTTAAATTCAAATGTTTATAGTTTGATTTATTTTCTCCATTCTTACCCTTAATAAGCATTTGAGATCACCCTTTATATTTTTTATTTTCCCCATGATATAAAGAATTATTTTAGGTATGAAAACAAAAGGGGGAGATTTTTATGGGAGATGTTGAAGATATTTCACCAAGATTAGAAGTTTATGTTCCGAGTTTCCAAAGACACTAAACTAATACGGTCATTGGGAATCTATTTTTGTCATGTATTATGTATTCCAAAAAAGTAATGTAATGTCTACGTAAGTCAAGCTATGGGTCTCTAATATTGGTATCAGAATAAAGGTTTAGTTATTCTTTAGAAACTACGATGAAGAAACTTTAGTGAGATCCCTAGAGATATTTCTACGGTTTGTCAAGGGATGTCCCTATGGTTTAGTAGAACTATAGATTACAGTCCTAGAATTATGCTGACGATCATGAATAACCTAGGGTGATCCTAGGGATTCATGGATAAAAGAATGTGTGATAATTTAGACATCCCATATGTTACTTTTTATTTTGATGTGGTTCCTTGTTATTTTAACTGTTTCTTACACCATGGTTTTGGGTTTTATTCTATAGAGGGTACCGGAAGGAATTGGGTCAACATAGAATCCAATGGAAAAATTTGTGCCTATGAGCATCAAAATTGTGTAATGCATAGAAAGAATGATTTTGTGATTATGCTGAATCAGTCATCGTGATATATAATTAACAAGGTGAACATTAGTTGTATTCTTAATTCATAAAATAAGAGGAAGATGAACTTTTATGCATGTTCGCATGTTGAGGAGCATATAGAAAGGAAGATTGAGATTTCTAAAGAAGGGAAGAATAACCTTGATGAATACATAAAATGGAGGGGGAGATGTTATCTGTGTGGAGAGAAGGGTCATAGAGTGATAGACTATTATGGAGTTCAATGACTTGTCTGTGGAGAACATGGGAATTACCCAACTCAATGCCCTAACCTAAGAGGTTACTTTTAAATCAAGGAAAGACTTATTCCATGACAATCATTGAAGATGATGGATTAAAGAGTTTATTTATTGGTATTCAAGAATAATGTTTTTGAGGTACTTTTATGGTATATTAGAATATCTATGTATTGGTCCATTGTGTTTTTCCATAAGAATATGGTTCCGGTAACCATTAAAAGTGATTGAAATATTTTTGGAAGGAAGACAATATGTGCATAATGAAGGGATAAGAAGAAAATAATATGTTTGAAAATGGTTGACGAAAGAACCACCTAAAATATCATTATGATGATAATAGATGACTATATTTATTAGTATCATTTGGTCGACCAGTCTCTATATCTCTTCTCATTCATAATTACCAAAAAATTAACAATTCATTTCTTCCTTTTAAAGAACTCTACATTCGATTCCCTTTGATACCGACATTATGTCTGATGGATCGTTGTTTGAACTCCTCTGATGGATTAGTGTCATAACTCATGTGATAGATCAATGGCACATCATTTCTTATAGACTAGTGTTAGTAGCGACATATGTCCATAAATTGATGATTGATCCTATTACAATGGTTCATCTAATAGATCATACAACCCAATGATTCGGCTAGTCATGGATCTGTCAATCAACACATCCAAAACATTTCCAAAATAGAAACCAAAAACTTATAGACATTATTATAAATTTTTCATTTGATCATATAATCATGACTCTCCTTATTTATAATAACCAAAACATACAAAGTGAATTGATTAATCATAATAACAAAAAATACAGAAAAAATCATCACAAACTACATTCAGTATCCTAAAGCCACATTCATCCATATTTATCCCAACAATATCCGCCTTTATATTTTTATCAACCTTGGTTCATATATCACTAAACATTGTAATCTTAATATATCGATAACTAAAAAACAATTATAATCCTACAAGAATGAACTCATTTTAGTAATCAGTAATTATTGATTAAAAAACAATGTTGTGAAAATGTAGTGACTTACAAAAAAATTTCAATAAAATTTAAAACCTTTCAAAATTTCGACCGCTAACAATTTAGTTCATTATATAAAAAAATATTCTTACAACCACTTCAAAAAAATATTATAATAGTTCACACAATTACATGTTGAGTTCACAGCTTACCCACAACTCCCGGTATATATATGTTTCCCTAAATTGTTTAATACATATCAATGTATAAATTTAAGAAACATTGTTTATATCCCCCTTGACACAACAATCAAAACACAATATGAGAGAGGGGATAGAAACACATACCTCAACCTTGGAGAGAAATAGGTTGGACACTCATGTTCAACCTCATCTAGAAAAATGCCTCCTTTAGTAAAGGTTTTGTGAAAATTTCAGCAATGTGTTCCAATTTTGGGACATAATATAACTTGAGTTCATTATTCTATAAATGATATTTGATGAAATAATATTTTATATCAATAGGTTTTGAAGGACAATGTTACACCATATTATATTTATGGTTGATAGCACTCTAATTATCACAACCCAAGAGCATAGGTAACTTCACTTCAACAAAAAATTCTTCTAACTGAATCATCATCTAGATAAGTTCTCTAGAATATTTAGTTGCAGCAACGTACTCATCTTAAACCATGATAAGTGTTACTAAAATTATTTTCTTATTTTGCCAACATACAAAAATTTCCACTATAAATATATCTCCATTAGATGTGGATCTTCAATAATCTACACATCCTACCCAAACAGTATGTATATAACCAAACAAATCAATTCTTTCTAAGCTATTATAACTGATTCCAAAATATATTCTTCATTTTATATATCTGATAATTATTTTTCCCGACAATATATTTGATTATTTTAGATAATTTTTTAATCATTCACATAAGTTAATGTCATTAAAAATGTCTATTCTTGAGGCATTCAGATACAAAAAAAATCCAATCATCTTTTGAAACCTTTTATAGATAACTTCTCAAAATTCTTCATCTCTAGTCAACTTGGTTCCCCCAGATATTGGTCTTTAACTAGGTATCAAATTTTCCATTCCAAACTTATTAATATGTTCTTAAGCATACTTTTCATGAGAATGAAGTATATATTTCTTCATTTGTGGTATTTTTAACCCAAGAAATAATTTCATTTCACTCATAATGCACATTTAAAAAAATCATTCATTTATTAATAAAACCTTTCGCAAGTTATTTAATCATACCTAGAGAATATAATATCCTCAACATATATAATGACAATCAGTAAAATATCCTAACATTATTTGATATATAGATTACTATAAACTCTTATTTTCTTAAAATTCAACTTCCTTAATCATGTATAAAATTTGGAATACCATACACTTGGAGCTAGATTTAGCCCATATAATTATTTCCTAAACATGAACACATCACTTTCATCCTTCCTAGTAAAAAAATCACATGGTTGTTCAATATAAGCATTTTCATCAAGTTCTCCATTCATTAATGTTTAATTCACATCCATCGAAAAAATTTAATAACATCATTATGTAGTTATTGAATGAAATATTCAAATTATTTCTAACCTTACCACTGGTGAAAAAGTCTCATCAAAATAAATACCTTCAATTTGTGAGTAAAATTTTCACTCCAAATATTCTTTATTCCTTATCACTCCACCATCATTAGTGGTCTTGTTCTGAAACACCCACTTTATACCAATAACATTTTTTTCATTTGGATTATGTAGGAGCTCCAAAGTATCATTCTTCTCAATAAGATCCAACTCTTTATTCATGGTATGAACCCATTCTAGATAATGGAAAGCTTTATTCACATATTTTGGATCAACTTTTTAATACAAATTAGTACATGTAACCACTCTTGATGTTCTTCTTATTTTAACCTTTTGATGTTGATCACCACCAGTTTTTTGAGGTTCCACATACTTCCTAAACCTAGGATGAGATATAATAAACTCTTCCTCATCAATAGAAATAGCTGATTCTAATTCTTCCATCTATGATTCATCACAATTTTGGGAAACAATTTCATGTTTATTAATAACAATACTTTCATCCTCTTTGTATTACTAAAATATTTGTGTTTTTGAAATATCTTCCTCATCTTTTTCAAGAAATTGTACATCATCAAAATCCACTAATATTCATGTCTCCTTGTTGATTCATCTATATACTCTTCCATTTGGATCGTAGAAAATAAATATTCCATCTTCACCTCTATGATCAAACTTTCTAGGGTTTTCACTTTTGTTCTTTATGATGTAGAGATTCCCAACACCTCTTAAGTGTTACAAACATTCAGTTATATCATAAAATATTTCATAAGGATTCATATTAGAACATGGTATATAAAAACACAAAATTTGAATATAAATAGTTGTGATCATAGATTTACTCTAGAATAAGTGATAAATTCCATATTAATGTAAAATTTTATGACCCATATCAACGAAAATTATATTTTTACATTCATCACTACCATTTTTTTGTGGTATGTGTGGTGTAATAACCTCATTCTGAAATCCATTATTTTGAGGTAACTTCTGAATTCTCCATTATTATACTCATTGCCATTTTCAGTTCAAAACTTATTTATATAATAACCAAAACCATCTCAAAGCTTATCCTAAAACTCTTAAAAATACTTTACTCATATAATATGTGCTTCAAATACAATACACAAGTAATGATATTAAAATCATAAATGAGTGAAATGAATTACTTATCTCCAAATTTTTTTTCTCATTGTCCCATTAATATTAGGGAAAATATGTTCTATGGGTTTAATTGAATGAATATCAACATTAATATGCATAGAGTTTGTAATCATCTCTTTTTAAAAAATTGGACAAAATAAATATATACTTCTTGAACTGTATGGAAAACCATATATACTGGCTCACCTTGATAAAATTTTCATAGTTCTCTAACAAATATGACCCAAACTTTTATGCCACAACTAATTTTCTTCCCTATTTATTAATTAACACGAATTACGTATTTCACCAACTTGAAACAAGTTTCTTTTTGTGTATTGGCCTTTTATAACAACTTTTCCATCTTCTTCTCTTTTCTAGAAAAATAAATTTATAAAAAAACATTTTTTTCCTTCTTCACAATTTTGGGAAACACTCGACATATTTTGGTTAAACCCAATAACAATCAATTATTTATTGGATTTGAGCATTTCATCCCCAATAATAGAGGATTTAACTCTATTGATTCTAAGAGATTCATTATTGTAAAATTTCATTGTTCCTTCTTTGAAATATTTCATGTACATAAAAAATTTCAAGTCTTGTTTCATATAATAAGTGCACCCACTATCTATGATCCATGATCATTCTCTTTTTATATAATTGATAGAAGTTTCTACAATAAGAGAATTTTAATTTCCTTGATATTTATTTACCTATAGCTTCTAATAATTGTTATAAACATGTTGTTGTATTGGTAAAAAAATACACCCTTTTTAAAGATGTTTATGTTGGTCACATCATTCCCAAAAAGATTCCAAAGGTTAGAACCTCTTCTCAACATTCAAAACAATTTTTCTCGTAATTATTTCATTGAGAGGATTTAATCCCTATAAAAATTTTCTTCATGTAAATATTTGGATAATTTTAATGTTGTTGGTTAAACCAACCCATATTTTATATACGCCCAAATCCACTACAATACCAGTTGTAACCATAAAAATAATATTTAACTCGATAACATCAATACTATCTAGAGTTATGAACATGTTTTTCATAAACATTCTTGTCTTTCACATTAGTGTTTTTGTTACCATAAATTTGTTAATTATCAGCCAGAATATTTTTCTTTAATTATAATTTTTTTCTAACATTACTAGAATCAGGATTGATAGATACTCTTTTTTCTCAATCAGAATTTTTAGAAACTGATGATTTTCATACATGGATGATTTTGGCCACATACAAGATTTTTATGGCCTTCTTATTCTTAGGAACATTTTAAATTTTATTTCTAACCATTGAATGTAAATTTTTTATATCTTTCTCATGTTGGACTTTTCAAGACGTTTCACCAACATCAGATTTGGTGTTCTTAAAACATGTGACTCCCTACTCAACATAAGAAAATATTTTTTTGAACAAGTCAAAACTCATTCTTTTTTTTATTCAATTTTCCTTAACAATATTCATTATATTTATATTATCTATCAATATACTTATTCATACACTCAATATCTACCAAAAACATTTCTATCTCCCTAGGAAAACATTTTTGAATTTTTATATAGTAATTTCATTCATCAACTTCTTGATTTCTTTTTCAAGTCTTACAATCATTCTAATAATTCCCTCAACTCTCTTTTCAAATGAAATTATAAATCTGTTTCTTCTTCTTTTGAACTACATCCAAACGATTTATTATTAATCAGTGCTATGAATGAATTTTCTATACAAATTTAATTATACTTTTTAGACTCAACTTCACTATATTCATCTTCATCATCTATATAAAAAAATATTCATCTTTTAGATTTAGAAAACAATTTATCGTTTCCCATGGAATAATATTTTTATTTCTCACCTTGTTTCTTCCAAGATATTATTTTCCTATTATCATCTTCATCACTAGCACCTTATTTATTTTTTTAGGAAAACTAGTATAAATGTTCCCAATGGATCCATATTCAAAAAAATTCATGGGTATCTTATCCTTCTACTTTCATAGATCTGTTTTCACATTTTTAAACGAAAAAAATTTATTAAGATTGCTATTGACCTCATTTTTTTGGATTCTGAATCACCAACTTCTTATTCAAGAATATTCTTAGACTTTAACTTCTGGATAGCCTTAAAGGAAATTTCTCAATAAATTTTTTTTTTCCATTTAATAATATTCTTCCTTCTCATTTGTTATGTAATGAGATTTCAATAAATTACTCCAATGATTTAGTTTTAAGATCATTATCTTCTAAAGATGAAACTTTGGCATCAAAAATAACATGATGAATTCAAAAGATATTTTCAACATCATTTTAATCTTATTTATTCTCACCAAGATATATTATAGTACTGAGAATATAATTTATCTTATCAAAAAGTAACCAAATGTTTTATACTCACCAATTTATTGATATTCATACTTCAACCTCCAGATTTGTAACTTGGCTTTATTTTACTTTTTATTTCCTTTATAAATGTTTTTTAACTTCTCCCAGATACTTTTAGTAGTAGTAAACCCCTTCACTTTTAGAAACTCACATTTATAAATTTATGAGAGTAAATAATTCATAGCTCTACCATCATTAGTCATATACTTCTTTTCCATAGATGTAAGAGGATCTTTTTCAAAAAAAGGAGGAAATCCATCTGTAGAAGCTTTTAAAACATCATACCCAAGAGACATAAAATAAAGATGCCTCATATCTTTATCGATAAGATATTTATTTCCATATAATACTATAATCCCCTTAATTTTCACATGATTTAGAGTCTCTATAATAACATATCTACAAAAGCACTTGAAAAGAGAAAACAAAAGGAACCATCAATCTGATGCTACTTGAAAAGGCTCATCCATTATAAATGTGTAATTGATATGGGGAGGGGTGAATCGGTGATGAAATTTTTCCATTTGTTATTATCATTATTATATATCAATCTTATCCTATTATTAAATAATTACCACATTTCTTAAAATAAAACATTCACACATCTACATCAAGGAATGTATTTTAATGTTCAACTACTCAATAAGAGTAGATATCTCTTGGAATGGTTTGGAAATAATCCAATACCACAGAATCCACTAGAAAAATCCTTTTTTGTTGATACGATAAGTATGAAATAACATTATACTTATATATAACTATGATCAATATAGCAGTGCATGTGATTATTCTATCACAAATGATGTAAAACCATTTTGTGTAAAAAGGTAAGAAAAGTTCACCAGTAGGTTCCAAACATGTTACTATGATGACTTATAAACATCCAATTTTTTAATTATTCAAATAACTACTTCTTCATTTTCTAATATAGAAGAATGTAGAAAAAAACATTTCTGTAATTTTTATGAAAATTAAATCTCATTGCATAATCCAAAATCATCATTCTAATTTATTCATTCTAGAAAACATATAGATAATATACTCTAGAATATATTCTCAAAAAGGTATGTATTTAGAGGTAAATTTCATTATAGTGGATCTATATGATCTAGTGACCTATTCCTTACACTTATTCTATCTAGGAAACATCCTCAAGAAAAATATATCCTATAATTTTTCTTCTTTTCTTCTTCTCACTAAAACGTCAGCAATCTCTCCATCTTCCATGCATGAATAATTCTATCATCATTAGAAATTATTATGTACTTTCTTTTATTTATAGGATATCCAAAAGTAGAATGTGTGGAAAAACACATTAACTTTCCCGCTCAACCAAATTGCCAATATCACTAATTTTAATTTCATGTCATCTTTATAATTGACAACTTCAAGGATTGTCAAATCTTCTAAAATCTTTTAAAAACTACTCAAATATTCTCACAACTTCCTCTTTCTTCCAAAAAACATTTATAGATACTAATAAAATTTTTAATTATAAAAAATTTTCTCATTATGATGAAACATATGATCACTATGATTTTCTTGACCAACTTGAAAACACATAAAAACATAAGACATATCATTATGATGATTCATGCCAACTAAAACATTAAAAAAATTACATAAATGTTTTTTCAAATTTGTTAGAAATTAGTTTCTTTATTAACTTCCCTTCAGGCCAATAAAATTGTTCATCTTTATTAATGTAAACATCATTGAAACTTCTTATAGATTATAGAACCCCCTTGATAAAACTTCGATAGAAACTTTAAAAAAAATCACCATTTATTTCAACTTCTCAACAATTACTCAGGCCTATAATATTGCATATGATGAAGTCTAGTACAGGATGACTTGTTGGTGTCTACTTGTGTCTGATGTATTGGTCTCAGATTCATCCTAATGTATTAACATCACTTATTGTCTGATGAATCTTGAACCACTTAAAGACAATACAACATGAATTCTCATTCAGATAAAAATGGTTGGTTTCATTATTGATCATCATCTCGTCAATTAGTCTCTAGAGATATTATTATTCATTCGTCTCAAAATCATAACAACTCATTTATAAATTCGATAGAACTATGTAACTAATTCCTTTTGATACCAACAGAATGTATCATGGATCAGTGTCATAACTCATCCTATAGATCAGTGGCACATCTTATTTGTTAGATTGGTGTTAAAATAAACTTCATTCCAGCAAATGATGATTGTTCCTAATGGAATGTTTTGTCTAATAGATCAGATATTATGATTATTCAGCTAGTCTGGTGGATTGGTTGATCTTCACTTCAACAAAAACTATGACATTATCATGTTCAAAACTTCTCATCCTTTAGAAAAATTCTACATCTGATGATCCTCATATTGGTGAATTTTCATAGGAAAACATTGACTTTATAATCTATTATTCTATAAAACTATTTCATGTATCATGACTTCATAATAATTTTGAGAACTTTATGACCATCATAGAATCATCTTACATAAATTGAGAAGTTCGTTTATTTACCATCATTTCATCCTCTTTTGTCTTTCTCTCATAAACTCAAACTGATTGGAAAACCTCTGAAAAACATGAACACTTTTTTTACCAATTTTTTTCACAAATACTGAATCACAAGTTTTACTAAAAATTATGATATTGAAAATGTAAAAAAACAACACATAAATAAATTTAATTTTGGAAATTTAAAAATATATTCATACATTGTAATAAATTCGTACTCTGATCAAAATCATCTTTTCCGAAACAGTGTGATTCAGAAAAAAAATTTAACCCACAAAACATTTCCATAATATAAAATAAAAACCAATAATATTTTTTCTGAATTTTCTATCTAATCATATGATTAGATCACCAAAAATTACTATGTGGATTTATTTATTTTAATTAAAAAAAATCAAAACAAACATCGCAAACTTCTTTCAATATCAAGAAACCACATTCATCCAACATGGTCCCAACAAGCCCCATGAAATATTCAAGGTATTTATGAAATACCTTGTTCAAAAAATCCATAAAAATTGTAGGATTTTTTGTTAGAACAAATGGAATAACAAGATAATAATAATATCCATACCTACCCCTAAAGGTTATCTTATGATTGTCGTATTCTATTATTCTTAACTACTGATAACCAAATCGATGATAAATATTCGTGAACAAATTCACTCCATTAAATTGGTAAAATATATCATCAATATTTGGTAATTAATACTTATTCATTAATGTAACTTGATTCAGTTTCTATTACTTTACACAATGTTAAAGTGTTCAATCATCATTCTTTACAAAGAGAAACGATTCTGCCCAAGGTGACACACTCGAATGTGCGAAGACATTATATATCTGATAATAAAATTTAATATTCAACTATTTAAATTAAATAGGTTCATTATATAAAAAATTAGTATACACTAGATGAGTAACAAGTAATAAATAAATATAAAAGATGACCTCTCTTACTGGTGGAAAGCTAGAGAAAACAGAAGGAAAAATATCCAGAAACTAAACAATTACTAGAGTGAGATCATCACTCAATGATTTTTATCAATTTCAAAATCAAACACCTAAATTAAATTTGAAAAATTTATTAAATGATTTATGTCTCTACTCAACCTCGGTTCCTATTCTCTATGAAAACACATCACACCCCATCAGGAACAGTAATAGAGAACAGTTGAATATAAAAGTCAATCCAGGCTTTATGAATAATCAACCTATCCATCCCAAAAATTTCATCAATTGTTTTCATGTTTAAAACCATAAAGATCTAATTATACTTAATATAAGATAATGATAAAACATAAGAAAGACACTAAATATAATTTTCTCTCTTCATTCTGAGGGGTGTTGTAAACATTATCACATAAGAAAAAAGCTCAAAATAAAGATTTAGAAAATTAGAAACATGGGTTGATATAAAGGATTGAGAAGAAAATATATCAAATAAATCAATCACTAAATATGAATTTACAGTGAGGGTACCTCTCATAGTAATTGGACACACATCAGATTCCACTCGAGACTCTTCCACTATGAGAAGAAGCTTCACTCTGGATACCTATTTCTGGAAGCCCATCGTTCTTGAATAATATTATTACACTTTATTACTCTTTGGTGATATAAAAATCATGCATCTATGAAGAGAATAAAAGAAGTTTCATAGCATCTATAGATTTCCTAAGTGGTCGCATGAACTATATATCTTGGGTTCCTTAATCAAAACTCATTTCAAATGCCCAACCTTTCTACACTGGAAAAAATTTAAAGGGTCAATGACAGGCACTATAAAAGGTATGGGAAATGAATTCTATCAAGGATCACTATAGTACTCATAAAATTTCCACTTTACTATAAATTAACAGATTGAAATATCACTTATAGGAAAAAATAACTCCCTTCAACCCTGAATTTTCATCCATGTCATGGTCAACCGTCAATACTCTATCCAATGCATCATCATATGAAGTGACATTCAGGAAGAAAACCTATTATTAGACATCCTATAAGAGACCCATCTTGAATCATGAAGACCTCGTCTTCTCATGGGATATAACCTCAGGTGAAAAATGAACAAGATCTAAAAAACAGTTCACAATCTATGTCATAGTCCTATCACACTACTAAAACATGAGAAGCTCCAAGGATTTTTCCAAGACCATAGAATCTATATGTAACTAATCAGTTGAAATAACTCTAAATCCCATCCAATCCTAAACCTCATTTTTCTCCATCATCTCCCTAGAATCCAACCATCTCATTATAGGTCCCTCAATATTAAAGTTATCATATTTTACCTTTATAGATTTTGTAATTTCCAAATACTCAAAGAGAAAATCAATCATTTTCAAAAAATACTCAACCACATGAAGATCATTTGGTATTTTAAAATATAGTGTTTTTTTAAGAATAATGTATAGGTAATGATCATAAGATTCATTTCTTTTAAGGTATCACTACTAGAGCCCGACTGGGAATTGGTGCAGGTGATAATCCCAAATTATGGATAACATGAACCACTATCCCAATAAGATTTAGTTCAACCAGAGGATTGAAATTTTTTTGTTCTCTAGAAGCTTCCCCATATGGCCTATTCAAATGTATTCTCAAAGGCATTTTTGTAAACAACATCAACAGAAAACACTAAAAGAATAATAAAGGGTACATAGATTATCAAATAAAATAATGATATCGGAATATTATTTCCATCAAGTAGAATTTGATGTTGGAGATTTTAAAAACTCAAATTAGAAGTGAAGAAAGGTCTATATACAAAACAATACATTCCCAATGAAATATTCCCAAACACCCATGGCGATTTAAGGTTCGTTACGATAATATATATTCATCTATTCACTCACAAATACCTATTATGTGAAAATAATCCTACAACCTCTCAACCAGGACAACCTAAAATTCATACGAACATTAAGGGAATAGAAAAACCTACACCTTTGATGCCACATTATCATGAACCATGCTATATTTCCAGGTGATTTAATAACTGAGATGGCTCTAACATGGCCAAAAGATATTCTCAATCCCCATGGGTTAGCGACTAGAACCATAAGTCATTCAAGAATAAAGTGGGAAATTGTTTTTCATATAATAGTGGAAGGTAAATAATACAATTCTGTATTATCAACACTCCAAAGGAATAAAGTTCTAGAAACAAATGGGTAAAACAATTCCAAAGTAGTATATCAACAAAATAAACAATGTCTTCTATGATATAACCCTGAGATAACACATATAACAAGTGAAATACATCTCTAATCATCACCTCTGTCATAGTAGGTACTAAGGAACAAGAACATTCACCCATTCATGTTTGCACATTCCATTTTCATGGACCTGGAGTAAGATAACCTAAAAACTCCCAAAGGAAAAGATAGGGTGTGAGATAAATAGCAAAGTAGGGTATCACCAAGTTTTCAATGATCAATTCATTAATAATTCTACCAAATATACATTAAAATTAAATAAAACAAGGAATGGAATGTAATATATATATTTTCAACAAAACATGCCTTCATAATTAAAAGTAACAGTAGATGTATCAAAATGGGATTAAATGAATATTTTATAAAAAACATTTATATGAAGTAGTTGTACTGAACAAAGTATTTCTATAAATAAAATGCAATTAATAATCTAGTCCAGTATATCATAACCCCATGTATCATTCCCTGTGGTGCATTAGTTATTTTTAATAGGATCCTCACACTTCTCATCATTGATATTATCTCAATGTGTGAACACATCCCAAAACTCATGTCATTGGGGCTAAAATCCCCATTGAGGAAAAAATCATGTCATGGTATTTTTATTTTAGTGTTTTTATTATTAATCTAGTGCTAGGGGTCAAATCCAAGAATTCTTTCCCTAATTACCCACTAACTACCTAGACTCAGATGTGCTTCATTTAATCAATTAATCAATAATGGGAAAATCAATCATTTCAAATCAATTTAAAATAAAATTTCCCACTTTCTATTTTAATCATTCCATTTACATTTCAAAACCAAATAAAATATTTACATCAATTCATTCATTTTCAAATAAGCCTTCAATTTAATCCATTTATCTCATAAAAATCAATTTCCAAATCCAACCATTAATTTCTTTTAATAATCCCAAGAATTTGAATTCCATTGAAATTGAGGGTTTTATAATAATCTCTATTCCTTTTCCAAAATCATCCATTAATAATCTCAAATATGGGTTTTAATTCATTTAAATACCCCTTTAAAATAAATCAATATATTAAAGGATTCAATTTTAGGTAAAAATCATATGGAACCACCAACATATAATCAGTGATCAAACGATCAAAAACCAGAAATCGGAACACCCAAAGATAGTTGAAAAAACAAAAGATCTAGAGGAAATACCTAAAAATACCATCCATCAAAACATAGATCCAATTTATCAATAACATGAGTATTCATAACTCTTAAATAATATTAGACATGAAATGATGTAATTCTAAAATGTGGATATATCACATATCATAAAAAAATCAACTATTTCCACCGAATCGTTGATTTGAGAAGATTGGAGTTTAGAGGAGTTGAAATACATCCGGGGAACCTTCATGAGAAAAAATTTTGAATGTGGTTTGAGAGGGATAAAAAAATATTAAAAAGGGTGTGGGAATTATATGTCTATAAAAAAATAGAGCAGGTTGTAGTCCCCATGGCCATGGTAAAGAATGGGTAAAAATAGACATACACGGTGCAACCTCCTCAAACAATGTTGTAGCCACCCCTATTTAATTAGCCTCTTAAAAAACATGATGCATACCTCACATATATATTCTACACATAGGGTAATGCTACACCATAGAACAAGAACCACATCGTAGTTATGACCAAATAGGGAGTAACACCGAAATGCACCAAAAGGGTCTCCATTGATCAGTTATGTTGAGATTTTATGTAACTCTAAAAACTATCCTTATAGTTTCCCAACATGGGAGCCACTAAAATGGTTCCCTATAGTGGTTTTCCATTGGGCCTCAAGCACGCCTACCCTTACACTAGAGGCTATTGACTAGTAGTGAGGGTCTCTTAGAGGAATTGTAGGGAGGATATACCATATGGATCAGAAATAAACACTATGAAAGAAATAATAAATAAAGGATGTGGAATATAATAACAACTAATCATCAATGATTAATGGATTAGTAATCATGTATAATCATGCTATAAAATAAATATAGGTAGGTACCCATAGTAAATGGTGAGACTGACAATATAAGTAAATAAATAAGAGGCACATTAGTTATCTCCAATATCATAATGAGGAAAATATTATCCAAGAAGTATAATAACAAGAAAACACAATTCATCAACCACATATTACAATCATGAGGTCTTTTCGGGTACACCAGTACAATGGTGACCTGAACCGGGTGTGAGATATACTCTTTAAGCCACTACCAGTAGTGTCTAACAAAATATTGTTTTTAGACATAATGTAATGCCATATTCAAGAATATCAAATGTAAGGAGGGTAATAATAGTAAACGTAACTACTTCATCTTAGGTTCCTCAGGGAAACATGGCCAACTATACCGACTGAGGTCTAAGCTGGAATGTCTCTGAATAGAAGCCACCGTTTATGTATGTATGTATGTACGTACGTATGTATGTAAGTAATCAAGTAAGTAAGTAAGTAAGTAAGTAAGTAAGTAAGTAAGTATGTATGTATGTATGTATGTTTGTTTGTTTACATAGATATATCATATGAATAAGTACATATATGTAGATATATCTATATAGATATTCCATATAAGCTAAGACTTGAAATGTATATCCAAGGAATCCATACATAATTATAAGTGGGTTTTATAATCCTTAGGGAATATCAAATTGAAAAAATAGTAACAAGGTTTTCATATTGGTAAATCATAAACAACCTCCAAGAATGTGATTTGACTTGAAATATGCATAAATTTAATTCAGTTAATTGGTTGGAATATCGATCCCATCCAAGGTGTTCAATAAAAAGGAACCCATGTATCGCCCAAGGATCATTATAAAAACCCATCAACACAGGATTCAATCCAAGGGGTTTATTATAAAGAACCCATGTATCACTCAAGATATGGTATAAAGGCATTAACTTTTGATCACGTCCAAGGAATACCAAATAGAGAACCTTGTATCATCATGGAAAGGTATAATTGTACTTACCTCTAAGTCTGACCAAGTTAATCCACAAGGGAAATAGCTATTTCTCATGATTGATATCACTCCATGCATTCTATGATCCCAACTATGGAATTTTGTAATCAAGAACCGATGTATCACCCAAGGAAATACATAATTCATTCAATCTATGATCCCATCCAAGAAATTCCTACTTGGGAAACCTAGTTTCACACATGGTGTATCACACTCAAGATCAATTCATTTATTAATTAAATATATTCCATGGAAAAAATCCATTAAAATTAATAATCATCATAATTTACTTAATATTACACCTAGAAAATTACATTTATCAATTCCAAGCCACTCAACATTACTTATATTAAGATTCTAAGCACTCTATTCATAAGTCAATTATATTGACTTTATAAATTTTATTATCAAGTGATAAGAAAATTCCAATTATGTTCACATGTCATATTTGATCCAATTAATTCATGCAAATACTTAATTGGCTATTATTAAATCCAAAAAACCCAAGGGGTAGTTTATTTTCAAATTAAAGGATTTTATATATTATCATTTAACCAAAACGACCGTCAACGATGGTTCTAGTTGAGTTCATCAACTCTAATCATTTCATGATACCATATAACAATGTGGTTGTTGTCTAAACAACCTAAATTATTGTATTTCATAATTTAAGATACATGCATGGAAGGTCTTCCACAAAGAAAAATGGAAATATTTTATAAATAAAATGATAATTTTAGGGAAAATAAATATTCCACATACCTCATACATATGATGGTTCTCTCATCCAATATTGGTCCTTGATTCGAGCTAGAATAAGAGAAATCAGAGGAATCAGTAAACACCCTGAAAATAAGGAAAAAGAACTCACATAGATTTAGTATTATTTATGGGGAGATATTTAATGAAAAGAAGGAAGAGGAGTTTTAAACATACCAAGAAGCTTCCAATGCGTCTAAAAATGATGAAATTATGCCATCGATAAAGTAAATACACCAATTTAAGAGAGAGAAATTGGTGAACATGCGAGGGGGATACTAGGTGTGAATGGAGGAGGAAAATAGGTTAATATCCTTTAAGGGTCAGATGCTAGAATCATTATTTCTACCCATTTATTAAGATAAATAATTAGGCCATTAGATTGGGATAACTGTGTGCAAACCATTCCCCTCTCACTACCCAACATCCATACCATGCATGGATTGGATCCATGGTTTGGGACCAACATGAACCAAATGTTCATGGTTATTAGTTAAGTGACACTAACCACGAAACTAGGAACATGGTTTTAAAAACCACGTGTAGCTAATAAAAAAATCGCTATAATTTATGGAAGATGTTCATAATGGCCATGTTCCCCACCTTAAATGGTTTAGAAGAGAATGTGACACCCCATATAGGGCCACACAGTTTATCCTGAGGGGCTGTATGGTTTAATAAAAATCATGTTCCCTATGTATTTTTACTAGAAAGTGTGTTTTCGGAGCCTGAATCTCTTGAAAATCATACAAACATTAAAGAAACTTCTCATTCCTTAACGTACATCCAAAAACAACAATTTAATTATTACAAATCTAAATGTCACATTCTAACACCCAATTTAATATTTATATCATCCATCAAATGAAAAGTTCAATTTCCCCTTGTAATTTTTACGTTGTTCAAAAATTGGGACATTACAACCTTCGCACCTTAGAAATTATCTTCCCCAAAATCCTTTAAGAGAAATGAGAACATCTCCTGACCTACATGGTTCAATAATTTTTTTTCAAATGGTCATGATGAATTTCCAAACACCCAACATACCTCTATGAATCACTAAATGCATGTGGCAACTAATCCAGTAAAACTAAATAAAATGATAATACCCAAAACTAAAACATTGATATGGTGCTTAACCAGTCCCATATAACCCAATACATGATCATTTTTTCATTTATTAAATTCCCCAAATTATGGTGTTCCCCACCGTAAGTTCAATTTTTAAATTGCCAATTCCAAATCACGCTACATCCACCCTCAGAATTTCCTACAGAAACATGTTCATAGTATTCTAGAAACACACCTATCAAAATTATAAAATTACACATGGGGAAACTACCCTCATCCCTAGATCTGATATGAATTGTAAATCTCAAATCAATCATGATCAAACTGGTCACAATGGCTTTTCCTTGAAAATCCCCATTCAACACTTTAAGTTTTACCCATCTCATCCGGGTGGTATACCCGACACAATTTCCTCACAAATCACATCCATCTATTGAGATAAATAATGTTTAACCACTTCCAATCAACTAATTTCTAGAAACTCATATCTCTTATGGTCGATGTGTCACTATAAAAGATTCAAAATACTTATCACAAGTCACTCTGAGATTGTCCCGAGCCAACTCATAAAATCCTATACTTGACTTACGATGACATCTCCAGACTGAAAAATTTCCTAATAAAAATATTGACCATGCTATAACATATGTTAAAATTGTATTCCTCCCCGAATTAGGATCATCTCTACAATCTTTTCACTAATTAGAAGAGAAAATAAACATGTGGCTCATGACCCTTCCATTTATGAACCTAATGTTGGAATTTCTAAAAGTCACTCATCCTAAGTGCCAGTTTAACCATAAACTATCACCCATTACAACCACTAAGAATAGTCCTCACTATGTTTATTGAGATTAAAACCGAAATTAGCATCACCACCCTCAAAAGTTCATTGGTGTACATCACACCACGTTGCTCATATTTTAACCACTCCTTGAGTACGACACGCAAGGAGTCCTTTTTGAAAAACCATAACAGATATTCAAACAGGTAACTCAGCATATATTCAATGATATCTCACCATAATCAAGGTGATGTTAAGATAGGGTAATTATCTCCAATGCACTAGGACAACAATGATATTCTACTTATAGGCATGTATAGATCCCTTTGATCCATGTTTGCATCAACTAGGTCACAATTCCCTTTTCTGATGTCTGACACCATGTCTCCCGACTATGCATGTCTAAAATTAATCTAGTTTAGCCCACATCCTGATCACTTCCTTTTAATTACCCAATAATCCTGGTAAAAGTTTCCATTTGTTTCATATTTGAAAATTTTGATACTTAACCCTTAATCAAATGCCCATCGATGTTATATTCTAAATAATTGTTGCGTACAAAAGGCATGAGATAATAACACCATACGCAGCGAGTGTACATCTTGTACCACACAATTCAAACTTCTAAGGTTCATTAAATTTCAATGACAAGTAGGCCATCCTACTTGGAATGTCAATCTAATGAAGAAAAAATATCATGTGGAACTCATCTTCAAAATTAAATCCCCATATACCATTGATTATCAAATGACAACATTCCTCATGGCATCATTTTAAGGCTTCAAGAATTAACCAATGTTACCATACTTCAAAATCTATTTTGAAAATTTCTAAATGGTTGTGTTTAATCATGTTACTTCTACCTAGAGGGAGACACTTCTCAAAATTTGCACGACACTCCATACATAGGGAGTTTTCTAGTGGTCATGTTCCTGATGCATAGTGTATCCAAGGGAACACATTCCATCACCACCAAATGTGGTTCCTAGACATGGAAAAAATGAAAATACCATGTTCCCTAATTAGTATAGATAAAATCAACTTCTCAAATTCATCGTAGGATAGATTATCCTTTATAAATACATTTAGTTTTACTACTGATTCAAGCTCATGCATTTCATCAACGTCAGATGTGAAAGACAAATATATACTAGATTAGTAGTTCTAAAACACCTGATCTATTTTACAATTTAATACTGGGTCATTGGGATACCTCAAATTCTGATTTCCATCTCAAGGTACAATTCTCATAACAATCACACAATTCCTAGGTCACTCTACTTCAGAGCTGACCTGTAAATTTAGCCTTCTAGAACCCACGACCCTTCATCCAAGTAGTCTGGTGACCATATGGTTGAAGATGTTACCCAACCATATCGCTTGAACAACATAATATTTATTATATCAATTTTAACATTATGGTAACCACTATAACTATAACACCCCAAGATTTCATATTATGGATTCTCTTCAAAGTAATTCAACAACTTGCGTTACACGCAACACTGAGTTCGAGTGAACCACGACTTACCAAACTAGCCATTAAAAAACTGGTTATGAATAATATTAACTGAATTTTGAATTTTATATACTCAATATAATTTTATAATCCATATAATTTGTTTATTAAACATAATATAAGATCAAATTCATTTTTTAGATAAATGAAGTATTCTTCAAAAAACGCAATTTTATCACCTTTTAATGGGAAACCCTTTTTAAACCCAATATTTTAAACTTTTATATATTAAATTTAGTGAAATTAAAATTTTCATTAGAATAGGGACATAAAATTTTAGATAGGATAAATGTCTGTACTTTTTTGATAACTTTCATATTTTGATGAATACTGAAAAAATACAAAATATTAATTGAAAACAACTTTTTTAATCGAAATATTTTATATTGTAAAATTATGAATTTTAATGGTTTGAAAGTATAAATATATTATATTTTTATCATTTAATACAATCTAGTTCATTATAAGTAATTTCTCATTTGAATTTGACATAAACACATGTTAATATTTTGATAGTTTTACATTTTAAAAACCTGCTTTTTGGTTTTGAAAAAAGGAAATTAATTTTAAATTATTTAATTAAAATTATATGTTTTGAATTTGGTAAAATATAATTCATTTCAGAATTTGGAATATCAAAATTATCTTAGGGTAAATTTTGTGTATTTTTCTGAAAACTTTCAATTTTTGATGAATAGTGAAAAACATTGTGTTATTGTTTAAAACTGAATTTTTATTTACATAATTATTTATTTTATTTAAATTTATTTTACTTTAAAATAGATATATAATTACTATATAAGTTCAAATTATTTAATTGGAGTAATTTTTTAATAATATTAGATGTGTAAAAGTTTTTTGAACCCTTTAATGTCTTTTACCCACCTTCGAGGAACATTTGCAAATTTGCATAAAATGTAATATTACCACTTATGTGAATTGAATTTCCAAAATATGTGAGATACTGTTGAAAATAGAAAGTAAAATTTGGTTCAACAAGATAAAAATTATTTTTGTTGAATAGTAACTTTTACCATTTATTTACCATGGTTAAAATTAAATAGGTTAATTAAAGGTAAAAATTATATTATAATTATACTATCACATGTATTAATTCAATTCTATAAGTGTATTTCGACCAAAAACAACCTTATAAATAAAATATGATCCTTATAGTCCACATGGTTTAGATTAAGACATTATTATTATTTTATTTAAAGAAGTGTTAAAAGTGTTAAATTCAATGTTTAATAACTAAATCATTTTTAATATAGAGTTATACATTAGATAAATTCAACTATAAATATTCATTAAAAATCTGAAACTATTTCCTACATAATATTATTTTATTTATAATAATTTGAGATTAAATAATTAAATTTTTATATGACACAATGACGATGCATTAATTTCTTCATCAATGAACGATTAAATTAATAGATATTAAAAATATGAAAATAAGTGTAAATTGGGGCTTCTTATGCCATCCACGAATTTTTTAGGTTAATATTACTTTTTAGGGTTGATTAAATAAATTTTTTTTAAGTGATAATGTTTTTATGACTTAAAAAAAACAAAATTTCAAATTGTTTCAAAATTAAAAAAAATGACTTTTTAAAACAAATATTATATTATTAATTGATATAATATTTCTAAAAAACTAAGGTTTAGAAAAAGGATATATATAATGTTAGATATGTAAATAATTAAACACTTGGGGTTCTTTTGAATATTTATTTTATGTTTATTAACCATTTATTATAATAATACAAGAGGACATGGTAATAGTTAAACTATTTATCAAACAGTTAAATATAAAAGATAGGGTTAATATGGTGACCTAAACATGTATAAAACATATTGGTTGATGGTATTTAAACCCATACCAACCTTATAATGGAAATAAATCAATATGGAGCCATTAGAAACCATAAAAAAATTTATAATAAAATAATATTTCAAACTTTTCTTAAAGTGACCCTCACATCTCTTATAAAAGGGTACTTCCCCTTCTCTCAATTTCAAACCTCCAAAGCCATTGGACTCGGCCAACCCCTGCCCAAATTTTACCCCCGAAATTTTATAAGAAGTATTATTTTTAATTTATTTGACTTCTTGTGATGTATGTTACACCACGATTATCTTTCCCTATACGCAACACAGTATTATCTTACAGTATACGGAACCCTATTCATGGATCGTGTTACAAGCAATTTCATGTTCGTTTGATAGAAGGTATTCTACTCAACATTGAGTGTGTATATATATATATTCAATGTATAAATGAAATATGTTTGGATTTTATTATGCACAACAAAAAAGGAATCATTCACTAAACGCAACCCTGACTTGGCTTGCATTACACGCAATCATGACCTTCCCTAATAGCGTGCATTGTTCGCAATACTGAGTTTCACTAAACAACAATATGTTATTAAAATATGATATAAACTAGCCGTTATGAATATTAAAACCCACTTTTTTAAATTTTATAAATTTTATCTTTCATAATGGACTTCACTTTTAGATTCGGAATATTGAAATTACCTAAGGGTAAATTTTTGGTATTTTTCTAAACACTTTCAATTTTTGATGAATAATGAAAAACAATGAGTTATAGTTTAAAACCAAATTTTTATTTCATTAATAATTTATTTTATTTAAATTTATTTTAGGTCAAAATAGATACATAATACCTATATAAGTTCAATATAATTCATTGGAGTCATTTTATAATAATTTTAGATGTATAAAAATTTTATTGAACTTTTTACCGTCTCTTACCCACCTCCTAGGAGAATTTGAAAATATAGATAATACCTAATTTTACCACTTCTGTGGGTGGAATTTCCAAAATCTGAGAGACATGGTCGATCTCATTAAGTAAAATGTGTTTCAATAAGATAAAAATAATTTTTTGTGAATAATAAATTTTACTTTTATTTACCACGTTCAAAAGTAAATAGGGTAATTAAGGGTAAAAATGATAGTTTTATTACCCAAAAAATGTCATAATTCTATTGGATAAGTGACATTCGACCAAAAACAACATTAGGAATAAAATATGACCATTTAGGTCCACGTGGATTAGATTAGAACATTTATTATTATTTAATTCAAAGGAGAGGTAAAAGAGTTAAAATAAAATTTCAATAACTAAAACATTTTTAATATTGGGTTATACATAAGATAAATTCGACTATAAACATTCATTAGAAAGAAAAAATATTTGCTACATTATAATATTTTATTTATAATTTTTATACATTATATACTTTTAGTTAATTTTGACACAATTATGATATCGTGATTAACTTATTAATGAGATATTAACATTATTGATGTTATAAATATCCAAATAAATTTAATTTGAGACTTATTATGTATTAAAATAACATTCTGGTATAATATAACCAATTAGAGTTAGTTATATGAATTGTTTTTTAAGTAATAATGCTCTTATTAATTTAACAAAAACAAAATATCAAATAGTGTAAAAATTGACATAAAAGTGTTTTTAAAACAAATATTATATTATTAAGTTTAATTCTATCACTAAAAAAGTAAGGTTCGGAAAAACGACTTATATAATAATATATATGACATTAATGAACCAAATGGTGTTAGATTGGAAGTTTAAAGTAAGTTTATTAACCATATAGTGTAAGAATAAAAGAAGACATGGTAAAAGTTAAATTATTTAACTTTGATGTAAATCAAAATGATAAGGTTAAATTGGTAACCTAGACTTGTCTAAAACATGTTTGTTGAGAGGATTAAGACCCCTCCTCAACCTAGATTAGAAATATGCCACTTTGGATCCATTATAAACCTAATATGACTTTATTATAAAATAATATTTTATGTTTTTCTTAAGGTTCCCCTCTCTTACCTTATAAAAGGGAACCTCCTCCCTCTCCTCTTTACACAATTTTGAGACATCAAGCTCGGCCAAACTTTGAAAATTTCTCTTCTAAACCAATATAGTTATATCATATAGGTTCTGGTCTTCTCAAAATACCAACTCTAATTCCATAAGAGGATTTTTAAAAGAGGCATGTCGAAGAAGAGGTAATCTCTTCTACCGATTCATTCAAATTTCTTTCTTCTTCTACATACTATCCATTAGTTGTTTCATTATAAAGTAATAATATAATAATTAATTATATAATTATATGTTATTATAAATATGAAACAAAACTATTTCACCTTCTATCCATCCTACAAAGAACAAAATCACCGCGCGTGCTTACGTACGGAATACCGTTTCCACGACGTGGTGTAATATGTTTTTCTACCACCACCTTTCTTTGATAGGTATAATGGTGTAAATAAAAACTATATATGATTATTATAACACGATAAAAGTTCTGAGATATTATATCATCCACTCCAATTCCATTCGATAATTATGGGAACGATATCATCGCTCGTGCGTACGAACAGATTACCGTCTCCACGATGCGACGTGATTCATTATCCATGTCAACCATTCAAGAATTATTATAAAGTATATATAATTATTATTAATGAAAAATATGACATAATAAAGCAGCTATATTTATGTATATGAATATATATGTCATGTACTTCCATTCAAGTCAATAATGAAAGGAAAATAATGTTCATGCGTACGTACAACCTACCGTCTTAATGAACGGTGTATTTAATTTCATTTGTCTATCTATTATATATATATAATGAATATATATGATATATAAATCATGGTTTACATTCTATAAGTAACTAAATAATGATATAAGTGATAATAATATCAAGAAATAACAAGTCCAAACATGTATAATAAATGAAACGTTTTTACCCAGAACACTACTTTAACATGGAATTGACCAATGAACGGTTAATATAAAGTCATAAGTAAATCATATATGATATCATAAATATTATTATGATTATGTTACAAGATAATAAAATGTTTAAACTCACTATACAGGAGTCTCAGACACATACGGATGAAATTGGACATAATGTAAGGGATAATTTTGCAATCTCATTTTTATTCGAGATTGCTAATACGTAAGTATTTACTGGGGTTATATTTTTCATCCATGTCTATAATTGTTTTTCATAAAGTGTTTAATATTATTTCATGTATGTTTAAATTAATTTCTACCACTCTTTTACTTTTAAATGTTGTTATGGAAAGAATCTTTCTTTTTTTTAGCATACGAGGAAGTTTTTGACTTTTAAGTAAAAAGTGGGAGGAGAATGTTTTTTACAATCTTATATGACATGAACGGATTTTTACGGTTTCATTACGCCTAATTTTCATGAAGCTTCCTATATAGTATTTCCTGATTAATTTCAATAAAATAATTTTCCTTTAAAATTTCATGTAATTTTGTGAAAAGAAAATAATTTTGATGATGAAAGGATATTTTCCTCAGTAATTCATTTCAAGTGTTTTATCAAAACTATTTTCCATCAAAGATGACATTATCTAGAAAGTTTATGTTTCAAGTATAATGTCTCTATTATTTAAATGGTTTTATTTCTCTTATGATGAAATGATATCCATTTGTTTTTTATGGATTATGTGATAATGGGATGATGTTTATGAAACCCATTTTATTCTTTGGGTTATGATGAATGTTTTATGTTTATTTTGTGGAAAAAGTAAGAATGATTTCATTATATGATGGGTGTGGACCAATATCTCCCTCCAATTCATTGAGTAGTGATTTAAATATAATGATATCTACATGGATGGAACGACAAGTTAATTCGGTTCAGTTGTACAAGACTAGAATGAGGAGTGAACTCGATCCAGTAAGGGAATTTTTCCACTATGATGGTCTTGGAAGCAATGACTTAGCTACTATGGAAATCATATCATGTTATTAAAGGTATTCCAAAATTACAGGTTTTATTCCCCATGATATTTTATCATGATTGATG
This sequence comes from Viscum album, assembly GCA_963277665.1. Classification (NCBI taxonomy): domain Eukaryota; kingdom Viridiplantae; phylum Streptophyta; class Magnoliopsida; order Santalales; family Viscaceae; genus Viscum; species Viscum album. The sequence continues at coordinate 1,794,782,783 of OY728121.1, forward strand.
TTCCATTATGATCTATTCCTTACGTACTGACATGTTTTATGTCATCGCTAAATATTTTTATGTTTAAACATTGCGTTCATGTTTTTAAATTCAAATGTATATATTTTGTTTTATTTTATCCATGCATACACTTACTGAGCATTTGAGCTCACCCGTTATATTTTTTGTTTTCCCCAGGATATAAATAATGGTTTTAGGTAAGAAAACAAAAGTGGGATATCTTTATGGGAGATGTTGAAAATATTTCACCATGATTAGAATATTATGTTCTGATTTTCCAAAGACACTAAACTAATACAATATTTGGGTGTCTATTTTTGTCATGTATTATGTATTCCACAAAAGTAATTTAATGTCTATGTACTTTAAGCTATGGGTCTCTACATTTGGTATCTGAGCAAAGGTTTAGTTAACCATTGGACACAATGATGCGAAAACTTTAGTGAGATCTCTAGAAATATTTCTAAGGTATGTCAAGGGATGTCCCTAAGGTTTAGTATAACTATAGCATACCATCCATGATTTATGTTGACGAGCATGAATAACCAAAGGTGAACCTAGGGTGTCATGGATTAAAGAATCTGTGATAAGTTAGACATCCCATAAGTGAATTTTTATTATTATGTGGTTTCTTGTAATTTTAACTATTTCTTACTCCATCATTTTTGGTTTTAGTCAATTGAGGGTACCAGAAGGAATTGGGTCAACATTTAATCCAATGGAAAACCTGGTGACTATGAGCATAGAAAATGCGTAATGCCTAGAAAGATAGATTTTTTGATTATGTTGAATCAGTAATCACAATATATGATTAATAAGGTGAACTTTAGTGGTATTCCGAATTCATCAAATAAGAGGAAGATGAACATTTCTGCATGTTCACATGGTGAGGATAATAGAAAAAGGAAGATTGGTATTTCTATAGAAGGGAAGATTAACATTGATGAATACATCAAATAGAGGGGGTTATGTTATCTTTGTGGAGAGAGGGGTCATAGAGTGACAGACTGTTATGGTGTTCAATATCTTATCTGTCGAGAACCTGGGCATTACCTAACTCAATGCCCTGACCTAAGAGGTTACTTCTAAATCAAGGAAAGACTTATTCCATGACAATCATTTAAGAGGATGAATTGAAGTGTTTATGTATTGGTATTCAAGAATAATGTTGTTGAAGTACTTTTATTGTATATTGGAATATCTATGTACTGGTTCATTGTGGTTTTAAATAAGAATATGGTACCGGTAACCATGAAAAGTGATTGAAATTTTTTTTGGAAATAGGAAGATATGCGCATAATGAAGGGATAAGAAGAAAATAATATTTTTTTGATAGTATTCCTGAGCTCATGATTGATGTAAGGACAACGTGTTATCATGGATTGAGTATATATAATTTTTGGGATTTTGGTATGTGGAAAGAATTAACTTTCGATATCATTCATGTTTTCACTAAGGTATCATGGTAATACAAGTTTCAAGAGAATACATGCTTAAGGAATTCACATGTTTGGAATGTGACCAACAAGATATATCGTATGATAAATGATGGTATTCACTTCCTCGGTAGATGAAATTTCTAGTAATCATTTACTTTATACTATGAGATTGGATATAAGTATTTTGGATAAGCCTAATGATTGGAATGGATTATGTTGGCCATGAGATAGTATTTTTATGGATAGAACTTTTTTTCGATATTATTTTTGTAATGTTATAATAGTGTAATATTAGAAAAAGGACCACCTGTAGGACGACCGACAACCCATCGCGTCGAACAAGGCTGTCCGAATCGAACCCACAACTGAAGTGCGACAAGCCTTTATCACCTACCACTGTCCTATAAGAAGTCCCTGGATAGTAGAAACTAGTTTTACTTTATTAATAAGGATGATTAATGAAGTTAAGTCCATTTTTGGAACCATATACGATTAATCTCACCATAGATGGACTTATGTATATAAATTCTTCTAACCATATCTTTGAGATAGATGGAATGACCTATCATTCTATCGCATGATCTGCTAACACTTCATGAAAGAAAATTTCAACTTCATTTCTTTAATATATGAAGTGGAAATTGTTCCAGGCACGTGCAATGGTAATATTGTTCCATAAAAATGTAAGTATTTCTTTTAATTCCAAAATTCTTCAACATTTTGGAAATGATATTGAAAACCAAAAACTTTTTCCTACTTCCATCATAACTGATGAATCAGAGGGTACCTTAGATCGTCACAAATTTATGGATTTGTGGTTGTTGTCTTTTTCATAGCCATGTTCTCTACCACTCTTCATTAGAACATGATGGTTAGATTTCTCTTCTATATCCATATTTTCACCTATGTTCTCCTATATGGAAACCCAGTGATGAGTTAATTTGGGTAACTGTTACGTTTCATATATCAAATTTTAAAATTAAGTTTTAGTATTCTTTTTTACGATGTGGGATTCTATGAATGAAACATTCAAGTAGTAAATGATTTATAACCCCAATGAATTTCATGGGAGAAATTCATTTTAAGGGGTGTAGAATGTTACAGCCTGAGATTTTATGAGAAGTATTATTTTTAATTTATTTTATCTCTTGTGTTGTTTGATACACCATGGTTATCTTTCACTATACACAACACCATATTATCTTGCAGTATACACAACACAATTCTTGGATCGTGTTATACACAATTTCAAGTTCGTTTGATAGATGTTATTCTATGAAAAATTGAGTGTTTATATTTATATTCAATGTATAAATGAAATATGGTTGGATTCTATTATATGAAACAACAAAAGAATCTTGAAACACACACAACCATGACTTGGCTGGCATTACATGCAATCACGACTTTCCCCGATAGTGTGTGTTGTACACAATACAGAGTTTCACCAAACAACGATATGTTATTAAAATATGATATAAACTAGCCGTTATGAATAGTAATAAACACTTTTTATATTTTATAAATTTTATCTTTTAAAATGGACTTCATTTTTGGATTCAGAATATCAAAATTATCTTAGGGTGAATTTGTGGTATTTTTCTAAAATCATTCAATTTTTCATGAATAGTGAAAAACACTGAGTTATAGTTTAAAACCGAATTTTTTTATATAATCATTTATTTTATTTATATTTATTTTACATCATAATAGATACATAATAACTGTAAATGTTCATTATAATTCATTGGTGTCATTTTATAATAAATTAAGATATATAAAATTTTATTGAACTTTTTACCTTCTTTTACCCACCTCCTAGGAGAATTTGCGAATTTACATAAAACATAATTTTACTGCTTCTGTGACTGTCATTTAAAAAATCTGAGAGACACGGGTCATATCAGTGAGTAAAATGTTGTTCAATAAGATAAATATAATTTTTGGTGAATAATAACTTTTTACTTTTATTTACCATGGTTAAAAGTAAAATGGGTAATTATGGGTAAAAGTGATATTATTAATACCGTAACGCATGTCCTAATTCTATTGGATAAGTTAAATTCGGCAAAAAACAACCTTATGAATAAAATATGATCAATTTGGTCCACTTGGATTAGATTAGGACATATATTATTATTTTATTCAAAGGGGAGTTAAAAGAGATAAAATCAAAGTTTAATAACTAATACATTTTTAAAATTGGATTATACATAAGATAAATTCGACTATAATATTCATTTGAAATCAAAAAAAATTCCTACATACTGAAATTTTATTTATAAATTTTAAACATTAAATAATGTATGTTATGTTTGATACAATGATGATGTAGTAATTACCTTATTAAAGATATATTATCATAATTGAAGTAATAAATACCCAAATAAATGTAATTTGAGACTTTTTATGAATTAAACTAATTTAATAGGATAATATACATCTTAGTGTAAGTTAGATGAATTTTTATCAGATTAATAATTATTTTATAAATTTAACATAAACAAATACCAAATAGTGTCAAAATTGACATAAAAGCGTTTTAAAAACATATATTATATTATTAATTTTAATTCTATTCTAAAAAAGATAATGATAGGACAAAAGGCTTATATAATAATATATATGTCATTAATGAACCAATTGGAGTTCGATTGGATGTTTATAGTAAGTTTATTAATGATATAGTGTAAGAATACAAGAAGACACGATAAAAGTTAAATTATTTAACATAGAGACAAATCTAAATGATAAGGTTAAAATGATAACATAAACATGTCAAAAACCTATTGGTTGAGATTATTTTGACCAATCCCCACCCTAGATTCTAAATAATCCACTTTGGAGCCATTATAAACTGAATATGAATTTATTATAAAATTATATTGAAAGTCTTTCCTATGGTGCCCCTCACCACCCTTATAAAAGCGCACCTCCTCCCTCGAATATTTACACAATTTTGAGCCTTCAAGATCCGCCAATCCTTCCCAATTTCTCTACTAAACCACTCTAGTTATACCATATAGGTTCTTCTCTTCTCAAAAGACCCACTCTATTTCCCAAAGAGGATGTTTAAAAGAGGCACGTCGAAGAAGAGGTAATCTCTTCTACAGATTTTTTCAAGTTTTATTTTCCTTCTACTTACTATTCATTAGTGGTGTCATTTTTAAGTAATAAAATCAGTATAAATTTTATAATTATATGTTATTATAAATATTAAAAGGCCCAATTTTAACTTTTATCCATCCTACGAAAAACAAAATCACTACATGTGCATACGTACGGAATACCATCTCCACGGCGTAGTGTAATATGTTTTTCTACCACCACCTTACTTGTATGGGTATAATAGTGAAAAGAATAAATATATATGATTACAATAACATGATAATATTTATGATATATTATATCATCCACTCCAATTCCATTCAATAATTATGGGAACAATATCATCGCTCGTGCGAACGCACGGATTACCGTCTCCATGACGCGATGAGATTCATTCTATATATTAACCATTAAAGAATGATTATAAAGTATATATAATTAATAATAATGAAATATAAGACATAAAAATCAAATGTATTTAATTATATATATATTTCATCTACTTACCACCATTCAAGCTAATAAGGATAGGAAAACAACATTCATGTGTACGTACAGCCTACAGTCTCCAGGAACGGTGTATTTCATTTCATTTATCTATAAATTATATATATATACAGAATATATAGGATATATAAATCATGATTTAAATAATTGAAGTTATTAAATCATGGTATAAGTAATAATAATATCAGGAAACAACATGTCCAAACACGTATGATAAATGAAATGATTTTACCCAAAAAAAACTACTTTAACTAGGAATTGACAGACAAATGGTTAATATAAAGTTATAAGTGAATAATATATGATATTATAAATATTAATATGATTATATTACAATATAATAATATTTTTAAACCCACAATATAGGACTCTCAGACACATACAGAAAAAAATTGGACATAAGGTAAGGGATAATTTTGCAATTTCATTTTTATCTGAGATTGCTTATATGTAAGTATTTACTAGGGATATATTTTTCATCCATTTCCATAAAAATGTTTTTACATATAGTGTTTAATATTATTCCATGTATGTTTAAATTCGTGTTTAACCCTCTTTGAATTTTACACTGTGTTATGGATACAATATTTCTTTTGTTTACCATACGAGGAACTTTTTGACTTTTCTGACAAAAATACGAGGAGAATGTTTTTTTAAACTTATACGGCATGAATGGATTTTTACTATTTCATAATGCCAAATTTTCATAGAGATTTATCTACAAGATATCATGATTATTTTCAAAAAAATATTTTTCCATTAAAATTTCATGGCATTTTGTGAAAAGAAAATGATTTTGAAGAATAAATGATATTTTCCTCAGGAATTCATTTAAAGTGTTTTATCAAAACTATTTTCCATCTAATATTACATTTTTTAGCATGTTTATGTTGCAAGTATAATGTCTCTATTATTTACATGGTGTTATTTTTCATATGATGAAATGATATCCATTTGTTTTATATGGATTATGTGATGATGGGATGAATTTTATGAAACCCATTTTATTATTTGGGTTATGATGAATGTTTTATGTTTATTTTTTCGAACAAGTAAGAATGATTTAATTATGAGATGGGTGGGACCTAAATCTCCCTCCAATGCATTGGATAAATATTTATATCTCATGATATAGACATGGATGGAACGAAATGTTAATCAGGTTCAGTGATACAATACTAGAACGAGGTGTGAACTCGATTTAGTTAGGGGATTTTTCCACTATAATGGTCTTCGCAGCAATGCCTTGGATACTATGGAAATAATATCATGTGCTTATTTGTTTTCCACAATTACATGTTTTATTCCCCATGATATTTTAGCATGATTAATGTTCCATTATGATCTATGCCTTATGTACTGCCATTTTTTATGTCATTGCTCATGATTTTTTTGTTTCAACATTATGGTCATGTTATTAAATTCAAATGTATATAGTTTGTTTTATTTTCTCCATGCTTACCCTTACTGAGAATTGGAGTTCACCCTTTATATGTTTTCTTTTCCCCAGGATATAAAGAATGGTTTTAGGTAAGAAAACAAAAGGAGAAGATCATTATGGGATATTTTGAATATCTTTCACCATGATTAGAATATTATGTTCCGAGTTTCCAGTGACACTAAACTAATACGATCTTTGGGAGTTTTTTTGTCATGTATTAAGTATTCTGCAAAAGTAATGTAATTTCTATTTACGTCAAGCTATGGGTATCTACACCGATTCTCCTCAAAACTACCCTCACATCATCCTAGAGTACATCCCTTGAGAAGTAATCAAACCTATGGATCCCATTTTTTCAAATAAAAAATAAATACCCAAATAAGAGGTAATTATTTTATCACCTCTTTCAAAGTTCTTTTCATCTTCCACTTTCTATTTATTTGTTATTTCCATACCTAAATAATAAATAGATTACTTTATATATAATATTATTTTTTTAAAATATGTTACAACCATAATAATTATTTTACCCATCCTATTAATTATAATGTCACCATGCGTGCGTACGTACGACTTACCGTCTCCACACTATGGTGTAATTTTTTATTCAACACTATGTTATTTGGATGGATATAATGATGAGTAATATGTATATAAATAATGAAAATGAATGATAATTTCTCTGTACAATTAATATACCATCAAATTCCACACCTTTTAATCATTAATGAAATGATATCACCGCTCGTGTGTAAGTACGACTTACCATCTCCACAACGCGATGAGATTCATTTTTCAGGTTCACCATTCAACGATGATTATAAAAATATATAATACTAATAAGTATGTAATATATGAAATAATGATGCTACTGGAGATATATCTATATATTTATATGTATGTATAATTGTCTATACATATATCTTATTCACTTACTTCTATTCAATACGATATGAAAACAGAAACAATGTTTATGCGTATGTATGACCTACCGTCTCCATAAACGGTTTTTTCCAGTTCCTATATCTATCTATTATACATATTTAAATTCTAAATATATATTATATATAAATCATGTTTTATAATATGGAAGTATTTAATTCATGATATAAATGATACGATCAAGAATAAAAAGTTAAAACACGTACGATAAAGAAAGAGATTATTACCCAAAATGTTAATTTATCATAGAAATAATTATTAAATGGGTAGTCTTAAGTCATAAATGAATCATGTATGATATAATAATTATGAATATGGTTTTGGTATAATTTAATAACATACTTTGGTCATTATACAAGAGTTTAAACGTACCCTCGACCAAATGAAAGTGCAAGGTAAGGGTTTATTCCTCAATCTCATTATTATCTGTGATTTTTATGTGTAAGTATTTTCTGGGAAATAGTTATTATACATGTATGTGTTTCATAAAATAAATTTCAAAATTATTCTTTTAAGGTACTCTTTAAGTAAAACTTCATTTTAATGTTTTATTATTTATTATTCTAAATGTTTCTCATTAATGTCCAAGTTTCAAAACAGTTTTAAGGATTTATTTATATGGACATGATTATTTTAATGTGCTAATACCTCTCTAAAGTTTAAAAGTGTTATGGGACTATTCAATTAAAAAATCTCTTTCAAATTACTTCCTTTATAAATGTGTGACTTTTAAATGATTTCATAGAAAGGTATATTTCTCACATAACGTTTTACTGATCATTTTCAACTATGTCAACATTTTTTACTAGATATTATTCTTGAATAAGTTTGATTTATTATAATACAATATTCAATATTTTATCTAATGAGTTATGATATTTTTTATTGTGGATGTGTTATTTTTATACCCTTCATGGTTTATGGTTTAATTATTGACATTTCATACACTTGTTTTAATCTGAATGTTTATGTTATGTTTCAAAATTTTCAAATAAGGAATTCAATGGACTTAGTAAGTGATGGGTGGGGCTCTTTATAGCCCCTCAATGCATTAGTATGTCTCATGAGACAAACTAGTGTCTTGGCACAAGTCCTTGAAAAAAAAATTATTTGTAGTCTTGGCTTGAGGCCTTGACTATGAGGTAATGATGTCCAAAATTAGGCATTCCCATATAATGAAATTAATTATTACATGTGATTATTTTAATATTAGAATATCCATGTACATGTTTTTATGGTAATGTTTGATTTATTTTCTCCATATTTTGTTCAAATTTATGTTGAAAAGGTTGTTTTTTACACTTATTGCATTATAAGATTATAGCTTCCACTAAATTATTTGCCCTTACTGAGAATCTGAGCTCACCCCTTTCTTATGTTTTGTTTTCCCATGATTACAAGAAGAGTATTTTGCTTGATATGTAGGGTAAATCTGGGGGAATAATGGAATTATCAATGGATTATTTATGTTGTGTTTTATGTTTTAATGTGTAATTTAAATTTCATGTATGTAATCAATTTTCCCAGAATACTAAACATACCGGTCATTTAAGAATTGATTCCTTGTGATATTGCCAATGTATTAAAATAATGCACCGGATCAAGGATTTTGGGCTTGGGGAGTTGAAGTAACAATTCATTCCACTATGATATCAGGAATCTATATCAGGTGCTACACATTCATATCCTGTGACATCCCATAAAAAGAGGAGGAAGGTCACATGACCAATGTAGCAGTCCGTCATTTTTAGGCATATCTAACCTACTTTGTTGGATAATTACATGATTATAAGACTCTAAAAAAGGATTAAATTTCCAAATTACCAATCATCTACCCAGGGGTTTCCTTTATTATTAGGATTCATACTCAAGACAAATGGTACCTGAACAGAACCTCTCATTGGAAATCATATTACAATAAATGATTATTAAAGGTTATGAGGGTACTAACTAAAAATATAACACCTCATTTAAATCCTATTTAAATGAATTTAAAACTGGATTCATGCTTAAATAATACTAGGATATATCACCTAACCACCGGGTATAAGAAACAACTAGAATAAGCCACTAAGACTTACGAGCAGTGCTCACATTCTCGTTTAAAGAATATTACAAGGTAAAAATAATTATAACCCTTAAATGAGGCTCTATATCATAAAAATATCTAAAAGGATTCTATTTTATGTGATTTAAATGATTTTTTTTACAATGATACTTTAAACAGTTAGTAAGAAAGGGATATCAAGTACCTATTGTAAAAGAAACTTTAAAATTACATTATTTATCGTATATATCATAGTATTTCAGAAAAATTAACATATAATTTCATTTTATAAATTGATTAATTTCATAATTTATTACTATTGGGATCGATCAAATAAATTTTCAAGTAACAAGTTATAGGGGAAAATTTATTTAGATTGGAACTGGAATTTAATTAATTGATGCCTCATAATTTTAATGTTCCAAAGAAGATAATAGATCATTTACAAATTATGTGATGTGGTCAAGTGATATGCCACAGTAATTTTATATGAAACACTATATAAGTGTCTAGGGACACTTTAAAAAACCATCCCATTAATTGGGTATACCATCATGGGGTTAAGTTTCAATGCATAAAAGTGTAAGGATACCTATAAAGTTCCCATCATACTAATTTGGGTAAAGTTAAGTGAAATCCATAATAGTTGTTTCATTCAAGGTTTAACACACCCTTAATGGGTATATATTTTAAGAATCATTCCCCAACTGACATACTTGTTTACAATTTTGATTTTTAGGAATTTAGTCATAAGATTTGTCATCCTTAAATTATAGTGGTAACAACCTGTATAATGGTAGAAATTTTTATTAGGAATTCCAAATTATCATATAGGAGGGTTTAGTTAGATGAATTAACATTCCAAAGTTATAAATTTACATTCCATTATAAGTTACCATTGTCTTTCATTTAATTGCAACCAGGTTTTTATATATGGTCTTGGAATATAAAAAGCCACATACGGTTGTTCAATTACATGGGTCATCATTATCCAATTTTTTAAGACCCATACACTATATAAATTGTACCATCAGTTCCAATTTTATAGAAACTAGATTAATACATTTTATTTTATAAAATAACAATTGTTTTAGAGATAGTCCAATTATTTGGGTTACCATTTCCAATTTATATAGTTCCCAAACACTATAAATTGGAATATTGGAACCCATTTAACCACAACCGTTAATGTTTCGACTCATGAAAATATAAGCCATGACAAAAACCTATCCAAATAGATTGTTTAAAAATAATTCAACCATAAAACTATTCAACAAAACATTATTTATGTTGACTCATACACTATATTTAACTGATCATATAACATGATTAAAGACATGGAATGTTAATAATCCTGAAATAATTGTATTTATTGTTGAAATATAGTATATAACTAGTGATTATAGATAAGTATCGACCAAATAAACCAAATAGGGTATACAATACATAATTCACCCAAATAATATAATACAACCTACGTGGTATGGCATGTACATGGGATGTGAATTCTATGAGCCTGTGTTGATGCATGTAACATAACTCCCTTACAATACCATTAAATAGGTAAATTTTATGAATCATAAATCTATAATCAATGGAAGTAAAAAAATCACCCATGGTAGAATTGTAATAAACTGTAATGTAGAATAACATTAGCAACCATCCAATCCCTAGAAAATTTATCTCTCCCACATGAATAGGTTGGTCATACCCATAAACAATCTATTTACCATGTGATTAAATATCCTACTCTCCTATCTACCATCCTAAATACGTAATATAAAAGGAAAAAATAAACACCATTGATACCATTTGTATCATTCCGGCCATAGAACCACTAAAAAGGGGCCCTGAGCCGATTGTCCACAAGGGATCAGGCATGCCTCTCCATACACTAGAGGCGTATGACTAGTATCAAGGGTATTATGGAGGTAATATGGATATAATAAACCCACTAGATCATTAATAAAAATAATATAAGAAATAATAAATAAGGTAGTGGCATATAATAACAACTGATCGTCAATAACAAATGAATGAGAAATATTGCATGATCATTCCATAACATAAATACAGGCAGGTACCCAATGTAAATAGAGTGTCTAACAATAGAATTAAAATAAAAAAAGTCACAAAAACTATCTCTAATTTCATCATTAGAACAATCTCGGTCCACTTCTAAATCCCTAAATATTATCCTAGAAGGATAACAGAAGGAAAACAAAATCCATGAACATGATTCTGCAACCATGAGGTCAATTAAGGTGTCCTAGTTTAATGGAAACCTAAACATGGTGTGAGATATACTCAGTAGGCCACTTCAAATGGTGCCTAATTTTATCCAATCTATTAATACAAATAAATCAGCATAGAGTTATATCAAAATTAATCATTTCAGTAGTAGTAAATGTAACTATGTCATATCAGGTTCTTTAGGGTCACCTGGTCGACCATACCTACTTTGGCCTAAGCTATAATGTAACTAAACAAAATCCACAGTATATGTATTTTTGTGTGTATATATATATGTGTGTGTGTGTGTGTGAATATAGTATGTGTATATATGTATATATATATACATCATATACATAAGAACATATATGCGAACATATCTATATGATATTTCATATCACCTAGGACCTTAGGTGTATACCCAAAGTGTCTGTACATAATTATAAGGGGATTTCATAATCCTCGGGGAATATAAAAAAGGAAAGAAATAGTAACTAGTCCATCATATAATTAAGGAACATATTGACTCTTAACATGTTCTTTGATTTGGTAGACGCAATAATTTAATTTAATATATTTGTTTTCTTCTCAAGCCCATACAATGAGTTCTCTGTAAAAGAACTCAAGTATCACCCACGAATCACTATATAGACCCATTGTGAAAGGAATTTTTCAAAGGAGTTCTGGATATGGAATCTAAGAATCACTCATTGTATGGTATAAAGGAATAACCCTCTGATCCCCTCCAAGGTATACAATATAGGGAACTAGGTATCGCTCATGGAAAGTTACAGTAGCATTTCCCATCGAGACTGTCCAAGGTAATCTACCAGGGAATGAGGTATAAGTCCTGGTTAATATCACATCATGAAGCCTATGAGACTATCCATGGTGTTTCTGAACAATGAACCATATTATCATCCATGTCATAACACAATTCATTCAACATATGATCCCATACAAGGAATTTATAATGGGGAGACCGAGGTTATCTCAAGGTGTATCAAACTCAAGATTGATGAATTTATCAATTAAACATAGTCCATATAAAATATCCATATTAATTATCAATCATTATAATATACTTAATATTTCATTAATAAAATTACATATATCAATTCCAAGACATGAACCATTTCTATTATTAATATACTAGGCACTTTATCCATAAGTAATTAATTTTCACATTAGATATTTTTCAATCAAGTGATAAGGAAATCCAAAGTATGTACACATGTAATGTATGATCTTGTTAGTTCATAAAAATTATTCATTAGAAAACATGAAGTCCAAAAAACCTAAGGCGGATGTTTATTTTTATGGTAAGAATGTAATTTTTTACCATTTGATCAAGCCAACCTTAAATTGGGGTTCGGGTTGAGGTCATCACCTCCAACCATGTAATAGGACCTAAGAACAGCATTATCAACATCATAAGAACCCTAGTTAATGCATTCCATAATTTAAGAATAATGCATGGAAGGTTTGTCATGTTCCACAATGAAAACATTTTATAAATCAAATGCAATTTTTAGGGAAAATAAATAGAACACTTACCTCATGATTATGATGGTCAGCTCATCTAATATCATCCTTGATTTGATTCAAAATGAGTGAAATGAATGTAAACACTAAACACCATGAAAATATAGGAAAATAGATATCATGGATTTATATTTCCGTATTGTGAGATATTTAAATAAAATAAGGTAGAGGATACATAGATTAACCGAGAGTCTCCCATTGCATCAGAAAATGAGGAAATCAGCAAATAATGAAGGAAATACACCCATGGAAGAGGGGAGGAGAGTTGATCATGTGTGGGACCTATGGGGTGTGAATGGAGGAGTAAAAAAGGTGCAAACCCTTAAGGGTTAAAAGGAAGAATCAACATTTTTCCTCCTTTAATTATGATCATGTTTAGGTCACAGTGTCTGAATATTTTTCACCAAATATAAATCTCTCCCTATCTCAGAGAAAAACCCTTCAAATTTTGGCAATGCAGTTTGGGATAACAATGTGGTTATAGTGGTAATGTTGTAAAAACCATGCATGTAGGCACACAATTTAGCAATCTATGCATAACCTATACACCCACCTCTATAATTTTCAATAGAAATTCTTCTCGTCCATGCACCCCAGCTTGTAGGGTTTTGAAAAGCTTGTGTCACTCTTTATAAGGACGCATGGTTTCTCCTAAGTATCTTCATGATTTAGCCAAATTGGTCTCCCATTGTGTTTCTCCCAAAAAGTGAGGTTTTATGCTCAGTTCTCCCAAAACTCATCCAATATTTTATTAAGCATCTTGAGCCTTAAAACATAAAAAAACAGCACACTTACGTGTTATGACACTATGAATCATGTTTCAAGAATCAATTTAATATTTTGGTGATCCATCAAATGAAAAGTTCAATTTTCCATTGTAATTTTCAACTAGTTCAAAACAAATGACGTTACATGCCTCCAGGGATAGACAGTGCAACCAAAAGCCTATATTGAATCATTATCCAACCTCAAGATACCATAATCCATATCTTGAAGGTCTATATATTAGATAGTACTCTCCATGTTGTATCCCTTAAACCAAAACATAATTCTTACTGACACATTTATTCTCAAACTCTATTATCTTCAACAGACATACATCCCTAAAATTTATGTCATTTTACTCAAAAAATAGCTAAATCTTCATGAGGACCAATAGGTACACAAAAAAAGTTAAATAAAACAAGAGTCAAGAAGAACCTGAAATAAGGTAATATGTGGTTAAAATCATTTTATTTATTTCTAAAAACCCACTTTTTTCCTATAACAAGGTTATCTGAGGATCTATCAACTAATTCTCATAGCATTTTCCATTGGAACTGGTTCAAATATTATTGTATAGACAAACCCAAATTTCATTAGCTATAGCTTCCTCAATGGGTTTAGGTTGAAGATGAGAAAAAATGAAAATCATTCTATTGGTTTTCCTATATATATTCATGTCTTAAAATCTCTCTCTATGATTCCTATAATATTATATAAGGGGTGATATTTTTATCTTCAAGAATATCAAGAAAGAACTATTTGAGGTTCATTTATATCCATCATTTTAAGATTAATGTCTCCAAAATCATGTTCAAAATAATATCCTTTATATTATTAAAGTGAGGCTCAAGTATCATTTTCTCAAAAGAATAATTTAACTCATCAACATGAATCATTTTACGATCAAACTGATCACTTTCATCAAATTTCATAGAAGTTTATTTTTCAATAATACTTGAACATTTTTTTAAAACTATATTAGTTTTAAATGTGGTAGAATAACCAAGAGATATTCCTTCATCTGTCTTTGGATCAAATTTACCAATATTATCATTGGTGTTAAAATGTAAGCATTGTATTCAAACACTATAAAGTATACCATTTTTGGATTGGTATTGTTCAATAGCTCATAGGGTGTTTTCTTCAAATTAGGAATATTTATAACACTATTTATGAAATTATAATAAATATTTATAGCTTCATTCCAAAATTAAGGGGGAGGGATATATTCCTATAACACAGTCATATAATTCTCTAGAAAGGTCATACTCCTCCATTAAACCAAACAATTCTATTGAGGTGACATAGGAGCATAATATGTATAGTTGATAACATTTTTGAAAAAATAATAATTAGCTCATAGTTTTCAAATTCTCCCTCAAGGTCACTTCTCAAAGATATAATTTTGGAAATAATATATTTTGAACTAATTTATGGAAACTTATTAAATTATAATAAGATTTTATTTTAAGAAACAAAAATAAAACCTTATAAAATTTAAACAAATCATCAATTAACATAAAAACAAAATATTTTCCTCTTATTCCTAATAATCTGTACATTCTAAACAGATCTATGTGGATAAGTTCCAAAGGCCAAGATATAGAAACCTCTTAAATTGATTTAAAATATTTCTTGTTTTGTTATCCAATTTGGAAGAATCATATTATTTCACATCATTCAATTTAATTTTTGGTAAATATAAAATATAATTTCTCTTAGTCAATTTTCTCAAATATTAATCATTATAATGTTCAATCCTTCTATGAAAATTCCCAGATTTATTTTTTTAGTATTGAAATAATGTACTTTTTCACTAAAAAACTTATTAATAATTAAAGTATAGAAATTATCAGTTCTTGGTGACTTAAAAAAATAAATTTATCTAATAAAATAGAACATTAATTATTTTGATAAAAAAATAAAATTCATTAAAATGTTGAGAAATATTTACCAAGTTGTGTTTTAGTCCTTCCACATAATGAACTTTCTTGATGAGAACTGAGCTTAGATTATTGACTGATCCAAATCCAATTATTTTCACTTTATTATTGTCACCAAATGTGACATAGACTCTATAAAATTTGGATAAGGAATGAAAATTTGAGAAATATATTATCATAATCTGTGAGAATCCACAATCAATATACTATTATTCATTTATGATCCTGCGAAAATTTCTCAACATGATGAATCAAAAATAAATATAATTTTGGTGCTCATATTTTTTTGGGTCTTTATATGTTAGCATTCAAATATTAGGGTACCAAAATATTCATATGTTTTCTAGAAATTCCCACACATAATTTAGATAAATCTTCTGAAATAAAAGCATAAATAATACCATTGAATTTATTTTTTCCAAAACTATATCAATTATCATAATTTTTAGTTTTTCCATATTGAAAACAAATAATGTTAGATATGTTTTTTTAACAAACCAAAAAGTAATTATTATGAAATGTTGATTTTTAATATATTCTTCCAATTCCAAACTTATCATTTTGAACTTTTTTATTACCATGGATTTGGTTTAGGTAATTTCCTCTTTTTTTGAAAACACTGTTCCCAACTTTATGTTCTTAAACTTATTTTTATAAGCTATAAATTTTCATATCATGTTTATCACAAGATACAACATAGTTTTCTTATTATTATTTTATATCTATAATTTGATTTTTAATTCCCCTTCCTCACTTATAATATAATTGTTGGACTTCCTGTGGGATTTTTTTTTATTTTTCAACCTTTCATATTTCATTTCCAGTATTTTATAGTGTTAATTTAGTTCTTCAAAATATAAATTTTAAATTTCACAATCAGATTTATACTCATAAAAATAAAAGTTCCATACCTCATTATATAATTCCAAAAAAGCATTTTTGGCCTTTTGATTTGAGATTTCATCATATGATTTAGAAGATGTATTACTGATAGAATCCTCAAAAGTTCTCTAAGTGGCCTATATAGCAATTTTTCTATTCTTCTTTAATTCTATATCCCATTTGTACTTTATGTCATATGTATTTTTTTCTTCATTTTGTTCTAATAGTGGATTCCCTAGAACCAACATGTATATTACTTTTTGATTTCCATATCATATGGACAGTGAGTTATTCTTAATGTAAATTTACCATAATAGTATTGATATTTATACATCCACAATATAAATAGTAATGTACATATATTATTTTTTGAATCAAATGGTTTTAGTGGTTCCTATGAGATAATGAGAACCTAGAGATAGTATGGAATTAATATTAATAATGTGTTATATGGTCTAGATACATTAAACTAAATAGACACAGATGATGTTTGACCAACAGGATTTGGGGCCTCATAATAATTGAGTATTCTTCTCTGGAACTTCACACATGGTGATCTTTATTAGATGATATAATTAGAAGAAACCTGCCAATTGGAACTCCACATATTTCATGTGCCATTGGTAGTTCCTATATATGAACACATATAATGGTCTCCTAACATGAAATTATTATTTGTGTATACTATTTTATCATATAATTTGATCTAAGATGAAAATTAGGTAATTGAATTTGTAGTGAGGTATCCTACATTCGGTGAATCATTGGTGGTATGGCATTGATTGAATAATCAAGATAGAATTTGATTACCTCTAGAAGAAAGTGATATCCCTAGCGTATTTTACCACGATGGTAGTACATTCATTAAATCCATGGTCATGGTAGAAGAAGTTAGTCCATCCAGTTAGTAAATGATCAATAAAGTAAGAAATGAATATGGCTTGAATTTTGTATCCAAATTTACATGATATCACATGACAAAGAGATTATATTACTTGGTGTATGTTCATAGGAAAGGGTGTCATTACTATGATTTTTTATTATCTATTTAGAGGATATTATGTGTTGCTAAACTCCATTCTTAATCTATGAACATTATTCATTACAATTGAGATAAGGATCTCTAGGGTCACACACTTAACATATTCAAAATTATTCCCTATTATAATAAATATGATTTAGGATATAGTAGTCCCCACCATAGGGTATGGAATATGTCTAAGAATATATGATCTCTAAGGAATAAATAAATTCATATTATTCTAGTTTATAATAAATTCTATAAAAATTATTCATTAAATTTATTTACTTGAATTAAAGAAAATACATGGAATATATTATATGAATGAATATTATTTTAATATTCAATTTTTTTATATTTTTGTAATATTGATTTTAATTAATGACTTGTTATTATCGAGTAATGTATATATTATATTAAAAGTAATTAATAAAGATATAAATTTTAGTTATGGATCAGTAAAGTTGTTATAATATGTCATTTATAGTAGTTAATAAATATTTAGGGTTTGGGATCCATTTTTAGGTATTTAGAAATCCCCTATAAATGGAGGAGGAGGCTATCATCCACTATATTATTTAATACACAATATTTGAGAGCCTCTATATCCTATATTTATTCCTAGATAATGATGAAAATGATCTGAGAATCTGTTTTAAGTTCTTTTTCACTGATTGGAGGATCGTCATTGGGGTGATCATAGAGACATTGAAGGATTTGCTGGATCTTCACACTAGCACAAGAAATTTCATAATCAATGCTATTGTTGATTTCTCAAGCATGTTTGGATGATCTAGAGGGATTAAACTTCACTTCATTCCATCAAAAATAATTGGTAATTAACGTTTGAGGATAGATTTAAAAACATAGCTTCAAATCCAATGAGGTACTCATTGATTTATTTTTGTTCTTAAGTAAATTCATGCGGGATCCTCTTGGAATTGTACCAGTTTAACATCACTAATGATGATGCAGTTATGCCTATCTCTAGTAAATAAATTTAAATCTACATCACATTATCATTCATTACGTTCCTAACTATTAATCATTGGTATCACTCAAATCACATGATAGTTTAATCCAGGAAAAAATAAATTTTCATTTAATATGAATAGGGAATCATTACGGTCCCAATGTCATAGATGGAGAATAAATCCGACATCACACAATGATGTTGTGGTCATCTGAATTTTATAATCGGATTATAATTAGTGATTAAGGGTATAATTTAATGAACATATATATTTACATATATTATTTTTTAAATTGAAATTTTCTATGGAAAAATTTTACGTTAAAATCGAGATCTCCAATTAGATTCCAGTACCATGTCACCGGAACTGATTTTCCCAAACGAATAATTTTCCAAAAAAGGTGGAATATTA
Organism: Viscum album; assembly: GCA_963277665.1. NCBI lineage: Eukaryota > Viridiplantae > Streptophyta > Magnoliopsida > Santalales > Viscaceae > Viscum > Viscum album. The sequence goes on from OY728121.1 coordinate 1,794,802,040, forward strand.
ATTTAACATTTAGGTCTTATGGATAAAGCGATTTAGATAATGAAAACCAAAAATGGGAAAAGTGAGTGGTAAATGGTGAATGGATTAAATTGAAACAAAATATATATTATATATTTCAATATTGTCTTTTGTAAATGTGGTGGTGGACCTCATTGAATAATCCTTGACATAAATAATGAAAAAAACATAAAATAAAGGGAATAATCACTCCTAGGGAGACCTCCTCATTGATGTTTCCATTACCTTTCTCAATGGTTTGGAATTGTATCACTCCCATGGATTAATTTTCCACCAGGTAGAAACTATTTCTATGATTCTCCTCAACTCAATTCAAGGTGTGTCCACTACTCCCTAGGCTATCAAATATTTATTCACAACTACCAGAGGGTTAATTTTATTTTAATTTTCCTAAATTTAACTTGGAGAGAAGGTAATAAGGTTTTTGACTTCCTAGAATCTTAGGCCTCACCTAATAACCCTTATATTATTTTTAGTAGTACAGGTTTCCATCCCCCTGTGTGCGTCAACCTCGTTTAGGCTGATGCTTTGGGTATTCATTACTTTAGAAAACCATGAATTGTTTCGGCATTCAATAAAATATTATCATTTAAATAAAAATTATCAATGTTCGATGGAAAGGGAAACAACACATAGTTATATGGCCACTACATACACCACCCCATTGCCAAAACCACATAGCTGACCTCGCATGGCCGATGTCATCTAGCCACATCAGTCATTGTCCCGACCATGAACATTCATGCTCTATATTTTACTTTGTATCTTCCACATTAGACCATCTATCCACCTCATGTGAAGCTGTCGCAGGCACTGCCCCGCATTTGGCCTTAATCCCAAGTCATCTTCCATTATTACCAATCGTGCCGACGAGCCGTGTTGGATCAGCCAGACCCTAACGGGCCGGGGTGGGTACTACCTAACCCTAATGGGTTAGGGTGAGTCCTCACTAATATTGAATGGGTTGAATCAGGTTCAAACCATCCCATGTAGGCTCCTTCAGATTATGAATTTTTCTAAAAACACTTTCGTTGGTTTTTTAGGCTACTCAGAGCTTAAAAACAATTTTAACAAAATAAAAAATTGTATTTAATTTTTTTTTAATTAAATTAATATTTATTTGGGATTGAACTAAAAAAATATTTGATGAAAAATTACGTTGAATTATTATAAATCATTTTATTTACTCGATATAATTTTATCATATATATAATTTTTATTTTTCCTTTAATTTGAACACATAATAGATCTTGAGCAGTGACAAAAAAAAGCTTGTCTTGATTTAGTTTATTTAATTATTTATTAAAATTTTGTGTGATAAATGTAATAATTAATTACTTTTAGATGGTATGTTCATCATCTATATTTTTTGTTATATGTATAAGGGTTTGTGCACCCAGATAAAGATGATTTATGGTTTTTATGCACTCCGGATATCTCATTACTTATGTATGAGTATTTTTGTGTTATGACAGGATGAATAAGGATGTAGACCATGCTGGGAAAAGGCGGTATTCCAGATGAGATGGTGATAAATTCAACTAGGATGTATGTTGTTATACGATTCATAGATGACTCGTGTATTTTACCCCTAGGGTCAAGGTTGATCCACTATGTGTAAATAGATCAAAAAATATCAAATATTCAAGATCATACATGTTTTTTAATTAAGAGTAATTTATTTTTATTTTTAATATGTAGTATTTCAGAGACACATAACATAATAAAAAAATTACTTCATAGATTAAATCAATTTAAGATGAGATGAATGTTTTTATATTTATTTAAAATAATGTTGTGAGTGTGGTCACATAGTTTGTAAATATCATATATAAAATGATTGTATTCATTATGAAATAATAATAAAAACCCTCAAATTAATATTAAGTCTTAATTCCTTCCATTGTATGAATTTGAACAAAACTAGGTGTATAGGGTGCTCGTCAGCCCTAGTTGAGGTTGCCTCATACTACTAGGGAGTTATTATGAATGTGCTAGTTTGACTTATCAAAATATGGTAGCAGAGAAGAATTAATAAATTAATTGATGAATATTTAGAAGAAAATTATTTATTTAATCATGTGTAGGAATTTTAGAATATGATACTTCACTCAACAATTCAATGAGGCACATGTTAAGGCAGTTGCCCATTCAAACACCTAACCTAAAACTATCTAAGAAGTGGTGTATCCATTGATTGGACTATGAAGAGATTTTTGAGTAATCTTTTACAATAGAATAATTGAGAGATTGAGTATTCTAAATCTATTTGTGGGCATTTTTGGGGGTTCAATAAAATAGTGTGATACATTTAATGATTTAATTAATCGAAAATATCTAATCAGTAATCACGATAAAAGTAATGATATTATTGTATTTAATTTTATAGTACAATGGAATCTAACACCACATATACTCTGTGACTGTTATTTAATAAATAATACTCTCCATCTAGAACAAATTCCAAAGAGTAATAGAGGGTTTTTCGTAATGTAGAGCGATATAGTAAATTCGTTTTGATGGAGTTCCAACAAACTATTGAGTCACATCAGGAAGAGAGGGAGAGAATGAAACATACATGAGACACATGTATATCACATTTTATGTTTACATAATAATGTTATATTCAATTTCCAATGAGTTGTGGATATATAATGAGTACATATATGGTTATATAATGTTGTATCATCTATGAACAGTATTTGAGGAGAACGATATGTGAGATATGAATGGGTGATGATTACCCTAAAATGTGTAAATTTAAATATATAACACTTTCTTTTAATAAGTTCCATTATTATATCATTATCACAAACTATCACAAGTTTTATTTAAGATTACCTTAAAATTATTAAATGGAGAAAATCCTTCATTAACTCTTGGGTAATGTTCTCTAAGGTGATAAGAACATAAAAAAATGATTAATCATTATTTCTTATTGTGAACATGTCAAAATAAAAGGTGAAGATTTCAATGTAAATTTTGATAGAAAATTTCCTTTGAAAAATCCTTCAAAAGAAAAGAGGAAAATCATTATATATGAGGTTATTTACATTACATTTCATGAGATAAGTATATGGAAGTTCAAACTCTGTGAATTGAATTGAATAAGAAAGTAGTTGCTTATTCTACATGTATATTTCTCAATTACATGTAATGTTTTAGTTATACATATTTGGTATTGAATAAAATATTCCAATCATATATGGGTAATCAAATACTATATCTAAGTAAGAAAATACACATTACATGAAGTAATGGGGAGTCTCTAAGTAGCTGGAACGGTGTGATTCATAAGTCAACAGAGGTAACTGCACTACGTCTAATTTTTTATATTAATGTTTCACGTTGAAATTTTATCGAGTAAAAATAAAACATTAATTTTATGTTTCCATTATAAATAAGGATAAATTATTCCAATTTTGGAATGTATAAATACAGAATAAATAGATCTTAAATTCTTGAATCATTTTTAGTAATTGAAGAATATAAAAAGTAAGACTAATTTATACCTAGTTGTGGAATTATAGTTATTTTTATAATAAATTTAATTAGTTTTAAATGATATAAATATTATATTTTTTATAATATTTAAAGTTAAAGGCCATATTTATTAATGATACATCTAGTTTTGGACGAATTAAACTTTAAAAATAATGTTAATCCATAAAACATTCAAAATTTATCCAGTTGGTGAGTCTAAACTATTCTAAGGTTTAGCGAGAGGAAAATATACTTCATAAGATTCTTTTATGTGATAATAAAAAATATAAAAGTAAAGTTTTATATTTTAATGGTTAGAAGATATGAGTTTCTTTTGGGACATGTACCAAATAATATCCTAAAAATCCATTCATCGATCATGAAATGTAGCATGGAGTAATTCCTAAACGCATATTTCCTTATTCACATAAAAGTTGTGGCATTAGTAAGAATGATCAAAGATGAGTCTTATATGAAAAAATTGATCAATATAATTTATTTTGGAGGAATTGATAAACACAAATTTCTTTATAAACATCATATTTATGATGAAATTAAATAGATAATCATTGTTTAGATTTATATTCATTTCCAATCATCTATTATTTTTGAGACATGATTTACATATAGTGGCATTATCCCATAACCATATTCCAACTATAATAAAAATGAATATAATATGAGTTATATTATGATATAAATATATTATTTCATAGGTATATGTGTTTATATGAAAAGTGATTATTAGGGATACAAGCAAACATGCATCTAGAATTTTTTTTCTTCATAAAAGTGATTATACTATTGTATTTTATGGACATTATAAAAATCCATGAGATATAAAATTTATAGTCAAGTTATAGAATAAATTTAAATAAAAGGTTTCTCATCTATATTTGAGATAGTGTGAGAAATATTAACATAGATTTGGTGAATGTCAAAGATGCATAAATTGTTGTAATAGGAACAAATTCCACAAGAATATGTGGAAATGGAATGTTCCAGTGACACATACTACATAGAAAGGATAAAAACATGGTAATTGTTTTACACTCATCATGTCTAGTTATAATTCATTCATTGAGAGTAATGAATCCTAAAATTATGTAGTAATTTGAAACAAGATCAGATTTAAAAGATCAATTAAAATAAAATAATAGATTCCATCTATCAAAATACAAGTTCTTGTTATTTTAAATATTTCTTGGGTATTCAAGTGAGACTATACATGGGTGGTACAAGTGAGGTGCCAATAAGGCTAAATTGGTAATATAAAATTATTATTCATATATCCATTATAATTTCTATTATAATATCTACATTCTATGATCATTAAATTTGTATTTGGATGTCAAGAACACCAATCTTGGAAGGTGTTTATACCTCCCAACCAGTAAGGGTTTCTGACAACATAGAATCCCCAAAAGTGGTGGAAGTTACTATAAGGAAATTTTGGATAATGGTATTAATAAATATCATAGAATATTCATTTTGAATCAATATTCTCCATGTTTCTACATTCGGTTATTCATAGATTCATGTTTTTATAATGAAAATATGTTGGATAACATATGTAAAACAATTATTGGTCTTATGGTTAGTTAAAACCATAATAAAAGTAAAACTTTAGAGATTGACATAAAGAAGCAACCAATGTTTTATGGAACAATATATATTGAGGTAGATCTAATGGTCTTATTAGACTATCTATAGAGTATATATAAATACATGTAATTTCAAAATATAAGTTGGAACAATTCAAGAGGGAATTTTTTCTTATGCCACATGGAATAAATACCTCCAAGAAGACATGTATTAGACATATGAGGATATTAACGTGGTATGTAGAATTACATGTGTTTTTATGATGCATTAATCATATATTTCATGTTACGTACTATATATGATTTTACCAACATATAATATATGGTAGTTAAATATCAGTTATATCTAGGAGAACTCCAAGTGAAGCATTCAGAACTATCCAATTATACTTAACGGAGTACACATTATATATATCGGGTACGTAGAGGGGAAGGAATACTTGTTATTATTGGACACAAACTAGTATTCTTATTTTCTAATATGATAAAATATCACAATCAAACTAACATAATGGGAAAAATAATACTATTCATTCTAGTGGTATCCAAATCTACAAATATGATGTACGTTGCAGATTTTGATGCCGCTAAAGAAGAAATGATTAATATGAAAGGAATTTTTCCAATTCCTGGAATCACACCTAGTAAGTAATGTTTTATCATAATAATAATTATGGAACTCCTACTAATGGTACTATCCGAGATGTCATGTTTTCTATCGAAAAAAAATCAGTATACTCTGGGATATCTACACTTGAGGAGTCTTTCTCAAGGAGGTGAAGTCACAGATAGTATAATAGCCATGCAGTAGAGATGTGGTAGACCCATGAGTAAGGCCATAACTCAGAAGAATCATGATCATATAATGTGATAATTAACAAGTATAGTTATCAAGTTGGATCTAGTGTAAGTGAGAGTCTTGTAATAGTGGTTTCTCTATACCCAATATGAATAGTAATGTTGGATTATCATATTATATATACAATGATTTCTACATTATGTACAATTACCATAATATAGTTGATCTTCCTAAATCCACTATTTAAATATTAATTCCATTGATTTATAAAAGGGTTTTAGATCTTCCTAGGATATAATAAAAACCTTGAGATACTATGAAATTAATCATAAACATATTTCATATGGCCTAGATACATCATACTGACATAACATAGATGATGTCTTAATATTGGGTGCTAGGGGATCATAATCATTGGTAATTATTCTCAGGAATTTTGCACTTGTTGATTATCAGTATATGAGATCATGAGGACAAGTCTGTCAATATGAACTCTATATGTTTCAAGTGTTATTGGTAGTTTCTATATATCAATACATGTAATAGTTTCCTAAATTTATATTATTATCTGTGTATACTTTTTGATCACATACTTTGATGTAATACAAAAACTATTGCATTGAATTCAATGTGAGTTAGCTTGTGTTGGGTATGTTATTGGTGGTATAAAATTGATTTAATAATAATATATAATTTTTTAATTTGTAAAGGAAGTAATATATTTGGAATAGTTGACTAGGATGGTAGAATCATAATTAATTCCATGTCCATGGTAGAAGATGTTATGTTGGTCTAGTTATGCCAAAAAAATAAAGGATGATGATAGCAAGTGTACATCATTTTTTATGATATATCACAAGACAATGAGATTATATTACACAACGTGTCTTCATATGAATGGTTTTCATTATAATGAATTTTCCTTCTATTTGGGGACCTTCATGGGTTTATAGACTCCACTCATAGTCTGTGAAAAATATTTATTACTATTGAGATAAAGCCCATTATGTTTTCACACTTAGCATAGTCAATCCTATTCTGAAGAATAATTATTTAGAAAATGGTGGGCCCCACCATGGGGTCTAGAATATGATAGAGAATATATGATCTCCATGGAATAAATAAACTCATATTATTCTACTTTTGAATAATTGGTATTGAATTTATTTCTTAAATATATTTACATTAATTAATGTAAATTCATGGAAAAATAACATACGAGTAAATATTATTTTCATATTAAAGGTTTGTTTAAAATTTTCTGGAAAATAGAATCATGTTAATGGACTGTTTTTATCATGTTATATAATAATTATATTATAAGTAAGAGATAAAAATATAAATTATATTTATGTCTTGAGAATGCAAAAATTATATGTCATCTTTAATTGGTAGTAAATATCGATGGATGGGGATCCATTTTCAAGAATTTATAACATCAATATAAATGGCGTAGGAGGATCTCATGAACTATAATACTAATTAAAAAATGTCTAATATCATAAATATCCTCTCCCACTTAATATATAGAGAATCAAAATAATATATGCTTTGAATCCATGTTCTTCTTCATAGATTAAAGGATCATCGCTGTGGTGATCTTCTAGAAGTCATAGGATCCTTTATATCTCCACAGAATCACCAATAATTCAATAAATGATGCTCTTGTATACTTTTGAAGAATTTTTTGATGATATATAGGTTTCTGGATTTAGTTCATTTGAGAAATGGTCTCCAATAATGAAGGATTTTAGAATTATTGATGAACGCTGCATAAAATTGTATAAGGTATTCTTCAATTTATTTTGGTTCTTAAATAAATTCATGTGGGATATTTAGGGATTCGCAGTGGGCTATACATAACTAGTGACTATGAGGTTACATTGGTTTCTAGTGAAAATATTTCAGTCTCTAGACCATCTATCTCCACTGCATGCCTATGTACCTTGAGAAGTACTGGACAATCTAGTTTGATATGTCCCAGCTTCTTGCACTCATAAAACCATACCAATTTAGAAAATACGTCATATTTGATGTATTTTTTGTGGGATTTATTGAATCTTATTCTATAATTATATATCTTTTTTAACATACATTAAAATTGAGCAAGATAACTATTAGAATATGAACTTTTGGAAGTATCTTTATAAAATGACTCAGTATTTTGTATTTCTTTTCTTTTATTGTCATCTTTTGAAGTAGAGACTTTCAAGTCAGTATTTTCCTTTTTAACTAATCTGTACACACCATATTAATCTTCCCTTTCATCCTCAAACATCATGACTGTTATAATGAGTTTGTCGATTTTAAAATCCATTATATTAATGTATTTTCTAACGGCAGAAGAGATTTCACTTCACTTGGATGGAATAAATATATGAACTTTCCAAAATTGATCTACATTGGGAATTGGTTCTCGAAGAGAGGCAACATTATTCAAAATCTCCATTAAATTATATTAATTTGAGTCATTATTTCTCCATAAACTATACAAAAGAAATCAATATTCATCTTTTTAATTTTATATCTAAGTATGCTCAAATTTTTAGTACCTTTATATGACATCGGTTAGTATTCTATATCTCATGTGATGAATCACATTAATGAAATTTGTAAAAATCATTAGTAATGAGTCCACATATTATGTAATTCATATATTTATAATTAATATCATAATCTCCTTATATAATAACATCCAATTTCTATAGACCTATTTTGGGAATGGATTATGGATTAACAGCATTTAGGTAAACCATTAGACCAAGGTTCTTCAAGTAGATGAGCATTTGTGCCTTCCAATATCTGTAATATTATCCATTTATTAGGGATAAGTAATCATGTAATTTCCTTCCATGTTTTCATCCATAGATGTATTTTTATTATGATCTTTATGTTTTTAAACTTTTAGAGTTGAGAACTTAAGAGTGCAATCCTATTATATCAATTTTTGTTCAAATAAAAATTGCACTAGGACATAAGAGGTGGTTGTATTGATTTATTGAAATTTTTTTCTCTTAAAACTACCCACTTTGTTGGTATGTAATATTTTGATATTTTCTTATAATATTAAAATAGTTGAAATAAAAATATTAAGAAAAAGATCAAACACAAGTTATTTGTAGTGGTTCAGGTAATAGAAATCCTATAGTCCACTCCACCTTCACTAAACCCCAAGATCTTGGTGATTTCACTAGATCTATCCCTTTTCTTAGGGGATGGCCGACTTATTACAAGATGTAATCACATGGTACAAAATCTTGATTTTTTTCTGGGATTCTATAAAGATTTTTAAAAATTATATCCTTCAACACATAATAAAATGAGTTATCACATTCAGTGATTGGAGAGAATAATGATATTTTATAAAATATACCACATGGTTTCAATATACAACCTAAAAATATTGATGCGACTTCAAGAGAATATGATTATTTTCAAAGAGAGGATCTAGAGGTTCTTCGATTGTAAAATATAATCTTTTTAAAGAATAAACTAAGGATAAAGCTTCATTTTTGTTTATAATATGTCATATTAATTAATTATCATCTCTTTTCTATGTACACATACAAGTCTCTCTTGCATGAATCATCAAACTCTTCTATTTATATCTCCAATTTCGTATTTAAACATAACCACAATTGATAATCATAATGTTCGAGAAGGTAATTCTTAAAAAAACTAATTTAATAAGCTGTTAATTATCATGTGTCCCACTTTTACAAATATGGAATGATGTTTCATGGATGATATGGTAGAAAGCATCTTTATTAGATATTTTCATTCCTAGAAAAAATAATCTTTTTCCAAATTAATATTTCCTCATGTAGGAAAATCCTTTTATAATGCATATAAAAACATAGGTTGGCTTATCAAAAATTCACACCAATGGTAAGAAGTATAATCAAAATGATTCATCACAAAATAACTTCTTCTCTATAAGATATGAGTTTAGAACTATTGTTATCATAAGATAATTCACCATGTAGATTCATAAAATAAAATATTTAATGACTTCTTTAGTGTGTAAGATAAATAATCTGGATTTAAAATTTTCATAGGGTAATTATTTCTCTATAGTATTCATAAGTTAATATTTAACTTCCATAATATAAATGGAATTTATAGTTTTCTTTCATGACCATAAGATAGTTTATTTACGATGCTCCTTGTCATAAGATAAATTCATTACTAATTCTCTATCTAAATTATCCTAATAAACCTAAATTATTTTAAAGGAAATCAATTTAATCCCCAAGATAATTTACATATGTAGTATGTTAAAATTTTATATTGTGCTTACATAATATATAATCCTTGATCATGGTCTTGATATTTCAGTGCAAGTAGATAGTTTTCCCCATAAGAGAATTTTTCAAAGTGTTAAATAATTTTTACATAAAAGATAAATTTTTTTGATAAAATTTTAAATCTAGAATACATAAAATGAATTTATTTATACTTTTAGGATAAATGAAATTGACACATTATCAACATAAGATAAATTCAATTATGATTTATTTAACAAAAAACTCATAAAATTTAAGAATATCTACAAATATAATATTGAAACTCTTATGATAAACTCATTAGTAAATAAACAATGATTTTCTGAATCATTATAACACGTAATGTATTGAGATATTTTGAAAAAATATAATTCTATCCAAAATGGTCCTTATAGTATACGTAGGGATTGAATCCAAATATACCTAAGAAGTAACATCAATACACTAAATGCTTTGGGGGATTTTGTCTATAAAGTGGCCAACTATTTAGATTTAGTTGATTTTAAGAGGAAATGAATTGATTTAAATAAATTAAAAAAAAATAAAAAAAAAGTTTAAATAAAAATAATCAAGAAATATGATTTGATCCTTTTTTTCTAGGGTACGAATGGATGTATTTGTTTTCATATAAATCCTTATATCATTAATTTAGGAATCAACCAACCAAGTAGATATGTTCGCCCAATAATTCACCATCATAATTTCCAGGATAATATACTAGGAACATAGAGGATAACATTGATGATCACTCCAATGAATAGGATCATACCAACACTCAAAATATATATTCCCTAAAATTAGTGAAGGGGAAGAAGAAAATAAATCATAAAATGGAACTCCCACATTAAATAACTGATCATATGTTCATTGAAAATTAAATGACATCCAATCCAACAACATGAAACTTACTAGGATAAACCTAATAGGGATTTAGCCGTACATTGATGAAAATATATTAATGGAAGATGGTATTCAACATAAAAAAGTTGGAATGATGAACTGAAAACAATGAAATAAAAAAAACTCCACCATCATGCAATGAATTTCACATTTTTTCTCTGAATTAATTCACACCCTATTGAAATAATATCAATGTGTAAATAAAAAGGAAGAAAGTGAAGAACTTTTATTAACAATATATTTTGATTCAAACATATTATTTTAGAAAAATGTACTTGAGATCAAAAAATGAAAGAATAACATTAAAATGTAATGAACTAAACTTGAACTCCCCAATTACATCACAACTACCACCTTAAATGGAAATTTTATCAGCCTTTGGTTGAGAATACAACTATCCAATTAATCCCAATTAATTAGGGTATGAATATTTGTTAAGTCAATAAGTTTCCTTATAACTTTTCCATTCCTTTATGTTTTGGAAATAAAAAAAACGTTTTCATAAATAAAATTATATTTCAATATGAATTATTTTCTTAAGGAATATTTTCTATCTATAAGAAATGTTTTATCCATAACCCTGGTTTTAAATATATTATTAAATGTTTTCTCAATCCAAGAATAAATTCTTTTTTCTTAAGTAAAAAATGGGCTCCTAGTCTAAATCAAAACCTTACAGTGCCTTACAATCTGATTTCTTCTGAAATCATACTCTGATTTCTTCTAAAATCAGATTCTGATTTCTTCTAAGCTAGAATTTGATTTATTATGAAGTCGAACTCCAATTTATTCTGAAATAAGACTCTGTTTTCTTCTAAAATGAAACTATGTTTTCTACTAAAATCAAATTCCGATTTCTTGAGAAATATGACTCTGATTTCTTTTAAAATTAGAGTGTAATTTCTTCTGAAATTAGGCTTTGATTTCTCTAGAAATCAGACTCTAATTACTTATGAAATTAGACTCTGATTTCTTATGAAATCAGACTCTGATATCTCCTAAAATCAGACTCTGATTTCATCTGAAATATGAATCTGATTTCTTTTAAAATAAGACTTCAATTTATCCGTAACACAAACTCTAATTTCTTATGAAATCAGACTATGACTTATTCTGAAATCAAACATTGATTTGTCCTGAAATCATACTCCATTTACATCTATAATTAGACTCTGGTGTCTTATGAAATTAGACTTTTATTTCTTCATAAATTATTCTCTAATTTCATTAAAAATCAGATTTTGAATTCATCAGAATTCAGACTGTGGTTCTCTATTATTTCAGAATCCAACTGTTAACTTTTCTAGACTCCGATTATCACTTTCTTAAGAATTTGATTAAATTATTTTCTTACAGTTACTTGATTTCCTTAAAGTAACGATTCATTTTATCATATCCTAAACTTTTTAATGTTTCTTAAGAATACTTTTGTTTCACAAAAATAATAATGTTTCTCATAGTTTTTTATATGAAACAATGTTGTACAATATTTTATTAACTAACTTTAGCTAAGAGACACATGTACAAGACCCTTCAAAATTTTAATGAATAATATTACCGTTGTATGAGGAATATGACCATTGGGATCCTTGAATATAAATACCCAGAATTTTCAATGAGCTGATTACCTAATGTGAGTAAGCGTTTTCCATAGTTCTAAATTCTAGAGAGAGATTATATGATGAAAGATCTCTATTCAAATATACCTTGTGGCAATGTTGTGAACAAATTTTTTAATATGTGAACAACTTTTTTAGCTTTCCTACTATGATTCCTATTGTTGCTGATAAATAGAGTTCTTATAGGGATAAGAATATAGAGGTGTCGATCACCTTAGAGATTGAGGGCTTGCATGGATATAAATACATATTATGATATTCATGTTGAGGGCATACCCTAATGTGGGTAAGATATAATTTCTTGAAATTATAAATTAAGGAGCCTTTATCAAAGATTTTTGGATACCCTTATCTTTATGTTAAAATATATCATATACTTGTCTACTTTACTTTGTTATAGGTTTTTACTTCTGCTACATTTTTGTTAAAGAAAAAAGTATAACATTCTTATACATTCTAATACTATTATACTCTGATAAATAATATTATATGTTCATTAAGGTAGAATATTTCTCTATGTAAAATTTTCTTATGTTTCTTTATCAGATCCATATTATTGGATCCTAATAAATATGGATTATTTATTATGAAAAAAATATGGTTTGTGAATCCATCTTGTTTAACATTGTTAAACATAGATTTTCTTTAGGATAAAAATGAATGTTTTAAACCTACAATTCACCCCCACCTCTTGAAATTTAGCATATACATCTACATTTTTATCCTAAAATTGTTATCAGAGTAGGTCTCTTAAATACTTATACTTTCATATATGTTTTCTTTCTCACCAATTATTTCTTAACCATAGTTGTTCCTATTTTACTTAAAATATTTTCATTGTTTAAAAACATTTTTTATTAATTCTTTTTGTATAAAATATATTTTCTATTTTCTTATAAAATATTAATAATTAATGTTGGATCAATAGAAAATTTAAATACAACAACAACAACAATTTTGGATTGTAATGATAATGTGTACTAGAGAGATAGGATGAAGACTTTTTTTTATAGACATTTGAGTGGATAATATTGTCATGCTCACTGGTGAATACAAGATTCTAGAAAAGGAAATAAGAACATTCAAAAATTAGGAAAAACAAGAATATCAACTAAAATAAAAGGTATGAAATAACCTTTTATGTTCCATGATAAGAAATATTTGTAGCCAAATAACTTCTTGTGAAGTTACTAATACTATTTAGAAGAAACATGAAGTTACACACTTTGGAACTTCAAAAGTGATAGAAACTAGAAGAGCTATGTTAAGAGCTGAATATCATGGTTTTATGTTTCCTTATGGAGAACCAGTTTTCAAAGTGCAATAAAGATTTATTACTATCATCAATAGTGTAAAATATATGCGAGAAAAAGCACATGATAATGAAATACTTGCTGGTAAGACAATTGATATCATGTATAATGAGTGGGAATCTAAAAGGATAGTTATTGATGAAAATAGGAATGTATCTAACATCACTATTGATTAGTTATTTAGAACTGTTCCTCAGCATGAAATAAGAATGATGAAATATGTAGACATTAATTAGAATAATAATGGTAATAGAAGCACTGATTTCACTACTACATCTAAATCCAAGACTCTAGAAAAAGAGTATCTAGATCTAAAGATAAGAGAGATGTTGTAATATCTGAATCAAGTGACAGTGATTAGTCTGAGAATAAACTAGCCAATCATAATTCAAGAATGAACAAGATTGTGGGAAAGGCATATTTTTAGTATATATATAAGAATAAATAGAGAAAGGACAATAAAGATTCATCATTAACTTGTTATAAATTCCATTGGGATTGACATATAAGACCTGATTGTCTTAATCACAAGACAAAAGATAGAAAGGGGAGGAATTCTAAAATAAAAAAATGAAGTACTAAAAATATAAGGCTAATAATGTCTTGAAGGAAAATGATGCTTAGAGTTCTGGTGGTGGTGACTCTTCAGATGAATCCTTAGAATATGAATCTTCTATTAATAATAATATTGGTCGTATAGTCCTATTACCTATTGAAACTCATTGTCTTATGGCTAAGTTACATAGTGTTGAATCTTTAACTAATATTTATTTAAATGCTAATTTTCCATATAATGATAATTGTGGAGCTTCAGATGCAGAATCATCCACAACAGAATATAATACCTTACCTTCATTTGAAGATGTCTCTAGATTTGATAAATTACTTGAGAATGAGAACTATATGTTAAAAAAGGTAGAGAAATAAAATTCTATATTTTCTATTTTAACAAAAGAACTATTATATTTTTCTAAATATCTTAATCAGAAAACTCCTTATTTTGGAAATGATTCAAAAAACCATATGGAAGTTAATTCTGAAAATGATAAACTTTTTATAGTTCTTGAAATTTTTATTTCTAAGAAAAATGTTTAGAGACTAACAAAAAATCTAAGACTAGTGACTATGAATATAATGATTTAGTAATTGGAATAAAATATGAAATTTTTTTTTTTAAAGAAACATTTTTCAAATATCTCTTATGGTGGGAAAGAATTTAGTAAAAAGCATTCAAAACTTCTTCCTCTTATGAATAGTTCTAGATTTGGTTATAATCATTCAAAACTAGTTTTTAATCATAATTGTTTCCCCAATGTGCACCTATTTTCACTAAGTGTCAATGTGGTGTACATTAGGAGAAAAATTATTATTTAAATAAAACACAATACTTAGGTTTTCATAAAGCATACTTTTCTAATAAAATATTGGTACCTAATATTTTACATTCTATAAATTATAGAACAAAGAATGTTTGGATTCTAAAATTATAAATATAATATTTTCTAGAAAACAAAAGAATTTCCTTCAACAGTAAATGGTACATTGATGGTGGATGTTCCTAGTACATGACTGGTAAAAAAAAACTTGTTTGAAAATATTATCAAGATGAAATGTGGAAATGTAACATTCAGAGATAATGCTCAATGAGAAATTGTTTTTATAGGTAACATTTTTCTTCTTGGAAAATATTTAATTCCAAATGTTTTATTTTTTAAAGTCATTAAGTACAACCTTATAAGCATAATCGAATTATGTGATGAATTTTACCTTGTGAATTTTAGTAATGATAAATGTCTAGTACAAAACTCCAGGGAATATTTTTTTTATCTCTTCCCATATGCTTGATAATATTTACCCAGATAATATAGAAGTCCATAGTAGCCATGATATACCATGTCATAGTAGAATGGATGATCAATCGTGGTTATTGTATGGAATACTAGGAGATTTTATCCTTTGGAACTTATGAACACTCTCAATGAAAATACTTGTTAAGGATCTACCAAATCATAGATTAGATTCTTTAAAGGTTTTTGATCCTTGTAAATATATAAAGAGACATAAGTCAAGATTTAAATCAATTATTTACGTCTCATCTTCTGATGTATTACAACTATTTCATGTGGATCTTTTTAATCCAACACAAACAAGAAGTATAGGAGGAAAATATTATGTATTTGTTTTAGATGATGATTACACTAGATTTACCTGGGTCTATTTACTAGAAAATAAATATGAATCCTTTTCTTATTTTAAATTTTTTTCAGCCAAAGTTACAAGTAAGAAAAACCTTCCATTTATAACTATTCATAGTGATCATGGAGGAGAATTTGAAAATTCATAATTTGAAACTTTTTGTAGTAATAAATACATTACTCATAACTTCTCAGCTCTAATAGCTCCTAAAAAATGGTATTTTTGAAAGAAGAAACCAAATAATTTAAGAGATAACTAAAACCATGTTAAGTAAATATTCTATTAATAAACACTTTTAAGCTGCAACTGTGAGTACTAATTTCTAACTAATAAAACGAGTTTTAATCAGATATTTTCTTAATAAAACAATTTATGAATTGTGGTTTGGTCGAAAACTTGAGGTTTATTACATTAATGTATTTAGATGAAAAGTATTATTCTTTAATTTTAAGTATAACTTAGATAAATTCACACCCAAATCTGATGAAGGAATTTTATTAGGATATTGCACTACTTCTATGGTTTATATCATTTTTATCAAAATATTTAGTACTAATGAAGAAAAAGTACTTGTTAAATTTGATGAAATAGATCGTTTTGTTTTTTAAAAAACCCAACCAACATCTTCATATGTGTTTTCAAAAACTTATTATAAACCTTTGATGTTATATTCCTCTAATTAGTAAAATACACAAGAAAATAATTTTGAAGTATTTATCCTAGAATATTTTATTACCTAATGTTTATGAACAGGTTTTACGAAACCCAAATTAGATGTTTCTTAAGAATAATCCTAGTGATAGTACCATTGGTGATGTAATTCAACCTGTAGATACTAAAAATTATTTAATAAATAAAATAGAGAATCTATCATTTTTTTTCAAATCATAACCCGAAATTTCTATTGGAACATTGGGTGATGATTAACGGATTAAAGCTATGCAAGAGGAACTTAATAGATTTGAAAGGAAAAAAGTTTGGACCTTGGTTGAAAGTCCTAAAGAAACGTCATAAATTGAGGTAAAATGTAACATTAGATATAAATTTGAAAAAAATGGAGTCATTTTAAGAAATAAATCAAGATTATTTGCTAAAGTATATAATCACCAATAAAGAATAGATTATCAAGAGACATATGCTCTGCTATCTAGACACGAATCTATTCGTATTATACTAGCCATTGCAGCATTTTTCAATTTCAAACATTTCAAATGGACATAAAGTGTTCATTCCTTAATTAATATTTTCAAGAGGAATTTTATATAGAACAAACTATTGGTTTTGAAGACACAAAATATCCTAAAAATGTTTACAAATATACTAATACTTTATATGGACTTAAACTATCCATTATAGCATGGTATGATAAACTTACATGATTCTTGTTAAAAAACAATTATGTTTAGGGAACTACTGACCCCACCCTTTTTATAAAGAATGATAAGAAAAAAATTATTGTTAGAATTTATCTTGATGACATTATATTCAGATCAACTTAGTAATATTTAACTGATTCATTTGTAAATCACATGAAATCTGAGTTTGAAATGAGTATAATGGGTGATTTAACATTTCTCCATTATTTTCAAATTATCAAAAACCTAAAGGAACATATATATCATAACATAAATATATAAAATATCTTCTTAAAAATAATGGATATTAAAATACTAAAAGAATAAGTTCTCCAATAGGTACCTCAAATACTCTTGATCCTGATGAAGCTATGTAACGAGTAGATCAAACATATTTTAGAGGTATGATAGGAATTATATTATACTTAATAGCTCTTCATCGAAACATATTGTTTTCAGCGTCATTATGTGAAAGATATCAATCTAGTCCAAAGGAATTTCATTTAAAAGCATTGAAAAGATTTTTTCACTAAATAAAGGGAACCATGGATTTAGGACTTTTCTATTCTTATGGAAATGATTTTGTATTAAAATTTTATTTGGATACTGAAATTGGTGTATATAGAATAGATAGGAAAAGTACATTTGTAAAATTTCATTTCTTAAAAGATTCATTAGTTTCGTGGCCATTAAATAAGTAACACTCAGTTGAACTTTCTACTTCTGAAGCTGAATATGTAGTAGCTAGAAGTTGTTGTTCTCAAGTAATGTGTATGTAACACACACTCACAGATTATGGCATGAGTTTTAACAAATCAAAAATAATTTGGGATAATACTATTTACATTTCCCTAAGAAAAAACCCTACACATCACTCTTGTGCAAATAACATATACATTAGGAATCCCTTTCTTAGAGATCACAAACTTAAAGGAAATAACATTCTTCAATTTAGTAGAACGCTAGACCAACTTGCTAACATTTTTCCAAAATCGTTACCCTTTAGTACATTTTAATACATTAAAAAAAGTAAGTAATGATATCTGTAATCAATATTAATTTTTTTTAAAACCATCTCCTAATATTTTGTTACTCCGTTTGATAGGGGGAGTATATGTGTATATTCTTTTATATTATCCTTTACCAAAACATTTTAACACCTAAATGTTTTTTCTTTCAATTATAAAAAATTCGAAAATCTACATTTTTAAAGAAGAAACTTATTAATATTGACAACTCTTTTTGAGAAATACAGAAGGTATGTTTAATTACTTAAATCATCATAATTTTATTTTTTTACTGGTTTGTATTTTTATATGTTTTTAGGAAAACATTATCAAATTCACATTCAATAAATCTAATTTTTCATTATAACCTCAAAATATCATAACCATCAAATCATTCTTAGAAATTTATATAAACCATCAGATCAGATCAAGCTGATATCAACCATTTTATTAATTCAGGATGATGAACCATCACTGTGAAGGGTATATAAAAGACCCCCTATTCGCGTCCCACATTCGTTCTCTCAGTGATTTTGTGCCCATGCTTTACCTCTCTTCAAAGCTACCATTAATTATTCTCTATTTCCTTTATATCCATATGTATCATAAATTTTCTTCACAAATATTGATGGCCTCAAAAAATGAACTCAAGGATTGGTTAATATTCATAGAAAGGTTGGTTGAGCCAAAAAAAAATTTCATGTATGATTCTCTGATTTCAAAAATTAGAAGAATGGATGGCAAAGTCTCTACGTTTCTTAAGAAAAAATCTGGATCTGGTTTATCTAGATCTTGTTATAGAATACTATGATACATGTCATTTTTATGAAAAAGGTGGAAGATAATTGTTTTATTTAAATAGTGATGGGAAAACCTCTTGTTTGTCTTTCAAAAAGTCCACTAGAATTTTTGATATTCCTTATGATGGATAAGAAATATTTTTCTCTATGAAGTTTCCTGATATGTAAGGATCTTTTGAAAAGGTTAATTCAATTGATTGTGTTGGAATTAATGTATTTATGTCACCGAAGATCAATCATCATTCAACTGATCATTGATTACTCTACCTATGGATTCAAGTTTTTCTTATTCAGAGAATTGGAGATCATGATTCTCTAAAGAAATGTGATATCTTGATGAAAGTTTTTTTGTGAATGTAAGGAAGTTAATCCTTATCATGTACATCCTTTAAACCATTATAAATATCCAGATTGGAACCATCATGTATCATACAATAATGTATCCTACAATCTTTTTGATGATTATTTTCTTATGCCTAGAATCTTATAAAATTTCTTGCATCTCAAAGGAAAAATGTTTTCAATATTATGTTGTTAAGTGATGATATTATAAGAATAATGAAGATCAGATTTAGTATTATGATAGAAAAGTTCGTTGAACTTCCTGATGAGGATGATTGGGATTTCACCATGAAAGGAGAAAATGGCGAAAGTTCCAAGAAAACCCCTATGAAAACAAAATGTAAAGGGACGGAAGCTCAAGAAAAATCCCCAACACTTGAGTCAATTCTACTCCACCCATGCTGAAGAAACAAAATACCTTTTCTAAAGATGTTGCTACAAAGTGGAGAGAGTGGAAAAATAAAAATAAAGATATGTAGTCTTTTTGTTATAACCTGTAGAGGCTAGTTCCTTAAAGATTCAAGATTTCGAAGAGCTTGAGAATAAAGAAAAATATAAAAAAAATTAAATAAGAAGATGTTAGAAGCTGAGATTGTTTAATATTTTCATAGAGATACAGAGAAGGTATCTGAATAAGTTTTAGTGCCAGAATTATTCTTACAAGAGTCAGTTAAAATTGAATCTCTAGGTGCAGATAATAGAAATAATGTTATTCCAATTACCGAACAAATTGTTGAAGAACAAGAAGTACATTAAGAAAAATAAGATTAAAAATAGGAAGAGGAATGTGATTATGTAATTAAAATGGTGGAATAATATCAATAAATGAGATCCCTTCTACCATGAAATCTATTGGAAACATCATAAGTTTAATCCACTGTGATCATTTCAGGAGAATGATCAGTTATATAAAATGATGATGATCGGGATGAGGTTGATAAACATTAAAATGATGAGAGTAGTAATCATGAGTTTATTCATCATGATGATGATATATAAATTGGTTACAATGGTGCTGATAATGTATTTTATAGTGATGATAAAATAGTCCAAATTTCTGATATTGATCATGAGACTCCAAAAGTTGAGAAAGTGATCTCTAAAGATGATAAAGGTAAGATAATGATTGTTGATTCACTTTAGAAGGTTGTAGTTGCCAAATCCTAGAAATATTTTATTGGAACACCTAAGAGGAATATAGATGACTAAGATAAAGTTACCTCACAAACAAAATACTAAACTTCAGAATACTCATCTTCCAAAAGAAATGATTTAGTTGTTTGGTCCTTAGAGAAGCTTGTGAATACCATTCCCTTATTTTGAAGAATTTATTCTAGATGTCAGCTGCTCCAACAAAAAATAAATCTGAAGTTATATTCAACAAGAATTCTCATGGAAACTTTTATAAAACATGAAGCTAATTTTAAGACATTTCAAATAAATTATGATGCTCATAGAAGATCATGCAATGAAATAAACAAGTGTTTTATGTCAGTGATTTATGATATTAAAATTATGGATGATTTGAATGATTCAGTAAAGGATGCCTTTCATAAGTCATACAATTGATTGAGAACATTTCAAAAAGTCTTTCAGATAATATGAATCAAGAGAAAGCTACCCAGATCCAAGAGAACAAAGTACTGAATGGAATGGTGAATTCAGATACACTCAATTTGAAAAGATAAAGGGAAATCATGGATGATTGGGAAGAAAAAGTTAATGTTTCATAAGAATTGATAAATTCTGAAGGATAATTTCTTATGTATTACGAAGAAAGGATCAAATATCTCTAAATTAAAAATAAAGATCAGGATTAGTTGATCAAGAATTACAAAGATGATTGTAAAGAGATGAATAAGCTAAAGGCTACCCTAAAATACCTAATTCCAGAGGAAAAGAAGAATGACGAAGGATAATTTTTTAAAAAACTTGATATTTTGTAGTATTTTCATTGTAAAAAAAGTTTCCATCTTAAGAAAATATGTTATCTTTTTATAGTATTGTTTTTTATATTCCTAACATTTTAGGTATATATTTTTTCTTTCCCCCCATTCCTTTTTGAAAATCACAAGGCGGAGAAAATAATGATAAAAAAGAACATTAATAAATAATATGCCTAAGGTAGAGAATACGTAAATAAGTAATTCATAAATAAGGAATAAATACTTTATCTAAAAAAGGAAAAGAATACAATCCTTAGGTATTTCAAAACCTATGTGGGAGTTTGTAATATTTATCATAGGTTATAAACAAAGGGTGATAGATATTTTTTTAAGATAAAAAATGAAAACCATATTGCTTATATTTATTTATTTAAAGTCGTTTGTGCTTTCAAAAAAGGGGAGATTATTAATTCCAAATTTTTCCTTATTGATTTTCCATTCATTTATGTTTTGAAAATCACAAACAATATTTATTAAAAGAAATTATCTTTCTATAATATTTATTTTCTTAAGTAAAATTTTATTTCTCTGAGAAAATAATTATCCTTACCCTTGTTTTTCAATGACTTATCTAATTTTTTCTCAAAAATGTTTAACCATATTTTTCATAATTCATAAATAATATCTTTATCTAACTTAGAACCTTACAGCTTCTTATAATTTGATTTACTCAAAATTTTGAATCAAATTTCTACTAAAATAAGTCTATGATTTCTTCTCAAATCAGACTACATTTTTTTTTAAATATGACTCTAATTTATTCATAAATTATACTCTAATTTAATTTGAAATCAAACTCTGATTTATTCTGAAATCAATGTGTGATTTATTATAAAATTAAACTCCAATTTATTCTAAAATAAGTCTTTGATTTCTTCTAAATCATAACCAGATTTCTTCTGAAATCAGACTCTTATTTATCCTGAAATATTACTATAATTCCTCTATAATTCGGTCATTGATTTATTCTGAAATTATACTTGGATTCATTTTGAAATTAGACTCTTATTTCTCCTAAAATTAGAATCTGATTAATCCTAAAATCTGATTTTGATTTCATTTGAAATCTGACTCTGATTTCTCCGGAAATCATACTCTGATTTATTCAGAAATATGACTTTAACTTCTTCTGAAATTAGACTTTAATTTATCCTGAAATCTGACTTCGAATTCCTCTAAAATCACACTCTGATTTATTTTTAAATCATGCATTGATTTCTTCAGAAATCAGACTCTGATATCTTCAAAAATCTGATTGAAAAATCATCAAAATTAAATATATGATTTTCAATTATTTCAAAATTCAATTTTTAATTTTTCTAGACTCTGATTATCACATTCATAATAATCCAATAAAATACATTTCTTAATGTTATCTCATTTCCATAATGTAAAATTTCATTTTTTTCGGATCCTCAAATTATTAATGTTTCAAATGAAATTTTTTTTTTTCACACATGATAATGCTTCTTATAGTTTCCTATATGAAATTATTTCGATTAATATTTTTTTAACTAATCTTTGGCTAAGTGACATGTGTATATGTACCTCCAAAATTTAATGAAAAATATATCCATTGGAGGAGGAAGATGACTGTTTGAATCCATTCCTATAAATACCCATACATTTGAATGAGTTATGTGGCTGGCCAGAGGTAGAGTTTTTTGTGGTGTCGAATTCTCGAGAGAGAATCTATGTTGCAAGAGCTCTGCTAAAATTTTCCTTGTTATAATAATGTGAACAACTTCTTTATGCTATCGAAATCTGGTTCATCCTAGCTAGTGCGATTCTGATTATTGTTGATCAATCAAGGGATTCTGGGGATAGGAAGATATAGGGGTCGATCACCTTAGAGATCAAGGGCTTGCGGGGATAGTAAGACACACACTGTTATTCTTATTGAGGGATCCGTAGTGTGGGTAATGCAGGAATTATTGAAATTATAAATAAAGAGACATTTATACAAGGTTGTTTTATACCCTTCTCATTGGGTAAAAATATTTCGTATACATGTTTACCTGACTTTGTTATAAGTTATTATTTTTGTTGCATTTTTGTTAAATAAAAAAAGTATAATGTTCTTATACAAATTATACTTGTATACTCTGATAAATATGTTTCTATATACATGAAGGTATAATCGTTCTCTAAGTAAACGTTTTTTATGTTTCTTTATCAGATCCAAATTATCATATCCTATGCAAGATAGTTTCATTATTAATAACTAAAGAGGTTTTTTTGAATCCATCTTGCTTAACTTTATTAAACATAGTTTTTATTATAGATAAGAAAGAAAGTTTTTAAACCTCAAATAACCCCCCCCCCCTCTTTATATTTTTCAAATACATCTATATTTCAAGCATACAATATGAGGATGGAAGGTTAATGCGGGTGTACATTTTTAAGCTTGACCAAAAATGAGATCGATCTTGAAATACACCTAAATGTGGCATCAAAATCAGCTTCTATAAGGTTTTATTATTGGGGGAAATAGAAAAATAAATTTAAAATCATGATTTCATCTAATATATATCAAAAATGCATCCTATTTATTGAGATTTATTCTCTCAGTTATCATCAAAATGATGGGTTTTCATTTCAGGACACCAAATCTAACTAGGAATATCATATTACACTTTTTCCAGCTATATCACCCCCTGAAACCTCAAAATTATTCTTGGTAATTGTTTTATTAAATATTCCCCATAATTTATTCTATCTCGAGTTCAAATGTTTTCTCTTTTGGGCATGAATTCATGGTCTCTACAGTCATTTTAGTGGAATGTTTTCTAGTTCACTTCACCCAGAATTTTCTAGATTGGATTTCCAAAATAGTGTTCTTCCTATGTGAATCATCAAGTAATACAGAAGGATGAAATATTCCCAAAAACATTTATGACCTACAATTGAAATATATAATCCAAATAAAGATTAGGGAGTGTTTAATAAGGTGATGAAAAATGTACTGACTATTAGTTCATTTGATTAGGAATTGCAAATATGGTGTGAAAATATGTTCAAATTTTAAAATTCACTAAAAAAAGTATTTCTAAAAATTAAATCACATGAAAATAATAATTATTAAAATTAATATTATCATATTTCAGTGATTAATCACACCCTCCAACTTGAAGTTTTCTAGTCATGTGAAAAAGTACCTAAAAATTAAGAAAATTGAATTCTCATTATAAAAACATTTGAACGTAAAATGCTCACCAAAATACCTCTTTCCAATCAATCATGAAACCTATAAAAATATTTTAAAAAACTAGGTTCAAAATATTATCTCAATCCCATGCCTATTCTATTGTTCAAATTCATCATCACATTTCAACAAATTCTACTTAAGAATAATGATGTCTTTTTCATCTCGATAGACATTTGGGTTTATTTTTATTGAAGGGGAGATGGAAGAGATGGGTGGAATAAAATTTTAATTATAAGATGAGTATTCTCAATCAATTCATGTAGCGATACATTTTCGATTACTCCCTGGGTGAATGACCATAGGGGGCCTAGTGAATCTCACATACTCATGCATCATCTTGAATTAACTCATTAAAAAAATCAAGTGAACATAAATGGAGATAAAATTCCAAACACTAGGCCAAAAAACAATGGATTCGTGATCTCCATGTTTTGAATGACACACAGTAGGTCAATCCATTTCTCTATGAAAAAATTTATTATTTTATTATTTACAATTTTTTTAATACTCATGTTAAAATTACAAAAAATCAAAACAATGTTATTTATTATGGGACAAAATAGAACAAACTAATACCCACCAATCCAAAGGATGTGCCTTGTGAAAATTTTATTAAATGGATGAAAATGATAATAAAGAAAAATCACATTGGGATACTGGACTTTCCATAAATTATGATCATGAACATAAAAATGCATTAAAATCAAAATAAATGGATTAAAAATTATTTGATATTTAGTTTTA
This sequence comes from Viscum album, assembly GCA_963277665.1. Classification (NCBI taxonomy): domain Eukaryota; kingdom Viridiplantae; phylum Streptophyta; class Magnoliopsida; order Santalales; family Viscaceae; genus Viscum; species Viscum album. The sequence goes on from OY728121.1 coordinate 1,794,827,660, forward strand.
TAATTTTTAAATTACATTTCCACATGAATGGTTAATGAAATTTATTTCCCATTTGCACATAGAAAATTAATTAGTTTTCTTTTATCCATAGTCTCAAACATAATGAATTTTCATTGACATGATCAAAATTTATTTTTTTATTTATTTTCACACCTAACATAGAATCAAATTGTACCAAATGTTAATAGAAAATAAAAATCAGAATGAGGATGAAGTGGAAGAGAGGAGTTCTAAAAATTAAATTTGAAATAAAAATATGGAAAAATGTCACTGAGTATCTTGAATAATTCCATGTTGAAACCAAATTATCCCATGATCTCCATGTCACTCCCAAAAACCTCATTAATGATGATAGATTTTTTTTTAATTTTGGATGAAATGTGATTTTATTGAAAATACATAATCCTTAGTAGCCCAGGAATCATACACACCATCATAATTAGAATAACAATAGAAACCCCATGAGATTCCCTAAAAATTAATAGAAACACAAAGAGAAAAAATACCTATCTTTTTTAGATCACTAAACACTAAGTCAATGTACAACTAAAAGCTGGTTTTCTTCCCAAAAATTTGTTAACATAAAGTCTTTTACTCAACATGGCCCCCCTCACTTATGAAACACCAAAAATTAACATTTTAAGGATTACATTTTTCATCACATTCATTAGATTATTATTAAGTCACCATTAGGGTTTATGGGATGGTTTTGAAATTTAATCAAGTACAATCAGATTGGTCCCGGTGAATGGGATAATCCCATGAATATTTAAAAGGGTCCTTCCAATTTGTTTGTTAATATTACATAAGATATCAAGAAGAATTTTTTATTTATTAGATTCAAGAGGGTGTGAAATGATAATAAAAGTTTTTTGGTTATCCCCTATGCTGGAATACATGAGAGAGGAGGGATGGACCTTCAGTTAGATCTTAGGTTGGTTGAATTTTCCAAAAGCATATTGGAAATTTGAACCAAAAAGCATTTTATTTTTCAAAAAATGTAGAATTTTTTTTTATGAAATGATGTTTCAACCACCAAATTTTCTATATCGGTGTTAGGGTTTGGTGCAGGCTTAGATTTCATGGGGTTTTCAAATATTTTAGTGATTTTTTGTTTTGAAAATCAACATTAGGAAAATATTAAAGACACGTGGTGACTAAACCTGATTTGGATCATGGATAAAATTATTGTATGATCAGTAACTATATATAGTATTAATAAATATCTATACTATATTTATATATATAATCCACTTATACAGAACAATTATGTATGGATGTATGTGTCCATATACTTGGAATACATTGTATTGGATGGACTAGGGAATAACTCAGTCATCCATAACTAGTCTAAATGAGACTATAATCTCAAGAAAAAGGGCACATTCAATAAATCCCATTCATATTTAGAGATTTCATGATCGACACTTGGGATTGTGGGTGTGTCATCATTAAAATACTTGAAATAAGGTTTTTGGTGTGTCATTCCAACCATCCAAATAGATTCAATGGTGTGAGACATCATTGACATCACCTGATGTAAGGGACTCTGAATCATCATACCGAAAATTAATCCTTACCATTATTCCACAGCCTATGTTAAATGCATAATCATATTTATAATAATTGGAAAGATACATTACCTCCCATGATTTATAATAACCAACTAATTAACCAAGGATACCTAATTCAATAAAATCATTTAATAATGTAAGGGAAATTGGTATTTTTTTTACTATCTTTATAACTCAATTAATTTAGACCATTAAATTTATTCACGGAATAAAATCCATAATGAACAATCCATTACATATAATCAATACATTTAATTCATTAATAGAAGAAAATTAAATTTACAAATATCAATGAGGCATTTAGAATTTTCCACTAGATATTGGGAAATTTCATATATGGTAAATTACATTTATAAGTTAGGAAAAACTCAAAGGAGGTTCCTTGTTTTGAATAAAAAATAATATAGGAAAATCCATTTATAATCCAAATTGAAGGCTTAGAATGAATACTGGGAAATTAATAAATTATTTATAAATATAAATTTAAGTCTACAAACCCAAGTTGTGTCCGTGATCAAGGTTGTCATAATCAAATTACTAAATAATTAACCTTAGGAGTGTGACAAGGTTTGTATAACAATTTTTATTAAGAGATCAATTTTAAGGAAATGCGAGGAAAATTTCATTATGTGGAACAACATTGATTCTATGAAAACACTATACCATTTGGGGAAAATGAATAAAAAACTACCTTATGTCCATAGATGACTCCTCACTCGATATTGACCATGAATTCAAATTGGTTTTGAGAAAACAATGAAGTGGTCGAACACCCTGAAAATAGGGAAATAGATCATTCACCTAAATAGTATAATGGATCTGAAGATAAACCTAGAATCTGGGGAAGATGAATATATATCATACCTCTATATATCCAATTCCTTCAAAATATTTTTATTCCAAACTTCAGGGATGATAGATATTGTAGAACCTTGGTTGAAGGATATGGGAGCTCACATGAAGAGAATGTAGGGTTCATTTTTTTAGAATGAGGATATGGAAAATTAAAAAAAATGTTTAGAATTTTAGTAAGGTAAAAAACATCATTTCAACCTCTAAATAGGGTGTAAATGGTTTGTCCATATAGTTTACCCAAACCGTGAGGAATCTAAGCTAGCCTCACTAATTAAGTTTAGACCATGGAATATTAAGGTGCCCCATTTCTCTAACTATGCGCAAACCATGAAAAAATCCATTGTCAAAAACTGAAGATAGCCCACACATGCATTTAAATTGGGTCGTATGGTTTTAAATAAAATGGGTGGCCCCCAGTTCTCCTCTACATCACACGAAACAGTTAGTATAGAGTATTCGGGTTGGGAAGCACGTTTTTTAATAACCATGTAGCCCAATTTGTTTCCAAATTTTTGGGGATCCAAACACTGAAAAAAGACTTAGACGCACTTTTGACCTCTATGACTCCTTTGGGTAACATATTAGGGTACTTTTAAAAAAATAAACTAAAAAATAATGATTCATAACTTCATAAAAATAAGGGTCCTTACAACATCTCGTTCTTATTGAAACTCATCTATGAGTTGGCATTCTCAGGGTAAAGAGGTATCATCATCAAAGAGTTCAAACACTGAGTTTTTATATCATCTTTCCACTCATATGCCTTATCCTAAACTCTGTCATGATACCATATCACCCATATCAAAGGAACTAACCTTCCTCAGAGTGTCTTCATGGTCAGATCAATAATAAAAATGTGACACTCCTCGAAGGAACAATCTACATCCTACTCAACCTCATTAGGATGAAGCACATGTGATAGGTCTGGATTATATCGGTGAAGTTGTGATACATGAATGAAATCATGCATATAACGGTATCTATAAGGAAGTAAAATCTGTTAATCCACATGCCTAATCCATTTCACGACCTTGAAGCATACAACAAACCTCAGTGAGAGATTACCCTTCCTCTAAATACATATATGACCCAACAGGTGCGATACCCTCAAGAAAACCCAATCTATGACCATGAAATCGAGAGTTCACTGGTGTTAGTTGGCATATGACTTATTCCTAGACTAATTTGGCATCATGTGCTTTCTAATAAACTGGACCTTCTCTATTGTTTATGGAATGAGATGTGATCTAAGAAGAGTTTCCTCCCCTTCCTCTAGCCTGCACAGAGGTGGACAATAAAACATACCATATAATTCTTTATAAGGATCTATCTTGATGAAATCCTAATTTTTTTATTATAATAGAACACTAGAAATGGGATGAGTTTATCCCAAAACCCATAATGTGACAACCAATCCCCCGGTGATAGCACATACACCCCACCATAATAAGGTCGTCGGGTCCTGGCCCAGCAGGTACCACCAGTTTCCCCCGAAGACATGTGGGGCCCACCCCACGGTCCATCCACATGCCCGAATAGGTCATTTGACTAATGATAGTCCCCACAGGCCAACACATTTCCTTTCCGGTGAGCTTTGTCCTCACTCACACACACCAGATGGTCACCCTTCCTGATTAGTACTCCTGGCCAAGCACGCTTAACTGTGGAGTTCTAATCAGACAGGATCCCGAAAAAGAAGGTGCACCTTGTTGACACGAGTCATATCATTTAGTCATTTAACCATTTATCATTTGGGGGTGTTACAATCACCCCCCTTTAAAGCACAACGTCCTCGTTGTGAGCCCTACATCTCAACCCAGGTAGTGCACCACACATAATGCTGGGTACCTCCTCGGATACCAACTGTAGAGACCCAAGGATTGACGTACATGGACAACACATTACATTTTCGGAATACTTAATACATAACAAAAACCAAAACTCAAAGACTGTAATAGTTTAGTGTCTTTGGAAACATGGAACGTCATCTTCTAATCTTGGTGAAAGATCTTCAACATCTCCCATCAAGATCATCCCCTTTTGTTTTCTTACCTAAAAACATTCTTTAAATCCTGGGGAAAAAACATATAAAGGCTGATCTCAAATGCTCAGTAAGGGTAAGCATAGAGAACATAAAACAATCCATAAACATTTGAATGCGAAAACATGAACATAAAATCTTAATAAAAAATCATGAGCAAAGACATAAATCAAGGATGTACATAAGGCATAGATCATAAAGGAACATTAATCATGATAAACATGCATGGGAATAAAACATGTAATTGTGGCATCCATTAATCACATGTTATGATTTCCATAGTAGCCAAGGCATTGCTGCCAAGGCCATCTCAGTGGACAAAGTCCCATTCTGAATCGAGATCACTCCTCGTTCCAGTCCGGTAACACTGAACCTGATTAAATTACTGTTCTATCCATGTCTATCTCATGAGATATAAATCTTTACCCAATGCATTGGAGGGAGATATAGGTCCCACCCATCTCATAATGAAATCATTCTTTCGTGTGCCACAAAATCATGAATCCTACATCATAGCATAACCCATGTAATAGAATTGGATTCTTGAACATCATGCAATCATAACATAATCCTTAAAAATGGATATAATTTTATCAGAAGAAGAATCAAACCATGTAAATAATGGAGACATTATACATGAAACATAAACATATTAAATAATTTCATTTTAGGTGGAAAATAGTTTTGATAAAACAATTGAAATGAATTCTTGAAGAAAATATCCTTTCTTCCTCAAAATAATTTTATTTTCACAAAATGAAATGAAATTTTAAAAGAAAAGGGTTTTTATGAAAATAATCATGCAATATTTTATATAAATCTTCATGAAAATGAGGAGTTATGAAACCTTCAAAATGTTTTCACGCCGTATAAGTTAAAAATAACATTCTCCTCGTACTTTTGTCGGAAAAGTCAAAAAGTACCTCATATGGTAAAAAATGAAAGATTCCTTACATACCATGTAGTAAAAGTCAAAAAATGTCATAAAGGACATTAAACATACATGAAATCATTTTTAGGAAACATGGACACGAATGATAACAATAACCCCAGTAAATACTTACGAATAAACAATCTCGGATAAGAATGAGATTGGAATAATTATCCCTTACAACAGGTCTGATATGCTTCGTACGTATCCAAACCTCAAGTATAATGATTTAAATAATTTTATTAACTTATTACAGAATCATATTCATTGTTATGATATCATATATGGTTCACTTATGACTTTATATTACCAGTTCTTTTGTAAGTTCAATGTTAAAGCAGTGGTTTGGGTAAAATCGTTTTATTTATCGTACATGTTTGGACTTGTTGTTCTTGATATTATTACTTATATACTGATTTACATAATTCCAGAATGTAAAACATGATTTATATGTAATATATATTCAGAATATACATATATAGATGATAGATCAATAAATGGAATGAAATACACTGTTCATGGAGACAGTAGGTCGTACGTATGCATGAATGTTGTTTTCCTTTATTTATTGACTTGAATGGAAGTATGTAGATGACATATATATATACCTAAATACAGTTGCTTCATTATGTCATATATTTCATGATTAATTATTATATATACTTTATAATCATTCATTAATAGTTAACATGGAGAGTGAGTCTCATCGCGCCGTGGAGACGGTAGTCCGTACGTACGCACAAGCGATGATATCATTACCATGATCATGGAATTGTAATGAACTGTATGTATAATATTTCATAATGAATATAACTTTACAATAATCATATATAGTTATTTATTTACACCATTATATCCATCCAAGTAAGGTAGTGGTCGAAGATAGATTACACCACAGCGTGGAGACTGTCTTTCGTACGTAGGCACGCGCAGTGATTTCATTTTCAGTAGGATGGATAGATGGTGAAATAGGGTTTTTACAAATATATAATAACATATCAGTATATTAGTGATACTTATGTTATTACTTCATAATGAAACAAATAATGAAGAAGAAGTAGAAGAAGAAATAAAGTTGAAAGAATCGGTAACATACATTACCTCTTCTTTGAAGATCCTCTTCTTAACCTCCTCTTAGGGCACTAAATATGGTATTTGAAGAATACCATGACCTCTAGGATGTTTCTAGATAAGTGGAGAAGAGAAATTGTAAAGGGTTGGCCGAGCATGAAGGCTCAATGTGATGTGAGGAAGAGAGGGAGGAGGTGCCCTTTTATAAGGGTGGAGAGGGGCACCTTTGGAAAAACAAAAAATATTATTTTATTATAAAGTCATATTCGGTTTTTAATAGCTACAAATTGATTTATTTAGAAGCTAAGGTGGTTATGGGTCTAAAGCCTCTCATAAAATAGAATTTAGACAAGTTTAGTTTTGTATTTTAACCTTATCATTTAGATTTAACTTTAAGTTAGATAATTTACCTTTTACCGTATCTTCCTGTTTTCTTATACTATAAGGTTACTAAACATACAATAAGAATCCAAAAGAACCCCATGTTGTTTATTATTAATATATATAACCTTATATGTGTCATTTTTCCGAACTGTAGATTTTCAGGAATAAAATAACAATTAATAATATAATATTTTTTTAAAAAACTATTTTATGTCAATTTTGACACTATTTAGTAATTGATTTTTTTTCAAAATCATAACAGAATGATTAGTTCGAACAAAGTTGATTAAATCATTACTAACATGTCATAGTAACCTAGAAATGGTTTTTATTTCAATAAAAGTCCCAAATTAAATTTATTTGGGTATTTATAATATCAATTATGTCAATATTTCATTAATAAGATAACTACTGCATAATCATTATGTCATTAATAAATGAAATTATATAATGTCTAAAAATTATAAATAAAATACCATTATGTAGGAAATCTTCTTAGCTTTCTAATTAATATTTATAGTCGAATTTATCTTATGTATAACTGTATATTAAAAATTATTTAGTTATCAAACATTGATTTTGACTATTTTAACCCTTCTTTAAATAAATTAATACTAAATGTCCTAATCTAATCCAAGAGGGTCTAAATGGTCTTATTTTATTCCTAGGGGTTTTTCTGGTCGAACTAGTCTTATAAAATATAATTAGGACATGTGTTAGGATAATAATAATATCATTTTTACCCTTAATTACAGTATTTACATTTAACCATGGTAAAAAATGTAAACAGTTACTATTCACAAAAAAATTATTTTCATCTCATTGAACCAAATTTTAGTCCTTGATATTAACCGTGTCTCTTGGATTTTTGAAATTACACTCACAGAAGCGGTAAAATTATGTTTTATGTGAATTTTCAAATTCACCTAGGAGGTGGGTAAAAGATGGTGAAAAGTTTAATAAAATTTTTATATATCTAAAATTATAATGAAATGACACCAATGAATTACATTGAAGTTATATAGGTTTTATGTATCAATTCTGACATAAAATAAATTTAAATAAAAATAATAATTATTTAAATTAAATGCCGGTTTTTAAATTGTAACCCAGTTTTTTCACTATTCATCAAAAATTGAACGTTTTCAGAAAAAAATCAAAATTTCACCCTAGGATAATTTCTATATTCCAAATCCAAAAATGAAGTCCATTTTGAACGATAAAATTTATAAAATTTTAAAAATTGTGTATTACTATTCATAACGGCTAGTTTATATAACATTTCGGTGTTTAGAAAAATTTAGTATTGCGTACAACACACGCTATCGTGGAAGGCCGCGATTGCGTGTAATGCAAGCCAAGTCAGGGATGCATGTAGTGCAAGCTCCTTTTGGTGTATAGTACAACACAAAACATCAATAATATTAGACATAATATATTTCATAAAATCTTGGGGTGTTACACCCAAATCAAAAACACATTCCCAAATCTTGTCCTATTAAACCAAAATCATACACTCTATATGTATATTGGTTTGAAGGTGATAGGCCATGATAAGAAGAAAATATGTACCCAAGACCTTCTGAAACCCCTTCCAAAACCATAATGTAATGTGAGCATCTCTGTCAGAAATGATATAACGTGGAGCTCCATGAAGACGTACAACCTCCCTGATATATAGTATCCCTAGATTGTCTACCAAGGAGTTATCTTACATATGTAATAAATCTGTGACCATCATCAAATGATCAATTCAAACCCACACTATATCATTTCCATAAGGTGATATGGTTGAACCAGAAAAAACGTCCTTAGAAACATCATCCCATTTCCACTCAGGAATGGAAAATGGATATAAAATCACTATTAGTAGGTAATGTTTTGATATCACATGCTGATAGGTAGAACACCAAGTGATAAAGTGATCTATATCCTATTTCATACCAGGCCACCAATACTGGCATCATAGGTCCTTATACATCTTGGTGGCACTAAGTTTAGCTTCCCAAGATGAGGTATTAAATTCCCACATTAGATCCTCTAGGATTTCTACAATGACCCATACACACCAATGGAATAGTAGAGTATCATCCACAACCATGGTCCATCGTAATTTTTTATCATCATTTGAGACACTTTCCCTTATGAAAATTCCCTCAAAATGTGATAGTTTCCTCATTCTTATCCATTCTAGAAGAGTAGAGGTCGACGTTAAGGCTTCAAGGATGGCCAAACCACATTCTTCATGATCCTCAACATGAATCCTCAAAAACAAGGAAATGAGATTCCATTGACCACTAGACTCTTGAATTTCTTGAGTCACAGTCATCTAGTGTAGGGTGTCATCTATAGAATTTCCTATACCATGCATGTAGGAAAGCTCAAAATCAAATTATTGTAGGCACGCGGGCCACCAATGCTTCTAAATATTGAGATAAAACTATGTAAAGATCTACTTGAGGATTCTGTGATCAATAAATACCATAAAATAATATCCAATTACATCGTGCCTATAACAATTTAATGCATGAACTACATCATCCGGATCAAGGTTTTCGGTTAGTTAATTCTGCTCATTAGACCTCAACTGAGGTGACCCATATGCAATGAATCACTTTTCTCACATCGTAACTGCTCCCATCCTAGTACCTAATGTATCACAATAAATGTTATTTCTTCTTCCTAGATATATAAGAATCAGTATCAGTGCTTAAGTTAATCTTCCCTTTAACTCCTAAATGGCTACTTCATAAGCTTCTATCCATACTAACATCACAAGTTTATTTTTCATGCTCATAAAAATACTTCCAAGATGTGATAATTCATGGATGATGCATTTCCAATATCTGGATAACCCTAAGAAACTCCAAATTTCTGGATGTTTATGAGATACTCACAAAAAAATATAGATCTCACTTTATCTTTGCCTAATAAAACTCATAAATCTGGGATAATTTGACCAACAAAGTGGACTTTGCCAATCCAAAAGTGTAATTTACTATGCTTATCTTAAAGTTGGTGCTTTATCAGTGTATTAATCATGATATCATGATGGTTGGAATGATATTATCTATATATTTAATATAATAAGACATAATCATCAAATACTACCATGAATTAATCTAGATATGGGTGGAAAACATTATTCATAAGAGCCAAAAAACCATGTAGGTTCCTTCGTAGGACAAAACAGCATGACTAGGTACACATACAGACCATACCAACTCCTAAAAACTGCATGAGGTATGTCTGATGACTTGACAGACACCCAATGATATCCCAACCTCAAATACATCTTTTAAAACCCACTCACTTTTCAAATAGGATAAAAAAGTTATCTATTCTATGAAATGTATAGCTATTAATTACCATGATCTAGTTAAATGACATTAATCCCTACAAATACTATGGGTACCATCCCAATTCGTAGAGAAAATGACCATTGAAACCCATGGAGATGTTTTGGGGTGTATAAAACCTCTAGAGTCAAAATCATGTAACTACATATTGAGCTCTAAAAGATATATATGTTTCATACTATAATGAGTAATGGTCACTAATACTACTCATGGAACTATATGAATGGTAATCTATACCTCTCACATAGGAGGTAGGCCAGAAAATTTGATAGGGAAGATGTCCCTAAAACACTAAACTATAAGAGGTAAAATAGCAGGTCATATCCCATAATCATCTTGGAAAATACTAGCGATCTGAGCTATCACATTCCCCAGCCTTTTCTTCTTGGATTTAGATCATGTCGTATTAAAATCACATTATCCCTTATGAACGTGATTACCTCCCTCTAGTGATGTTAATGTCTCCCTCCAATGATAATGGTAAATTTGGTCTTAATAGTGAACTAAATAGTACATCCTTATGATTACATCAAATCCTATCATGTTGAGGATTAAAATTTTTAATATGAAGCTGAATCATCCTATATCAATGGGACAATCCTTACCATAGTGAATGCCTGTTGGATGGATACCTGATAAGGTATCAAGAGTCATAATTCCAAATAAGTGTTATATCTTGGGGCCAAGACTATCCATAATAATTTCATATATAAATGAGTGAGAGATGCCAATTTCAAATAATGAAGACACAAAATTGGAGGCTTCTATAATAATACTTGTAATTGTATAAGGTCTACTGATCCATTCCTCTAGTATTAGTTGTAATACATGAAACTTCATCATACCACTTCCCCGAGTCACTTTCTGACTGCCCTAAGTAGGACCACACTTCTAGCGTTGATAATTATGAGTCTAACTACCACTACGTTTACCTCTACCTTGGCCGGAGTAGTCAGTGGTATTCCTAATACATGTAAGAAGTTATACTATATGCCCCACTCATGAATGTGGGGTAGGATTATATCCCTACTCTCTAAGAATTGATCTAAAAGTCTGGTAAAAACACTGGATATATCTCCTCCTAGTATAAAATCTACATTCCACAAGATATTCTATGCAATGCGGATTTTTGTTCCCCAGATTCCCACACTGGTAACATATTATAATGCTTTCATCATAAGAATCATTACTATTTTTTCCTCCATGAGTTGCCTCAAAATGTCTCTTTCTCCCATAAGAAGAAGCATTGAAAAATATAGTTGTCGAACCACACTAACTCGCACCATCATCTTCCATCTAATTTACCTCAAAAATAAGGTATTGATTGATTTTTTCTAACATGGCCATCAACCAAAATACATTGAACTATGATTGGACAAAGTATTACATCCCATCCTCAAATCACCTAGTGGTCATAAGATCATCAGCCGCTAGATTTGGGGAGAACCATTGTATCTCTATAAAGTAAGAATAGTATTTCCTAATAGACATATATATATATATATATTGTGGGATCATTAATTCTCTAGATATGTCATTCCTCAGAGTCTATGGAATGAAATAACCATATAATATAGTTGTTAAATATTCCTAGACCATGTCACGATGTTGATCTACCTAGGTAATAACATCTCACCATTGCATTGAAGAATCATGCATCATACAAGCAACAATTTTAACCCTTTTCTCTATAGGAATCTCTAGATTCTAAAATACAGAAAGAATAGGATTATTCCATGATTCACTAGAATGTGGTCCACCATCCACTAAAAAGGTTGGACATTTCTATTACTGGAACTCCAATGTCAAATTTTACATACCCAGGGAAGGTAAAAAAACACCTTTCATGCCCTGTAACATAAATAGAAATCCCACCCAAAACTGGGCGTTAATACCCATATTAGGAACTAGAGGGGGTTCCATAGGAGGCCCTACAGGGTGAATCACCAGTTGCTTAAGGCCCACCACCTCAGTTGCATGGTCATTTCTACTTTTAGGGATTATGAATGGAGGAATTCATGAAGACATTATGCTACATTAGAAAACACATTCTCAAAAATAGATTTTAATAGTTGAAATAATTCTAGATAGATAACTAGGATCGGTGCCTCATATTCCTAAAAACGGATCACACCCATATTTCTCCTCCTAAATCAAAGACTACGTATCAGATAAAGATCATATTAGGCCATACAAATGTGCACCAACTTCACACTAGTAATGTCGGGTTCAGTTCTATGTACCAGTTTCACATGTATATGATGTCCATATTCACTTTAAAAGACATATTCATTTTAAAATTATTATTCTTTCAATATTTAAATCTTTTTAAATTTTTGAATTATATGGAAAACCATTTTTAATCCATAAGGGCTCATACTAATTATGACCCAAAATATGGAATCCACTTATCCCATACCATAACACATTCCATCCCTTGTGACTAATGGTTCATGTCTCAACTTTCCGTAATCAAATACTTAAGGGGCCTGATTTGACTTATCCATGAAAACAGTATTATGTTAAGGCATGAACTTTAAGTTTCAATTATATTTTCTCATTCCTGTAAGAAAATTCATCACATTCCCATATAATAATAAAGGCACCATTAATATTCAATAGGTAAATACATTCTGAATGATATATGTTACATGGAAAATTTCATGGCATGTTAGTCATATTACTCCAATCATATTTCATGTAATTAAATACCCTCATTTCATCAGGCCTAGGTAAAAAAATAATCATTTAAATAATAAAAATATCAAAAAATAATATAACTTGTTTGTCGCCCAATGGTGAAGTTATTTCAACTATAACATGCCAAATCAATAACTACAATTTCCCATCCTAGGTAATTTGGGTTTCCCCTGTACATGTGTTATATACATTCCAACATAGAGTTATTTCCAAATTCCTTCAACTCATATTCTCCTGTACAATACCAAAATAATAAGACAGAAGAAAAAACAACACTCTGATACCAAATTGTTACATCTTAGTCCGGGGTTCACTTAACCCATTCCCCGAGCTGGTGGGTCACATGGCCTCAATCGCGCCTCCCAATACACCAAATGCTACCGACTAGCAGTGATGGTGTAAAGTTGGTGTGGTGGAGAGACTATAACCTTATATCAGAGTGTCAAAATGGATATAATAGATAAAAAAACATTGTAAGAACATATATATTTATAGTCAAATACAATAAGGCTAGACCAGTAACCCGCCACAGTAGAAAGCATGATGTAACAGAATAATATCAAAGTGTGGAAGTGTAAATAACTAAGAAACTAAATAATTATATAAAAATACACTTGGAATGTCATATACATGGATTCAGGAATAGTTGATGTACCAAAGGGGAATAATGAATGGGCATATACAATCATGCTATACAAAAAGACAAAAAAGAACAAAAGGCTTCTCCACTTTCATCTCGAGCATATTCTCAGTCCTCTACTCATATGATTAATCTATAGGTAAATAATATCAAGAATTTGTATCATTGTGATTCCCCTTATCCATACCTATAGATACGTAATCTACTCAAGTACCAAAGGTGGCCTGAGTAGGGTCTAAAATAAAATCTCAGCAGTCCACCACCAATGTTTTCTAGAAGTAATAAAATACGTGATCATAGATAAATAGTTTGTAGGTATAAATAAATTAGAAATATTGTAGAATAAATAACTATCCTACTCAGATTCCTCAAGGAAACGTGGAAGATCCACCTATTTCAGATCATTTCCAAAAAGAGTGTTGGATCCGTAACTATATATATAGTAATTAAATATATATATATCAGTTTTATATTTCATCCACCTATATGGATCATGTATGTGTGGATGTAAGTGGCCATATACCTAGAATAATATGTGTTGGATGGAATGAGGCATAACTCAGTCATCTATAACTAGTCTAAATGCGCCTATAAGATTATGGAAAAGAGTAAATGTCATGCATCCCATGAAAATTGAAAGATTTCATTATCTACACTTTGGATGGTGGGTGTTTCTTCATGCCAACATGGGAAACAACAGACATGGTGTGTCATGCCCACCATCCAAATAGAGTCAATGGTGTGAGACCACATTCCTAAAACCAGATATAAAGGATCTTGTATCATCAAACCCAATTGAAGACTTACCATTGTTCCATAGCCTATATAAAAGGAATATTCATATTTATAATTATAGGCATGTGCAATTACCACTCATTATTTATAATTTCCAACCAATAACCAAGTCATTACAATTCAATAAAAGCATTTAAAAAAGTAAGAAATAATTGGTGTTAAATTTCCACTCTTTAGAATTCAATTCATTTATACCATTGAATTAATTTATGAAAACCCATCAAGAATATTAAATTCCATATAATAAATCCTTTTAATTCACTAATACATGGAAATTCAATTTATAAGTCTCGTTGAGGAATTTAAAAGGTTCCACTAGAAACTGAGAAATTATCTACATAGGTAATTCCATTTATAAGTCGTTCCAATCACTAATGAGGCTCCTTAGGTTCAATAAACAAGAATATTTTGGAGAAAAATCCATTTATAATCCAATTCGAATGATTAGACGGAATACCAAGTGATTAATAAATTATTTATAAAGATAAATTTATACATTCACACCCAAGGGGTATCCATGATCAAGTTTGGCATTCTAAAATTACTAAACATTGATCTTAGAGAGTGTAACAAGGTGTGTATAATAATTTATAATGAAGATATCAATTTTAAGGCGATGAACAGAAAAGTTTGATAGGAAGCACACCAGCAATGATATGAAAAGACTAAAAATTTTAGGGAAAATGATGTGACCACCTACCTTAAGACCATGAATTACTCTTTACTCGATATCAATTCTATATTTGAAGTGGGTTGAGAGAAAATGAAGAAATGTTCGAACAACCTAAAAATAGGGGAAAAGATCATGAACCTAAATAGAACAACGTATCCAAAGATAAACTTAGAATGAGAGGGATTTTAATTTAGATCATTTATCAACCTATCCAAATAATTTTATGTAACATGATTCAGACTTATAATGTGGTAGATATTGATGAACCTAGTTTGACGAAGATTAGAACTCGTGGGAGGAGAAGGATTGGTTCATCTACTTGAATGAGTAGAACGGGAAAATAATAATTTTATAATTTTATTAAGGGAAAAATTTTCATTTCACCCTAAAAATATGAAATGACTATTTTGGCCACATGGTATGGCCAAACCATACACAAACCATGCCAGCCTCACTACTTAATGAAAACCCCCACATGGTAAAGATGAAGATTTTATGTAACCGTGTCCAATCCCTGTAAAAATATTCTATAAAAATTTCAGATGGACAACAAGGGAATGTGCCTTGGGTCACATGGTTGAAGAAAATATATGTGTCCCCTATATCTCCTCTTCCTCACCACATATTCTTAGTAGAGACCATGTGGGTAAGGATACAAGGTTTCTACTAACTATGTGGCCCCATCTATTTTCTAAATTCCCAAGTTTATGTGCTCAAAACAAGCCGCAAACACCCTCATGACCTCTGTGACTCCTTTGGGTAACATATTAAGTCCATTTAAAATGGAATTTATACCAAAAACAAATTATCCATACCTTCATAAAAATACAGGTCGGTACAAATTTCCTCTTGATTTAAATACCCTTCAATAATTCCCTCTTATTCCTCATGTTGAGTTTCAACATTACCTAAAAAACTAAAATAATTAGATTTATCTAATTCCTCAAATTATAATGTTAATTATTCAATATTTTGTTATGATTTTTTAGCCACGTATGGTTATAGAATAATTTATTTAGGTTTTTCATTAGTTTTACCACTCAAGTAAATAGTCAGAGCTTTATGTTCATGAGTGGTTTATGTGTAACTAGATTCTTCTATAAATGTTGATTAAGGGACAACCTATGTGGCCAAGGGTTCCATAACCATTTCAATAATTTATAGTTATAATATTAATAATGAATCTTAAGAATTTATTTTCTCCATTTTTTGACACAATTTTTCAACTAACGTATGTGTAATGGATTGGATTGGAGGTTAAACTAGTTGGGATTGAAACTGGTATTGGTAAGAATATTTTCCAGAATATCAAGATTCCGACCATGTAGTGGATTGGTTAATTTATTATTCCACAAATACAGTTTAGGATTGTCATTATACATCATATTGAAATTGTATAATTCTTGAGCCTATTGAAAATTTATATCATTGACCTCCTTTAATCGTCCTCCTATAATCACTTCGTTTATTAATGAAATGGTTGGGAACATATTGGTATTATGTTAATGTTTATCATAGATTTTGAAAACATGGTCAACAATTTGAAATTCAAGGAATGTTATATGATTGATTTCTTTGATCTTCCTAGAGAAGCCAGCAAGATAAACCTCAAAGATTTCATTATCACCATTATTGTTAAACAATCTATTTTTGGGGTGGTCATTCAGTGTTGGATCAATGAAATTCCTCAAGTTAGTTGATACAATTTTGAGATCTATTATTTGAGTCCATATCATGCTTAATATAGGGTTATATTGAGGAAAATTCATTATATTAGACTAAATGTTATATTTAGATGTTTAAATAATATTGGTATAAAAAACCCAGGTTTTCATGATTCCCCTAACCAAAGATTATCAACCCTAATAGAGTGATTCGAATGGTATCAGGTATCAACATACATGAACAGATATAAATGGGTAATGATAAGAGAAATCAATGTGAGAAAAGATAAATGGGTTGAGAATAGAATGAGAGTGTCTATGATAACATACTTGGGTCCCCAAAATTGGCTCCAAAATTTGGTATGTCCCAAATTTATTTATTGGATTAAGTTATTGGTTGTAGCATAGCTTTAGATTCTTGATCCACAAAGACCTAATAAGAAACATAAGACACTAATATTCTATAGAGTGATATTTTTTATATAATGTGTATGACATGGATTTTATTCAAGATGGGTCAAATAAACACTAAGATACCTAACTATATTCAATTTATTAGAAAGGGTTGATCCTAGGTTATTACAAGGGGTGTATTGGATGAATTTATTTTTAACAATTTCAATTCTTTTGATTCAAGAGGCATTCATTCAATGAAGTAAAATCACAATCATCTCTTATAATTTTAATACCTACACATCCAAATGCATATAATTTATACACTAGGAGGATCATATTCATGGGTACTCTAATGTAAAGGATCATATTATCACTCAAAATTCATGGCCATAATATTCTATATGGATGAGTAATTAATTAAACATCAAATTAAATTAACAAATGAAAATGTGATTTAAATTTTTATAGAATAAGAAGTAACATCCAAATAATCCTTGTATTATTCATGAATCAACCAATGATAGGGTTATTCCAATATTTATGTAAATATCTCATTATAATATATAATTATCCTCATAAGGGTGGAATTTAAAGAAGATAAAACAACAAAAAAAATGAACACTCCATCATTGTGTGAATAATTTCCAAACTATTGGTGTGAATAAAATCACACCATATTATAATAGTATCAACGTGTTAACAAGAAGAAAAGAATATGCGAAAAAGAATAATTTTTATTCAGAAAATAATGTTATCCAAAAAAAATAGTTGATAAAAATGAAAATTTGATTATAAAATGACAGCAATGCATTACAATTGAAATAAAAAAACATGAACTCCCAAATTCCTTCACCACCACCACCTTAAATAAGAATTTTATGAGCCTTTGGTCAGGAATCCAACTATCTAAGTCATCCCAATTAATGAGGGTGAGAATACGTGGTTGGGATTGTAATGGAGGGTGAAATTTTAAAATACTGACCAAAAATTGGATCCAAATTGAATATTGTAAGATCACATTTTCTGTACTGGTAGATAATTCCAATGGAATGTTGGATTTTTAATTTGGGGGACAAATCTTTTTTAAAATTGAACTTCATAATGTAATTTTGAGAGTTTGTGAACCATAAAGAGTTGTTTTTGGATGTATTTTGAGGTATGAGAGGTGTCTCAGGATCCTAGATAATTGTCGAGAGGTTTTTGCTTCAAAATCGAAGTTTCTATAGAAATTAGATGTCAGTGCACATTTAGAAAATGGTTAGGGATTATCGTGCCCCCAAAATCATGTAGCATGTTTTTTAAGGTACACTACTTTTATGTAATTAGAGGGGCCCCAAAAATCATGTATTTTTGATAGAGTTATAGAGGTAACCATATTACTAGAACTTGATTTTTCAAACTGTGCACTATAACCATATGAGATAGGGGTTTGTTTAAATAATGATTCAGCATGGTGGGCACAAATTTTACCTAATCATGAAAGCAACCATACACAAAATTATAAGGTTCAAAATTACCAGTTTTTACCTCCTCTTTTTAATGGTTATTTCCCATTTTCCTCCCTCATTTTCCCATAAACTATTACCACACACACCTCTCCCTTCCTCCATCCTCCATGGGGGATATCCTCTATTTCATAGCTGAATCAAGCCTCATCACTTGTTATCAGGAGCATTAAAGGATTCTATACATCCTATATCTTCTTTTATTAGTTTTTTTCTACCATGTCCCCCAGGTTGTTTCTATGGGTTATTCCCTATTTCCATTGTTTTTATCTAGTTATTCATTTCCTTTTATTATAGCTTGAATTAAGGGCCAAAGATAGAAAAGTGAAGCTTCGTAATCTTAAGGTTGGTGTTCTATATATTTTACAATAAAATGATTTTAGTTTATAAAATTTTTCATCTTGTCTAACACTGGTAATTCCAAGTGTTGCAACTAAAATTTATGGGTCCCTTACTTTTTCACTTCTGTCTTAACCAATATGTAGTATAATCATCCCATACACAATTGGAGGTTGAAAAAATCATCTAAGAACACCACTTAGATAAGGTTCATATTTACTCCCATGACAACCCTACATTTTTATGAAAACAAAACGTCTCATAAGGTGTGTTTGGCATGAAACACAGTAAAGCCCCAATTTATTCCTCCCCTATGTGTTGAAACTACCACTATAGGGTGTGTTTGGAATTTCACTTGAATAATGTAACTCTTAGATGTGAATTAGGGTGTCATGAATAAATTATAGAGCCCAATATTATTTTCTTGTAACGATATTATTAAAAATAATTTAAATAATATAATTATTAATTGTTTTAGTGCCTTATGGGGAGCATTGGGATACCCCTCCAAGGATGCATTTAAATCTTAATAAAATACTTATATGACTTATGCCTTGAGTGAAATGGATTCCAAATATATAATACCTTGGAACTTATTATTTATTTATATGGGAATCTCGGGGTGTATAAATTAAATTATCGGTGCTTGAAATTTTTTAATATCCCTTTATAATGAGAGAATTTGTTGAACATATACATAAATCCTAATGGTTTATAATTAATGGAGGTATGATATGATTTTAATGAAAGGCATTGAGCCTAAAAGAATTACTTGATTAAATTGACTCCCAAATTTCATGAAGGTGTTATTTTTTATTTTATTATGGATAATAAACCTTTTAAGGGTTGAAGGGGAACCTATACATGACCATGTGGTTCAATGATGAAAATCGCAAGGGGTAATATCTACTTGGATCTGTTCAATGTCTTAAATTTTTTAATTCCTCATCCTGATTCTATACATTCATGTGAAAACTCCAAAAAAAGTTGAATGTCAGGATCAGACCCCAGATTCGACTTGATGTCCTCAAACAAAGACATCCTTGGATTATTCTCCTTATATTCTAATAAAGTATATCATATTATTATCTTGTACATATTAGACGGTCTTGGATATACCGTCTTTAGAATGTATAATTTCTTAGATAACTTCTTGTATTTTCTTGGTTTCAATATGTGGAGTGCTTGAATACATTTTTGTGGATTCACATGGATACATATTTTTTTATGCATTGGATTATATCCATGGGTTGTATGACTACTTTAACATCAATATGTCCAGAGACAGTTCATCTTAGGCTGTATTAGATTTTATTAAATTGTTTTCTTCCACCTTACTACTTCCATTATTATATATATCACGCTGTTTTGTTTTATACTCATGGGATGTAATACAATGGAAATCATTAGTGGTAGCCTAATAAGTATTACTGACACCCTATACGGGATGCCGCTTGGTACCCAGGGAGATCTTATGGCTGAATTTAAGTACCTTGTATCATATTTCTTTGTTGTTACTCATTTTGGGATATGAATTAGCATGAGAATAGTGGTAAAATAATGCACTCAGACTACTTATAAAAGATGGGTCTTTTATTTTTTTTATTTTTCTAGCTATACTATCTTTGTTTCACCTACTATATGTTCAACTTCCTTGTATATGTATAATATTATGTTCATGCATGAATGGATTTTATGATAACTTGTTGGTTGTTATTTTATTATTATTATCAACATTTATTTAATTTTATTTATTATTCTTCTTTTTTAGTAATGATTCCAAATGATATAGTCTCCCCACCATACCACCTTTAGACCCTCACATCTAGTTGTAAGCCTCTAGTATATATGGAAGCGTGCATAAGGTAATGTGGCCCCTTAAGTTTGGTTACTTATGAGGGAACTAGGACCAGGACATCACAAAGTGGTATCATATGTTTATTTTTCTTTTATATTACTATTTTTGGCTAGTAGGTAGGAGACTAGGAATATGTAGAGACATGGTAAATATATTTTGTCTGGTAATGGCCAAGACAGACATGGGAAAATGATCAAGTTTCAATGGATGATATTTTTGTTCATTTTTTCATTAAAAAAGTTTATTATCATTTCACCTTGAGAGAATGTTTTGATATTTTCACTAATGATGGATTTAATGGATTTATCTCTTATCCTAGTATGAAAGAGAGGAGGTGTGTTCATGCACCATTTCAAGAACATGGGATTCACATTCTATTTATATATATTATTTATTACATGTGTTCTATATTGACTTCTTTTTATAACTTTATTATTTCTTATGTGATAGGTTTCCTTGTTATAGTTGTGATATAAGGATTGTTAAATAAAGTGTTTTCATCAACCTAAACTGTGTTTTACCGCATAGAATGATGATATAATTCTATTTATACATCCTAAAACACATTAAATAAAAGAAATAACCATAATATATTTAATGTATGAACCTTTATGTAATCTTTAAATTTACAGGATTAGATTTTTGTTTTAAAAAATCAATGTAATTTCTTATGGATGTTAGTTAAATGGGAATCCAATTGAAACTTATAGAGTGGTTTCCTCCATAACATGGGAATGGATTCCCATATAACTAAACCCTTATATTCTTGATTTTATCTATCTAGGTCAATCATAGAGGTATTTCTATATAATAAAATCATTAATGTTTAATGTAACCAAAATATTTCTTTCTAAATAAATATAAATGATCTGTTATGGATTTCAGTTAAATAGTGTGTCAATTTCAACTTATAAATGCTTTTACCAATATAATATGTGAATGAATACCATATAACTGAATCCATATTAGCTCAACTTGACCCTCGTAGGTTAGTCTTGACATATTATTTCTATGTGATAAACCCATTAAGGTTTTTTAAAAATCATTAATAAATTAACTATTAAGGTTTTAAAGTTAAATGGTATTCCAATTATAATATATATATATATAGTATTTCCTCTATGAATTAGGAATGGATACCTATATAACTGACCCCATGTTGGCATGAATTGACCCTCATAGGTTGACATTATCTTTGCATGCCTTGGTACTTAAGCCCTTGGGGGTATATTTAAGATAAATGGGCTGGTTATTTAAAGTATCTACAACCACTCATATGGTGTTTCATGTATGTGTGTTGTGGCATATTACTTAAATCATCCCCTTAAAATGATAAAATACATTTTGTGTGCTATTTTATCTTCTTTTTATGATGAATTATTTAATTAAAATATTATTTTCAACCTAATTGTATTTTCCACTATATCTTATGGTATAAATTTTCTTTAACAAGGACTAGTTGGGAGAACATATGGATAAATAGTGTTTAAATAGGATTTATAAGATAATTCTCTTATAGGTTCATGTGGAAACATCAAAATAAAGTTCCATGTATAGTTTACAAAACATTTTACTCTATAACTATTACTTAATATTTCATTTCTCTAAGACTTCATAATGGTTATGTAAAATATAAATTTATATAATGGATATAATAAAAACCATTAGTGATGTTTATAGTAAATACATAGTGTGTGTGTAAATTTTATAATGTCTTGAGTAATTCCATGGATGGTAATGTGGATGTTTTCTATGACTCTTCATTTTAATTTTACTTCATGTTAGTAAAATATTTTAAGAATGAAAGCATAGTGACATTTTTAGTGTGACCCTAGTTTTAGAGTAGATTCCCTCTCCTATGTGTGGGTTTTTCCATGTTTTGGGTACCACCCTTGGAAATAGGATTCATCAATGGATTCCTACTATGAGTTTAGGCATATGAAGTGTTATCCATTTAATTTTTTGGATGTGGTAAGACTCTTAGTTTGTGGAATGAAACCTCATGTAAGCAGGTGGTCATACAAGAACATGATCCTTGTTAGAGATGTGAGTATCTTATGTTCTGATTTTTAAATGGACTGACATGTCAAAGGAATGTTTGGGAATTTAGTTAGTTGTGTGAACATAATTTCGATGGTTTATGGCTCAATAATTCATTAACCCAGTTAATATTCATATGGGATAATGTGACCCTGTGTTGATATTTTGGTGTAGACAATCCCATACCAGGAGTGTGTGGTGTTTTTGGGCATATGAATCTTTTGAAATGGGTGCGCCCATTGAACTAATGAAATGTAAAGTGTGTATGAATTTTCAAACACAATTACCATTGAATTATAAATTGGTGCATTGAGTTGTTTATGGATCTATGGTAAATATTCAAGTCTCAAGTGGTTTGAGTGATGGGATTATGTAACACCTTAAGCTATGTTAGTTCATGACTACTTGGAAAAAGGGGTTATGGAGGCTACATTCACCAATAACTTCCATAGAAAGGTGACCTCGGTTTTTGGAGAAAAAATGAGTTATCACAGTGTCAGGGATGACCTTATAAAATAGATCTCATTTTGTAACACCACTGACCTAAGTTGGTTCTGGCTTTACTGTTTGGTTCTAATGACATGTGTGAGAAAGGATCAAGAAGAAAATCCGGCATGCATCTATGAATGGACCTATTTTAGTTACGCTATCAATTTCTTGAATTAATTCCATGTTGTGGGAGTTACACCACAAGCTATTCAAGGAAAGAATCCTCATTATGGGTAAGGTTTCTACATATGATAAGTTATATTTTTGTTTTGGTGATTTGTATAAGTGGGTTAAACACATACAAAAACTATGTTCAATGGTGGATGGATCATGTGTCATGGGAATTAGTTTTTTATTTTCAGTAAAGTGACTCTTAGGACAATCCAAAGGTGGGATGCAGAGTGATTACATTGGGATGCGGACCTCATGTGTGGGAGATCCAGTGTATTAGAGATCAATTGTTGGACTACTGTTGTATCATATTGATTTTTACAAATAGATAGCGTAAAAAATATTTGGGAAACTTTTTAAATTCCATGTTTAGACTCATCCATGCATTTGGTTGAAAATGAATTCCATCTATTTGATCAAGATATCTTTGGGTGACTCTAGCTATATCAATGCTTTTATAGTGTTGGAGATCATTTTAATTCTTGATAATGGTTTTGGGTAGCTAAAATTCAATCATGAGTCGATTGTGATAAATGAATTCTCTACTTCTTGTTTATCCCACCTTTCTGATGGTTAACTAGATGTTTTCTTAAATTAATAATCGTTTACTAGAAATTTCCTTAAGTTAGAAAATGATTAATGAGAATTTTATCAAGTGGAGATTCCAATGATGTAATTTCACAGAGGCTAGTGTAAAATCCTTAGGGATAATGCTTATATGATCACATGATACCATTGGGATAAAGGCTATGTGAGAGGATAGTGATCACACGCTAGTAGGTGAAAATGATTATTTTCAAGAAAACTCGGCAGGAAGTGGTTCAATTGTGTTTCCCACATTTAATTGGATATTATCATTTGAAAACCATTTCAGTCTCATCCTTGGAAGGGTAGAAGAATTTTTTTTGGTTTAGATGGTATTTTTATGGAAAATTTGGAATATTCATTTTTTTGGCTAGGGAACGCACATATGCTTGGATTTGGAATAGTAAATCTAGAGATAATACTTGGTTTATGGTGCTCTTCTGTGTGTTAAGGTACAGTACACCATTGAATATAATGAATGAGTTCTTCAACTACTAAAATTGTGCTTTTATAATCAATTCCATGGTTTAGAAATGGCCTTGTAAGTTAATCTCTAAGGTGAGGAGCAACATGGGTCAGGTAATCTAAAGGGGAGACAATAAAATTGTGTTGGGTTCGTTGAGATCCATTGTGTTTCATCTCGGTGATCAATGAGGAACATGAGTTTCATCTAATGTTTTATTTGTCTGATGTATTGTTCATAATTCTAAAGTATTATATCACATCGAGTGATCAAAAATGGAATGGTTCCATTTGAGTGGGATTTGAAAACTGATGTAGGTTGGGTGATGTTTTCATATTTCAATTAGGTATTATCGGGGTTGAGAAGTTCTATATTGGGGAGATTCTAAGATCCTATTTTTTCTATAGGTTGATAGTTTCCAAGGAATTTTTAATTTCATATTTGGTGGATATGTCATTTTCAAAATCAAGATTCAGAATATAATTCTAAGAGTTGGATCACATTAAGGTGTGGTATTATGATGTGGTTTGAGGCATAAATCATCATGAAAATGTTGCTAAATATTTCATCATAATAAAATTTAGATGTTTATATTAACCAAAACTACACTAACAGCTAGAACATATAAGAGTGTAAAGTGGAGAATCGATCCCATGATGGAAAGTGTTATAAGATTCAATAGTTCCATCATTTTTCAAAATTTAATTAAAAGTAAAATTTTCTAAACTATGTTGAGAGATGTGATAGACTAACTCAAAAATGAAAATAAGTATTAAAGGAGGGATTGGGAATTCATTGATGGTGGTTCATGAATTATAATTCTATTCACTTAAGAAAGTATTCATATTAATTATTTATAAGACTTCATTGAGTACATGGCCTTGCCTCTCAGCATTAACTGAATTTTGCAAGGACAGTCAACCCCCTCTCTCAAGGTAATTCAATAACATTACTAAGTGCATTAAGATTAATATTTAATGTGGAATGAAAATTATGGTCATCTCCCACTCCCCAATTCCACTTAATTGAAAAGGTTTTCATCCATTAGGAGCTTCATTCTTATTAGACTCTTAGGGAATAAGATTATGTTCTAAATCAAAAATTAATGTTACATTAAATTATAAAACACCAAAATTAAAACAATATTTAATTATATATATGTACCCTTCATCATTTTTACCCTTCCCTTTAATACCAAGTCATTCATTAATAATATATAGTCCAATATGAATAAAATATATATTAAAGGAAAATAAATAGAAGAGTTAGTTCTAAGAAGAAAGTGTAGTGAAAAAATAGATACATATTATTATTAATATCCCAACCAACATATGAACTCATAATAACATAGAGAAAATATAAAAATAATATAAATTCCAAATTATGTAGCATTATTTTTGAATACCACCCTCCTCCTCCACTCTTTCTTTGGATGTTGTAAAGAGCTCCTCCATTCTACCTCTTACATTTATATCCTACTATACCAGTGGTCCTTGTTATCACCCTACCTACTAGGGCCAACCTAGTAACGGATGATCCAAATTTGACAATCCAATCCCACCTATAATTGTCTAGGGGGTCCTATAAATGTTGAGTAGGCATATCATACACATCGGAGGTCATTGCCTAAGGTACATGTACACTTGAACAGATCTCTAGTTCAACAAAACTATGATGAAATATAAAATACAACTACTACCCAATGCATTCATACATCTATATCCCATAATAAAAGTTCAAAAAAATAATTACAAAGATTAAAGGGTCAAATAAAAGCCCACCAAAATAGTTAAAGAAGACCAACCTGTGAAAAGAACATGACTATTGTCAAATGAAATGCCTCATTCAAACCACGGTATTTCAATCCCATCTATAATCTTCCTAGTTCTAGTCCACCTAAAACCTCGTCGAATGTACTTTTATCTATATAAGACCTGATATGTGTAGGTAGATCTCATAAAGGAGTGATTATACCAATACCTATTAGGACACCCTGAAATCACCAAATATAAATTATTAAAAGAGAAGTCATCTCATCATCCCAAAGGCATGTCAATAATAATATAATAAATACCAATAATAACTCATATATACTCAAGATATACATTAGGTCTCAAGGTAAGATCACAACCACACATCCATCCTATGATTCTACTCTGGGTTTCAAGGAAATGATCATCCAATAGAACTCACTCCACAAGCCTCATATCAATGATAGTGTTCATCTGAGAGGTCGTGCTCATCAGGACATTACATGAAGAAATATGTGCTTAAACTTATAAAATATTGATACCCAGATAAGGGATCTCTCCAATGTCTTATTGGGTATACAAGACCATATCCGGAATCACTAGATAAGTATGGTATCAACACCTAGTAATGTTGGCCACATCACTTTCTAAAACCCCATCTACGGAAGAATACATGAAACAGAATCCCACCCTAGGCCACATGAAAGGATTCTTGAAACTCTATCTGAGACTCAGCCAATAAAGGGGATCACATACTATGATCTAGAATTGATGCCTCGCTATACCCCCTTGGGAAAGAATCAATGGAACATACATTAAAAAAAATACTCTAAACTGAATAGAATGAGGGCCTCATCCAGTTTTTAGAAAATTAAATGACATGTACTAGGATTAAATGGCATTTATTATCTTCCCCATGCCTACCATTGTGCTTCATCTATTCCCATTTATGTTATGTCATGCCCATGTACATTTGGCCCAGCCTGTATACGTAACCATGTCTAGATACCTAGTTGTGTCTGAGTACCAGGTCATGCTCATGTACTTTGGTTATGACCATGTACCAGGTAGTTTCCCTAACCATATACCCCAAGGGTACACACTGATTCATCGGTCATGGGTCACACGGAGTGTGGTGGGGTCCACATGGTGTGTGGTATTCAATTTCCTCTAAAACCCAGGCTATCGTATCCAGGGTCCTGCATTGCATGTGCTCTATAGACTACATGTCGTGTAGTAGGGATTTTTTTAGAACCCTATGGGTTTTCATGAATCCTCATCCCACACCTCTGAAGACATCAATCAAGCCATTATTCTTTCTAAAGAATCTAGACCTAACATTTAATGAGTCATTCCATCGCTAGTTTCTGAATTCTGTCCAACGAATCCGCTCAAAATCATCTGTCAACACTCTACACCATCACTGTAATGAAAAACCACGAACTGTCAAGCCCAAACCCCTATTTTTGACATCACACCTCAACCATGTTTTCTATTTTGAATCCAAACTCATAGTTTCAATCTTTTTTTTCCAAAATTTATTTTTTAAATGATCAATCATCATGTATTTCTTGAACCACCGGCCAATGAAAATATTGACGATGAACATGTGAAGAACGGGGGAAGAAATTCATAAATAGTAACATGAGAAAAATACATTGTCCATTATTTGGATTGACCCCAATATTTTTCTATTATAATTAAAAAAAATAACAAATAATAATGATTCATCAAAATCATATCCATTCCCAATTCATTACAAGATAAAAAGAAACACTCCCAATTCAACAATTAACCTGAGAATCAATTTGTTAAGAGAATTTATTCACATTTGAAAATGGATAAAAAAAATTAGGATTAAATCCAACAAAATAACCCTACCTTGATATTGGATCGATCATTAAAAAAGAATGTTTCCAAATCACTATTTTTGACGAGATCCATGAGATTTGTTGGCACACTTATTTCCAAATAACAATCTATTAACGATTGTCTATGAAATCTCCTCCAACATTTCCCCTATAAATCCTTTGGATTATGCAGCTAACCATAGGGTTTTATCATAAGTGGGATTTTATAAGAGTGGACTAGGTTTAGCATAATTAATTAGTAATAAATTTATTTATTTATTTCTTAGTCCACCCACGATGGTGCTCATTCTAAACAGTCAATGTGCACAAAGGTTATATTGCATCTTGGGTAAAAACCACATTTCAGATTTAACGGTTGTCTTCGATTTCCAATATGAGAATTCATTTGGGAGTTATTACATTATTATATAGAAACAATTCACATGTGATATAATATATTAAATAGTTTTATTATATCAAAATTGATCCTCCCTAGACACATGGACCCTGGAATCTTGTGCTAACTCAATGACTATCCTCGAAGATATTCATTTAAATATTATAAAGATTCACATGGCAAGAAAATAGAGTCATTACATTCTCCCCAACCTTGATATTTTCATATTGAAAAGTGAAAACCAACTCAAATATGTGATGGTACTGATCTCACGTCTAGTTATCCAGCTTCCAAGTACTCTCAAGTAGATTCTTGTGCTATCAATGGACACAAGCCAAAGGAATTGTTTTCCCACAATGGATCTTCTCCTACTGATCCACGATCTCCACTAGGTACTCTATGAAGGTATCCTCCTATTCAATGTACATATCACTCTAGTCAATAACATGTAATGGTTCATTCATATTCCTCCTTAGATACGACACATGGAACTGGTTGTGTACCTATTCTAATTACGGTAGTAGGGACAAGTGGTACACCACCTCATCAAACTTACATGGTATCTAGAAAGGGTTGATGAAACACAAAGATAACCTATCACCCTTGTAAATCATTTTGAACTCACACTATGGTGAGGCCTTTAAGAACACGTGGTCTCCCTCATAAAACTCCAATGACCTCCATAGTCTATCTCCAAAATACGTAAGATGTCTTTGGGTAGTTCTCTTACTCTCCTAGATAATATTAAAATTATCTATTATTTCTCTCCCCAAATATATGACCATGAGAGCGAACTCCCCTAGATCAGTCCAATATATTGGTGATTAATGTATCTCCCATATAATTCCTCGAACGGTGCAATGTCGATGGTGTAATGGTAGATGTTTCTTAATGAAATCTCTAACAAGGGTAGTTGATCCACCAAAATATGGAAAAATTCCATCGTGATAGTCTATTTCATGTCATCTAGAACCTTAATAGTCCACTTTGATTGGATATCTATTTGGTGGTTAAATTTCATGCTCAAACTCAACTGAATCTCAAAGGCCTCCTATAATCCTCTCTATAATTGCAATGTGAAGCGAGAATCACAGTTTAAAATAGTCATTTATGGAACTACATGAAGCCAGAATATCTCTTGACTGTAAAGGAATTATAAACTCTCAACAGAAAATTTTTCTTGGGTGACTAAGAAGTGGGCTGGCTCGGTGAGTCTGTCTACAATCACCAAGATAAAATCATGACTCTATATAGTTGTGGGATCCATGTCAATAATTCCATAAAGATACTATCTCACTTTTATTTTTTAACCTCGGGGTGTTGAGATAAACCCAAAAAGAACGCATTTTTTGTGTTCAACTACTAAAAAGTGAGGCATCGAGATAAAAACTCTACTACACAATTCGTTATTTCTGATCACCATAACTAACACTGAATGTCTTGGAATGTATTCTCCACACCTGGATGTACCGCCATGGGGGTGTATAAAAAACCATAAACCCTCCTCCTACAAAATTTCTAGGACCATGTTCTATCCTCGAAAAAAGATGGCATGCTCCCCACATTTAGAAAATCAATCAGGAGCACATCCAGTGGATATCTGAATACACAAGGTCTCATAGTCGATATCTCCATGCTGAAGCTCTATAGAACATTGTAGATGAGTATGTGTAACAACCATCCACTGGAGGTAAATTGTACCATCCTCATCCACTAAGGACAAATGAATTGTAGTCAAATTCTCTTATTCCTCACTCAACAATTGTGAACAATATCTACTAATGAGAGAATCTGTAACCATGTTCCCCTTATAGATATTATAGACTATATCTATGTCATAATCCTAGAAGAATTCTAGTCATCACCTCTATCTCAAATTGAGATCCTTATACAAAAAGATACACTTAAGACACTTCTTGTTTAAATATATGATAAATCACTCACCCATAAAATAGTGTCATACCATCTTTAGAATAATGACCATCATTAAAAACTCTAGATCAAGGGCCACATAGTTCTGCTCTTGAGGTCTCATCTTTTGGGACCCATAGGTGATCACTACCTATATCTTCAACATAACACAACCAATCTCCGTTCTAGAGGCATTGAAAAACATTGTGTACTCAAAACCCTCCTCTAGTAGCCTCAAAATGGTGGTGCTCTTGAACAACTACCACAACTCCTGAAAACCGTATTAAAACCTCTCCATCTACATGAAAGCTTCCCCATGTGGTTTAATGAAGTCAAGGTTATCACAATCCTATAGAAATTAGGTATGAATCTTCAATCATATTTTTCTTAACCATGGAATCTAGGCACCTCATCAATGTTATTGGGTTGTTCCCAAGCTGGAACTACCTCAAACTTTATCGGGTCAACTACTACACCCTCTTGATAGATGACATGTCCTGGGAAGTGAACCTCTTGAATCCAAATTTGACACATAAAGAGCTTCCAATAATGATGGTTCTATTGAAGTATTTCCAGGATCATCCTAAAATTTCTTGGGTGCTCATACTCAGACACTAATTAGACCAATATTTATTTAATTAAGACTAGAATGAATTTATCTATAGAGGGATGAAAGATATGGTTCTTGAGTCTCATGAAAATTAATGGGGTGTTCATTGCATCAGAAGTCACAACTAGGTGCTCTTATTGGTCATATATGAATCAGAATGTCATATTTAGTATGTCCTCATCCTGAAATAGAAGCTACTGATAGGATCTATGTTCAATATTTGAGAACCATCTCACCCCCTTAAGATGGTAAAACAGAACATCGATCATCTGAAGTGGATTCTTATTTTCATGGCCAACGGTTCATGCAACGATAATCCAAACAAAACCTAAATCTCAATTCCGACTTCCTGAAAAAAAATTCTGGGCTTCCTATGGAGTCACACTTGGTCTAACAAAGCACTTTCTATACAAATTCTATAACTAAACCTTTATCTCATTAAGATCTATATAATTCATCAGATAAGATGGAATATATATCATGGAAATATCTAGGAGAATTTCTATGAAAAATTCTACATCTCAATGGGGGGTAGGCCCATCATGTTATCAGTGATGAAATTTTCATACTCTTCAACCAATAATGGATGATAAAAGATCATAGAATCTACTAATACAAGGGAAATAATATCCAACCTATGAGTAATCAGTTTTATCCTTCTCTATATGATATCTTCCCACTATTCCTAGGATTCCTTTTCACCCAAAAATTAGAACCACATCCTATCAACACAAACACATTACATCATTTTCTTGTAGAATTCAATTTGTGCATGAATTATGGAAAACCGGTCCATATCTAGAATGACATTATAATGCCTAATTTCTACTATGAAAATATCCCAAAAGAATATCTATCCTACAAAAGTTAGGTCACATTATAATCATAAGAGTTTTACCATTGAACCTCCTCTACTATGTGTCTCCAAAATGCAAGGGTATATCCAAAGGATCAACTGGAATCTCTAGGACTCGAATTAGGGATGTGGAATGAAAGTAGTGGCTTGTGATTGTGTCAATAAGTACTAAATATAAGTAAAAAAAATACATAGATCATACCTCTAATAACCCTCAGGTATTCAAGGTCATGGGAATCCACTACCTATATCTTTCTTAATCCCTAACCACCAGCTTGCAAGGCATGGCGTGGATCACTAGGGGTGGTTGTGGAAATAGATAAAATCTTCTTCCACCTCCTACTGCTCTCCCAAATCCTCTTCCACATTTTCCACCCTAGGAACCCATTTAATAGAACTACTACATCTATCTATGTTTCCAATCAACTGCCTCTTTTTTAGTTATACGGAGGGTCCTAAAATCTCACACAAGATGTACTTGGCCATCATAAGAGTTTCACTCTCTCTCTCTCGGCTAACTGGAACCATCATGAGAGCCTTGAATCACAGACCCTCTATAAAGAGATTGTATAATAAAATGTATTGAATTACTGGATCCTTTTTTCTATCATCAGTTACCAGATTCTTAAGTCTTAGTTACTATGTTCCCACTACCAGTACCAAGTGTCGGAATCTGCTCGTCCAGAAATCACTCCACCACCAAAGAACACTCAATCACTCTAGAATAAGTTGAGATTAAAATAGTTATCAAACTATATTAGATATTTATAGGGATAACATGCTAAAAATATTGTTCTCGGAAGAATAAATATAGAACCATATGCATGGAGTACCATGAATTGTGCTTGAACCGAAACAAATACACTTCCATAGTCTGCCCAACTGGAGATGCATAAGATCCATCATACGCATCGGTCACAATGCTTTTGGAGATTATTCCTCCCTAAAAATATGCTCAAAATCTTATCATTATAGATTCACCTAATCATGAATTAGTGTCACCAAACTCCACCATCACCTTGTGGATCAAAGAAGAAGGCTCGTCTCTAGGGCCACCATCTAATCTGGAGGTGTCCTAACATGGTAGAAAACTTGTGTAACTTCCTCAAGCCAATCCGTAGCTACCTGGGGGTCTATATCACACAGAAACATGATGGGTTTCTATATCTGAAACTCGTGATGTGATCTCATCTTATTTTCCTCATCTTCTAGTACTTTTGATACATCCTGATACTCATTGGTTAGTTGAACGACTGGAAAACCACCCAACGATACCACCTCCTGAATGGGTCCCATTATCAAAGCTTCATCACTATATGGGTCATCCTCGTGATCCTACTATAGAATCATAATTGGAACCCATCATAAACAAATTATAAAATAGACAAGATGTATAACAGTCAATAGTAAACCTGAGATACCGACTCAAAAGGACATGGAAACCACAACTACTTTCTATATGATTCATGAACCAATGTTTTCCCTGCAAATAGTATATATATATACCAATTCAATAATCAGGTTATCAAAATCTTGGTGAATTAATATATTGGTTGTCGCACAAACATTTGATCCCCTAGTTTAAGAGATGAGGTCAAAAAAACATTAACAATATTAAACTAATTCTCCAACCAACCTCAAAGCTATAAAATATCCTAACATTGATCCTAGGATGGAACCCACTTAGACACCACTATGCCACAATACATCCCATTGGGGTCTTCCTAGATAGTGTTGATCTGAGTGTCACACCCCAAGCCTACATTCAATAGGATATGGTTTGGAGATAAGCATCGGGTAGGTATATTACACACATGGGAGGCCATAGCCTAAGGTACCTATACGCCTACACAAATCTCTAATTCATAAACACTATGCTGAAAGATAAAATAAAAATAATACCCAATGCATGTATATATCTATATATCATAGTCAAAGTATGACAAAATTATTTCAAAGAATAAAGGTCCAAATATAATCCCTCTAAAATTGTAAAATAAGTCCAACCTGTTAAAAGGAGGGGACTATTGTCAAATAAAACACTAAGTACAAACCATGATCTATATATCCCACCTATGCTTTTCTTGGTCCCGGTCCACCTAAAACCCCATAAAACGACTTTTAATTTGTATAATACATGAAATGTGTGGGAAGAGCTCATGCATGGGTCAGTATAACAATACCAAGTAGGACACCCCCAAAATCACCAAACAAAAAGCATCAAGAGAGTAGTTAGCTCATCATCACAAAGGCATGTCAATAAGAATATGATACATAACAATAATAACCTAGATATACTAAAAATAGACATTTAATCTCATGTTAATGTCATAGGTGCACTTCAAACCAAGGATACTACTCGAGGTATCCTAGAAACGCTTATCTGAGATAACTCACTCCACGATCCTAATAACGATGATGACGTTAATCTGAGTGGTAATTATTTTCAAGTCTCTCTATGAAAAAATAAGAGTTGGAACTCAGAAGAGATCGATACACATATAGGGGATCACTTCCAGGGCGTATGGGTTATACCAGACTCTATCTGTAATAATCCTCTAAATTGGGGATCGACACATAGTGTTGTTTGTCACACTGATTCCAAAAACCCTACCTAGGGAAGAAAACACGATAGAGGATCCCACCCCATGCCACATAAAGGGAATCCTGAAACTATTTTTGAGACTAATCCCATAGAGGGGATGACATCATCTTCTCAAGTCATGATTCCTCAAGATGCCCCAATGGGGACAGATCGAGGGAATGAAACCTATAGAAAAATGGCCTAAACTAAAAAGAATGGAGACCTCATCCTATCATGAAATAAGTACGCACTTTGTACTAAGACTACATAGTGTGTCTTTTCTGACTAAGTCATGCCCATGTTCCTTAGTCGTACCAGTGTACTACAGGCCATGCTAGTGTAATTTTTCCCATGCTCATGTATCAAGCCATGTCTAGGTACCTGGTTGTTTCTAAGTATTTATCCATGACCAAGTACTCTATTCATGTTCATGTTCCTGGTTGTGTCTATGCTCGTGTACCTCAATGGTATAAATAGAGTAATAGGTCATGGGTCACACGGCATGTGGTGGTGGAAACATGGAATATGATATTATATTTCTTCCAAAACCCTAGTCATCATATCATGCATACTAAAAGGAATTTTTTCTTCGAGCTCCACACTATGTAGTTGAGTTTTTCCAAAACCCTATTGGATTTCACTCATCTTTATCCCACTCCTCTAAGTAATTTAATCTAGAAACTATTCTAATCATAAAATCTAGATCTAAAATTGATCATGACATTCAATCATCAGTTACTGGATTCCATCCAACCAATCCACTCAGAATCATCTCTCATTGCCACAACACCAAACTGTGAACTGCTGAGCCCAATCCATCATCGTCAACACCACACCTTGATCATGTCATCAATTCTAAAATAATACATATGATATAGAATTGTTGTGCCAAATGATGGTTACACAAAAATTGATCATTGGGTATTTGTTGAACTATTGTACAAAGAATATTCTGGTGAAGATTGTGTGAAAAATGGGGGAAGAAATTCACAAACAGAAACATGAGCAATGGATCTAGGCCATTGTTTAGGTTAAACTCAAACTGTTTCCATTAGAATGATAAATTAATAAAAAAATCTACATTAAAAAAATCAATATCCAATCCCAATTCCTATGAAGATAAATCAATACCCACAATTCAACTGTCTACCCACAAATCAATTTGTTAAGAGGAATGATTCTCATTTGGAAAAGTATAAAAAATACAAGGATTAAATCCAAAAAAACCCACAACATCAAGATTGGATCAATCATTGTTGATGAATAGTTCTATATCTCTATCATTGGTGAGATCCATGATCTCTATTAGTCCACCAATATCCAAACAAGATCCATTGATGTTCGTATGATAACTCTCCTTCAACAGATCCCCTCTCAATCCTAAGGGTTATGCAGCTAAGCATATGTATTTTTTATAAGAATGATTTTACAATATAGGATTACTTTTAGCATAATTAAGGAATAAAAAATAAATTAATAAATTTATTTATTTACTTATTAATCCTCGCACAATGAATCTCAAGTAAAACACTCGATGCGCTCAATATTTAATCTTGACTGGGGTAAAACATGCATTTCAAATATAATGGAAGACTTTTATTTCCAATTCAGTACTGTGTTTTGATGTTACTCCATTATTTCAAAAAACTATGCATGAGTGATATAATATATTTAATATTTTTATTATATCAATATGGTGCATCCTTTGACCCCCGAGCCCCAGAACATTATATTAACTCAACACAAAGACTTGAAAATATTATTTTAAATATTCCAAAGTTTTATAAGAAATAAAAAACATAGTCATTATAGTCCTCCCCCATTTGGTTTAGAGAATGTATGGGCCCTTTGGATCCTGATCTGGATGGTTCCTCCAACAGTCTCCTAGTTACATTTCTAGGTAGTATCCCCTGAGTAAATTTTCTCAGTTCTACACTATTTATAATTTTCTTTCCGCCTCTATTTTTATTCAATTTAACCAATCAGCTTTTCCATTGTGATTTTCCTAAAATATTTTAGTATTGGTCAGGTTTTTGGTAACTTCTAACTTCCTCTTTGTAGGGAATTACCATGCCCATGTTTCTCCTTAAAATTCACCATGTCTTGACTTGTATTATAGTTTTTCCCAAATATATTATGTATATGAAATTCAGTAGAAAAAAATCTTATGATATAGGATAAACCTTACGGTGGAACTGTATTTTCATGTGAACTCTTCATGCATGGCTATGATGTTGATATATTTCTCATAGTGTAGTCTCCTCCTTCATTTTTATCTCAAGACATCCATATATAGACTCTTTTTTGATGTAGATAAATCAATATACCTCATACATTTTTATCTAATTCCTTTCCATTATTATCTCAAATCCATTACACTTAAAAAATTTGAATCTCCATGACATAGTTTGATATGTACATTCCATGTTTATATTTTGTGGTATTTTAATACACTAATATTAGTAATTTAAATAATATTATTATGTATATTTAAATCATTTAATAGTTTTTTTATTTTGGGAAGGATACTACAAATATTTTTAAAAAGATAAAATGAAGAATATAGTGAGCTGAAGAAACATCTCTCAATGAAACCATGGAATGACACTAGAATTTTGAGGCAAAGATAAATATTGAAGCAGGAATGAAAATCGGAAGAACCATGAAGTTGTGGTATTTTAGAAACTGGGAAAAAAGAAAATTTTATGTCATAAAAATAATTTACATCATGTTTCTTGATGAAATTAAGGATACATTAAAAATCATGTCACCTATTCACACTGTAAAATGTAGAATCACAGCTTGAATGTGGATGAAATATATGAAACTAATGATGTAAACTATCTATTTACATTATATTTTTTTCATGTATGATTTTGGTCACACAGTGTTTACATCGTAAAATTCATTTACAATAGGAGTTCCTCATGTTTTATGATTTAAAGAGATGTAGATGTATTATTTATGACATGGATTTAATTTTCACATCATAAACCAATCATCGGTAGGAAATAATATTAAATTTTACTCATGCGGTTTTAGGTAATTCATATCTCTTAGACCATGGAATTTTGGGTGAAAATGAGGATGACATTAAAAGACATATATATGGTGAATTTAAATAACCCCATGAACATAAACACCTATAAATAGAGTGCTAGTGTTCCACACTAATGATTCATTCCTCAAGAGATCTAGACCAGTGGGAGGTGTTGTTCGCAAAAGGGAACTATGGATGCTATGATTAGGATGATATTTTTACTTTCTTACTACCTTATTACTAGTATGAGGAGGTAAATCGTGTGTTGTGGCATTCGTGATGAGAGGGGATTGAATGTATAAGGCATTTTATTTTTTCAATAAAATTCTTGTTGGGATTTTATAATTGTTCTTAATTATTTCATATTCCCTATTTCTTTTTCATTACCATTATAAGACTGGTGAGGAAGTAGATTTAATTTATTTATTTATTTGATCATGACCATTTCCTAAGTTGATATAATTTTCTTCAATCAAATGTGAGATAAACGGTTTTGACTTCCACAATGATCATTAGGCTAGTTTTTACCCTATGTTTTAAAATTGGTTCTAGTTACCGATACTTTTATATTCCAATGTATTTGACCACATGAAAAGGAGATTTTATGATGGATGGAATTAAACATGACCATTGGACTAGATAACACCTAATTCCAACAACTATATGATTTTAAATTATTTATTTCATACAATGTTATTATAAAAACGCGGATTCATTGATTCCATACACCATTTTTCTATTTTATTGAATTCCAAAACCACTATCATACTTTATGAAATTAAATTAGCTTAGATTTCCTTCAATAAATCATTTAGTTCATTGTTATTAAATTATTATTTTTTCCAACCCTCTCTCTATGGGTTCGATGTTGGACTTTCATTTCCTATACTAACCTATAGTTAGTGATTTGTTTGATTCATATTTTAAATTATTAAATTTAGTAACCCTATGGTAACTGACAATTCTCATAGAGATATCATAGTACAAAACCTATAGTGTAGCAACTAATTCTTCTTTTGATCCATTTCCTTCTATATTTTACCACGATGTGGCCTTTGGAGTACATAGCATCGAATGGGTCTTCCACTATTGCATAAGTGTACGAGACCAGGCATACGGGCAGTCTCTAGTAGCGGTGGATCATGTAAGGGTAACACTCCATTTTTAAGGGTATTTTATTCTGGTGTAAGGGTTAGAGTGTAAGGGTAATGATATTTACCCTTACATAGCCTTAATTCATCATTCTCGTGCTATCCAAGCTATAGAAAGGAATATGGGTGATGGCGTTGCCTCATATCCTTTAAGTTGATATTTTATTTAAACCATGTTGTGTAGTAATTATTGTGGTGTAGTGGTATATGATTATTTAGTGGCTATCAAGCCTGATTTCATCGTCTATGGTGGTTCCAAGACCTAGTTGTTTTTTCATAGGGTATGGGGGTGTGTTTGAGGAGGACGACATGTTGGGTGGGGTGAACTGACATCGATTTGGAAAGGGCACAATGTCCTTGGATAATTTTTTTCATCTCACATTGAACTTTACAGTGTGAGGCCTCCACTATTTATAAAATATCATTGCTAAAGAGGCCTGTTCAGATGAATAGGGATTGGTGGACCCCCCCCCCCCCCCACCCCACCCAACATCGTCTTGCACCACCCCATGCCGATTAGTCTCTCCTCACAACGCCACATTGATTTGTATCTTGTGCATCAATGTGCTCCTGTAACAATGTTATGATCTCCTCCTGGTGTATGCGAATAGCACTCTTTATGGGTGGCCTGGATGGAAGCCCCTCACTGGTTTTCTATGTGGCTTTCTTCCCCCTGTTAAAGGGTTCCCCTTATGGTCCAATTTTTTTAGTAAAGTAATCAACATCCTTGACCATGTTCAGTCTAGACATCACAAATAAATATTTATTAAACAAAATAATTTTAATTAAATATTTTTCATTGATTTTTCTAAAATCAAACCTAAAATATGAATTACCCAATATTAAGATACATTAATAAATAATGATCATTATTAATCTATTAAATTATAAATTTACTAAAATTAATTTAAAATAATGTATGCATAATATAAAATCACAAAATCATCAACACTTACAAGGATTTTCATCAAACATAAATCCACACTAAGAATAAAAAAGGACACCCTCATGATATCAATTTTCCAAATTAAAAATTCAAAATTAATGAATGAAATAATTATCAATGGGAGAAAAGGACTTTCATGTGTTACAAAAAAATGAATTCAAATTACCACTAGACATAGTATAAATTATTTTCCATGAAAAATGATGTAGAGTCCCATTTCTTCCTTCAAATCCTCTTAATTTATAATTATTAACATGTCAATCATGGTCTTCCTCACCATTATTTTTCTTCAATCATCACTAAAGGTAAAATAAAAATGGAGTTTTCTTTATACCATGTGTGAATGAACAAAACATATAAACTTGAAAATGATATACATTTTTTACTTCATATAGACAAAAATCACTAAAAACCATGAGGACATGTAAAATTATGATCTTACGACTATGAGGGTAAATAACAGTGTTTAATTGATTAATATATAATAAAATATCAAAACAATTGGTTTATCTCTATGTATAGTGCATGATAATAAAATTCTACTAAAAGATTCCTCTCCAAAATGTAAACAATCGCTACTTCCCCAATTTCAACATAGAGGTCATAAATAATGAAAAGGTTATGAATGATTTACCGATATATATATAGTCAATTTTCGGAAGATTGAGCTAGTAAAAGTCTCACATCCACCACTCAAACCCAAATGATAAAAATCATTGGTCAAGTGATGGTGATTTTTGACCCTTCATAACTCGACCAAATTTTTTCATTATTTTTTTATAGAGGGGTAGAAAAAAATAAAAATAATGATAACATGTACCTTTTCCCATAACCCAATGAAAATAACCATTGCATTTTTCCTGAATAATGCTCATCACCTTTTTACAATAACTATCTTTTACCCACACTTGATCTTTGAAAATAATGCAAGAAATTTGAGTAAGGGTAAGAATGGATGTAATTGGATTGCAGTGTGGCTCAGTCCTATGAAAGTCCATTTATGGTCTCCAAGAGATAAAATTAGGATCAATGTATGGTGAATATTAAGCAAGGATAAATTAATAAAATTCATCAATAATATTTTAATTGAATTTTGTACAATCATCATTTTGACATGGTCAAAATTCAATTCCCAGTGGGAAACATGTCTCAATTTCTCTCAAGAAATTTAATTAGAAGAATGGAAAAAATGTGTTCAAGGAACATCTCAGTAATGATAGAATATGATATTAATGTTTTTAAATCATGGAATGTGTAATAATAACAAATTAATCAAAAAAATTCAAAAATTCAAAGCTTGAAAGATATAAGGGAAAATTCTACTTCAAATGACTAAAAATAAAAAAACCATGATTTGTTGAATTCATGTTCATATGTTTCTCTCTAATAACTCAATCTCTTAATATTATTCAATTCCCTCAACTTTAAAATTAAAAGAAGGCATCATGGGGTTTCAAAAAAAACTATGTGTTATTTATCAAAAGTAAAACGAAACCCATAGTGTGGATATGAATCTTATTCATTTATGAGTGAAAAAAAATTCTGAAAATTATGGGTGTATTGTGAGTGATGAAAATTAAAGCTTATCCCCCTATGTATTTGACATTTTAATATGTTATCCTCGCTACATTTGTGCTTTATAGACATATAATGAAATAAAATAATGAATGTGAAATATCCATGCAATTTATGTTCAAAAAATATATGGGAGTGAGTGGTTTCAATACATCCTAAAGAGTCATAATTCCTAAGAAAGAAAAAATAAAATGACTGATATCCTCCCACAAAGAATTTTGGTTGTTGTAATGGTTCGGGACCACCCAACATGTTTTCTATTTTTGTGGTTGGAGAGTTATCAGAGGAGTATAGACGATTTTACAACATAAACCTTTATATTTTGACATGAGTGGCCTATGGTTTCAACTTGTTTGTGGAAGTAGGATGACCGTGAAAAGGATTTTACTCCATATGAAACATATTTACTGTGTAAATTAATTAATCCCTCGGTGTCATGTTTCCCGGTGGAAGTTGATTATTTGAGTATTTTATAGCCTAATGGTTGGTTTTATGGTGTATGTTTTTCTGTATCATGTAAACTATGGAATAAAAGTTTGGTTTATGACATAAATAGGTAGGTTATAGGTGTTTTATAATTCTTATTTGGATGAATTTATTTTCATTATTCTGTAGATGTCTCTCTAAAATAGGGATAACCCTAGGCAGTTTTCAGATATCTTCCAACTGATTTACTCATGCTTCGATCTATGGGTTTTGGTGATCAAGTTCTTGGGATTTTTGGAGAGTTATTATTCATTCTCCATTGTTTATTGTGTTCTTCCTTCGTTTTTTTGTGAAATTGTTGGTTTTGGTTACAACTGTGTTTTCATGCATTTATTGACAACCCTTTGGTGTTGTTCAGGTCGATTCATGGTTTTTGTAATGACCCAATCTTTCATTAATAGAAATCCCTCTTGATCTAAATAAATGTCTATTTATGTAAAATTTTTATATAAAATTTCAACTTCTTTGGTTTTATGTTTTTCGATTTTATAATACTATTATGAATTTTTACTGTTGCTAAAATGGTTGTTGAATAGTGATCACTTGATTAGTATAAATATACGTCTTTAAAGAATCTAATTTACTCAGAAGAAGGAAGTGATGGCCTCATCCAATAGATGTTACCCATATGAAGCCCATATGTCAGAGCTCGGAAAAAAGAAGTGGCGTCATTGGGCTTTGATCATGACCAAGCCCAAGCCGAGCTTCAACAGTTTAAGCTCGAGTAGGACCGCCTATGAGAGAAGTGGAAGTTGATATAGATTACCACGCGAGAAATGTAATTCAAGCCACACCAAGAGTCCATAACAATCCCGCACCTTACTCTTCGGTCTTATATGGGTTTTATAAGGGGTTATGTAACTAGATTATAGAACAATGATTATGTACATTATTTTTGTATATAATAATTAATATTCTGTAATTTTATTATTGTTACCTTGTAAATATTTTTTAAAGAAAAATAGTATTTTTATTTAATATTCAACTAAGAAATCTATATAGATGAATTTGTGGGTTTTTTGTATTAAATAATATCATAGTAAAATATTATTATCATTATTAAATTATTTTTTTAAATATAAATGAATTTATAATTTTATGAATGCAATTGTAATTTTTATTAAGGTTCGAAAGCCATTTTTGTCAAAACCCGTGAATTTTCGATAAATGTTGGTTTTTAATTTAAATGTAAAAATTAACATAATTATAAAATTATTTAGATAAAATAAATATTATTTCTGGAATTAGGACATTGGAATTATCCAATGGTGATTTTTTCATAATTTTCAGAGACAGTCAAATTTTTGGGTTAAAATTAAATACCATTTAAATATATAATGTGTTTTATGACATCATAATGACCCAATAGTGTTGTAATAAAAAAATATAATCTTTTTGTTCATCCAATATATGTTTTACTATCATAATAATGTGTTATTGGGTTTTTTTGACTTATTTTACAAATAATTACTAGACAATTCCAGGCTTATTAAACATCTCTTCTTTTTAAATTATTTTCCATGGGAGTGTTACTCACCTCCACATAAGCAACCCTATTATTTTAAAAAGTTAGGACTTTGTAAAAATAAAATATTTTTCCCCAAGTACCTTTTCTAAAAATCATGGGAAAAACAATGGGTTGGTTTGTGTTTTTGGATAAGTTTAATGTGAGGTTTCCCAAACCTAAATAATAAAGAATTCCCTCACCTTTCCTATATAAACCCACAAAAGCTCCCACTTAATCCTCATTAAAAGACTTTGGAGATCATCCAACCACTTAACACCTATCTCTATAATCCTCCCAAGGTTCCCCAAGCTCCCAAGAACCCTCTCTCAGGCCTCTCTCAAACCTTCAGAAGCACACTTCCAATTAAGGGATTTTTCTTCCTTTCTCAGTTTTTTCCAATTTTCATTAAATTGTTATTCCTTTTAATTTCAATTACAAATGTTGTAGTATGTTATATATCCTCATCCATATCACACCATTTATGTTTAAATGATGGGAGACCCCTTTCTCTCTCACCAAAGGCCTCCCATGTACACCTGTTTCTATGCTGAAATTCCGATAGAATTTCTCTCTCCTCTTTTACATTCAATAAATTATTTTGTATCATGACTCTAAATTCAATTACAACTACTGTAAAATTTATCTATATTACCACCTTAAAGTTCATTTCATGTACATATAATGAGACATCACTTTCTATCTCATCAACCATTTTTATGATTTCTAACATCACGTCGTTACGCTGCCGAAATTGCACCGATTTTCAAATACAATGTCATTGTGTAGTGAATACCATGCCCATTTCATTATTAAGGGTATTCAACTTTATTAACATTTACATATTGATTATAATGTTTCATGTTTGAATTCCACATTCCTTTATCATGTAATAAATGATTATGCTTTATGAATCAATGTTATATGATCCATGTGGCACACTAATTCATGAAATGAAATTTTTAAGAAGGGTGTGCCCCTATAGCGCTCCAATGCGTTGGGTTAAGAATATTATCATGATACTTC
This sequence comes from Viscum album, assembly GCA_963277665.1. Lineage (NCBI taxonomy): Eukaryota > Viridiplantae > Streptophyta > Magnoliopsida > Santalales > Viscaceae > Viscum > Viscum album. Next base: position 1,794,871,880 of record OY728121.1, read on the forward strand.
ATGTGAAATGGTTTTTTACTAATGTTAATTGAAGTGAAACAATGTTTTACTCGTGCTTCATGTGCAATGATGATTTACTCATGCTCTATGTGCAATGAGCATTGGCTCATGCTAATTCCTTGTTAAGTGTTTTTACCTATTTCCATGTTATTATTATCAAGCTATACCATGCCTTTATGTTTACTATTTTCATGTGATCTATTTATATGCATATTTTCTAACATGTATTGTATTCCTCATGTTATTCTATGATGATTCCCTTATTGTGATTTATAGGTCACCCTTTTCTTATGCATGTCCTCAGGTTATCCCATGCAATTCTAAGTATGAGGGAATGTAGTGGTAATGTAAAAGAATATTTCAAAAAAGATATTTTATTTCATGTTTTAGGTTGTTATGTAATGATCCTAAGTCCCAAATACACTAGACCTCTCGATCACTTATGTTGTATCATGTGAAGTTTATGTAATAAATTATGTTTAATTGTGTAATAAAAAGAAGGGTTGTCATAGTTGGTATAAGAGGATAGGTTTAATTATTTTTTGTATTAGGATTAGAAAACCCTAGTGAAGCCTTAGAGGTAAGACTAGGTATAACAAAAACATCCCTATGTTTTTGTGAGTATTGAGTAAGTGTTTTATCAAGAAAATACATCACTGTATGGATACAAGCAGGTAGAGGTAGCTCTGGCCCAAATGTATCCTAGGGGTAAAACCAAAAAACACTACCTTGATCTAGACATGAATAGAAACCGGTGCACGACAACGGGACTTTCTACACTCTTGTTTACGACACTACCGTGGGATATTCTTTGGTAAATTCACAATCTTAGTATGAACAATAAATTAGTGTCAAAAAAATGCCCTATGAATATATGATTGAATGTAGATCATGGATAACATATACTGAAGCCAATAGATTTATATGTTAAGGAAATAAAATTTATTTATAAGTGATTAGTTTTGTTCATGGATTACCCTTTATGTGTAACCCCTAACATTCCTTTTATTCCTTCCAATGGTCGGTAATAGGAGGACACGGGCTAACGACCAATGTGAAGATCAATGTGATGTATTTTCTAATGAGATGCCCAATCCAATGGGTGTAGTAATCGTGATATTTATCATGATTTTTTCTCAGCTAACTCAAGCTTTTAATAGTAACATGGGTCAATAGGAACATTCAACCCCCCCTCCCATAGAAAGAAAAAGTTGCTATTCAGAGCTTCATGAGACAAAGGCATCCTAGTTTCAATGGATCATATACACCCTCAATCACTGAAAAATGGATCAACTCCATTGAAAAGATATTCTCAATCCTTCAATGTTCTGAAAAAGAGATGGTTCTGCTAGCTTCTTATCATATGGAGGGTGAAGATGATCAATGTTGGACATTGATCATAAATAAGAATCATGAGGAGGAGATCGAGGCATTTCAATGGAAGGATTTCTGGAAGATATTTTTTGATAAATATTTTTCTTCAACCCTCTAACTTAAGATGGAAAGGGACTTCCTTGCCCTCAAGAAAAAAGACGATGAATCTGTTGGAGTGTATTAGGAAAAATTCACAAGGCTTTCACAATACGCTTCCAGCTTTGTCCTTACCCCTGAATTCAAGGTTGACCACTTCTTTGGTGGGTTGAAACCAAGCCTGCGTAATGTGCTAGTGATCCATGACTTCAATATCTATGAGAAAATTGTCTGATGTGCCCTCAAAGTTGAAATGTTTTTTTGGAGAATCTCATGTGTGTCATGGGGATAAGAATATTAAGGGGGAATTCAATTCTGGTGTTCCGATGGATAAATCCAATGGTGCTAAGATGATCCAATACCCCACTTGCCAAAGTTGCAGAAAGAAGCACCTCGAAAATTTCCAGAAGGGGATGAGGAAATGCTTTAGGTGTGGATGAGAAAGGCACCTAACAATTAACTACCGACAAGAAAAAACGGCTGCTGTAATAGAGTAGAGGAACTCTCCATTTGAACCTCAATGCATTGTTCATTTCTACAACTACAAAGAACTAGGTCATGTTGAAAATTATTTCCCCAAGCCAAAGGTTTTTTGAGGCAATATAAAACGTCCAAGGTAGTAAGGGAAAGCTTTTTTCCATCACTAATGTCGAATTGAACCCCAAAAACGAAGTGGGGACATGTACGCTAGTTATTAATTCAATAATAGAGAACACACTTTATTATTATGGTTCTACACATTCTTTAATATCTTGAATTTTTATTAGAACAATCCCAGAACCACCACAAATCATGGATTTGAAAATGTTAGTGAGTACAACAAATGGGGAAATCATTACATAACAGGAATATAAAACCTCTCCTATCATAATCTATGGATTAATCATTTTGGAGAACCTCATCATACTCCCTCTAGTGGAATTTGATGTAATTCTCGGAATTTATTGGCTTTCCTTATATAGAGACAACATAAATTGTTGTGAGAGGTAAATCACTCTCCATGTGGGGAATTGACCCCCTATTCTTTTCAAGTGCAAGGAGGAAGATGAATCTTATTTAGCTCCAACATCTCAAGAGTGGATATTAACTTCCTATAAGCATGTGTATCTGGATTAGATGATTGATTCTAAGGAGGAAACCATCCTTGAGGACATTCCTATTGTGATGGAATTCATTGAAGTGTTTCTCGAGGAATTGCCTGGTATTCCTCTTAGAAGAGATGTTGAATTCCAAATTGAACTTATACCTAGGGAGTTAGCAATATCCATGAATCAGTATTAAATAGCTTTTTTGGAGCTCGAGGAGCTGAAGAAACAACTACAGGAGAATATAGATAAAGGTTTTATACGCCCAAGTGCTTCGTTATGGGGTTCACCAATCCTTATCATCAAAAAGAAAAATGGGTCAATGAACCTTTGCATCGATTATCATGAGCTCAACGAAATCAAAATAAAGAACAAGTATCCTCTCCCATGAATTGATTACTTTTTCGATCAGCTGCGTGGAGCACAATACTTTTCCAAGGTGGAATTGCGGTCGGGATATTATCAAGTAAGGGTTAAGAAGGAAGATATTCCCAAGATTGATTTTCGTACAAGATACGGGCACTATGAATTCATAGTAATACCTTTCGGACTAAATAATTCTCTAGTAATATTCATGGAGATAATGAATAGAGTATTTAGAGATTACATCGACAAATTTTTGGTTGCCTTTATAGATGATATTCTGATATAATCCAAAACCATGGAGGATCATGAGGAGCATCTGAGAACTATACTAGAGAACTTGAGGAAGGAGAAGGTCTATGAAATGTAGAGAAAGTGTGATTTCTAGTTGAATTATGTCTCATTATTGGGCTATATCATAACAAACAATGGGACACTTGTGGATCCCTCCAAAACAGATGCAATTAAGGACTGGCTGAGGCCATCATCGATAACAGATATTAGTAGCTGCATGGGGTTAGCTGGATATTATTGATGATTTTTGAGAAATTTATCACGATTGTCCAATCGTCTTACCTAGATAACATGGAAGGGAGTAAAGTATTCTTTGGGTAATGAATGTTATGAAATCTACAAAGAGTTGAAAATATGGTTTATTACTGCAGCCTTGCTCACTTTACCCACAAGTGGAGAAAATTTTATGGTATTCAGTTATGCTTCAATGAAGGTCCTGGGATGTGTGTTGATGAAAAATTAAAAAAATAATTGCCTATACATCAAGGCAATTGAATGTTCATGAACAAAACTCTCTAACACATGACTTCGAGTTGGCTGCAATGATCTTCACTTTAAAAAGTTTGAGACACAATCTCTTTGGGGAGAAGTGTGAAATATATACAGACCACAAAATCCTCAAGTATATATTCACACAAAAAGATTTGATCATGCGCCAATGAAGATGGTTCGAGCTAATCAAAGACTGTGACTGCTCAATCCATTACCACCATAGGAAAGCAAACATGGTGGCAGATTCCCTTAGTAGAAAGGACCTAGTGATTCTATGATTGATGAGAATTGAGAAGGATCTAATCTTCATATATTTGATAATGATGGACATGGGAATCATAAATAAGGGAACATCATCAATACATTCACAAATTATTTCTCAACAATCACTTTTGGAATGGTTAAAGGATACTCAAAAGGATGATGTGGGAATTCAGGAAAATGTGGAACCAATCGGAAAAGGGAAATCAACGGGGTTTAATGTGAATGATGAAGGAATTTTGAGATTTGGGAAAAGACTATGTGTTCTAGCAAGTCCAGAGCTGAAGAAGAAAACTTTTTATGACGTACACAGTTCAAATTTCACTATTCACCCAGTAAACACAGAGATGTATCGAGATCTCCAAGAGAATTATTGGTTGGATAATATGAAGAAGGATATTGTTGAATATTCATCAATGTGCCTAGTGTTTCAGCAAGTGAGGGTAGAGAGGAAGATGTCTAAGGGGATGATGCAACCATTTCCCATACAAGAATATAAATGGGAGAACATCACCATGGACTTTGTCACAAGACATCCGAAGACATCCAACGACAACAATGCAATCTGGGATGTTGTGGATCATCTTACAAAGGCTGAACACATCCTTAGAATTTGGGAGGATTTATCATTGGATCAACTGACAAAGATAAATATCAGAAATGGCCTAAGGCTGCATGGAGTACCACAATCTATTTTGTCTGATTGATATCCAAGATTCACCTCTATGTTTTGGAATAGTCTTCAACATGCTCTGAATACTGAACTAATCATCAGTATGGCTTATCATCCTCAAACTGAAGTCCAATCTGAGAAGACTATCCAATCACATAAGGACATGTTGAGAGCAAGATCAATGGACTTTAAATGAGGATGGGATCATCATCTTCCTCTAGTTGAGTTCTCTTATAAAAACAGTTTCCACTCGACCATACAAATGGCACCATATGAATCCCTTTATGTGGAAAGGTGCAGAACACTGGTGTGTTGGGAATGAGGTTGGTTAGCATAAGCTTCTTGGACCAAAAATGGTCTATGAAATGGCGGAGAAGGTGAAAACCATTCCGCATCTTATCAAGGCAGCCCAGAGTTGACAGAAGAGTTATGCAGATAACTATAGATGAGACCTTTAGTTTAAAGTTGAAGATGTGTTATTTCTACACATATCTCTATGGAATAAGGTCTTGAGGTTTTTAAAGAAAGGGAAATTATGTTCAAGGTACATCGGCCCCTTCAAGACTCTTGATCGTGTCGAGGATGTGGCCTATCGACTAGCACTTCCACCTTCCATGGGCAAAGTACATGATGTATTTCATGTATCTATCTTATGTAAGTACATTCCTGACCCTTCACATGTACTATCTTCATAGGTTGTATTGTTAGAGGATGATCTTTTTAATGAGGAGAAACCAGTGAAGATCTTAGATTGTGGAGAAAAAGTTCTATGCAATAAGGCAATTTCCCTCACAAAGGTGTTGTGGAGAAACCACAAGTTTGAAGAAGTGGCATGGGAATCATGGGAAATGATGACGTAGAGTAACCCATATCTATTTTAGTGTGGGAAAATAAAATTTCAAGGGTGAATGTTTTTAATGGGGGGAGATTGTAACGACCCAAAAATTCATTAATGGAAATCCATATTGATTTAATTAAATGTATCTTTTTGTAAAATGTTTAAATAAAATTTCAACTTTTTTGGTTTTATGTTTTTGGATTTTAAAATACTATTAATAATTGTAATCGTTTCTAATATGGTAATTGAATAGTGATCCCATGATTAGTATAAATATAGTTCTTTAAAGAATCCAATTTACTCTGACAAAGGAAGCGATGACTTCATCTAGTATACATGCCACATACGAAGCCCATTTGTCGGAACTCGAAAAAGAGGTGGCATCATTGGGCTTCACTCTTGACCAAGCCCAAGCTGAGCTTCCATAGGTTCAGCTTGAGGGGGACAACCTATGAGAGAAGTTTATGTTAACAGAGATTACCACATGAGAAATGTTATCCGAGCAACACCAAGAGTTTGTCACCATCGCACACCTTACTCTTAGGTCTTATGTGGGTTTTATAAGGGGTTATGTAATAAGACCTTAGAATTATGGTTAGGTACAATATTTTTGTATATAATAATGAATACACATTCATTTTATAATTATTACCTTGTAAATAGTTTTTTAAGAAAACATAGTATTTTTAGTTAGTATTCAACAAAGAAATCTATTTGGATGAATTAATGGAATTTTTGTAATAAATAATATTTTATTAAATTATTATTATTATTATTAAATAAATTTTTATTAAATATAAATGATCGTATAATTTTATTAATGCAATTGTAATCTTTATTAAGGTTCAAAATCCATTTTTTGTCAAAAACCCGTGAATTTTCGATAAAAGTCAGTTTTTATTTCAAAAGAGAAAATGAACACATTTTGAAAATTATTTAGATAAAATAAAAATTATATATGGAATCAGGATGTCGTAATTATCTAACGGTGATTTTTTAATAATATTCAGAGACAGTCATATTTTTGGATAAAATTTAAATACCGTTTAAATATATAATGTGTTTTATGACATCATAATGGCCAAATAGTGATGTAATTAAATACTATAAGCTTTATGTTCGAACAATATTTGTTTTAACATTAAAATAATATGGTTTTGGGTTTGTTTGACTTATTTTAAAAAGCATTAATGGCCCCTTCAAGGCTTATTAAGCATCTTGTCTTTTTAAATTGTTTTCCTTGGCAGTGTGACCCACATTTACATAATAAAGACCATTATTTTATGAAATTTGGACTTTGTCCTTATAAAAAATTGTTTTCCAATTCCTTTTTCTAAAAACCAAGGTCAAAGACAATGGGATGATTTGTGGTTTGGATTATTTTAATGTGACGTGTCCCAAACCTAAATAATAATGAATTCTCTCACCTTTCTTATATAAACCCACTCATGCTCCCACATCATCCTCACTCAATGCCTTTGGATTTCATATAATCTCTACCCTTCTCTCTCTATAATTTTCTCAAGGTGCCTCAATCTCCCAATAATCTTCCCTCAATCCTTTGGATGCAGATTTTCATGTAAGGGTTTTTTATTCCTTTCACAGTTTTTTCCAATTTTCATTAAATTCTTATGACTTTTAATTTCAGTTAAAAAAATTGGGGTATAGTTTCGCACATACCCCATACTTCCCTCTTTATTTTTGAATGATTGGAGACCCCTTTCTCTCTCACTAAATGACTCCCATGTACACCCATTACTATGACAAAATTCTGGAAGGAATTTCTCTCTCCTCTTACATTCAATCAATTTTTTTGTATCATGACTCGAAATTACATTACGACGGTTGGGACACATATATATATATATATATATGAACCCCTTACTTTCCATTTTATGTACATATAATGAGACTCCCCTTTCTTTCTCATCAATAATTTTTATGAATTCTTACGTCAAGTCGTTATGCTGCCGAAATTTCCCCGATTTCCCAAGCCAATGTCATTGTGTAGTGAATACCATACACATTTCTCTAGCAAGGGTATTCACCTTTATGCACATTTACATGTTGATTATAAAGATTCATGTTTTAATTCTACATTCCTTTATCTTGTAATAAATGATTATGTTTTATGAATCCATGTTATATGATCTATGTGGCACATTTAGGCATGAAATGAAATGTTTAAGAAGGGTGCACCCTTATAGCGCTTCAATGCATTGGATTAAGAATAGTATCATGATATGTTATGTGGAATGGGTTTTTACTCATGATAATTCCATTGCAATGTGGTTTTACTAATGATTAATGTGCAATGAGGATTTACTAAATCTCCATGTGCAATGAGACTTGGGTCATGATAATTCCATGTTAAGTGTTGTTGCCACATTTCCATGTTATGATTATCATGATTTATCATGCCTTTATGTTTATGCTTTTCTTTTACTATATTTATATGCCTATTGTCTAAAATTTATTTTATTTCTCATGTTATTCAAGGATTATTCCCTCACTAGTCATTATAGCTCACCCTTTTTTTATGCATGTCCTCATGTCATCCGATGCAATGTTAAGTAAGAGGGAATGTAGTGGTCATGTAAAGGAAGTTTTCAATAAAGATGTTGTATTTCATGTTTTATTTTTTATGTAATGATCCTAATCCTCAAATAAAATATACATCTTGATCTTCTATGATGTATCAGGTGATTTTTATATTATAAATTATGTTTAATTGAGTAATAAAAAGCAGGGTTGTCATAGTTTTCATATGGGGTTTTGGTTTTTAGGTTGTTTCTTCTTCGCCTTGTGGGGCATAGTGGGATTATAAATCTTATTTTTTGTATGTAATCATTATTATATCTCATTTAATGTGCTATGTGTGAGATCTTCATGATTTTTAATTACTTTGGGAAGAAATTAAGGGTCATCCTAATAAAGTTAATTAATTAAAATGTCTAAAATTGATGGGTATAGGGAGATATTTCATGTTCTGATATCTTTTTTTCATTGATCATATTATTTAATGTTGATGGAATGATGAAAATAGTATAAATTGGGATCCTTTTTTGCATAGTAGATGATATGAGTTGTGACCATTTTGTGTTGTTGTTTGATCACATGCAAAATAAAAGGCTACGAATATATATTTGGATAATCAATCGGTTGATCATGGAAATATTTTTCATGATAATACTCATGTTAAATAAAGTAATTAAATGGAATACCTTGAATAAGTTGTGGAAGTTGGGATGAGTTGTTGTGATGTGTTCTTGTGGTTATTGTGTTTCTTTACATGGTTTTGGCTTTTGATTGGTGGTGGTGATGACTGGCTGATATTTTCAAGGTGTGGGGTTGTGATGTGAGGGTTGTTTGGAATGGATATGAAGTGGGAAGTGGTGTGATGTGGTGTGTAATGGTTGTGGTGTGCAGTGGTTGTGGTTTTCAATGTCGATGATTTTTTGTGGTGTTGTGTAGTGTGGTTATGGTGTGCGGTTTTAATGGAATGTCATGTGATGTTGTTTGGTGTGTAGTGGATATTTCTTGGTGGTTTTGGTTGTGAAGTAGTGATGGTGTGTAGTGGATGTGACATGTGGAAATTGTGGTGATATGGTTAGGTTGGTGTGGTGTGGTGCGGTGAAATGGTGGATATGTGGTGTTGTGGTCATGTTTGATGTGTGATGGGTGATTTATTGTGTGGTGTTGTTACGATAGTTTCCCAATTATCCATAGAATAATTGATGATGCTGAATGAATTGAATAAATTAATTAGTTGGTAAATGAATATAAGAATGGGTTGTGTAATGTGGTACAAAATGTCTAAATGAATAAAAATGGTGGAGTGTGTAATTGAAAGTGGGAAATGTTGGGCGGTTATGTGTGGCGGTGTCATGTGTTCCATATAGAAGTGGATGCAGTTGTGATATCTGATTTGTGGTACGGTAGTGGTGAGGTGGTGTACACTATTAAATTATTTTGAACCCATAGGTTGGATATTGAGATCTATCTATATATCATGTATGATTATTATATTTCTATACATTCCCCACCTATGTTGGATAACCTTACTAACAATCATAGGATCTAGATCCTGAGTATTTTCCCTAAGATACAAGATAGTGGTGATATGGATGACTGGTTACCCCCTCTTCTTTGCTCTTCCATCAGAAGTGATGGCCAAGGTGTGTATGGGTGAGATGTGTAGTGTTGGACCATATTTCTTCTTGTGAGATGTGGTTTTTGTGGCTATGATGAAATGTGATGTGTTGGACTAGGTTTCCACAAGAAAGACGTGATGTGAGGGTACTTTATGCTAGCATTAGATTATAGACCTTGCAAGGTTGGGTTAGGTAGGGATTCATTCTGACCGACATAAGGGATGGACCTGGTATCTTCAAGTGATGTATTATGTGATGTGATGTGTATGGAAGGGATAGAAGAACATGAAATTCAACGTTAGGGCGTGAGAGATGAATATCAGTGGGGGTGGAAATGGGGTTCCTGGCTTTGTTATATCTCAATGCTGTATTATTATATTGGATGCATGGATTGGTGAGAAATCCATTGTAAGGATTGGGATTGGGTAGATGACATGTCTGGGTTCTTGTTTGTTTTTATATTTGTTGACTAGAACATTAGCATGCTCTTTTCTCATGTACACTTTAGTGTTGGATCGAATATGTAGATGTATATGTCTATTAGATGGAACAATACAAGGGGGGGGTGAATTGTAGGTTTAAAAAATTTGTGTTTAAACACTTAAGAGATTTAGTTTATAATATCATAAACTAATACAAATAAAAATACCCACAATTGTATTGAGAATAAATGGTATGAAGTAATGTAATACTAATGAAATGTAAAACAATTGTATTTGAGATGAACAAAATAATCAGAGTAATATAAAGATGAATGATTCTACCTTAAAACATGTAGAATAAATCAATACAATATGTAATAGAATGATTGTAATTGAAAAAATTACAATTGAATGTATAATGAAGAATGGAAACAATAAAAATTTCTTTCTAATACAAACAGTAGCAGAAATGTAAAAGTATTACAATTCTTCTGACCCAAAGAGAAGGGTTATCCTTTCACCTAGGATAAGTGGTCTATCTTACCACCACCTTGGTATGCTCTCGATATGATGATCGGTTCATCCGTCTGCCTATCCCCGGCAGCCCTCGATACGATGATCGGCATATCTATCTGCCTATCCCTGGCAGCCCTCGAATTTGTAGGTAATCAGAACCTCTGTCTTTCAATCACTTGAGATCCCTCGATACGATGATCGGACTCACAAAGCACAAATCATGAGAGAAGTCACAAAATCTCTCTCTATAACTTGATAGAAGAAAAGTATCATAGTTGTACCACGCTTGTTCTTAGTTGTCTGTTATAATCTTAGCTTCAAATAACCTCCTATTTATAGGCCTCGGGTTCCAACAGTCACATCTCCTCCAACGGACATATTTCTCCGAAAAACTCGGAGGGACTTGGACACTTGGCATCATAACGGTCATATTGAAACAGAAAGCACGACATCGTTTTGATTTTTTTGTAACTAACTCAACGACAACGTATTGGAAAAAACAAGTTATATGAAGATAATAAAAATAGTATGATTAATATGAAACAAGTGTTTTTGACTAAGTACCAAAACTAGTAGGTAATGAAAGATATGAGTAGAAGAGTCAATTCAATTTCCATATTCAATACGACCAGCATTGTACGATTGGAATGGTCAGTACGATCAGCATTGTACGATTGTAATGGTCAGTACGATCAGCATTGTACGATTGTCATGGTCAGTACGATCAGCATGATCAGTATGATCAGTATGGTCAGTACGATCATCATGATCAGTATGATCAGCAAGGTCAGTACGATCAGCATGGTCAGTACGATTAGCATGGTCAGTACGATCATCATGATCAGTACGATCAGCATGGTTAGTACGATCAGTATGATCAGTACGATCATTATGGTCAGTACGATGCGATAAACATGAAAAAGGTCATTTGTGATTTTCAAAACAAGATATAAATGTCAAAGAGGACTTTTGTCTCAAAAATATCCCCCTTTTTGGAAAGCACAAATCACAAAATAAAAACTAAAATAAATACTTATCTCCCTCTGAGTTATTGGAAACTCTTCTGAATAAGAAATTGAATACAACTAACTCCCCCGTAGGTATGGACTTTACTAAGGATTGTATTCGTAGATTTTCCATTAAGTGTTGTAAAGAATTCTCCCCCTTTATAAACATTCTCCTCCTTTGTGATTTAAAAAAAGAAAGGGGTAAACATGAATTGTCCGAAAGAGTTAGAAAATAAATACAAGACAAAGGATATATGAAATTACATTATGATACAATCAACGCTAAACTTGAGAAAAAATACATGTCATTTGTTTTATCATTCCTCCTCCTTTTTGATCAACTCATGAAGAACAGCCTTAATCTTTTTTATCTCCTTCTTGTCTTCAGAAATAGAATCACCCTGAGAACTGATAAGGTCTTGTTGATCGGCAAAGAGTTGATCTTGATTTCTGATTGTCTCTTCCTGAAATCTGATTACTTCTTAAAGATTATCAATTCTGTCTTGAAAATTCTTGTTATCTTTTGATGACCCAGAGTTGTGTTTCTTCAAGATAATTATTTCATCTTTTAAAGATGAAACCTTCGAAAACACAGCCTGAAAGGTATTCATTCTCTCCTACAAGTCTTCTACTGAAGGAACATCGGCTCGTTGGAAAGAAAAAAGATTCACCCTTTCAACCATTTCTCTGTCAAGCTTATTGAAAGCAATTGCTAGCTCATTTGACACCCTTCTTATATATTCAATTTCTATCACAAGATCATTGACTGAGCTCTCTATTTTGTTTGACCGGTTGGTCATCTTGTTGCAGGCCTTCTTATGGGCAGCCGAACTTTCTAAAAGAACATTCAAATTGGCTTCGACTGACAAATCTTTCTTTCTTAATTCTTTTACAGAACCAAACTTCTTTTTCTAATTGTAATTTATAAAATCAATCTTCCCTTCCAGACTAGGGAAATATGGAATGGCCTTATCAACCCTTCTCAGAACATGGATAATGTAATCACTCTTCTTGAGAGATATTGTGTTTTCTGAATCAGTATCTTCATCGTACGAAGCCAGTTCATTTGATCGGCTTGAGTCTATAACTAGCTGTTTTCCTTTTTCTTTTTCTTTCTTCTTTCCTTCTTCTTCCACTTTATCACTAATGACAATAAATTTATCAGTGTGAGAGGATTGAGCACCTTGCTTTACTTGAGACGAAATTTTATCCGGAGTTTCAGAAGATACAAAAGGTGCTTGATTGGCCTGAGGGGTTTGTTGAACACCTTCACTCTGCTTTTGAACCGATTCCTCCCTTCTCTTCTTCGATGTATGAAGGAATTCTAAAAGAAAATCTCCTTCCTCCTCATCCACTTATTCTATCCCTTCCATCATTTGTTTTCCTTCTTTCTAAGGAAGGCTATGTGTGATGGGCCCTTGATGCACTTCTGTGGTAAGTTGAGCACTAGCATCCTCAACTACTTTCAAGGGTTTTGAAACATTAAATTCATGTGCTTTTCTTTTCAAAATAACCTTCTTCTTCTTTTCAGTCTGAAGGGTATCCTCAACCCTTAGTCTCTCAGCAAAGGCTTCGGCTAGATCATGTCCAAACCTTGGATCACCTTCCTTTCTTTGTTCCTTATCCTTTCTCCATTTGGATACAACTTCTTTAATGTTATTTTTCTTCTTCTTAGGATTTGAGCTGCTATGCGGGCCAGACTTTTGAGTAGTACCAGCTGATTGAAAGTCTCTGGCTAGTATAGGTGTCGATTGATGCTAATGAGATTCATCTTCTACATCCTTAACAAAATGTTTTGAATTCTGATCAAAAAAAACATTCACCTGTTTCAATGTACTCTTGCTAATCCAGGAGGGCTTTAAATCTATCAACTTTTCTTTCAAAGGAATGTTGCAAAACTTCATACTCTCGAGAATAAACTTTGTATGGATGGATGGATAAATAATCAAATGATATTTTATTTCCCCTGATTTTACGTTCTTAATTTTTTCGAAAACATATCCCATGAGATTCAGTTTTCTCATGTTGACAAGATAGTCCAACATGAAGATATCACAAACTTTCAGAGTTTCTTTATCCCCTTTTCTTGGAATAATAAAACCTTGCATCCAGAAATCCAAAATCCTATTGTCCATAGAATGGTGATCTACTTTTCTCTTCTCTTCATTTACAACAAACAAAGCCTTCTCGACACATCCTCTATTAAACGTACCGACCTCTTCTGGTAGTTTATGGGATGGACAGAAAGAATCACCTTCTATCGGAACATTCCGAAAATGAGATGATTATTTCACAGACATAGACAACTTTCTATCATACACAGCAAAATTGATAGTCATGTCTTTGTCAAAAGATACAATTTTATAAAACTGTCAGACTTCATCAAAGAGAACCGGATCTTGAGAAACAGGCATTTCAACACACAAATGCTCCCATCCTTGAAACAAGATAATCCACTTGATAATAGAATCTTATGAATCATAGAAGTCATGGGAAACTAACATTTCCCTTAAAAGGTCTTTTTCTGAGAAAGCCTTTGAAGACATATCGACAGGAGTGTTGGTAGAAGAATGAGACATAGGGATGCTGCCAAAGAAAGATCGTACGATGACTTAAAACAGTGGAACAGAGCTCCGCCTCAAAAACCTAAAAAACCAATGTGGGTTTGGGGAGGGGGTATATTTATAGGTGATATAGGAGTCACCCTTGATCTTATATGGTCAAGATTATATGAAAAAAAATTAATGGTTAGGATAAAAACGAATGGAAAAAAATAAAAAAAATTAAAGTACCTACCAGAGAACGTAAGGTAATTGTTGGTTTTATTAAAGCTAAAAAGAAAACACAATAGTACGGAAAAAATCGTCATACTGATGGAAAAAAAGTCGTTACCATTAACTAAAAAGCCGATGGAAAACAATCTCATTACCATGAACTAACAATATGATGGAAAACAATCTCATTACCATGAACAGACAAGCCGATGGAAAACAATCTCGTTACCATGAACTGAAAAGCTAATGGAAAACAATCTTGTTACCATGAACTGAAAATACAATGGAAAACAATATCGTTACCATGAACTGACTATACGATGGAAAACAATCTCATTACCATGAACATACAATACAATGAAAAATAATCTTGTTACCATGAACTGACAATACGATGGAAATCAATCTTGTTACCATGAACTTACAATATGATAGAAAACAATCTCGTTACCATGAACTGACAATATGATGGAAAAGAAACTCATTACCATGATTGGTCAATACGATGGAAAATAAATTCCTTAATATGATCGGTTGATACGATGGAAAAGAAATTAATTACCATGATCGGTCTATACGATGGAAAAGAAATTCATTTCCATGATCGGTCGATACGATGGAAAAGAAATTCATTACCATGATTAGTCGATACGATGAAGTAAATAATACAATAAAACTATGAATATGATAAACAGAAAAGTAAATGTTACAATAAAACTGTCAATACGATAAACAGAAAAGTAAATGTTATGATAAAAAGGTCAATACGATAAACAGAAAAGTAAATGATAAGATAAAATTGTTAATACGATAAACAAAAAAACAAAAATAGATACCTCGAGAGTAAATAATTAAAGATCGTAAGATAAAAGAAACAAATTAAGAAATTTCCTCCCCCTTTCAAAGGGAGTTGTCTGCTGTAAAGAGAAAAGTAAAACAGGAAGTGAATATGAATGATTATTTTAATGTAATCATTCCTAGCTTCTGTTTTATTAACTCAAACCTATGAGAAGGCAATGGTTTTGCAGAAATGTCAGCAAGTTGTTCTTGTGTTCTAATAAATTGTAGAATAATATCTTCTTTTTTTGTGTGATCCCTAAGAAACTGATGCCTAATATCTATGTGTATTGCACGAGAGTTATGTGATGGGTTCTTACTAAGAGCTATGGCACTAGTATTATCATATAGAATTTGAGTTTTGTAGAAACTCAATCCATAGTCAGTGAGTGTCTGTTGCATCCACAACACTTGAGCACAACAACTTCCAGATGCTACATATTCAGCTTCAGCAGTGGATAGTGCTATAGAGTGTTGTTTCTTGCAGGACCAAAAACCAGAGAATCTCGTAAGAAGTAGCATGTTCTAGATGTACTTTTTCTGTCCATTCTACAACTGCCAAAGTCAGCATCTGAAAAACTTTTTAAAACAAAATCATTCCCAGAAGAGTAAAAAAGACCTAAATCCATAGTTCCTTTTAAATATCGAATGATTCTCTTTACGACATTTAAATTAGACTCTTTTGGATTAGATTGATATCTTGCAAATAAACATACAGAAAACATTAAGTCTGGTCGACTAGCTATTAATTATAGCAAACTTCCTATCATACCTCTAAAGATTGTTTGATCTACTGGTTTCCCAGTTTCATCAAGATCATGTTTATTTGAGGTACCAATTGGAGTGATAATACTTTTAGTTTTGACATATCCATTCTTTTTGAGTAAATCTTTTATATACTTATGTTGTGATATATATGTTCCTTCTGGCTTTTGAGAATTTTGAAAACCTAAAAAGAATGTTAACTCACCCATCATACTCATTTCAAACTCATATTACATTAAATTTGCAAAAGAATCAGTTAAAGATTTCTGAGTTGATCCAAATATGATGTCATCAACATAGATTTGAACAATGAAAACATTTTTTTCCAATTTTATAAAAAGGGTTGGATATCCTGTTCTTTTTGTATAATTATATTGTAAAATAAATCCTGTAAGTCTATCATACCATGCTCTAGGGGATTTTTTAAGACCATATAGAGCATTGGTAAGTTTAAAAACATGATCAGGATGTTTTGTGTCTAGAAAACCAGGGGGTTGTTAGACAAAAACTTCTTCTTGAAAAAAACCATTTAGAAAAGAACATTTTACATCCATTTCAAATAGTTTGAAATTAAAGTATGTTGTAAAGGCTAATAGAATATGAATAGATTCAAGTATATCTTCTGGAGCATATGTTTCTTCATAGTTTATTCCCTCTTGTTGATTATAGCCCTTAGCAACAAGTCTTGCTTTATTTCGTACAATGATTCCATTTTCATCACATTTGTTTCTGAAACCCCATTTTCCACCAATTATAGTTGTTTCTTTAGGTCTATCAACTAAAGTCCAGACTTGTTTCCTTTCAAATTCATTTAGTTTATCTTTTATTTCTTTGATCCAATCTTCATCACTTAAGGCCTCACTTGGACTTTTAGGTTCAAATTGGGAAGGAAAATCAAGATGTTCTATTTCATTTCTTAAGGAATTTATGGTCCTTACAGGTTGATTTACGTCACCAATGATGTTATCACTGGGATGATTCCAAAAAACAATTGATTTGGGTTTTTTAAATCTTGTTCTTCAATATATGTTAGAAAATATTCTGTGGTAAATGTTTCAGAAGGATCTTCTTGAATATTTTCCTTATCATAAGGATCTTCTAGCAAAGATTGATAACCATTTTTAGTAAACACATTCGAGGATGAATGTTTGGGTTATTTAAAAACAAAAGGATAATTTTCATCAAATTTCACATGTACTGTTTTCTCAACAGTAAAAGTGTTCTTATTGAAAACTCTGTAAGCCTTAAAAGTTTTGGGGTAACCTAGAATGATTCCTTCATCTAATTTTGGTGCGAATTTGTGTAGATTATCTTTTTTATTCAGAATGAATACTTTGCACCCAAAAACTTTGAAGTATGAAACATTAGGTTTTCGGCCAGTCCATAACTCATAAGGGGGTTTATTAAGAAAAGGTCTAGATACAACACGATTTATAGTATAACAGGCAGTACTAACCGCTTCAGCCCAAGAGTGCTTAGCAATTGAGTATTCACTCAACATGGTTCTAGTCATCTCTTGAAGAATCCGATTTCCTCTTTCAACAATACCATTTTGCTGAAGAGTTCTCGGAGCTGAAATTTTTTGAGTAATTCCTTTCTTACTACAAAAAGATTCAAAATATGAATTTTGAAATTCACCACCATGATAAATATGAATAGTTATAAATGGTAGGTTTTTCTCATTTTTAACTTGGGCACTAAAAGTTTTGAAATAGGAAAAGGCTTCAGATTTCTTTGTAAGAAAATAGACCAATGTAAATCTAGTAAAGTCATCAACTAAAACAAATACATAGTATTTTCCTCAAATGCTTCAAGTTTGTGTGGGACCAAAAATATCCATATGCACTAGCTGTAATACATTAGAAGTTGAAACTTCATTAATATATTTAAAGCTAATTTTATGTTGCTTTCCAAATTGACAAGGATCAATGACTTTTGAAGAATCATATCTAAGGTCCGGTAGTCCCTTCACAAGTCTTTTCGTTGAAAGTTTACTAAGGTTTCTCGTATTATAGTGTCCTAATCTTCTATGTCATATCCATGATTGGTCTTCTATTTCACTTAAGCATGGTATGTTTTGGATCCTTAGGTCTTCTAAGTTAATAGTGTATACATTCTCTGGCCTATGAGAAGATAGAATAAACTCATCCTTGGAATTGTGAACTAGACACTTATCATTTCTAAAATTCACAAGGTAACCATCATCACATAATTGACTTATTATGATGAGGTTGTGCCTAAGACCTTTAACAAGAAAGACGTTTGAAATAAGAAATTTCCAAGAAAAATGATATTACCCATACCAACAATATTTCCTTGAGAATTATCTCCGAAGGTAACTTTTCCACCTTTTGTTTTGATAACCTTTTCAAAGAGATCTTTGTTTCCAGTCATGTGACAAGAACAACCACTATCCATGTACCAAATATTCTTATTGGTACTCTTCTCATTTTCCTGAAAAAGAAACAATTTTTTTTTTCAGAATCCAAACATGTTTGGATCCAGAAGAGTTAGATTAAAAAAATTTAGGAATCCACATTTTTTTTGCTAAACGTGTTTTATGAAATCCTAAAGGTCGAGTTCTGTTAAGAGAAAAATCTCTTCTCCAGTGTCCACCACATTGGCACTTAGAACAAAAAGAGGTTTTTTGTGTAACAAAATACTTACTACTAAAAATAGGTTTGGAATGAGTATAACCATGACCAGAACGATTTCCCAAAGGTCTAATTTGAGAATACATCTTGTCAAAGTTTTCCTTTCCACGAGTAATGTTTGACAAACATTTCCATAAGGAAAAAATTTCTGAATTTAGTTTTAAAACTATGTTTTTATCTTCCAAATAATTTGATTTAGAACTAGGGTTAGTCTCTAAAACATTTTTCTTTGAAAACACAGTTTCATGATCCATATAAAGTTTATCCTTATCAGATTTGACATTATCAAGGCTGTTTAAAATACATTCAAAATTAGAAGATTTCATATCAAGATCCTTAGAAAGATCTGACACTTCTTTAGTTAAAATTGAAATTCTAGAATTTTCTTTCTCAAGCTTCTTCTTGAGATTAGAATTTTCATTTTTGAGTAATTTAGCAAATCTGGATACTTCTTCAAAAGAAGGTAATGTATCATCTTCTGATGATGAAGATTCATCACTTAAAGATTCATAATATCTATTATCAGTATAATTTTCATTTAAAGAGGCATTTGTAATAGCTTCATCATTGTGTACTATAGCCATGAGACAATGATCTTCAATTAGTAATCTAGCTATAAGTCCAATATTCCTTCATCCTAAGGATTTATACTCTGAAGAATCATCTGAAGAATCACTACCACTTGAACCCCACATATAATTTTCCTTCCTGACTTTCTTTGTCTTATAAAACATTTTCTTGTTTCTTTCAGAATGATTCTCCTTTCTGTCTTTTCTCTTTAGTAAAGGACAATCAGGCCTTATATGTCCTACTTTCTTACTTTCATAACAAGTTACCTCTGAATCTTTCTTATCCTTCCTATATTTATTTTTTGAATCTATATTGGATGAATTTCTTTCCCACAATCTTGTTCATCCTTCGAGCAAGATTGTCTAGCTCATTATCCGAATGATCACAATCACTTGAATCAGATATAACAACTTTCTTGGCTTTGGATCTTGTAAGCCTTTCAGGTGTTTTGGCTTTAGATGTAAAGGCCACACTTCCATTTCCATTCTTCTTCTTGTTGAAATCATCATCTCTCTTCATTCTTGTCTCGGGTTGTAGAAGAGTTCCAAAGTGTTCATCAAGAGTAATATGGGAAACTTTTCTATTTTCATCAATAGCTGTCCTTTTTGACTCCTATTCATTTGGCATTATATCTATAATTTTATCTACCAGACCTTCATAATCAGGACCTTTTTCACCCATGGACTGTAAGCTGTTGACAATTGTCATAAATCATTGTTGCACTTTACATACTGGCTCTCCATAAGGAAAAACAAATCCATGATACTCTGCTCGAAGCATTTCTCTTCTTGTGTCTATAACCTTGGATGTACCAAAATGAGTGACTTATAATTTCTTCCAAATAACGTTGGCTACTTCACATGAAGATATCTGACAGTATATATTCCGGGTTATAGAGCATAATAAAGTATTGAGTACCTTGTAATTCAGTTGATATTCTTTCTTCTCTTGGTTAGTGAAAGTACTGACTTCATTGTCAGGAATTTTATAACCTCCAGTAAGCCTAATAAAATTGTCTATGCCAGTATTGATCACAAAAGTCTTCATACGATCTCTCCAGTACTCATAATCCTTCCCATCAATGATAGGTGGTCTAAAAGTATTTAGATTTTCTATTGACCCAATATTATTTCCTTTCACCTAAAGAAACAATATCTTTTCCACTCCACACGTTAGTGTAGTAAGAAGTTAAAAAAATATGAAAGAAACAAATCAAGTAATAAAAATCAGTGGAAAACCTGCTCTGATACCAGTTGTTGGATCAAATATGTAGATGTATATGTCTATTATATGGAACAATACAAGAGGGGGGTGAATTTTATGTCTAAAAACTTTGTGTTTAAACACTTAAGAGATTTATTTTATAAGAACTTAAACTAATACAAATACAAACACCCGCAATTGTATTGAGAATAAATGGTATGAAGTAATGTAATACTAATGAAATGTAAAACAATTGTATTCGAGATGAACACAACAATCAGAGTAATATAAAGATGAATGATTCAACCTTAAAGCATATTGAATCAATCAATACAATATATAATAGAATGATTGTAATTGAAACAATTACAATTGAAAGTATAATGAAGAAAGGAAACAATAAAAATTCCTTTCTAATACAAAGAGGAGCGGAAATAAAAAAGTTTAACAATTCTTTTGACCCAAAGAGAAGGGTTATCCTTTCACCTAGGATAAGAGGTATGTCTTACCACCACCTTGGTAAGCCCTCGATATGATGATCGGTTCATCCGTCTGCCTATCCCCGGTAGCGCTTGATACGATGATCGGCACGTCTGTCGGCCTATCCCCGACAGCCCTCGATACGATGATCGGACCATCTGCCTGCCTATCCCTAGCAGCCCTCGATTTTGTAGGTAATCGGCACCTCAGACTTTCAATCACTTGAAAGCCCTCGATACGATGATTGGACGCACAAAGCACAAAGCATGAGAGAAGGAAAATCATCTCTCTATAGAACTTGATAGAAGGAAAGGATCACAGTTGAATCACTCTTGTTCTTAGTTGTCTGTTGTACTCTTAGCTTCAAATGACCTCCTATTTATAGGGCTCAGGTTCCAACGGTCACATCTCCTCCAACGGTCATATTTCTCCGAAAAACTCGGAGGGACATGGACATGTGGCATCATAACGGTCATATTGAAATAGAAAGCACAAAATCGTTTTGATTAGTTTGTAACTAACTCAAATACATAGTATTGGTTAAAACAAGTTATATGAAGATGATAAACAATAGTGTGATTAAAATGAAACAAGTGTTTTTGACTACGTACCAAAACCAGTATGTCATGAAGGATATGAGTAGTAGAGTCAATGCAACTTCCATATTTAGTACGATCAGCATTGTATGATTGGCATGGTCAGTACGATCCGCATTGTACTATTGGCATGGTCAGTACAATCCGCATTGTACGATTGTCATGGTCAGTACGATCAGCATTGTACGATTGTCATGGTCAGTACGATCAGCATGATCAGTATGATCAGCATGGTCAGTATGATCATCATGATCAGTACGATCAGCATGGTCAGTACGATCAGCATGATCAGTACAATCAGCATGGTCAGTACGATCAGCATGATTAGTACTATCAGCATGGTCAGTATGATCAGTATGATCAGTACAATCATTATGGTCAGTATGATATGATAAACATGAAAAGGGACATTTGTGATTTTCAAAACAAGATATAAAAGTCAAAGAGGACTTTTGTCTCAACAATTAGACCATGGTTATGTCCCAACTAAGTACAGTTGTTCTGCTCACTCTATGAATATAAACTTTTTTTCATGTTTCCAAGATAACGTTTGGGACAAAGTTGGATCTTACAAGCTGGGTTGGAGTTATTGTTGATTTTCTACCATAAAATTTTCTTTTGATATATTTTGGTTACTTCTATTTTTAATTGTTTTTATTATTCGGGCATTGTGGATTGGTTTGTATTTTCTTTTATATTTTCTGATGGAGTTTTTTTTGGTATTTTATCTTATCTCTTGACCTATTTTATATTATAGAGGGTGATGCCCTCCATTTTTTATACTCTTATACCATTAGCGATAGTATCCAACCTAGATCCTACTGGTGGTGGGATTCAAAGATAATTATCTATCTCTCTTAATTGAATTATATTTGGTGGGAGGGGGTCATGATAGAGTGGTATCAAAGGTATGGTTAAGATATAAAAAGGATTTTGGAGTATGTAATTTTGATTTTTTAATGGATTTGATGGAAAATTGTACCAGAAAATCTTGGTGTGTGACATAATCTTGGGAGATTGACTCGGAAATGTGATTTTAGGGAGCCCCATAATCCATTGCATGGACTCTGAGATTATTGAATGACAAAGTGAGGTGGAACTATTTTTAGGGTAGAGACCAAGGAGAGGTAAATGAATTATGATTGATTGTGTTCATTTTTTAATTGGGTCCTTATGGAAAATAAAATGAAATAAATAAATAAATGTGTTTAAAATTTCATGTTATTAGGATGAGGATGTTCACCTTAATTTTTATGAATGGATCATATTCATCATCCGTGAGTAGATCTGGAAGTTGAGGTTTAGTAGGATGATCTAGTTTATAGTCATAGAGTCAAAAAAATATAGGAGGATGAGTCATGGAATAGGTACTTGTGTGCCTTTCAGCGGTAGAGTTTGGGGATGTATGAGGGGAGCATCTCTGATCTGGATACAGAGCGCTGAATGGAGGAGCTTGAGATCACTTTTGGTCTGATGCCAACATGATTTTAGTTTTGGCTATCATTGATAGTCATCCAGATGTGAGGATCTATTTTTCAATGGTGAAAATTAATTCTTGGTGGCCATAATGAGGATGATGTGTTGAGGCTAGACTTTTAGATGTACTTTTGAGATGAGCTCCTATCATTGACAATGAAGGTACCCAAGAGGCCAGAGATTCTCTCCCTTCTGTAGGAGAGTTTGAATGTGTGGGAGATTACGATCTGGTTTAAGGACATCCTAAACTTTTCAAAAACTATTTTTCCATCAAGGGAGTCTATTGTGTGGCGTAAATAGGAGGCTTTGCACCCAGTGATCACATATGTGGTCACACTATTTAAACTCCTGGCATATCTTGAGGTGAAAAAAGGACAAGGTTATTGATAAAATGATTTCATTGGTAAATGAGCCTTATGATATTGGATATTAGATAATTTCAAGGAGAAGTGATATAGGAATTGGGTCATGGGTGTTCAGGTATATAGGGATTCAATCGGTGGGGAACTAGCTGCAAAAGATCTCATTCAATTCATCTTGAGAAGGTGTCTCCAGAAACCCTTCTAGAGGATATTAATTTTAATTTTATTTTTGTAGAGGACATGGGAATTTTCAAGCTCAATATCCATCTGCATAGGGAGATTAGTATCATGTGGGAATTCAGGCCCCTTTTCTGCAGCAGTAGTAGTTTCCCCTGAGGTAGTTTCGGCAATAATGACTCTTGGTGCTTTTTTAGCTATTGAGTGCAGATGGTGTTGGTAGAGGGAAGCCTCATTAATATCCTCATCTGTAGGGACCAAGTCCCATGTGTGTTTGTGGAGGTAGATAGTAGAGAGGTAGAGGAGTTGGGTGTGGTTGTGATATTTTCTTGTTTCTCCATAGAATAAATGATGATGCTAAATGAAATGAATAAATGAATGAGTTGGTAATTGATTGAAATAATATGTCGTGTAATGTAAAATGGAATGGTTTAATTAATAAAATTGGTGCTGTGTATAATTGAAAGTGTGAGATATTTTGTGGTTATGTGTAGTGGTGTGATGTTTTCCATATAACATTGGTAGTGATTATGGTGGTTGGTGTGTGGTATGGTAGTGGTGATGCGGTGTACACAAGTGTAGTTGTTGTGAACCCATGGGTTGTGTAATTGGTGCTATCTATATATCATGTAAGTTTATGTTATTTATATATTAACCCCACTCAATTTGGAAAACCATAAAAATTCATAGAGGTTCTGTGTCCTGGTTATTTTCCCCAACATCCCAGATGATGGTGATATGGGTGGCTGGCTACACCCTTTTCCCCAAACATCCTTCAATAGTGACGTCCCTTGTATTTTTTGGCTGGATGTGCAGTGTTGACACATGTTTCTTTGGGAGGGATGTGGTTACTATGGTTGTGATGAGATGTGGTGTCTGGGACCATGTGTCTATGAACAAGATGTGATGTGATGGTACCATATGCTAGCATCAAATGCTAGAAATTATGAGGGTGGGGTAGGTAGTGATGTGGCATGACCCACATCAGAGAGAGCCCAAGATTCTTTTGATGAGGTGTGATGTGATGTGATGTGATGTGATGTGTATAGAAGGGATTTATGTATAGGAAATTCGACATTGGGGAATGAGAGAAAAAAAATAAATGGGAAATTCGATGAGGGTCACCATGCTTTTTTATAATCTCAATGATAAAATATTATATTGGATGTATTATTTGATGATAGAGACATTGTGAGGATATGTATTGGTTAGATGTCCTATATGGGTTCTTGTTGGTCCTTTGTTTGTTCATTGGTGCATTAGCATGCTCTTTTCACATGTTCACTTGTGACCTTGGCTATGTCCCTACTTTCTATACTCGTTGTGCTCACACATTGTATATAAATTGTTTGTCAGGTTTCTGGAAGGACTTTGGGGACAAATATAGACATTACTTGATAGTTTAGAGTTTTTGTTGATTCATTACTATAGACTTTTCATTTGGTATAATTTAGAGAGTTTTTTTGTATCAATTTACTTTATTCGTGCAATGTTGGATAGTTTTTTATTTTCTTTTATATTATTTTTTGGAGATGTTTGGTGGTTGTTTATCCCTCCTCACAATCTTGTTTTATATTATACAGGGTAATTAATCCCATTTGTGGGATTGTTATAACCGCAGTACTAGTCGCCAACCTGGGGCGGACTAGAGGTTTGACTCGAGAGTCATTATCTCTCCCTTTATTACAACATCTTTGATGGAGGGTATCGGGATTGTTATTGTCCTAGAGATCAAAATTACCTCATTAATCATGTAATAGATGTGGGGAATAAATTCAACTGTATCGTATTAAACCAATTCTATAATTGAAAGTTTTCCAGTGTATCTCTTCTATCATTCCGCCTCTTTATGATCTGTTTATCACTTGGTGGTGTGACGTACCAAGTGGTGAAAAGCACCAATGTTTGGAATAAAATATCATTGTTTTTCTGTACCTTGTACCACTACTCTTTTTCATCTTTTGGTGTTTTCGCTTCTTCAAATTCTTCATTTAACTCTACAATTTAAGTAGGCAACCTTTCTTCATCTTCTTCTTCTTAGGGAAACTCTATAGTTAGTGTTAGAGGGTCTTGTTGTTCAGCAGATTATGAATTATCCTCTTCCAATATGTCAATAATGTTCTCTCATAATTCAAAAACTCTCATATTTTCATACTCATTTTGTTTTTGTTTTTCAGTAGCGGAGGGTTCTTCTTCTTCTTCCTCCTCAGCACTCAGGTTGGATTCCTCCATGGAAAATTCAGAACAAGCATCAGAATAGAATCTTACCTTAGATTCAGTTTTAGATTCAAATGTGTTCCAAATTGGATCTTCAATTTGGGCCTCCCCCTTGGTTCTTTTCCTTATCTCCTCTGCTTCTTTAGTATTGATTTCTTGGAGTTACATCCCTTTATTGAACTCTAATTTCATTATTTTTAGTGTCTCTTCTAGATTTGTGTGTTGTTCTGGTGCTCTCAGTCTGTCTTGATACTCTCATACATGGATTTGAAGTTTCCTCTCAATTTCTTCAATTAGTTGTGAGAGGATTGAAAATTGGATCTCCTAATGGATGTGTTACTTTATGACAATTACTAAGATCAAAAACTAAAAAGAACCCAGTGAATAAAAATAAGAATGAAAGTACCTAATATAAAATCAAAAAATAGAAAAGTGGGGTGAAGATTCATTGTATAACTATTGAATTTATAAATTACTTTTTCCTAGAAACAATGCTAAAAATTTTATGTGTCTATATGATTTCATTAAATATTTTGGCAAAATCAAATTTAAAAACTTATATTAACCTGAATTACAATAAAAAATAAAAGGTAGAATAGTGTTATGTTCAATGATGGTCCCTTGGACAAAATTTTTATAAGTTTCAATAGTGTTGATGTATTTCATGATTTATTTAAAACTACAATTACATAAACTATATTGGGATATGTGATGGAATGACTCAAAAATGAAAATAAGGGATAAAAGAATGTAAGTGAATTCAAGGATGGTGATTTGTGAAATATAATAAAATTCACTTATGAATGTCTTCTTATTAATTAGCCACAATATTTCTTAGCGTATATAGCCTAACATCTTAGCATTAACTAAATTATCTTATGATGGATGACCCCTATCTAAAGGTAAGTCAATACCCCCCCCCCCAAGTTCATTATGATTGGTATTTTAAGGGGAATGTGAAGTATGGTTGGATATCTCTCCCCCACTCCCCTTAATTGCAATGGCTTTCTTCCACAAGGAGATTCACTCTAGCTAGACTCCTAGGGAGTGACATTATGTTATGAATCACAAAGAAATTTTAAATTAAATTATTTAACCCAAAAATTAAAATATGATTTAATTAGATATACATCCCCTTCATCATTCTCAACCTTATCTGGAATACCTAGTCATTCATGAATAATATCTCAACCAACAAGAATAAACTATGTGGTTGGGGGAATGGAATAAAGAATTTTATGGTAAAATAAAACTGCAGTGAAATAATAGATACATATACTTATTACTCTTGATAGAAACAAACGAATTCATTATTACATATAGAATATATTAAAAAGAAAAGAAATCCCAAATTGTGAAACATCATGGTTGAAGACCACCCTCCTCCACCATTTATTCGTATGTTGGATATAATTCCTCCATTTGTTCTCCAATGTTATCCTCATACTCTAAAAGTATTCCTCCCCCTCTGGGTCAAAGAAAGTCTGCTCCGTTCATCTCCCAGTATGGATGGTTCACATTGCAGCCTTAATGTTTTATTTATAGGTAGCAACCCCCAAGTAAATTCTCCTACTTCTCCACTATTTAAAATTTTATTTATCCCTCCTATACATTTCTCTGTTTGAACCAGCCATCTTTGCATGCGCAATCATAATTCATGGTTCCAACATAGCCCTTCTTCTCACGATGCAGCTTCCCCCTTCATTTTTCTCCCAACACATCCATATTCGACATCTACATGATGTAGAGAAAGCCATATGCCATAAACATTTTCACAAACTTCTTTTCAATTATTCTCTCATATCGTAGACATTGTAAAATTATTCATCTCTTTTGTGTAATATCTTCTCCTTCTATTGAGGCATTTCCTTCCTTTTTTTCCCGTAGTGTATCCTTTAGGGGATTTTTTTAAAGTACATTTTAAAAAAAATTGTTTTATAAAAAACTTCTAGGTTAAAAAAAATAAAAAATATGCTCTAAAGGCGGCATGGTTGGTGCCACCATTAGAATTCGGGCAAAATGTGGCATCTGCACTGTCTCCTTTCTAAAAAAATAATATTTTTTTGAAGAATTTTTTTTGTTTTGTTCATATATATATATATGTATATGTATATGTATACAAAGCAAAACAAAGAAAATTAATAGAATTTGGTTTTTATTTTAAATCCAACTGTAATGACATTACAGTATTCTAGATTCTGACAGAAGCACTCACCCAGGGCCCCCTATTATAAGAGATCTTTCCCTGGAAATCATTCTACATTTCCGATGTGGGATTATGGTACACCATTTCTTGCACGAAACATTCTTCATTTAGGATGTGAGATTCTGTTTCATGTACGTGACATTAAAAGACTATAAAATATAAACTATAAGGCCAATATAAATAAAAAAACATGGGTTAAATATATAAAAAATAGTATATAACAAAAAATTATTTCATAAAAAATGATGATAAAAAATAATTTATAATCTTTCAAAACCACTTACTTGAAATATAAGAAGTTTCAAGTACGTGACTTTGAAAGATTATAAAATATATACTTTAAGACCAATATAAATGATACATTATATATGGATTAAACATATAACAAATAGTTGAAAATAAAAAGAATTTCGTAAAAAATGTTAATGAAAAATAATTTATAAGCTTTCAAAACCACCAAATTTAAACATAAAAATGATTCTAACAAGTGACATTGAAATCATATTAAATATAAACTATAAGAACGATATAAATAAAACATAAAACACGGATTAAACATATAAAAAATAGTCGAAAATAAAAATAATTTGTAAAAAATGTCCATGAAAAATAATTTATAATCTTTCGAAACCACCTACTTGATACATAAAAATGATTAAAGTATGTGGCTTTGAAAGTCTATAAAACATAAATTATAAGATTAATATATTTTAAATTTAAAACATGGATTAAACATATAATAAATTATTTAATTATTTAATTAATATTAATAATAATTAGTCATATAATAATTAACCAATTAATTTGTAATATAATTATTTAATAATTACAATTTAATAATTATAATGAAAAATTATAATTTATAATTATATTACAAATTAATTAATTAATTATTATATAATTAATAATTATATTACCAATTAACAATGTAATTACTATATAATAATTTTTAATAAATACTAATTAATAATCATAATGAATAATTATATTTTATAAACATATTACTAATTAAGTAATTATAAAAACGGCCTCGACTCTATCTATCTCAAAAAATTAACAAATTAACTATTATATATTTAATAATTGTATTAAAAATTATATAATTATTTATTATATAATTAATGACTAATAATTACTAATTAACTAACTTCATATTATATAATTAATAATTATATTACTAATTAACTAAGAATTATTATATAATCAATAATTAAATTACTAAGTAACTAATTAATTATTAAATAATAAATAATTATATTAAAAAATAACTAATTATTATGCTAATTAACTATTTATTTATTATATAATTAATTATTAATAATTAAAATATAATAAAATATTTATTATACAATTAATAGTTATATAATTACTAATTATATTATTAATTAACTAATTAATAATTAAATGTTATAATGAATAATTACAAAGAATAATTATATTAATATTTAACTACTTAATTACTGTATAATAATTTTTAATAATTAGTAATTAATAATTATAATGAGTAATTATATTACTAATTAAATAATTAAATATTATATTATTATTAATTATATTTCCAATAAACTAATTAATTATTATATCATAATTTTTCATAAATAAAAAATAATAATTATAATGGATAATTATAAATTATAATTATATTACTAATTAACTATTTTTAAAAAGGTTCTCAACTCTATCTTTCTCAAAAAATTCACTAATTAACTATTATATAATTTATAATTATATTACTGATTAACTAATTAGTTATTATATAATTAATAATTAATAAATACTAACTAACTAATTGAAAATTATATAGTTAAAAATAATATTACTAATTAACTAATAAATTATTATATAATTAATAATTATATTTCTAAGTAACTAATTAATTAATAAATAATTAATAATTATATTACTAATTTACTAATCATATTAATAATTAAATAATTATTTATTATATAGTTTATTATTAATAATTATTAATTAACTAACTAATTATCATACAATTAATAGTTATATATTTAATAATTATATTATTAATTAACAAATTAATTATTAATTATTATTAATTAATAATTATACATAGTAATTATAATGAATAATAATAATTAGTAATTATAATGAATAATTATAATTAGTAATTATAATGAATAATTATAATTATTATTTACAATGAATAATTATAATTAACAATTTTAATGAATAATTTTAATTTATAATTATATTACTAATTAACTAATTAACTATTATACAATTAATAATTATATTAGAAATTAACTAATTAATTATTATGTAATAATTGGAATAATTACTTATTATTAATTATAAAAGAAAAAATATAATTTATATTTATATTACTAATTAACTAATTGACTGTTATATACTGAATAAATATATTACTAATTAATTGGTTTTTTATTATACAAAAAATTATTAATAATTTCTAATTAGCTAATTAATTATTATAAAATTTATTTTTAATAATATTTATTTAATAATTAAATAAATTATTATATGTTTAATACATTTGTTAACTTTAAATTATATCGGTCTTATAGTTTATATTTTATATTCTTTCAAAGACACGATCTTTAATCAATTTTAAT
Source organism: Viscum album (assembly GCA_963277665.1). Taxonomy (NCBI): domain Eukaryota; kingdom Viridiplantae; phylum Streptophyta; class Magnoliopsida; order Santalales; family Viscaceae; genus Viscum; species Viscum album. The sequence continues at coordinate 1,794,902,366 of OY728121.1, forward strand.
TTTCAAGTAGGTTGTTTTGAAAACTTATAAATTAGTTTTCATGAACATTTTTTACAAAATTATTTTTATTTTCAATTATTCTTTATATATTTAATCCATGTTTTAAGTTTCATTTATATCGGTTTTATAGTTTATATTTTATAGGCTCTCAAAGTCACGTGCTAGAATCATTTTTAAGATTCATGTTGGTGGTTTTGAAAGATTATAAATTATTTTTCATCAATATTTTTTAAAAAATTATTTTTTTTTCAACTATTTGTTATATTTTTAATCAGTGTATTAAGTTTGATTTATATTGGTCTTGTAATTTATATTTTATAATCTTTCAAAGTCACATTCTTGAAACATTTTACGTTTCAAGTAAGTGGTTTTGAATGCTTATAAATTATTATTTATCATCATTTTATATGAAATTCTAATTTTTCAATAATTTTTATTTGTTTAATCCATGTTTTATGTTTCATTTATATTGGCCTTATAGTTTATATTTTACATTCTTTCAAAATCACGTACTTGAAACAGAATCCCACATCGGAAATGCAGAATGTTCTATGCAGGAAATGGAGAAATAGAATAACACATCGGAAATTCATAATGATTTCTAGGTGAAGCTCTCTTATAAAATGGGAGCTCTGGGTGAGAGCTTCTGCAGAATCCAGACTACTGTAATAGCAGTACTACAGGATTTTAAATAGTGGATAAATTCTGCTGAAAAATTTATTTTTATTTTTTTTGTTTTGTTTATATATATATATATAAACAAAACTAAAAAATTAAAACTAAAAAATAATTGTTTTTAAAAAATAATTTTTTTCTATTTTAGGAGAAAGGCGGCATCTATGATGATACCATTATGGTGTATTTTCGAAAAAAAATTAACCAATCCTGTTTTAAAAATATTTTTAAAAAAACATATTTAATAAAAACTCATGCTTTGGATGATGTTGTAGAATATGGGTCTTCTGTTGTTGTGTAAGGGCAGTCGACCATGCATAACGGTTGTCTCCAGTAGTGGTGGATCTTGTAAGGGTTACTCACCTTCACATAAGGATATGTTCTTTTGGTGTAAGGGAATATATGGTAACGATATTTACCCTTACTAAAACTTCATTCTTAATCCACAAGCTAATCGGGCAGCGGCGTAGCATATGGGTGACAGCACATCCTCATATCCTTTCGGTCGAGCTATTCTATCCACTACGCCAAATATCCATCATTATGGAATACTATACTTTGATTATATAGTTTCTGTAGAGCCTCCTCTCATTGTTCATGGTGATTCTATGGTGCAGTAGCATTGGCCTACAGTGTGGTGGTTGTGTACGAAGAACTTAATGCATGGACTGGGGGCAAAGTGACGTCACATCAGTTAAGTGCATAGTTCGTAGGTTAATTTTTGTGTCCCACATCAAATTTGTTGACGTGAGGCCTTTTCAATTTATATGATCGCATGGATAGAGTAACCTATTAGAAGTATGTGTGGTGAAGGACCCCAACAATATCATCTGTTGCCCTATTCCCTTGAGTCTCTATCACCACCAAATAAATTTTACCCCCTTGCACATGTGTTATCCTATTTTTGTGCTATTCTCATTGGTCACACGGATTTGGCTCTCCCCATGGGTGGCTTGGTTCGATAACCCTTAAGTGGCCTCCTATGTGTCTAGTTTTGGGATAACCTTTTTTGGCCAATTTTTTTAGCGATGTCATCAACTTCCATAGCCATATCCTACATATCACTTACAAATATTGTAAGGACCCAAATAGTATATTCTTATTTTAATAATTGATATATTGACTGTCAATAACTTTTTGTTATTTTTTATAATAGAATCACATGGAAAGACTTAAATTTTTTAAGAACATTATACATCATGTGATGATATGAACTATAACAACTAGGAATAGTAAAGGGATAAAAATGCATACATGATACTAAAAACACTCAATTTCATTATTTAATAACATTACATTCAGCCTATAAACAACACCCAATATCAAACTATATATTAAAATCGGAAAAAATAGGATAAATAAAGTGCAATATAAAAATTTGGGTTTCCTTGATTCCCTGGAATCATAGCACCCACGAACATCACTATAATATAGGAACAAAGTGTTTGTAATGTAATATTTATTTTGGAAATGATATTGAACATTGATAAAATCGAAGTTAATGATATTTTTATAATTTTGGTGTATATATAGGGTATTATGGACTTTTGACATTAATGCAATTAGTCAATAAAGCAGTTTTTTGTTATTATTACATAGATGAATTTAAGTGATCGTAGGGATTATTTAATGATATAATCAAAATTGTGTTATTTCGAGAGACCATAAACATATTCTATTAAAAATATGTTTCATGATAAATTTATATCATTTAAAAAAAATTATTTTAATGAAATAATCTTATAATACACTTTTTGAATAGATAATATATTTTAACAAAGTCCTAAATACTTTTTATAACATTCAGAAATCTGGTTTTTCTCTAAAATAAAAAAAATATAGATTTTTTTATAAAAAATAAAATTAAAAAATATTCATACATAGAGAAATTTTTTTTTGAAATAAATTCCATTTTTGGATTCAGTGCATCAAAATTAGATTAAAGTATTTTTTTGGAAATTTTTTGACACGGTTGATTTTTTGGAAAAAAATAAAATTTGTAACATTACGAGCACTTTGATTTTAGGCCATCATTATCATGTAATCACGATTAAAAAAAACTATGAAACATTTTATTCAGTCAATATTAAATTTAATAAGTATAAAAATTAATTTCTATATTTTAATTTTAATTTAGAAATTTATTCTTTAATTTTTTAATCAAAAATTTTATTTTTGAAATAAAATTTATTCACCTATTATGTGCATTAAATGGATTGGTTTGAAGGAACATTTTGGTTTTGGAAAGCCTTGAACATACAAACACACTCTCTCACTCAATAATAGTTCAAAAAATTGTTCATAATTCATTTCCCCCACAAGTGGTTAGCTTATATAATTAAACAACCAATATTTAATACTTTAAAACTCACCCACCCTTAAGTATAAATGCCAATTATTCCCCTTTACTCTCCAATACAAATTCATAAGACATGAAGTTATAGTAATTTTACCTCCCAAAGAGTCCCTCCTACTATAATAGAGGGTGCCCTAGACCCATCATGAATAGTGATTTTGATTACAATTACATATATTGAGTTTGATGTATACACATGTTTAATATTACCGTAATAGTATAGATATTTCTACATACGCTAATTATATGGAAATGTCCTTAGTTTACATGTCGTATCAAAAGATTGTAGCAGTTCCAAGCTACAATGATAACCTTGAGATACTATGACAATAATCTTAAACATGTGTCTTATGGACTAGATACATCATACTGACAGGAAAAATATGATGCCTGACTATCAGGTGATGGGGGATCATAAACATTGGGACTTCTTTTCATGAAATTTCAACTTTGTAATCTCGAGTAGACGAGATCCTGAGGAAAGACCAACCAATAGGAACACCACATGTTTTAGGTTTCATTGTATGTTCCTATCTAAAGACATGTGTATTGGACTCCTGACATGAGATCATTAACAATGTGTGAAATTTGACCATGTACTTTTATGTAAGGAAAAAACCATGATAATGAAATCATGGTGAGGTATCTTGTGTTGATTTCAACATTCGTGGTATGAAATTTTCTAAATGATCATGATAGAATTTGTCTCTTACAATTTGAGTAAGAGATATCTTGACGGCCCAGGATAACCTGAATGATAGAGCCTTTATAAATTCATGGTCATGGTAAATGAAGGTAAGTCCATCCAGTAAGGTAACAAAATATCTAAATAAAAAAAGGATGATGACATAAGTGTGCATCGTACATTATGATATATCATGAAACAAAGAGATCTTATTACACTGAACATGTTTTTTTGGAGGTAGTCATAGCTATGTCATTCCTTATGTCCTTAGGGGTTATGATGGATTACCAAAATCCGTTCTTGGTATATGGGTTGGACTAACTAATATCGAGATAAGGACCTAGAGGGTCACATAATAAGTGTATTCATAAGTTCCAATTACTCTAATTTAAATGAGTTTAGGATGAATTGGACCCCACATGTGGGGCTAATGAACTTTTGAGTATGAGTGATCAAAAGTAAAATTAAATCAATTATATTATTCAATTATAGAATAGTGATGATTGAATTTATTTCCCAAGGTATTAATAAGCTGTTTGATCATAAAAGTGGATATTTCATGGTTCGTTAAACAAATTGGGTAGCTTAAGGGATGAGTTAATGGTTCATATTTTATCACGTAACATTTTATAGTGTTACAAGTGAGTGATAAAATATTACTGATATTTATAAAAATATAATTACATCATTCATGTGGGAAATGATCTAAAATGAAGGTTATCACTTTTCAGGGGCCAAAGTGAAATTTTCGAAATTATAACCTAAATATAAAATCTCATTTTAGCTTCTTTAATAGAAAGATCTACCATTTTCCCTAATTTAGTGAGAGACACTCTCTTCTACATTCATCTAGAGTTCTTAGGGAGATATTCTGAAGGAATAACAAGGTCGAATCGATCCTACATTCCCGATCGACTGTGCGTTCATCAAGTGATCGAAGAAACATCATTTACCTCATCAATATCCTATACTTGCACCCAAGAAAAAAATATCAACAATCCCTAAATTTTGGAACAGGTGTGGATGATCTATATGATGTCTAGTGTGGATCTTTTTCGCCATGACACGTAAATAGCGAGCGAATAAAACAAGGGACTTCAATGAAACAAGGTATAATTTACACTTTTGTTCGATTTTATTACTTATTATTAAATTAAATTACACATGATCCTTTAATAAATTTTGTAATGTCTGTTTTTTGGATTCATTGTTTTTAACATGAATCCAAACCCCATAAAATTAAATTATACAACTTTCACGCTTCCATTGCTTCCCGGGTTTCTTTAATTAGTATCATAGAGATTGAGTAATTATTTAAGTATAAAAATTTAAAATTTAAATTTAAATTTTATATTATCCAGAAATAGAGTTCCAACACGATTTCAACGAAACGGGTGGCACATTGATCAGTGTTCATTTCGTGAATATATGGTCGCTTGAAGATCGATGGATTTTTATAAAAAGTTCTTCAAAAAATTATGTTTTATTATATGCTTCACTTTAATGGCTACCAGTGTGATGGATTTTTAGTTGAAGCACGATGTAAATACATTTCATGTTTTCTAGATTTACTGAAATTCATTTGGGGTTGTTTTTTGGTAATATAAGCTTTCCATGAAAACCTGTTTAATTAAAAGGATAAATCATCTTATATAATCTATTTTAAAGATTCTAAATGAATCTTATTTAATTAAAAGGATAAATCATGACATGGATTATAGTTTAAAGCTTTCCTTGGATTCTTGTTTAGTTAAATGTCTATTGATTCCCTTAGAAGCTAGTATAAATCTTCCCTTGGAAACTTGTTTAATTAAATGGACAAAGCATCCCTTGGAAGCTGATTCAAAGCCTCTCATGGTAACTTGTTTAAAAAATATAAAAAGGGGGAAATCTTATATTGGAAGATTTTTATCATTTTATATTATTATTATTATATTATATATTTCCTTTAAAAGGATTCCCTTTCTCAGGCCAGACTAATTTGGTCCGGGTCCGACTAGTATGACCCATTGAACTTGTCACTAGTCCTAAATTTATTTCTAGGTATATTCATTAGGTCCAAATAGACGCGTAAAATATTTTAAAAATTTCAGAAATTAAATTTAATTATTTTGGATTTAAAATAATTATTTAAAATGTTGTTGCATGTATTGATAATAAATTAAAATTATTTTAATTCATGTTAAAGCATTAAAAATACCCTCAAGTTGAATTTTAGAAAAAATATTTTTTCTTATGATGCATAATTGCATGTTGACTGACCATGATCCAAGACCTACAGTAGCATGTTTGGTTTATTATTTTATTAAGTTAATTATAGTATTTTAGTGTTTTAAAATATAATAATTATTTTATTTAAAAATATGTGCATGATCCCTCCATCTTTAATTTTTATAAGGTTCTTCGTGTCCACATTTAAGTGATAAAATTTATTTTCACACCCCAAGTTCCACTCACATATGTGTGAGTATATATTATAATGGTCAAATGAGTTTTTAGAAAAGTGGTTCGAGTCAAGAGACGACGTGAACCAAAAAATTGAAATGCACGAGAGTTGTGGAAACTAATATTCATGTTTTTTTTTGAATTAATTAATTTTTCTAGGCCATAAGTTAATATGTTATTCACTCAATAGATTAAATAATAGTTAATGGCTCATGATCACATCATTATTTATTTATTTTATCATGTTCATGGTATATTTATATTATTTTTTGAATGGGTGGTGAATGATTTATATTTAAAATCATGGTTATTTTGTGAGTGAGAAAACATAGAACAATCATGTTAAATAGAAAATATATCATTTACTAATATAAAATTACCAAATCCTTCAAAGAAAATATTAAGTCATTAAATGCCTTTCATCGCTCAAATTTGAGAAAAACCATGTGTTTGGGGTGATCGTCAATCAATGTTGAGGGTTTCTTTTACTATCGAGGAGTTCTTATGAGATTGGTGGGTAGAAATAACTAAATTTGGTAGCAAATAAGTTGCCAAATATAGCTTATTTAAACTTTAATGGAAGACTGTTGAGGAATTAAATGTAATTCTTTGAAGAGGATGAGACTCCACTCAACTGATCAAGGAGCTACGAGTTAATATGGTTGGACAGATTATGGAATACATTGAAATCTCGGAGTAGTGGAATATCTAAATCTTGTAGACTATGAGGAGGGTTTTTATGGATATTGTACACTGGAATACTCAAGTTACTAGGTATTCTAAATCTAGTATTTTAGCCCTTCTAGGATTTGATAAAATAGTTGGAAACATTAAAAATTAATAATATGAAAATGTCTATTTGTAATCTGGATAAATGTACAAATTTTCTAGATTTTGTTTTTTTAGAAAATGGAAAGTAATACCAAAGGTACATAGTAAAAATATTAGAAAAAAGAAAAGGTCCAAACTAGCATAAGTTTCCAAATATTAGTACAAGAACTTGCATAAAGATCTACAACCTTATAAATTTTAGGTGATGGGTCCCTAATACCTGTTAAGACACCTCGAGAAGAAAGGGTCTAAAAATGCATACAAGACACTTATGTATGACACATATGTTGGTTATTTCATAATTTTATCATCAACGTCCAATGTGATTTGTGTATACCACATTGGGACATGTATGATTTTATATGTTGTCTTATCTTTGAGAATCTCGTGAAGAGAAAGTGAAGCGAGATATGAATGGATGGTGATTATGCTAAAAGATGGCCAAAATCATTCAATGAATCCCTTTATTATATCATGTCCACTCATATAATATAGTTTCATTTATGATTGATAAAAATTGTAAATGGAGATACATTATTTATATCCTTTTAGGTAACATTTGTTAAGAAAATATTAGATTAAAGAAAATTTAATCTATAGTTCTTAGGGAGAACAAGTTGACAGATAAGGAAAAAATGATAATGGAAAGTGTCATGCCAAAGTAACCTTATGGATGTCCATTAATAAAAATAGGTATTAAACAGGTGGTTGTTTTCTTCACATATAATTTAATAATTCTATTTGTGGATAAATACAATGGACTGAATTGAATAAGAAAAGAAGTATCTTATTCTCTAGGGGTATTAATAATTATTTCTGGTGGTTCTAACATACTTATTGGGTATTAAATACAATATTCATATCAAATATGTTTATTAAAATATAGTAGTCATGTATGTAAAGAAACATTAATATAATTAATGTGTATTCTCCAAGGGACTAAGACAAGGTGGTTACTAAGTCAGTGGTGAGAAGCGCACAACTTCTAATTTCCAAGTAAATGGTTCTAGTTAAACACTCATGTTCCCTATGGAGACAAGGATACATTATTGGAATTTTTTAATGATTTTTTTTTGACTTGTGATCATTGGAAATATTTGATGAATATTAAATTTAAGGCTTATATACCCATTTGTGGAAAGATAACACTTTGATAAGAAAAACTAGACTGTTCGCAAGGATATACCCAGTATAGTTTTGGACACATCAGATTTGAAGATCGTAGGTACTATCGTCAAATTTCGGTACTTACCTTTGGATGAAGAAACATTTTTAAATAAAGGTAATCCATGATGCATTCAGAATGAGTAATTTTAGATATTTTGAACTATTACAATGGTAAGATAGTGGTAAGTATACATCATAAGATTCTGTAGTGTTTATGGAATGTGAAATTTAAGTATGATAAATGAATGTTCATAAGATATGAAATTATTTTGGATGGTTTTCCAAAGAATATCTTGACCAATCATTTATCGATCAATCTAATCTAGTGTGGAGTAATTTTTAATCACGTGTTACCAAATCTACATCAAAGTTATGATGATAATAATGAGGATTGATGACATGTCTTATATGTAAACAATGATTAGTAAAATGTATCATAGCGAAATTCCTAAACATGCATTTCCTTATAAAAAATAAGAGTCATGTTGTAAGTAAAAGGAGAATCATTGTTAGAACCCATGTTTTGCAGCTACTTCAATTTTTCAAGACATGCTTCGAAAATAGCGTAATTATCCTAGGACCATATTCTAACTATAATGAAAAATTAATATCAAATGAGTTTTAGTATGATATAAATCTATTTTAATAAGAAAATGTGTTTAGATTCAAATACTTTTTTAGGATATAAAAAAAATTTCATCAAGTAAAAATATAATATGCATATATAGTAATCATCCTAAATATTTATAAGGATATTAAAGAAATCCCTATGACAGAATTAATATAGTCAAGTTATTTACTATATTTCTATGAAAGGGTGGACATATCTATTTGATATATTCGGAGAAAGATTGACTTGGGTCTAATCAATTCTTGATATACACAAATAGTTGACAAAGTAATTAGTTCCATGAGACCTTCTGGAAAAGGAATGTTCCAAAGACACATAATACGCATGAAGGATAAAAACATGATGATGATGTTATATTCACTATGGATGGTGATAAATTATTTATTAAAAATAATAATTACTAAAAGTAATAAGTATATTGAAATTATCTAAAACTTATAGGATCAATTAAAATTTAATAATGGATTTCTTGTATCAAAGTACAAGAAGGTTATTCATTTGAATATTACTGTGGGTATTCGAGTGAGACTATATATGGATGGAACAATTATGGTACCAATAAGTCTTGATTTCTAATACTAATCCATTATTCCCAAATCCATAATAATTTTATTTTTCATATATTCATTCTATGATCATTAAATTTAACATTGGATATAAAGACCAACAGTCATAGAAGATGGTTATAAGATGCAACCAGAAAGGGATGGTGACATTATATAATTCCAATAAGGTTTCAAGTTACTAAAATCTAGTTTTGGATTAAAGTGAGTAACTAGGTCAAAGAATATTCATTTGTAATGAATATTTGTCATGTGTCAACCAGATGTTAGTGGTAGAATCATTGTTTTCCATGTAAAATATATTTGGTAACATATGGAATACATTTATTGGTCTTATAGTTAGTTAATAAAAGGATGATATTAAATATCAATAGATTTAATTAAAGTAGTAACTAATGTTATAGTGAATGCGATCTACTGAGGTGGATCTAATGGATTCATAGACTTATTGAATAGTAAATATATTTACAAGGTATTGATAAGATATAAGTTAGAACAATTCAAGGGGGAATTATAACCAGTGTGACATGGAATAAGTCCCTCTACGAAGACATGAATATGTATAGATTAATTTGGTAAGTGTAATTCTATAAGAAACGCCAATGGATCTATCACATGTGTCATGATATGTACAAGACAAGATACTTCCAACATAACTATTATGGTAGTAAAATATCTGTTATATTTAGAAGAACTATAGAGTATGTAGTCAAAACTATCTAATTGTTCTTGAGAATGTACAAAAGATAAGTACATGGTATTTGGAGTAGAAAGGTTAATAATTTTAAGGGGAAAAAACTAATATTCATATATGGTCAATATGATATAATATCATAGTTATGCCATGATAATGAGCATGTAAATATCTTTCATGCTAGCGGTAACCATATCTACAAATACCATGTTCATTACAACTTCCGAGGCAGCTAAAAAAGATGTGTAACATAAGCAATGATTTTTTCCAGTTCTTGGAATCGTACAAAGTAAATTTTTGTCATTATGATAATTATATTACATATAATAGCCAATATTTAATGTTTCAAAAGTGGACAAATGGGATATTATTGGGGATATTAACTATTGAGAAGTCTTATTTAAAGAGGTCAAGTCACAGAAAGGGGAATAATCACACGATGGAAATGTGTCACGCCTAAGACTAAAGTAAAAACATATTATAAACATGATCTTATCATGTGAGATCTAAAAGGTATGGTTAAAAAGATGTCTCTAGTGCATATGGGAGTGTTGTAATTGTAGTTTCTCTAGACACAACATGAACAATACTATTTATTACAATAACATATATACAGTTTGAAATATACATTTTTTTTAATCATACCATAATAGATATCATATTAATTTATCCATTATTTACATGTTAATGCCATTACATAATGTGTCATATCAAAAGATTATAGAAGTTCCCAACTATAATGATAACCTTGAGAAATTGTGAGAGTAATCTTAAACATATGTCATATGGTCTTGATACATCACACTTACAGAAAACATATGATGTCTAGCTATCAGGCGATGGGGTTGCATAAGCATTGAGACTTGTTCTAAAGAATTATGCACATGGTGATCTTGAGTAGATGAGATCATGTGGACATGCCTGCCAATATGAACACCACATGTTTTGGGTGTCATTGGATGTTCCAATATATGAACATGTATATTGGTATATTGACTGGAGATCATTATTAATCTATGTAATTTGATCCCATACATTGATTCAAGGAAAAAACCATGATAATGAAATTGTGGTGAGGTAGCTTGTGTTGGGTGTGTCCTTGGGGGTATGGCATTGGTTGAATGGTCAAGATATAATTTGTTTCTTATGATTTGAGGAAGTGATATCTCAAGGGCCCTTCACTATAGTAAATCATCCCTATACCCACAGACCAATCCCACATGTTTTAACTAACTATTGGAATAGGGTATTTTAGTGTAGGCTATCCCAATGATTTTTAAAAAACAGTTTAGATATCTTACCTATGGAAATAGTTTTTTAAAACTGTTGGCATAGGTCTTCCCTAAAATCACACCATGGGTGCTCCTCCCCTCCTCCCATCCATATCAAATCTCTCACACTCCCCACCTCCCAGCGTGATCCCTAGTATCACTCACATCCTGATTTCTAGCAACACTCCCATATAGATCTAATCTCGAGCAGGAAGAATCATCCCCACTATGATTTCTCTAGATAATGAGACCTAGGTTTTCTTTCATCTTCTTCCCCAGCCACGATGACCCATAATAAATAATATATTTTCATCCAATTTTTCTTCAATATCCAATGGGTGAGTTCTAGATCTGTTATTTAGTATTATCCTTCTACAGTTTCACCAGATTTGGTTTATGTTTCTACAAAAAATAGCTCTTTATGTGTAATTTGGTGATGAAAAAATATTTGTCCAAGATTTCTTGGGAATGGGTATTAATACCACAACCATATTAATGATTTAGATTAATAGAGTCTAATATATGTTTTTAGTGAAATTTATTATCCTTGTAATGTATAGTTTTAAGTGTTATTGTATACTCATAATCATCACATTTATGTGTGAATTGAACTTTCTTAAGAAACACTCTTTATATAATCTACTAATTAGTATAAATTGTACATAATCTTTCTTCTTATCTGTAATATTAATTTTAAAACTACATGCATATATCAAATATTCATTCCACATGCATTCATTTTTTTATTATATACTATATTTATAATGATCTTCCTTCATATGTGTGCTATACCACATTAAAATGGTATTTATATTTTATAACCATTTATTTACACTTCAAGTGGAGTATCCTATGAATTAATATTACATTTTTTTATAGGAATTTACATTTAAATTCTTTAAGATTATATTGTGAGATTTAATAGTGGCACATCATCAACAATAAATGTATATTTTACTACATATATATATAAATACTTATGGACTAATGGATTCTCATATATTCTTAAAATATGGACATGTTGTAGTGTGGTCCTCTTGTTTTATTGTGGATTTATATTTTAGATTCCTAGAAGTTTTCATTCTATTCATTAAATGTTTTGATACTCACAACATAACTATAACTTCACAATGTGATAATTTTCTTTCACTTCTCAATCTCTCACATTACTATTATATGGAATTCTTAATGTTGAATGATCCAATCTACCATCACATTCAAAAAACACACAAATTTATCTTGGGATCTTCACTGCAACAAAACCTTCCTCTTCATAGTGAAATATATAACATTTTGGGGTGATACTTCATCAATTTATCTTATATACATTGAGTTTATTATTAATAATGAAATTTTATAGTGAGGCTCAAACATACATATAATTTGAATACTCTTAAGAAAAACTAGTTATAGAACCGTCTCTTCCATCATGGTGTATCAAATCATCAACCACTCCAGATTATTCTTATATTGAATAGGTTACAGTGTGATGTATAACATTATGATGTAGTATCTCTATATGTAATATTATATGGAATTTGATTATATTTATATGATCTTTTTTATTCTTATAAATAACTTAATTTAGTGTGACAACAAGTTGTATGCTGAAATACATCCTAAATCTCCAAAATTTCATGCTTAAATAACAACTAGCATGGCGTGAAAATCAATGTCGAAACATGTTGTGATCTTTATTTATGATGATTTAAAACATAATGTTCCAAATAAGTTGTGAGAGGATATTAGATAATGGTATCACCTTGGGAATTATATAAAGGTGATATGATATATGATTTAACTATAGATAATTTAAATATGATATTTAATGACCTTCTTATGTCAAATTTATGAATGTGATCATGGTTGATTGAATGAAAAATATAGATTACAGTTACCCTATTATCAAGGTGAAGAGTTGAATCAATTTTTTAATGATAACCTAACCATAGGGTATATGTGATAGATGTGAATCACTTTTTCTCATAGGTTCTCTCCTCTAAACCGTCATGCAACTATTACACTCAACACAAATGAGACATGAACCCTCATGTATACTTATGTATTAAATATATACCACATTTTCACTAATCATAAACAAATAGATATGAAAAAATTGAATAGAACCTTATTTTACCTGGTTGAACCAAACCATATCAAACAACACCAAACCAAACCAAATATAATTGATTTGAACCAATGTAAATTGAACCAATTTGAACCAAAATAACCCACATTGAATTAAATAATTCAAAATTGTAATAAATTATATTGAACAAATCCATATACAAATTAAGTAAAGATACACAACCCCAACTAAATGAAACTTGTCCAAATCAATTAAAACATACCTAACCAACTCGATTAAAACTAAAGTTAATAGAACCTAATTAAATTTATTTAAAAAAACTAAACTGAATAAAATGAACTTAAAAAAGACCATATTGAAGTGGAGAGTCACATAGGAACCTATATGAAGGTCCTCTATGCGTCATCAATTCATTAAATAAATTAAATCTCATTTAAATAACACTCCTGGGTATTTATATTATATAAGAAATATTTTCATAATTAACGTCTTGACCCTCAATGGATTGGGAACATTAATACTCATTGATTTAATGGAATTCAATATCATGGTTTTATATTTATAGTATTTTCTTATATGTAGATAATTTTTTTCTTATTATATTATGATTCTCATATAAACTATTGTGTCAATTATGGTTTCATATAAATTTGTAATTTCTCATTTCATTATATATATTTTCAATCAAACATAAATCTTATTTAATTTATTTTATGAAAGGACGTATAAAAATTGTTACGGAACATAGATGATTCTTTATATTGGAAAATTCATATAGGAATATTCATCAAAGATTTAACAATACCATATAGATTGAAAATCCAACGTAGTGTATGTCGGGAACTGGTGTGCTTAATGAATTACAATTTTTCCATTTTTCATTCACGAAGGGTTAGATGAAATCTATAAAGAGGAAGAATGTTTCCACTGAAACCTATTACAATTTGAAAAATATGAGTATCTTCTTTGAGTTTCCTTGTTGTTCATATAATTGGTTATCTAATTGAATATATATAATGCACACTAAAAAGAATATATTTGAAATGTTGATTTAAATTCTTTTAAATGTGAAGGGAAATACAAAAGATGATTTATGATCTCTAAGTGACTTGATATATTAGGAAATCATACCAGAATTGAATCCTCAGTATAGCATTGAATATAAAAGGAAAGATCAATGTTCATCTTATGTTATAAAACCTATAAAAAATTAAATTTCTAGATGTTCTAGAGACTATTATGTTCCTGATGGATATTCAAGAAACATATCAAAACAGGACAACTGAAGAGAGTCGAAGCTGAAATCATTGAAGACTCATGATTATCACATTCTTCTAAATGATTTGATTCCAATAGAAAAACATCATCATTTTTTTATAATTTAAGGGTTTCAGTTATTCAGTTTTTTCATTTCTATATATATTGTTGTTCTAAGAAGTTGTAGAATTCTTTCTTGCAAAATATATTTGCAGAGGAACCATTAATTTTGTGTGAGTTAGAGAAAATACATCCTCCATAATTTTTTACATTCATGTTGCATCTAACTATCCGTACTCCAACCAAAATACTTCTCGTAGGACCTATTTCTTTTTGTTGAATATTTCCAACTAAAATAAACATGTTTCCATTGAATTATTATATCCAGAATAGTAATCATTCTAAAGGTTCTATCATCAGAGGTTACTTAGCTCAATAATGTATATATTTTTGTTAAATGTATTTATTTGATATGACTATGAGACAGAACATACCAATTAGATATGAATGAGAACATTATGAGAAAATTGAACATAGTTTTCCATTACATCCCCAAATATGGGGAATTATCAGATCATATACATTGACGACATTAAGCCTTGAAGAGTCAGAGATGGCACATCACACAATTTTTATTAACTGTGATTGGTTTGATGACTATATAAATTAAATTGAACATGTATATCTTTTTTCCTCTCATGTAATTTTACATATATTTTAATGTATTTTAATTTTTCAGTAGGGAATATAAAAATTGATAAATAGAAATCATGATATTTTATTGTTGAGAATGAGAGATAATTTACATAGCAAAGAGTTTTCTTCTTGGTTGAAATTGATGGTAGAAATATTACTATAATAAATAAAAAAAATAAATATTTCATTATGTTTAATATTGATTTATATTTTAGTTATTTTGTTTTATTGATGGCTTTGTCTCTGAGGAAATGAGTGTTTTATCTTTTGGTCCAAATTCTATGCTTCGTGAAGGAAAATCAATTTTGATCAATGGGTAAAAAATTATTATCAATGAAAGAGAACATAACATGAGAACACAACATGATGGTGTTATTATAACTAACACGATATACAATTATGTAAGTGAATCATATATTAGACCTAGATTTGGAAATGTATCTTATTATAGAGTCATTGTGAAAATACTAATATTAGATTATTACTCTCATGTTCGAGTCACTCTAATAAAATGCTAGTGGGTTGAATCGATGAAGAGGCAAGACAAATTTATTGATGATTGTAGATTTCAAGTTTTTGACATGAATTTAAATCTTTATAGAGATGAACCATATGTATTTTCATCAATAGAGAAACATGTTTTTTATCTTAGAGATCATCTTCGACCAGAAACGGGTGTCATTATTGTAGTAATCCCAAGACATATTTTTGATGATAGTAATGATGGAATTGACCCCAACCCTGCTCCCATTGGACCCGATCCATTTATTAGATTTGATAAATCCAATACTAAAATTGTTAGAGTTTGTTGTGAACCTAATGTTATAGTGGGAAATATATAGAATCATCCATCAGTGTTCTCAATTCTTTTGGTTTAGTACAACTGTGGTTGTTGATATTGGTTCAATACAAATTGATTACTATTGATACAAATATTTTGTATCCAACTAGATCTTTAAGTTAATTTTTAATATTTAATGGTTGATTTTTTCATTGAGTATCATTTTCTAATATTTAATTGAATAGCACTGAAACCTTCCAAACCAAACAAAATTGAAAAAATTAAAATGTAACAAAAAATAAGATGAATAGAATTTAATATATTAAACTAATTGAGATGAAAATAAAAACCAATAAAAATGATTACATAACAAAAAAAATTGAAAAATGACCTAACCCAAAATATGAACCACCTAGCCTAAGAAAAATATAAATAGAGAAATGACCTAATCAACTATAAACAATAAACCAAATTACCTATGAAAAATAAAAATGGACAAATGACCTAATAAATTGACCAGAATGAATGAAATGAACTAACAAAAATTGAATTGAATTGAATTGAAAATAGAAGATAACTATATCATACCCATGCTAAAAAAGTAAATTTGAACGTACTGTTTTTTCTAGGGAATTTATTATTTGATATTATTCCACTAGATATAAAATGTTTTTATTATATAAATGTGTATCATGTATTTGTTTTGAAATGTAGTATTCCTTTATTAAGTAATGTCACATATTATTTCATGTTTTTTTACACATTATTTATGGATTATTAATTAAATCCATATTTTTTTTAAAATGAAGGAAATGAAAAATGCTGAAGAACAATGAAGAATAAAGAAGGAAGACAATAATCATGTAATGAGGGAGATGGTCATCCCTCCTCTAGTACCCATTGTGAGTATTTTATTTCTAATATATATATCAATAACATATAATGTAATGTGGTTAATTTTTTTTAACTTTTAATCTTGATCACCACAAAGGATCTAGTTATTCACTAACCAGCCTTGTGGTTCTAGTGCTTGAGCTGGAGATTCAAGGAGGATTTCACAAGAGCTAGGTGCTCTATCAAACATTCCCGATCACACCCCTTACCTCCCACTGATGTACCATCTACAACACATTCTGATCACACTGTGTTGTAATAAACACATGGGATATTTATTCCACCCATGTTTATACTTCCATTTGCATCTGAACCTCTTCTCCTCTCTTTCTCGTTTTCGAATATGATTCATACTCCATAGAAATATTATTCATTTGTAAATTCATCCATTCCATCATTTGTTTCTTCTACTTCCTTATCCATGGACTACTAAATTCCTTATTCTTCAACTGCTATTGTGATACATTCGGAGCCTAAGGAAAATACATTGAGACGCACTCCATCTGTACAGGTAAATGTTCCTTCAATGTCAGGGGATCTAGTGATATCCACTAATCACACTACCTCATTTATATATGTAGAACCCTAGTAAAAGAATTTATCATAATTAATTATCATTATTATATGTATATATATAATATTTTTTTTCATTAACAGCTGGATCTACCAACATGATATGTGGGAGTACATGCATGTGTGCGGTGTTGAACCCCTATACACAGCTATTAGTGGAGTAAAATCAAAACAAGAACATTATTAGAAAAATTGGAAGTAAATGTAGGAGCCTTTTATAATGCTTTCCAAATACTATGACATCTTTTTCTTTTGTCCACTCTCCTAGAGACACCTGCCATATTAATTAAAGTATGACACTTGGGAAAAAATATGCATAAATAAATTCATTGTACTTAATGTTATATCATTTTCGTATTTATATGAATTAATATTTTGGTGTCAACATAATTTTAATTTTCTTGATGGTGAGGCTGCGAGGCCAGCATGGCTTACAAAATTATGTGATCTCTGGATAGGCTATGAGAATGCATTATACAGTGTTTATAATGCTAGAGTTTGCACAGATTTAGAGGTCACACCTATTATGGATTATTTT
The DNA here is from genome assembly GCA_963277665.1 of Viscum album. Classification (NCBI taxonomy): domain Eukaryota; kingdom Viridiplantae; phylum Streptophyta; class Magnoliopsida; order Santalales; family Viscaceae; genus Viscum; species Viscum album. The sequence continues at coordinate 1,794,920,512 of OY728121.1, forward strand.
ATAGTATAATATTATCAAGAAATTATTTCTCATTGGACGAGTACTGATTTCATGGTATTAATCAAAATTGAGGTATTTAAATGAAAATTATAATGATTTACATGAATAATTAATTTTATATTATTGATTTTTTAGGAATAATCATGAAAAAATAAAACAAGGATTATACAACATACCTCCAGACTATGGGGTTGACTTTGATGTCGAACCATAAGAGGAAGCAGGTATGATACTCATTTTATTAGATTTAATTAAATTTTATATCTCATGAAAATATTGAGGGTCAATAAGCTTACAAATTCTCTTTTTAAAAATGTATTAAAAGTGATTTGGTCTGGCTTAGATAATTGACTCATAAATATAATGTTTTATCCCGGTATAATATGACTATAATTCTTGTAACTCTTATTTTATAGTTTACAATTTTATTAGGAATTAGGTAGTTATTCCCTCAAGTTTTACTTCCTTAAAAAATGAAGATAATAAATAGGATGATAATGATGGAATTGCTGTTGATGTGAACAACTACAAACCAAATGGAATCAAATAGAAATAACCTAAACCAAATTAAAAATTACTAAACTGAGCCAAAAAAATCAACTTAACCTAACCCAACCTAAATGGAATTGAACTAAAATGAAAAGAAATGAATAAAAATTTACAGAAAAAATATACTTGGTATAAAATGACCTAAATCATACCAATCCAACCTGAACAAAACCAAATATTACTAAAAATACATTATCTACACAAAACCTACTCAGAAAAACAAAAAAAATAATTTAAACTAAAATAAAATATCTCTTCCTTATTCAAGTTAAACCATTTCAAACTTAAATGAAATTATAGAATCCTAATCAATAACATAAAAATCAATTTATCTAAACCAAGTCAAATTAAATCAAACTAAATTAAACCAATGATAATTGAGTGGAATTGATCCATATAAAACACTAAAAAATAATTTTTTTGAAATAAGTTCCTAAATACACATGTTTGTAGACTAAAATAAAGTTGAATGTATAAGAGTAGTATAGTTATTAGAGATATTCTCAATAGTGATTTTATATATTTTCAATGTTTTTGGGATGTGTTCTAAAGTGTTTGATAATATTTATAATTTACATAAGGTGTTTTGAAGTTGTTATGAATGATTAATAATTGTTGATGATCAAATTGAGTATCCATTGTTTGAAATGAATTATATTTTGAAGTTTGAGAGAACTATGTATAAGAATTTATAGAAAAACTGATCCACATAGCCAAAACCCACTTATGAAAATTACAGTGATGTTGGAGACTCCACATATAAAAATTCACTACATATGAAAATTTTAACTTATATAAATACCAGTATAATGGAGTACATCACATATATTAATATCATCCTCCTCCACTATCTTTATCTTCTGCACCTTCTTCCTCCCATTCTATAGATCCTTGTTCATTAAATTAGGATCACCTATCTAGGGTATTGGGAAAACATTTCATGCTCAGAACCCCTTCTAAAACCTCTCTTCCACTACCAAGGGTGTCCAATAAATATGTCCTATTTAAACCCCCCTTTACAAATTTATCATGAATAAATTTGACTATACTAAAGTTAATAAAAAATAATTAAACTAGTTATAATAGAAAAATATTTTACCAAAATAAACTAATTTAAACTGAAGTAAAATAAACTAAATCAAATGACCCTAGAGTGATTAGTCCCAGCCAAAATCAAATTTAACCATACCACGATGACGGAAATAAAGAAATATAAACCTAAAAAATAATGAACCATACTAAACTTGATAGAATCAAACAAAATAAAACCATTGTAGACCATGAAAAGTTAAACATAAAGGTATTAAAGTGAATATGACTAAATTGAATAAACCTAACATGAGTAAAACTAATAAAAACTAAACTAAAAATAATAATAAAAATTGAATTAAAGTAATCTAACTTGAACAGAACCAAAACTAAATCAAATATAAATTTTTTTTTTCCAAATCTATCTTGAACAAATCCAAATTGAACCATCTATAATAAATAACCTAATAATTTTAAATAAAACATACTTACCTAACCTAAACCAAGATAAATAGATACAAACAACACCAAAATATACTATACAAAACCAAATTGACCAAACTGGACCCAAAAAAACAAATCCAATCAAAAACAATTCACATAAAGTGGACAAAAAAATAAAAAAAAAATAAATTTAAATAGAACCTAACAAAATCAATTTTAAGTGAATTGATTCAAACTATGAATACATAATTAAAATTAACATTACTAGTTTTACTCAAAAGAAAAAGAATTTAACTAAACTAAATAGATTCCAATGAAACTGAACTAAATCAAAATGTATTAAAGTAAACCCAAATAAATTAAATATTTTTTTACTCAAACTAAATTGAATTTAACTTAATGGAATTGAAATGAATAAAACTATATATAGAAAGACTAAATAGAACATAATTCTACCAAACTAAAATAGAATAAATCAAACCAAAATTAACCAATTCAAAAAAACTTCATGAAATTAAATCATATCAAAATACACCAAATCAACCAAAATTGAACTGAACTGAACTAATTTAAATAAAAAACAAATAAAATGAACTGGATAAAAGATCCTAAAAATGATAAGAACTAATCTAAACTAATAAAAATAAATCATAAATAGTTATGAATGAAATAAAAATCGATCAACCTAAACTAATTTTACTCAGCCTATATTTAGTAAACTAAGCTAAATCGAACCTAAAACATAAAATGATGATAATTCAAACTAAATAAAATAAAAGTAAACTTATAAAAATGAAAATAAATTAAATCAATTTGAATCAAACCAAATTGAACTGAACAGATTTGAACTGAACCAAATCCAACCCTTAAGAATGTATCTGAACCAAAAAACACCAACCCAAACCCAACAGATCCAAATCCAACCAAACTAAACTAAACCTAGTTAAACCAACGAGACCAGAACCAAGCTAAAAGAAACCAAAAAAATTAATGTGAATAAACCTAAGACCAATTAGACCAAATCATATCAATGTATTAAAACAAAAATATATTGAATTAAATCTAATTTACTTAAAGAAACTTGATCTAGGTATAACTATAAAAAAATAAACCACACTAAAATGAAGTGAACCTACTTATTACAAAACAAACTATACCTAACTAAAATAAAACAAATTTAATATAAATAAACTAGATGTAAATTATACGAATCATGAAAAACATAATTATATTAAATCATATCAAATGATAAAAACTAGAATAGACCAAAACTATACTATGAAAAATTGTGTCAAATAAGCACAAACAACCCAAAAATAACCCAACCAAAACAGACCTAAACTAAATTTAATTAAATAAACATATTCTCCAATGAACCAAGTTTAAAATATTAAAAAAACTAGTATTAAATAATTACTTTTAATCACAAATTTTTAAATAATATTTTCATAATAAATAAATTAAACACTATTTTTATTTCTCTTATTTATATATAAACAATAAATTTTTCATTAAATATCCAAATGTAATCGTATTTATCTTTTTATTTTTTTACCAAAAATATGGGGAATCCCCATACAAAAAGTTTGGATTGTAAATAATGCAATTTATACAACTAAAATCTAAAAAAAAATGAACTGAAATAAATGAAATCGAACTAACTTGGACTAAACAGACTCAATAACATCTGATCCAAATTGGATTGGACCAATATAAATTGACCCAACAAAGTCTATAGTAAAGTAAAATTAGTTGAAGCTGATAGGGTTGATCCATCCTGATCTGAAGGATATGAAACTGGATCGGACTATACAGAAATCCATTAACCTAAATATAACTATATTAAATTGATTCAACCCAAATAGAACAAAACTATAATGAAATAAATCAAACATAATGGAATATTTCTCGATCAATCTAAGTAATAATAAAAATATATATACTTAAATAGGTAAATAATTAATTGAACTGGGCTGAACTACCCACAACCAAACTCAAACCAAATTGAATGGAATCGAATTGAAACGAATCAAACTAGATTAAATCAATCATAGTAATCATAAACGAATATGTCATGAAAAAACATGATTGGAATGTAATTGTACTAGAATAAATTAAATTGAATCAAAATTAACTAAATTTATATAAAAAATATAAAAAAATCTTGAAAATTAATTCTTTTAGTCATGATTTTAATCACAGTAATAGAATGATATGTTCCAATGAACACTATGACCTAATGTAATGGAGAAAAAAATGACTTGTGTAATAAAATAAAAGCAACTCAAGTAATAAATTTAAAATATCAAAATGATCATTTTGGGAATTCAATGTGCATAATTAAATCTTACTGAATCATAGTTTTTTATGTTATAGTCCTGATTAGATTGTTAATAACTCATTCATGCAAATTCCGTTATGTGATCGTAATAAATGTTCATCATATCATTAATTTTGGTGATCACACAACCACCTTATTATTGATTATTATGATGACATATTCACTTATGTATATTTTATATCAATTGATATCTCATTCATCGATACTTAGTTATAATTCATACACCATATGTTTTTTAGATTCGTTTAGAATTAATATCCATTTGATTTTAGTTATGAAATTCAGTATTAGTAACCTATTTTCAATTATTGTTTCCAACATTGAATTTAATTACAGAGGTTCATTTTAAATATTTAAATACATGTGGATCGATCAAAAATATTTTTCTCAAAAAGAAAGAAAAAAGTTGGAATTGTGGTAAATGAACCGACACAATAGAAAATTGTAAGTTTTTCTTTGTTGATTTCAATTTTTAATATCAATTTTTAAACCTTATAGTCTATTTATATTTTTAAAATATTTCTTTTGAGGACCTTGATTAACAGGAACCTAGAAACATTTGACCAAATGATCACTAAAAGCATGTTTTGGGAGATGAGAACCATGGTAGAGTACGATGCCGACTAGGGAAGAGTATTGTCACGATGATGTATTGACCCACTTTGAGTGCAGGTTATAGTAACACCAGGTCGGAACGAGAATTGTAGGTTGAGACTAAGGTAGAAAATAATGAAAAAAGGGCCATAAAAGAGGGATAACAAGCTCAAATGGATGACTATGAATTTATGAAACTAATGAATGTTTTATGTCAATCACCTTCACCAGCGACCTATTGGAACTAAGGATATTCATTGATGAAAATGGGATTTCAGTTTGTGTTTTTTTCCAATCTGCACTAGGTTGATCAAGTTTTGGGGTTTTTATTATTAATCCTTCAATTAAAGATCAAAAAATCTACAAGGAAAGGGATGTTACATTTAAAAAATACAATATTATTGAATGTGGCGTCGTTTACTAATGTTTTCTAAATTTTTGGGCCTCAAAATTGAAATATGGGGAAAGGTGTTTTTTGTAAATGAAGGTGCGTGAAAGATCTAGAATGTGCACAAAATATTTTTTTTCTTGAAATATTGATGTTTATTTGAAAACCTACGCACAAGGCATGTTTTAGGATCAGGACATCGATAAATGGAAAAGGAGTGATGTGTGTGAAAGATGAACTTGCATAAAATAATTTTAGTGCCCAATGAGACATCAAAGGGTATTTTTTATTCTTGAAATTAAATATACACACAACGATGAAAATGCATTGGAAACTTGTGCATATGGTCGTTGAGGCCTATAAATAGGTGGCTCTGCCCATGGAAGACTCAAGAATTTTCAATGAAGATCCAGGAGATCTACCACGCTATATATTTCCACGAAAATGATTTGAAGGGAGTTGATCTTGTGTGAACGATGTTCCTTTAGTCTAAAAATGCCATGTTAAAATTTTTGATTTGTTGTGTGAAAGATCTATGTTGCACGAAAAAAGGGTTACATGAAAGTCATCTTTCGTGACAAATCCCAAATCATGCATGCAAGAGAAGGTGTTGTCCTAAAGTTAATTATGGAGATTCTATCAGTCTTTTGATATCTGGTTTTCTTATTCAGTGATCTCAGGTGCATCAATTTAGGTCTATGGTGAATGATGGGTCTCATTCTATGTCAGGGACAAAGACTATAATACCAAATCATTGAAGTGACCTTCAGGTCGATGAAATGAGTTTGACCTCTCTCAGAGTAGTGAGCAAGGAGGAGTTAGGGAAATTTTTCTAAGGGAAGTTGTGATCGATTCCTAAAAAATTGTAAAGGTAGTGGGTTTGGAACATAGTTATTGTGACCAAACCTCTGCATTCCATATCTAGTGAAGATTAGTGTATTTTTTTTGACTAACACACTATTGGCTTATGCTCCTTGAATGTAGACCTTAGTGTTGAACCAAGTAAAAGTGTTGTGTCGTCTCTTTGTATGTGAATGTTTTACTAGTAATCAAATCCATTATACAGGTTTAACAAGTTTTTACCATCATGGGAACATGATCCATCACATTAAAAGAAAATTTTGACACCCTAATTCACCCTTCCCCTCTCAGGGTGCCTCGGGGTCCTATAAGTAGTATCATAGGGATGTTGCTATTGTTAAATATGTCTCTTATTTTGTTTTATGGATAATTTAGTAGACATTAGAGGAGTGACCCAATTCGATGGAAGTAACATTCAATTTTGGAAGAACATGATGATATTGCATCAAAGATCTCTTAGAATTAATTTAGTTTTTACTATACAAGGAATCCATGTCACTGATCCATTAGGGCTATCTATACCTGATATAGACATAGAAATACTTGATGCGGACACTAAAGGATAGAATTCTCTAACTGTGGCACTTTATGATCAAATCTATCTGAAGGTAATGAGATGAACCATGGGAAAGTATATGTGGGAGAAACAAGAAAATATTTTTGAAGGAGACAGTAAAGTGAAGGAGGTGAACCTCTAAGTTTTACACAATAGTTTTCATGATCTGAATATGTACCCTAATGAAAATGCATCTTTCTTCTTCAATTGAATTGCTGATGTTCTAGGAGTAATTATAGGGCTTGATGAAGAGATCAAATACATTTATATTGTAAATAAAATCATGAGAATACATCCACCTCTTTTCAAAGATAAGGTATTAGCTATAGAGTAATGGTATCACTCTAAACTCTATCTAGATGATCTACTTAGCTACCTGGTGGAATATGAGATGAGATTCAAACCAGAAGATCCAACAACTCGTGTAAGAAAGTAAATGGAATTCAAATAAATGGAAAAGATAGAAATTTCAGGATATACTGACGATTAATTTTATGAGGAAAAAGAAATTATTTCTCTCATTCATAAAAATTCAAGAAGGGAAAAGGGAAATCTGAAGGAAAGCTACATATGGACTGTTTTATTTGTTTTAGAGTTGGTCACATTGACTCTTGATGCACAATAAATTTTTATGATGATGAGGGTGAAGCTGTAGGTATTCAAATGCCTTGAAAAATGTTTTACAGAAAGGGAGACTTCAAATCTGGAAATAAACTATAATGAAATATTTTTTTCTGTGATAAATATAATGATGATAGTTAATTTTTTGAGGAAACAGAAGGATAATTTATGTCTAGAAACCATGCTTATATGATGGCTATAAATGAAAAATCAGAACCATCAAAAATTAAAGTTGGAGATAATCAGTTGACCACTAATGAAAATCTCATGTTACAACTTAATAATGATTTTGTAAAGCTTGAGAATAAATTTAAGAGATATAATAACTGGATTGAAATCATTGAAGAATCATCAGAATATTATGATAATCTGGAATATGAGATTGAATGACTAGATGATCTTGTGAAAGTACAGTAATCAATCCTTGAAAGCATATATGATGTTCTGAAACTAAAACTCATAATTTAAGAACATGAAAAATTAATTAAAGATTGTACCTTAATATTAGAGGAAATTCCAAAACTATCGAGAGACTCTAAGAATAAGTTGTTACTCTTACAAGTAGATTCGAAAATGGATCAAATTATAATGAAGAAAAGAAGAAAATACAATTAAAAAAATCCTCAGATACAGAATTGATAGTGAGAACTAAGCATGGTTTTGAATAAGTTGAAATGATTTTGAATTATCATATACATTCATGAATGGAAAACAATGGAATTAGTTGAGAGGCTAAAACATCGAATTTTGTAACTAAAGTAGGCCATAATGAAGGCAAACTCAAATGGGTCAAGTTGAAAAGTCACCTAAAGTCCTAAAAAAAGAATCCCTCTATTTATTCTGAAATAATAACTGAATACCTTCCCCTAGTTTCCAAAATTGATTGGAATCCAAATAGTGTTCCTAGGGAACGATATATGAGGAGGAATCAAAAGGATAAGACATTCCAACTTATGAAATGTCAATGTTTTGGCTCTTTGGGAAATACCTTGTAATATTTTAAAGTGTCAAGGAGCTATTTGAATGGGAAAGATATAAAAGCTCAACAAATGAGAACATACTCATATCCTAATTCTTATAAAAGAAATAATTTATATGGATATTTTATTAGTGTCCTAACTTTGGTCACAAAGTTATGTATTGTAGGAAGAGTAATGAAAGAATAAATTCTTAAAATACTCAAATACAGGTCAATGTTTGACCACAAGAGGATGTGGTTATTTCAAATTGGTTTTCTCCTTTGGAAGAAGAATATGATTATGAAGAACCCACTTACCTGGATGATTGAGTTTAAAGGAAATTAGTTCCCAATTATTAATCCAATATCTCATTGAAATTAATGAGAAATATTAGAAATCCATCCTTTTCAAAGTATCTTTTAAGGAAACCAAGAGTAGCAACACCTGGATTCATGATAGAGGATGCTCATCACTCATGATGGGTAATGTTGACTAATTAAAAATGTTTTGAAAATGGTTTATGGAATGCTGAGTGTTGGAAATGATGGTGCATTAAATATCAAAGGTAGTGGGAGTACTGAACATGCAAATGGTGAGATGAATAAAACTGAAGTTCTTTACATGGATGGTTTACATCATAATATCCATTATGTGAGTAAAATTTTCGACTCAGGTTTTATTGTAAAATTCATTCAGAAGTGATGTACAATAAGAGGAAATATAGTGAATTCTATTATGAATGGATGCCTAACTGAAGGGAACTTGTACCATGTTGACAGTAAGGAAAAAAATTCCTACATAACTGTTGTAGAAGAAAACAACTTTTGGCATCAGATATTGGGGAAAATAATCAAAATGACATGGAAAATATGTCAATGATGAAGATATTCATGGAAATAACCAACCTGAATAATGAACAGGGTAAATTTTTTGATGATTGAATGTGAGTGAGGTTTTTCTACAATTCCTATTTTTCAAAGAATAAAATGGCATCAAATCTTCTTGATCTCATCTATAAAAACATATGTGGCCTGATAAATGTTGTTAGAACACAAGGAAAAATGTACTTTGTTGTTTTCATTCATGACTATAGATGAATGGATTGTGTGATTATTATACATAGGAAATAGCAAGTGCTTGATTGTATGAAAGGTTATCACTGAATTTCTGATAATCATACTAGGAGAACAATCAATGTTTTATGATCTGACAATGGAAGGTAATACAAATATATTGAGTTTGAAAATTACCTAGAAAATCATGGAATTCAACACCACGTTCATGATGTGAGAATCACCTAGTAAAATAGAGTTATTGAGTGCAAGAATCGATAGGTTAATAGTATGGCCAGAACTATGCTGATTGAGAGTTGTATCTCTCTCCATTATTAGAAATAGGTTATTCAAGTTGTAGTTTCTATTCAAAACCAAAAAGGGTTGAATGTGGGAGAAAATAAGACATCGTATTTGTGGTTTCATAGAAGGCGTCCCTCGTTGAAGTATTTCCATATTTTTGGAAGTAAATGTTTCATCATAAACAAAGACGGGAACCAAGGAATGTATAGTGACATGGCATATGAATGAATATTTCTTGGATATTAAATGAATAAAAAAACTACAAATGCTTCAAAAAGCGTCTTGCAAAAATTGTGGAAAGCAGTGATGTAATGATATTTGAAGAGAAGACCACAAATACTATGAGGGGATCAAATGTTGGTGTGATTGAAGATACAGAAAACAGGGGAAATGAATCAAATTTAAATATAGATGTAGAAGAAGAAGCGCAACACATTCAAGAGACTCAACATGATTTTGACGTCTTTATAAGTAACAGAAGAGTAAACCATGGATGGAGAGAATCTAGTTGAACCTTAAAGGAAAAATCGAATAGAATAGATTTATCGATCCAACATCATCGAAGATTGGACTCAACCCACACAATCAAGGAGAATTAGGAATAATTTGCAATCATCATACCTATCAATTGTGGAACCATCCTCGCTTGAAGAAGCTGCAAAGGATGAATAATGGGATAAATCCATGAATAAAGAGCTAGATTAGATTGATAAAAATGAAACATGCAATCTCATTACGAAACCCAAAAACCACATTCTGATTTGTACAAAGTTTATATTCATGAATAAATATGATGATCATGTAAAAGTGATCAAAAATGAGGAACAAATGGTGTGTAAAGGATATTCATAGATTGAAGGAGTTGATGTTGAAGAAACATTTTCTATTGTGGTTAGAATGAAGTCAATTAGGATATTTCTTACCATATAAATCCAAAGAGGATATAAAGTGTATCAAATGGATGTCAAGATAGAATTCTTGAATGTTTATTTTGAATATGAAGTCTACATTGAAAAACCAGTGGGTTTTTTTCTTAGTAATGATGAAATGAAGGTTTTCATATTAACTAAATCTCTATATGGTCTGAAGAAGGCACCATGGGTGTGGTATTCATGGATGGATTCATACCTAAAGAAGCTAAAATTTATAATTGGAGGAGTGTATCACAATATCTATGTAAATAATTATTCAAAAGATCAATTCATGGCTCTAGTGTACATTGATTATGTTATTTTCAGTGGAAGAAGGAAGGGATCAATGGATGAATTTTCCAATCACATAAAATTAAAATTTGAAATTTATATGATTGGTGAGCTCACATAGTTCTTGGGGATGCAAGTGATACAGAGTAAGGACTAAAAATTCATTTATTAGAAAAAATATTCAATAGATATGCTGAATATATATAATATCCAGGACTCTAGACCAATGTCGTCTCTGATTACAGTTGGAAAAAAACTTGGAAAGTATGAGGATGGGACTTTTCTTGATCCCAACATATACAGGAGGACCATTACAAGCCTACTATACATAACAATGACAAAATTGGATATTGTCTTTGCATCAAACTTGGTAGCCCATTTTTAATGTAATCCAATTGAAGAACATAGGTGAGTAGTGAAAAGTATCGTGATTTACATTCAAGTTACTCATAATTATATATTATACTTTGCTAAAAGAAAAGATAGTGAACAATCATCATTCTATGATGCTGAGTGGGATGGAGATATAGTGGACATAAAATCCACCAGTGGTGGAACATTCTATATTGGGAAGAAATGTGTGAGCTGGTTGAGAAAAAAATGGGAATCTACTTCTCATAGTACTTCTAAAGAAGAATATATATCCGCTAAAAATACATGCACTCAATTACATTGGATGTAGTAGCAACTTACTCGAATTCGTGATGAGGTGAAGCAACCGATGGTGATTTTTTGTGATAACAAGAGCGTAACTGATCTTATAAAGAATCATATTAATAATTATCATATAATGCATATTGAAATCAGATATCATATCCTCAAATAAAAGGTTGAATAATGTGTGATTAGAATGGACCGTGTAGGAATTAATGAGCAAGTGGCTGATATTCTGACCATGCCACAGACCGCATCTATGTTTTAGAATCATCAGTTGAACCTCAATGTTCAACCACCCCCCTAATGCATAAGTAGGTCAAGAAAATTCCCCACTCCCTGGTTTTGTTAACTTTTTTAATCTGTTTGAGGATGTGATGCAGGTTTACGGGAGAGATATGATCTTGGGGGATTATATTTTGAGATCTACAATTTTCAAATACAGGTCTGTGGGTTTATTTTCAATGGGGTAGAGAAGGATAAATTCAATGAGGGGGTTGAAATGGTTTTTATGGTTGCAGGATAGTTATATTATATTGGAGAAAGTATAAATTCAATGAGTTAAAAATGAGAGAATGTGAAGGGAGGAAAAAATTAAGTATTCCAAAATATGAGAAAACAATTCATTCTTCCCCTCTTGTTTTATACACTGAGAATTGTTGTCTATGTTGATTCTTTCATATTAGGTTTTGAATGTGGTTGGGGCTCTGTTGAAATTATCAAGAGATTTCCAACAACCTGAAAGGGGTGATTGTTGGAACCAAGGATGGTCATTACTGAAATTGGTATTTCAGTTTGTGTTTATTGTCAATCCACTTTGGTTTGATCAAGGTTTATGTCTGTTATTTTTAATATTTCAATGGGGATCAAGTAGTCAACAAAGAAAGGGATCTTATATTTCAAGCAGACAATTGTGTTGAAGGTGGCGTCATTTCCCAGTATTTTCCTAATTTTTGGGCCCTAAAATCATTAAATGGAAAAAGGGGTTTTTCGTAAAGGAAGGTGTGTGAAAGATCTATAATGAGTGTGAATGATTTGTTTTTTGGTACAATATTAAAGGTGGTTTGGAAACATGTGCGCAAGGCATGTTTCAGGATCAGAATGTTGAAAAATAGAAAAGGAATAATGTGTTTAATAGATAAGGTTCCTTGAAAGAATATTACGCACCCAATGTGGCGTCTAAATGGGTTTTGGGCACTCGGAATGAAACATATGTGCACTGATGAAGATTAATTGGAAACTTTTGTGTAGTGTATTTAAGGTAAATAAAGAAGAGGCTACCCCAATCGAAGACACAAGAATTTTCAACGAAGATCTGGGTGCTCTGTCGTGCGAAAAGTTTCCACGTGAATGATTTGGAGGTAGATAATCTTTTGCGCAAGATGTTCCTTTAGTCTAAAAAGACCAAGTAAAAAAAGTTAGTGGATGCACGAAAGATATGGGTTTTTTGAAAAATAGGTTGTGCGAAATTTATCTTGCATGACACATCCCAAATCTTGCACGCAAGAGAAGGCTTTGTTTGTACGTTTATTATAGAGATTATATCATTATTTTTTTTATCAGGTTTCCTTATTCAGTGATTTTAGGAAAATAAATTATAGTATACGGTGCAAGAATGGTCCCATTCTATGTTAGGGATAAACACTTTAATTACAAATAATTTAATCTACCTTAAAGTCAATAAACCGAGTCTGGCATCTCTTAGAGCAATGGGTAATGTGGAGTTAGTAGAAGTGTTCTGAGGGATGTAGTGAGCAGTCCCTCTAACATTTTAAGGGTAGTGAGCCAAGAACATAGTGACTATAATGAAACCTCTATATTCCAAAGCTAATAGATATTTGAGGATTTTTATATTACTGAAATATTGTTTTCATATGTTTTTTGGATGTATCCCTTAGTGGTGAACCATGTAAATGTTTTCTGTCGTCTCTTTGGATGTGAATGTTTGATTACTGATCATATCAATCATATAGGTTTAATGAGTTCTTACCAATGTGGGAAAAAGATCCATCACATTAAAATAAAAATTTGAAACCCCAATTCACCCATCCCCTCTCAAGGTGCCTTAGGGTCCAATAAGACCGGTGTAACATGTGATGCATATATGTCGAGGATGTGTATGTTATATAGTGCACCGGTTAGTAGTCCTACAGATGTTCAGGATAATGATGTCACTAATGATGGAGATGGTGAGGATGACCATGAGGAAGAGGGAAGGTATGACCATGAGGAAGAGGGAGGTGATAATGGTGGGGAATATGGTGGGGCTGAGGTTGAGGATGAAGAATAGGATGAGGACGAGGATGAGGTTAGGGATGGAGATGAAGATAGTGATGGTGATGAGGTACATATTGAACTCTTACTTTTTTTTACTAATATTTATGAAATTTTCTATTTGATTATTTGGTTTGAATGACTATATGTGATATTTTTTATGTTTATTATCATTGGTTAAATACGTCAATTGATTCCCTCTATTATCATTATCTGTATTGGTTTATTTCTATTTGAGAATATTGTATTAGTTTCATTGCAGGTTCTAGGTATTGAGGATGTTATGTTATTTTCATTACAGTTTGAGGATGATCTGTTTTCATTCGAGGAGTTCTATTTTGATTATAGGTGTAGTGGTTAGTTATATTCATTATTTTTTGTGTTCTATTTGTATTTTTTGATTGCAGATGTCTTCTAAATTGAAATTTTGATTGCAGGTGCAGTCGGCAGTGGGAATACTAATGGCTGGGGAGTTGGGGGGGCTATACCATTGCTTTATAACTATTGGCATACATCTATTCCAACAGTTCACACGGAACTATTGGTAGAATAATATTATAACAACCCTATAACAACTGTTCACTATGAACTATTAGTATATGCCTTTCTCAATGGTCTACAAATATTTGGATAGCTCTATCCCAATAGTTTGACCCATTGAGATATCTCATTTTCAATGGTTTAAAATATTTGGAATGTATCTATCACAATGGTTCACAATGAACTATTGGTAAAATCCAATTCCAAATACCCTATGACAATGGTTCACCATAAATTGTTGGTATAGGTCTATCCTAATGGCTCACATACCAACTGTTCCTAGAAATGTTAGGATATGTTGAATTTTTAGTAGTGAAGGTTGAACTGGATGATAGTACGTTCATAAATTCTTGGTCGTGGTTCATGATGGTATGTAAGTCCACCAAGGTCACAAAATATATAAATCAACAAAGATGATGATGACACAAGTGTGCATCCTTCTTTATGAGATATAATGAGACAAAGCGATTATAATACAAAGAACATTTTGTTGGGAGGTAATTGTAGTTAGGACAATCCTTATCACCTTAGGGATCATGATGGGTTTATAGACTCCTCTCTTAGTGTGTGGGATAGACTCACTGTTATCAATATATATACCTAGAGGGTCACACACTAAGTGTATCCATAAGTTACATCAATTCTATGAATACGAGTGGGCCCCACATGTAGAGGCCAGTAAATGTATAAGGATGACCCATCGCAAGTTAAAATAATATAATTATATTATTCAATTTGAGAATAATGATGATTTAATTTATTTCACAAGGTCTTCGCATGTTGTTTGACCAAAAAAGTGAATATGATAAAATATAATTTTTTGAACGAACATAGGATGTTCAAGATTCTTTAAATTATTTGGGGAACTTATGGACCAATTTAACAGTTTTTATTTTATAACATAACATTTTATAGTGTTACAAGTGATTAGAAAAATATTTATGTGATTTATGACAAGTTTATTAAGTCATAAAAGTGTGAAAATATCGAAAATTACGGTTATTACTTTTCAGGGTCCAAAGTGCAATTATGGAAAGTAAAACCTAAGGATAAAATTCTCTTTTAGCCGATTGAATAGTAAAATATTCTATTTAATTGAATTTAGTGAGAGAATACCTCTTATCCTCTCCTCTAAATATTATAAAAAGAGATTCTAAAGGAAGAATACGGTCAGATTGGTCCTACTTTCTCAATCATGTCAGTGTTCTTCAGGCAACAAAAATGATGTTGTAAAGAACATTAATTTCTCGTGCTAGCACCTAGGAAATATTGTTCGATGATCCAAAAATTTTGGATCATGTGTGGATGATCTATAGTATGTCTATATTGATGCCTTTAATCCATGACACATCAATGGTGAGAGAATCAAACAAGTGTCATCAATCAAACAATGCACCATTAATGTTTTCGTTCAATTTTATTTTTCATTCTTAAATTGAATTTCGCATGATCCTTTAAAAAAATATAGGTAAGGGGTTTTGTAGATTTACTATTTTTAACATGAATCCAAACCAAAAAAATTAAATTGAGCATCTTTCACGATTCTGATGCACCGTAAGTCCCTTCACCTCCATGATTCCCTCAAGGTATCGAGGGGCCATCATCATGTTTTAGGAAGCAAATATTTAAGGTAAGTGAATTATCCTCTTATTCCTTTTAATTCAAGTTGCTCCTTTTTTTGATCTTATTAATTTCAAATATTCTTTCATTTCATGCATGTTTGATCTTTCCATTACTGCCCAAATGGTGTTTTATCAATAGGAGACCTATCATCTATCTCATTATGTCATTCCTTTAATCCATGTTGTACAATGTGATGTTGTCAAATTCATTTCTTGAATTTCTCTCTTTTACATGATAAATTCCATTTTTTTGAATTCCCAAACCACATTATTTTTAGTGTATATTCACCTAGATTCAAATATTACATTTTGGTTGCGGATTTACATGTATTACTCTCTAATTCCCTCCTCATGGGAAAAAATGTAAAAATATTCATGTTTTTAATCACGTATGCACTCAATGGTTTTATATGAAACGAGTTCTTGAATCTCCATATCTTATTGCTAAAATAATTTATTATGATCGATGTGGCTTGCGTGAATTATGATATATGAAGGGTGTAACCTGATATCACTCTAATTCATTGAGTAATTAATTAAACTCTATAGATAATGCGTTCTACAATACCATGGTGAATAACCTTGGAAATTATGATTTATGACACCCTGGTGAAAACCTTGGTGATATGCTTATGAATGTCTTGTTTTTATGTTTTATTCAAATTTCCATGTTATGATTCGTGTTCTACTTATTTTGATATTCCTCATGTTTATATGATCACACCTTATTGATATATCTCATTGTCACATGCTAATTACATCCTTTGTTTATTCCTTTATTAGGCTTTATGATTAACCCTTTCTTTAATGTATGTTCCCAGGATATGAGATGGAGTAAAAGTATCTTATGGTGAACCTATGATAAATTCTTTCATGTGTATTAGAAGAATGATTATGTTTTTGTCTGTTCTTAATGTATTATGTTCCTAATTTGAAAGACACTAAACCCCATAAGTGATTTTGTATTGTTAAATGTAGTACCTTATAATGAACAATTTATGAAATAAGAAAGGTAGGTCACTATAAATAATAATTAAACAAATGATGTTGAATTAAATTTCTTTAATTTTTCAATAATCAAATATAAAATTTCAATTACCCAATTATAAGACACTTCAATTAACAATGGGTATTATTAATCATTTAAATTCTAAATTAATTTATGTTAATGTTAAATAATGTATGCATGATGTGAACTCATCAAGGCCTAAGAGGTGTCTCAGGGGCCTAGATAAGTAATGTCTGATTTATGCTTCAAAATATCAGTTTTTTGAGAAAAAAGTTAGGGGCACATAGTTAGTGCTAACTATGCACCCAAAACTGTGTGGCATTTTTGTTAAAGGACACAGTTTCTTAAGACATATGAGGGTCCCTATAAATCTATGTGGTTTTATGTAGAGTTGGACAGAAAATTACATGGTTGGTTTATATTTTTATAAATCATGCATTGTAACCATCAACGAGGGGAGTGTTTTTAGAGAGTGAGTTTTCATTTTTGGTTCACTGTTTTCTTAATTGTGTGAATAAAATGTGTGTCTCATTGAATGGGAAAAATTAAAATTTTTTCTCTCTACCTATTAATGGTTCTTACCCCTTTTCCCTCCAACATTTTCCCAAAGTATCCTCCCATGCTAGCCTCTCCCTTCCCCCATCCTCTATCGAAGATCTCTTCTGTTTCTGGGCTAAATCAAAAGTTTTTTCTTGTGATCAAGAGAAGTCGGTGATTTTTCCCTCCAAAAGCATCCTTTATTTGTTTATTTTGCTACCTAGTTCTGTTACGTCGTTTATGTGGGTTATTCCATATTTTCAAGGGTTCTGTCTTGTTCTTCATTTTCATTTGTTCTAGCTCGAATCAAGGATTCATACTAGATGAGTGATTCTTTCTAAGAATAATGTTTGTGGTTTTTATGTTTTCATTTATAAAATGTTACATTGTTGCACACACAAATAATTCCAAGAGTTGCCTTAAAATTTATGATTCCATTAATATTTCACTTGAGGTATGAACTAGATGTATTCTAGTCATCCCATACACCATTATAGGTCAACAACCTCGGCTCAGACCACCCCTTAGGGTGGATTCCTATTAACTCCCATGAAAATATTTCCTTTTTATGAAACCAAAACATCTCATAAGGTGTGTTTGGATTGACAGTTAATAAATCCCCAGTTTATTCTCCCCTCAGTGATGAAATAACCCCCTTATTTGAGTTTGGAAAATCACATAAATAATGGAACTCTTATATGGGCCT
Source organism: Viscum album (assembly GCA_963277665.1). Lineage (NCBI taxonomy): Eukaryota > Viridiplantae > Streptophyta > Magnoliopsida > Santalales > Viscaceae > Viscum > Viscum album. The sequence continues at coordinate 1,794,938,753 of OY728121.1, forward strand.
TAAGTTGTCATAAATAAATTATAGAGCCCATATTTCTTTTCTAGTCATGTAAAATGAAATGGACTATTTTAATTATTAATGGTTTTAGTAACTCATGGGAAGACATAGGAGACCCCTCTAAGGATGTGGTTAAATTTTAATAAAATCCGTATATGACTTATCCAATGAAGGGATTAGATTATATTTTTTCGAATGTCATGTAACTTATGATTTATTGGTATGGTCACCTGGGGGTATATAAATTAATGTAATGGTGTTGTTAAAATTGTGATATCCTTTTATAATGATAAAATTTTTAGAATTTATACTTGGAAACTAATGGGTTATAAATAATGGAAGTTTGATAAAATTTTATGGAAAGGACTTGATCCTTAACACAATACATTATTACATGATCTTATTATTTATTAACCTTCTTCATGTTAATGTAATGATATTGGTTACGATTATTATCATGAGTCTTGCCATTGGTATGACTTTGATAACAGTTTCCAATGCCAAGTTTGAATCCAATGGACATCACATGATTCATTGATGTGAATGTTAAGGGATAATATCTTCGTGGATCTAGTCAATATCTTACTTTTTTAACATCTAGACCTAACATCGACAATTCATGTGCAAGCTCTAAAAAAATTAGAATGTCGTGATTAACCATCTGACATGGCATGATATCCTGAGACACCAATTGTCTTGGATTATCTCCTTGAATTAAGTCTATCTTAAGATTACCTTATTATTATTCCTCAAGCTTGGTTAGATACCCTTTATTATGTGGAATGTCTTGGATAACTCCATAGATTATCTTGGTTCTAATATGAGGAATTCACAGACCCCTATTTTGGATTCTCCTGGATATATAATATTGGATGCCTGGGATTTTATGGCCATGGGTCATATGCCTATTTTAATATCCTTATGTCTAGAGACATTTCGTCTTAAGACAAAGTAGATGGTATTCTCTGGTTTACATACACCTTATGTCATTCCTTATTTATATATTGCACATTTTTATGTTTTACACTCACAGACTGGAATAACATAGACACTATTGGTGGTGGCCTACTATGTTTTTCTGACACCCTATTCAGGTTCTCCAGAGATACTCGTAAAAATATCATGGTTAAAATTTGGGACCTCAAATCGTGTTTCTTTGTTGTTGCTTGTATTGGTCTAGGACTTGTAATAGGATTAGTGTCTTGAGCATATACTCAAACTTCTTATAGGACTTAGGTATTTTATTTATTTATTTTTTTCTATCCCTATTGTATTTTTATCACATGTTATATGTTTGACTTCCTTGTAAATGTAGTATCTTATATTTAGGGATAGTTGGATTTTATGATCACTATTTCGTTGACAATTTATTATGATTATCTACATGCAGTTCATTTTATTTATTCTTCCATTGTTTTTAGTACTGATTCTTGAGGGTACAATCTATCTTACCGCATTTAGACCCTTTATAGCGTCTTAAGCCTGCTCTTTGGGACTCAATGCTTGGAAAATGCTATGTAATTTTTTTTAATATAAACATAGAAATTAAACAACAATTTATATAAGAATGGTCCTTTTACTACTCTAGGTTCTGGAGAAATTATAGTACATTTTCCATTTAATTAGAGTTGATGGAAAGAAATTGTCCACTACACTTCCATGCACTAACTCCGAAAGCGGCGACATCTAAAAATACACTTCTAAGATACCTATGAAAAATCATTTATAAAAAAAGTGAGAATTTAATTGCCCATTAAGGGGTTTTAAACCTGTTGATTTACTTTTTACGAAATGAATCTTTTGAAAATAACATTTGGTTAAATAACATTGAAATTATATATGATAACTCAAATGAAAAATATTGATAAAGTACTAAAATATTTATAAATTAAAAAAAATATCTTTGTTTTGATGATAGTCATACTTTGAAATCACATTAAAAATAATCCAATGATTTTTTTGGAAAATATTAAGCTAACTTCGTGAATACAAAACATTATTTTGAGGAAACTCAATTCATTGGATGATGTCTTGGGACTACCCACATAACAAAGGATGGGTTCAATCCCAAATGACCTTCTATTTTTACAACAAACAAGTGCCATTACTTTTCAAAAATGATTAAATTTTTCATTACATATATATATATATGAGTGTTTGTCACCGGATTTTTTATTTTTAAATATGTCAATGTATTAAAATAGGAATTCATACTTATATACATATATGTATATATATATAAATTTATATATATATATATATAATTTCCATTTCATAATTTATATGTTTGCTTACTACCAAAACATTTATCAACTAGACATTGCATACAATCATTATTTCTTTCATGAATCACCTTTGATGCTCATATGAGCAACTCAATTTTCATAATTTAACCATAATGATTAATAAATTTACATACATAAAATATTAAAGGAAAAAATTTAAAACAATTTTTATGATATCCATGTCTTTATTAATTTCATCACTATTCCTTAAAAATTTAAATTAAAACACGAACTTATTATCAATTCAATGGTTGTCGGTGTAATGCACAATGCATGGCCATGTCTATGTGGAAACATTATTCCAATAATTTCAATAAAACATTATGATATGCTAGGTGATTTTTTTTAAACATGATGATAAATTGAAAATAAAATCCCAATTCATCCATATATATATTTCTTTGTATTGAGATGGAACATAAAACAGTCATTAATCACAAATTAAATAAATGGTTGATAAAAACATCATTAAATGAAAAAATATTCATTAGAAGAATTAATTATGAAATTATATTAAATCATGGATTAAATACATATTCACTCATATAATAATTTTTCAGAAATATTTTATAGATATTTGGATAAACCTACCTATATGTGCATGTTGGTATATAATAAGCCATAAAAATAATTCTTACATGTCATTGAAAAAAAATCATGAGGTATGAAAAATATTTCCTACAAGTATATTTAAATTAAACTAAAGAATTACATATATGAATACTTTTTTGAAAATAAATTTTTGTTAGAAATTATATTAGAACATCACAAAATTTTCATAATTTAAAATAAAAGGATTCTTAAAAAGAGCTCAAATAAAATTTTAACATGGCATATCAAATAAATAAATAAAAACATAATTTCCCTTACCAAATAACAATTAACGACCATAAGGAAAAATAATTTTTAAACAAAATTCTAATATAATTTTTCAAATTATAATTATAAGAAATATAATTTTCTTTAAAAAATCCATTTCACAAACTATATTCAAAAACATGAAATCGTTAAAATATATACAATCTCCCTTATAAAACTATAAATGGAAATTTCACATAATGTAAAATAATAATAATAATAATAATAATAATAAACCCTTAAAATTTCTTTGTAGTGATTTTCACTTGTTAACATCGGTTATTTCCTTCAGAAAAGGCTCAAACACTACCTCTATCACTCACTGCTAACACAGAGTATGAAACTAAAAGAAATAAAAAAGGATAGGCAGTATAGAAAATGGAAAATGAGACACTTATATATAGTTCTAAACTCAGTGTATAATTTATTTCAACTTGTTAGGCTAAATTAATGATCATATTTGCTGCAAATATTAAATAAAACACTCAAAAATGTTACGGTTCTTTGCATATAGTATGATAGAGATATTTATAATTTAATATGTACTTCATAACATAACATATAAATTGAAAACACAAAAAATCTAAAAACATAGATGGTTATTTAATAAGTATCGATCCAAAACAATAAAAAATATACAATAAAAGATATTAAATATGCAACAATAATACTACCTTTGTAAATAGGTAGATGGATTGAAGAATATGACAAAAAGAAATTAATACGTTGAAAAACATTCAATTAATATGTATTCCATATTCCTCCTGAAGGATCATTTTATAGCCACATAAACCAGGAAAAATGATTTCAACCGATAAACATATCAACTTGAAAACAACAACAAGATAAGATTTTGGGTATAAAATAATCCCAGATGCAAATCACAAAATCAGATCGCATTAAACCTAGGGAGAAAACAATGAAATTATGAACATAGGTCTCTATTAACCCAACCCAGTCATTAGTTATACAGATTTCAGACAAAATAAAAAGCATTGACCTACCTAAAATGAATTTGAAACACTAATTGTGATAGATCTGGTTTTATATCGATCTATGATTCCTCAAACACTTATGCCCTCAGATGAACTATGTTTGGTTTCCCACTTCTCCATCCTACAACATTGATTTGGATCAATATCGTCCACAACACGACTACGAATCCCAGTCACCCTAAACCATGTGTTCGCCTCTCATCCATGCTCCTGATCTTGTTGACATTTCTCAAACGAACATCGGATGAACCCGAAAGTGCCCCGAGAGTCCACAGCAACTCTCTCAGCTCGTGATTCTTGGACTGAAACCCTACTTCACACACTCTTGCTCACGATACCCTCTTACCAACAAAACCATTTTTTAATTCTATCATTTAAATCTCTTATTAGTATTAGTTTATAAAACATTTAAATTCATTTGGTTATATATTTATATATATATTCCTCATATTAATATCTTAATAATATATGGAATAGTAATATGTTAATAAATTTCAAGAATATATGTATTTTAATATTTGAAAAATTAATTACGCTTAGAATAATTTATTAAATATTTTTTAACTTTGTTTATTGCATAATAATATTCAAATAAATATTGTTTCTATATGTGTATATTTATTTATTTTATATCAACGGTTATCATATGCCATTTCACAATTTTAATTTTAATCTTATAACGGATCGTTTTCATAACGGTCGAATAAAAAAATTATAAATATCAAAGTCTAATGGCTGTTCAAACACATAGGAGAATAATTCCATGATGCTCACCCCACTACTTTGAGAAATGGTTTTATATGTATCTATTATTCTTAGTTTTTTTGTTATTTTTCTTGCTATAACTTTTCTGCTTATATCAAATATAAATGATGAAAACTACTTTATTGAAATCGTTGGGTTTCTCATAGTAATTCCAACAGTTTTATTATTGATTGTAGTGGGTTTAATGGGTTAGTTCTTGTGTATCAAGGATGTATTATGTTCTATGTATTAATAATTTGCTTATAAATTATATCTCTGCGTTCGGAAATTTATGTATTTTATTGCATTTTGGAATTGTTGACAAAACATAAAACTTATTTTTAATCCTTGGGTGTTACATTCTCCCCCACTTAATTGAATTTCCACCTCAAAATTCATTTAAACTTATCACTTATAATTTCCATCTATTATAAGTCTAACATGATATCCCTAAGGTCTAAAAATTTGTCTTCTACAGTTACCATATCTTCCTATAATATTAATGTTCAAAGTGGCTTCAGAATTCTCCACCTCCTTTGCCTAAACACAAATTGTGAAAAAAGTGTTGTATGGATGTAAGCACCAAAAGACAGTGCTCAAGGAATAATAATAAAAATAGTATTCGAGAAGTTCATCTTCAATTGTATTCCTATAAGAAAGAATCATTGCACTATCTTTAAAAGTTTCGAAGTCATCATAAATTCTTCCTGTGAAGCAATATCTTAAAAGTTGACACATATAAGTTGCGCAATGATTTCCTTCCTCTATTACTCTATAAAAGGCTGAGATTGATTCGAACTGCACATACATGGTAAATCACTTAAAAAGTCCTTCGTAATATGCCCCTTTGAGTCTATAAAAGCGACGTTGAATCTGTATGATGTCTTTGAATACAAATCCACTACCACAAGGAAAACGAAGTATATTATACATGCCTGACAATTTTTAAAGTAGTTTACAAGAATGTCACGTGACTTTGTAGGGATGAGATTCTTCTTTGCATGATTTTTCCATGATCATATTATGTAATTTATCTGGAAGGCCTAAGAGACATGTTTGAGTTATCCTTCATTCCATCTGAAAATTATAAAGAAGAATTGTTTACTAAGAAATGATACTCAATCTATCGAAGGGTTATAATTTTCAAGAGTTATCTAGACCATGATTCTGACACCAATTCTAATGCTCTGAGCCTACTCTTCCAGACTCATGGCTTGAAAAATGATAAGTAATTTTTTTAAAAGACACTTAACTATTAAACAACACTTTATACAAGTGAGGACCTTTTACCGGTCTAGGTTCTGGAAAAATTAAATAATATTTTCCATTTTATCAGAGTTGAAGGAAAATAATTGTCAACTACACTTCTGCATGCTAACTCCGAAAGCGGTGACATCTATAAATAAACTTCTAAGATACCTGTCAAAAATAATTTTAAAATAAAGGGTGAGAATATAATTTCCAATAAAGGGTTTTAAAAACATTTATTCACTTTTTTAGAAAAAAATACTTTAAAAATAACTTTTCATTAAAAAGTATTGAAATTATATTTGAGATCTCAAATGATAATATTGTTAAAATACTAACATATTTATTCATTAATAAATAATATCTTCATTTTGAAGATAGTCATACTTTGAAATCGCTTTAAAAGTAATGGAATTATTTTTTTGGAAAATATTAATCAAACATCAAGAAAATAAAAAATTATTTTGAGGAAACATAATTCGTTAAAGGATGTCTTGGGCCTTCCCACTTAAATAAGGTTTGGGTTTACTCCCCAATGACCTTCTATTTTTACAACAAATAAGCACCAGGTTTTTTTGAAAATGTTTAAAGTTATATATATATATATAAGTGTTTTTCTCTGGAATTTTTATATTTATATACGTCAATGTATTAAAACACACATTCATACTTATATACATATACATATATATATATGTGTGTGTATATATATCTATAATTTCCATTTCATCATTTCCAATCGTGGTTACTACTAAAACATTTATCAATTGGACATTCCATACATTCATTTTTTCTTTCACGAATCCCCTTTGATGCTCATATGAGCAACTCAATTTTCATAATTTATCCATAATGATTAATAAATTTCCATACATAAAATTTTAATGGAAAGCATTTAAAATAACTTTTATGATATCCATGTTTTTATTAATTTCAGCACTTAGCATTCAAAATGTAAATTAAAACATGAACTTATTATAAATGAAATGGGTGTTGGTGTAATGCACAACACATGCCCATTTCTATTTGAAAACGTGATTCTCATAATGATGATAAAACATTATGATATGATGGGTGTATTTTCTTGAAACATGATGATAAATTGAAAATAAAATTATAATTCATCCATATATATATATATATATATGCATATTGTCATATGACATGAAGCACTTATTAATCACAAATTAAATACATGGTTGAGAAAAATGTTGATAAAGGAATAATATTCATTAGAAGAATTAATTACAAAATCAGATTAAATCATATATTAAATACATATTCACCCATAAATTAATTTTTCCGAATTTGTTTATACATAGTTGGATAAACATACTTATATATGAATGTTTTTATATCATAATACATAAAAATAATTCCCATATGTCATTGAAAAAAATCCTAAGGTATGAAAAATATTTCATACAGGTATATTGAAAATAAACTAAAGAATTACATATATGAACACTTTTTTGAAAATAAATTATTTTTACAAATTATATTAGAAGGTCAAAAAAATTCTTAATTTAATATAAATGGTATTCCAACTAAAAACTCAAATAACATTTTAACCTGACATATCATAAAAATAAATAAACCTAATTTCCCTTACTAAATACAAATTTAAGAGAACAAGGTAGAAGAAATTTTAAACAAAATTCTAATATAAATGTTCAAATTATAATTATAAGTAATATAATTTGATTTAAAGAATCCCTTTCACAAACATATATCAAAATCATGAAAATGATTAAAATATATATAATCTCCCATATGAAAATATAAATGGGAATTTCAAAGAATTTAAATAATAATAATAATAATAAACCCTTAAAATTTATTTGGAGAGACATACACTTGTTAGAGTTACTTATTTCCTTCATCAAAGACTCAAATATTACCTCTAACATTCACTACTAACACAGAGTATGAAACTAGAAGAAAAGAAATAGGATAGGTAGTGTGGAAAAGGGAAGCTGAGACACTTATTTATACTTCTAAACTTAGTGTATATATTCTTTCGACATTTCATGCTAAATTAATGATCATATTGGCTGAAAATATTAAAAAAACACTCAAAACATTTATGTCTCTATGCATATATTATGATAGAGTTATTTATAATTTAATATGTTGTTGATAATGTCGCATATAATTTTACAATGCAAAAAATCCAAAAACGTAGATGGTTATTTAATAATTGTTGATCCAAAAAAATAAAAAAAAGTGATCCTAAAAGATATTAAATATTCAACAATAATACTATCTTCGTATAATGGGAGATGGATTGAAGAATATGACAAAATGAAATTAATACACTGAAATAGATTTAATTAATATGTATTCTATATTCTTCCCAAAGCATCGGTTTATAGCTTCACAAACCTTGTAAATAGACTTCAACTGATAAATAGATCAACTCTAAAAATAACAAGATAAAATTTCGGGAATAAAATATTCCCAGATACAGATAAAAAAATCATTGTACGTTAATATTAGAGAGAAAACAAAGAAATTTTAAACATAGGTTGCTATTAACCCAACTCAGTCATTCATTATATAGATTTTGGAAAAAATAACAAGGATCGACCTAGCTCAAATGAATTCAAACCCATAATCGTTGTAGATGCATTTTTATATCAATCCGTGATTCCTCAAACACATACTCCCATGGAAGAACCAGGTTCAGTTTTCCACTTCTCCACCTCGCAACATTGCTTCAGACCACCAACATCCATGACCCGGCTATGACTCCTAGTTGCGCTCAACCATGCATTCACCTCTCGTCCTTGTCCACGAGCTTGGATACTTCTCTCAGATGAACATCGGACCAACCCGATGTCGCCCGGGCATCAGAAGTGACTCTATCGACTCGCGATTCATGGACCTAAACCCTACTTCACACCCTCTCACTCACAATACCCACTTACCCAGAAACTAATTTTTTAATTCTTTCATTTAAATCGTTTATTAATATTCGTTTATAAAACATTTAAATTTATTTTGTTATATATATATATATATATATAATCCTCATATTTATATCTCAATAATATATGTAATAGTAATATTTTATAAATTTATAGAATATATGTATTTTAATAATTAGAACATTATTTACTCTTAATATAATATATTAAATATTTTTAATCTTTGTTTATTGCATACTAATATTCAAATCAATATAATTTTGATATGTGTATATTTATTTATTTTAAATCCAGAGTTATCATATTCCATTTCTCAATTATAATTTAAAACCTATAACAGATAGTTTTTATAATGGTCGGATAAAAAGAATATAAATATCAAAGTCCCAGGGTCGTTCAAACACACAGGAGAATAATTCTACGCCGCTCACACCACCACTTTCGGAAATTTTTTTATTTGTTTCTCTTATTATTTTGTTTTCTATTTTTCTTATTTTATCTTTTTTTATTCTATCAGATCCAAAATATTAGAACTACATAATCGGCATAATTGTGTTTCTCAGAGGAATTCCAATTGTTTTATTATTGATATCAGTGGGTTTAATGGGTTAGTTCTTGTGTGTCAAGGATGTAATATGGCCTTTGTATTAATAAATTTCTTACTACTTATATCTCTCCATTTAGAAATTTATTTATTTTATTGATTTTTGGAATCATTGACAACAAGTAAAAATTATTTTTAATCCTAGGGTGTTACACCACTATTTCTAGTCAACACCCACTGGCATAAAAGTAGGTGTAGTTGAGGACATATGGCCCCTCTAGTTTGGTTACTTATGAGTGAACCGTAACTGAGAAATCACACATCCACCCAACATAGTATCTTAAATGAGATTCTAGATGGCCTAATTTGGATGGGTTTTAGAAGAAGAATTTGAATCCAAAAAATTCCTCTAATAGGTTTCTACAATTGAGTCCATTTGTATATGTAATCTCAATATTATAATAATAATTTTCGGTTGTTGTTCTGAGACATTAAATTTGATCAAGAATTTCAACATCCACTTAAACAACCTAGATCACTCCAGAACCCTCTGAATTTAGTTTAACCATAATTTAAATAAATATTCCTCATAATTTACTCAATATCCAATTTCTATTTTTACTTCATTGGACTTGAATCTTGATAGCTATAGGGATTTTAGTGGGTTGTTTTCCAGTTCGCATCGCCCATAATTTTCTATATTGAATATATAAAAAAGTTTTGGTCTTAGAAATATGAAATCTTCTCTAAAAACATTTATAACCTAGCATTGAAATATGAAATTCAAATAAATACCGGTGGATGCTTTACATGTTGATGCAAAATGAACAGAGTTTTAATACATTTGAGGAAGAATTATAAACATGATTTGAAGAGAAGTAAAATTTATAAAATGTACTAGTACCGGTATTTGTGAAAAATTAAACAGAAGAAAATAATAATAAAAACAATGTATATCAGTTTATTTTAGTTTCTATTCAATAATCTCCAAGGGTAATTCCAAAAAACAAGACCATATGTTCTTCTAAACCATTCCCACTAGATCAGTATTTAGTTAATATCTAGGTTGGACATGGGGAAAAGTTGGTTCCTATTATTGAAGTCTATGATCTGACGACATTATCCTGGATAAAAATATCTAAATAGACAGCTAGTGGTGATATCATTGGTGCAACCACTATCTCATTTATGTCCACCGGTATTTCATTAATCTATATTTAAATAAAATCTTGGAACACAAGTAGGTCTAAACATATGAATAGAAAAAATAATAATTCATTAGTATACACTCATGATTGATAGAATATATGAATGAGAGGATTTTAGTACTTCCTGTGTGTGGACTCCACCATTATCATGTTGCCAAATATCTTTCTCTAAATAGGGGAGTGATCCTCCTGGATAGGGGAGGGCATCGCTAATAGATAATCCAGATGTATGTGAAATTAGAAAAATAAATCTGGCTATCATTTTTTACTATTGGTGGTGTTAATAAAAAATATTTTAATATTACTTGGTGGATCATCATGATGACAAACAATAGGTCACAAGCTTAGGGTGGTAGATTTTTCCTACCAAAGGGATTTTATCTAACAATATGTGGGATGGAACTAGAAATACCACCAACTAATTTTTCACCAACTCTTCAAACTATAATATTTGAGGAGTTCCCATAAAGATGACATTCTCACAAAAATCAATAGCTTTCTATAATTAAATTGGATTAGTAATGAGTGGTCATTGTTTTATTTCAACAATTTTTTATGGAAGAATGTCATCACCTCTTCTTCATGTGTGTTAGAGGATTCTTTGGTATCCAATATGGTTGATTGTTCCCATTATCAACTAACCACACCACCACCTATAGCTCATATATGTAGGCTTGGACATCATTTTATTGGGTGTGGATATTTATGTCAATGGGTTCTATAATTCTAGATCTATGAGTTTTCCACTCTCTTTATGGAGGCCCAAATGTTCTAGAGAATTTTACCTTACAATTTTTTAGCCTTTTCAACTCCTACAGATATTTGGTTTTTGAAGGAAAGATGGTTGTTTGCTCTATAGTCTTGGAGGAGGAACATGAATCATTATGTTTAAATCATTTGTATGATCAAGAACCCTATCAACCCTATCAAATTTCTTGAATTTCTTAGTGGACCACTTCTTCCTTCTAGGTAATAATTCATTCAACATCATATATAGGTAGGAATGAAACAAAACCAATACATCGTCACAACGAAACTCAATTATAAGAATCCTCTAAATGAAAAGTGACCCTCATCTATATGTATTCATGTGTCAGGATAAAACACAATAGGTGCATTTTAATTTATCATTTTACATGCCAAAAATCATAGGTAGGAAGTCACATTAATATCTATAAGCACATAATCATCCATACAAACAAGTAGTGTGTGTAAAACATATAGATAGTTTATCACCAATCCAGTCCACAAAATTTTCATCATTGATTTAAAAAAATTATGACCAATCTTCCTAGGGGAATCTACCATTTCTTGGGATGACCATGGTTGGTACATCACTATATGGGAGGAATGTGTGTTGGAATTTCAAACCAAATACATTCAGTGGAAATTCAAAGGGTCTTCCTCATGTGGCTATTTCATTTCATTAATGTGTCCATTTAATGTGGTGGTTTCATTTCATTAATGTGCCTATTTAATGTGACTGTTTTATTTCAATAATGATTCCATTTAATTTCGTTGTTCCATTTCTTTAATGTGTCCTTTTAATGTGTTTGTTTCATTTCATTGTAAATTCCTATAAATTGTATGTAATTGTAGTCCAAAAATAATGTGAAATACAAGCTTGAAAGCTCTTTTTTCTTCTCTCCAATTTTTTATTCTTACTTGTCCCATCTTTTATAACCAATAAACTAGTATCAAAGTAGGTTCCAAGGTATCCTCAATTTTCCGAATATGGACCCCACAATTTAACCACAAATTCTGAGGTTTTCTAAGGAAAAATAAAAAAAGTGTTGCATCCAAATAAAGGCATTATTTGGATCACAAGAATTATGGGATATCAGCACTAATGGGTATATAGTACCCACTATAGAGGAAGATCTCGCCTTCAAAAATGAAGAAAATATGGCTATCAAATATCAAAGTAAAAAAGACAACAAGGCATTGGTCCTCCTCTATCATGGGTTGGATGAATCAACATTTGAAAAGAATTCCAAATCAACATCAAGAAAGCATGATTGGGATACCCTTGACGCCATATTCAAGGGTGTTGATCGAGTGAAGTGGGTTCATCTTCAAACACTAGGAGTTGAGTTTGAAATGGTGCACATGATGGATGGTGAGCATATCTCTAATTACATATCATGTTTAATAGTTATTGTTAACAATTTGAAAAGAAATGGTAAAACATTTGAGGAAATATGTGTCATTGAAAAAGCACTTTGATCTCTCACAACCAAATTTGAACAATTTTTTTAGAAATAGAAATATCCAAAGATTTAGAAAAACCATTCATTGATGAAATTATGGGACATTGCAAGTACATGAGTAACGAATGAAAAATATTGTGGGTTAAACTATTGAGAATGCATTGGAGTCTAAGTTGACACTTCAAGAAATAAATAATTTCCAAATGCAATGTGGTGGTTATCATGAAGGAGGCATAGGGAATTGATATTATCCAAACCATAATCAAAAGTAAAAAAAATTTACTAGCTTCAGTGGAAGAGGAAACGGTGCAGGTTGATTCACATGTGGTCGTGGAATCACAATGTAAATCTAATGCCACAATTACAACGAATTTGTTCATTATGACTATAATTGTTGGAGAAAATGGATCATGATGAATGATACAACTATGATGAATCATCTCACCATGAATAAGAAGTCACCAAACTCTTTCTCACAAAAGAAAAGGTGTGTGAATGGCTAGATGTGTGGTATCTCGACACGGGTGAAAGAAATCATATATGTGGTAATAAATAATTGTTTTAGGAACTCATAGAATAATTTCATAGTGGTGTGAGTTTTGATGACTCATCAATGGTACTTGAAATTGGTAAAAGTAAAATCAAAATATATAAGAATAATGGGGATTCAAGTTACATCACTAATGTGTATTACATTCCAAACATGAAAATAAATATCCTTTGTATCGGCCAACTCCATAAGAAGGGTTATGTCATACACATGGAAAACTATTCTTTTACTATAAGAGATGATCATAGGAGACTTTTTGATCAAGTAAAAATGGTGAAGAATCACATCTTTCTGATGCATATCAATACAACGGTCAAGGGTGTCTCTTTGAACTAATGAATAATAACTCATATAGATAGAATCTGCGCTTTGGGAATCTCTATTTTAGCAGCATTAAAATTTTATCCTCATCAATAATGGTGCATGGCTTGGCAGTGATTGAAATTCAAAATCATGTGTGTGAGGCATGTAAACTCAGTAACCAATAAAGTAACTCCTACTCAAGTATAGTTTTTAGAATATTAAAGGAACCAATTTAGTTGGTTCACATTGATATTTACAGACCACTTGAAACACCCTCACTTAGAGGTAATAGGTACTTTATTGCCCTCATTGAATATTTCAACCTAAAAATTTTAGTGTATTTCATAAAATAATGAACACCCTCTTTTACTATCTTTAAAATTTTTAAAACCCATGCTGATGAAAAATGTGCTCACAAAATCAAAGTAGTCGGATATGGAAGAGGTGGAGAATACACTTCAAATTCATTTCAATTGTTTTGCATGGAATAAGGCCTCATGAAGCAATACACTATATTCTACACTCCATATCATAATGGTGTTGCTGAATGAAAGAACTGCACCATCCATGACATGATGTGGACCATGCTGATGGAGAAAGGGCTACCAAAGAGATTATGGGAAGCAGAAGTTGCATGTACACCATATCTTCTAAATCAGTGTCCAACCAAGTGTGTCAGAAATTTGACACCACAAGAGGCATGTAGTGGTTAATAATTGAGCATGATGCACCTAATAATATTTGTGTGTGTTGACTATACTCATGATCTAGAAGCAAGAATAAGGAAGCTTGATGATCGTGGTGAGTACTGCATCTTCATCGGCTACAGTAAAGAATCTAAAGACTACAATTTCTAAGATTCACTAACCAATAAATTAGTGTTGGGTATGGATACGGTCTTTAGTGAGGAAGAACCATGTAAATGGAAGGATAAATAATAAAACAAATAGGTTCAAGTAAAAAGAGAGGATCTTGATGAATGGCATGATCATCATGAGAAAGTTCCTACAACACCTCACTCAGGTGCATTATCAGTACACATGAGTCCAGAAGTACATTCCATCACTCCTCAAATCACTCCATTAAGTCTATATTTCTCCATATCATCCTCACCTATGTTACTTATAAATATGAGAAACTTAAGACACTTATATGAGGAAACCTAAGAGGTAAATATTTGTTTCTTATATAAAAATCATGAGCCTATAATGTTTTAGGAATCCATAATGGAATAATATTGGAGAATTTATATTGAAGAAGAAATTCATGGCATAGAGAAAAATAACACATGGGAGATGACTACACATCTTAATATCTAGAAAACCATTGGTGTCAAACGGGTGTACAAGATCAAGTGAAATGATGATGGTGAGATTGACCACTCCATGGAAAGGGTCGTAGCAAAGGGATATAAACTGAAGTATGGGGTGGACTATAAATAAGTATTAGCTCCTATTTCTCACCTTGACACTTTGAGGATGATTATCTCCCTTACAATCCATCATAGTTGGATGATATATCAACTAGATGTCATGTCTGCATTATTGAATGGAATTATAGATGAAGAAGTCTATGTTAACTAGCCTAAAGGCATTGTTATTATAGTAGAAGAAGATAAGGTGTACCGACTGAAGAAAACCATCTTTGAGTAGAAGAAAGCTCCATGTGCTTGGAATTCACACATAGACAAATTTCGTCAAGAGGAGGGATTCACCCAATGTCTATATGAGTATGCAGTTTACATTATGAATAATGATCATGGTGATATGCTTGTAGCATGCCTATATGTTGACGATTTGTTGTTTCCAGGGAATAGTTGACCGATGTTCGATGAATTCAATAAGGCCATGTGTATGGAGTTCAAGATGACCGATGGAGGTATTATTTCCTTTTTATGGTAATAGAAGTAATGGAAAAACATGGTGGTATCTATATATCTTAGAAAAATTATGCCAAGGAATTTCTTGAAAATTTTAACATGGCCAATTGAAACACCGTAAAAAAATCTATAGAAATATTCATAAAACTAAAAAAATATATAGAAAGAAGAATTTTTTACTCAACATTGTTCAAGAGTATAATTGGAATCCTAGGGTACCTCATAACCACAAATCTAGATATCATCTATAGAGTTGGGATTATAAGGAGGTAAATAGAAGAACCAAAAGAGTCACATTGTCTATCCTCCAAAATAATCCTCATGTACGTCAAAGGAAAAGTTGAATTTGACCTTTTCTATCCATAAAATGATAAATCAAGTTTATTTGGATACTCAGATAGTGATTGGGGAGGTGACTGAGATGAACGATAAAACACCACATAATATGTATTCTTTCTTGGAATGATGAATTTCACATGGAATTTGAAGAAAAATGTGTGGTCTCCCTATCCACATGTGAAGTGGAGTATATATCAGAATCACCCACTATTTTTTAATGAATTTTGTTGAAAAAACTTCTAATGGAGCCGAAGAATCTACAAGATAGATCCACAATCATATATGTGGATAATAAGTCAACAAATGAACTATCTAAAAATCTAGTGCAGTATAGAAAATGAAAACACATTGATACTAGATATCATTTTCTAATACATAATGTGGAGAAGAAAACAATAAAATTATAGTATTTACAAAAAACAGAATAGGAGGATGATATTTTCATAATGGCATTACTGAAATATGCATTCAAACTACTAAGAAAAATTCTCAAAATGAAGCATGTTTCGGTTTGAATGGGAGTGTTGGAATGTCAAACCAAATACATCCAGTGAAAATTCAAATATTTTTCCCCATGTCACTGTTTTATTTCATTAATGTATCATTTTAATGTGGCTATCTCATTTATTTAATGTTTCTATTTAATGTGGCTATTTTATTTCATTAATGTGTACATTTTATTTGGCTGTTTCATTTCTTTAATGTCTTACGTTCATTTTTTGGTAAATTTTTATAATTTTTTGGAAATTGTAGTAATACAAATATGTGTAATATAAGCATTAAATATTATTTTTGTTCTCTATCATTTTTCTTTATAACTTTTCACAACTTTTATTTCCAAAAAAAAATTTAAACTCGAAGTGACACCCTAACGAGTCCATTATCTCTATTATAGCAATAGATAGTGGGAAGACCATAAGAACATAATATAATAATGGTCTAAACCATGAATCGAGGATGTTTATTGGATTATAGAATTTTTATAAATTAAAATGAACCTTGATATATCCCCCATACTATTTGTAATATCCCAGTAATGAAAAATAATCCCTTATATTGGTAGAAACTCCTTGTAAATCATTGCTAAAACCAATACCCCTTTATTCATGGAGAAGATATCTAGGAGACCAAAATGAAAGTACTTGAATAAAATTCATGGTTTATTCAGGAACTACTAATATGTACATTCTTAACCAAACTGTATCAAAGTTGGTCAGATGGAATTATCTATCTACACAATGGCCTTAAATATCTAGGCATATGCCTCTAGTTTCATCATTCAAGAGTAGCAGTATATACATAATTGATTCTCTTGTTCTGATGGTTTGGGAATACCATTGGTCTTTTGATACAAAACTCTTCAACATGGTTCTTTAGAAATGTTTTCACCCATGTGTTTAATGGGATATTGACATGCAGATGGGGAACCTTATCTATGGCTTTTTTATCTCTGAATTATTAATAGAAAATAGTGGGGGATTTCTTCTCATTCAACCATGTGGAAAATGGAGGTATAAATTTATCATACATGTCCCCCATGATGGGGATCCCTCTGATTTTTTACTACCCAATAATCTGATTCATAATTTTCTATACAACATAGGGAATGTATTCATTTGAGGGATCCTATAACTCCGCAAATTCAAAATGGCATCACCCATCCATGTAGTGAAGTACAATAAGTCCTATATGACCTCATAAATTTTTGTGGATTTCAATTCTACTTCAAAAGAATTATAACTCTTGTTGACCCCATACTCTTAAGTCCCAATCACACATAAATCTACCACCTGGGTGTAGATCCCAGATCATATTCAATCTGTATTGTTAATTAGTGATTGAGATTTTATTGAGGGATGAGAAGTTATGGACATACAATTTAACATATTTTTCGGTCTATAAAATGTATCCAGTGAGAAATTCAAGATATACCTGAGTTAGCATCATCCTCCAACATGTAGTGTCCATTGAACAAAATATTTTATCATTGTTCACTTATTATAAGAACTATATTACCCATAATATTTAATTAAGAATGTTTTATATTCTAAAAACCATGAATAAGAAGTTTTTGGAAGAGTTGAGAAATTTTTGAGGTTATTTAAAGAGATTTGGAAGGTTCTTGGAAGATTTAGAGGTAATTTGAGTTAGGTAGAATTAATTATGTGGTAAGTGTTTGATGGAATTTTACAAGGTCCCAAAACTTAATAAATTCATAAATTTGATGTCAGAACATCATATGGTTCACCCAAAAGATGAAAAAATGGAATATTGATGAGATCTTCATAAGGTTGAAAGAATTTTTAAGGTCCAACTATAGTGCTTCATAAGGTTGTCTATTAACTTCATAAGGTACATTGGAATCTTCATAAGATTGAGGCTGAGAAAAATTCGATGTTTTTTGGAAAATTCCTAAACCGTATAATGGGATTCGTAATATTAATTATAAGATTGTAAGTTTCATCCTGAATATTTAGAAGGTTAAGAATGATAATTTATTAAGTAAAATTGAGCTTTTAAAATATATTTATAATCATCATGAATTGAATGATGAACTATGTATGGTGAATAATGACCTCTAAAAGGTGTCATAGGGAACTTTTAATGGTGGCACGAGGGGACTTCCTAAGTTTGTGGTTGTAGTGAAATGCGTGAAAAGACCCTCTTAAACATTTATTCAGACTTTTATTTTCGTTACAGAGAATCATAATATCCTATTTATAGTCAAAGTTGTGATTGATGCCTGATTTTATGGAGATTTTAATTGTGATCAAATGAGAGGATCTTCGGGAGAAATTCATTGTGTTTTAAAAATCAAAGATTTGAAATTATTATCTACGATAAAAGATTTTATTTTTCATGAATTCATTGACCCAAAAATATCTTACAGCTAGGAATTAAGAGGATATTTTATATTCTAGTAATGAAATAATATTTACAATTATTTTGGGGAATATATAAGAAGAAAATGAATAGAAATGTGATGTGGTATTTAAGAAGAGATCTGGACACATTGTCTCACTAAATAATTCATTTATAGAAGAAAAAAAGATGGAGATGAATATTGACCTATGTTGCATCTGTGATTTCTAAATGGGTTGAGGTAATGAGACCAACTTGTTGATCATCTGAGAACTTGTAGCTGAGAATAAATAAGATCATCGTCTGCATGAGATCATAGGGAAATTATTCTGAAGAATAGAGGAAAAAAACTTGCATATTTATACTTTGATATCTATTTAAAGGTTGTTAACCAACTAGAAGAATATTTTATTATCTTATTTCGTAACATCTTGAAAATTACTTAAGATATTTCCCACCATCTAGAGAAAAGGAGGATTCCTTTAAAGAAAAGTGGTTCTAATATAAACAAGGACACATTTTATTTAGGAAGTAGATGATACATGCCTTGGTATGAGGATGATACCAACTCAACCATTATGTGAAAATTGAACTACATATGTAATCATTACAAGGTAATATTCATAATAAACTCCATATCCCAACAAGAGTCGAACACGATAAGGAGTAGGCTCTCACATTGAAGTTGAGCCATGTAAAAACCTTGTGTTGTGCATTATTTTACTACATCTACGTACAAGTTGAGAGAGTATTTATACATAGTTGATCTAGAGCTTAAAATGTCGGAAATGTTTAATTATAAATGATTTTGTAAAAAGAGGTACCACTGATCCCCCCACACTTAGGGGTACTTCAATTGACCTGGGTTCTATAGGAACAAACTAGTTCCTTGATATTTTATGATCCAGTGTTGATATGGTGATTTACCTAACAAGATCAAACCCATATAGAGGTATATGGATCTGACATGACACAGATGATGTGTGACCATCAGTTTTTCGGGGCTCATTAGAATGGAGACTTCTTCTCATGAATTTCGCACTTGGTGATATCAAATACATGAGATCATGAGGACAACTTAACCTATAGAAACACCACATGTTTTTGGTTTCATTATTAGTTCTAATCAGTGAACATATGTAATGGTCTCCTAAATTGATATTATTATCAGTGTATACTATTTTATCATGTACTTTGATGCAAGAGAAACACCATTACATTGATGTTGTAATGATGTAGATTGTGTTGGGTGCATCATCGATGGTATGATATTGATTGAATAATCAAGATAAAACATATCGCTTACAATAGAAAGTTGTGTATCAAGCCTAGTTAAATAAGTTGGTAGTACCTTCACTGAATTAATGGTAATCATAGAAGAAGGTAATTCTATCCAGATAGGTTAACTAATAATAAATCAAGAAATGATGATGACCCCTATTGTGTGTCATGCTTTACGAGATATCCTGAAACAAAGAGATTATTATGCACAATGTGTGTTCGCCGGAAAATTTATTACAGCTACGAATTTTTCTCAACTCTTTAGGGGTCTATATGGGTTTCTATAATTTCTCCTTGTCTGTAAATAGTATTCACCGCTATCGAGATAAAGGCCTATAGCGTATTCAAAAAGTCTAGCATATTTTAATGAATAGAAATTTAAGACATAGTGGGCCCTGTAATTAGGGTTCGGGGATGTCTGAGAATATACGATCATTAGAAATAAATGAATTCTTATTATTAAATTTCCGAATAATTGGTATCAATTTATTTATTAAAAGTATTCATAATATATTAAGTGATTACTTGAAAAAATATGTTACTGATGAATATTATTTTAAGATTTAAGATTTTTTTAATATTTATGGGAATAAGAAATCATGTGAAATGGTTAGATTTTATCACGTAATATATTTATTATATTATCATTTAAATTTATAAATGAAATTTCTGACACAGATGGTCATAACACATCGTTTATGACTTATTTAGTGGGTAACAAATATTCAGGGGCAAGGATAAAATTCCAGATATTTATTCACTCATAATTTTAGGAGAAGGATCTCATTGATGTTCATATTCCTCACATGAATTTTAGATCCTCTATCTCCTTTATCTCACATCATAGAGATAGAATATCTTGATCCAAGCAATTGATCAGATATCTCCTTCTCAGATCAAAGGATCAAAACAGTTGTGATCATCAGGATGTCAAAGGCATTATCGAATCTTCGCACTATATACCAGAAATAAAAGAAAGAAATTCCTAAAGACTTTCAAAGCACCTGTTGATGATCTAGTGGAATCGATATTCAGTTAGTTCATGAAATAGTTTACAGTGAAAGCAGATGTCAAGCGCGACTTCAGATCGAACGAGGTAATTAATCATTTTATTTTTGTACTTAAATATTTCATGTTTGATCTATGGATTCTATATCAGGGTGGTTATCACCTTAAATGACTAGTTACATCGATCTGAAGATAAGAAAATGTAAATCTAGAGTTCATCTAATTCTGCTACATTCCATGGTACCTTAAGATGTCATATTTGATCAACGACCTTGCTAATTAATTTCAAATGGTTGATAGTAGTGTCAGATGGATGTTCTGAAGAGCCGACTCATATTTCCCAAAAAGGAAGAAGATAGTCACGTTCAAAAATTAACATTGAAAATTTTGGAAACAACATGGAATTTATGTAACCCATACATGTAATGGTGTTCCTACACCCCGTAAAAAGTCGGGAAAGTTCTTTACAATCATGTAAAGGAGTCAAAGATTCAATTAGATAAGGAGAGGATTGTAAATTACATAATCATTGAAAATTGATAAATTAGAAGACTATATTATTTCACCACAAAACTATAATTAATTATACATGGGTTTGGGTCCCATCTATTATAGGTGGAAAAAATTCCACCCCATGTTCTAGTTTCATGAAAGTGGAAAAACTTATCAAAATCCCTTCATATTTCTTAATAATTTGATCCTTTTCATCCCAAATAGTTCATATTGTAAGGGTTAATTTTTATATAATTAAAATATTTTCAATCCATCAACATAGATATCAAGGATAAGTTTGGTGTCTTTTTTAACTGATGAAGAAATTTTTTCAATAGTCATTCTAACACAAACTATATAACAAAAGTGTCGGATGCACGTTTGTGTATGCCTCATGCAACTCTGTACCCCCTTATTGGCCATATATTAAGGGATTTACATTTAGAAACCATAATTCAACTTTCATTTGAGGGTCCAAAAATTTAGATAGGAATTTGAAGCATCACACAACCTAAATATTGTTTTTGGCTTTAGTAGGTCATGTAATAGGATAAAAATCATGAAGTATGTGTAATTTCACATGACCCCTACTACTTTGAGGGAAAAAAACCCCACCGTATATCAAAATTTGAGGTACTTATATTATGGTCATGGTATCCCTCCATTTCAAAGATTGACTCACATGGTGAAACCACCACCTCCCCCCTTTTAAGGGAGAATTAATTTTTGATTAGGAATTTCATCCATACCTATTAATTAAGAGACTGTGTGGCCTGAAATAGGGGTTCACATGAATATGTACCCCACATCCAGGGTATATGTGATGTCGAACCCAACCATTCATATAACCTCATTAGACTATATTTATTAACTGATGTATACCATTTTTTTCTCTTAGTGTGAGCTGTACTCAAAGAAAATAAAAGTCTCATGTGATCACATACCCCTTTGATTAATGTGATCCTCCATCCTACAAAGTTATTCCCCCATGGTTCTCCTCATCCTCATATGGTACCTCAAGCTATGTTCAATAACCTACCCCTTGATTATAATATAAATCCTTCATCTTAATGATTCAATGGCATTCCTCCTCACCCTATATTTTTCCATGGATATTGATGTGGAAATATGAATTCCTAGGAATCCATCCAGGTGTAAGCCCCATGTCTTTTCTGAATTCTCACATGGTTTCCTTTCAAGGCTTCTAACACGTAAATCTGATTCTTTTTCTTTGAGGATTCATCTATTAGTGGAACTCCCAACACCTCTATCCTACTCACCACCAAGCATTCCCAACCATGAATGCATATGAACAAATCACCTAGTGGTCTTAGTCATATGATGTTAAATTATTAGACATTGGTGTCAAAGATATGTCTATAAACTAAAAAATTGGTCCTTGTCGCATGTCTTTAAACGATAATACACCAATCCTTGTCACACAACCTTAAAAGGAACACATTTTTTTTGCTTCAAACAACCATAAATGTCATGAAAGTGTTCCCTATCATGTGACATTTAAAGGAATGACAATTATCCATACCACATGATGTTAAACTGGATGACTAATCAGGACCTACTTACACAAATTTATTGTTCATGTTATGCCTTCTTACAAGGATAAAAATTAAAAGACCCATTTTTCAAGGACCATTTTCACACAATGTCATATGTATTTAAACTATGGAATTAAAATAGAGTGGGGTTTTTTCAACTTGGTATATTTGGGGGAGCCTTTACAAGATCAATACCAACACCATGTCACTTCTCAACTCGTCTAAAAGATCTCTCCTTCCTGAATATTACTAAACTCTAGTTTAAACCATTCACCATCTTTGATAGCAAACAATTTAAGAATAAAACTATTATCCTTTCCCGATATCACAAAACATCAGTGTAAACCTTTTTTCTTCCAAGATAGCACTAAACAGTAGAATTAAACATTTACCTTTATACATAGAACAGAATTATTTTGTAAACCCTTCACAATCCCCAACATCACTAAACTTTAACATAAATCATCTGGTATCCTTGTTGGCACAAAACTCTCACCTAAACCATTCTTTTTTTGGGGATGTTACTAAACTATAGAATAGTACCTTCACTTTCTGGGACATCAATGAACTCTATTGTAATCTTTTTTAATTCCTAAATTGAACTAAACTCCTACGTAATCTATTCACATTCAGTTTCATTCAATTCGTTTTATAATTAGTGTTTTCCCTCCTGTGGCTTAAAAAATTAAAAAAAAACTTATTTTTTTATTAGAAAAGATTTGGAAAACATGAATTAAATATATAAGAGTGGCCTAAAAGAGATGATAAGACCTTTTTTGATGTTTCAACCTCATATCCTCTCATTTTTTGTATGTACGCTCAAATTCAACCATGACCCCTTCTCTATCACACCAGGAATAGAGATTAAATTAGCATAGCTGGAAACACCATTGTCATTATAATGATATTCCTTTTGTATTAAAAGACTTGTGTGGGGAATAAATATTACATAAGATATTATAACCATTTTTTAAGAAATATTATTATCCAATTTTTATATATTTATTATTTATATTTCATATTTTAATATTTTTATGTTTTAAATTGATGCATATTTATTGTGTACTATTAAAGGTTATGTTATGTCAAGTCCCACATCGTACTTGAGATGTTGTCCCATCCTTATTATTCATTCAAAACAAACTCCAAGGCCTCCCTTAGAGATAAATATTGGGTATTGAGTACACATACTCATCATTATACATGTATGATTTAAAATTTGGGCCAATAAACCATGCATCCTTGTTATTTAATTTCAATTCATTCTAAGCATTTGGAATTTTATTTTGTCACATCAAATTTTTATTTAAAAGATTAAATATTTCTTATTAAATTATTTTATATAATGTGAGGAGGTGAGTTGGTGGAAATTACATAGATGTGGGACTGTTTTTTAGTAGATGAGTAGAAATAATATATAAGAATATTATTATTACTATAATATGTGAAAACATATGATCATTGGAGCCACCACCCCATTTATTCCTGGGGACATAATTAATTTAGGGGGGTGAAAACCCACTTCTCAAAATTCATCGCTTGTAATCATCTTTCTCGATCAACCAACACAACATCATTGTGTATTTATCTTAGTGAATGTTATGGAATCAATGACTCTTCCTATTCTTATCCTCTTTTTCCAATTCCAGTCTTCAATCCCATTAACCCTGTGTATAAATTGGGATTTTTAGTGTTTTTATTACTATATCACCATAGGATTTTTTTGAAGTAATCCATGAACCTTCTTGACCGGAACACATCATCAATATAAAATCCTAGTCATGGACACCTAAACCCACACTATGTTTATGTTTAGAGGGTGAGACTACTGACCTAGTAGAATTTTCCATCTCACCTTAACACTATTATGTGAAATGGATAAAATTGACTGCATGTGTAATGATTGTGGGTGACATTCAACCCATCCCTAAGACGATAAATATGACAACACTAATAGTAATAATAAATAATAATAAACCATATATCATAATCTAGTAATATAATGATCCAAAAAATAAAAAATAACAAACACATATGTCTCCAATGGTATTTTCATGCCCCCTGAATGAGGTGGTTATCCTAACCCTTTCACAGAAGCCAACAAGACCACATGAAGACAAAGTTCAAACCATCCTCACTCAAGGGTTCTAGATCATAAAACTAATTAAACCCTTATCGTATGACAACACTTCCAAAATAAAAATAAAATCATAGGTTGCCATTGGAAAAGACTCTCAATATACACGTGGTGATCTATCCCACTCATCCTATTTAATAGTAACCTGTAATAGAATAGAACAAATACAAAGTACCCCTTAGGAGAATATATCTTCCTTAATATCAGTACGACCTCATAATAAAAGAATTACAATAGGGTAAAACAATTCTTATCATGTGAAATTAACCCTAAAGAATATTATACGTCTTGAAATAACCTGGGTGAGACACTAGAATGAGTATTAATCAACTAGTGAAGTAATCCCTCCCAAAATCCAAAGAAGATAAATAATGTGAAAATAGTGCCCCATAACTGAAGAAAAATGACTTGATGACTTCAACATTTTCAAAGGTTTCCTCTTGATCCAAGATCGAGAGACACTTTTAATTACCCCATACATTGCCTATTGAAGTCCACAACACATGATCCAATGTTTTGTTGCTAAGAAATACAAAAACCAAGATTTAAAAATTGTATAGTAAACAATGAAAATCCCCTAGCCAAATTTTCTAACCATATATAGTAAACAAACCTGGAATGTTAACCATAAAGAGAGATCATGTGGTAAAATTGGGTTCCATGACCCAAATTGAAAAATACTTTTTGATTATCATATATTGTATACAATGAGTTTTGAATGATGTATTTTCAAAATAATAATATTGATATTTCTATGTCATCTATTTACATGGAAATGTTCATAAATTATTTTTCATATCAATAGGTTATAGCAGTTCTCCACTATAATGAGAACGTCAAGATACTGTGACATTAGTCATAAACATATGTCTTATAGTC
This sequence comes from Viscum album, assembly GCA_963277665.1. Taxonomy (NCBI): domain Eukaryota; kingdom Viridiplantae; phylum Streptophyta; class Magnoliopsida; order Santalales; family Viscaceae; genus Viscum; species Viscum album. The sequence continues at coordinate 1,794,965,058 of OY728121.1, forward strand.
TCAATACATCATACTAACTAGACATGAATAATGTCACGAAATCATGTATTGGGGGCTCAAAAGCATTAAGTCATATTCTTATGATGTTCACACGTAGTGATCTCAAGTAGAGTAGATCAGAAGGACTGACACACTAATAGAAACACCACATGTTTTGGGTGTCATTTGTAGGTTCTATCTACGAACACATGTATTGTTCTCAATATTTGAGATCATTATAAATATGTACTATTTGATTGTGTACTTTGATTCAAGATGAAAACCATAATATTTATACTGTGGTGAGATAGTTTGTGTTGGGTGTGTTATTGATGGTATGACATTGTTTGAATGTTTGAAAATGTTTTTTTACTGCTTTCAAAGGGATGAGATGTCTTGGTCCTAGACGATTAGGATGGTTACCTAAACTAAATACATGTTCATGGTAAAAGAAGGTATGTCCATCATGTAAGGTCCAAAAAAATTAAGTATAAATGATAATGGCATGAAGGGTGTGTTCTTATTTATGAGATATAATAGCTTGTGTTTGTAGGAGGTTATCATTTTTATGAAAAAACCTTGTTTCCTTCGAGGCCATGATTGGTTTATGGACTCTACTCTATGTCTATGAGTAGTACCCAATGATATCAACATAATGACCTAGAGGGTCAGGCATTAAGAATATCCAAGAGTCTTCTCTATTCTAAGTGAATAGAAGTTTAGGGTATAGTGGGACTCACCCAAGGGTTCAGCTTGTGTCTGAGTTTGACTGATCACTATGAAATAAATAAATTACACATTATTCGAATTTATAATAATACGTTTTGAATCATTTTACTGGCTGTATTCAAAAGTAATTAAGTGGAAAAAAATAAATATTTTTCAAATGAATATTATTATTCAGGGTTCATTAAGTATATAATGGGAAAATAAATCCGAGTTAATGACTCAAATTTTATCATGTAATGTATATTTTATGTTACAAGTATGTGATAAAATATAAATGACATTTCCTCAGGGCTTAGCCAAGAGGCAAAGGGCCTTGTGGTGTGTTGGGGAGTTCTTGGGTTCGAGTCCCTCTAGCTTTCTATATATGGGTTTTTTCTTGTTTCCTTTTATTTATGTTGTACCCCTTCCCCAACCATTTCTAATGATATTTAAATAACATTTATGAAACAATTACTAAGTCATTTAGTGTCATTAAGGGCTTGTATAAAAGGTATATTTTATCAGGGGCCTATGTGTAATTTCCAGAACATTAAACCTACCTATATAAGACATGAGAATCCAAAATTCATGGGACTATTCATTCCCATAAATTTGAAAGTCTCTCTCTCCTCTCCCAAATTCTAAAGTGAGAAAGAAGAGATCTGAGCACCCCGATCCAAATTCTGCAACCCGAATCAAAGGTATGTTGCTTAGGCAATCGCAAGGACTTCGAAAGCGACTTAGATATTCAACACTAGCACTAGGAAACCATATATTGGCCTTCCGTTTATGGAATTGAGACTTTAATAACACACTTTAATTGAATAAATGAAAATTTTATTATTCATTTGACTTAATTAAAAGAAAACCTTCCTCTGGGGACAATTGTAGGAAACATGGGTTTTACAGAAGCCTGATAAAAACGTATATTAAAATTTTTCGGGTTATATTTTTGTTGAAACATAAATTCCAAAATACCCCAACCAAGATTCATCCATGCATCATGTCTGATTTAACTAATCACGAAGAATTAGAAATGAAAAATTAAATTGAAACCGTACAGCTTTTGATTTTGATTGGAATAGTTTTTCACTCACTGTCGGAGATCGACAATTGATGGAAACAAACCCGGAACCATTTAGATCATCCAAACACACTTCAAGAGCCTATCAACATTTTTATCTTTGATTTCTAGGTTCTAGCATTAGGAATCAATGTTTCTTTCGATGTTCTTGTGACTTCATGAGAACCATATATTCGATATAGGATAAAGAACCTAGATCGAGGTGATTGTATCTCTTATTTCTCACTCTTATATTTGGGAGAGATGAGATAGTCACTCTCAAATTAATGGTAATGAATAGTCCCACAAATTGTGTCTTCTCAGGTCCTTTATAGTTAGGTTTAATGTCCTAGAAATTACACTTAATCCCTTGGATAACATAAACCTTCAATATAACCCCTTAATGATACTATGATTCTAAAAGCTTAAATATAATCTCTTGATGACACTAAGGCACCCCACTTGTAATATAAAAAAATGTTTTATTTTTGGATTCACCCCATGTTCCTCTAGCACCTAATCCATATAAAAAAATTGTCATATCATTTTTTAAATGTTATGTGGCACCCCTTGAGGTCACATTTCCCCCCAGCTTGTGCAGCATGCACACGAGTGTGTGAATGCCACTAAGCTGGCACCAAAAATGGTTCGGACCAACCCCAAGAAGGTCGGGACATATTCTTCCTGACTTGTCTATGAATTCCAGGTTTTGCCCCTAGATCCGAAACCCGTTCAGGGGGTTTAAAGTTTCCTGAGAGTCTGAATAATTATAGAAAAATTCAAAAAATATTTTAAATGATATTTTTAATTTTATTAAATATTTTATTGAACCGTGTGACAAATGTTTATGAATTAAAATTAAATAAAATTTATTTTAATTCATGAAAAATATCCTCAAGATTAATTCTTCACAAATTTAATTAATATATAAGAGTTTAATTCATATCACCTGATCGTGATTCATAGACCCTGGACAATGAATATATGGTATTTTCTTATTATAATATTTTAATTATAGCAATACATTGATTATAAAAATTATTTAACAAATTACAATCTGTGTATTATCTTTTGCATCATTATATGTAAAAGGGTCTATGTTCCTCAACAATTTTTTTTATATATTTCTCATTCCTAAGTTCCCCTCGCCTACGTGCGAGTACTGTCGTATAATTATGAGTATGGTATGTGACGAAGTTCATTTCGAGATTTGGTGGTGTACCAGACAGAAGTTTGATGCTTTGGGTTGTGTGACTGTTTCAACTTGAGTTGCATGAATAGTGACTCAAAGAGTGAACCCTAGGATGTATATTTATCCATTATTTTCTCAAAGGATCCGCCATTTGTATCGACTCATTATTAGGACATTTAATATTATTTATGCATGGTTTATTAAATTCTATAATGTCTAATAACTAGTTTTCAAACCCAATTCAATTATATTGGGCATTTTTGAGTCCCACATTGTAATACTCCATCTTGTATTCCATTTCATTCGTCTATAAAATAATGCCCCCACCCCACATTGAGTTAATGGTAATTCACCAACTACTTGGTATCATAGGGTTCTCTCTAACCCGATCCCTCGTTCGTATCCCCCCATATAGGGTTTCTAAAAATTCCCCGTGCAACCTCCTAGTTCTACTCGACCCTGTCCTCCCTATGGACTCTCGGTTCTATTCGGCCCCGCCCTCCCAGTAGTGTATCCCGTCCTGCCTCAACCCTCCTCAGTGCTCCCTTTTTTCAGTGTCCCGATGGCCCTGTCAGGGAATCTAGGCCCCATACCTCATACAGAGAATCTCATATCAGCTCATTTGGTGATTCCTATCCCACCATCTGGTCGGCTCCATCTCCCATTCCCCGATGATGCTCCTCCCACAGACAGTCTCCCCTGACTCAACTTCCCACCTCACCTACTGCAGCTCCAGATCCTAGTGCCCATGTCCCTCCCGATAGCCACTGTTGTTCTATGTAGACCTCATTATGGATCATGTCGCTTCCCTCGATCCACCTCATCTTCCAGTAGGGTCCCATCGGCCAGATTCCCTTGCACTGTCCTGACAACCCATCTGCATGCACCTCCCATCCCAAAAGTTCCTCCTCCAATGACACACTCTCGGCCATTGGATATCCGGCTCTATGACCAAAAATCACCCACCCTCTTGAGCAGCATCCCAATCTCCTCCAGCCAACACCCTCCTCCAGCGTTGCCCAAACCTGACTCCCCACCCAGCTTCATGACTAGCGCTGCATCCCGCCATATTTTTTTCAGCTCTGTCCTCCGTGGCTCTCCAGTTTCACATTCTGGCCTTGGTCAAGCTCTCGTCATCATTCCCCATCCCCTCCCTTCCAATGTCCTAACATTAAAGTTCATCTTCAGTTCGATCTCTAATGATCACTCCCTACATCCATCTAGTCGATGAGCGGCTCAATTTGACCAATTTTTTATTATGATGGAAAATGATGTTGATGTTACTCATAGGCATGTACCTCTAATCCCACCTCAGGGATCCACTGATAGCATCTACTGATCCCAAATATCATTCATGAAATCTGGATAATAGCATGATCAGTGCCTTGTTGTTCAATTACTTGGACCACTCTGTCAAAGACATCACCCAGACTACCAACATGGTTATGGAAATCTGGGATTCCTTAACCCTCATGTATTTTGAGACCAATAATTTGGATTAGGTCTCCTATATTCTTCAGAACCTATCATCCATCCACCAGTAGAACCACTAATTTCTGGCATACTTCATTGAATGGAAAGCCCTCAAGGATGAATTTCTTAAGCTCTGGCCTATTCCCTAGACACTAATGGAATCCTTGGTCAAAAGGGACCAATTGTGCCTCTTTAGCCTACTCCTTGGCCTCGCTCCAAAGTATGCAATGATGGCCCTGGAGATTCTCACTATCCCCTCTTATCTAGATATTCCATTTGTGTATCATCGCCTAATAAAGGCTTAGTGGCCACTTCCCCAACCCATTCCCTGCATTGATCACACCACCATCATTAGTCATGGTAGTGGACGCTCCCTAGGCACTCATGGATGTGGTTGTGGGGAGGGGAGTCCTTGTCCCCTCTACCGGCATTGTCGAAATCTCAGCCACCTGGTCAATCACTATTGGGTTCTTCATTACCACCCTTCCCAACCACCACATCTAAGCCAGATTGCAGTGCACAATGCTTCACCATCCATTGCATCTCTTCCATCCTCTCTAGAATACTCCATGGATGAGCTTTAGATGATTCATGATCCTTGAGACACCTCTCATCCAGGTACTTCATTTGCTTCTCTTTCCCACTCTGGTGGTTCCACTACCTTTTTTTGGTTGTCGATCACCTACATGGATGCTAGATTCAAGTGATTCTAACCATCTCATCGGTGATGCAGGCATGCTTTTCACCTACCATCCATATATTGATTCCTATTCCATCACCATCGATGATGGATCAACTCTCCCCATTGATGGATTCAGTTCATTCTCCCTGAATTCATATCTTCTCCTTCCATTTGTGGAACATGTTCCTTACAATACTTTTAAACTTCAATCTATTACTAATCTTGTAAAGGATTTCTACTGAAATTCAATATTTACATCATTTTCATTTGTGTTTTTGGAGTAGATGATGAACCAGGAACTTGGTACAGGCCAGTTTTGGGATCATCTATACATGTTTGAGGTACCATCCTCTATCACCTGCACGTCTATCTCCATGCGTGCCTTGGACCTTCACTCCCGGTTGGGACATCCACTCCCCTCCTCCATTCATCAACTATTTCCTAATGTTAGTCAACATGTCTCCATTCATTGTGAGTCTTTTAAATTTTCAAAACATCGTCGCACTTTCTATTTTCCTTGAGTAGATACATGGGATTACATAACCTTTTATTTGGTTCATTTTTATGTTTGGGGTCCCTGTGTTATCTCGAGTCAATTAGGTTATAAATATTATATACCATCCATTTATTATTTTTCATGTATGAATTGGATATACATACATAGATATCATTATAATGTGTTTTCTACTTTTCAGAATTTTTACCTTGAGATTCATAACCAGTTTTCCATCTTAGTTAAATGTATCCACTCAGACAATGGGTAGGAATATCTATCCACTCCCTTTAAGGGGTTTCTCCAGGACCATGATGTCATTAATAAGACCGCCCATCCTGATACACTAAAGTAGAATGGAGTGGTCGAGAGAAAACACTGAAATATTATAGAGACTGCTCATTCCCTTATATTCCACTGACAGGTTCCCCTTCTCTTATAAGGATATGACATCCTTACTTTTATACCTCATCAATCATCTTCCTTCTTCTATCCTTCAGGAGGGACTCCTTTTCAGACTCTATTTTCCTCTCTCCCTCCTCACTCACTTACACTCCATGTGCTTGGATGTGTGTTTTATATTTGTGACACTCATCCTAGCCTCTCCAAGATCTCTACCAAATCCCTCTATTACATATTCATCATATATTCACACACTCATCATAGATACTGATGCTTCTCTCTAGACCTACGGTGGTATGTCATCTTTGCTGACATCTTGTTTGTTGAGATCCTTCCATTCTCACCTCCCTCTCTCCATCCATACACTAACATCAATGATTGAATTCTCTCATCATCCACCCTCCTCTGATGTCTCCCCCTACTAATCACAATATTGGTACAGTATACTCCCATCTCCCATCAAAATTACTCCTCATTTAGACTGAGGAAACCGTCATCATAGCTTCGTCTGATGCTCCAGCACTGGCACCAGATTGCTTACCAATTTCTCTTCGAAAAGATACTCATTCATTCCAGCATACTCCACTTTATACATATTCAAATATAGGTATGTATAATATGGAGATGATTTGTATTCCCTGCATGGTTGGTAATTCCAAATCTCACTTGGGGTGGCTAAAGACAGTGTGGGATGAACCGTAGGTGAGGGATGACAACCGTACTTGGGATATGGTCCCCTTTCTAGTTGGAAAATAGGAATTCGTCAATGAATGGATTTATACAGTCAGTTTCAATGTCTATGGAACTCTATATCACCTCACATCTTGACTTGTGGAAAAGGGATTTTCTTGGACATATGGCATAAACTATTTTGAGACCTTTTCTCTAGTTTCCATGATGCCCTCAGTTCACTTATCCATCGCTCTGGATTCTCATCATCAATGGCCTCTTCATCATATGGATGTCAAAAATGTTTTTCTCCATTACTTTCTTGAAAAGGGGGTCTATCTGTAGGATCCCCCTAGATTTCATTCCTTTATCACCGAATCCCATGTCTTCCGACATTGTCGATCTCTATATCATCTCAAGAAGTCTCCCCGTGCTTGGATTCTCTGTTTCAACATCATCGTCACTGCCTTTGGACACTCTTAATGTATGATGGACTACACAGTATTCTACCACAAGATGTCTACTGGTTGCATCTTTCGGGTAGTATATGTTGATGATATCATTATAGCAGGGGGTGACTTCACAAGAATCGCCCAACTCAAGGGGAATATTTTCCACCACTTCCAAACCAAATATCATGGTCCTCTCACATATTTCCTTGGAATCATGGTCTCTCATTATATGGACACCATATTTCTCTACTAAAAAAATTCCATGGATATCTACTAGGATGTCAGGTTGAATTAAGAAACTACCATGGACACTCCTCTTGAGCCTTGGAAATGTTCTCTCTATGATGACTCAGCCCCCTTTTCTCACCCATGGAGTTATCGTCATCTGGTTGGAAAACTCAATTACCTCACCATGACACGACCCAACATTTACTTCGATGTTAGAAAATTGATCCAGTTCATGGAGTATTCAGAAAAATATAAGGGGGATGTTGTCCTCTATATTTCCAAATACATAAAAAAACACCATGACCATGATCTTCAGTACTCCTATCACTTTCATCTCAATATTTATGGCTTCTAGGATTATGAATATACTGGTTTCCTTACTACCCACAAGTCTACATCTGGGTACACCGTTTTCTTGGTAGGAAAAATCATCTCTTGGCACAGAAAGAAGCGGACTGTTGTCTCCAAATCTAGTGTAGAAGAAGAGTATCCTTCCATGGACACACTCAGTAATAAGATCCTATGGATTCATCATCTCCTCCATGATCATAGCTTCCCACCACAGACGTCTACTCATATCTAGTGTGACAATCCAGCGGCCATGAATATTTTTTCGAATCCATTCTTCCAAGAATGGATGAAGTATATTGCGGTGTACTATCACATTCTTATCCATCATCTTGAGTAGAACCACATCAGTTTTTGAATCATTCTGATGACGAATCAGCTATACAACATCTTCAAAAAAGGCCTCTCAGGAGATCGTCTAGACTCTCTCAGTACCATGCTAGGTGTCAACAGCAAAATTAACCCAACGTGAGGGGGATTCTATATGGTTTTGTTTTCTATCATCTTTCTTTTGTAGGGATATTTATCCGAGATGGGAATGTCCATCTTGAGGGGGAATGTAAAACCTTATTTTAATACATTGGGTATTTCAAAGACCAACATTGGAATACTCTGTCATGTATTCCATTTCATTGATCTATAAAAGAATGTCCCCACCTCACACAGAGGTAAGGGTAATTCGCCTTCCTTTACTTCATTTTGAACAAAACAGGTTGTATGAGGTGATAATTTGCCCTATATTAGGGTTCCTCCTCCTACTATGGTGCTCTATTGGGAGAACTAGGTCAACTTAATTGATTTTTGTAGAAAAAATTTAGTGATAGCTAGTTTGATACAACTTTAGAGGAAACTATTGATAAATTAAAAGTTATCATTTGGATGAGATTGGACTTCCCTCAATAGATTAATGAGATGTGAATTAATGTTGTTTGTATGCTGAAATCCAACCTTCATACTCTTTGAGTAGTAATTTAGTAATAACTAGGACTATGAAGAGTGGTTTTAAAGATTATTGTCACTAGAATACTCTAACTACTAGGTATTCTGAATATAGTAATTAAGAGCTACTAAAATTCGATAAAATAGTGAAATAAATTTATGATAACAAAATCTATAATGTCTAAGAACTAGTAATCAAGATAAAAGTACTAATATCCATAAGTATTATTTTAGATTAATGGTTGCTACTATAACATGTTCACTTTGATATATATTGGAAAAAGTACATGAACTAATCGTAATGAATTTTCTATTTTAGTAACGATATTTGTGAACAGTACTACGATGTGAATGAAAATTCTATATGATGGTGTCCCCACTACCTATTGAGTCATCCCATGAAGTGAGGGTAAAAAATATTCTTATAGGAGATTGTATAATTAATTTTATGTTTATATCATAATGCAATCATAAATTTTCAATGAGTAGAGGAAACAACATCAGGACATGGATGGAATCACATGTCATCCCATCTTTGAGAATTCTGCGAGGAGGAACTGAAGCGGTAAATGAATGTGATATCATATAAGGTGGTGGAATCCACAATAAGGGTAATGTTGTAATTGTTTTATTTTTTGTTGAGTCTATCTAGTGGATGTTATAAATAATAGGGGAGGTTATTTTGTTATGCAGCCATATTTTTGGTTAGATGATAGATCACCTATGGACTCCATAGAAGTTATCTCCCCTCTGGGGTTTTATAATTTCATAATATTATTTAATAATAGTTCCTTCTAGAGTATTATTCTCTCTATTATGGAAGCTCTATAAATTTCTTATTTCATTGAGGGAAATTCTACAGGGATTTGTATAGAGAGAAACTAGAAGGGAGTGCTTCTATAAGTGTTCTTATGGAAACACAAATGGAGAATCATATTTCAGAATTGGATTCATCTGTAGAAGAGTTTAGAGTTAGACTCCAGTGACAGGGTAAAAAGGAATTTGTTGTTTCGTCAATTCAACAGTATATGTTAGATGTATCAGCAACATTGAGCTAGCCCAATAGATTTTTCAGGCACCAAAAAATGAAATTTAGTAGTGGGATGGAGAATGTCTCAAAATCAGAATTATATTAAAGTGATATTTGACTGCATTCAGGAGATTTAGAACCAGAATAGAGACACATTGCAACATTGGTTGATCATGATCCACATAATGTTGTAAGTGATGAGCCACATCTAAATTCATAGAAAGTTGAGATTCCAATCCTTTCTGACAAGGATCCATTTTCATGGATAACCAAAGCCTAGAATTAATTCTTAATTCACTAGATGTGTGAAGATATAAAAATATCCTCTAGATCAGTTGTGCACAGACGGTTTTGTCCAATATTGGATGATTTCGTTGAAGTATACAAGAGAAAGAATCACTTGGCCACAAATCAAAGAAGAGATTCATGGTCAGTATGGAAGTGTTGAGGAAGAATATCTGGTAATTTTCCTTAAGAAACATCAAAAAATATGTACATTGTACACCTATATCGTTGAATTTGAAATAGAGGCAATACTAATACTAGATTTTACAGAAATGTGGTATATGAGTTTGTTTACTGGTGGATTGAGTCCAGAAATTATCAGTTCAATAATGATTCTTGAACCTCAAAATAAGGCATGTTTATTGACCTTATACATAAGAATAGAAAGGGTGTTGATTATTAAGGGACCCATTAAACCATCTGATGTCTGATCTAGAGGTATACATTCTAGGCAACAAGGAAGGAGTAGGAAAAATAATCTAATAATGGTGTCCAAAATAGGGGAATTGAATAAAATGAATGGTGTAAACTTTCCGAAATGGAATTGAACTAGAAACCTTCTCAATGAAGAATTCAAAGAGAGAAAGGATAAGGTATTACGTTATTTATGTGGACAAAAATTTGGTTCTACTCACAAATTCCAAGAAAAATGTTATAAACTGGTGTCCTTGGAGTGTATTGAAACCCATGAAATGGATGAACTTGAAGTAGATGGGTCCATAAAAATATTGTTGGGAGAAGAGATGGTTAAGATGGAGATGCAATGAACCACTGCATATGGATTGGATTCAGCACAAATAGAATGTGAAAATCAATGTTAATGGATGGTGGTATTGGGGACTTCCTTTATTAACACTTCGGGATAGTGGGGAAAACAAATATTTTATTTATGATAACTTGGTTAAATATTTATCTTTACGGGTCACTAAAACAGAACCATTTCGAATTCATCTTGGGGATAACCATCGGGTGAATTTTGAAGGCATGTGTGATTTCGAAAATTATGCTTGGAACAGATAAATTTATTGTTAATGATTATTTATTTGATACCATTGGTCCAGAAACATTATTTGGAATATCTTGTCTTAAAACATTGGGTTATGTCACAACTCATTGGTTTAAAATGACAATGGAATTATAAAGGGGTGGTAATAAGGTGATCCTACAGTGGGTATGATCTTCCAAGGATACATCAAGAAAGTTACAGGAGTTTCTGAGTAATGGTAAATTGGGAAAAATAAGGGGAACTAGAATGGTAGAAAATAGTTTGGAATTATAATACAAACAACAGATGAAAATGCAGGAGATACTTGAGCAATATTTGACAGTATTTGAAGTTCCATGGGAGCTGCCACTTAAGTGGAATACAAACCATGCTGTAAATCTGATGGATGGGGAAAAACCTATCAATATTTGACCTTATAAACTTTCCTACATTATTAATAATGATATTGAAAACTAGGTACAAGATATTTTGGAACAAAGGATTATTATACATAACATGATCCTATATTCAAGCCCTATTATTTTGGATGAAAATAGATGGTTTGTGGAGAATTTTTTAGGATTATAGGGCTTTGAATAGTTTAATGATTCCATATATGTACCTTATTCAAATTATCAAAGAGTTACTAAATGAGTTACATGGTGTAATTTTTTTCACAATGATTGATTTAAAGTTAGGATTTCATCATGTTTGCGTAAAATAATAAGATATGGATCAAAAAGCATTTAAAACACAAGAAGGACACTATGAGTACCTTTCCATGCCTTTTGGTTTAATAAATGCACCATACATGTTTCAAGAAACCATGAATTTAGTGTTTTGTGAATTTTTTAGAAAGTGTATGTGGATATTTTTTGTTGATATTCTAGTTTACAACAAGAATTTGGAAGATCATTTACATTATATTTAGTAAACTCTATAGCTAATGATATAATATAAGTTGTTTTCTAATATTAAAAATTCTTCCTTTAGTATAATAAATATATAATACTTGGGGAACAAAATTGTAGTTCAAGGAGTGGATATGGACACAATGAAAACAGAGGATGTTAAATTGTGTCTGAAACGAAAGAATGTTAATGAATTGAGGGGATTTTTAGGGCTTACTGGATATTATAGAAAATTTCATAATGATTATGGGAAAATAGCCAGACCACTCACATTATTGAATGAAAAGGAGGGGTATAAATGGACTCTATAAACTCAGGAGGTGTTTGAATCACTAACATTAAAAATCAATTCTCCAAATATCTTTGTAATGCATGATTTTTCTAAATAATTTGTTGTAGAATTTGATTATTTTTTTGGTATTGAGGTTTTGTTGATTCAAGAAGAGAGGCCTTTACTCTATTTCAGCAAATATTTATCTAATACTAATCTGAAGAAGTTTTTTTTATGAGAAAGATCTTATGGTATTATTTCTATATATCTCGAATTAGAAGAAATATTTTATTAGGAAGAGGTTTCATTTTTTTATAAACCATAGTAGCCTCATGCACTTAGTTAATCAAAAGTTGGTGTCAATATATCATCAATGCTGGAAAGAAAAAATTCCTGGGTATGATTTTGTTTTCATATATAAGATAGAGATTATGAATAATGATGTTGATTCTCTATCTAGGGTGCTGAAAGATAGTGAATATTTTCAAATTTCAATTTTAAAACGTGATTGGGAGGAACTAGGTGTTCTTAAGGAAGAATGGGTTCAATATGCTAAGCATTCAACAATAATTGAACAACTGAAGCAAGGAATGATGAAGAAAACCGGATATAAAATCCATGATTTAATGTTATTCTATAATAATCAAATTGTTTTACGTAGTTATTCTTCTTTTACTCTTAAACTATACTGCATAAATACTCTTCTATGGGTGGAGGATATTTAGGGTATTTGAAAAAATATAAATTCCTGAAAAAATGTATATATTGGTCTGGGATGACTCGAACAGTTTAATAGTTTGTTTGGCAATATGAAATTTGTCAAAAGAATAAATATGTGGCTGTAAGCTCTATAGGAGTTTTACAACAACCTCCAATCCCTAGTTTAATATAGGATTATGTTTCATTGGATTATATTTATGTACATCCCAAATCACAAGGCTATGAAGTTATATTTTTATTGGTTGATAGACATAGTAAATATGCACATTTCATCCCTCGTAAACATCCATTTACTAAGAAATCAGTAGTAGAAGTGTTTCTAAATGAATTTTTACACTTACATGGAATTACTTCAATTATAGTAAAAGATAAGGATCCATTGTCCACCAACCTATTCTGGTGAGAATTATTTATACTATAGAGGACATCAATAAAAATGAGCTCTTCTTACCACCCATAAATTGATGGAAAAATAAGAGTAGTGACAATATTTCTGGAGGTTTATTTGTGATTTTTTTCTTCTAATAAACCATAATAGTGGGATTCCTGGTTATCTTGGAAATATTATAGTTAAAATACATCATTTCACACATATATTGGTAAAACTCCTTTTGAGGATGTATATGGTCATAAACCACCACATATTATGCATTATAAAAAATGGGAGGTAGCTGTAGAAGCTGTGGAAATAGCTTTGATATATAGTGATGTATAATTGAAACAACTATGGGTTAATTTTCATAAATCACAGTAACTCATGGTGAAGTATTCTAATAAACATCAATAAGATTTTATTTTTCAGTTTGGATATTTGGTCTGGGTGAAAATAAAACTATTAACCCGGGTAGTGTGACCAAGGTAAAATCACTCCAAGTTAAAAACCCATTATTATAGACCTTTTCCTATTATTTAAATGGTCAGATTAGCAGACTACAAAAAAAAGATTCCTAGTAAGAATAGGAAACACCCTATTTTTTATGATTCTAAATTAGAATCTCGTGTAGGGAGTACCCAAGTAGAATAATTTTCACGGGAAAATTTTCAAAAAAAAAGATGAATATTCGGTGGTGATTCATGTAGAAAAGACTCAATGCATGAATCTATTTTGGATTGTCCAGTGGCATGGATGATTTGCTGAAGAGGCGACATGGGAGGCTACTTAGGTGATAAAAGACCAATTTTCTAATGTCTACCTTGAGAAAAAGGTGATTTTTCAAGAGGGGGTAATTGAGGATTCTAGTGGCTTGTCCAAGACACCTGTACATTTTACATATCATAGAATGGGGTGAGGGACAAGATAGGGGTAACACTGTAATTTTTTTATTTTTCAGTAGATTTTGGTCAGTGGTGGTTATAAATAGGATAGGAATTAGTGTTTTAGGCAGTCATATTTTTGGATATATGGAAAATTGACCTTGGACTCCAAATAAGTTATCTCTCCTCTGGTGTTTTTTAAATCCATAATCTTCTCTAATAACAATTTCCTACTATATTCTTCCTTTCTTTATTTTGGAAGCTCAATAAATTGTACTTATCATGTCTAAATTGAAATATGTATCACGATTTCTCAATAAAACTAATATTTATATCCTTATCATCCAATAATTCTTCTTTTGTTTAGGATTATAATATAATCAATATTGATAAAATGCTTCATTACCTATTTGGAAAGGTTTACTAAGCAGATAATAACTTATAAGAAGATGGATATTTAGTTAATATTGTGAAAAAGCTAAAAGTCATGGCAAAAATTCGAATGGAAAAAGTGATGCTAGAGGCACCTTCCTAATTTATTTCATGGAAAAAGGAAAATTATGATATAGGAAGGCTATTTTATTCGCATGTCATGACATAAGTCTATAGAAGACAAAATGCATTGAATTGAAGTTGAAGTAAGAAAGGATTTGAATTTATGTTTATTTATCATTTAATGTGATGTTTTAGTTTTACTTATTGGGTATTGGATACTGAATGTGTGTCTTGAATTTTAATCCAAATATATTAACCGAGTATTAAAACGTTACAAGAATGTGATATCTGTAGGTGAAGGAGAAATGGTGATTCCTAAGTTGTTAGTACGAAGTACGCAACATCTAATTTTCATGTTTAATAAATTTGGTTGAACTTTTATTAAGTATTAACAAAACATTTATCTCATGTGTCCATTGGAAACAAAAAGACATTATTTCAATTTTGAATAAAAGTTGTTTGTGGTAGATGGTTCAATAATTCTTCAATCATTTGCAATAACTGGTGAATATGAAATGTATGACTTAAATACCAAATTGTGAAAAAATGTTTTCTTGTCAAGTAAAACTAAAAGTAGTTGTTAGAGATATACCCAATGTGGTATTTATATTATTTAGATCTAAAACAATTAGGTTTATCAATAAAATTACATATATAGTTTTTTGAAAAATAACCTCTAGAAATAAAGATAAGTCACAATGCTTTTGGAATCGGATCAACTAAGATAGTGTGACCTAGCATTATGAGAATCTAATTAAAAATTTATATACTTCATTAAATCATTTTAAAAGTTTTAAGGAATGTAAAATTGAAGAAATTAAAATTCTTGGTTAGAAGTTATGAGTTACTTTAGGATGATGAGTCAAAGAATATCATGTCTATGCATTTATTGATCATTGAAAATTTATAGTGGATTTGTAACATCTTGCACCTCAGCCACTGGCTTAGGAAGAGGTAGAGGTTGTTAATGGCCTTAAGTGACATCCCTAAGACACCAATAATGACAATAAATGTTAGGGGCTTCATAAAAAGTTGTGGAATGATTTTACCATTGAAAATTAAACAACCAAACCAAGAATAACATAACTAAACAATCATTGTATATGCATGAGAGCAATGTAATAAAATAAAAATTATAACCCAATAACAAAAAAACCAAACTAAAACCATGAACCATATCAAAGTAAAAATCAGAAACAAAAACCAACAACAATATCATAGTAAAATGTGAAAAACAAACCAAAAAAACACTAAAGACTCCAAAGAAACCAACACATGAACTCCAAACCTACTTCAGGTACCAAACAACATGTCCCACCCAAGATATCATGATGAATCGCTCAAGAAATGAGATACCTTGGGTTTACCTATACCTTGGTATACAATATATGAAAAATCACTAGGGGTGAGTATAAAACTCGGTAGGATTTTCCCAATTACTTATCAAGTCATGCCACTAGGATAGAATAGGTTAAATCATTTATATAAAAAATATATTAAACAATTTAAACTAGTTTATATCAAATCCAAAACCCATTTCTAAACAAATAATTTTCCACACAAAGACAATTAACATGGAAATTAATCAGACAATATTTAAAACCATTTCTCAAATCCATTTGGGATAACTAATTCCATTCTATACAACCACACTTGCATTCCCATGTGACAGTTCCATACTCAAAAGCGTTCTCTCATCATTTTACCAAGTCGTCACAAGATAACCATATATCAAGTTCCCCAAAGGAACATGACCCTTCCACAGGGTCACCATCACAACCCCCTCCCCACAAGGTGTACCCCTCTTGGGAAGGAAATGTTAGAAGGGAGATAGAGACCCCTGACTCCTACCTTCAGTAGGCCCTTGGTTAGTGACTAACACTGAGGGAATAGTAAACAAACAAATGGGAGGAACTTCCCTCTAAGAGAACACATGTGGAAGAGAGATACAATACAAAAACCAAAAAAATCCAAGTCATACATAAATATTAACAAAATCCCAAGTACACATATGTAATTTTATGCAAGAAATTCTACAACAGAAATGGTAAATTGCAAGTAACAAAATGAAGTAAAAAAGGCAGCTACCACAAAGCCCAAACAGCTCTTGCAACACCAAGCTAGTAGTGACTAGCCTGATCTCCAAACTACTTCATCTGATATGAAAAATAGTTTATATAACACAGGGTGAGTATAACAGTATACTTAGTAGGATCCTCCCCAGAGCCTCTTGTTAAAAAGTAAAGAAAGCATGCTAAATCATAGTGAACAATAAGTGAAACTTACTCATCACCTAAATAGGTACACTAAGTTCCTATCCTCACCATGTATACTCTCAGAAAGTATCTCATATAAGAGTATATAATATAATAAAGAACACCAAGTGTTCCCCTCAACCACTTCCCCGCTCGTTTTCCACTTTTCCCAAATGTCACACATCCTAAGAATCTCTCCCCAAAAAGGCTTATCCACAGACACATAGTCGTAGAACGAAAACATTCATCTCATGCAACACAACCCCAACGTCCATGTAAGAAAAGTAACCTAGTAGTTTTTGGGATCCACCATAGCTCCCATAATGTGTATCATACTTTGGGTATTATACCTTAAGCCATTATAGCCATTATGCCGAGTAAGGATCCTCAAAATATCATAGCTTATACATGTTACACCTATTGTAGTCCATAGAAAACAATATCTAGAATATATGTGTATGAATAACCTCAATCCATTACAGCCCTCTACACACATATATGGGGAAAACTAACCATTGTTCCTACCATCAAAAGCAACAACCATGTGAATAAAGTGGGGCCAAAGGGGGTATTCATCCATCCATCCTCCCATCAGGATTTTGGGGAAAAAGCCCTAAAGGATTTGAATCCGTGGGGTGTCAGTTGCCCTAACTGGTAGGGTGGAGTAGCATATAGAAAGATAAAAGGTATAAAATATAATATAGCTCAGAACCACACTATGGGAATAACCTAGTCTTAGAAACAGCAGCAGCTAACATCTCTCGGACTCCCAGCTGCTAATGCTTGGACTAGATATCATATAAGCACACGACCATTTATAGAGATTTATTAAATTAATTTATACCATTTATATCTACTGAACATTATGTTAATTAATTATTTAACCATTAATTAACCATTATCATTCCACATTACATTTCATTATCATTCCAACCAAGATCTGTCGTTCCATTAAATTGTAACCTCATTATTTCATTACACCAAATTCCAAACGCATGGGTTAACATCATTTGTTTAATCATTTATTAACAACATTAACACATTACGATATTCCCAGGATTTCTAGAAAACATTGTATGATACTAAGCACAATGGTCTCAAGACGGTGAGTAGGTGAACTACCCATCGATCCATTTCCACCTATAGCAAGAGCGTAGAACCATCCATCCTCAAGAAGATAAAAACGGAATGTGTGTGGCATACCCCGCACATCTTCACCTATTTCTGGAAGGAGGATAGAAAGGCCAACTTCAATAAGAAGTGGTAAAAGTAAAGTAGATAAACAGCCAAAAATATTCAACAAGCATCCAACATTCACATCTTATCTATTTCATCATCTTTGGTGTCCACCCTGACACCCACATGCCTAAACCGATGAACTCTGCCACTCTAAGCGTCAATTGTTTCCACAACCACAGGGCCTCCCTACCCCCACATCTCATAGTATCCATCTGAGCTCATAACCCATCCTAAGATATTGTAAAAACAAAGAAATCAGGCTCTTGGACCTAGACAAGGCATTCTTCCTTCATAAGAAATGAGCTCTCATGGATCCAAGGCAGAACGCACTCAACCTTACAAGAAAGAGGGTAAATCAGAACCCTATAAGGAATTAAATTTTATCAATAAAATAGATTATATATCCATATTGATTTAGAAAATTCATTATTAGTAGTTTCAAACTATGTTCAACCTAAACAGAAAGCTATCGTAGCTATCATAAATTAATTAAACATGCTTACTACATCAATTTTATTATCATCAATTTACAACAGAAATAACTAGATTCATTTACATGCATGTTTATCATTGTATAATAATTTACAATTAATCCCAGTTTACATTCATTACCAATTTACATCAATAATGACATGCTAAACAAGGAAAGCATTGATATCACAATATCTATCAAAATATGATTCAATAACATATGATCCATACCATTTTATTTATATGGTTAAAATTTTTATTATATTAATTCCATTGTGATCTAGTAGGCTAAAACATGATAAATCTACATTTTCATGTAAAATAATAGAGAATCCATGAATCCCCTACCTCAAAAAGTTCTTGATGTTCATTACATGAGAACAATCGAGGCAATGAATTTTGATCGCCTCCCCCCGTGACAACTGAATCCACCCAAGGATGTAGTGGCACGACCGCACAAACCGACACCAAAGAAAACTACATTAGAAACATGGAGATCACATGCTATAACACAGAAATGAGAAATGGGAGAGGAATGATCGAAGAAAACAAAATAACGGAGGTAGTTCATACCTTCTATCGATGATGGATCGACACTTGATGCATGAACCAAAATAGGGGGTGCGCATATAGTAGGAAAAAACATCAAGGGGAAAAGATACAAGGATCTAAGTTTGATCACACCACTCCTAGAGGAAGAATTCCAATGGGTGCGTCACACTCAGATAAAGGAGAAGGAATGAATGAAGGGAAGGTGACAGACTATGAAGGATTAGATATGAGACTAATGGGATTTGAAATGGTTTATAATTTCCATTAATTTAGATCACATTAATACACAAGTTTTGACCAAGTAAAGGAATCTTGAGCATTAAAAAAATTAAGATAGGAGTTATGGGATTTAAACCCTCTGTAAATCTCTTAAAATAAGGACTTGAATGCGTTTTTCATTAAAGAAAATGTTAAATGGGCGAACTATAGTATTATGGAGACATTGTACACCCATCGACCTTGAAAAACTATACACCTACTGATAGCTGGAAACATTGTACACCTAACATTGGTTGGAAACACTGTACACCTACTGACGGTTAGAAACACTATACACCTACCGATGGCTGGAAAAATAGTACACCTAATGACAGTAGGAAACACTGTACACTTACTAACAGCTGGAAATATTGTACACATAATAATGGTTGGAAACAGTATAAACCTATCAATGGGTGGAAACACTGTACACTTATCGATAGCTAGAAACACCATACACCTACCAACAGCTTGAAAATTTTTACACCAACTAATAGTTGGAAACACTATTCACAGAACTAGAAATTTGGGAAAGCATTGGCGATAAGTCACCTTGACTTCCTAGAACACCTGAAACACCAGATTTCAGAAAAGGAATGGACTGAAGAGGTCAGATCCATTACATCATATACCTCTCAAAACATTATCATCCTCAATAATTCAAAACCATCCTAAAAGGAAACTAAAAAGGGGTATGAACAACCACTCATCGAGATACGTCTCAAAAGATAGTAGGTCAAAAAAAGTAACAAAATAAATCCATCTCATAAACATCAAATGTCTCCAATATCAAATGAACATCATTGCTAGAAAAGAGTTAAACATCAAACAAATCAGGGTACTTATTGTGTATCTATGACTCATGTTCCCATTTTCTATCCCCCACGCCACCATATCCCCACAAGACACGAACCAAGTGACTAGAATGACAAGGAAATACCTTCTCCTTGCAGTCCTGGATCTCTATAGGCCAATCCTAGAAGTTTGAATCATCATTAAATTCGATCTCTCCCCAATCAATGATGTGTGAGTCATCATGAAGATAACAATGAAGCTATGAAACATGAAAAACATCTTGTATTCGGCTCATCAATGGGGGAATTACTACCCTATATGCCACATCTCAAACACATGTCAACACCTATAAAGGCCCAAAAACCAGGGAGAAATATTACTCTCACGACCAAACATCCACTGCCCATGATAGGGAGATACCATCAGAAACACATGATACCCAATATCAAACTCTGGAGGTCTCCTCATTTGTTTAGCATAGGACTTCTGAAGATCATGCACTATCCTCTTCCTCTCATGAATCACCTAAACCATATCTGTCATATTCTATACTAGTTTTGGTTTGATAATTGCTGACTCTCCACACCCAGTCAAGCACAACATAGAATAGAAAGGTCGGCCACAAAATAATTCAAATAGCATCATTCCGAAGGTAGAGTGAAAACTGTTGTTGTAAGTGAACTCCACTAAGGGTAAGTGCCTCATCCACGAACCTCCAAAATCGAGGACACAAGAGGAAAAAATGTCTTCAAGAGTATGGATGGTATTCTCTATCAGACCATCCGTTTTTGGATGAAAAGTAGTGATAAGGCATATTTGAGAACTGAAATAATGTTGGAGACCTCTCCACACCCTAGAGGTTAAATGTGGATCTTGATCTAAAATTATCATCCTCAGGGCTCTATGGAGTCTCACCACCTCCTCCAAATACTACCTCCACAAAACCTCTACTGAGCATGACTCCTTGATTGCTATGAAGTGGGATGATTTCATTAAACGATCCACTACCACCCATATAAAATCATGTCCTCCCTGAGCTCGAGGTGAACTAGTAAAAAAGACCATTGAGATTTCCTCACATTTCCATTGAGGAACATCCAAAGGCTAGAGCAAACCACCAAGAACATAGTTCTCAGCCTTCACCTTCAGGCAAACCACATACTGAGACACAAAATCTACAACTACCAACATCATCCAAGGCCACCAAAACTGACTCCTCAAAGCTTGGTACATCTTTCATATGCCAGGATACATTATAAAGGGAGAAATATGGAACTCCCATAGAACCAACTCACGCATCACTAAATGAATGAAAATATTTCCCTAAAACTACACCTAGTGTTGTTTATCCTCAAACCAAACATCAGGGACCTTTCCACAAAAAAAACTTGGTCTCTCAAGAACTCCACCTCTAGATCCCCTAACTAGGAATCGTAAACATACTGCACTAGATATGATTCCACCATCATATTAAAAAGAAAACCTCTTCCCCCAACTTCTCCCATATCAACATGTAATGCTGAAATTTATTTCATTACACTCTATGAATCACCTTATTCACGCACTACATCACAATGCAAATGCCTTCTTAGTGCATCAGTTCTAATATTCCCCTTACCAAGTGTATACGATATTTCTAAGTATTAGTCCTATAAGAACTCCATCCACTGATGCTGCCACAAGTTCAAGTCACCCTAGGAAAAAGCATACTTAGGGCTCTTATGATCAGTGAAAACCAAGAACCGCTCACTAATGAGGAAATGTATCCACAACATCAGAGAAAAAATCACTACGACCAACTCAAGATCATGTGTAGAATAGTTAGGTTAATGGGGATGCAACTATCGAGACCCATAAGAAATGACTAATCTCTATTGCATCAGAATAGATCTAAAACCCTAGACACAAAGAATTGTAGAAAATATCAAACCAAACTCCCTCTGTTGGTAGGAAAAGAACCAGATCACTGACTAACATCTCCTTTAGATACTCTAATTCATTGTGATATTGATCATTCCAAATGAATGACTGATCCTTCATGGTCAATGCTTTCTGATGAGTTGAAACTCGAGAGAAACCGGCTTCGAACCTCCTGTAGTAGCCTGCGAGACCAAGGAAACTTCAAACCTCTACCATTGTCTTGTGGGTTTCCCAAGACAGAGCTTATTATATCTTTTCTAGATCCATGTATACTCCTTACCAAGACACCACATGCCCCATGAAATGATCTTCTCGAGCCCAAAACTCATACTTTAACAACTTCTCAAACAACTGTTGTCAATGAAGAACATCAATAACAGAATTTAGATTCTCTACATGCTCCTCCTCAGATGTAGAGTACACAAGGATGTCATTGATGAGAACCACCATGAAATTATCCAAAAATATAGAAAACACATCTTTTATCAACCCCATGTACATATCTGGAGTATTCGTCACACCAAATGGAACATAACGATAATAGAAAGTAGTCTTCAGGATATCCTCATCCTTCACACGTGTCTGATGATATCTTGACCGCAAATCGATCTTTGAGGACCTACTTCCACATTTTATTTGATTTAATAAATCATCAATCCATGGACGAGGATAGCGATTCTTCACTATCACTTTGTTCATGCAATGATAAATGATACACAACCACAAAACTCTGACAACCTTCTTTAGGAACAGAACTAGAACACCCCACGGTGACACACTTGGCCAAACAAAACCACAGTATAATAGATCATAGAGCCGTATACAAAGCTCTTGTAACATAGAAGGGTTTATATTATACGGATACATAGTGATAATATATGCTCCTTGAAGTAGTATGATCCCAAAATCGATCTCTCGTCAATGGGGTGATGCTACAACCTCTTATGGAAAGATATCAGGGTACTCGTCTATGACCCTAGGAAACGCCAACTACTAAAACTCAAATAACTCAGAACAAACTTATCCATCAAGGATGACAATGATTGGACTCACCTCTAACCCATCTGAAGGTCTTTCTCACCAACAGACATTGTTGGCTCTCCATCAGCATTAAAGAACACCACCTACCTCTTGAATAAATCAACGATAGCATGCACTGAATACAAATAATATATGCTAATGATGACGCCATATGGTTGTATCTATAAAAATAATAAATCTTTTTAGGAGTGGTTCTTCCTCAGCACTAGCTCATAGTATATACATACTTCAAACAAGTCAGTTAGAACTCCAACTAGTGTATTCAATGACAAGGGCAATGGAAGCCTTTTTAACTCAAGTCCCAAATCTTGTAAAAGGGTAAGATATATGAAATATTGCATGGCTTCTATGTCAAACAACGCATAAACCCAAATAGGAAACAAGCAGATGGTACCATGAATGGTTTCATTCTCTCCTGGCACTGGTAATGCTAAAGCATGAAGCTATCTGAAAATTGATCCATGGCCTCTTTGACCATGATGAAAACAAACCCCATGGTTGTTATCTTCTATTTTATTATGTTAAGTGTATTGTGGGTGTCCTCTACCTACCACATTTGTTCCCTGTTGATCAAATGATAGTGAAACATGTTGCTGCTTCTCGACTGGAACTACCTCAATGGAGGAACATGGGGCAGAACACCTCGTGTACACTGACTTCATAAAAAGGATAGGCACTCTCATTGCTGATGACCTTATCCTTCTAAAAAAACAAGCGATTGACCCCTTTTCATACGCCAGAGAGTCACCACCCCTAGAGAAAAGAGATGTTGGGTGTTGGGACCTACCCCGAACGAACAAAAACCCTTCTTCCCAAAAAATAATGCACCTCGCACCATAGCTATGATTTATGAGGAATCATAATGACTCCCCTCTCATGAATATCTGGTTCTCGATAACATCCTCTTGATGATCTCTTCCCTCGCCAGCATCTCAATATATGTCTTCAGTATAAACTGGGTGACATGGCGCTGGATCTCTGGATGAAATGCCTCCTTGAAATGCATTGCCCTGGCATATTCATTTGGAAACAAGTACAAAGAATATCATAAAATTTTCCTGAAATTGATTCCAAACTCTCGCACACTAGAGCTCCTCTTTCAAAGGGATTGATTCTCATGGTGATTGGAAGCCTTCGCATTCGAAGAAATAAACTCAACTCTAAACATGTCTCAAAACTCCTACCATGAGATTGTTTACTCCTTGTGATCCACGAGGAACAAGAACCACTACTACATCACTTCCCCATGCAACATCATAACAACCAAAGACACCTAGTGATCCTTTTGAGCATGGATCAAATTGAAGGATATCTCAACCTCCTCCAACAAGTCCTTCATGACTATATCTGAAATGGAGACCTCATACTTCTGTAGAATCTGGCGCAAAAAATCTCATAGTGTCCTCCTCTAGATGTCTACATCATCAACCTCTACAGTAAAGTGATCTACTGGCATTGCCAGTTGGGCGTCTTCTACATAAACCTACCAAGGAAATCGACTTGGAGACATATCACCAAAATAAAAAAAATAGTTAGAGGTCCTAAAACTAGAATATGGAAGACTAAACATTAATAAATTAATTGTTTTCTTTTATTCATTTTAGGTTAATCTATTCCTTGTTCTACCCTTTAAAACACATTCACACTGAATAATGATGCATGATCCTTTCCTAATTATCTACCCTATAACCAATATCACCTCGTTTAATAGCAACTATATCATAAAAGTACATGCATCAGATCATAGGGGGACCTAAACACATATGTCTTAGCAGGTCTCTAGGGTTTAAATAACTTTCTAAATTTTACTAACGTTGTTTCCCTACCATCCCATGAAACCACATCTATTCTGAACAGCAAACTACATCCTATCCATCAACCAGACCTCTAATACCACTCTGTCAGGAACCTCTCACCACAAGGTGTACCCCTCCTAGGCTTGAAATGTGTGAAGGGAGATAATGACCCCTAAGTCCCACCTCTAGAAGGCCTCATGTTGGCGACTTGCACCAAGGGTATAATAAACTCACAATTTGGATGCATTTACCTCTAAGAGAACACATGTGGAAGAGAGAGATAAGACATAAACCAACCATCTCCAACTCATACTATATTATAATGGACATCTAAAGTAAACATATGTAATTTCATGTAAGAACTACTACAACTAAAAGGAAATACTGTATGTACCAAAAAGAAGTAAAAAGGCATTGACCACAAAGCCAAAGCAGCTCCTGCAACA
This sequence comes from Viscum album, assembly GCA_963277665.1. Classification (NCBI taxonomy): domain Eukaryota; kingdom Viridiplantae; phylum Streptophyta; class Magnoliopsida; order Santalales; family Viscaceae; genus Viscum; species Viscum album. The sequence goes on from OY728121.1 coordinate 1,794,990,410, forward strand.
CCAAGATAGTAGGAAAAAGCCTTATTTTCAACCTAATACAAGTGACCTAAGAAAACTTTATATTACATGGGTTGAGTATAACAGTATACTCAGAAGGATCCTCCATGGAGCCTCTCATGCATATGTAAAGAAAGCATGCTAAAGCACAGTGAACAACAAGTGAAACTAACCCATCACCTAAAAATGTATACAAAGTTCCCATGCTCACCTGGGATACTCTCACCACGTATCACATAAAATAGTATATAATATAATAAAAAAATATCAGGGGTACCCCACTTGTTTTCTTCTTTTCCCCAACGTCACACGTCCTAAACATCTCTCTCTAAATAAGCATTCCCGCAGACACCTAGGCATAACACCACAACATGCACCTCATGCAATACAACCACTTCATCCACATAACCAAATTAACTAGGTAGTTTCTGATAGCCACCATATCTCACATAATGTGTATCATGCATCAGGTATTATGCCTTAAGCCATTATATCCCATACACTAAGTAAGGATCCTCAATACATTACAGCCTATACATGTTACACCTATAGTATCCCATAGGAAACTATATACAGAATATATGTGTCTGAATAACCCAAGCCATTACATCCCTCTACACACATATATGGTTAAAAATAACCATTGTTCCAATTAGAACAAGGGACAACAAAGTGGAGAGAGTGGGGCCACAGGGGGTAGTTAGCAATCAATTCTCTGATTGGGATGTTGGAAAAAACAACCCTTATGGATCAAAATCATTAGGGTGTTAGTTTCCCTAACTGAATTGGTGGAGAAGCATTTAGAAACACAAAAGGTACTGATTATACTATAGATCACAACCACACTATTGGCATAACCTAGTCTTAGACTCAACTACAACTAACATCACACATACTCCCAACTGCCACTACTAAGACTAGATATCCTATAATCACACAACCATTTAGATAGATTTATTAAATTACTTTATCCCTTTTTATCAGTTTCACTATATGTTAAATATTTATTTAACCATTAATTAACAATTATCATTCCACATTTCATTTCATTAAAATTCCATCAGAGATCCACAGTTCCTATAAATTGTAACCTCACCATTGCATTACACCATGTTCCAACCCCATGGATTAACATCATTAATTCAATCATTTATTAACATCATTATCATTTTCGCATATTCTTAGTAATTTTAGAAAAACATTCTAATCTACCAAGAACAAGAGGCTCAACACTGTGAGTTGGTGGATTACATATTGAATCTTTTCCTCCTATAGTAAGAGTGTAGACCCATCAATCCTTGAGAAGTAAAACAAGGAAAGCATGTGGCATACCCCGCACATCTTCGCCTCTTTTTTGATGGAGCATATCAAGACTAGCTACCTTAAGTAGTGGATACTGTAAAGTAGATTAAAAAATTAGATTCAATAAGCATCCAATATTCACAACTAACCTGTTTCATCATATCTGGTGTCATCCCCAACACCCACATGCATAAACTGATGCACCCCGACACTATAGGAGTCAACTACTACCACAACCACTAAACATCCCTACCCCCACATCTAACAGCATCCATCCGGGATCATAACACATCATAGTCAGTAGGAAAAATAAATCAATTGGTATATTTTCCTTAGATAATCCATTCTTCCTTCATACTCAATGATCTCTCATGGCTCCATGGTAGAAGGCACTCAACCTTAAAAGAAAGAGGGTAACTATTAACCATACAAAGCATTAACTTTTATCAACCAACTATCTCCTCAATCCATCTTGAATTATCCAATTCAACATTAGTAGGTTCTAAATATGGGAAATCACAAATTAATTAAACATGCTTACTGCATCAATTTGATTATCATGAATTTACAATAGCAGTAACTGAATTCATTTACATGCTTATTTATCTTTGAAAAATAATTTACAATTAATCCTAGTTTATGTTAATTACCAATTCTCATCAAGAATGACATGATAAACAAGGAAATAATAGATATTATATTATCTAATAAAACAAGAGGAAATCACATACTATCCATACCAATTTATTTATCTTGTTCAAGTATATATTTTGTCAATTAAATTGTGATCTAGTGGACTAAAACATTATAAGTATATATTTGAATGTAAAATAATAGAGAATACATGAATCACCTAACTCAAATGGTTCTTGATGTTCATTAAAATGAGAACGATCCATGCAACGAATCAAGATCACCTCCCCCCGAGATAATTGCATCCACCACAGGATGTTGCAACATGACCGTACAAACTGGCAACCAGTAATACCCCATTACAAACAAGGATATAACATTCCATAACTTGTCATGGAAAAACGGGATAAGAAATATTGAATAAAACAAAAGAATGGAGGTATATAATTCCTTCTGTTGATGATGGATCACATTTGATGCTTACACCAAAATAGGGGTTGTGCATACAGCAGGGAGAAACATCAAGGGGAAGCTATCCATGGAATAAGTTTCATTCAAAAAACACTTATGGGAAGAATTTCATGGGGCACCTCAAACTGAGAAAAAGGAGAAGGAAATAATGAAGGGAAGGATCCCTAATATGAAGGATTAGATCCAAGACTAATCGGATTTGAAATGGTTTAAAATTTACATTAATGGGGATCACATTAATCCATGTGGTTTGACCATGTAAAGGCATCCTGAGCCTTAGGAAATTATGATAGGAGTTATGGAATTTTAATTGGCCTTAAATATCTTCAAATAAGACATTGAATAAACTTTTATTCAATGAAAACATTAAATATGCAATCTTTAGGAAGCTGGAAACATGTTACACCTACTGACCTAGAAACACTGTACACCTACCGATAGCTGGAAACATTGTACATATATCGACGACTAGAAACACTGCACACCTACGAATGGCTAGAAGAATTGTACACCTACCAATGGCTAGAAATACTGTACACCTACCGATGGTTGGAAAAATTATACACCTATCGACGAATTGAAACATTTTACACCTACCGAAGAATGGAAACATTGTACACCTACCGAAGACTGGAAACAGTATACACATATAGATGGATAGAAACATTTTACACCCAATGATGGATGAATACACTATACACCTACCAATGGTTGGAACATTATTCACCTACCAATTGTAGAAAACAGTATACACCTAAAAATAGCTGGAAACAATGTACACCTACCGATGGTTGGAAACAATGTACACCTACCAACAGCTGGAAAAACAATTCACAGAACTAGAAATTTGGAAAATTGTTGGGGAAAAGTAACCTTGACATCCTAAAACACATCAAACACCATATTTCACAAATGAAATGGACCATAGAGGTTCGATCCATTATATTCACATCGATGAAAATGAACACTCATCAACTTTTAATGCCAAAACCCAAGACAACCCAACCATTACAATCTATTTCAATAAAAAAAATTATTTTATTGAAAACATTTATAAAAACCCATTTCCATGAATCAATACATAGAAATATTTGAAAATCGTCATTTTAAAATCATGAAATAAAGCGCTTTGCACAACAACCAATTTCAACAATTTCACAAATCATAATTAAAGTGGGGTTTTATCAGGATTTTCAAATAAATTTCAAAATTAAATTCATGAAATTAAATTTGTTTGAAATCAAGAATTCTAGTTCTAACCAAGAGGAGTTAAGTGTGAATCCACCGACATCTCAACATAAGTGAAAATGAAGAACGACCCAAAACTCCAAAATATTCGGTTGGATATTCCAAAAAACACTTTAGATATTGTTCTATAAAATCCGAATAATCATATATTAACATGATTGACATCAAACAACATGAATCTATCCCTAATAAATTATATCCCTGAATCCAAGAGTGGGAAGAAGAATAAAACTAAGGAATCCCACCATGAATGAGAACTTTCCAAGGAATTTGGCCTCCAATGCACCAAGATTCACCAACAGATCACTCCCGGATCAAAGGTAATGGTCTTCAAAAACATGGGAGAGAGTGGAATTTGAGTTAGGGTTAGATTAGGGGGAAAATGTGGAATTAAAAATGTAAGCTTAATTAGATCCAAAAAATTCGGATCTAATTTTTCACGTTGCATGGTTAATGTGCATGGTAAGGAAAATTTTGTACTAACAGTGCATTAGCCACTGCCTCCAAAAATCCCTTTCATGGTTAGCTCACACTATTTGGAAAACCATGTGCCAACCACTATGTCCAAAATTTCATCTGTTGTCCTAGTTAGCCACAAGGTTTGGACAATCCATGAACTTAATAGTGCACCGACCCTGTGCCTACTATTCCAGTTTCATAGTATCATGAGAGGTGTTTTATGGTTTCTACTAACCATTCTCAAATTGTGTACCTCTATAAAACCCCCATAAACTTTCCAAAACATCTCCAAACATCCAAAACATTACCTCATTACATTATATATATAGAATATATAAGTAAATGGTTAATTACCTGAAATCGGGGGTGTTATATTCTCCCCACCATTGGACATTCCATCCGAAGAAAGTAAAAAACCCATCATTGGCCTAAAAGAGTTTGGGTAATTGTTTGATCGTTTACATCTTTCACTCTCACATCTCATCCTAACATCGACCATGATTTCATAAAAACTGCACTAGAAAAAAAATTCCACATACAAAACATTCTCTTTCCTACCCACAATCTATATAGGCACATGAATAAAAATTGAATTTTGATATAGGTTAACATGATCCCATTGAATCACATGGTCATAATCATGTTTATACATTTTTAATTTGATGAGGAAACATCGGTATTTGAAATGACATAATGAAATGATTTAGAGAAGAGTAAAAGGTAAAAAATGGAATGACAAAAAAAATTAATGTGGTTTAGGAATAATCCATTTGACACTAGTTGTGTTAGAAACAATGAGAAATCTCTATGTAATTTCTCAGAGTTTTTAACACATGAAACCCTAGCTCGAAATGGGCTAATAATGATTATTCCCAAACCATATAAATATTCGATTCTCATTCTATTTTTTTACTCTCCTACAAATAGTTTCATTCTATCATTGAGACTCCTGGTCTTTCCACATCACAATTGAGATTAATGAAAAAAATTATGCACTGAACTAATCCTTGGTGGAAAATTAAACCTATATGTCACCTCACCAACATGTTCATGTATTTGTAGAGGGCCTATGTATTTAGGAGATAACTTTTCCTACTTCCCAAAAATCAATACCCAATCCTTGGAAAGATTTTATAGAACACATGATCACACACCTCAAACAAAAATGGTCATCAACAATGATCCGCACACAATTTTGGATGGACTCTGGTCCATATTCATTCTCTTCCTAATCAGTTGAATCATCTCTTTTTTCTCTTTCATGAGACTCGGTCTATCCAATGAAATATCAATTGTTTCAACCCAGAGTGGATAATGGAAAGAATCCTCATACAAATCTTTAAAAGGATCCATTTTTATTGTATCCTGTTAATAGTTGTTATAAGATAACTCCACCAATGGTATGTGATCCTCCCATGAGCCTCCAAAATCCATTACACAATCACTAATCAAGTCTTACAAATTTTGCATCATCCTTTCAAATTTTCCATATGTCTAAGGATGATATGTTGTATTCCTAGTAAACTGAGTCAAAAGGGATTTCTCTAAGGATTTCAAAAAATTAGATGTAAACCTCGAATATCGATCAAAATCTATTGAAACTGGTACTCCATACCGCTTTATAACTTCATTGATGTAACACCCAGACCCCAGTTACCCAGAGTTGGTGAATTATTACATAACATTGGCATGATCAAAAAATATCATTTCTTGAAAGACTGATTAGTTTAGTAGCCTTGGAATCACTAGATACATTCATAAAGTTTACATTACATCATAAAGTGAAAAACTACAAAAAAATCTTGTCTCCATAGACAACACTCATATCCCCTCATACTATCCCAATAGGTCAATCATAAAATACTTCTTCACATCTTTGGAAAAATATAACATAGAAAGGGGTGAGCTTAGATGCCATGTAAGGATAAAAATATAGCGAAATCATTCATAAATAAGCATAAACATTTAAGTCAATGTATAACTAATAAAAAAGAATTTTAAACATGAACATCATCATAATATGGAAGAAATAAAAAAGAAATAATTCCATTTACTTATTCACATGGATATTCTACTAATCTAATAGTCACATTCAATATCAATAACAACTTTCATAATGATAGAATGCATAATGCCAGACTATCATACCCACATAGTCAAATCCTTGTTCCAAGAATACAAATAAGATTTTTTCAACGCCTTGTGCAAAGACACTAGTTTGTGTCATGATACCTACAGATGCATCGATGAGCTATAGAGGGCTACACTCTTTACTTATTAATTCCAATGCATTCCTCATATGAATAGGTTTGAACATAACATAAACATTCGTATTAATAATAGAATACGAAATGTCAATAATTAATCCATAAACCATCAATGGTATAAAAATAACACATCCACAGTCAAAAATATCACAAAAACTACAACACAATATGGACGTTTTTATCATAATAAATCACGTTCAAATGAGCTTAAAATCCATCAAAGGATGTTGACATAGATGAAAACAAAACTATTTGAGAGAAATATATCTTTTTTTAAATAATTTATAAGTCACGTAATTATAAAAGGAATCATTTTCTTTGAAAATATTCTTATTGTCGTGTATGGGAAGCTTCGATGATTTTATAACGGAGGAAAATAGATGCACCCGCCATATAACTCCAAAAAAGTCATTCTTACCTTAATTCTGTCGAAAAGGGTAAAAAAGACCTTGTTTGAAAAATGACAGAAAGATTCCTTTATAAAAATATTATAAAAGTAAAAAAATGGTATAAATGAATTTTACCAATAGTCTGTAAAATATTAAGAATTATTTGAAATACATTTTTAAGAAACATGGATGTGGATGATAAAGAGGTCCCAGTAGATAATTACGTATAAGAAACCTTGGATAATGAAGAGATTGTGAAATAAACCCTTACCTTGTACTTTTCCTTGGTCAAGGGTAGATTAAACTCTTGTATAATGGTGAAATAATTGTTCATTGAATTATACAATAATTTTATACATTAATATGATATCATATATGAACTTTTAACATTACTTTGTCAATAATATCTTAGTATTATCATCGTTATGGGTGTTAACTTATATTTTTTGATACATAAGTCATGTTTGTTATGGATTGGTTGTATATTATTCATATCCATAATGATATCAAGTAATTAAAAATTATTTTTTAATCATCAAATGATAATTAGACTTGAATGGATATTATGGGGAATGAATCTCATCGCATTCGTGGAGACGGTAGTCCGTACGTATGCATGAGCGACAATATCATTATTTTGATATTAAAATAATATATAATTGGATGATATATCATATATAAAGATTCATAATAATGTTATATTTATTATTTACTTCAATTACACATCATAATAATACCCATCCAAATAATAATGTTTTGAATAACAATTACACCACGACGTGGGGACAGTAAGTCATACGTACACACGTATAGTGACACGTCATTCAAAGGTTTGATAGAATACTAAATATGGTTGTAAAATATTTATAATAACATCATAGTATATATAAGATACTGGATTTATTATTTTATAATGGAAATAACAATGAAAGATGAAGTGAAAGAAGAAAGAACTTGAAAGAGGGTGGTGAAAACATTACCTCTTTTTCAGGTTCTTCCATTTGATTTGATCAAAAGAGATCCTTAGGTTGGATTTATGATCAAACTAAGGCATCTAGGATGAATTGAGAGAAGTTTATAGATTATTTGGGTAGGTATCGGCCGATCCAAAAGTCTTTGATGGCGTTAATTAGACAGAAGGGTCAGTGCCCTTTTATAAGAGGGGTGAGGGGCACCTTAGGAAAAAGTAGAAATATTATTTTATAATAAATACATATTCAGTTTCTAATGCAAAGAATGTGACTTATTGAAAGGATAAGGTGGGGATAGGTCAAAAAACACTCAAACAATTGTGTTTATACAAGTTTGGTTCACTATATTAACTTTATCTTTTTTATTTAACTCTTAGTTAAATAGTTTGACATTTACCATGTCTCTTTGTATTTTTATATTATATTGTAAATAAACATACTATATACATCCAAGAGACCCCCAAGTGGTCCATTAATGATACACCTATCATTATATAACTCCTTTGGTATAACCATATATTTTTACGAATAAAATATCAATTATTAATATAATATATTTTTAAAAAAACTCATTTATGTCAATTTTGACACTATTTAAAAATTCATTTTTGTAAATGTCATAAAAACATTATTAATTCGAACCAAATTCATTTAAGTAATAATAAAATTTCATATTAACCAATAAAATTTTTGTATTTCAACAAAACTTTCATATTATATTTATTTGAACATTTATAATACAAATTATTTGATTCTTTCATTAATATGGAAAATACTGCATTATTATTGTGTCATAAATAAATTCAGTTATTCAATGTCAAAAAATTATAAATAAAATCCCATTATGTAGGAAATATTTTTATATTTATAATGAATATTTATATTCTAAAATATAACATATATAACCCAATGAAAAAATTGTTCTTCTAAAAGATATATTCTTATGTCATTTCTGTATTTAGATTAACTTACATAATATAAAGTTTCATTATAACTTACAAGTGGCCTTATGGGGTCCAAAAATATACCCAAAGATTTCCATGGTCGGACATGTATCAAAAAATAGGGTTAAGACACGTTTAATGGGAATTTAATATTATTATAATATTATTTTTTACCTGTATTTACCAGATTTAATCTTTATCCATGGTAAATAAAATATTTACCGAAGTAATTCTTCCAAATATCTAAAAATAAAATTTAACTATTTACAAAATTTGGACCTCCTGATTCTAAATATTAAATCCATTTTTCTGAATTCAAAACACAGAAGTGGTAGAAATTAATTTAAAATTAATTCTCGTTGTGAAAACAAAAAGCGTGTTTTTAAGAAATAATAACTATCAGAAGATTGACCCCTACTTATGTCCAGTTTAAATGTGAAATTATGTCCAATGAACAACATTGGATTAAATGGTAAAAATATAATCTAATTATACATTAAAATCACAAAAATGCACAATTTATCAGAATTAATTATTTTGAGTAAAAAAATTTGTTTTTAATTAAAATTTATTAATTTTCACTATTAATCAAAATATGAAAGTTGTTAGAAAAGTACAAAAATTTCACCCTAAGATAATTTTGATGTTCGGAATCCAAAAATAAATTAAATTTGGAAATTTAAAATATATAAAATTTCAAAAGGTGGGTATTACTATTCATACCGGCTAGTTGATTGGTTGTGGTGTTTTAGAACTCGAAGTTGCGTACAACACACGATACAGTATAATTCAAAGAGAAGCGTACCATGGATTCTTGGTGTGTTACATTCTCCCCTACATCATATAATTTTGTCCTCGAGATTTCTAGAATACTACCGCATGAAATGACTCAGGTGGTTCTTCATCATATGTTCCTTGGGATCCCATGTTGACTCTTCCATCTTATGGTTCCTCCAATGAACTTATACCAGATGAGTCATCCGGTTTCTCAACACTTGTTGTTTGGTATCAAGAATCCTGATGGGCTCTTCACAATAAGACAGATCGGGTTCCAGTTCTAATTCCTCACAGTTGAGTACATGTGTTGGGTCGGGAATGTATTTTCTCAACAGTGATATGTGGAACACATCGTGAACATTGGAGAGACTTGGTGGAATTGCCAAACGATAAGATACAACCCCAATTCATTCTAGAATTTCGAACGTTCCTATATTCCTGGGACTCAATTTACCATTTTTACTGAAATGTATAAATCCCTTCCATGGAGATACCTTCATGAAAACATGATATCCTACATGAAATTCCAAATGCTTCCTTCGGTTATCAGCATAGCTCTTCTGCCTACTTCGAGCTGCTTTGATGTTGGTTTTGATTACCTTCAAATTTTCTATTGTTTCCTCAACAAGTTCTGGGCCTACATGTTTTCTTTCACCAACATCATCCCAACAGGTTGGTGTGTGACATCTCTTTCTGTATAATGATTCATATGGAGGAATCCAAATACTTGAATGGAAGCTATTGTTATAGGAAAATTACACCATAGGTAAATATTAATACCACATACCCTGAAAGTCAAGTGAACAATATCTCAACATGTCTTCTATGGTTTGAATAGTCTGTTCGGATTGTCCATCAATTTGGGGGTGGTAGGATGTGCTTAAACGAAGATCAGTATCGAGCGATTTCTAAAGACTTTTACCGAATCTGGAAGTAGTACATGGATCATGATCAGAAACAATCGATAGGGGTACTTCAAGAAGTTTCACAACTTCATTAATATATAGTCTTGCAAGAATTTCAAGTGGTAGATCTTCTATTATAGCATGAAAATGTGCTGGCTTGTTCAGATGATCAACAATGACCCATATTGCATTGTTCCTTCTAGGAGTCTTTGGTAGTCCCAGGACAAAGTCCACCGTGATATTATCCCATTTCCACTCAGTTATGGGAAGAGGTTGCATGACTCCTCCATGTTGTTGCCTTCCATCTTTCACTTGTTGACAAACCATACATCTTGACACAAAATGAGAAATCTACCTCTTCATGTTGTCCCATCAAAAATTTTCCTTAAAATCACTATACATTTTGGTGCTCCCAAGGTGTATAGAGAAATTGGAACTATGAGCATCATCCAACAATTACCTTTTTAGATCAGGTATATTGGGAACACAAACTCTCTTCTCAAATTTCAAAATTCCTTCTTCCTACACAAAGTCACTCAATCTCCCACCATTCACAACATTAATCATCTTTTGAAATTCTTCATCATCGGTCTGAGAAATCATAATCCTTTCTATTAAAGATGTTTTGGAAACCATTTGAAAACGTATTGATGTTTCACCTTCCATGTTAATTCCCATATCCATCTTCACTAGATCCATGAAAATAGGATCCCATTAAATTCTCATCATGTTAAAAAATCCATGATCCATTCTTCTCAAAGCATCTGCCACCTTATTTTCCTTCCTTGGGTGGTAGTGTATAGTGCAATCATAACCCTTGAGTAGTTCAAGCCATCTCTTTTGCCTCGTGTTGAGTTCTTTCTGTGAGAAAATATATTTCAAAATCTTATGATCAGTATAAATTTCACATTTTTCACCATAGACAAAGTTTCTCCAAATCACCAGTGTAATGATTATAAAAGCTAACTCAAGATAATGAGTAGGATAGTTTTTCTCTTAAATTTTCAGTTGTTGTGATGCGTAGGCAATAACCCTATCATTCTGCATAATGACACAACCAAGTCATTTCTTTGTAGCATCACTATAAATAACAAACCCTTTCATTCCTGGATGGTAGATTCTATATTGAAGCATTGACTAATATTCCCATTAGTTCTACAAATCATTTTTTCACACTCTTTTTTCCAAATAAATTTAATCCCTTTATGTGTGAGCTTTGTTAATGGGTTATCCAATCAGGCAAAATTCCGGACGAAATGCCAAAAATAACCTGCTAAACCAATAAAACTGCGTACCTCAGTTATACTCGTCGGTGATGGCCATTCATGGATTTCCATGGTCTTATAAGGATAAAAAAATCATCCATATAGCGAATATGGCCAAGAAAAGAGAACTCCTGATGCCAGAATTCACACTTGCTAAAAATCCCATATAATTCAAGTCTTCTAAGAGTCTTCAGGATAATCCCAATGTGATTTTCATGATCTTCATAGATTTTAGAGTATTCCAAGTTATAATCAATAAATACCACTACAAAATCCTCGATATATTACTTGAAAACTCTATTCATTAGATCCATGAATATAGAGGGTTCATTAGTCATTCCAAAATTCATTATAGTAAACTCGTAATGCCCGTACTTGGATCGAAATGTTATCTTCGGAATGTCTTCCTTCTTCACAGACAACTGATGGTATCCAGATCGAAGGTAAATCTTTGTAAAATATTGAGCTTCAAGCATTTGGTCAAATATATCATCAATGTGTGGTAGGGAATACTTTTCCTTTATTGTTATAGCATTGATTTCCCTATAGTCATTACATAACCTCATAGATTCATATTTCTTTTTAACAGAAATGATAAGGGCTCCCCATGGAGAAACACTAGGTGGAATAAATCCATTATTACTCAATTACTCTAGATTTTTCTTTAGTTCAACTAATTCCCCAGGGGCCATTCTATAAGGGGTCTTTGATATAGGTCTTTAACCAGGAACTAAATCAATGGAAAACACAATTTCTCATTCTGGAGAATGTCTAGGTAAATCCTTCAGAAACACACCTAAATATTCATTCACAATAGGTATATCCTCTATTTGAACATTCTTTTCCTCACCCATAGTTATTTTATTCTCTTCCTCCCTGATAATTGAATTTAGATGAGCTACTGGGGGTGGATATAGATAAGAATCAAGTGGTGATGATTCTGCTCTTAAGATAAGGTGATCTTTATCATCATCATAAAAAATCGTAACCTCCTTCTTCATAAAATAAATATTCACATAATGATATAAATTCCAATACATACCAAGGATTATATCAAATTAAATAATTGTTATGATAATGAGATCAGCAGATAATGAACATTTATGTGCTATAATGGGGAATAATTCCAAAACATTGTTGCAATGATACTCCCCTTTTGAGTTTTGACTGAAAACTCCCTTGTTAAATCAAATAGTAAATATCTAATTTTCATAACAATCTCGGATGATATAAAACAATGCAATGATCTAGAATCAAATAAATCATTTCCTAAACTTGAGGAAACAATTAAATTACCTGCCCCCACGTCTTTCGGAGCATCTACCTAGTGATAGAGTAAGCTTGGCCTTGATCCCATGGCCTTTTCTGAGGTATGTTCCACTGACTCTTAGGAAATTAATTTTCATAATGTCTCATGTCCCTAAAATTTTAGCATTGAACATCGTTAACTTCTTTCTTCCCCTTACAATCACGAGCATGGTGGCCTTTTTCACCACACTTGTAATAGACTCCCATTCCATTCAAGAAAGTACCAGGGTGATTCTTCCCACATTTACTATAGGATGGATAATAAACATTTCCCTTATTCCCATTATTTCCATTCCCATAGTAATTAGTAGAACTATTCTTCTCTTACATTGCATTAAAGTCATAAGACATAGAGAATTAATTTTCTGTCTTGATAGCACATGATAAAATATCTTCGTACGACGAGAAGTATTGTGAGACTAATGCTCGATGGAGAAATTGTTTTATCCCATCAAAAAAATCATTAATATTACTCCTTGGGTTACATATATAATCTGATGAATTCCTCTTTGAATATGTAAAGTTAGCCTCATATTTTGCGACATTCTCAGCCTCCTTTTGTCTTAGACTCAGAAATTGCATTTCCATATCTGCTCAATGGTCACGAGGAATGTCTTTTTATAAAAAAGATCTTTGAACACCATCTATTCCATTTTTGATACTTCATCATATTCCTTCGTGTTTTGAATCAATGACCACCATTGATCAGCATCTCCAGTGAGGTGGTAAACTGCAATGATACCTTTTTCCCTTTCACTACTCCCCAAGGCATGGAATATTTTATATAAGGAATTTATCCATTTCCTAGATACTTGTGTATTTGTACCCCCATTGAATGTTGGTCGTTGTTTCTTCATGAAGTGATCTAACAATGATCATGAATGATGTAGATCAGGGTGCTCCATATGGGTAAGGTTACTATTCATTACCTAAGTGAGTTGTCCCGGTATGGTGATTAGCTGATCAGCACCAGTTGCATCCCCAGAACCACTATAATTATCTTGAGAAGGAGGGAAATCCCTACATGGAGTTTGTGCATTGATAAAGTTTCCATTCCTTACACTAGGCGCCATTTTTTAACAATGTCACTAACTAGATTAGTTTATGAATCGAAATACATTACTCCCAACTTGTAAAACAAATAAAATAAATTGAACAGTTTAGGGATATAATTCATATTCATAAAAAAAAATTCTTTGAAGAAGTATATTCTCATAAACCCGTCATAATGGTTTTTAAATAAAACTAGAATTATCCGAAACATATCCCATGGGAGTGTCATAACCAAGAGTGCATCAAGGCCCGTTGTTGTGCACCAGTTCCCGTTCGAGTCTAGCTCAAAGCAGTGTTTTCGGCTTTTACCCCTAGGTACATCTGTGCCAGATCTGCCTCTACCTGCTCATATCGAGACAGAGATGTATTTATTAGAAAACTCACAAAATCTCTACAATACCAAAAATCTAGTAAATTCTTCTATAATAATCCTCAAATTTTATCTTAAGGATATGTGCTCTAATCAGAGTTTATCTAAATCTAGATTCCAAGGTTTGTATAAACTTCCTCTGATACCAACTGTAATGCCCTGACCCCAGTTACCCAGAATCAGTGCATTATTAAATAACATTGGCATGATCACAAAAGATCATGTCTCGAAAGACCGATTAGTTTTGTAGCCTTGGATTCACTAGATACATTCATAATGTTTACATTACATCATAAAGTGAAAACATACAACAAAATCTTGTCTCTATAGACCACACTCATATCCCCTCATACTATCCCTATAGTTCATTCATAAAATACTTCTTCACATCCTGGGAAAAATAAAACATAGAAAGGGGTGAGCTCAGATTCCCAGTAAGGATAACAATACAGTGGAAACTTTCATAAGTAAGCATAAAAATTTAAGGCAATCTATAACTAAATCAATAGCCTTTTAAACGTGATATTCAGCATAATATGATAGAAATAAAATGATATAATTCCATTTGAATACTCACATGGATATTCTACTAATCGAATAATCACATGTAATATCAATAACCACTTTCATAATGATTGAATTCATAATGCCAGACTATCATAACCTCATTGTCAAGGACTTTTTCCAAGACTTCAAATAAGATTTT
The DNA here is from genome assembly GCA_963277665.1 of Viscum album. Taxonomy (NCBI): domain Eukaryota; kingdom Viridiplantae; phylum Streptophyta; class Magnoliopsida; order Santalales; family Viscaceae; genus Viscum; species Viscum album. Next base: position 1,795,005,475 of record OY728121.1, read on the forward strand.
GTGAAGGCCTTGTTCCAAGACACTATATTGTATCATGAGACCTACCGATGCATCGAGGAGCTATATAGGGCTCCACCCGTCAATTATTAAGTCCTATGCATTCTTCATATTAATAGGTTCAAACATAACATAAACATTCATATAAAAACTATCAAACGAAATTTCAATACACTCTCCATAAACCATGAATTGTATAAAAATTACACACCCATAGTCAAACATATCACAAAACCATCAATACAATATGGATGATCTGTATCATTATAAATCAACTTCATATAAGATTAGAATCCATCAAATTATGTTGACATAGATGAAAACAAAACTATTCGAGAGAAATATCTCTTTTTTTAAATCATTTAAAATAATAATAATTATAAATGGAAACATTTACCTTGAAAATATTCTTATAATATTTTAAGGGATGCTTCAACAATTTTATAACGGTAGAAAATATCGGCACCCACTGTATAAATTAAAAAAAGTCATTCGTACCTTAATTCTGTCAAAAAGGATAAAAAGGACATTATTTGGAACACGATAGAACGATTCCTTTATAAACATCTTATAAAAATTCAAAAAGGTATAAATGAATTTAACCAATAGTCTATAAACTAGTATGAATGATTTTAAAGGCATTTTTAAGGAACATGAATGTGGATGATAAAGAGGTCCTGTTAGATAATTACGTATAAACAACCTCGGATAATGAAGTGATTGTTAAATAAACCATTTCCATATACTTTACCTTGGTCGAGGGTAGTTTAAACTCATATATTATGGTGATATAATTTTTTATTAAATTATACAAGAATCATATACATTAATATGATATCGAATATGATCTGTTAAAAATTCTTTTTTAATAATATCTTAGTATTATCGTCGTTTCGGGTGTTAACTTGTATGATTTGTTACATAAGCTATGTTTATTATGGATATGTTGTATATTATAAATATGTAGAATTATATCAAGTCCATAAATATTATTTGTAATCTGCATATGAGAATTAGACCTGAATGGATATGATGAGGAATGAATCTCATCGCGTTCGTGGAGACGGTAGTCCGTACGTAGGCACGAGCGACAATATCATTATTTTGATATTAAAATAATATATAATTTGATGGTATATCATATATAAAGAATCATTATAATTTTATATTTATTATTTAATTCAATTACATATCATTATCATACCCATCCAAATAATAATGTTTTGAAAAACAATTACACCACGATGAGGAGACGGTAAGCTGTACGCACGCACGTATGGTGACATGTCATTCAAAGGATGGATAGAATAGTGAATATGGTTGTACCATATTTATAATAGCATAATAGTATATATAAGATACTAGATTTATTATTTTATAATGGAAATAATAAATAATGATGAAGTGGAAGAAGAAAGTAACTTGAAAGAGGGTGGTGAAAACATTACCTCTTCATCTGGTTCTTCCTTTTTATTTGATCAAAAGGACTCCTTAAGTAGGCTTTATGATCAAAATAAGGCCTCTATGTTGAATTTAGGAAAGGAGAGAGAATATTTGGGAAGGGTTTGGTCAATCCAATAGGCTTTTATGCTGGGAATTAGAGAGAAGGGTGAGTTCCCTTTTATAAGAAGGGGGAGGGGCACCTCAGGAAAAACTAGAAATATTCTTTTATAATAAATGCATATTCTGTTTATAATGGATCCAAAGTGACTTATTTAAAGGATAAGTTGGGGATAGATCTAAAACCACTCAAAAAATAGATTTTATACTGGTTTTGGTCACTATATTAACTTTATCCTTTTTATTTAACTCCTAGATAAATAGTTTGACATTTACCATGTCTCTTTGTATTTTTTATTATATAGTTAATAAACTTACTATATACATTCTAGAGATCCCAAGTTGTCAATTAATGATACACCTATCATTACATAAGTCCTTTGGAAGAACCTTATATTTTTTGGAAAAGAATATAAATTAATAATATAATATTTGTTTTAAAATCTCCTTTATGTCAATTTCGACTCTATTTAATAAATGATTTTTTTTAAAGTCATAAAAACTTTATTAATTAGAACCAAATAAATTTAAGTAATAATAAAATGTAATATTTACCAATATAATTTTTTTATGTCATCAAAGCTCTCAAAATATATTTATTTTAATAGTTATAATACGAATTATTTGATTCTTTCATTATTTAGGAAAATACGACATCCTTATTGTGTCATAAATAAATTTAATTATTCAATGATATAAAATTATAAAGAAAATCCCATTATGTATGAAATATTTTTATCTTTATAATGAATATTAATAGTCTAAAATATAACATATATAATCCAATGATTCTTTTTCTAAAAGATATATGATTTTGACATTTTTGTATTTGCTTTTACTTAATTAATATAAATTGGAATTATCACTTATAAGTGGCTACATGGGGTCCCAAAATCGACCCAAATATTCCCATCGTAATAAATCTATCATCCAATAGTATTAGGACATGTTTTAGGGTAATTTAATATTATTATTATATTATTTGTTTACCCATATTTACCGGATTTACTCATTATCCACGGAAAATAAAATATTTTGCGAAGTAATTATTCGAAATGTCTAAAAATAAAAGTTATCTATTTACAAAATTTGGACCTCCGGATTCTAAATATGGAATAACTTTTTCTGAATTCAAATCACAGAAGTGGCAGAAATTGATTTAAAATTATTTCCCATTGTCAAAACAAAAAGCGTGTTTTTAAGAAATAATAACTATTAAAAGATTGGCACTTGCTTTTGTCCAGTTTAAATGTGAAATTACATCCAATGACAAAAATTGGATTAAATGGTAAAAATATAATCTAATTATACTTTAAAATCACCCAAATTCATAATTTATCACTATTAATTATTTCGATTAAAAAAATTTGTTTTTAATTAAAATTTAGTAATTTCCACTATTTATCAAAATATGAATGTTATCAGAAAAGTACCAAAATTTCACCATAAGCTAATTTGAATATTCAAAATCCAAAAATGAAGTCCATTTTGAATGATAAAATGTATAAAATTTTAAAACGTGGGTATTACTATTCATAAAGGCTATTTTATTGGTTATGGTGTTTTAGAACTCAAAGATGCGTACAACACATGCTACTGTATTATTCAAAGAGAGGTGTATCGTGGAAGCTTGGGGTGTTATATTGGATATATATTTTATACTAGTCCACCAATGTATGAGATTCACAAATACGGATGACTTTGTGAGCTGGTCCACCATCACTCATATGGAATCGTTTTTCTGAACTGTCCTTAGGACACATGTCACAAAATTCATGGTTGTCTACTCCCATTTCCTAATAGGAATTGGTAAAGACTACAACATACCTGATGGTCACAAGTTCTCTACCTTAACCTATTGACAAGTGACACATACAAAATCAAAAACTTTTCTATTGATGCCAACCCATACAAATTGTGTTTTCAACAGCTTATACATCTTTTGTATTATGGGATGAATAGTTCATCTCGTATGGTGGAATATAGGAAAAAGGTATTCTTGAAAAGCATTAGGTATGTCCTTCTGATCTCGAAAACACAACAATATTCCCCTATCAAGCATTATTCCCCAATGGTCTCTCCACCATTAAGTCTTAACTTCATAGAAACACAATCTAAATCATATGTATGTGCCTCTTTAACCTTATCAACTAAATCAAGAGCAAATGAAACTGAAAAGAAAACTGCAAAACTAGCTCTATCATCATAATCCAAGGGAATATTAGCTATCAATGACATCAATTATCACTAATATTAAGCCTCTTTTTTCAAAAAACTATATGATATTTTTCATAATTCATCTACCACGGAATTTCAGTTATCCAATATGTACATAAATTTAAAGTCAAACATTTATAGATACCTCATCTATATTGTTGGTCACATGTTCAAATATCATTGTGAGAAAATGTGTTTTAAACTATTATGATTCATAAACACTGTAAATTTTTCACCAAATAGGTAATAACACCAATTCTTCAAAGAAAGGAACACGACAGCTAATGCAAAATCATGTGTTTGTTAGTTCTTCTCATAAAACTATGTATTCCTTGAGCCATAATAAACAAGATCTTCTTGCATGAGAACACAGCCTAACCCATATCTCAAAGCATCATAATGCACCAAAAAGTTTTTTCCTAATTCCAAAAATATCATTATCGGTGCTTATGTATGGTGGACTTTTAGATATTGAAAAGACTTATGAAATTCCTCATCCCATTGGAATGGAACACTCATACTTTTCAAATCTGTCATTGGTTAAGCTAGTTGTTAAAGGTCACGAACAAAACCTCCATAATAACTATCCAGACCAAGGAAACTGTGTATCTTGAAGACATTATTTGGAGGTTTTTAAGATATCATAGATTCTATTTTCTCTAGATCCATAGAAACAAATTTTTCAAAGATAACATGACCATGAAAACATACATCATGTATAAAAAATCAAACTTTTAAAATTTGTCATACAACAGATGATCCCACAAGATACCCAACATTGTCACCAAGTGTTTCTCATTCTTACCCATTTTCCTTAAATGCACCAATATTTCATCCACAAACTTTGCCACAAAATAATCCATATATCTTTAAAATATTCAATTAATCAATGTCATAAAGTCATCTGGTGAATTCATAAGACCGAAATTCATAACCACAAACTCATAATGGTCATATCAACTTCTTAAAGTCATATTTAGAATATCTTCCTTCAAAACACATAATTGGTTATATATTGATCGCAATTAAATTTTATAGAACCACTGGGATCCCATCAATTAATCAAAAATTCCATTAAGGTGTGGAAGTGGATACCAATTCGTTTTCAAAACTTGGTTAATCTTAAAATAATATACAGAAATCCGAATAATTCTATCCATATTTCTCACTAAAATATACGGTGTTGGTCAGGAAGACGTGTTAGGTCAAATGAACCCTTTTCATTCATACTCTTCAAACTGGAGTTTAAAATCCCTTTAATTCTATGGGTGTCATCCTATAAGATGGAAATGAGATAGTATCGGTCCCTGGTAAGAGATCTATTGTAAACTCCACTGCTCTTGTGGGTGTAAACCCTGAGAAATTCTTTTGAAAAATATCTAGAAAGTAATCAATAATTATTGTAAATTATTTATTCTCAATTTCATCCACCAATAACAAGGTCAATGTTATAAATCAGAATGAGATAATAACAATTTTTGGTGCCAATAATCTCATTTAACATGTCTTTATATTTTACTCTACTTTAAAGAGATGTTAAATGCCATCCTCAGTTGTAAAACTAACTCTTCAGGTATAACAATTGATGAGATATTTGACATTATCAACTAACACTTACCCAAAATAATGTCATAGACATCTATATCAAGAATATAGAAATCCCATTTCAATTAAGCCTCATCAATTATTATAGAACATGTTTTTCACATAAATGCTCTACATTCTCTTTGACCAATATGAGTTTTAAGTTTCAAAAAAAATTCATCATCTCAACATGAAAACTCAAAAGATCAATAACACTATAATTAATTATGGATTGAGATGCAATCGTAATAAAAAAATCTTTCATAAAAGTAGAATTCAAAATAATTGTATCTCTCACCATCGATAGTCCAGATTGATCATCCACAATCACTTTCTTAACTCCATATAACTGCTTACTCACTGCACTTCGTTCATTATTTTTCTGTAGAGAGTTCCCTAGTTGAGAAGTCATGGTATTCCTAGAATAAACATGTCTAGCTTGGGTCTATTGATGATAACTATTTTTCCATTCGTATCCCTTCAAAGAATAAAACTTCTACCAGACATGAGATGGGTCTCTAGCACTAAACCATGGAGCACCATGACAATAGCACTGAAAAATATTCTTCTGGTTGAAATTATGACATGTTATAGGTGGTGTTGTACAATATCTCTTCATTTGATCAAAAAACACACTGAAAATATCCCGAATTACTCTTGGGTTTTGGAGAATGATTCACTGATCTAGTCGTCTGATTCTAATTCATACCACTACCTTGGAAATAGATGTACTTATTCTCCTTATTCTAAGCATAAAACCTCTCACCATTTCTTATAGGTATTGGAATTCTTCCTCCACTCATATTACTTTGATTACCATGTCAATGTGGCTCTAATAATCATCTCTGTATAATCTATTATACAAACCATGATAATCATAGACAAAATATATGGAATTTACCCAAATTCAATAATATGTGCCTTCAAGGATGCACTTGAATCACCTTTAGGTGTAAAGTAGACTAAATTCCTAAATTTAGCCACATACACTATCACTATGAGGTTATACTGCTTCAAACTAAATAAATATTTTGTTCTAACAATTCGGAATGTGTGAGGATAAAGGTTTTTGAACAATTATTCAAAATCCTCCCATGCAATGTCTTGGTCCAATTTAGAATGTACCGGTAAATCCCACCATTGGCATGCTAGATCCTTCATCATGTACGTTTAAAAATTTCAACTTGGCTGTTGTGCCTAGGAAATCAATGATTTCATTTATCCTATTCAGCCACACTTATACTTTTTCTTTGTTCTGAATCGCCCTGATAGATAGGTCGATTTTCCTTTTAGAACTGAATAGATTGATCGGTTTGCCTTGGTTCATCCCTCATTTCCCCTCTATCCACAACTTGAAAAGCATGTACAATACTCTAAACTAGTTTTTTGTTCACATGTAGCTCAGTTGAAACCACATTCTCAACATCCTATTCCTATTGGTTTCTTTTATTCCTAACCAGTTCCATTTTCTATAACCAAAATAAAATTTCATTAGGTCTCACTCTCTAGAAACTTAAGGATTATCAATTTAAAATTCACCACATCACACATATCACAAGAATTATTTCTAAAATTCATAAATTTATGTTTTCAAACCATTTTTGAAATTTTCACCATACCTTTGATAATCAAATCATTTCTAAAAAACAAAAATCATCATTTTTTCACCAAATAATAAATTATTAGTCAAAGTAAATTATTCAGTCCTATTGGAAAGTCATCTCTATCCATTTATGTCATGATCTTCTGATATAGACCAGTGGACTAGCTTATTGTATTTATGTATGAAAAGGAACCATAATTACAGAGGTAGTAGAAAAATAGTACATGTACAAGAAGATGAGGAAGAAGATCGGAGGACTGAAAGTGCTCCACCCATGCACGTGGTCCATTTTACAAGCCAAATGCCGATTCTAAAATATTCTCTTCACCCATCCCCTCACTCCCCCTTGATTATTATTATAATAACCCCCCCAACAAGATGATAAAGATACCTACCCCAATTATAAAAGACTAACAAATTCCCCTATAAAGCCCCATAAAAAGACCATTATACCCCTAACCCAACCACCTTTCAACTCATAGGTGTTCATCACTCACTGTCCCTTCAAAATAGATTTGTCCTCATGTTTGGATGTGTGGAAAAGTTTTCTCATTATCGTGTGCTTCCTTAGGGTCCCAATCTGTTTCCCCGTCATCATTTTCAACATCGTCCCCACCCGGTAATAACACCTGCAAGTGTGGATCAGAACACCCATGCATGGATCTGGATATCTGACTACCTGGGAAACAAAGGCCATTATGGCGTTGATCTTCCTACTCGTGGGTATTCAAGTGGTGAAAACCTCGCCCATCATGGGTGATGTGAGTAGGAGGATCGTGGGGAGATCCCTTCCAAACAATATCTTTATTTTCGGTTGGGGATGGAAAAGAGCTATCTGATTGCTGAGGTCCTGAGTGGATTGGAGGACTTCACGGTTCAGACTCATGGATCTTAGTGAATTTGCGGGACCCTCTACTATGGGATTGATCACTAGCACCTTTTGTGAGAGCGATCTCCACATTTCAATGTAATTTCATGTCATGAAACCGGGTTAGTGGGTCACGAATGTGAACCCAAATACGAATGTCGTCATTTTTCCATGAAAGAAATAACTGACATACTGGGCCTCAGTTTAGTGGGGTAGGAAGGATGCCAGATACTCAAACTACTCAATATAATCTTATATTATTCCCTGCTATTGGAGGGACACAATATCTTTATAGGGGTTCTCAATTTCCAAGCTGCTAAAATGTTTGAGAAGTTCCTCCTTGAATACCACTCACATTAAAGTTGGATACACCTAAAGTAAAATTGTAAACTAGTTAATAGATATTCCATATATTCTTAGCAGAACCAAGGTGATTTTATCTGTTTCGGTGGTCTGGTGAATATTAAAATATATCATAGCATGCACGATACAACCCATTGGATCTATTCCAGTGAAAAGTGGAGCTCCAATTGTGGAGTTGGTAATTGATTCTTATATATATCATGGAATGGGAGGAAAACTACACCAACCTATAGGTTGAGCATATAGGGTCTGGCTGATTGTTGGTTGGGTAAGGAAGAATCATATGTTTCCAGTGATGGATGCACCTTGTTCGGTTGAAGGTCTTGTGCATGCACTGGGCTAATATAGAAATTGTCTTCATGAGTTTAGCAATGACATGTGCCATAGAATACTAGAAGGAAGCCTGATATTGTCCATAGGTTTCCAATAAATCTTCTATATGACCAATTATATATATCAATTCATCCTAATGAGTTTTCTTACGTGTTTCCATTATAATATTTGACAGTGTCAAGGCTGCCGAATGGGATCAAGTAGTGCAAGAGTGGGATGCTGGTTTTTGCATCGCAATCTTCCATGGACTGTGTGTCACACTCATCTATGGGTTTTACATCACAGTATTCTCATCCACACTATCCAATAGGGAAGATTTTTTGTTCTCCTATAAGAGGGTGTGACATTGTGAAAATAGGACTGCATGGGATGATATGTGGGTTGGATGCATCTCCTCTAAGTGATGACCATCATCTTTCAAAGGCTAGCTAGTGAGAGGGGACTGTCATTTTTTATGGAGGAAAATGATCTAGTTGTGGGCATCATAAAAAGTGTAGAAGAGAGGGATTCGTCATTCTCCTTATGGTCATATCCACCTAGGTGGGCCATCCAGAAGATAAGGCAGGTCCGTACCTCCTTGAGGCACAATAAAACCCACAGTAGTAGATGACGAAGATGATGAGTCGCGTGGCCTAGTCGAAAGAGGATTTAATGCAGTTCATTCAGGTGCCATTTTGGTAGCATGTGCGTCTTCTATATAGGAACCATTAATGCACATTTTCACAAGATGATCCTCCCGCGATTGGAAATATGATAGAGAAATAGGAAGCGTTGATGTTAGAGATTTAATAGATCGTGCATCCTCTATGTGAGAAGATGAGTCAATGGAAGTGGTTATCTCTATTTAATGTAGGAAAAAAATTCTTCCAGTTTCATAATGTATAAGAGTTACTGGTGGAGAAAAACCAATATAGATTGGAAATGCACTGTGAGTGCCGGTAGGACGGACCAAATTGAAAGATACCACAGAACCGGCTTCTTATATATATGTATGAAAAGGAATTGTCAATACAAATGTAGTAGAAAAATAGAACAAGTAAAAGACGATGAGGAAGAATATCAGAGGACTCAAAGTGCTCTACCGAAGCCGGCATGCCTTTACCCATGCCAAAGGCTGATTCTCAAATATTCTCTTCACCCCTCCCCTCATTCCCCCTATATTCTTCTTATAACAACCCCCTTGACACTTTGATCTATCTACATCCCCCATATCCAAAAACACTAACAAATTTCCCTAACAAACTAACATCATACAAAGGCCATTATACCCATTAACAAATCATCTTCCAGCTCGTAGGTGTCTATCATCTTCTCATCATCTAGACTCATGAAGACGAGGTTATAACTCCAAGAAGAGTCTCAAAACACTCATGTATCCCAAATCCATAGTAACTTGATGTTTAGCGTGGTTTTATAAGACTCTTAGTTTTCCATATATTATGTTTTGATGAACCTACTTCTTGTTACCAAACCAACACAAGACTATACCAGGATGGTTTATAAACACCATGACTGAACAAACCGGTATCACTTGTCCTAAAAAGTTATTTGGAATGACCAAGACTGATACCATTTGTAACATCCCTCCCCTCACTAATTATCTTGGGAAGGGGTGAAGGGTGTTAATATCCTAATTAGTTGACATCCCCAAGAAACCAAAGGCTGGTAATAAATGAAAAGGGTTTTATAAACAATTTGGAGATTATTTTCCCTTTAAAAACAAAATAACCAAACCAAGAATACCGTAACTAGACAATCACTATAGGATGCATGAGAAATATGTAATAAAACCCAAAGAATAACTCACTAACAACAAAACCAAACTACCAACATGAACCATATAAAATTAAAAATGGGAAACTAATAGAAATAACAATATTAGAGTATAAATGGGAATCCAAACCAACAAAACTCCAAAGACTCCAAAGAAACCAACAAAAACTCCCAACCTACTTCATGATCCAAACCACATGTCAAACCCAAGGTATCATGATGCAAATCTAAATAAATGAGATACCTTGACATTACCTGTGTCTCAGTATACAATATCTACAAATACACCAAATTTCCAATGAAGGGGTTGAGTATAAAACTCGGTAGGATTTCCCCAATGAATTAAAATCTCACACCACAATGATATAAAACGTTAGTATATATATATAAAACAATTTAAAACACTTTATATAAAATCCAAAAACCATTTCTAAACAAATAGTTTTCAATGCAAAGATAATTTCTATTGAACGTAATCAATCTACATTTAAAACTATTACTCGCATTCATTTAGCATAACCCATTCCATTCCACGTAACCACACATGAATTCCTAGGTGATAGTTTCATACTCATGAGCAATATCTCATTGATCTACCAAGTTGTCACAATGTAACAATATACCAGGTGCCTTAATGGAACACACCCCTTCTATAAGGTCACATCAATTTAATTGAAAACACATGAACCAGTTATGCCAAAAACCAAGCCAACTGATCCATTCCAAGACATTACAAAAAAACATTTCTTTAATTGAAAAAAATATATACCAAACCATATTCATGAATCAAGACAAGTCCATATTTTAAAATAATAATTTTAAAATCATTAAACAAAGCACTTTGGACAACAACCAATTTCTTAAATTTCACAAACCATCCCAAAATATGTTTTATATAAAGCTTTACACATAAATTTCATAATTAATTTCATGAAATTCAATATGTTTGAAACCAAGCCTTCATGTTATAACCAATAGGAGTCAAGAGTGAAGCCACATACCTCGCAACTTAGGTGAAAATGATGAATGACAAAAATACTAAAAAACATGGCTTGGATTATCCAAAAACCGCCTTAGATCTTGTTTCCCATAATCAAAATAATAATATCTCAACATGATTGACATCACAAAACATGAATGTATCACCAACAGATTATATATATGAATCCAAGGGATGTAAAAAGAATTAAACTATGGAAACCCACCAGGAATGTGCACGTTTCAAGTAATTCATCCACCAACACACCAATATTGGCCAACAGATCACTCCCGGATCAAAGGGAATGGTCTCCACAACCTTGGGAAGGAATGGAATATGAGTTAGGGACTAATTAGGGAAAATGTGATGTTAAGGATGTATAAAAAATTGATCTAGAAAATATGAATCTAATTTTTCATGTTTCATGGTTAAGGCACACAATTTGGAAAATTGTGTACTAACCATGTGTTATCCACTACCCCCAAACACCCCTTGCATGGTTGGCTCACACGGTTTAGAAAACAATGCACCAAATATGATAAACACCTCTGTATAAACATGCACAGTTTCTCCTGGATGGATGCACAATTTGGAAAAACTATGCCCTTTCCTAGTGCCTCATTGTTTCAGTTGCACGGTTTCCTAGGAGGTGTTGCATGGTTTCTACTAACCATTCTCAAACGATGATCATCCAGAAAATCCCCAAAACTTTCCAAAAAATCTCCAAACCTCTTGAAACCTAATAAAATTTAGTTAGATACTTAAAATACATAATTAATGGGTTAATTACCTAAAATTGGGGGTGTCATATGATTTATTCCTACACTCTTATTTCCTTATAAACATTAAATTTATCATGTTAGTATAATGTGGATCAATGATGAGCCTTAAATGCATACATTGATCATTAAAATGTAGCATGGAGAAATTCCTAAATAATCATTTCCTTATACACATCAAGGAAATGATGTTAATAAAAGGAGTATCAATTATGGGATTTAATAATCATCACAAAATCTTCCATCATCTCTCGAGAAGTGATTCAAAATTTCCGGTGTTAACCCATAACCATATACCAACTACAATTTCAAAAGGATATCATATTAGTTACAACAGAATGGAAATACACTATGTCAAACTCTATGTGCTTAGATGTAAATATTTTTTTATGGACAAGTCAATAAACAAACATCCATGAAGAATAACATAATTCACATCTAAGATAATTATTGTAAAGGCTTCCTAGGATATTATAGAAATCCTTGAGAGAGAAAAAGTTATATTCAAGTGATAGACTACATTTCTAGAAAAGTGTAAACATCTCCATTTGAGATGGTGTAAGCTAAAATGACTTGGGTAAAGTCAAGGTTTTAGATTCTCATGTTGTTGGCATAGGAATAGGTTCCACAAGATTGTGTTGAAAAGGAATGTTCCATAAAGACATATTGTGTGGGAAGATTAAAGTCATAGTGGTGGTTTTATATTCACCATAGAGGGTGATATTTTATTTGATAAGAATAATAGATCCTATAAGGAAGCATTTAATGGAAAACAATATGATTTAAAAAATTATATGAATTTGAGAAAATGGATTCCATGTACCAAAATCAAATCTATATTTTCATAATTTCACTAATTGATGTGAAGTAATTGTTTTGTATTCAAGAGAAAAGTATACATGGGTGGTACAAGTGTGGTACCAACAATGATCTATATATTATACAAAGTCACCATGACTAAATAAATTTTATGTATACTTATGATAGAAATTTTCTATGATCATCATATTGGGAAATGGATGTCAAGACCACAAATCATGGAAAGTGCCTATACGATGAAACCAGATAGGGTTGGTGACACTAAAAAATCCAATAATATATGAAAGTTTTAGAGATCCATTATGGATTAATGCAAGTATTGTGATCATAAAATATTGTCTTGAATTAAAGTGTGTTGGGTGTCTAAAAGAGGTTAGTGGGAGCACCATAGTTTTAAGTAGAATATGTTGATAGAATATGGAAAACTGAAATTAGTAAAAACTAGGATAAAATAAACTATACAAAGATTGAATTAAAGTAACAACCCAGGTTCTAGGGAATAATATTTACTATGGTAAATCATTGGGTTAATTGGAACAAGTCAATGTACGTATACAGACAATGTAATGGAACAATTCAAGAGATAATTTTTCTCAATATGACATGGCATAAATCTCTATAAAAAGGAATGCATGAGACATGTGATAATATTAAAATAGTTAGTATAATTCCATTCACATCATGAATTTATCTATCACATAAGAAATGTTATGTACCAGATATTTCCAATATATACTTTACGGTGGAAAATTTTAAGTTAAATCCAAGAGAATAACACAAAAGTAATCAAAACTATACGATTTCACTTGATAAAGTATAAGTGATGTAAAACCCCAAGCTTCCAAGGTATGTTTCCCTTTGAATAATGTTGTAGCTTGTGTTGTGCGCAAATTGGAATTTTAACACACCGCGACAAATAGAACTAGCCGTTATGAATAGTAATACTCATTTTTTGAAATTTTATAAATTTATTTTTTCAATATGGACTTAATTTTTGAATTTGGAATATCAAAATTATCTTAGGATGAATTATTGGAATTTTTCTGAAAAATTTAAATGTTTGAAGAATAGTGAAAAAGACAGTGTTACTGTTTAAAACCGACTTTTTATTTAAGTAATTAGTTATATGATTTTAATTTATTTTAGGACTTAATAGATACATAATACCTATATATGTTTAATTTAATTCATTATATTCATTTTATATTATGTTTAGATATATAAAATTTTATAGAACTTTTTACCATCTTTTACCCACCTTCTATGATCATTTGCAAATTTGCATAAAACATAATGTTACCACTTCTGTGAGTTCAATTTCAAAAATATGAGAGACACGGTTAACATCAGTATGTAATATTTGGTTCAATAAGATAAAAATAATTTCGGGTGAATAGCAACTTTTAACTTTTATTTACCATAGTTAAATGTAAATAGGGTAATTAAGGATAAAATTGATATCATAATTACCCTAACACATGTACTAATTTTGTTTAATAAGTTTAAATCGACCAAAAAAACCTTAGTAAAAAAATATGATCCCATTTGGTCCACTTGGATTAGATTAGGTTAATTATTATTATTTTATTTAAAGAAGAGTTAAAAGTGTTAATTTCAACGTTTAATAACTAAACCATTTTTAATATAGGGTTATAAATAAGATAAATTCGACAATAAATATTCACTAGAAATATAAAAATATTTTATGTATAATGTTATTTTATTTATAAAGTATAGACATTAAATAATTTAATTTATTTATGACACAATGATGATGCAGTAATTACCTTATTAATGAAATAATAAAATAATTGATATTATAAATATCCAAATAAATGTATATTGAGAATTCTGAGGAATTGCATTAATTATATAGGTTAATATAAAATGTTAGGATGGATTAAATAAATTTTACTCTAAGTGATAATGTTTTTATGTCTTTCAAAAAAATCAAATACAAAATAGTGTCAAAATTGACAGAATTGGGTTTTAAAACCAAATACTATATTATTAATTGATATAATATTTCTAAAAATATAATGTTCGGCCAAATTACATAGATAAGTTTATATATATCAATAATTAACCACTTGGTTTTCGTTTTGAATGTTATAGTAAGTTTATTAACCATATTTTATAAAAATACAAAGAGACATGGTAAATGTCAAACTATTTAACTAAGAGTTAAATCTAAATGATAAGGTTAATATGGTGACATAAACCTCTCTAAAACCAATTGGTTGAAATTTTTTCAATACATCCTGACCATAGACTCGAAATATATCATTTTTGAGCTATTAGAAACTGAAAATGATGTTATTTTAAAATAATATTGCAAGATTTTCCTAAAGTGACCATCACCTCTCTTATAAAATGGTGCTTCCCCTTATCTTACATTGACACCTCCAAATACATTTTTCTCAGACAAACCCTGCCCAAATATCCTCCCAAATTCTCTCAAATAAACTTATAGTCCTTACAATGATCATAAATCCAACAGAAGAAGCCCTTTTCATCAACTCAAAAGAAAACACCCAGAGAAGAGGTAATAATTTAACAACCCTCTTTCATGTTCTTTTCTTCTTCCACTTCCTCTTTCTTTTTTTTCCAAACCAAAATATAAAATCCAGTACCATATAAATACTGTGATGTTATTATAAATAGGTTAAAACCATATTTCTTATTCAATACATCCTATAAATGACATTGACACCATACATGCATCCGTACGACTTAACGTCTCCATGTCGTGGTGTAGTTTGTTATTCAAACATTTCTTTATTTGGATGGGTATAATAATGAGTTTAAATGATGTAAATAAGAAATATAACACGTTCGTGATTCTGAATATATTATATACAATCCAATTACATACTATTTCACCATCATTATAATGATATTGTCGCTCGTGCGTACGTACAGATTACCGTCTCCACGAACGCAATGAGATTCAATCCCCATCATAATCATTTAAGAATAATTTTCATTTTATGATTAAAAATAATTTTTATGGACATAATATCATTTTTAATATAAATCAAATATATCCTAACCATAACAAACATGCCTTACGTAACCAAGCATATAATGGAAAATGAATCAGTTAACACCCAAAACGATGATACTACTAAATTATTATTAACAAAGAAATATTAGAGGATCATATATTATATCATATTTATGTATATAGTTCTTGTATAATTTGATAAAAATGTTTTGACTATTATAAAAGTGTATAAAATATCATCAACTAGGTAAAAGTAAAAGGTAATGGTTAATTCTACAATCTCTTTACTTATTCGAGGTTTTTAACACATAAGTATCTACTGGGACCTCCTTATCATCCACATCCATGTTTTCTTAAAAATGTAATTCAAAACATTTTTACTATTTACTATACTATGGTTTAAGGTCATTTATACCCTTATTTGACCATATATTATTTGAAATTAATCATTCCATCATATTCAAACAAGGTACTTTATGACCTTTTTGACAAAATTAAGGTAATAATGTCATTTTTTTTAACTTATACGACGAGTGAAACTATTTTCTGCTGTTATAACATCGTCGAAGCTTACCAAACAAGATTATAAGAATATTTTGAAATTAAATGTTTTCTTTTATAATTATATTACATTTAAATGATTTAAAAATTTAATGATATATTTCTCCAAAAAAGTTTTGATTTCATCTATGTCGACATTATTTGATATATTTTAAGCTTGTTTGAAGTTGGTTTATTATGATAAAAAACACCCATATTGTATTTAATGTTTTGTGATATGTTTAAATATGGATGTTTTATTTTTACACCATTCATGGTTTATGGATAATGTATTGACATTTCTTATGATAGTTTTAAAATGAATGTTTAGGTTATGTTTAAACCTTTTCATATGAGGAATGCATTGGACTTAGTAAGTGATGGGTGGGGCCTGCTATAGCTCCTCGATGCATTGGTAGGTCCCATGAGACAAAATATTGTCTTGGAACAAGGCCTTGACTATGCGGTTATGAAGTCTGGCATTATGCATTCCATCATTATGAAATTGGATATTGATATTGCATGTGATTATTAGACTAGTGGAATATGAATGTGAATTTGTAAATAGAATTATTTGATTATATTTTCCATATTATGCAGAATTTTATGATTAAAAGGATTATGATTTACTCTTATGAATTTCCATAAATGTTTATGCTTATTTATGAAAGTTTCCACTATATTTTTATCATTACTGAGTATCTGAGCTCACCACTTTCTAGGTTTTATATTTTCCAGGATGAAAAGATGTATATTATGACTGACCTACAGGGATATTCTAAGGGATAATATAAGGTATATGATTGTAGTCAATAGAGACAATGTTGTTATTGTTTTTAATTTTATAATGTAATATAAAACTTATGAATGTATTTATTACTTCCAAGGCTACTAAACTGGTCTACCTTTCAGGAGTTTATACCTTGTGATCATTCCAATGTTATGTAATAATTGACCAACTTTGGATAACTAGGGTCAGGGCATTAGAGTTGGTATCAGAGGAATTTTATTAAAAACCTTGGAATCTAGATTTATAAAAATTCTTATTAGAGAACATTACCCTTAGATAGATTTTGAATATTAGTATGGAAGAACTTCATAGAATTTTTTTAATGTAGTGATTTTGTGAGTTTTCCAAGAAATAAATCCCTATATGGATACGAGCAAGTAGAGGTGGCTCTGGGAAATATGTACATAGGGTTAACAGCTGAAAACACTACTTTGAACTAGAATCAAACGGGAACCAATGCACGGCAATGAGCCTTGTTGCACTCTTGGTTACGACACTCCCGATGGATATGCCTAGGATAATTCATATTTTCATTACAAAAAATTATGAAATATTTATGAGGATATACCTCCTCAAAGATTTTTTTTATTATTATGAATTATATCTATAAAAAATTCAATTTATGTTATGTGTTTTAAAAGTTTGGAATTATATATTGTGATTCATAAACTAATCTATTGTACGCCATTGTTTAGAAATGGTGCCTACTGGAAGGATTGGATACCATATAAAACCACATAATCGTTGTTGGTACTACCCTCCTAGTCTTGATAATTATAATGGAGTTGATGATGCAATCCGTGCGGATCAGCTTATCACCATACATGGACAAATCACTCAGGTTATGAAGAATAACCTTACCTATATGGAGCACCCTAATCCACAATGCGGAGAATCAATGTTAGACTGATTCACGAGGTAACAACCCCCAAAATTCAGTGGGACTACAAATCCATTTGTACTTGAGAAATGTATAATTTCCTTAGAGAAAATATTTCATTCTTTGGGGAGTAGCAAAAGGAAAAAAGTTTTCATGGCAGTTTATCGCCTCACGGGAGATGCAAATCAATGGTGGTCATTAATTCAAAACAAAAAGAAGGATGAAGAAGTTTCATGTATGCAATCAATGGATTTTAAAGGGATTTTCATAGAAAAATACTATTTCATGACCATTGTGCGGATATGGAAAGGCAATTTCTAAGCCTGAGGAAAAAGAAGGATGAGAATGTTGCACAGTATGCGGCTAAATATACAAGGTTAGCAAGGAATGCAATCGATTATATACGTAACCCAAGGAGTAATATTGATCAATTATTTAATGGGTTAAAATCGTTACTTAATCGATAATTAGTCTCACAATCCTTCTCATCGTATGAAGATATTGTCTCATGCGCTATCAAGACTGTAAATGAATTATCTAAGTCTAAAGACTTTAATAAAAAGTAAGAGAGAAAGAGTTCTGCTGAACACTCTTGAAATGGAAATAAGGGGAAGAAGGGAAAAGTTAAGTATTCATCCTATGGAAAATGTGGGAAGAAACACCCTGGGACTTTCCTGAAGGGAGTGGGAGTCTGTTAGAAATGTGGTCAAAAATCCCACCAAGCACGTGATTGCAAGCGAAGAAAGAGGCTGTAAATATTGAATTCTACAGTTGTAAAGAAATGGGGAATTATGAAAAGGAATGTCCTAATAATCATGCAAAGTTACCACAATAAATGCCAAGGGATCAAAGCTAAGATTATACAATCACTACTACTGAGTTTGAAGCCCCGAAAGATATGGTGCCAGGTAATTTACTGGTTTCCTCAAGTTTAGAGATTTCTTTATTTGATTCTATATCATCGCATTGTTTCATAACATCGTAGTTTTCTAAGAAAATTAGATATTTCCAATTTTATTTAACAATGGATTTGTCATTCAAAACTACTAAGGGATGTATCATCACAACAAATTTTGTGAATCAGTTCCATTAGGGAATATAAATGTTATTTATCTTCTGATCTCGTCATCAAACTCATGATTGAATTTGATATAATCCTTAGTATGGATTTTATTTCAGACCATGATGCAAAAATTTATTCTAAGAAGAAGTAGGTTACAATTTTTGATGATGATAAATAGTACCTTATTTTTAGAGCAGAAACATCACCATCTGATTCTTATCTAGATCCTCCCCCAGTAGATCTACTAAATTTAATTATAGGGGAGGACGAACATGAAATAATTGTGGGTGAGGAAAGGAATGTTAAAATATATGATGTACCTATTGTGCAAGAATATGTGGATGGGTTTCCAAATTATTTACCTGGAAATCCTCCAGAATAAGAAATTGAGTTTTCCATTGACTTAATTCCTAGTTCAAGTCACATATCGAAGACCACTTATAGAATGGACACTGTGGAATTAATAGAACTAAAGAAAAAACTTGAGGAATTGAGTAATAATGGATTTATTCACCCAAGTGTTTCTCCATGGGGAGCCCATGTTCTTTTTGTTAAGAAGAAATATTGATATATAAGGTTTTTCATTGACTACAGGAAGATCAATGTTATAACAATAAGGAAAATGTATCCTCTACCTCGATTCGATGATTTATTTGATCAACTTCATGGAGTTCAATATTTTTCAAAGATTGAACTTTTATTTAGTTATAAGAAGTTGTGCGTGAAGAAGAAAGACAGTCCAAAAACAGAATTTTGAACCAGGTACGGGCATTACAATTTTACAATAATGCCTTTTGGATTGACTAATTCACCCTCTATCTTCATGTATATAATGAATAGTGTTTTCAAGGAATATCTTGATGAATTTTTAGTGGTATTTATTGATGATATATTGGTATACTCAAAAAGCTATTAAGATCATGAAAATATGTTGTGAACTATTCTGAAAACCCATAGAAGAAGGGAATTATATTGGAATTTTAGCAAGTTTGAATTTTGGATTCAAGAGATTTCTTTTCATGGTCATATTATCTCTATGGATGGAATATCTATTGATCCTTCAAAGAACAAGGCAATCAAATAATGTCCAGCACCAACGAGAATAACTGCAGTATATAGTTTTATTGGTTTAGCATGTTATTATAGATGTTTCGTCTAGAATTTTGCCCAGTTGGAAAAACCATTAACCAATATCACATGTAATGGGGTTAAAAATTTTTGTACAAAAGAGTGTGAGGAATGTTTTGAAGAACTGAAGAGAAGATTAGCCAATGCTCTTATCTTGACTCTATCATGAGGGAACAATGAGTTTGTTATTTATAGTGCTGTTTCAAAGAAAGTAATTGGTTATGTACCTATGCATAATGATAGAGTTACTGTCTATGCATGAAGACAACTAAAAATTCATGAGAAAAACTATCATACTCATGGTTTTGAGTTATCAGTTGTAATATGTGATCTGAAAATATGGATACACAATCTCTATGTTGACAAAAATGAGATTTATATTGATCATAAGAGTTTTAAGAATATTTTCTCATAGAAAAAACACCTCATGAGGAAAAGACGATGACTTAAACAACTCAAGTATTATTATTTAACTATACACTACCACCCGTGGATTGAAAATAAGGTGGAAGATTCTTTGAGTAGAAATGATCATGGAGTTTTGAACAAGATAATATTCAAAAGGAATCCTATTTTCATGGATCTATTAATGATGGAATGGTAATTACCATGGAAGGTGAAACATTGACACTTTTTCAAATGGTTTCTATACCATCTTTACTAAAAAGGATAAAGAGTTCTCAGACTGATGATGAGGAGTTTCAAAATAAGATTAATGCTGAGAATGATGGGAGATAGAGTGAATTCATATATAAAGATAGAATTTTGAAATTTGTGAAGAGAATTTGTGTTCCTAACATACCTTATCTAAAAAGGGAATTGTTTGATAATACTCAAAGCTCCAATTTCTCTATACAAATTGGGATCCCCATGATGTATAGAGATTTGAATGAAAATTTTTGGTGGGACAACATGAAGAGAGAGATTTATAATTATCTTTCAAGATGTATGGTTTGTCAACAAGTGAAAGCTAGAAGACAACATATTAGAAGAGACATGCAACCTCTTCTGATACCTGAGTGGAAATTGGATGATATTACGATGGACTTTGTCATGGGACTACCAAAGACTCCTAAAAGAAATGATACAATATGGGTAATTGTTGATCGTCCTACCAAGTCATCACATTTTCTTTCTATAAGAGAATATTTACCACTTCAATGTCTATATAGGATATATATTAATGAATTTATAAGACTTCATGGATTTCCACTATCGATTGTTTCTGATCATGGTCCCCATTTAACATCAAGATTCTACAATATTCTTCAGAAGGCCTTGGATGCTGAACTTCGTTTGAGCACTCCCTACTACCCACAAACTGATGGAAAATCATAATGGACTATTCAATCCTTTGACGACATGTTGAGATCTTTCTCATTTGACTTTCATGGTATGTGCGATCAATATTTACTTCTAGTAGAATTTTTCTTTAATAATAGCTTCCATTCAAGTATTAATATTGAACCATATGAAGCGTTATATGGAAAGATATGTCGCACACCAACTTTTTGGGATGATGTTGGTGAAAGAAAACTTGTAGTCCCAAAAATTTTTAAGGAAACAAGGGAAAAAGTGATGATTATCCAAACCCACATCAAATAGTCCAATGTTGGAAAAAGAGCTAAGTCGATAACTGATGGAAGGATTTGGAATTTCAAGTTGGAGACCATGTTTTATTCAAGGTATCATTATGAAAGGGTGTTATACATTTCCGTAATAAGGGTAAACTGTGTCCCAGGTACATCATACCTTTCGAAATTCTAGAATGAATTGGAGTTGTAGATTATCATTTGGTAATGCCTCCATGTCTCTCCAAATTTCATGATGTGTCCATGTATCAAAATTGAGAAAATACATGTCTGACCCAAGCCATGTACTCACCTATGAGGAAATTTAATTGTAACCTGATTTATCTTATTGTGAAGAGCCTGTCAAAATTCTTGATACCAGAGAACAAGTGCTGAGAAACTGGATGACTAGTCTGATAAAAGATCTATGTAGAAACCATAAGATGGAAGTGGAAACGTGGGAACCCGAGGAACATATGAGGAAGAACCACCCGAATAATTTTATGCAGTAATATTATAGAAATTTAAAGGAATAAATTATTTTAAGGAGGGGAGAATGTAACACCCCAAGCTTCCATAGTACGTTTCCCTATGAATAAGGCAGTATCTTGTGTTGTACTGAACATGGAGTTTAAACACATCACAACCAATCGAACTAGTCGTTATAAATAGTAATACACACTTTTTGAATTTTAATAAATTTAATTTTTCAATATGGACTTCACTTTTGATGTTGGAATATCGAAATTAGCTTAGGATTAATTTTTTTAATTTTTCTAAAAACTTTAAATTTGTGATGAATAGTGAAAAAGCACTGCGTTATTGTTTAAAACCGACATTTTATTTAAGTAATTAGTTATTTTATTTTAATTTAATTTATGTCAAAATAGATACATGATACCTATATATATTCAATTTAATTCATTGGAGTCATTTTATAATAAGTATAGATATATAAAATTTTATTGAACTTTTTACCGTCTTTTACCCACCATCTAGGAGAATTTGAAAATTTGCATAAATAATAATTTTACCCCTTCTATGAGTTTAATTTCAAAACACCAAGAGAGAGACACGGTTGAAATTAGTAATTAAAATTTTCTTCAATAAGGTGAAAATAATTTGTGGTGAATAGTAACTTTTGACTCTTATTTACCACAGTTATAAGTAAATAGGATAATTTAGGGTAAAATTGATATCATAATTACCCTAACACATGTCTTAATTCTATTGGATAAGTGTAATTTGACCAAAAAACCTTTTGAATTAAATATGATCCCCTTTGGTCACTTGGATTATATTTGGACATTTATTATTATTTTATTTAAAGAAGTGTTAGAAGTGTTAAATTCAAAGTTTAATAACTAAAATATTTTTAATATAGGGTTATAAATAAGATAAATTCGACTATAAATATTAATTAGAAATAAAAAATTATTTCCTAAAAAATGGTATTTTATTTATAATATTTATATGTTAAATTATTTAATTTATTTATGACACAATTATGATGCAGTAATTACCATATTAATGAAATATTAAAATATTTGATATTATAAATATCTAAATAAATGTAAATTGGGACTTCTGAAAATTCCACTAATTTTATAGGTTAATATGTCCTGTTATGGTTTATTAATTTTTTTTACTGGAAGTGATAATGTTTTTATGGATTTCAAAAAAATCAAATACGAAATAGTTTCAAAATTACATAAATGAGTTTTTAAAACCAATACTATATTATTAATTGATATAATATTCCTAAAAATCTAATTATCAACCAAATGACTTATATAAGGTTATATATATTAATAATGAACCACTTGGGGTTCTCTTGGTAGTTTACAGTAAGTTTATTAACCATATAATATAAAAATACAAAGAGATATCGTAAATGTCCAACTATTTTACTAAGAGTTAAATCTAAAAGAAAAGGTTAATATGTTGACCTAATCCTATCTAAAACCTATTGGTTGAGAGTTTTTAGACCCATACCCACCTTATCCTCTAAATAAATCATTTTGGAGCCATTAGAAACCGAACATTATTTTATTATAAAATAATATTTCAATATTTTCCTATGTGTCCCTCACCTCTCTTATAAAAGGACTCTTCCCTTTCTCTTAATTTCACACCTCCAAAGCCATTTGGCTCAGACAAAACCTACCCAAATATCCTCAAAAATTCCCAGACATTATACTAGTTTCCTTACATTGATCAGAAAGACAACCTAATTAGCCCTTTTGATCAACTCAAAAAGAAACACCCGAAGAAGAGGTAATAATTTCACCACCCTCTTTCAAGTTCTTTTTTACTTCCACTTCCTATTTCATTGTTGTTTCAATACCAAAATAATAACTCTAGTGCCTTATACATACTGTGATGTTATTATAAATATGGTACAACCATATTCATTATTCTATCCATCATATAAAGGAAAAAGTCACCATACGTGCATACATACATCTTACCATCTCCAAGTCGTGGTGTAGTTTGTTATTCAAACACATATTTATTTGGTTGGGGATAATAATCAGGATAAAAGATTTAAATAATAAATATAACATGTTAATGATTCTGTATATATAATATACCATCCAATTATATATGATTTCACCATGAATATAATGATATTGTCACTCGTGCATACGTACAGATTTCTGTCTCCACGAACGCGATGAGATTCATTCTCCATCGTAATCATTCAAGAATAATTTTCATTTTATGATTAAAAATCATATTTATAAACATAATATAATTCTGTATATGAATAAAATTCATCATTTCTATAATTGACATGGCTTTCGTAACCATTCATATATTGGGAAATGAATCAGTTAACACCCGAAACAATTATACTAATAAAATTTTAATAACAAAGTAATATTAGAGGATCATATATGATATAATATTTATGTATATAGTTATTTAATAATTTAATAACAATGTTTTAACTATTATACAGGATGTTAACATACCATCAAATAAGGAAAATTACAAGTTAAGTGTTAATTCTACAATCTGGTCGTAGATACTTACTTTTAAATGTTTTCAAAATTGAAAGAGATATTTCTCTAAAAAAGTTTGATTTCATCTATGTCAACATCCTTTGATTGATTTTAAGATTGTTTGAAGTTGATTTATTATGATACAAAACTTCCATATTGTATTTATGGTTTTGTGATATGTTTGACTATGGATGTGTTATTTTTACACCATTCATGGTTTATAGATAATGTATTGACATTTCATATGATAGTTTTAATACGAATGTTTGTGTTCTGTTTAAACCTTTTCATATGTGGAATGCATTGGACTTTGTAAGTGACGGGTGGATCCCGCTATAGCTCCTCGATGCATCAGTATGTCCCATGAGATAAACTATTGTCATGGAACAAGGCCTTGAAAAAATCATATTTGTAGTATTAGCACATTTCCTTGACTATGTGGTTATGAAGTCTAGCATTATGAATTCCATCATTAAGAAATTGGATACATATATGGAATGTAATTATGTGACTAGTAGAATGTCCATGTGAATAATTAAATGAAATTATTTGATTTATATTTTCCATATTATGTAGATGTTTATGTCTAAAATACTTATGTTTTAGTCTTATATATTGGATTAAATGTTTATTATTATTTATCAAAGTTTCCTCAATATTTTTATCCTTAGTGAGAATCTGAGGTCACCCCTTTCTTCATTTTCTTATTCCCATTATACGAAGAAGTATATTATGACTGACATGTAGGTATAGTCTAAGGGATAATATAAGGGATATTAATTTGGTCAATGGAGACAATGTTGTTGTTGTTTTTCATTTTATAATGTATTGTAAAAATTATGAATCTATCTATTACTTCCAAAGATACTAAACTAATTAGTATTTCAGGATTTGATCCCTTCTGATCATGCCAATGTTATGTAATAATGCTCTGACTCTGGTTAACTAGGGTCAGGACGTTACACGGGATATGTACCTGGTACTTGGAGAGAGGAACAGTAGTGATAAGAGGATAAAAACTAGTCTTTATTTGGATAAATATGATCGAATATCGTAGTTAGGATAAGGTAATGTGAATAAAAAAATCATTCAAGTCATTGGTATCCATATCAACAAATACTAATTATGTTTTGGATTCTTATGCAGATAAAGAAGCAGTGTAACATTTATAAAAATTTGTTCTATTTCTTGGAATCGTATATCAGTTACAAACTAAGATGGAAGATTATGACAGACGACAAAAGGTTATACTCGAGGATATCTTATATTGGGATGATTTACTCAAGGATTTGAAGTTATTGATATCAAAGTAGCCATTTTAGAAAACATGGAAGGCCTGATGATTAAAGTCTTAACATAGCAGAAGCATGATCTTATCATGTGAGAGCTAAGAGGTTGATCGTTAGCAAGTTGGCTCTAGTTCTAGTCAGAGTGTTGTAAAAGTGAGGGATCTAGAAACAAATTGAAAATTACATTTGGATTACCATATCATGTATACAGTGAGTCTTGTGTGATGTAATCTTACTATAATAGTATTGAAATTTTAACATCCACCATTTACATCATAATGACCAAAGATTATTGGTCGAATCAATAGGTTATAATAATTCCCAACAATAATGAGAACCTATAGATATTGTGACATTAATCTTAAACATATGTTATAAGTTTTAGATACATCATATTGGTAGGACACAGATGATTTATGACTATCAGGTGTTGGGAACTCATAAGAATTGATACATCATCAAATGATGATTGCATTTGGTGACCTCAAGTAGAGGAGATCAAGAAGACTGGGCCATTAATATAAAAACCACATGTTTTGTGTTTCAATATTAACTTCTATCTTTTAACATGTCTATTATTCACAATACATGATATCATTGTCAATATGTACTATTTTATCGCATACATTGATTCAAGATGAAAATAATAACATTTATATTGTGGTGATTTTACATGCATTGGGTGAGTCATTAATGATATGACATTGGTTGAATGTTAATGAATTTTTTTGTTGATTCCAAAAGGAATGGATGTCTCAGGCCTAGTTGATTGGGATGGTAGTTCATTCACTAAATTCATAGTCATGGTAGAAAATGGTAAGTCCACCAGTAAGGTTAACAAAAAATCAAGCAGAAATAATGATGAAATGAAATGTCTGTCCTTATTTATGAGATATAATGAGATAAAGAGATAATATTGTGTGGTGTGTGTTTGTAATAGGTTTTCATTGATATAACTAAACATTATCTCCTTAGGGGTCTTGATTTATTGATAGACTATGCTCCTAGTTTGTGAGTAGTACTTACTACAATAATGATAAGGACTTAGAGGTTCACACAATAATCGTATTCAAGAGTCTAATCTATTTTAAGTGAGTATGAGTTTAGTAAATCATGGGCCCCACCACAGGGTTCGAGTTATGTCCATGTATGACTGATCATCAAAAAACCAATAAATTCAATAATATTCAAGATTAGAATAAGAAGTTTTGAGTTTATTTACTCAATGTATTCCTAAATAATTAAGTGAATACAAAATAAAAAATTTTCAAATGAATATAATTATTCAAGGTTCATTATGAATTTAATGGGAGAAACGAGCCAAGTTTATGAGCCAAATTTTATCACGTAATGTATATTTGATGTTACCAGTATGTGATAAAATTAAAATGGCATTTATGACACAATTAATAAGTCACCTAGTGACACTAAGATCTTATATTAAAGTTTTATGTTACCTAGGGGTCTAAGCGCAATTTTTGGGACTTGAAAACTACCTATATAAGACTTGGGAAGCCAAAGTTCATATGACTATTAATTCCAGAGAATTTGAAAGAATCTCTTGTCACAAACCAAATCTGATCACCACCGAAACCGGAACCAAACCCGGCCCATGACAAGGCCTGATGGGCGTTCCCGATCCCCACAGGCTGGCACAAGTGCTCGGGTATCATGAAATAATAATTTAGAATGATTTACCCGAGTTTATAGGCATAAAACAACAAATGAATCCAATAAAACAAATCTTGATATTTCAAACAAAACAATATTTTACAAAAATTCAAAACTGAATTACACTATTTAAAACAACTCAAAAATACTATAAAAAGGTATAAAAGAAAAAAACAGCACATTAACCCTCATGGTAAGAGGCACCGCCCTCAGGCCATCTCCATAAGACATCACCACACAGAACCTTTTTGAAACCCGAACCACTTGCACTAAAAACTATACCCAACCTGCAAAAAAAAATATACTTACACCCAAGGGTGTACATAGGGTGTGATAAAATTCCAAGTAGGATACCACCACTAAGATATTACATGCGAAAAACATTCAATGACGAAAAGAAAGCATGTTTTCAAAAACATGAAATTTCTACTTAAAATTTCTAAAACATGCAACTTAAAAAAGTATGTTTTAAAGTGGGATAATTTAAAGAATCAACACATTTAAAATAAATTCCAAAGCTACTAAATTTTCCATCCAAATATAAAATATGCCGATGGTAAGTATAAATGATCTAATGAGCATAAGAAATAGGAAATAACCCATAGGAACTAGTTTGTTGTGGGACCAAGGTACCTCATATCTCGGTGTGTGTAACCATCACAAATATCTATTCTCATGAACGAGCCACTTGTATGGAACATACCCATAACCTAGTGGTCCCCAATCGTCATCATCATAGTTTATTTAGAGTTTTATGTGTCAATATTTCTATGTGAAACTGAGACCAAACCCCACTGATTCACTAGCATAATAGTACACGTCCACCCACCTAGATACCATGGTTTTGCCTTTGTGCTCAAACAAGTTCAACAAGTCAAGAAGTATACTTTTCAATGAAAATATCATTTAATCATCTAAAAATCACCAAACAAATCCCAAAAGTATACCACACAAGTCACAATAGTCCACTTTTCATCCAAATTTATTTGAAATCCGACTCACAGCAAAATAGTCAACAACACTATTCACATTTCTTTATCACTTCCAAAAATCCATTAATTTTTTTTATAAAACCATTCCAATATAGTAAAAATCACATGACAACCCACTAAAATGTTACATAATACCATTTATCATAACCAAAATCCATATTTCACATCACACTAACAAAAAAACCCACATCACATTCACATCTTTTACACACTTTAGTAAATACTTCAAACATTTTTGTAAAAAATTTCCAAGATAGAACACATCACAAAATAGACCCTATCATATTTAAAATGTACCATTTTAGAATATACACACTCCATAAAATTGTGCCAATATGGTTTCACCACATACATAAATCATTAAATCTTTTAAATCTTTAATAAAACAATTCCAGACAGTATACACAATCATTGCTCATAAAACCCATTTCAAAACCATATTTCAAGAACAAAACCACACCAAAACACTACAAATGTAGAATTTCCCGATCTATAGACATTTATAAAACCACTTTCAAGTGTGATAAAATCCCCATGGATAATACCACGAAAGATACAAATGAAAACACCCATTTTCATAAAAATATCTCAAGAAGTATAACAATTTTGTACACAACAAACCTCTTAAAAAACACCGTTCAAGGCCCAAATGAAACTAATACATTACAAAACCAGAATTTTCAGGCCAAAAAATATTTAGTAAACCCATTAAATAAGTTATAAAATACACCCAAATAATACCCCATGAGTTACACATGAAAACCCCAATTTTAATTTAAAAAGAAACAATAAAATTACACACTTAACCAAATAAATCATAAACTAATTTCGCACCACACCCAACATATGAGGAATATTAAAAATGAGTAAATACAGAAATCTAACTCATAAATAATTTTTCACACATGGAACCACCAATCGAATGTGTCGACTCCCACAAAACATAGTGAAAAACATCAACCACACCACCACCGCACCACAAGGAAGATAAATCCATTTTTATACCACAATATTTGACCAAACAGATACCAAATCATACCCTAGGTTCAAAACCTAGCTTCTGGACATTTTAGAACATAACGAATGAGGGATGAAACCCTAAAGGAAAAGGAAGAAACCAAGAAGAAATCACTTTCCAAGAAAAATATTTAAGAAATCACCCCAAATACAGAAGTATATGAATTTTAAAATAGCCAACTATTCAAAGGATATTAGAAAAATGTTGAAGAGATCATTTAGGAACTGTAATGGGGGAAATAGTGAGAAATAAAGGACTTTTGAAATAATCATTTTACCTCTTCAAATCTGGTCTATTTGAAAAATTCAGAGAAGATTCATCCAATTTTGTGATGAAACCGAGCTCTAAAGACGGGTAGGAGAGCATGGGGGTACGCCTTGGGAATGTGGGCTCAGTGGAGAGTTGGCATCATTGAAAAAATGTTACTATTGAAGGAGATATTAAATAATTAAAAAAATATTTTTAATACAAGAAATGGGATTTCGGGCAAGCCCAATAGCATAAATAAAAACCCATAGCCACCATGATTATAGATTCCTAAATGGTCCAAAATAAAAATATTATGTTAATAGGTTAGTGGATGACAAGTAGGAATTGGAATGGATGAATTTTTTTGAAAATGGAGGATCTGTAAAGGAATAAAAATTTATTTTTAAATATGGAATTGGGCTAAAGGTTTTTCCCAATTCATGAAAACACACCCATTCCTCCATAAAAACTTGGGAAACCCCCAAAACAATGAATGAAAGGAAATTAAATGAAATTTAGCATTAAAATAAGTCATGTATGTGACAATTCTCCCCAATATGAAAATTTTCTATCCCCAAAAAACCACAGTATGGCTAGATACCAAAACCAAACCCAAAAAATAAACCAAGATGTACTTCTTTACCATGCTTCACCCTCAAGGGCCAAAACCCCTCTAGTGATAAATTAAGAAAGGAATAATCTCACAACCCAAACATACTCCTCTTTCCTTAAATGATCAATCAAATTCATACTGTATCCCAAAAGAAAACTCCTTAGAAACTATCTGAACAACAATCAAGTAATTCACCCAAATGAACAAAAACGTAGAACAAGGTTACACTTACCTTACTTCAACTAAACCATTGGGTGCTCTCTAATCCCAACGTTGACTCAAGGAAGATGTCGGTAGCTAGATAGTTCTGATCGAGACTACCTACCGCCAATCTAAGACCATGGAAAATTCTGATCTATTGGTATGGGGGGACACAAATAGGAACACCACCATAAGAGGTAACCAATATTTTTCTGAGACAGAATGAAGACACTAACAGGGGGATGCCTGAACGGACTCCCTAGTAAAAAGGGTAGAATTCCATTAAATTTTTACGAAGGAACATACATGAGAGTCATAGTGGGTCTCCCCACCATATGAACCAACCATCTTAACCGACCATCATAGGCCAACACAGAAAGACCCAAAAAAATTAATGATTTTGGAAGGGCGCATGGTTAGTCCACAAGGTTTGGGAAACCGTGCAGTAACTATGCAGATCACTCTTTCTACATGGATTCTTGGCACACGGTCACAACTAATCCTGCACAAACATTTTCCTCAACACATCTATCTAATTTTCCAACCATTCTCTAATTACTCAAAAGAAACCAAAGGTAGGGGGAATGAAATTAGGTGATGACATGGGTACAAGGACATCCACCAATTTCCACCGAATAGAAACAACATAAGAAAGATGATGACACAATTGGTTTAAACACTTTTTATCATTAATGTTGAATATAGAAAATTGTACAAGGGCTTAAACAACCCTGGGATTTCACCTGACTATGTGTCATCTTCTCTTCGATACCTATTGCTGGAGCTCAAATGATAAAAGAAACTTCGGTTTCAAAGTTAGGATTTAGAAACCCTTTAAATGATAATTCTTCTTTCAGTGAAACCAAAAACTACAATGAAATCCCTGATAAGATTTCCAAGACACAACACATTCTAAACTCACATTACCCAAACCTGATAATTCACTGAAACAAGGGCTTAGAAGATGCACAAACATCACACCATGATTTTTTGGGTGAGAAACAATAGAATTAAAGAACACATATACTCACCTTCCACTAAAATGGTGGATTTTTAAGTTTTTCCAAGGGATACATTTCCCAAAATAATATGGAATCTTAGTGGATCTCCTAACTTTCACATTTATGGTCATTAGAGCACATGACATCACAATGCATCACCGAACAGGACCACGGTGACTTATATAAACAATGCATGGAGAGGGTGTAGCGACCCAATGTTTTTCAATGGAAATTACCTTCTTATATTTATGTCATAAAATCACATGAAAACACAACATAACGAACTAAAAAGTGCTATGTGACATTTAAACATAAGTTTGACACTTCTGTGTTGGGAATTTTGAGAATCTGACATACACAGTTTTGTTCAAGGTGTTTTTTGGAGTCTAATAAAACAAAAATGATTTTTTATTGAATAGTAACCCACCCTTATGAATAATAACATACCCTTATGAATAGTACTGTAAACCTTATGAATAGTAAATCATCCAACATAAGAGTAACCTCACCCAAGAATAATTAAATAAAATTTAGATATCTTAGAAAGTGACAATTTAATCATAGTAAATGTTTTGCTATTTTGTAAGTCATAAGTAATTAATTATAGTTAATTATTTAGTTTAAAAGAAAATTTATTTTTCTCAAAAAAATTTCATTAGTTATCAAATCCATGTCTTATAGTTTTTAGATGATTTTATAAGACCCCACGTAATTTTTGAGAGCACTACAAAATCAGTTATAATTTTAAAAACTGTTTTTATGAAAATTATGATTTTAATTAAATATTAAATTAATAATATTTAGAAAATTATTTATTAAAAATGGAATTCATTTTTAGATTATACAAATTGAAAAATGGTTGGGGTAATTTTTTTTGATTTTTCTAAAATACGTGAATTTTTTATGAATAGTGAAATGCATTAATTTACAAAAAAACTAAACAAGCTAATTATAGAGTTAGGTGTGTGTTCTGCTGATGCAAGCCCACTTGGTTCGGGATCATATGATAAAATTACTATTCTTGGTCATGGAATACTCACTATTACTTATCTTGTGAAGATATTAATAAACTAATGAATTTTATATTAAGGATTCCCCTCTCCCCTCTACCATAAATACCACCCTTCACTCCCTCATTTCCTCACACCTCTCAAGCTCAATGAATCATTTATACTCTGCCAAAACACCTTCTCAATCCCCTCCCCCATGTCCAAGAGCTACTGGTCACATTAAACGACCATGATAAGGCCTATAAGGAGGATCTCTAGAGGAGGATTCGAGAGGTAATTTCTCCCCCTCATCTCATTTAATTTCCTTTCAAGTTCAAGTTCATTTCTTGATCTCTCCACCTATCTTCATCCAAATGGTATTTTAACTCCATTATTATACATATACTGTAATTTTATGTTTCTAATGGGATATTATATAATCCAACCCCCTTTCCCTCTTCCTCTTATTTTATTAAAGAGAACGTTGTTCGTGAGGCGTTAATTTATCACCTACAAGAATAAAATGTTATCTTCTTCTATTTATACCATCATATCTGGTCATGAAACCATTTTTATGGGTTACACAGAATATTTTATATGTATTATGTCCTATTTAAAGTTCTGGATATATCTTATGGCCATATTACTAAGTGAAAAATTAAAAAAAGTTCGTTGTGATCGAAAAACCGCCCAAATTAACACAAACAATAATTATTTAATTCTTATCTAATAATTCATACATATGGATATAATATGATTCATTATAATATCACTAAAAATCCTTTAATATCATCAATAACATGTAATATCATTTCTGGATGTTTACTCATGTTCTAGCCAAACATCAATTTAATAATACAAGTGCACCACTAAAGAAAACCATGAAAACAAACATTCTCGAACAATGTTTTAAAATTATATAACTCATCCAAAGGAACATAAAATCACATAATGAAACAATAACTAAACTTATTAAAATTTAAAAGGTTCTTGATTTCTAATTAATTAATATAATTTAATTTTACATTAAATTAAAGAGAAGGAAGCATTCAGATATAAGGTAAGGGGAAATTCTCGAACCCAAATTTCGTCCTATGGGTTCTCCCTCTTTCACTCAATTATTTGATGTTGTTACTCCTAAAAAATAAATTTTTCATCTATGTATTTCCTTTTCAGGGATATAAATTTTTACTACTACTTTTTATGTCAAATAAATTCTTTTCGAAAAGAACTCATATTTTAAGAACTCATCTTTTACTTCTCATTCAAGGTTGATGGTTGTCGTATCAAGTATGTTATTATCTCTTTGTTTAGGGAACCCAATGTTTATGAATTTTTTCGTATGAGATGTAACCCATTCCATTACATGGGTTATTTGTGTTCACTTTTGATATATGTTTCATGTTTCAAACATGATAATGATAATGTTATGTTGTGACGGGTGTGCGCGGAATTATGTAGCGCAATATGAATGTTTCAAAGTGATGGGTGCGCCCATAATTATACAACGCTCCAATGCATTGGGTAATGTGATGAACCTCATGAGTATATGTGAGATTATGTGTGAACAAGATGTTATCTTGGATCACAAGTATGTGTGGTAGTTAACCACAAAGACATTATGTTTCATTTTTATGCTTCGCCACATTTCAAGTCTCATATTTATGCTTCCTCTCATGTTCATGATCTTTTTCACATGTTATTGTTATGCTCACCCCATGATATATTATTCTTATCTATCCTATTAATGGGCTTCTAGATAACCCCTTTTGATGTATATCCATAGGAGGCTACATGTACTAAGGATAGGACAAGTGCGAATAAGAAGATAGAGAATAAGGAATTAAATAAATTTTTTTTACTTGTTATTGTAATTCTTACATATAGTCCTAGTTTTACAAAGACACTAAACCATTGTATCCTCTATGTGTGATACTATTATGTAGTTTTTCTTTAAAATGAAGTAATAGTAATGTAAGATAAGGCAGGGTCGCTATGGTTTGTATTAGAGGCAAGGTTTAGTTAATTTGGGAATTTGGATTAGTGAACCCAAGAGAAAACATATATCATGAGACTAAGTACAAATATGTACAGAAGAATATTTACATATGGATCCCATATTTTATGATTTTAGTATAAATTGTTCAAATGAATAATTTATGTATTCATGAAATGTTTACTTATGTTTTGTTCTAACATTTTATATTTTAGAAAATGGTGGCCACCAGGAGAAATAAGGCCAACAATGTAGAGAACCAAAGCTTGACATACATGGAAATTACAATACTTTTGAGGAATACTTAAAACATAATAAGAAAAAACACTCAAGGACCGTAATAGTTTAGTGTCTTTGGAAACTCAGAACATAATCTTCTAATCTTGGTGAAAGATCTTCAACATCTCCCATAAAGATCTTTCCCTTTTGTTTTCTTAACTAAAACCTTTCTTTAAATCCTGTGGAAAAGAAAACATATATAGGGTGAGATCAAATTATCAGTAAGGGTAAGCATGGAGAACATAAATCAATCCATAAAAAATTTGAATGAAAAAACATGAAGATAAAATCTAAACATCAAAAATCATGAGCAACAACATAAATCAAGGAAGTACACAAGGCATAGATCATAAAGGAACATTAGTCAAGATAAACTAGAAAGGTAATAAAACATGTAATTGTGGAATCCATTAAGCTCATGTTATTATTTCCCTAGTATCCAAGGAATTGCTGCCATGACCATCTTAGTGGACAAATTCCAATTATGAATCGAGATCACACCTCGTTCCAGTCCTGTAACACTGAACTGGATTAACCTACCATTCCATCCATGTCTATCTCATGAGATATAAATCATTACCCATTTCATTGGAGGGTGATATAGGTCCCACCCATCTCATAATTAAATCATTCTTACTTGTTCCACAAAATAAAATTAAAACATTCATCATAACCGAAAGAATAAAATGGGTTTCATAAACATCATCCCATCATCACATAATCCATATAAAACAAATGGATATTTCATCATAAGAAAAGTGAAACCATTTAAATAATAGAGACATTATACTTGAAACATAAACATATGAAATAATTTCATCTTAGAAGGAAAATGATTTTGATAAAACACTTGAAATGAATTAGTGAGGAAAATATTATTTCTTCGTCAAAATTAATTTCTTCTCAAAAAACTCCATGTAATTTTAAAAGAAAATAATTTTGTTGAAAATATTCATAAAATATTGTAGAGTATGCTTCATTAAAATGAGGCGTTATGAAAACGTAAAAATCCGTTCATGCCGTACAAGTTAAAAATAACATTCTTCTCATACTTTTGTCGAAAAAGTCAAAAAGTACCACATAATGTAAACAAAAGAAATATTCCTTACATACCATGTAGTAAAAGTAAAAAACGGGTAAAAATGACTTTAAACATAGATGAAACCATTTTTATAAAATAGGAACATGGATGATAAACATAACCCCAGTGAATATGTACGAATAAACAATCTCGGATAAAAACGAGATTGGAAAAGTTATCCCTTACCTTAGGTCCGATATTCTTCATACGTATCCAAACCTCCTATATAATGATTTAAATAATTACATTGACTTATTACAGAATCATATTCATTGTTATGATATCATATATGGTTCACTTATGACTTTATATTACCCGTTCTTTTGTAAGTTTCACGTCAAAGCATTGTTTTGGGTAAAACGTTTTATTTATCTTACGCGTTTGGACTTGTTGTTCTTGATATTATTATTACATATATCATGATTTAATTACATCCAGAATTTAAAACATGATTAAAATATATTATATATTCAGTATATATATATATATATATAATAGATTGACATATGAAATGAAACAGACCGTTCATGGAGACGGTAGGTCGTACGTACGCATGAATGCAGTTTTCCTTTCTTTATTGACATGAATGGAAGTAAGTAGATGATATATATATATATATATGTATACATAAATCCAATAGATTCATTATATAATATATTTCATTATTATTCATTATATATACTTTATAATCATTCTTGAATGGTTAATCATGGAAAATGAATCTCATCGCATTCGTGGAGACGGTAGTCCGTACGTACGCACGAGTGATGATATCTTTACCATGATCGTGGAATTTTATTGAATTTTATTTATAATATTAAATAATCAATATCAATTCAAAATAACCATATATAGTTATTTATTTAAACCATTATACCCATCCATGTAAGGTGGTGGTGGAAAAACTGATTACACCACAGCGTGGAGACGATATTCCGTACGTACGCACACGTGGTGATTTCGTTTTCCGTAGGATAGATAGATGGTGAAATAGGGTTGTTTAATATTCATAATAACATATCAGTATCTGAGTGATACTGATGTTATTACTTTATAATGAAACAACTAAATTAGAAGAAGTTGAAGAAGAAAGAAACATGAGATAATCGAAAGAAGAGATTACATCTTCTTCAACGCACCTCCTTTGCGCATTCTCTTAAGGAAGTAGAGATGGTATTTTGAGAAGAACAAGACCTCCAGAATGTTTCTAGGGAAGTGTAGAAGAGAAATGGGTAGGGTTTGGCCGAGCTTCAAGGCTCAAAAGAGTGTGAAGATAAGAGGTAAGAGGTGCCCTTTTTATAATGGAGGAGAGGGGAACCTTTGGAAAAACTCAAAATATTATTATATAATAAAGTCATATTTTGTTTATAATAGCTAAAAATTGATTTATTTAGAATATAAACTAGGGATGGGTATAAATACTCTCAAAAAATAGTATTTTGACAAGCTCAGGTTACAATTTTAACATTATCATTTAGATTTAACTCTAAGTTAAATAATTTATCTTTTACAGTATCTTCTTGTTTTCCTACAATATACGGTTAATAAACATTCTATAATAAGCCAAACGAACCCCAAGTGGTTTACTATTTATATATATATCCTTATATTTGTCATTTGGCCGAACCTTAGATTTTTAGGAACAAAATAACAATTAATAATATAAAATATTTTCAAAAACTATTTAATGTCAATTTTGACACTATTTGGTAATTGATTTTTGTGAAAATTATAACAGCATGATTAATTCAAAAAAAGTTAATTAAATCAATACTAACATGTCTTATTAACCTATAAAATTATTATAATTCATACGAAGTCTCTAATTACATTTATTTGGGTATTTATAATATCAATTATTTTAATATTTCTTTATTTAGATAATTACTGCATCATCATTGTGCCCTAAATAAATTAAATTATGTAATGTCTAAATATCATATATAAAATACCATCATGTATTAAATATTTTCATATTACTAATTAATTTTTATAGTCAAATTTATCTTATGTATAACCCAATATTAAAATTTTTTTTGTTATTAAACATTGATTTTAAATATTTTAATCCTTCATTAAATAAATTAATAATAAATGTCCTAATGTAATCCTAGTGGACCTAAATGGTCATATTTTATTCCTAAGGTTGTTTTTGGTCAAATTACACTTATCCAATAGAATTAGGACATGTGTTAGGGTAATAATAATATCATTTTTACCCTTAATTATCCTATTTGCTTTTAACCGTGGTAAATAAAAGTAACAAGTTACTATTCACCAAAAATTATTTTCATCTCATTGAACCAAAATTTTGTACTTTATATTAACCATGTCTCTCAGACTTTCACAATTCCTCTCACCGAAGTGGTAAAATTATGTTTTATGTGATTTTCTAAATATTCCTCAGAGGTGGGTAAAAGACGGTGAAAAGTTCAATGAAATTTTTATATACAAAAAATTATTATAAAATGACTCCAATGAATTACATTGAACTCATATAGGTATTATGTATCAATTTTGACCTAAAATAAATTTAAATAAAATAAATAATTATTTGAATAAAATTTTGG
This sequence comes from Viscum album, assembly GCA_963277665.1. Classification (NCBI taxonomy): domain Eukaryota; kingdom Viridiplantae; phylum Streptophyta; class Magnoliopsida; order Santalales; family Viscaceae; genus Viscum; species Viscum album. The sequence goes on from OY728121.1 coordinate 1,795,044,286, forward strand.
TTTTTAGACAGTAGCCCAGTGTCTTCACTATTCATAAAAAATTTAAAGTTTTCATAAAAATACCCAAAATTAACCCTATGCTAATTTCGATATTAAGAATCCAAAAATGAAGTCCATTTTGAAAGATAAAATTAATAAATTTTCAAAATTTTTATTACTATTCCTGACGTCTAGTTCATAATAATATTATAATAATATCTCGTTTAGTGAAACTCAGTATTGCGTACTACACACGCTATCGAGGAAGGTTGCGATTGCGTGTAGTGCAAGACTACTTTGTTGTTGCGTATAATAGAATCCAACCATATTTCATTTATACATTTAATATATATATATACTCAATGTTGTGTATAATATAATAAATTCTTATTTCATTTATACATTAAACAAAATCTATACTTAATGTTGCTTAAAATAATTTCCACAAAATGAACATGAAATTGTGTGTAAAACGAGCCAAGAATAGTGTTGCATATACTGCACGCTAATACGGTGTTGCGTATAACGCAAGATTATATTTGGGTAGCGTACAACAAAAGACATAAAAAATTAAAAAGAATAATTCTCATAAAATTTCGGGTTGTTACATTCTACCCACCTTAAAAAGAATTTCACCCTCGAAATTCGTCGGGGTTATAAATGGATTTCTACTTGAATGTTTCTTTAATATAAGCCCACATTGTTAAAAGTAATTCCAAAACATATCTTTAAAAACTAATGTATGAAACGTAACGGTTACCCAAATTAACTAATCACTAGGTTTCCACGTTGGAGAATGTAGGTGAAAATATGGATACAGAAGAGAAATCTAACCGTCATGTTCTAATGGACAGTGGTTGAGAAAATTGGTATGAAAAATCCAACAATCATAAAGCCATACATTTTTTATGATCTAGGGTACCATCGGATTCATTGAATATATGTTCACTAGGACAACATTTTTTGTTTTCATGATCATTTCCCTAAAGTTGAAGAATTAGAATTAGAAGAAATACTTACTTTATTTTTCTAAAATCTCACAGTTGTTCATGCCTTGAACAATTTCTACTTCATCTCTTTATGAAATAATGTTGAATTTGTCATTCATGAAGTGTTAGCATATCATATGATAGAATGATGGGTCATTCCATCTATCTCAATCAAAAGGTTAGAATAAGTTATCAAAAATACATAAGTCCATCTACAATGAGATTAATCATATATTGTACCTAAAATGGACTTATACTTCAAATATCATACTGCATAATATAATAAAACTGTTTTCTACTAAACAAGGAATTCTTATAGGCCAGTGGTAGGCTATAAAGGCATGTCACACTTTAGTTGTGTGTTCAATTCTCACAGCCTTGTCTGATGCGACGGGTTGTCGGACGTTCTGCATGTTGTCCATTTTCTTAAACTACACTATTATAACATTCCATCAATAATATTGAAAACAAAATTCTAGCATTAAGCAATACTAACTTATGTCCAACATAATTCATTCCAATCTTTAGGCTTATCCAAAATACCTTGGTCCAATATCATAGTATAATGAAAACGATTACTTGAAATGTCATCAACCAAGTATGTGAATACCATCATTTATCCCCCATATATCATATGATATATCTTGTCGGTCACATTCCAAACCTCCAAATTCCATAATAAAGCATTCTTTTAAAAATGAATACGCATTGAACATTAGTGAAAACATTAATGCTGTAAAAAGGTAACAGTTTCCACATACCAAATTTCAAAAATTTCAATATACTCAAACCATGATATAACATTGTCCTTATATCAGTCATGGGATCATTAATACTAACAAAAATCTCATTATCTCATTTTCCCTTCATTATGCACATATCATCTACTTTCCAAAAATATCTGAATAACCTTCATTATTACCAGTACAATTCAACATATACTGTCAAATACATTAGGAAAACAATAGTTTAACAATCCTTAGATGTGACTTTATCCCATAGTACCATTACCTATACAACGTAACTCTTGATAAACAAAAATCATTGCACTACCTTCTTAAACCATTGACCAATCCTGAACAATTCTTTCATCTCACATATCATTCGTAGTCTCTTCATTATCATCAACATAAATACTACCCAAACGACCATGTTGATTTTCTTCATGAGACTTTTTCATAGGGAATTGGTTTTCATAATTCCCATACATTCCACATTTAAAAAATTTAATCATTGTTGATGTCGTAGAAATACCATTATCCTTGTCCACGGTGTTAACTGAACCTTTTCCTTTACAGTTACTGTCTTTGTGTCCTTTTTTCCACACCCAAATCATCTTCCAGTCCTTTTGAAACATTCTCGTTGATGCCTCTTCCCACATGATTTAGATGACGGAAATTGAACTTTCTTTCCTTTATGATTATCATGAAACTCGATCTTTCTCTTATTATCTGAGTTAGGAAACATACCAAAGTTGAGATTATTGATCATATTATGAGATTGATGATAAGGCATTATAACGATGTTTCAACTTCCAAATCCCATTTCATTTTCTTGATCATGATGAATATCATTCCATTTTCCATCATATTCTTCATTAACATGAATCTTTTGGTTTCCATCCATTTTCTAAAACCCAAAAAGAATTGTGTGAGAGGCATAAATCATGCTAGAAAAACAACATAATCAAGGAGAGTACTTTCAATCTCTAACATCATAGGTTTAATCCTAGGTTATTCATGATTGTTATCATAATTCTAGGACTATAACCTATACTTATACTTAACCGTAGGGACATTCCTATACAAACGTTAGAAATATCTCTAGGGATCTCACTAATGTTTCCGCATCCTAGTTTCCAGAGGATAACTAAACCCTTCCACTGATACCAACTGTAGAGACCCAAAGCATGACGTACATGGAAATTACATTACTTTTTCTGAATACATAATACATAATAAGAACCAACACTCAAGGATCGTAATAGTTTAGTGTCTTTGGAAACTTGGAACCTAATCTTCTAATCGTGGTGAATGATTTTCAACATCTCCCATAATGATCTTCCCCTTTTGTATTCTTACCTAAAACCTTTCATTAAATCCTGGGGAAAAGAAAACATATAAAGGGTGAGCACAAATGCTCAGTAAGGGTAAGCATAGAGAACAGAAAACAATCCATAAACATTTGAATGCAAAAACATGAACATAAAATATACACCTCAAAATCATGAGCAACAACATAAATCTTGGAAGTACACAAGCCATAGATCATAAAGGAACACTACTACAAACACGGCCTTTATCAGCGCTAAAAATGGCCTTTATCAGCGCTAGAAAAAGCGCTGATAAAGCCAGCGTAGATAAAGGGGGGTGCCCTTTATCAGCGCTCCGAAAAGCGCTGATATAGGACCCCTTTATCAGCACTTCCTTTATCAGCGCTTTCATTATAGCGCTGATAAAAGTTAAAAAAATTAAAAAAAATTAAAAAAATTAAAAAAAACAAAAAAAAAATAATTAAAAAATACTGCGAATTGGGTTGGCTTTTATAGCGCTTGAGCCCCCCATGTTACAGTGCTTTTCTGCCCCTATACCGCACCCCACACACCCCATGCACCCCCTTCACCCTTTAACAGCGCTTGCTGCTATATTCCTCCATACGCGCGCACCCCTGCCTCCGACAGGATTTGAACTCGAGACCTCCCCCATGTGCGCCTATGCCTTTACCACTACTCTATTTTGATTTGTCTTCCAATTCATGATATATATATATATATAGTTATATTTATTAGTATAGTAATATATATTTATATTAATATATATATATAGTTATTACATTATAATATATATATAATGTTATATTAATATATATATATATATAGTTATATTATAATATATATATATATAGTTATATTAATATATATATATATATAGTAATATTAATATATATATATATAGTGATATTAATATATATCAATATATATATATATATAGTTATATTTATTCATATAGTAATATATATTTATATTAATATATATATATAGTTATATTAACATATATATACTTATATGAATATTTATATATAGTTATATTAATATATATATAGTTATATTAATATATATATAGTGATATTAATATATATAATTATAGTAATACATATATATATGTGTAGTTATATTAATATATATATAGTTATTAGAATAATATATATATATATATAGTTAGATTAATATATATATATATAGTTAGATTAATATATATATATAGTTAGATTAATATATAGGTATATAAATATTCATATATTTGTATTTTTAATAAAATGGATGTTAGTTATTATTTAGATAAAGATAATAGATTTTATATGTAAATATATTTTATTATTTATATTTATAATTAAATTTTTAGGTATGAATATATAAAAAAATTGTACATATAGTTATATATTTGATTATAAATAGTAGTGGATTATCAAAAAGGATAAAATTTCAAATACATAATATCAATATGAATGTAATATCTTGGAATAAATTCAGTCCCCACCAATGAAATCCAATAATACCACCTTAAACGTGGCTGAAAATCCACAAAATGTTAAAACATTTGGGTACCCCGACAAAAAACTCAGTTTTGGAGGCCTTCTGGGCCTCTTTTGGCCTCAAAGAACGCTTGATTGGGGTACCCCTCGGTCACAGCGACGTAGAGCTCGTCGCATGCTTCAATTTGATATGTGGTATAGCTCAAACGGACACCCAGATCAAATGTTATGGCCGTTTGAAGTTTGGGTAGCGTTTTCAACATATTTTGGATCTTTTTTTAATTTTATTAAATTTTTTAGTCCTCAAATTGTTATTAAATGACTATTACTCCATAATTATTATCAAATTATTAAATAAAAATATTTTTTTAATTTTTTAAGAATCCATTTTCACTAAGTATCTTATATATATATATATTAAGTATAATAAGTGTAAATATACATTTATACCTATCTAAAATATATTTAAAAATTATATATTATATTTATATAACTATATAACTATATTTATATATTAATATATTAATATATTTTCAATTTTTATTAAGCCGACCCTTTATCAGCGCTTTTAAAAATAGCGCTCATAAAGGCCCCCCCTTTATCTGCGCTACTAAACAAGCGCTGATAAAGGGGGGCCCTTTATCAGCGTTTTTTCGTTAGTGCTGATAAAGGGGGGGTGCTGCGAAAAACTATTTTTGTTGTAGTGAAATATTAGTCATGATAAACTATCATTGTAATAAAACATTTAATTTTGGAATCCATTCATCACATGTTATGATATCCATAGTATCCAAGGCATTGCTGCCAAGACCATGTTAGTGGAAAATGTCCCATTCTGAATCGAGTACACTCCTCGTTCCAGTCCTGTAACACTGAACCAGATTAACTTACAAATTCCAGCCATGTCTATATCAAGATATATAAATCATTACCCATTTTATTTGAGGGAGATATAGGTCCCACCCATCTCATAATGAAATCATTCTTACTTGTGCCACAAAATAAACTTAAAACATTCATCATAACCCAAAGAATAAAATGGGTTTCATAAACATCATCCCATCATCACATTATCCATATAAAACAAATGGATATTTCATCATAAGAAAAGTGAAACCATGTAAATCATAGAGACATTATAAATGAAACATACACATATGAAATAATGTCATCTTACATGGAAAATGATTTTGATAAAACACATGAAATGAATTCTTGAGGAAAATATCCTTTCTTCTTGAAAATCATTTTTTTTTTCAAAAAATGCCAGAAAATTTTAAAAGAAAAGATTTTTTTTGAAAATATTCATAAAATCTTGTAGAGTAAGCTTCATGAAAATGAGGCGTTATGAAACCGTAAAAATCCTTTCACGCCGTATAAGTTAAAAATAACATTCTTCTCATACTTTTGTCGGAAAAGTCAAAAAGTACCTCGTAGCGTAAACAAAAGAATGATTCCTTACATACCATGTAGTAAAAGTCAAAAATGGGTAAAAAGGAAATTAAAAATACATGAAACCATTTTTATAAAACAATAACATGGATGATAAATATAACCCCAGTGAATACGTACGAACAAACAATCTCGGATTAAAACGAGATTGGAAAAGTTATCCCTTACCTTAGGTCCGATATGTTTCGTACGTATCCTAACCTCCTGTATAATGATTTAAATAATTTCATTGACTTATTAAAAAATCATATTCATTTTTATGATATCATATATGGTTCACTTATGACATTATATTACCCATTCTTTTGTAAATTTCATGTTAAAGCAGCGTTTTGGGTAAAACGTTTTCTTTATCGTACGTGTCTGGACTTATTGTTATTGATATTATTATTACTTATATCATGATTTAATTACTTAGAGAATTTAAAACATGATTTATATATCATATATATTCATTATATATATATATAATATATAGATAAATGAAATGAAACACACCGTTCTTGGAGACGGTAGGTCGTACGTACGCATTAACGCTGTTTTCCTTTCTTTATTGACATGAATGGAAGTAAGTAGATGAAATATATATAAATATATATATATGTATACATAAATTCAGTAGCTTAATTATGTCATATATTTCATTATTATTTATTATATATACTTTATAATCATTCCAGAATGGTTAATCATGGAAAATGAATCTCATCGCGTTCGTGGAGACGGTAGTCCATACGTAAGCACAAGCGATGATATCATTACCATGATCATGGAATTGTATTGAAGTGTATGTATAATATTACAGAATAAATATCACTTTACAACAACCATATATAGTTATTTATTTACTCCATTATACCCATCCATGTATGGTTGTGGTGGAAAAACTGATCACACCACAGCGTGGAGACGGTATTCCGTACGTACGCATGTATGGTGATTTTGTTTTCCATAGGAAGGATAGAAGGTGAAATATGATTATTTCATATTAATAATAACATATCAGTATATGAGTGATACTAATTTTATTACTTTATAATGAAACAACTAAATAATATGAAGTTGAAGAAGAAAGAAACCTGAGACAATCGAAAGAAGAGATTACCTCTTCTTCGACGAACCACTTTTAAGCCTTCTCTTAAGGAAGTAGAGATGATATTTTGAGAATACCACAACCTCAATAATGTTTCTAGGAAAGAGGATAAGAGGAATGGGTAGGGTTTGGATGATATTAAAGGCTCAAAAGGGGGTGAAGAGAATAGGTAAGGGGTGCGCTTTTTATAAGGGAGGAGAGGGGAAACTTTGGAATAACTCAAAATATTATTTATAATAAAGTCATATTCGGTTAATAATAGCTCCAAATTGATTTATTTAGAATCTAAAGTGGGTATGGGTCGAAATACTCTCAACCAATAGATTTTAGACAAGTTTAGGTTACAATTTTAACCTTATCATTTATATTTACCTCTATGTTAAATAATTTAACTTTTACCGTGTCTTCTGGTTTTCTTACACTATATGGTTAATAAACATACAATAACAAGCCAAAATAACCTCACGTGGTTTATTATTAATATATATCCTTATCTAAGTAATTATTCCGAACCATATAATTTTAGGAATAATATAAACATTAATAATATAATATATTTTTTACAAATTATTTTATGTTAATTTTGACACTATTTGGTAATTGATTTTTGAGAAAATCATAACAGCATGATTAATCCAAAAAAAGTTAATTAAATAAATACTAACATGTCATATTAACCTATAAAATTAGTTTAATTTAAAAAAAGTCTCAAATTAAATTTATTTGGGTATTTATAATATCAATTATTTTAATATTTCATTATTTAGGTAATTACTGCATCACCATTGTGTCAGAAATAAATTAAATTATTTAATTTCTAAAATCATATATAAAATACCATTATGTAGGAAATATTATTAGATTTAGAATTAATATTTATAGTAGAATTTATCTTATGTATATTCCTATATTAAATTTTTTTTATTAATTATACATTGATTTTAACTATTTTAACCCTTCATTAAATAAATTAATAATAAATATCCTAATCAAATCCAAGTGGACCTAAATGGTCATAATTTATTCCTAATGTTGTTTTTGGTCTAATTACACTTATCCAATAGAATTAGGACATGTGTTAGGGTAATAATAATATCAATTTTACCCATTAATACCCTATTTCCTTTTAACCATGTTAAATAAAAGTAAAAAGTTTCTATTCACCAAAAATTATTTTCATCTCATTAAACCACATTTTATTCCTTGATATTAACCGTGTCTCTCAGATTTTCAAAATTCTACTCACAGAAGCAGTAATATTACATTTTATGTGAATTTCCAAATTCTCCTAGGAGGTGGGTAAAAGACGGTTAAAAGTTCAATAAAATTTTTATATATCTAAACTTATTATAAAATAACTCCAATGAATTACATTTAACATATATGTGTTTTATGTATAAATTTTGACCGAAAAAAATTTAAACAAAATAAATAATTATTTAAAAAAAATCAGTTTTTAAATAGTAACCTAGTGTTTCACTATTCATCAAAAATTGAATGTTTTCAGAAAAATACCCAAAATTCACCCTAGGCTAATTTCGATATTCTGAATCCAAAAATTAAGTCCATTTTGAATGATAAAATTTATAAAATTTCAAAAAATTGGGTATTAATAATCATAACGGCTAGTTCATAGTAATATTATAAGGATATCTTGTTTAGTGAATCTCGGTATTGTGTACTACACACGCTATTGAGAAAGGTCGTGATTGCGTGTAATGTAATCCACGTTAGGGTTGCATGTAGTGCCAGACAACTTTGTTGTTTCATATAACAGAATCCATCCATATTTTATCTATACATTGAATAAATATATATATACACTCAATGTTGCGTATAACATAACTAAAACATATTTCATTTATACATTAAAAAAAATCTATACTTAATGTTGCGATAAATAATTACCACAAAACTAACTTGAAATTGTGTGTAACACGAGCCATGAATAGTTTTGCATATATTACAAGCTAATACGATGTTTCGTATAGCACAATATAATCATGGTGTAGCGTACAACAAATGACATCAATGAAATTAAAAACAATAATTCTCATAAAATCTCGGGTTGTTACAAACAACTCTTGCGACGGCCAATGCAACAATTTCCCGAACGACATCACCAATGATTTGGGAGGTGGAGTTCAAATCATCATGGCAATGCTTACCCAATTATCTCAGGTTATGAAGAATAACCATAATAATTTGGAATGTCCTCATTCACCAATGAGGGAGCCACTATCTATCGAATGTTTTTTGCGGCAAGGACCACTGACATTTTGTGGATCTTCCAATCCACTAGTTGAGGAACAATGGGTTAACTCCAGGGATAAGATATTTAATGTTCTTCAATGTTCTGAGATGAAGAAGGTGACCCTAGCTGTATATCGTCTAGATAGAGAAGCTGATCAACGGTGTTCGTTGATTAAGGACACCATGCCATGGGAGGAAACTGAAGAGATGGAATGGGAAGACATTAAGATAAAATTTCTTAATTAATACTTCAGAAGAACTCCTCATACAAAGATGGAGGGATAATTCATAGAACTCACGAAAAAATAAGGAGAATATGTCACAACCTATGAAGTGAATTTCACAAGACATGAAAGGTGTGCTTTAGGTTTTGTTATCAACTATGATAGAAAAAATGATAGATTCTTTAGTGGATTAAAACCACACCTTCAAAAGGCTCTTGAAATTAGCGACATTGGAAGTTATGAATATTTTTTTTTATGTGCCCTCAAAGTGGATATGGAGTTTTGAGAATAGTCCCCCTGGCTATGGTGATAAGAAAAGAAAAATGGAGTTTCAAGCCGGTGGATCTAATGATAAAGGTTTTAAGAAAACTCAACAACCCATATGCCAAAAATGTGGGAAGTTGCACCATGAGAACTGCCTCATTGGGATGGGGATGTTCTTCATGTGTGGGAAAGAAGGACACCATGCTCAAGAGTGTCTAAAATACATTAAAAGTAATGAGAATATAGCCGATGAAAACAGAGAAATACTCACAGTTCAAACTATAGGGAGATTAGGAACTATCAAAACCAGTACACTAAACCTCGAGTTCTTGAGGGTAATTAGCGTTAGCAGCCACCAAAGTCATAGGAAAAAGGGAAGGCTTATTCAATCACTACGGTGGGGGTGGATCATGATAATCAAGTCGTACAAGGTAAACATCCTATTCACAAAAGAATTGAAGAACTCTTATTTGATTCTGGTTCTATACATTCCTTTATTTCTTGCAAGTTTTCTAGAACTATAGAATCAAATCCCGGAAACCATGATGTAGAGATATCTGTAAAAACACCAAGTGGTGAAATCATTTCAACCCAAGTGATTGAATCTTATCCTGTAGGAGTATGTGGGAATATTTTTCATAAAATCTCATAATACTTCGCTTGGTGGAATTCGACCGTATAATGGCAATGGATTGGATTTCATTATATAGAGCACATAACAACTATCGGGAAAAGTAAATATCTTTTCATATTCTGAACCATCTCATTATCCTCTAAAAATGCATGGAAGATCACGAATCTCCTTTGAAAAATCCTTCAATGGTGTGTGTGTTGATTCCCTATGAAGAATCATACCTCACCCAAATGGTTGAGTAGAAGGAAAGTTCCAACCTTCAATAAATTCCCATCATGAGGGAATACGATGATGTATTTACCGATGAGTTGCCCAGAATTACCTTTGATTGTGATGTAGAGTTCTCAATTGACCTCATACCTGGAGCTACTCCTATCTCGAAGTGTCCCCATAGGATGGATCCTATCGAACTGGAGGCGTTAAAGAAGTAGCTACATGAGTATCTAGACAAAGGGTCCATATTCCCTAGTGCATCACCTTGGGGTGCACCAGTGCTCTTTGTGAAGATGAATGATGGAAAAATACAGATGTGTATCGATTATCATGAACTCAACAAGATCACCATAAAGAAAAAGTATCCTCTCCCAAGGATTGATGACTTGTTTGATCATTTAAGAGGATCTCACTACTTACCAAAGGTGGATCTTCATTCTGGATATCATCAGGTTATGGTGATGAAGGAATATATTCATAATACTACCTTTCGTACAAGGTATGGGCACTATGAATTTTTGGTGATTCCCTTCAGACTTAGTAATACCCATGAAATCTTCATGGATTTAATGAATAGAGTCTTTAGACATTACCTCGACAAATTTGTGGTAGTGTTTATTGATGATATTATCATCTACTCCAAGAGAAAGGAGGAACATGAAGAACATCTAAGACTTGTGTCGGTGACATTATGAAAGGATAAGTTGTACGCAAAGTTCAGAAAATGTGACTTTTCAATGAAGAAGGTCACATTCTTGGGACATGTGATCACAAATGAGGGAATATTTTTGCACCCTTCAAAGGCAATGGCGATTGAGGAATGGACCATGCCATATATTGTCACAGAAATCCGTAGTTTTCTTGGATTATCTGGGTACTATAGAAATTTTGTGAGAATATTCTCATGATTTTCAAGCCTGCTAACTAAGTTAACTAGGAAAGGGGTAAAATATATCTGGATAGTAGAATGTGACGGAAGCTCCAAGGAGATAAAGAGATGGTTGATCACTGCACGTATACTCACACTACCAAAAAGTGGTGAAAGTTTTGTGATATATACTGATGATTCAAATAAAGGCTTGGGTTTTGTACTCATGAAAAATTACAATGTGATAGCCTAAACCTCACGACAGTTGAATATCCATGAGCATAACTACCCGACACATGATCTAGAGCTGGCAGCCGTGATTTTTGCCTTCAAAATCTGGCGGCATTACCTTTATGGTGAGAGGTGTGACATATACACCGATCAGAAGAGACTAAAGTATATTTTCTCACAAAAGGATCTCAACATGAATCAGAGGATATGGTTAGATCTAATAAAAGATTTTGATTTCTCGATTCACTATCAACTGGTAAAGGCGAACAAGGTAGCTGATTCTATAAGCATAAAATAACCCGCTACTCTATCCATGTTACAGATTGAGAAAAACCCCATGTTCTTGGATATGCGAAGAATGGATTTGGAAATCATAAGGGAAGTGGATACATTATACCTTTCCCAAATGATTGTGCAACCATCCATCCAAGATATGATTAAGGATGCACGAAGGTATTATGTGGAGATACAAATGAGGGTGAATGCAGTAAAGGAATGGATGCTACAAGAGTTCCATATCGATGATGATGGTGTGATTTGGTTTGGAACGCAGCTTTGTTTTCCTTCATCACCCAGGATAAAGAAGGAGCTATTGGAAAATTCACATAGCTCAACTTTCTCTATCCATCATGTGAGTACCAAGATGTACTGTGATATCCGAGAACACTTTCGATGGGATAACATGAAGAAGGAGATTGTGGAATATATATCAAGGTGCTTGGTATGTCAGAAAGTTAAAGCTGAGTGAAAAAAGTACAAAGTCATGATGAAACCATTGCCTATACCCATGTGGAAATGGGAAAATGTTACTATGGACATTGTCACTGGTCTTCCGAAGACATCAAAGGGAAATAAGGTGATATGGGTTGTGGTTGACTGACTCACCAAGGCTCCCCATTTTATCGCTATTTGGGAATACATCTCGCATGAAAAACATTCAAATATATATATGAAGTAAGTGGTGAGACTGCGCGATGTTCCACTCTCAATTGTCTCTGACCGTGATCCAAGGTTTATATATAAATTCATGGAGGAGCCTTCAACATGATTTGAGTACTGAATTAAATTTCCGCATGGCCTATCAGCCACAAACTGATGGCCAATATGAAAGGACTATTCAGATGCTTGATGATATTCTAAGAGCCTGCTCTCTAGAATTCAATGGTGGATGGGATCAACATCTCCTATTTTTTTAGTTCTCATACAACAATTGCTTCCACTCGAGTATTCAGATGTCTCCATACGAAGCAATGTATGTAAAGCGATGTAGAACTCAAACCTATTGGGATGATGTTGGAGAATGAAAGCTACTTGGACTCAATCGTGTTCAAGAGATGATAGAGAAGGTTCACGTCATCGAGAAACACATCAAAGCTGCTCAATGTCAGAAAAAGAGCTATGCTGACAACCGTTAAAGGGATGTGGAGTTTGACATTAGAGATAAAGTCTTCCTTCTAATATCTCCATGTAAGAGAGTCGTGCGGTTTGGGAAGAAAGGGAAGCTATGACCAAGGTATTTCGGCCCCTCTGAGTTCCTTGACATCATAGGAGTCGTGATCTATCTTCTTTCACTTCCATAGAATATAGACCAAGTTCTTGATGTGTCTCATGTTTCACTACTGAGGAATTACATACAAGAACCCTCACATATACTAAACTCAAGAGGTGGTGCAGCTGGAAGATGATCTCTCCTTTGAGGTGCATCCAATAAAGATTCTGGATTGGAGAGATAAGGTTATAAGAAACAATACAACCCATCTTGTCAAAGTGTAGTGGAGGAACCATAATTTTGAGGAAGCAACCTTGGAACTAGAAGAGGCAATGAAGGAAAAGCACCCTCACCTTTTTATGTAAATTGTAATTTCAAGGGCGAAATTTCTTAAGGGGGATAGAATGTAACGACCAAAAGTTTTTCAATGGAAATTACCTTCTTATATTTATTTCATAAAATCACTTAAAAACACCAAATAATGATGTATTAAGTGCTAAGTTTCCTTTAAACATATGTTTGTATCTCTGTGATGGGAATTTTGAGAATGTGACATACACGGTTTTGTTCAAGATGTTTTTTGGAGTCTAATAAAATAAAAATGAATTTTTGGGTAATAATAACCCACCCTTAAGAATAGTAACATACTCTTATGAATATTAATATGACCCTTATGAATAGCAAATCATCCAACATAAGAGTAACCTTACCCATGAATAATTAAATAATATTTAGACATCTTAAAATGTGACAATTTAACTATAGAAAATGTTTTGGTATTTTGTAAGTCATAACTAATTAATTGTAATTAACTAATAATTTTAAAATAATTTTTTTTTTCTTAAAATGTATTTATTAATTATCAAATCAATGTCTTATAGAATTTAGATGATTTTATAAGACTCTACGTAAATTTTTAAAGCACTAAAAAATTAGTTTTAATTTTAAAAATTGTTTTTTTAGTAAATTATGATTTTTATCAAATATTAAATTATTAATATTTAGAAAATTATTTTTGAAAAATGGGCTTCATTTTAGGATTCTAAATGTATAAAAATGGTTGGGAAATTTTTTTGGGATTTTTCTAAAATACTTGATTTTTTTATAAATAGTGAAATGTTGTAATTTACAAAAATAATCTAATGATAGAGTCAGGAGTGATGTTTTGCTTATGTAATCCCACTTGGTTCGGGATAACATGATAAAATTACTATTATGGGTCATTGAATAATCACTATTACTTGTCTTGTGAAAAATTAATAAACCAATGAATTTTATATTAAGGAAACCCCTCTCCCCTCCCCTATAAAAACCACCTTTAACTCCCTCATTTCCTCACACCTCTCAAGCTCCAAGCCTTATCTAAACACTGCCCAAACTCCTTCCCTAGCCCCACCCCCACTACCAAGATCTATTGGTCTCATCATAATACCAAGCATAAGACATTAAGGAGGATCTCAAGAGGAGGATTCAAGAGGTGATTTCTCCCCCTCTTCTCCTTTAATTTCCTTTCTTGTTCAAGTTCATTTCTTGATCTCTCCCCACCTATCTTCATCCAAATGGTATTTTAACTCCATTATTATACATATAATGTAACTGTATGATTCTAATGGGATAATATATCATCCAAAACCCTTTCCCTCTTCTTTTTCTTTTATTAAATAGAACGTTGTTGATGAGGTTTTAATTTATCAACTTCAAGAATGAAATGATGTATTCTTCCATTTATACCTATAGATTTGGTCATGAAACCAATTTTATGGTTGAACCAGAATATTTTATATGTATTATGTCCTATATAAAGTTTGTAAATAACTTATGGCCATAATACTATGTAAAAAATTTAAACATGTTCGTTGTGATGGAAAACCGCCCAAATTAACCCAAACAATCATCATTTAATTCTTATCTAATAATTCATCCACATGGATATAATATGATTCATTATAAGATCATTCAAAATCCTTTAATATCATTAATCACATGTAATATCATTTTTGGATGTTTACTCATGTTCTACCCAAACATCAATTTAAAAATACAAGTGAACCACTCATGAAAACCATGAAAACAAACATTCTCAAACAATGTTTTAAAGTTATTTAACTCATCCAATGGAACATAAAATCAATTCATGAAACCATAATGAACCATATTAATATATATGAGGTTTTTTATTTCTAATTAATGAATATAATGTCATTATATATGACATTAATGAGAAGGAAGCATTCAGATACATGGTAAGGGGAAATTCTCGAACCCAAATTTCGTCCAACAGGTTCTCCCTCTTTCAATCCATTTTTGATGTGGTTACTCCTAAAAAATAATTTTTTTCATATTTGTCTTTACAATTCTCAAATATACATGTTCAATACTACTTTTAATTTCAAACAAATTGTTTTCCAAAATAAGTCTTATTTTAAGAACTCATCTTTTACTTCTCATTCAAGGTTGATGGTTCTTGTATCAATTATGTTATTCCATCTTTGTTTTGGGAACCCAATGTTTATGAATTTTTTATTATGAGATGTAACCCATTCCTTTACGTGGGTTAGTTATGTTAAATTTTGATATATTTCCCATGTGGTAAGCATGATAATGATAATGTTATGATGTGACGGGTGCGCCTAGAATTATATAGCGCAATATGAATGTTTCAAAGTGACGGGTGCGCCCGGAATTATAAAGCGCTCCTATACATTGGGTAAAGTGATGAACCACATGAGTAGATGTGAAATGGTGTGTGAACATGATGATTTATTGATTCACAAGTATGTGTGGTAGTTAACCACTATGAAAGGATGTTTTATTTTTATTCATTTCCACATTTCAAGTCTTATATTTATGCTTCCTCTCATGTTCATGATCTTTTTCCCATGTTATTATTATTCTCACCCCATGATTTATTGTTCTTACCTATCCTATTACTAGGCATATAGCTCACCCATTTTTTTTGTATATCCTTAGGTCTCTACATGTACTAAGGAGAGGAAAAGTGCCAATAAGAAGCTAGGGAAGAAGGAATTAAATAAATGTTTATGCTTGATGTTGTGATTCTTATGTATGGTCCTAGTTTTCCCAAGACACTAAACCTTTGTATCCATTATGTGTGATACTATTATGTTTTTTATCTTCAAAAGGATGCAATATTAATGTAATAGAAGGTAGTATTGCTATATAGGTACCTTATACAACATCCCAAAACAACACACAATTCTAGAAAATGGCCACAATATCCTCTCCTGTCCAAATTTCTCACACTGGTAGTTTAACGTGAACTGCTTCTTCTAAGAGACTACGAAGTACTGAGAGGACCTCTTAGACACCATCCAGATACTCATCCATGCTAACAACACCAGACCGCTTCCACCTTCGGTAAATCATGAAACTTAAGAAGCTAAGGTCTCTTTCAACCATCCATGATCACTCTTCTACTGCAAGAAGATAAAAAAAGGATAGGGTGTATACTCAATCTATAAAGCTCAAGAAAAAATCATTCTTACATTGATCAACTAGAGGATCTTCCAACGACGAAACAACTCGGGATTCACATCAGTTGTGCAATAACTCTTAATAGGGGCGTACCTAATCCAACGAGAGAACCCAAGGACCTAACCAACCTGGTCCATTGGTCAAGACACACTTCAACGAGCTACAAATATATGAGAGGAAAAACCATAAAGGCTTCCCAAAATATTCTCATAGGATACCACTAACCAGCCCTTCAACACAACATACCGACCAAACACAAAACCAAAACACTGTTCAAACAAGAGGGGTTCTTAGACTCAACACATTCCACAACATCAACATTTCAAAAAACACATAATACACACCATCCCAAACCACTAATCAAGACATCATGTTTTCATTTTAAAAACATTTCTTTGAAAATAAACATTTCAGTGGTTAGCGTATTCCAAAATGGTACCCCATGGGCCCCACACATGCATGTTTCCGTGCCACAATGGGAAACCAACTCACATCCATCCCTGTACTCATCCAGTCATGCCATTAACCATCCATTATCCCATATAAACCCATACATGTGGTAAGTGATGAAAATACCAATGGTTAATACACAATAATATTCCACTTTTCGAAACCAAAACAATCAACCAATACTTCCTTTTTTCTCAAGACCTCTTACCAAAAAATTGAACCCAAATTACCGCATTAAAAAAAACATTTTAGAAAGGCACAATAATTCCAACTAAAACTCACTATCATGTTATTCAAATCAATTTAAATACATCTCATCCCCTTAAAATACCTTTCAATAGTTTATAAAACTCTATTGGAAACACTTTTTCAAAACCAACCTTGACATAGTTCATGCCTTCAAAAGAGGTGCAAACACACCATTTTCCATTCCAATAAAATTCTGAAAATTTAGTTATCTATTTTCAAAAATCAATCCATTCCCTCTTTATTAGATAATAATTTCACAAAAACATTACTCTTCATAAAACCATGTCACTTTAAAACCAATGTTCCAAATTTCAAAACTAAAGAACACAAGAAAATGAGAGAGGAAACTAGTTTCACTGGGTTACATGGAAATATTGTTGGCGGGCCTATTTTAATCACTTTACCATCACATAATGTGTTCTAGTGAATATCTCTGACTCCACATGGCTTTCTTGGCACTGTGAGCTCATTGAGACCAATAACCGAACTATTTTTTTCATTTCCCTTAATCATCATCAATCCAAGAAATCCCAATGACTCATATAAATCCCAACGTCCCCTAGCGACATGAATCCCTTCAAGAGGTGTGGTGATCATGAACACAACCCATAACCGAAATACCAAGTCCCAACAATCCTAAATCCAGATAATCTCGATTGTTCCCCAAATAATGTGACCCAAAGAGTTAACCAAAACCTCTTTTGATACCATTTTTTCATGAACCAAATCTGATCACCACTAAAATAGGCACTAAACCCAGCCCATGTCAAGGACTGAAGGGTGTAAAAAATTCCCATGGACTTGCACTAGTTCCTGGGTATCATAAAATGAGAATTTGGAATTATTTACCCGAGTTTATAAACATAAAACAAAAAATGAATCCAATAAAATGAATCTGGATTTTTCAAACCATAAAATCTGTTACAAAAATTCAGAACTGAATTAAATAGTTTAAAACAACTCAAAAAGACAAAAACAAAGGTATAAAACAAACAAAATAGACCATAAACCTTCATGGTAAGAGGCACTGCCCTCAAGCAATCTCCATAAGAAATCACCACCCAGAACCTGCTGGAAACCCTAACCACTGGCACTAAATACTGTACCCAACCTACAACAAAGAAAACCAAGTCAAATTAAACCCATGGGTGGAAGTAGGGTGTGATACAATGCCCAGTAGGATACCACCAGTAATAGATTCCATGCGATAATCATTCGACGACTAAAAGCAAGAAATTTTTCAAAAACATGTTATTTCAAGTTACAATTTCTAAAAGATGCAACTTAAAAAATTAGTTTAAAAGTGGGATATTTTAAAGAATCAATACTCTTAAAATAAATGGAAAAGCTACTGTATTTTCCAGCCAAATATTTTGTATGCCGATAGCATGTATAAAGTATCTAATAAGCATAAGCAATAAGAAATTACCCTGAGGCACTAGCTCGGGGTGGGTCCTAGGTACCTCGTATCTCTGTGAGTGTAACCATCACACATATATGTTCTCTTGCATGAACCACTAGTAAGGAACATACCCAAAACCTAGTGGTTCTCAATCATCATCATCATAGTTTATTTATAGTTTTAAGCATCCAACATTCTATGTGAAACTGAGTCCAACCCGCACGGATTCACTAGCATACAGGTACAAGTCCACCCATATAGATACTCGCGTTTTTCTTTTGTTCTCAAGAAAGTTAAACAAGTCAAGAAATATACTTTTCACATGAAAATATCATTTCCTCATCTAAAATTCACCAAACATCCCACATGTATACCACACAAGTCACAAAAGTCCATTTTTTATTCAAATTGATTTGAAATCCGACTCACACCAAAATAGCCCACAACACCTTCCACATTTATTTAACACTTCCAAAAATCCATTAAAAATTATTATAAAACCATTCCAATATATTAAAACTCACATAATAGTCCACTCACATGTTACATAATACCCTTTTCCAAAACCAAAATCAATTTTGCACATCAAACTCACACAAAACATCCCACCTCAGTTTCACATCTCTTACACACATTAGTAAATCCTTCAAACATTTTTGTAAAACATTTCCAAGATTGAACACATCAAAAAACATCCCCTCTAACATTTAAAATGTACCATTTCAGAATATACACACTCCAAAAAAAATTCCAATATAATTTCACCACATACATAAATCATTAAATCTTTCAAATCTTTCATAAAATAATACCAAAGAGTATACCCAATCTTTTCTCATAAAACCCATTTTAAAACCATATTTCAAGAAAAAAACCACACAAAAACACTACGAAGATAGATTTAACTACCCTAGAGACATTTATAAAACCGCTTTCAAGTGTTATAAAATCAACATGGATAATACCACAAATGATACAAATGAAAACACCCATTTTCATAAAAAATATCTCATGAAGTATAACAATGTTTTACACAATAAAACTATTCAAAAAACCCCTTCCAAGGCCCAAATGACACTAATACATTATCAAACATGAATTGGAAGGCCAACAGGATTTTGTAAACCAATTCATTATGTTATGAAATACACCAAAATAATACCCCATGAGTTACACATGAAAACCCCCAATTTCAATTTAAAAACCCACTATAAAATTAAACACTTAACCAAATCAATCAGAATCAGTTTTAGCTCAACTAACAACATATGATGAAAATGAAAAGTTAGTAAATACATCAAGCTAACTCATACATAATTGTTTACATAAGGAACCACCTACCGAAAGTGTTGAATCCATCAAAACATAGTGCAAAACAAAAACCACACCAGCACCGCACCACTAGGAATATAAATCCAACCCTAGACCACAATATTTGACCAAAAAGATACCAAATCAATCCCTAGGTTAGAAACTTAACATTTGGACATTTTAGAACATATTGAACGTGGTAGGAAACCCTAAGGGAAAAGGAAGAAACTGAGAAGGAATCACTTACCTTGAAAAATAGTGAATAAATCACCCCAAATACACCAGTATCTAAATTTTAAAATAGCCAACCATTCAAGGGAGATTAGAAAAAGGTTGAAGAGATCATTTAAGAACAATAATGGGAGGAAATAGTGAGAAATGAAGGATTTATGAAATAATCAATTTACCTCTTCAAATATGGGAGATTTGAGACATTCAAGGAAGATTCATCCAAATTCGCTATTAAATCGAGCTACAAAGAGGGGGAGGAGGGTATGAGGTCGTGACTTGGAAATGTGGGATTGGGGGGGGAGTTGGAATCACCAAAACAATGTAAATATCGATGGAGATATTAAATAATTATTGAAAAAAAATTAATGCAGGAAATGGGAATTTGGGAAGGCCCAATCCCTTAATTAAAAACTCATATCCACCATGATTATGGATTCCTAAATGGTCCAAAATAAAATGGATGTATTAATAGGTCAGGGGATGAAAAGTAAGAATTTTAATGGATGACAAATTTTGAAAAATTAAGGAGTTATATAGGAATCAAAATTTATTGTTAAATCAGGAATTGGGCTAACAGTTTGGCCCAATTCATGAAAACTCACCCATTCCTACATAAAAGATTGGGAAACCCCCAAAACAAATCATGAATGGATATTAAATGAAATTTAACTATAAAATAATTCATGTATGTGATATCTCTCACTTCCATCCCAAATTTTAGCATAAGAAAAAAGAGATTCGAGAACCTCAATCCAAGATCTTCATCCCGGATCCTTGGTACAGTGCTCAGGCGATCATAGGGATGTCAGAAGCAACTTCAATTATCTGCGCTAGCACTAAGAAACCAAAGATCAATGTTCCAATAGTCTCTTTAAGTGCATGAAGATTATCTAGAGAGTTCTAGTTTCGGTTCCATCGAACGGAAATCTCCAGCAGCGAGCGAAACACAATTCTAATTGAAATCATCAGTGGTTTGGTTTTGATTTAATTTTTCATTTCTAATTCTCTATGCTTAATGAAATACCCCATGATCCATGAATGAATCTGTGTTGGGTAAACCAGATTCCAGGTTTCGACAGAAATCCAACATCGAGAATTTTAATATACATTTTTCTTCATGATTCATTAAGGCCCGAGTTTCCTACAAATCAAACTAAACCTTAATTATCTCTAAATAATAATTACTAAATTTTCTAACTCCTCCAACACTCTTTATACATCAAAACATAAATATACCCAAACCATACGAGGTTTGACTCTCAAACCCGTAAAAACTCACCACTTTTGGTCATATCATGCAATCTCACCTCATAATCTTCTCAATACTCTATCAATAACCTTTAAATCGACATGTTGACCACTAGGAAAACCCCAAATCAATGCCCTAACATTCCCTACGCAGTTCAAAATACAATTATAAAATATGTTTTCTCTTTGTGTTTATACATAAATAGATACAAACATATATACAACATACATACACATGTATATATATTATATATATGTGTATCTATAAGTATAATTATACATATTTATACATATTTATATATATTTACATTATAATATAATATATTTCTATTTATATGTTATAATATATAGATAACATATATCAGTTTGCTAAAACACACACACACACACACATACTAATATATACAAATATATAGACACACACACTCACATTATATAGGTATATAAATATTCATATTTTGTATTTTAAATTATTTGGATATTAGTTTTTATATAGATAGGGCTTATATATTAATAAATACATTTTATATGTTAATATGATTAGTTAATTATTTATAAAATTATATTTTTATGTGTGAATATATAAAAACTAAGTATATACTATTATATATTTGTTTATAAATAACAGTAAATAGCAAAAAATTATAAAATTTCAAAACCATTAAATCAATATGAATGTAAGACCTACGAATAAATGTAGTCCCCGCTAAAAAATGGCAAAAGACCCCCATAAATGATTATGAAAATCCATCAAATGTTAAAAAATCGGTGTATGACGACTAAAAACTCAGTTTTGGAGGACTTATGAGAATTTGTTTTCCTCGAAAAAACCTTGAACAAGGTCCTCCCCAAAATTATAAGGGTGTAGAGCTAATGGGAAGCTTCCATTTGATATGTGGTAGAGCTCAAACGGACACCCGAATCAAAAGTTAGGATCGTTTGATGTTTGAGTTTCTTTTTCAACATAATTTAGATATTTTATTTATATTATATTAAAATTTATATTAAATGACTAGTAGTCAATAAAAAAACAAAATTATTAATTGAAAATATTTTTGAAATTATCCCATAAGGTTTTTTACTAAATATCTTATATATTAACATTATATTTCTATTTATCCTTATCTAAATCACATTTCAAAAATATAAATTATATTTATATCAATATCAATATATTAATATAGAAATATATTAATATATTACTTTTAATGAAATATTTTTTTCGATATATACTGATTATCAGCGCCTTTTTTAGTGATGTTAAAGAGGTGGCGCTATGAAAACCTAAATCTGTGGTAGTGACATTCCCCATTAGAAATAATATGAGGCTGGGAAAATATATATAGGACAACCGACATTTAAAAAGAAAAACCAAGGAAAAAATAACAATTTACTAAACATCCTTCATATTTGGGATTATGGGATATCAAAATAGTTTGCATAAACCATTTTTTTCTAGATTTACATGAAATAATCCAAACATTCCATTTAAACCAAGCATTACAACTTTCTCAAAAGTAACTTTTTAAATAATTAAGGTTAATTTTTAACATTTAAATAATTTTTATCCACAATTATTACATTTTAAAAAATTATTTAATTTTCATCTTTTAAAATAAAAATGTTTAAAAATATCCACTCAAATCCCACTTTAAAATATACACTACACTAACTCGAAAAGTAAACCGATAATGAATAATTAAGTCTCCATAGAACAAACCGTTTAACTTTAGATATACAATCCTTCTATGAATATTAAATTTTTATGTCTCCAAACCCATTTTATATGGTCTAAAAATTAATTAATGACTCCATTACCAGCCACTGAGAATCTCTAAAATAATATCAATATGAAATAGTAAAATTAAAATAAATAGTAATGATAATGCATAACATAGTTTCACCAAACTGAACATGAGTAAAGGAAACCTACCTTTTTTGTTCTGCATAATAATTTTATGTTTTATTTATTCTATGTTGAATATATTTCTTAATCTTATATAATTTTTATAAATATATTTTAATTTTATGTAATTAGATTTAAGCATGCAACATTTGTTTGTTCATATTTATTATTTTGTGGGAAGTTTTAATTTTAAATTAAACTCACATTATTAATTTAAATTTCAATTTTTATAAAGTAATATATTTAAATTTTATATAACTAGTGTAAGGTTTAGAATATTTTTACATAGTTTTTTTAATTTCAGTTTAATATTACATAGGTAATTAAAATTTTATTTTAATATTATGTACAGTTTTATATTATATAAACTGTTCAATTTATTTTAATATCATGTTGGTTTAAATATTATTTATTCTTACATAACAATTTAATATTATATAAATAATATAATTTTCAGTTTAATATTGCACAAGCTACCATTCCAGTAATGGTTGGCTATGTGATTAAACTATTAATCTATAAAAGAGGGAATAAAAGGTGCATCCATGTATGTATAAACATTCAGTCATGTAATTGTCAAAAAACGAGTAAGAAAAATCAAAAAAATGCATTCAATGTCAGACAACGTAATTCATTAAGAAGCTTCGGTGTGGAGACTTGTAGAAGACGTGGATGTCAAACGGATTAGCAGTGAGTGAAGAAAAATAATACGTCAATTTCAATTCATGTTTATGTTGTGAATGATTCTTTCATTGCTTCACTTTATGTTTTTATTTTCATTAATCTTTATAATAATTGTTTATTTTTTATTAATAAATTAAATCCATTCATATATAAAATTTATTTGACGTACATTCAATATCAACATGTTCTTAGAAACCACCTTTTAAGTTTATTGTAGGTTTATGACACATATAAAAAAGCATCCCAATTATAGGGACACAACATGATTTATTGTCCCCTCTACAATCATAATAAAAAATGACCACCTATTTCCCCTTTTGTCATAACATTAAAAATTTCCCCTAAAATACCACTTTTAAAATTTAATTCCATTAATTAAGGGAAATAAATTATCCTCACCATAAATACTTTTTGTTTATGAAGATCCATAATAATAAAAACGACCAACCAAATGACCAGCCACGGTAGAATTCATATTATTAAAATTTAGTAATTTCACTAACGCTTCTGCCCAATTGATTATCATTCATTCATAATCAACACGTTCAACCCAGGAACATGGTTCCCCACTATGAAACTTTCTTAATTATCAAAACAACATCCTTATTGTATCATACCACCATAAGCTATATGTTTACCTGATCTATTTCGATCCATCCCTCCCCATGTTGTTCTCTACTATAACGAATTACACCTAAAAATCGGCCAATAACATGTATCAAGTCAACCGAGATTATGTAATTCCGACATAGTTACTCTATGAACTAATTATAAAGAAACTAAAAAAATCTATCAAGCGTCACATTTATATTCTTTGAGAAATCATCATAATAATTTAGCATTAAACATTCGCCAGATTTAAAACCATCATAAAAATTTTTCACACCCTTAAATAACCATTATTTTTTTTCCAAATCACCTTGGCATCCCAAGGGTTTTGAGTAAAAATACATTTTATAGATATTTATACAAAAGTCACAATAATCACTACAAATAGAAAGGCCATTAACAGCGCTAAAATAGGTCTTTATGAGAGAAAAAAATGCTAACAATCGGAGCGCGATTAAAATTCCCAGACTTTTATCAATGCTAGAAAAGTGTTGATAAAAGATCCATTTATAACTATTGCAAACAAACAATGATAAAAACTTGTTTTAATAATGCTATTATTTAGTGCTGATAAAGATACCTTTTATCATCACATTGAATAGCATTGAAAATGATCGTTTTAGCAGCATTGTTAAAGTGAAAACTGCTACAGTTTGGTGTTAAAAATACATCACACTACAACACAAAAAATAGAAAAAAAACATGTTTTAAATAAAAAATATAAATGAAATAAAATTTAAAAAAATACAAAAAAATACTATATTATAGACATTTCAAAATTGATTTTAAAAATTACACGAGTAAGTAAAAATTATCATAGACATTCAAATACATGAATATTATTTTGTCTTTGGCCCCGACCCCCAGTCTTGCAATTGTCAAAAAAACCACCACTGCTCAAGAAAAATAATGCACATGTATAAGTAAACAGTACTTATATTAGTGATACTATAAAAAATAAATTAAACACATAGTGTCAATTTTAAAATTAAAACATATAATCTGACTCTTACCAGACATACTGTGTTTTAGATTGAGTTGTGCTTGATTCTTACATGTCAGACCTTTTTTTGTTCTTAAAAGCTAGAACTGTTGGATTGGCTCTCAACTGTGGTGATAAAAAAACTCACTACCGATGAGAGTCATTTCAATATGACATTATTTTTTAGAACAAGCCTTTAATTAACACACAATTTCACATTCTTCTTCAGGCATTATCTATGTGAATATTAACTAAACAATTATAAGATAAATATGATAAGGAAATTAATCATGTAATAAGAGATAAAATGGCGAGAAAACCATCAAAACTCGTTTGCCTGATTTTTGTTATGTGATGCATATTTTAAACAAAAAATGATACTTATATACTAAAAAAATTATTTTCGAGTAATACCGACCACATTTTGTATCAGATTTACATGCGGTTAGTTTCTATATCTCACAAATGAATTATGGATCGTTGTGCTAATGTTTGAATACAAAACAGGTTCGTTTTCTTAATTTTGGCTAGCGACGTGTGTTTTAAACTAAAATGACACTTGTATTGAAAACACACACTTCGAGTCACACCAAACACATTGGGTTTCAGGTTGAGGTGAGGTTGATCCCTACAGGTCAAAAATAAAATATGGACTGTTTTCCTAATGTTTGAAAATAATTTGTTCTCGTTTTCTTGGTTTTTCCTATTTGATGTGTGTTTTAAACTAAAATGATATTTTGTATTGAATATAATCACTTCAAGACATATCAACCATATCATGCATCAAATTGATGGGAAGTCAATTCATATATAGGGAAAATGAACCATGGATCTTTTTCTTGATGTTTGAAAGCAATCTAAGCTTATTTTTTAATTTTTTGATATTTGGTGTCTGTTTTAAACTAAAATGACAAATTTTTATTAAAAACATGAAATTTGAATCATATCATCTGTAAAGACCCGTAAAAAATCAAGGAATTTTTTTAAATTTTTTTTGAAATTTTACAAGAACGCAGTTTCTAACGGCACCTGATTCCGAGGCCCGGTGTGCTCGGAGTCAATTTCCGAAGTTTGGCTCAGGTACGTTTAGTGAACGAACGAGCGGGTTTTTCTAACTTTTGAACCGGTGCTCGGAATCAAATTCTGAGGGCACCGATGGAATCTCAGTGCCAGTATTTTCTTAGAAACGCTTTTTTCAGAGTTGCGTTTGCTCGTGTGTGGTTTTTAATTTTTGGGGTTAAGTGAAGAAAATAAAATAAAGCGGTGCGACAACTTTATTTTATTTCACTTAAATCCACTTAAATCCACTTAAGCTAAGATGAAGCGGATAGGGTGCAACCCAAAATATCCTACCCACTTGGTAGGATATTTGTTAGGTGGGCCCGCATGAGCCCCACCGTTTCTTTTCCCCTAAGTAACGCACCCGTGAAAACTCCTCTTTATTGAAAGTCAACTGGTGCGTTTCTTTTTTAAAACTCTTAATGCTCTTATTAATGGACAGTTAAGACGTTATTATTAATTCACTGAATTAATGGATCATTTCTTAACATGTTTTCAAACTGTTGGCATAATAATAAAATAAGACCAACACCCTTTTTGTTGACGGGTTGCTTGTTGAGAGGATTTAGAGAAACCATATCTTCATCCTCCTTCGCGAAGAACGCGAAGAACGAGAAAAACACGAAGAACTCTGGCCTTCAACGAAAGGTGACAAAGAACGCCGAACCTTTGGAGATCGACGACGCGACACCCTGTACCACGATGCTGACGATTCTTCTCTCGCGACGTTCTTCTGTGACGTTCTTTCCCCGCAACAAATCTTCAATCACCGATTGAGGTACGAGATTATAGATCTTTTAATTTTCCTTTGTTGATTTTATCCTTAACATGGATTTAACTCCTGAAATTAAATCTGCTTGTTTTATTTAACCCTCGGAGATCGTCGACCGACGCCCCTTTCGCGACGCGACGATCCCTTATTCCGCGATGAGCGATTCCGCGAAGAACTCTCGTTTGAAGACTACGACGAGGTAGGGGTTTTATTTGAGAATAATATTTATTCCCAAGGTTGTTTCCTTCTAAAACAAAGAACACGGATCAACTCATTATCAAGTTGATCCGCGTTTGTTTTTATATGCGGGACAATAATTTTTATTTATGGGAGTTTTTTTCGGAACTAGGTTCAATTTTAATTTATTAAAATTGTGCCTTATTATGTTTTCATGTGTTGATTATTATTTCCCAATTGATATCACCTATCGCGGAGGGTGCGGGCCAAAAAAACACGGCCTGACTACCCTCTGCAGTTTTTCATTGATGCGTGGATTAACGGCGTTTACAAAATGTGATCAGAATGGCGATTGGAGGCCTTCACAGCAAAGTGCGGATTCCAGGAGAGCCGTAGGCGCAAACTGCAGGCAAAACGGACCACCAGAGCGTGTCCGGTGGTCCGCCAAAGTTGCCGCCGTCGCCGGCGGCTGGAGGCGGCGACCGGTAGCGGCTGACCCCCAGGAAGCGGCGGCACCCGGTGCACCGCCGGGAAGACCTGCTATGGCTGAAGCCGCGGCGGCGAGCGCCGGTACCGCGGCCACGCGGGACCGTGGGGAAGGGACCCGGCCGTGAGCCGCGTCCAGTGACATGGAGAAGCCCCCCGTGTGGGGGCCGCGGCTCCTTTGGGGCGGCCGCTCAGCCAGCACTGGGCAGCCCAGGACGGGCTTGGCCGCGCCAGTCGGGCCGGGTCACGCCCTGCCGGGTCGGCCCGGTTCAGGTCGACCGAATGGGGGGTTGGGCCGGGTCGGTCCGGGCCCAGACCCCCCATTTTCGGACCTTTCAGACTATTGCCCGTATCTTGAGCTACGAGCCTCTGATAAATTCTCCATCAGCGGCGATGCGATCCATGGATCGAGACCGTCATTTCGGTATATCACACTCAAAGTTTCGGAATACTTTCGGTTCGGCCGGGTTGGTTGGCACACGAAACCAACCGGGCCCTCGGAGCGGAAACACCCATATCTTAAACTCCGTACGTCCGATTGTCGTGCCGTCGACTTTGATGGATTCATCTATGTGAGACGGATATTTTGGCTTACTCCGCCCGAGGTTTGCACGTAGGTGGAGTACGGTAGGGTTGGGTTTTCCTTAAAAACCAACCGGGCCCCTAGGACGAAAATGCCAATAACTCTCAGACCGGGCGTCCTATTGATGCACTGTCTGCGACGTTGAGTTCATGTTGACGATACGAAACTTTTGGATATATCAACTGTAGAATATGTGTCAGTTTATGTATCAGCCTCTCGGCTCATGGAGAGGACCCTCCCGTACGAGCTTGCTGTGCGCGGGAACCGTAGTGCTAGCTGCGACTACGACTGTGACGACGACGACAATGCATAGATCCTCAGTGGATTTGACGGCGATGACTACAGCACTCAGGTATCCTACGTGAGTTAGTGCTACAGATCATGTGTGGGTCCGATCCTGTGTGGGTCTTTGTGGGGGTTAGTTACCTATCGATCCTTTGTGGGTCAGATCCTTTGTGGGTCATTGCGGGGGTTAGTTACCTATCGATCCTGTGTGGGTCAGATCCTTTGTGGGTCATTGCGGGGGTCAGTACCTATCGATACATTGTGGGTCCGATGACTTAGATGAATCTGTGGCAATATCTGATCATCTTTATTGTCATACGAAGAAGTATAGCTGTGTGAGCTGAATCCTATTTTGCTTTCCTAGGTGGATTGTGTTGTTCTTTCCTGTGTGGATTTACGTTTTTCTTTCCTGTGTGGACTGGGTTGTACATGGCCTCGGATGTTGGAGCCGAACGAGAATTGATGACTTAGGTATATGTATGGGAATATACCTAAGCAGTGTCGAATGTAACTTCGTGATTGTATCTTTCCTTTGTGGATTATCCTTTGTGGATTTCGGGAGACCTTCGGTGGTCTCGGGGTCCCTACTGAGTAGCTTATACTCACCCCTGCACGGGCTATGCCCGCACTACGTTGTGTTGGTTGCAGACGACGGATAGCGTTGATCGTGGTTGAGGCTTGCGGAGTAGGACGGTACCTAGAGGTGGACCACTGGGCGGGATGTACTCGGAGCGGTCGACTGGACGCGAGGAGTAGTGGAGGCTATCTGTACCCACCCTTCAGGTGGGATTTGCAGTGGATAGCTCGATGTTGCGGCTTTAAATTTCAGTTTCTGTTTTTCCATTCCAGTTGTACTTTACTTTCAGTTTGGGTTTGTATACTGGCCCACTTACATTTCCGCACTTACTGTTGAACCAATTTTTACATAGTGTTTACTTCTGTCTGCTTGCTCTGTGGTGTTTTTGGTTTACTTTACAAAGGCAATGCCTTCCCTTTTTCCTGGATTTACGCCTTGGTGCTAGTCGCTAGCCCCAGGCCTATGGAAGCCGGGCTTGGGGTAGTCACGGCATGGTCCCCGAGGATGGGTCGAGACAAATTGGTATCAGAGTAGTTCGGTTCTACCGCAGAACGCAGGGCTCTGATATTATTTTAGGTGAAGCAATAGTGTTTAGCAAATTGGGTTTGGTTATCAGTCCAGGGAGTCCAGTGTTGGTGTAGGGGCCGACGTATCCGTACACCAGGACCCTGACTTCTAATTTCTGACTTAATGCATGAAAACATTGATTGCGTGTGTGTTTCATGTTTTCTTTTTGATTACTTTATGTCAGCTCACCAGGTATACTGTTCTGACCATGGCGCATTTGTTTCCTTTTTCAGGATGGCCCCACGACGGCAGCCAGCTAGGGTTCCGAGAGTTGAGCATGTCGACAGCCCACCGAGCGACGAGGCCTCGGTGCAGGGCCCTTTGACAGTAGAGGCACTGGCAGTACCTCTACCCGCCAAGCCACCGATTCTTCCAGCCCCAACCGCTGACGATGCATGTCGCCTTAGTGCACTGCATGAGATCCAACGCCAGCGACCACCCAGGTTCCGCGTGGAGATGGACCCCCAGGTAGCCGAGGACTGGCTGGAGGTAGTTGTATGAGTTTTCCGGTTAGTGAGGACACCAGCAGACATCATGGAGATCCTCACAGCGAGCCTACTGCACGCGGCAGCGGGCCGATGGTGGAACTTGATGCTCCTGGTGCACGATGAGGCAACTCTTCTCTGGACAGACTTTGAGAGCCTCTTCCGCTCAGAGTTCATCCTGGCCACCCTCCGTGGGGTACACATCCAGGAGATTCTTCAGCTACGGAAGGGCAGCTTGATGGTCGCCCAGTACTCGACAAGATTTACCGATCTCTCGCGCTACTCGACCGACATGGTACGTGACCAATTCTTCCAGGCCCAGACCTTTGAGCAGGGTTTGAGACATGAGATCATGGCATCGCTGATCTCCCTCAGCATTCCGATCCAGGAAGATGTACTGGAGCGAGCCTTTTTGATCGAGTGCTTTCTTGCTGTGACTACACCAGCGGTGAGACCTACCGTAGGGCGGCATGTAGCAGAGTCTTCTGCGGCAGGAAGTCGATGGATGAATCATGGGTCCAGGTAGACCAAACCCTCATGCATACGGCCTCAGGAAACTGGCTCAACAGTGCGGGGAACACAGCACTGAGCCAGTCTTTTGAGATGCAGGCAGTTCTACACATGCGGCGGGCAGGGTCACATGGCTCGTGACTGCCCGGCCCACCGTGTCGAGGAGCAGCAGACGGTTGAGGGGCCACCCAGGTAGAGGCATAGGGTCGACCGTGGCGGTCCGCAGGGAGCAGGCAGATGAGGTAGAGGAGCTAGCCGAGCAGTAGGTGGTGTGCGACGCTTTGAGGCTCTACCACCACCTCCACCAGGAGGTCCACCCCGACCACAGGGAGCTGGTGGGTAGAGACAGGCACAACTCCATGCAGCGGAGTCCTATGAACACGGTGTGCCTGAGATGATTCTAGGTACTATCTATGTCTATTCTACCCTTTCTGCAGTTCTTATAGACACAGGAGTGAGACACTCTTTCGTAGACACTGCCCTTTTTCGGAGCTCAGAGATTCCGACAGAGCCGTTGGCTCGATCCTTACAGATAGAGACACCTACGGGAGCAGACTCGACGATTACGCACCAGTGCCGGCAGTGTGAGCTTACTCTAGGAGGCGAGAGCTTCGGCTGGGATCTTCTTGTATCGGCGTCGAGGCCTTACGAGGTAAACTTGGTCATGGATTGGTTATCTACAGTCCATGCACAGATTGACTGTATTAGGCGCAATGTGCGATGTGTACGCACCGACGGGAGCATGTTCACCTTCACCGGCGAGAAGGGAGACTTTGGGGCACAGGATGGACTTCCGTAGAGGAGAGGACATCCCATCACTCATCAGTTGGCTAGTCTCATCCTAGTAGCAGTTGACGTGCGGAGTCCCGGTTTTCCTGCAGTGGTGGATCAGTATGCAGACGACTTTCCCGACGACGTTCCAGGACTACCTCCTCAGAGATAGGTAGACTTTTATATTGACCTGTACCCTAGGACAACCCCTATATCGACTACAGTGTATCAGATGGCCCCAACTGATCTTCGAGAGCTACGAGTACAGTTGGAGGACTTTTAGGGCAAGGGATTAATCCGACCTAGTGTTTCACCCTGGGCATCCCCAATATTGTTCGCCAAGAAGGCAGAGGGGAGCTTGTGACTTTGTGTCGACTATCGTCGCCTAATCCAGGTGATAGTGACGAAAAAGTATCCGCTACCAAGGATTGATGACCTCTTCGATCAGCTCAAGGGAGCACGGTGGTTCTCGAAGATAGACCTCAGGTCAGGCTATCATCAGCTCAGAGTTCGGGATGAGGACGTGCCGAAGACGACCTTCAGATGTCGGTATGTCCACTATGAGTTCTTGGTTATGCCATTAGGTATAACCAATGCTCCAGCGGTGTTCATGGGCCACATGAACAGGATTTTTCAGCCATACCTCGATCGATTTGTCGTGGTCTTCATCGACGACATTTTGATTTACTCGACGACTGAGGAGGAACACACCTACCACTTACGAGTAGTACTAGACACACTCCGAGAGGACCAGCTTTATGGAAAGATCTTAAAGTGTCAATTCTGGATACGTGAGGTCCACTTCTTGGGAAACATCATCTCTAAGGCAAGAGTTGTGGTGGATCCTGTGAACCTCGAGGTAGTGTTAGCTTGGGAGCCACCCAAGAGCATGACGGAGGTGAAGAGTTTCTTGGGACTAGCTGGATACTATCGGAGTATTGTGCCAGACTTCTCCTGAGTTGAGGCACCACTCTCTGCTTTGATGAAGAAGGGGAAACCATTTGTGTGATCAGAAAGATGTCAGCAGAGCTTCCAGGAGCTGAGATAGAGATTGACCAGTGCAACTATCTTGAGTTTGCCGGAGGAGGGAGTGGGGTACGTAGTCTACTGTGATGCATTAGGGACCAGACTCAGATGTGTCCTGATGCAGTAGTAGGCAGTGATTGCCTATGGATCACATCAGTTGAGGCCGCATGAGCAGAACTTCTCTACCCATGACCTGGAGTTAGCAGTAGTGGTCTTCGCTCTGAAGACATGGCGACACTATCTGATGGGCGAGCACTTTACAGTCTTTTCTAACCATCAGAGTCTCAGGTACATCTTCTCTCAGAAGGACCTGAACCTGAGACAATGGCGATGGATCAAGTTCCTCCAGGACTATGACTTTGAGATACTCTATACTCCTGGGAAGGGGAACGTGGTAGCTGATGCTCTCAGCAGGAGGACGGGCATTTAGCTACTTGAGGAGGCGACAGAGCAGCTAGCCGCTTTGCAGATATCCTTCGTGGATAGATATGGAGCAGCCTTCCTTCAGTCTCTCACAGTCACCCCTCCTCTACTGCAATGGGTCAGAGAGGCACAGCGTGGGGACGCTGACTGTGAGACGCGGCGTGCACAAATATCCTCAAGACATTAACCTGATGGTTTCTCCATTGGAGCAGAGCATGAAGTCCTTTTAAGAGGAAGTACCTTGGTACCAGTTTCTTTATGGGAGGAGGTGCTGAGAGTGTTCCACACTTCTTCTTTGGCAGCAAATCCTGGAGTGGTAAAGATGTACCAGGATCTCAGTCGATAGCACTGGTGGCCGGGAATGAAGAAGGTTGTGGCAGAGTTCATTTCTCAATGCCTCACCTTCCAGCAGGTGAAGGCAGAGCACCAGGTACCAGCAGGCTTGATACAGCCCTAGGAGGTCCCGGAGTGGAAGTGGGATGGGATATCTATGTACTTCGTGACTAGACTACCACACACTTCCAGAGGTCACGACTCCATTTGGGTGATTATCGACCGACTCACCAAGTCGGCTCACTTCTTACCCATCAGAGGCCAGGGATCAGTGGAGATCTTGGGACGTCTCTACGTTTAGGAGATTGTACGGCTTCACAGTGTTCCACCATCTATCATCTCTAATCGAGATGCTCACTTTTCTTCCCGACTTTGGAAGGGGTTACAGGAGGCGTTCGGGACGCAGCTACGTCTGAGCACCGCCTATCACCCTCAGACGGATGGTCAGACGGGGAGGACCATTCATACTCTCAATGAAATGCTACATGCATGTGTGCTCGACTTTGGTCACATCTGGGAGGACCACCTATCCTTAGTGGATTATGCATACAACAACAGCTACCACTCCACCATCGGGATGGCACCATACAAGGCCTTGTATTTCAGACCTTGCAGATCTACTTTGTGATAGACATACCCTGGGGAGTCAGCACTTGTGGGACCAGAGATGGTCCGAGCCATGACAGAGAAGGTCCATATCATCCAGGAGTGGATGAGGAAAGCTCAGAGCCAACAGAAGTCTTATGCTGACAGGAGGCGGAGGCCACTAGAGTTCGAGGATGGTGACCACGTCTTCTTACGTGTCTCACTTCGACATGGTTTATGGAGATTCGGCCGAGGTGGAAAGTTGTCTCCACGCTTCATCAGACCCTTCCAGGTCCTCAGCAGGATTGGCGTGGTGGCTTATTCCCTGGATCTACCACCTCAGTTGCACCAGGTGCACGATGTCTTCCACGTATCTCAGCTGAGGAGATACGTGCACGACCCGACACATATCATTGACCATGGGGAGCTGGATGTTGATGATGGGGTGACTTTTACGGAGGCTCCAGTGGAGATCGAGGATCGAAAGAGGCGGGTCCTACATGGACGATCGATTCCTCTAGTGTGCATCAGATGGAAGCATGGGAACCTCCACGAGAGCACTTCAGAGTGGGAGGCTCAGATGCGTGCTTAGTACCCACATTTGTTTCCCTAGTTTATAATGTATCTTTACGGGGACATAAATCCATGAGGTGGGAGTGATGTAAAGACCCATAAAAATTCAAGGAAATTTTTTTCTTAATTTTCTTTGGAATTTTACAAGAACGCAGTTTCTGACGGCACCTGATTCCGAGGCCGGGTGTGCCCCGAATCATTTTCCGAAGTGTGGCTCGGGTACGGTCAGTGAACGAACGAGTGGGTTTTTCTAACTTTTGAACCGGTGCTCGGAATCAAATTATGAGGGCACCGATGGAATCACAGCGCCGATATTTTTTTAGAAACGCCTTTTCCGGAGTTGTGTTTTCTCGGGTGTGGTTTTTAATTTTTGGGGATAAGTGAAGAAAATAAAATAAAGTGGTGCGACAACTTTATTTTATTTCACTTAAAGTCACTTAAAGTCACTTAAAGCCACTTAATCTAAGATGAAGCAGATAGGGTGCAACCCAAAATATCCTACCCACTTGGTATGATATTTGTGAGGTGGGTCCCACATGAGCCCCACTGTTTTTTCCCCTAATTTACGCACCCGCAAAAACTCCTCTTTAATTAAAGTCAAATGGTACGTTTCTTTTTTAAAACTATTAACACTCCTATTAGTGGACAGTTAAGACGTTACCATTAATTCACCGAATTAATGGTTTGTTTCTTAACTTGTTTTCAAATTGTTGGAATAATAATAATATAAGACCAACACCCTTTTTGTTGACGGGTTTCTTGTTGAGAGGATTTGGAGAAACTGTATCTTCATCCTCCTTCGCGAAGAATGCGAAGAACGTGAAGAACGCGAAGAACACTGGCCTTCGACGAAAGGCGATGAAGAACACCGAACCCTCGGAGATCGATGACTCAACACCGTGTAACATGACGTAAACGATTCTTCTCTCGAGACGTTCTTCTGCGACGTTCATTTCCCACAACAAATCATCGATCACCGATTGAGGTAGGGGATTACAGATCTTTTAATTTTCCTTTGTGGATTTTATCCATAACATGTATTTAACTCATGAAATTAAATTTGGGTGTTTTCTTTAACCCTCGGAGATCGTCGACGCGATGCCCCTTCCACGACGCAATGATTCTTTCTTCCATGATGATCAATTTTGTAAAGAACTCACGTTCGACGACTATGATGAGGTAGAGATTTTATTTGAGAATAATATTTATTCCCATGGTTGATTCCTTCTAAAACAAAGAACCCGGATCAACTCATCATCAAGTTTATCCGCGTTTGTTTTTATATGCGGGACGAGAATTTTTATTTATGGGAGTTTTTTTTGGGAACTAGGTTCAATTTTAATTTATTAAAATTGTGCCTTGTTATGTTTTCATGTGTTGATTACTATTTACCAATTGATATAACCTAACGTGGAGGGTGCAGGCTAAACAAACACGGCCAGACAACCCTCCGTAGTTTTTCGTTGATGCGTGGATTAACGACGTTTATTAAATGGGATCGAAATGGCGATTGGAGGCCTTCACAGCAAAGTTTGGATTCCGGGAGAGCCGTAGGTGCAAACCGCAGGCAAAACGGACCACCGGAGCACGTCCGGTGGTCCGCGGATGTTCCCGGCGGCGCCGTCGGCCAGAGGTGGTGGCCGGCAGCGGCCGCCCTCCAGGAAGCGGCGGCGCCCGACACGCCGCCGGGAAGACCTGCAGCAGCTGAAGCCGCGGTGGCGAGCGCCTGTCCTACGGCCGCGCGGGACCGCAGGGAAGGGACGCGGCCTTGCGCCATGTCTGGGGACATGGAGCAGCCCCCGTGCGGTGGCCGCGCCGGCCGGGCCGAGTCGGTCTGGGCCCAGACCCCCCGTTTTCAGACCTTTTCGGAATTTTTCCCGTATCTTAAGCTACGAGCCTCTGATCGATGCGCCTTCAGTGGAGATGTGATCCTTGGATCGAGACGGTCGTTTCGGTATATCAAACTTAAGGTTTCAGAATACTTTGGGTTCGACTGGGTTGGTTCGTACACGAAACGAACCGGGCCCTCGGAGTAGAAACGCCCATATATAAAACTTCGGACGTCCGATTGACGTGCCGTCAACTTTGATGGATTCCTCTAAGTGAGACGGATATTTTGTCTTACTCCGCACAAGGTTTGGACGCAGGTGGAGTATGGTCGGGTTGGTTTTTCCTTAAAAACCAACTGGGCCCCTGGGACGAAAAATCCAATAACTCCCAGACCGGGCGTCCGATTGATGGGTCGTCTGCGACATTGAGTTCCTGTTGACGATACAAATCTTTTGGATACATCAACTCTGGACTATGTTTCAATTGATGTATCAGCCTCTCAGCTCGTGGAGCGGACCCTCCCGAATGAGATTGTTGTGTGCGGGAACCCTAGTGCTGACATCGACTGCGACTGCGACGACGACGACTGTGCAGAGATCCTCAGTGGATTCGACGTCGACGACTATAGAACTCAGCGATCCTACGTGGGTCTGTGCTACAGATCCTATGTGGGTCTGATCCGGTGTGGTTCAGCGCTCAGCGGTCCTGTGTGGGCCTGTGCCTTCAGATCCTGTGTGGGTCTGACCCTGTGTGGGTCTTTGCGGGGGTTAGTTACCTATCGATCCATTATGGGTCGGATCCTTTTTGGGTCATTGTGGGGTTAGTTACCTATCGATCCTGTGTGGGTCAGATCCTTTGTGGGTATGACGACTTAGATGAATAAGTGGCAATATTTGATCAACATTATCGTTATACAAAGAAGTATACCTGTGTGAGCTGAATCCTGTTTTTCTTTCCTATGTGGATTGTGTTGTGCTATCCTGTGTGGATTTATGTTTTACTTTCCTGTGTGGACTGGGTTGTACTTGGTCTCGGATGTAGGAGTCGAACGAGAATTGATGACGTAGGTACATGTATACGCATATACCTAATCAGTGTCGAATGTTACTTCGTGATTGTATATTTCCTTTGTGGATTATCCATTGTGGATTCTGGGAGACCTTCGGAGGTCTCGGGGTCCCTACTGAGTATCTTATACTCACCCCTCCACGGGCTATGCCCGCAATACGTTGAGTTGGTTGCAGACGACGGAAAACGCTGATCGTGGTTGAGGCTTGCAGAGCAGGACGGTACCTTGAGGTGGACCACTGGGTGGGACATACTTAGAGCGGTCAGATGGACCCAAGGAGAAGTGGAGGCTATCTGTACTAACCCTTCAAGTGGGATTTCCAGTTGACAGCTCGACGTTGCGGCTTTACTTTTCAGTTGATGTTTTTCCTTTCCAGTTGTACTTTACTTTCAGTTTGGGTTTGTATACTGGCCCACTTAATTTTCCACACTTACTGTTGTACCAGTTTTTACTTAGTGTTTACTTCTGTCTGCTTGCTCTGTGGTGTTTGTGGTTTACTTTACAAAGGCAATGCCTTCCCTTTTTCCGGGATTTACACCTTGGTGGTAGTCGCCAGCCCCTTTCCTATGGGTGGCAGGCTTGGGGTAGTCACAGCACGGGCACCGAGGATGGGTTCTGACAAATTGGTATGAGAGGAGTTCGGTTCTACCACAGAACTCAGGACTCTGATCTTTTTCAATGTGAAGTAATAGTCTTTAGTGTATTGGGTGTGGTTATCAGTCCAGGGATTCTAGTGTTCGTGCGGCGGCCGAAGTATCCGTACACCAGGACCCTGAATTCTGATTTCCGACTTAATGCATGAAAACATTGATTGCGTGTGTGTTTCAAGTTTTCTTTGTGATTACTTTGTGTCAGCTCACCAGGTATACTGTTCTGACCGTGGCACATCTGTTTCCTTTTTCAGGAGGGCCCCACAATGGCATCCAGCTAGGGTTCCAAGAGTTGAGCATGTCGACAACCCACCGAGCGACGAGTCCTCAGTGTAGAGCCCTTTTACAGCATAGGCACCGGCGGTACCTCTACCCGCCGAGCCAACGATGCTTCCAGCCCCAGCCGCTGACGATGCACGTCACCTTAGTGCACTTCATGAGTTCAAGTGCCAGTGACCGCCCAGGTTCCGCGGGGAGACGGACCCTCAGGCAGCCGAGGACTGGCTGGAGGCTGTTGTACGAGTTTTCCGGTTAGTGAGGACACCAGCATCCCTCATGGTGATCCTCGTAGTGATCCTACTGCACACGGCAGCGGGCCGATGGTGGAGCTTGATGCTCCTGGTGCACAATGAGACATCTCTTCTCGGGATAGACTTAGAGAGCCTCTTCCGCTCAGAGTTTGTCCTGACCACCCTCCGTGCGGTACGCATCCAGGAGCTTCTTCAGCTGCGGCAGGGCAGCTTGACGGTCGCCCAGTACTCAGCAAGATTTACTGATCTCTCGCGCTACTCGACAGACATGGTACTGGACCCATTCTTCCAGGCCCAGACCTTTGAGAAGGGTTTGAGACATGAGATCAGGGCATCACTCATCTCCCTCAGCATTCCGACACAGGCAGAAGTACTGGAGTGAGCCCTTTTGATCGAGATCATTCTTGCTGAGTCTACACCTGTGGCGAGACCTACCGTGGGGAGGCACGTAGCAGAGTCTTCTATGGCAGGCAGTCGACTGATGACTCATGGGTCCAGGCAGACCAGACCCTCACGCAGATGACCTCAGGACACTGGCTCAGTAGTGCGGGGCACACAGCGCGGTGCCAGTCTTTCGAGAGGAAAGAAGTCCTACACATACGGAGGGCAGGGTCACATGGCTCGTGAAAACCTGACCCACCGTGTCATGGAGTTGCAGACGGTTGAGGGGCCACCCAGGCAGAGGCATAGGGTCGACTGTGGCGGTCTGCAGGGAGCAGGCAGACAAGGCAGAGGAGTTGGCCGAGCAGCAGGTGGTGGGAGACGCTTTGAGGCTCTACCACCACCACCACAAGGAGGTCCACCCCAACCATAGGGAGCTGGCGGGCAGAGACATGCACAGCTCCAAGCAGCGGAGGCCTATGACCATGGCGCGCCAGATATGATTCGAGGTTCTATCTGTGTCTATTCTACCCTTGCTGCTGTTCTTATAGACACATGAGCGAGTAACTATTTCATAGTCGCTGCCCTTGTTCGGAGCTCGGAGATTCTGACAGAGCCGTTGGCTCGATCCTTACTGCTAGAGACTTCTACGGGAGCAGACTCGACGATTACGCACTAGTTCCGATAGTGTGAGATTAATCTAGGAGGCGAGAGCTTCGTCTGGGATCTTCTTGTAGCGTCGTCGAGGCCTTACGATGTCATCTTGGGCATGGATTGGTTATCTACAGTCCATGCACATATTGACTGTATTAGGCGCAAGGTGCGATGTATACGCACCGACGGGAGCAGGTTCACCTTCATTGGAGAGAAGGGAGCCTTTTCAGCACAGGATGGACTTCCACAAAGGAGAGGACAGCCCATCACTCATCAGTTGGCTAGTCTCATACTAGGAGCATTTGACGTGCGGAGTCCCGGTTTTCCTGCAGTGGTGGATCAGTATGTGGACGTCTTTCCCGACGATGTTCCAGGTCTACCTTCTCGCAGATAGGTAGAATTTTATACTGACCTGTACCCCGGGACAGCCCCAATATCGACTACAGCGAATCGGATGACCCCGCTGAGTTTCAAGAGCTACGGGTATAGTTGGAGGACTTGCATGGAAAGGGATTCGTCCGACCCAGTGTTTTGCCCTGGGCTTCCCCGATATTGTTCGCCAAGAAGGCGGACGTGAGCTTGCGACATTGTGTCGACTATCGTCGTCGAAACCAAGTGACAGTGAGGAACAAGTAACCGCTACCAAGGATTTATGACCTCTTCAATTAGCTCAAGGGAGCACGGTGGTTCTCGAAGATAGACCTCTGGTCAGGCTATCATCTTAGAGTTCGGGACGAGGACGTGCAGAAGACGGACATCAGATGTCGGTATGGCCACTATGAGTTCATGGTTATGCCATTTGGCGTAACCAATGCTTCAGCGGTGTTCCTGTGCCTCATGAACCGGATTTTTCAGCCATACCTCGATCAATTTGTCGTGGTATTCATCGACGACATTCTAATTTACTCGACGACTGAGGAGGAGCATTCCTACCACTTACGGGTTGTACTAGACACACTCCGAGAGCACCAGATTTATGAAAAGCTCTCAAAGTATAAGTTATGGATACGTGCGGTCCACTTCTTAGGACACGTCATCTCTGAGGCGGGTGTTGTGGTGGATCCTGTGAAGATCGAGGCAGTACTATATTGGGAGCCACCCAAGAGCGTGACGGAGGTGAGGAGTTTCTTGGGATTAGCTGGATACTATCGGAGATTTGTGCCAGACTTCTTCAGAGTTGCGGCACCACTCTCTACTTTGATGAAGAAGGGGAAACCCTTTGTGTGGTTAGACAGATGTCAGTAGAGCTTCCAGGAGCTAAGACAGAGATTGACCAGCGCACCTATCTTGAGGTTGCCGGAGGAGGGAGTGGGGTACGTAGTCTACTGCGATGCATCAGGGACCGGACACGGATATGTCCTGATGCAGGAGCGGGCATTGATCTCCTATGGATCACGTCAATTGAGGCCGCATGAGCAGAACTATTCTACCCATTACCTGGAGTTAGCAGTAGTGGTCTTCACTCTGAAGACATGGCGACACTATCTGATGGGTGAGCGCTTTACAGTCTTTTCTGACCATCAGAGTCTCAGGTACACGTTCTCTCAGAAGGACCTGAACCTAAGACAACAGTGATGGATCGAGTTACTCCAGCAATATTACTTTGAGATAGTCTATACACCTAGGAAGGGGAACGTGGTAGCTGATGCTCTTAGTAGGAGGACGGGCATTCAGCTACTTGATGAGGCGACAGAGCAGCTAGCCGCTTTGTAGATATCCTTCGTGGATAGAGATGGAGCATCCTTCCTTCAGTCTCTCATAGTCACCCCTCCACTACTGCAGCGTGTCAAAGAGGCACAGCGTGGGGACGCAGACTGTGAGACGCAGCGTGCATAAATATCCTCAGGGCATGCACCTGATTGTTTCTCCTTTGGAGCAGAGCACGACGTCCTTTTCAGAGGACGTACCTTGGTACCAGTTGCTTTACAGGAGGAGGTGCTGAGAGAGTTCAACACTTCTCCTTTGGCATTACATCCTGGAGTGGCGAAGATGTACCAGGATCTCAGTCGACAGCACTGCTGGCCGGGCATGAAGAAGGTTGTGGCGGAGTTCATTTCTCGATGCCTCACTTGCCAGCAGGTGAAGGCAGAGCACCAGGTGCCAGCAGGCTTGGTACCACCCTTGGAGGTCCCAGAGTTGAAGTGGGACGAGATATATATGGACTTCATGACTGGACTACCACGCACTTCCAGAGGTCACGACTCCATTTGGGTGATTGTCGACCGACTCACCAAGTCGGCTCACTTCTTACCCATCAGAGAGCAGGGATCAATGGAGAGCTTGGGACGTCTCTACATTCGGGAGATT
Organism: Viscum album; assembly: GCA_963277665.1. Classification (NCBI taxonomy): domain Eukaryota; kingdom Viridiplantae; phylum Streptophyta; class Magnoliopsida; order Santalales; family Viscaceae; genus Viscum; species Viscum album. The sequence goes on from OY728121.1 coordinate 1,795,086,706, forward strand.
GTACGGCTTCACGGTGTTCCATAATCTATTGTCTCCGATCAAGATGCTCGCTTTACTTCCCAGCTTTGGAAGGGGTTGCAGGAGGCGTTTGGGACGCAGCTACATCTGAGAACCACCTTTAACTCTCAGACGGATGGTCAGACGGTGAGGACCATTTAGACTCTCAAGGACATGCTCCGTGCATGTTTCCTCGACTTTGGTCATAGCTGGGAGGACCACCTACACTTGGTGGAGTTTGCGTACAGCAACAACTACCACTCCACCATCAGAATAGAACCATACAAGGTGTTGTGTGACAGACCTTGCAGATCTCCTTTGTACTAGACAGACCCTGGGGAGTGAGCACTTGTGGGGCTAGAGATGGTCCGGGCCACGACATAGAAGGTCCAGATCATCCAGGAGTGGATGAGGACAGCTCAGATCCGACAGAAGTCTTATGCTGACAGGAGGCGGAGGCCACTAGGGTTCGAGGATGGAGACCACGTCTTCTTACGTGTCTCACCTCGACGTGGTTTACGAAGTTTTGGTCGAGGCGGAAAGTTGTCTCCACGCTTCATCGGACCCTTCCAGGTTCTCTGCAGGATTGGAGAGGTGGCTTATCGCCTGGCTCTTCCACCTCAGTTGCACTGGGTACACGACATTTTCTACATATCTCAACTGAGGAGATACGTGCACAACTCGACGCATATCATTGACCAAGGGGAGCTGGACGTTGATGGTGGGGAGACTTTTGCGGAGGTTTCGGTGGAGATAGAGGATCGACAGGAGTGGGTCCTATGTGGATGATCGATTCCTCTAGTGCGCATCAGATGGCAGCACGGGAACCTCCAGGAGAGAACTTGGGAGAGGGAGGCTCAGATGCATGCTCAGTACCCACATTTGTTTCCCTAGTTTATGATGTATCTTTACGGGGACGTAAAGCCCGGAGGTGGGAGTGATTTAAAGTCCCATAAACATTCAAGGAAATATTTTTCTTAATTTTCTTTGGAATTTTACAAGAACACAGTTTCTGACGGCACCTGATTCCGAGGCCCGGTGTGCCCAGAATCATTTTCCGATGTTTGGCTCGGGTACGTTCAGTGAACGAATGAGCGGGTTTTTCTAACTTTTAAACAGTTGCACGGAATCAAATTCCGAGGGCACCAATGGAATTACAGTGCCGGTATTTCCTTAGAAACGCCTTTTCCGGAGTAGCGTTTCCTCGGGTGTGGTTTTTAATGTTTGGGGTTAAGTGAAGAAAAAAACAATAAAGTGGTGAGACAACTTTATTTTATTTCACTTAAAGCCACTTAAGCTAAGATGAAGCAGATATGGTGCAACCCAAAATATCCTACCCACTTGGTAGGATATTTTTGAGGTGGGGACAGCATGATCCCCACCGTTTCTTTTCCCCTAAGTAACGCACCCGCGAAAACTCCTCTTTAATGAAAGTCAACTGGTGCGTTTATTTTTTAAAACTCTTAACGCTCCTATTAATGGACAGTAAAGACGTTACCATTAATTCACCGATTTAATAGTTCGTTTATTAACTTATTTTCAAACTGATTGCATAATAATAAAATAATACCAACACCCTTTTTGTTGATGGGTTGCTTGTTGAGAGGATTTGGAGAAACCGTATCTTCATCCTCCTTCGCGAAGAAAGTGAAGAACGCGAAGAACGTGAAGAATGTCGGCCTTTGACGAAATGCGACAAAGAATGTCGAACCCTTGGAGATCGATGACACGACGTTGTGTACCGCGACGCCGATGATTCTTCTCTCGCGATGTTCTTCTGCGACGTTCCTTCCCTGCGATAAATCTTCGATCGCCGATTGAGGTTGGGGATTACAGATCTTTTAATTTTCCTTTGTGGATGTTATCCTTAACATGGATTTAATTCGTGAAATTAAATCTGTGTGTTTTCTTTAACCCTCGGAGATCGTCGACGCGACACCCCTTCCGCGACGCGACGATCCCTTCTTCCGCGATGATCAATTCCGCGAAGAACTCTTGTTCGATGACTACGATGAGGTAGGGATTTTATTTGAGAATAATATTTATTCCCATGGTTGTTTCCTTCTAAAACAAAGCACCCGGATCAACTCATCATCAAGTTGATCAGCGTTTTTTTTATATGCGGGACGGGAATTTTTATTTACGGGAGTTTTATTTTGGGAAGTAGGTACAATTTTAATTTATTAAAATTGTTCCTTGTTATGTTTTCATGTGTTGATTATTATTTCCCAATTGATATCACCTAACGCGGAGGGTGCGGGCCAAAAAAACATGGGAAGACAACCCTCCGCAGTTTTTCGTTGATGCATGGATTTACGACGTTTATGAATTGGGATCGGAATGGAGATTGGAGGCCTTCTCAGCAAAGTTCGGATTCCGGGAGAGCCGTAGGCGCAAACCACAGGCAAAACGGACAACCGGAGTGCGTCCGGTGGTCCGCGGAAGTTCCTGCCGGCGCGCCGCCAGGAAGACCCTCCGCAGCTGAAGCCGCGACGGCAAGCGCCTGTCCCGCGGCCACGCAGGACCGTGGGGAAGGGACACGACCTTACACCGCGTCTAGTGACACGGAGTAGCCCCCATGTGGGGGCCACGACACCTTTGGCGCTGCCGCTCAGCTAGCGCCGGGCCGCCCAGGCCGGGCTGGGCCACGCCGGCCGGTCCGGGTTGCGCCCCGCCGGGTCGGACCCAGACCCGGGTCGTGTTGTCCCAGTTCGGGCCGACCCCAGGGGGGGTTGGGCCGGGTCGGTCCAGGCCCAGACCCCCCGTTTTCGGACCTTTTCGGACTTTTGCCCGTATCTTGAGCTACGAGCCTCCGATCAACGCGTCGTCAGTGGCGATGCGATTCTTGGATTGAGATGGTCATTTTGTTATATCGCACTCAAGGTTTCGGAATACTTTGGGTTCGGCCGGTTTGGTTCGTACATGAAACCAACAGGGCCCTCGGCGCGGAAACACCCATATCTTAAACACCAGATGTCCGATTGATGTGCCATCGACATTAATGGATTCCTCTAAGTGAGACGGATCTTTTTTCTTACTCCGCCCGAGGTTTGGAAGCAGGTGTAGTACGGTCTGGTTGGTTTTTCCTTAAAAACCAATAGGGCCCCTGGGACGAAAAAGCCAATAACTCTCAGACCGGGCATCCGATTGACGCGCCCTCTGCGACGTTGAGTTCTTATTGACGATATGAAACTTTTGGATACATCAAATCTAGACTATGTGTTAGTTGATGTATCAGCCTCTCAGCTCGTGGAGCGGACCCTCCTGAACGAGCTTGCTATGAGCGGGAACCCTAGTGCTGGCTGCGACTACAACTGCGACGATGGCGACTGTACAGAGATCCTCAGTGGATTCGATGGTGACGACTACAACACTCAACGATCCTACGTGGGTTAGTGCTATAGATCCTGTGTGGGTTTGATCCTATGTGGGTCAGCGCTCAGCGGTCATGTGTGGGACAGCGCCTACAGATCCTGTGTGGGTCATTGCGGGGGTTAGTTACCTATCGATCCTGTGTGGGTCAGATCCTTTGTGGGTCATTGCGGGGGTTAGTACCTATAATCCTTTGTGAGTCCGATGGCTTAGATGAATCAGTGGAAATATCTGATCATCTTTATTATCCTACGAAGAAGTATACCTGTGTGAGCTGAATCCTTTTTTGCTTTCCTATGTGGATTATGTTGTGTTATCCTGTATGGATTTACGTTTTTCTTTCCTGTGTGCACTTGGTTGTACTTGGGCTCGGTTGTTGGAGCCGAACGAGAATTGATGACTTAGGTATATGTTTGGGAATATATCTAAGCAGTGTCGAATGTTACTTGGTGATTTCATCTTTCCTTTGTGGATTATCCTTTGTGGATTATGGGAGACCATCGGGGGTCTCGGGGTCCCTACTGAGTTGCTTATACTCACCCCTACATGGGCTATGCCCGCACTATGTTGTGTTGGTTGCAGACGACGGACAGTGATGATCGTGGTTGAGGCTTGCGGAGCAGGACGGTACCTGGAGGTGGACCACTGGGCGGGACGTACTCGGAGCAGTCGTCTGGACTCGAGGAGCAGTAGAGGCTATCTGTACCCGCCTATTAGGTGGGATTTTCATTGGACAGCTCGACATTGCGGCTTTACTTTTCAGTTGCTGTTTTTTCCATTCCATTTGTACTTTACTTTCAGTTTGGGTTTGTATACTGGCCCACTTGCTTTTCCGCACATACTGTTGTACCAGTTTTTACTTAGTGTTCACTTCTGTCTGCTTGCTTTGTTGTGTTTGTGGTTAACTTTACAATGTAAATGCCTTCCCTTTTTCCGGGATTTACGCCTTGCTGCTAGTCGCCAGCCCCTGGCCTATGGAAGGCGGGCTTGGGGTAGTCACGGCACGGGCCCCGAGGATGGGTCGTGACAAATTGGTATCAGAGGAGTTCGGTTCTACCGCAGAACTCAGGACTCTGATCTTTTTCTATGTGAAGAAATAGTGTTTAGCGTATTGAGTGTGGTTATCAGTCTAGGGAGTCCAGTGTTGGTGCTGCGGCCAACGTATCCGTACACCAGGACCCTGAATTTTGATTTCCGACTTAGTGAATGAAAACATTGATTGCGTGTGTGTTTCATGTTTTCTTTGTGATTACTATATGTCAGCTCACCAGGTATACTGTTCTGATCGTGGTGCATCTGTTTCCTTTTTCAGGATGGCCCCACGACGGTAGCCAGCTAGGGTTCCGAGAGTTGAGCGTGTCGACAGCCCACCGAGCGACAAGACCTCGGTGTAGAGCCCTTTGACTGCAAAGGCACTGGCGATACCTCTACCTGCCAAGCCACCGATGCTTCCAGCCCCAGCCGCTGACGATGCATGTCACCTTAGTGCACTGCATGAGTTCCAGCGCCAGCGACCGCCTAGGTTCCGCGGGGAGATGGACCCCCAGTCAGCCAAGGACTGGCTGGAGGCAGTTGTACGATTTTTCCGGTTAGTGAGGACACCAGTAGACCTGAGGGTGATTTTTGTAGCAATCCTACTACACGCGGCAGTGGGCCGATGGTGGAGCTTGATGCTCCAGGTGCACGATAAGGAATCTCTTCTCTGGACAGACTTTGAGAGCCTCTTCCACTTAGAGTTCGTCTCGGCCACCCTCTGTGCGGTACGCATCCAGGAGCTTCTTCAGCTACGGCATGGCAGCTTGACGGTCGCCCAGTACTCGGCAAGATTTACTGATCTCTTGCTCTACTCGACAGACATGGTACAAGACCCATTCTTCCGGGCCTGGACCTTTGAGCAGGGTATGAGACATGAGATCAGGGCATCGCTGATCTCCCTTAGCATTCCGACCTAGGCAGGAGTACTGGAGCAAGCCCTTTTGATCGAGATCTTTCGTGCTGAGTCTACACCAGCGGTGAGACCTACCGCGGGGCGGCTCGTAGCAGAGTCTTCTATGGAAGGCAGTCTACGGATGACTCATGGGTCCATCCAGACAAGACCCTCACGCATACGACCTCAGGATACTGGCTCAGCAGTGCGGGGCACACAACGCGAAGCCAGTCTTTCGAGAGGCAGGCATTGCTACACATGCGGCGGGTAGGGTCACATGGCTCGTGACTGCCCGACCCACCATGTCGAGGAGAAACAGATGGTTGAAAGGGCCACACAACCAGAGGCAGAGGGTCGACCGTGGCGGTTTGGAGGGAGCAGGTGGACGAGGCAGAGGATCTGGCCGAGCAGCAGGTGGTGGGTGACCCTTTGAGGCTCTACCACCACCACCACTAGGAGGTCCACCCCGACCACAGGGAGCTGGTGGGCAGAGACAGGCATAGCTCCAGGCAGAGGAGGCCTACGACAACGGTGCGCCCGAGATGATTCGAGGTACTATCTGTTTCTATTCTACCCTTTTTTCAGTTCTTATAGACAGGGGATTGAGTCACTCTTTCATAGCTGCTGCCCTTTTTCAGGGCTCGGAGATTCTGACAGAGTCGTTGGCTCGATCCTTACGGCTAGAGACTCCTACGGGAGAAAACTCGACGATTACGCACTGGTCCCGGCAGTGTGAGCTTACTCTAGGATACGATTACTTCAGCTGGGATCTGCTTGTAGCGGCATCGAGGCCTTACGACGTCATCTTGGGCATGGATTGGATATCTATAGTCCATGCATAGATAGACTGTATTAGGCGCAAGGTGCGATGTGTACGCACCGACGGGAGCAGGTTCACCTTCACCGGCGAGAAGGGAGTCTTTGCAGCACAGGATGGACTTCCACAGAGGAGAGGACAGCCCATCACTCATCAGTTGGCTAGTCTCATCCTAGGAGCAGTTGACGCGCGAAGTCCCAGTTTTCCTACAGTGGTGGATCAATATGAAGACGTTTTTCCCGACGATGTTCCAGGACTACCTCCTCGCAGATAGGTAGACTATTATATTGACCTGTACCCTGGGACAACCCCGATATCGACTCCAGCGTATCGGATGGTCCCTGCTGAGCTTCGAGAGCTACGGGTACCGTTGGAGGACTTGTAGGGCAAGGGATTCATCTGACCCACTGTTTCACCCTGGGCTTCCCCGATATTGTTCTCCAAGAAGGTGGACGGGAGCTTGCGACTTTGTGTCGACTATCATCGCCTGAACCAGGTGATAGTGAGGAACAAGTATCCTATACCGAGGATTGATGACCTCTTAGATCATCTCAAGGGAGAACGGTGGTTATCAAAGATAGACCTCAGTTCAGGCCATCATCAGCTCAGAGTTCAGGATGAGGATGTTTAGAAGACGGCCTTCAGATGTCGGTATGGCCACTATGTGTTCTTGGTTATTCCATTCGTCATAAGCAATGCTCCAGCGGTGTTCATGGGCCTCATGAACAGGATTTTTCATCCATACCCCGATCGATTTGTTGTGGTCTTCATCGATGACATTTTGATTTACTCGACGACTGAGGAGGAACATGCCTACCACTTACAGGTTGTACTAGACACACTCAGAGATCACCAGCTTTATGTCAAGCTCTCGAAGTGTCAGTTATGGATACGTGAGGTCCACTTCTTGGGGCACGTCATCTCTGAGGTGGGAGTTGCGGTGGATCTAGTGAAGATTGAGGTAGTGCTAGCTTGGGAGACACCCAAGAGTGTGACGGAGGTGCAGAGTTTCTTGGGACTAGCTGGATACTATCGAAGATTTGTGCCAGACTTCTCCAGAGTTGCGGCACCACTATTTACTTTGATGATGAAAGGGGAAACCTTTTGTGTAGTCAAACAGATGGCAACAGAGCTTCTAGGAGCTGAGACAGATATTGACCTGCGCACCTATCTTGAGGTTGTCGGAGGAGGGAGTGGGGTACGTAGTCTACTGCGATGCATCAGGGACCCGACTCGGATGTGTCCTCATGCAGGAGCGGGCAGTGATCGCCTATGGATCAAGTCAGTTGAGGCCGCATGAGCAGAACTACACTACCCATGACCTGGAGTTAGCAGTAGTGGTCTTCTTCCTGAAGACATGGCGACACTATCTGATGGGAAAGTGCTTTACATTCTTTTCTGACCATCAGAGTCTCAGGTACATCTTCTCTCAGAAGGACCTGAACCTGAGACAACGACGATGGATCGAGTTCCTCCAGGACTATGACTTTGAGATAGTCTATTCTCCTGGGAAGGGGAACGTGGTAGCTGATGCTCTCAGCAGGAGGATGAGCATTCAGCTACTTGAGGAGGCGATAGAGCAGCTAGCCGCTTTGCAGATATCCATCGTGGATAGAGATGGAGCAGGCTTCCTTCAATCTCTCATAGTCACCCCTCTACTACTGCAGTGGGTCAGTGAGGCACAACGTGGGGACGCTGACTGTGAGACGCGGCGTGCGTGTATATCCTCATGACTGGCACCTGATGGTTTCTCCTTTGGAGCAGAGCATAAAGTCCTTTTTAGAGGACGTACCTTGGTACCAGTTGCTTTACGGGAGGAGGTGATGAGAGGGTTCCACACTTCTCCTTTGGCAGTACATCATAGAGTGGAAAAGATGTACCCAGATCTCAGTCGACAACACTGGTGGCCGGGCATGAAAAAGGTTGTGGGGGAGTTTGTTTCTCGATGCCTCACCTTCCGGAAGGTGAAGGCAGAGCACCAGGTACCAGCAGGCTTGGTACAGCCCTTGGAGGTCCCGGAGTGGAAGTGGGATGGGATATCTATGGACTTCATGACTGGATTACCACACAATTCCAGAGGTCACGACTCCATTTGGGTGATTGTCGACCGACTCACCAAGTTGGCTCACTTCTTACCCATCAGAGAGAAGGGCTAAGTGGAGAGCTTGGGACGTCTCCACGTTCAATAGATTGTACGGCTTCATAGTGTGCCATTATATATCATCTCCAATCTAGATTATCACTTAAATTCCTGGCTTTGGAAGGGGTTGCAGGAGGCGTTCGGGACGCAGCTACGTCTGAGCACCGCCTTTCCCCCTCAGACGGATGGTCAGACGGATAGGACCATTCAGACTCTCAAAGACATGCTCCGCGCATGTGTCCTCGACTTTGGTCGCATGTGGGAGGACCACCTACCCTTGGTGGAGTTTGCGTACAACAACAACTACCACTCCACCATCGGGATGGCACCATACAAGGCGTTGTACGGAAGACCTTGCAGATATCCTTTGTGCTGGACAGACCCTGGGGAGTCAGCACTTGTGGAACCAGAGATGGTTCGGGCCACAACAGAGAAGGTCTAGATCATCCAGGAGCGGATGAGGACAGCTCAGAGCCGACAGAAGTCTTATGCGGATAGGAGGCAGAGGCCACTATAGTTCGAGGATGGCGACCACATCTTCTTACGTGTCTCACCTCGACGTGGTTTACAGAGATTTGGCCGAGGCGGCAAGTTGTCTCCACACTTCATCAGACCCTTACAGGTCCTCAGCAGGATTGGCGAGGTGGCTTATCGCCTGGCTCTACCACCTCAGTTGCACCGGGTGCACGACGTCTTCCATGTATCTCAGCTGGGGAGATACGTGCATGACCCGACGCATATCATTGACCATGGGGAGCAGGACGTTGATGATAGGGCGACTTTTGTGGAGGTTCTGGTGGAGATCGATGATCGACAGGAGCGGGTCCTACGTGGATGATCGATTCCTCTAGTGCGCATCAGATGAATGCACAAGAACCTCCAGGAGAGCACTTGGAAGCGGGAGGCTCAGATGCATGCTCAGTACCCACATTTGTTTCCCTAGTTTATGATGTATCTTTATGGGGACGTAAAGCCATTATGTGGGAGTGATTTAAATACTCGTAAAAATTTAAGGAATTTTTTTTCTTAATTTTCTTTGGAATTTTACAAGAACGCAGTTTCTGACGGCACCTGATTCCGAGGCCTGGTGTGCCCGGAATCATTTTCCAAATTTTGGCTCGTGTACGTTCAGTGAACGAACAAGTAGGTTTTTATAACATTTGAACCGGTTCTCAGAATCAAATTCTGAGGGCACCGATGGAATCACAACACCGGTATTTGCTTAGAAACGCCTTTTCCGGAGTTGCGTTTGCTCGGGTTTGGTTTTTCATTTTTGTGGTTATGTGATGAAAATAAAGTAAAGTGGTGTGACAACTTTATTTTATTTCTCTTAATGCTACTTAAAGCCACTTAAGCTAAGATGAAGCTGATAGGGTGTAACCCAAAATATCCTACCCACTTTGTAGGATATTTGTGAGGTGGGGCCCGCACGAGCCCCACCGTTTCTTTTCCCCTATGTAACGCACCTGCGAAAACTCCTCTTTAATGAAAGTCAACTGGTGCGTTTCTTTTTTAAAACTCTTAACGCTCCAATTAATGGAATGTTAAGAGGCTACCATTAATTCACCGAATTAATGGTTAGTTTCTTAACTTGTTTTCAAACTGTTTGAATAATAATAAAATAAGACCAACACCCTTTTTGTTGACGGGTTGCTTGTTTAGAGGATTTGGAGAAACCGTATCTTCATCCTCCTTCAAGAAGAACACGAAGAACGGGAAGAACGCAAAGAATTCCGGCCTTCGACGAAAGGTGACGAAGAACGCCGAACCCTCGGAGATCGATGATGCGACGCCGTGTACCGCGACACCGACGATTCTTCTCTCGTGACGTTCCTTCCCCGCGACAAATCTTCGATCACCGATTGAGGTAGGGGATTATGGAACTTTTAATTTTCCTTTGTGGATTTTATCCTTAACATGGATTTAACCCGTGAAGTTAAATCTGTGTTTTTTCATTAACCCTCAGAGATCGTCGACACGACGCCCCTTCCGTGACACGATGATCCCTTCTTCCACGAAGATCAATTCCGCGAAGAACTCTTGTTCGACGACTACGGCGAGGTATGGATTTTATTTGAGAATATTATTTATTCCCATGGTTGTTTCCTTCTAAAACAAAGAACCCGAATCAACTCATCATCAAGTTGATCCGCGTTTGTTTTTATATGCGGGACGAGAATTTTTATTTACCTGAGTTTTTTTGGGATCTAGGTTCAATTTTAATTTTTTAAAATTGTGCCTTGTTATGTTTTCATTTGTTGATTATTATTTTCCAATTGATATCACCTAACACGGAGGGTGTAGGCCAAACAAACACGGCCCGACAACCCTCCGCAGTTTTTTGTTGATGTATAGATTAACGTCGTTTATGAAATGGGATCGGAATGGAGATTGGAGGCCTTGGCAGCAATGTTCAAATTCTGGGAGAGCCTTAGGTGTAAATCGCAGGAAAAACATACCACCAGAGCGCGTCCGGTGGTCCACGGAAGTTCCCGCTGGTGCGCCCAGCCGGCACGGCGGTGCCGACGGTAAAAGGCGGTGGCTGGCGGCGGCCGGCTGCTAGGAAGAGGCGGGGCCCGACGTGCTGCTGGGAAGACCCTCCGTGGCTGAAGCCGCGGCGGTGAGCACTGGTCCCGCAGCCGCAAGGGACCGCGGGGAAGGGATGCGGCCTTGCGCCGCGTCCGGTGACACGGAGTAGCCCCCGAGCGGGGGCCACAGCTCCTTTGGCACGGCCGCTCGGCCTGCGCTGGGCCGCCCAGGCCGCGCCGAGCCGCGCTGGCCGGGCCGGGTCGCACCCAGCCGGGTCGGACTCGGACCCGAGTCGGGTCGCCCCGGTTCGGGCCAACCCTAGGGGGGGTTGGGCCAGGTCGGTCCGGGCCCAGACCCCCTATTCTCGGACCTTTTCGGACTTTTGCTTGTATCATGAGCTACAAGCCTCCGATCGACGCGCTGTTAGTGGCTATGCGATCCTTGGATCGAGACGGTCGATTTGGTATATCACACACAAGGTTTCAGAATACTTTTGGTTCATCCGGGTTGGTTCCTACAAGAAACAAACCGGGCCATCGGAGCGGAAACACCCATATCTTAAACTCTGGACGTTCGATTGACGTGTCGTCGACATTGATGGATTCCTCTAAGTGAGACAGATCTTTTGGCTTAATACACCCGAGGTTTGGATGCAGGTGGAGTATGGTCGGGTTGGTTTTTTCTTAAAAACCAACCGGGCCCCGGGGACGAAAAAGCCAATAACTCTCAGACCGGGCGTCCGATTGACGCGCCGTCTATGACATTGAGTTTTGTTGATGATACGAAACTTTTGGATACATAAAATCTGGACTATGTGTCAGTTGATGTATCAGCCTCTCAGCTCGTGGAGCGAACCCTCCCGAACGAGCTTGCTATGTGCGGGAACCCTAGTGATGGTTGCGACTCTGACGACGACGACGACGACTGTGCAGAGATGCTCAGTGGATTCGATGGTGACGACTACAACACTCATCGATCCTACGTGGGTCAGTGCTATAGATCTTGTGTGGGTCTGATCCTATGTGTGTCAGCGCTCAGCGGTCCTGTGTGGGCCAGCGCCTACAGATCCTGTGTGGGTCCGATCCTGTGTGGGTCTTTGCGGGGGTTAGTTACCTATCGATCCTTTGTGGGTCAGATCCTTTGTAGTTCATTGCGGGGGTTAGTTACGTATCGATCTTGTGTGGGTCAGATCCTTTGTGGGTCATTACGAGGGTTAGTACCTATCGATCCTCTGTGTGTCCGACAGCTTAGATGAATCAATGACAATATCTGATCATCTTTATCGTCATACAAAGAAGTATACCCGTGTGAGTTGAATCCTGTTTTTCTTTCCTATGAGGATTGTATTGTGCTATCCTATGTGGATTTACGTTTTTCATTCCTGTGTGGACTGGGATGTACTTGGGCTCGGATGTTGGAGCTGAATGAGAATTGATGACTTAGGTATATGTATGGGCATATACCTAAGAAGTGTCGAATGTTTCTTCGTGATTGTATATTTCCCTTGTTGATTATCCTTTGTGGATTCTGGGATACCTTCGGGGGTCTCGGGGTCTCTACGGAGTAGATTATACTCACCCCTGCACGCGTTATGCCCGCAATACGTTGTGTTGGTTGCAGAAGATGGACAACGCTAATCGTGGATGAGGTTTGCGGAGCAGGACGGTACCTGGAGGTGGACTACTGGGCGGGACGTACTCGAAGAGGTCGGCTGGACCCGAGGAGCAGTGGAGGCTATCTGTACCCACCCATCAAGTGCGATTTCCAGTGGACAGCCCGACATTGCGGCTTTAATTTTCAGTTGTTCTTTTTCCTTTCCAATTGTACTTTACATTCAGTTTGGGTTTGTATACTGGCCCACTTACTTTTCCACACTTACTGTTGTACCAGTTTTTACTTAGTGTTTACTTATGTCTGCTTGCTCTGTGGTGTTTGTTGTTTACTTTACAAAGGCAATGCCTTTCCTTTTTCTGGGATTTACGCCTTGGTGCTAGTCGCCAGCCCCTGGCCTATAGAAGTCGGGATTGGGGTAGTCACATCACAGGCCCCGAGGACGGGTCGTGACAAATTGATATCAGGGGATTTCGGTTCTACGGCAGAACTCAGGACTCTGATCGTTTTCTATGTGAAGAAATAGTGTTTAGTGTATTGGGTGTGGTTATCAGTCCAGGGAGTCCAGTGTTGGTGCGGCGGCCGACGTATCCGTACACCAGGACCCTGAATTCTAATTTCTGACTTAATGCACAAAAACATTGATTGCGTGTGTGTTTCAAGTTTTCGTTGTGATTACATTATGTTAGCTCAACAGGTATACTGTTCTGACCTTGGCGCATTTGTTTCCTTTTTCAGGATGGTCCCACGACGGCAGCCAGCTAGGGTTCCGAGAGTTGAGCGTGTTGACAGCCCACCGAGAGACAAGGCATCGGTGTAGTGCCCTTTGACAGCAGAGGCATCGGCGGTACCTCTACCCGCCGAGCCACCGATGCTTCTAGCCCCATCCGCTGACGATGCATATCGCCTTAGTGCACTTCATGAGTTCCAGCACCAGCAACCGCCCAGGTTCCACAGGGAGACGGACCCCCAGGCACCCGAGGACTGGCTGGAGGCAGTTGTACGAGTTTTCCGGTTAGTGAGGACACCAGCAGACCTCATGGTGATCCTCGCAGCGAACCTACTGCACGCGGCTGCAGGCCGATGGTGGAGCATGATGATCCAGGTGCATGATGAGGCATCTCTTCTTTGGATAGACATTGAGAGCCTCTTTCGCTCAGAGTTCATCCCGGCCACCCTCCGTGTGGAACGCATCCAGGAGCTTCATCAGGTGCAGCAGGGTAGCTTGACGGTCGCCCAGTACTCGGCATGATTTATCGATCTCTCGCGCTACTCGATAGACATGGTATGGTACCCATTTATCCGGTCCCGGACCTTTGAGCAGTGTTTGAGGCATGAGATCTGGGCATTGTTGATCTCCCTCAGCATTCCGACCTAGGCAGGAGTACTGGAGCGAGCCCTTTTGATCGAGAGCTTTTTTACTGAGTCTACACCAGCGGCGAGACCTACCGCGGGGCGGCACGTAGCAGAGTCTTATGCGGCAGGCAGTCGATGGATGACTCATGGGTCCAGGCAGACCAGACCCTCACGCAGACGACCTTAGGACACTGGCTCAACAGTTCAGGGCACACAGCGCGGAGCCAGTCTTTCGAGAGGCAGGCAGTGCTACACCTGCGGCGGGCCGGGTCACATGGCTCGTGACTGCTCGACCCACCGTGTTGTGGAGCGGCAGACGGTTGAGGGGCCACCAAGGAAAAGGCAGAGGGTCGACCGTGGTGGTCCGCCGGGATCAGGCGGACGAGGCAGAGGAGCTGGATGAGTAGCAGGTGGTGGGTGATGCTTTGAGGCTCTACCACCACCACCACAAGGAGGTCCACCCCGACCACAGGGAGCTGGCGGGCAGAGACATGAACAGCTTTAGGCAGCGGAGGCCTACCACCACGGCGCGCCCGAGATGATTCAAGGTACTATCTGTGTCTATTCTACCCTTTCTGCAGTTCTTATAGACACAGGAGCGAGTCACTCTTACATATCCATTGCACTTGTTCGGAGCTCGGAGATTCTGACAGAGCCACTGGCTCGATCCTTACGGCTAGATATTCCTACGAGAGCAGACTCGACGATTACGCACTGGTGCCGGCAGTGTGAGCTTACTCTAGGAGTCGAGATCTTCGACTGGGATCTTCTGGTAGCGGTGTCGAGGCCTTACAACGTCATCATGGGCATGTATAGGTTATCTACAGTCCATGCAAAGATTGACTGTATTAGGCGCAAGGTGCGATGTGTGCGCACCGATGGGAGCAGGTTCACCTTCACCGGAGAGAAGTGTGCCTTTGCAGCACATGATGGACTCCCACAGAGTAGAGGACAACCTATCACTCATCAGTTGGCTAGTATCATCCTAGGAGCAGATGACGTGCGGAGTCCCTGTTTTCCTGTAGTGGTGGATCAGTATGCGGACGTCTTTCCCGACGACATTCCATGACTACCTCATCGTAGATAGGTAGACTTTTATATTGACATGTACCCCGGGATAGCCCCGATATCGACTCTAGAATATCAGATGGCCCCCGCTGAGATTCAAGAGCTACAGGTACAACTGAAGGACTTACAGGGCATGGGATTCATCTGACCCAGTGTTTCACCCTGAGTTTCCCTGATATTGTTCGCCAAGAAGGCGGACGGGAGCTTGAGACTTTGTGTCGACTGTCATCACCTAAACCAAGTGATAGTGAGGAACAAGTATCCACAACCATGTATTGATGACCTCTTCGATCAGCTCAAGGGAGCACGGTGGTTCTCGAAGATAGACCTCAGGTCAGGCTATCATCAGCTCAGAGTTCGGGATGAGGATGTGCAGAAGACGACCTTCAGATGTCGGTATGGCCACTATGAGTTCTTGGTTATGCCATTCGGCATAACTAATGCTCCAGCGGTGTTCATGGGCCTCATGAACAGGATTTTTCAGCCATACCTCGATCGATTTGTCGTGGTCTTCATCGACGACATTTTGATTTACTCGAAAACTGATGAGGAGCACGCCTACCACTTACGGGTTATACTAGACACACATCGAGAGCACCAGCTTTATGGCAATCTCTCGAAGTGTCAGTGCTGGATACGTGAGGTTCACTTCTTGGGACATGACATCTCTGAGGCGGGAGTTGCGGTGGATCCTGCGAAGACCGAGGCAGTGCTAGCTTGGAAGAAACCCAAGAGCATGACGGAGGTGTGGAGTTTATTGGGACTAGCTGGATACTATCAGAGATTTGTTCCAGACTTCCCCAGAGTTGCAGCACCACTCTCTGATTTGATGAAGAAGGGGAAACCCTTTGTGTGGTCAGACAGATGTTATCATAGCTTCCAGGAGCTGAGACAGAGATTGACCAGCGCACCTATCTTGAGGTTGCCGGAGGAGGGAGTGGGTACGTAGTCTACTGCGGTGCATCAGGGACCGGACTCGGATGTGTCCTAATGCAGGAGCGGGAAGTGATCGCCTATGGATCACGTCAGTTGAGGCCGCATGAGCATAACTACGCTACCCATGACCTGGAGTTAGCATGAGTGGTCTTTGCTTTGAAGACATGGCGACATTATCTGATGGGAGATCGCTTTACAGTCTTTTCTGACCATCAAAGTCTCAGGTACATCTTCTCTCAGAAGGACCTGAACTTCAGACATCGGCGATGGATCAAGTCCCACTAGGACTATGACTTTGAGATAGTCTATACTCCTGGGAAGGGGAACATGGAAGCTGATGGTCTCAGCAGGAGGAAGGGCATTCCACTACTTGATGTGGTGACAGAGCAGCTAGCCTCTTTGCAGATATCCTTCTTGGATAGAGATGGAGCAGCCTTCCTTCAGTCTCTCATAGTCACCCCTCCACTACTGCAGCGGGTCAGAGAGGCACAGCGTGGGGACGCTGACTATGAGACACGGCGTGCGCATATATCCTCAGGACATGAACCTGATGGTTTCTTCTATGGAGAAGAGCACGACGTCCTTTTCAGAGGATGTACCATGGTACCAGTTGCTTTACGGGATTAGTTGTTGAGAGAGTTTCACACTTCTCCTTTGGCAGTACATCCTAGAGTGGCGAAGATGTACCAGGATCTCAGTCGACAGCACTGGTGGTCGGGCATGAAGAAGGCTGTGGCGGAGTTCGTTTCTTGATGCCTCATCTGCCAGCAGGTGAAGGCAGAGCACCAAGTACCAGCAGTCTTGGTACAACCATTGGAGGTCCCGGAGTGGAAGTGGGATGGCATATCTATGGACTTCGTGACTCGACTACCACACACTTCCAGAGGTCACGACTCCATTTGGGTGATTGTCGACCGACTCACCAAGTCGGCTCACTTCTTACCCATAAGAGAGCAGGGCTTAGTGGAAAGCTTGGGACGTCTCTACGTTCAGGAGATTGTACGGATTCACGGTGTGCCATCATCTATCGTCTCCGGTCAAGATGCTCGCTTTACATCCCGGATTTGGAAGGGGTTGCAGGAGGCGTTCAGGACACAGCTACGTCTGAGCCCTGCCTTTCACCCTCAGACGGATGGTTAGACGGAGAGGACCATTCAGACTCTCGAGGACATGCTCAGCGCATTTTTCCTCGACTTTGGTTGCAGCTGGGAGGACCATCTACCCTTGGTGGAGTTTGCGTACAACAAAAGCTACCAATCCACCATTGGGATGGAACCATACAAGGAATTGTACGTCAGACCTTGCAGATCTCCTTTGTGTTGGACAGACCCGGGGGAGTCAGCACTTGTGGGACCAGAGATGGTCCGAGCCACGACAGAGAAGGTCCAGATCATCTAGGAGCGGATGAGGACAGCTCAGAGCTGACAGAAGTCTTATGCTAACAGGAGGTGGAGGCCGCTAGAGTTCGAGGATGGCGACCACGTCTTCTTACGTGTCTCACCTCAACGTGGTTTACAGAGGTTTGGCTGAGGCAACAAGTTGTCTCCATGCTTCATCGGACCCTTCCAGGTCCTCAGCAGGATTGGCGAGGTGGCTTATCGCCTGGCTCTACCACCTCAATTACACCGGCTGCACGACGGCTTCCACGTTTCTCAGCTGAGGAGATACGTTCACGACCCGAAGTATATCATTGACCTTTTGGAGCTAGACATTGATGATGGGGAGACTTTTGCGGAGGTTCCGGTGGAGATCGAGGATCGACAGGAGAGGGTCCTATGTGGATGATCGATTCCTATAGTGGGCATCAGATGAGAGCACGGGAACCTCTAGGAGAGAACTTGGGAGTGGGAGGCTCATATTCTTGCTCAGTACCCACATTTGTTACCCTAGTTTATGATGTATCATTACGGGGACGTAAATACCTGAGGTGGGAGTGATGTAAAGACCTGTAAAAATTCAATAATTTTTTTTTAATTTTCTTTGGAATTTTACAAGAACGCAGTTTCTGACGGTACCTGATTCCGAGGCCCGGTGTGCCCAGAATAATTTTCCCAAGTTTGGCTCGGGTAAGTTCAGTGAACGAATGAGCGGGTTTTTCAAACTTTTGAACTGGTGCTCGGAATCAAATTCCGAGGGCACCGATGGAATCGCAACGCCTGTATTTTCTTAGAAACGCCTTTTCCGGATATGCGTTTTCTCGGGTTTGGTTTTTAATTTTTGGGGTTAAGTGAAGAAAATAAAATAAAGTGGTGCGACAACATTATTTTATTTCACATAAAGCCACTTAAAGACACTTAAGCTAAGATGAAGCGGATAGGGTGCAACCCAAAATATCCTACCCACTTGGTAGGATATTTGTGAGGTGGGGCCCGCATGAGCCCCACCGTTTTTCCCCTGTGTAACGCACCCGTGAAAACTCCTCTTTAATGAAAGTCCACTGGTGCGTTTCTTTTTTAAATCTCTTAACGCTCCTATTAATGGACAGTTAAGACGTTACCATTAATTCACCGAATTAATGGTTCGTTTCTTAACTTGTTTTCAAACTGTTGGCATAATAATAAAATAAGGTCAACACCCTTATTGTTGATGGGTTTCTTGTAGAGAGGATTTGGAGAATCAGTATCTTCATCCTCCTTCACGAAGAACTCGAAGAACGCGAAGAACGCCAGCCTTTGACGAAAGGCGACGAAGAACGCCGAACCCTCGGAGATCGATGACGTGACGTCGTGTACCGCGACGCCGACGATTCTTCTCTCGCGATGTTCTTCTGCGACGTTCCTTTCCCGCGAAAAATCTTCGATCATAGATTGAGGAAGGGGATTACAGATCATTTAATTTTCCTTTTGAGATTTTATCCTTAACATGGATTTAACTCGTGAAATTAAATCTGTGAGTTTTCTTTAACCCTCAGAGATCGTCGACGCGACACCCCTTCCACGACACGACGATCGATTCTTCCGGGATGATCAATTCTGTGATGAACTCTCGTTCGACGACTATGAAGAGGTAGGTATTTTATTTGAGAGTAATATTTATTCCCATGGTTGTTTCCTTCTAAGACAATGAACCCGGATCAACTCATCAATAAGTTGATCCGCGTTTGTTTTTATATACAGGACGGGAATTTTTATTTACGGGAGTTTTTTTGGGAACTAGGTTCTACTTTAATTTATTAAAATTGTGCCTTGTTTTGTTTTCATGTGTTTATTATTATTTCCCAATTGATATCACCTAACGCGGAGGGTGCGGGCCAAATAAACACGGCCCGACAACCATCCGCAGTTTTTCGTTGATGTGTGGATTAACGACGTTTATGAAATGGGATCGGAATGGTGATTGGAGGCCTTCGCAGCAATGTTCGGATTCCGGGAGAGCAGTAGGCGCAAACCGCAGGCAAAACGGACCACCAGAGCACGTCTGACCGCCAGGAAGCGGCGACGCCCGGCGCGCCTCCAGGAAGACCCGCCGCAGCTGAATCCGCGGTGGCGAGCGCCGGTCACGTGGCCGCACAGGACCGCGGGGAAGGGACGCGGCCTTACGCCGCGTCCGGTGACAAGGAGAAGCCCCCACGCGGGGGTCGCGGCTCCTTTGGCGCGGCCGCTCGGCCAGCGCCGGGCCGCCCAGGCCGGGCCGGGTCGCGTCCCACCGGGTCGGACCTGGACCCGGGTCTGTCCCGGCATAGACCCCCCATTTTCGGTCCTTTTTGGACATTTTCCCATATCATGAGCTACAAGCCTCTGATCGATGTGCCGTCAGTGGCGATGCGATCCTTGGATCGAGTCGGTCGTTTCAGTATATCACACTCAAGGTTTCAGAATACTTTGGGTTCGGCCGGGTTGGTTCGTACACGAAACCAACCGGGCCCTCTGAGCGGAAACACCCATATCTTAAACTCCGGACGTCCGATAGATGTTCCATTGATTTTGATGGATTCCTCTAAGTGAGATGGATCTTTTAGCTTACTTAGCCTGAGGTTTGGACGCAGGTGGAGTATGGTCAGGTTGGTTTTTCATTAAAAATCAACCAGGCCCCTGGGACGAAAAAGCCAATAACTCTCAGACGGGGCGTCCGATTGACGCGCCATCTGCGACGTTGAGTTCCTGTTGACGACATGAAACTTTTGGATACATAAACTCCGGACTATGCGTCAGTTGATGTATGAGCCTCTCAGCTCGTGGAGCGGACCCTCCCGAACGAGCTTGTTGTGTGCGGGAACCCTAGTGCTGGCTGCAACTGCGACTGCGACGACGACGACTGTGCAGATATCCTCAGTGGATTCGATGGCGACGACTACAACACTCAGCGATCCTACATGGGTCAGCGCAATAGATCTTGTTTGGGTCCGATCTTATGTGGGTCAGTGCTTAGCGGTCCTATGTGGGCCAGTGCCTACAGATCCTGTGTGGGTCTGATCCTGTGTCGGTCTTTGCGGGGGTTAGTTACCTATCGATCCTTTGTGGGTCAGATCCTTTGTGGGTAATTGTGGGGGTTAGTTACCTATCGATCCTATGTGGGTCAGATCCTTTGTGGGTCATTGGGGGGTTAGTACCTACCGATCCTTTGTGGGTCCGATGGCTTAAATGAATCAGTGGCACTATCGGATCATCTTTATCGTCATACGAAGAAGTATACATGTGTGAGCTGAATCCTGTTTTTCTTTCCTATGTGGATTGTGTTGTGCTATCCTATGTGGATTTACGTTTTGCTTCCCTGTGTGGACTGGGCTTTACATGGGCTCAGATGTTGGAGACGAACAAGAATTGATGACTTAGGTATATGTATGGGAATATACCTAAGAAGTGTTGAATGTTACTTCGTGATTTTATCTTTCCTTTTTGGATTATCCTTTGTGGATTCTAGGAGACCATCGGGGGTCTCGGGGTCCCTACTAAGTAGCTTATACTCAGCCCTGCATGGGGTATTCCCGCACTACGTTGTGTTGGTTGTAGACGACGAACAACGCTGATCGTGGTGGAGGCTTGCCGAGAAGGATGGTACCTGGAGGAGGACCACTGGGTGGGACGTACTCGGAGCAGTCGGCTGGACCCGAGGAGTAGTGGAGGCTATCTGTACCCACCCATCAGGTGGGATTTCCAGTGGACAGCTCGATGTTGCGGCTTTACTTTTCAGTTGCTATTTTTCCTTTCCAGTTGTACTTTACTTTCAGCTTGGCTTTGTATACTGACCCACTTACTTTTCTGCACTTACTGTTGTACCAGTTTTTACTTAGTGTTTACTTATGTCTGCTTTCTCTGTAGTGTTTATGGTTTACTTTATAAAGGTAATGCCTTCCCTTTTTCCGGGATTTACGGCTTGGTGCTAGTCGCCAGCCCCTGGCCTATGGAAGGTGGGTTTGGGGTAGTCACGACACGGTCCCTGAGGATGGGTCGTGACATCATCCACATCATGTGTTAGATTAATATGTGGTCAATTATTTCCCTTGAAAATTAATTATGGGTCATTTTCTTAATTATTGAAAACAATTCGAGCTTTTTTTCTTGGTATTTGCTACTTAATGTGTGTTTTAAACTAAAAAATCACTTTTGTATTTAAAGCTCACTCTTCAAGTAATATCGATCATATCATGTGTTAGATTGATGTGAGGTTCATTCATACCAGTGAAAAGTGAATTATGAATTGTTGTTCGAATGTTTAAAAACAATCTGATCTCACATGCTTCGATTTGGAAATTTTAGGCATGTTTTAAAATAAAATTACACTTTTGTATTGAAAACACACACCTCGAGTCATACCGACCACATCAGGTTTTAGATTGAAATGTGGTAGACTAATGCAGGTCATAAATGAATTATGGATCATTTTTCTAAATTTAAAAAACAATCCAAATCCATTTTCTTGGTTTTGACAATGTGATGCGTTTTAAACTAAAATGATAGTTTTATATTAAAAACAATCACTTTAAGTTATATCGACTACCTCATGTGTTTTATTGGCATTTAGTCAATTTCTACATATAAAAATGAATTATGGATTGTTTTCCTAATGTTTGAAAACAATCTGAGATCTTTTGCTCATTTTTGAGCATGTGACACACGTTTTAGACTAAAATGACACTTTTATATTGAAATCACCTACTTAGAGTCATACCGAAAACATCAGGTATCAATTAAAGTGAGGTTAATTCATACATGTCACACATATAATTTGGAATGATTTTCTAATGTTTAAAAACAATATGAGCCTGTTTTCATGGTTTTTGGTTATGTGATGTGCTCTTTAAACTAACATGACACTTTTGTATGGAAAACATGCACTTCAAGTCAAACCAACCACATCAGGTCTCTGATTAACATTGGGTAGATTACTATAGGTAAAAAATGAACTATGGACATTTTAATTAATGATTGAAAACAATCCAAGATAGTTTTCTTGGTTTTGGATATTTGATGTGCATTTTAAAATAAAATAACATTTTTATATTGAAAACATGCATTTTGAGTCATATCGACCACATCGCAATTCAGATTAATGTATGGACAATTCCTACACCTGAAAAATGAATTATGGATCACTTTTCAAATGTTTGAAAACAATCAAATTCTGTTTTCTCAGTTTTGGAAATTTGTTGTGTGTTTTAAACAAAAAATGACACCTTTATATTGGAATCACACACTTTGAGTCATGTCAACTACATAGTGTGTCATATTGATGTAGGGTCAATTACTACATATAAAAAATGAATTATGGATCATTTTCCTAAATTTTGAAAACAATATGAGGTTGTTTCCTCGATTTTGGCTATTTGATGTGTGTTTTAAACTAAAATGACACTTTTATATTAAAAACACACACTTTGAGTCATATCAACCACATCACATGGTTGATTTATGTTAGGTCAATTATTACACATGAAAAATAAATTATGGATTATTTTCCTAAAGTTTGAAAATAACCTGATCTCATTTTCTCTATTTTGGCTATTCGGTGAGTGTTTTAATCTAAAATGATAGTTTTGTATTGAAAACACATATTTCAAGTCATACCGACCACATCGGGCATCATATTGACATGTGGTTGATTCCTACAGGTCCCAAATGAATTATATACTATTGTCCTAAAGTTTGAAAAAAATCAGAAATTATTTTATTGTTTTTTCTATGAGATGCAATTTAAACTAAAATGATTGTTTTATATTACAAACACACACATCATGTCATATCAACCACATCATGTGTCAAATTAGTGTGCGATCAATTCCTACACTTCAAAAATGAATTATAGATCATTTTTACAACGATTTATACTAATATTATATCATTTTATTATTTTTGATCATGCGACATGCATTTTAATCTAAAATGAATCCTTTATATTGAAAACACATACTTAGATTCATACCGACCACATGTCATATTAACGTGTAGTCAAATTTTACACATCAAAAATATATTATGGATCATTATACTAATGTTTAAAAATAATCCGAGTATGGTTACTTGGTTTTGGATATACGATGCATGTTTTAAACTAAAATGACACTTTTGTATTGAAAACACATACCTTGAGTCAAACTGAAATCATCAGGTGTCAGATTGATATGTGGTCAATTCCTACACATGAAAATGAATTATGGACCATTTTATTATAGTATCATAATAATAAGAATTATTTTCAGGGTTTTAATCTCGTGACATGTGTTTTGAACTAATGTGTAGCTTTAACAAAATAATTATAAGATAAAAATGATTATAAAATTTAATAAAAAATTAGTTAAAATGATGATAAAATTAACTAAATAAGTAGTAGGAAGTTACCTATTTATGATTTTTTTAAACATTATGACACCATGTATTCTGTCTATTCATTTCTAAATAAATCAATTTTATCAATTATACTTCTCCATGTGAAAGAAATAAATAAAAATATATAAGAATTATGATACTAATGATTCAAATCCCAAGTGTATATCTTATGTTAGAGCCCATACAAGATATAAAATAGTAGGTAATCACCTAAAATTGATGTCAGAAAACATTTTGACACCACATATATTTCCCACTCATCGTTAAATAAATTTATATCTTTTTTATGCATTTAGATTTCCGAAAATCTTCATATTATTGGGAAAATATAGAAAAAAAATTATTACGAAATATTTCTAATGAAATTTTAATTACCTCAAAAAAGTACTTGTTATGGGATTCTAGTCTTTTGACAGTTTATGATATCTTTTATAAATTTCCAAACATAACATCTAAAATCATTGTTTTTATCTTTCTTCAGACACTACAAAAACATTGAATAAAATAAGTAAATTGTTTTGAAATATATATTAATAGTTAAATCCTTCCATATATACCTTAATCTATTTCCATTTTAAGTAATCCATAGGCTTTTTTTTCAGTCCCCGACCTCAAACCAAGATTTATTCTATATTTACATATTTCCTTATCATAACAAAATTTTTATTAAAACACAAACTAAAACATATAATTGGATGTTTATCTATAAAATATTGATTGTAGTGCATTAAATATTCACAACACAGATGATGTGTTTTCATTTTATATAATACATATATAATGGATATAAAAAATAAATATATGGGGTATCAATATTGATTGTGATCAAAATCGAGTGCTTTCTAAAAAATTAAGCAATGAAAAAAAGAAAAAATTTATTTTATATGATTATATTTTAGAGTTTTACCCCTACATTAAAAGCATCAAAAAGATTATACCATTTTTTATTTTAATCTCAAGAACCTCGTTTTACTATATTTTTTCTTATAAATTTCTTGAAACTGTATATAAATTTCATCTGTATAAATGATACTATGATTAATGAATCCAAACCATAATTTATAGGGTTTTCCATTTATTTAGTAGTAATATAAATGACTCTTGAAAATATGAATAATTATTAACTTTAATGAAGATATTATATTATTTATTGGATAGATGTATTATGAAAATGTACCTAATGTATGTATTCATAACAGAGACACTCTGCCATTCAAACATGAGAATCTCATTTATACTCTTGAGACAAACTTCATCAATAATGATAGATCAAAATATATATTCTTCATATAGAATGTGGGGAATATATCAATATTTAAATGTGGTGTTTTCATGACGTACTAATGATAATAGATATTTTAGTGGAATTGGTATGGGAAAGTACTCCCATTTGATCTTTTTATTTTATTGGTCGATTCACTGGATTATCTTGATTAGACCTTCCATTTCCCCCATCGTTTTATCCATTTGTTATAACATACCTCACTTCAAAACCTTTTCATCAACTATTATAATTTTTTCATTTGAAAAAAATTTCTAAAGACATACCTCATGTTTCTTTATATGGTTATAAGGTCATGATATGAAAGTTCCAATAGCATCATTGGTCATTGTAATATCTGAATAATCAAGTGGAACAAGAAACTCAGTGCTCGGATCTTGATCCACTTAAATCCTCACTTTCATGTTTTCTTTTGAAATTTATTTATTGTGTATAATGTCTCTTGGGATATTATACACCATACCCCTCGTAACAAGGTGGTGTATGAGTGTTGATAGATAATAATCACATACAACTTTACCATGTAGAATTTTAGTAATATAATTTTATCAGAAGATGTTTTATTCTCATTTAGGATAAATATTATTATAAAAATCGATTATATTAGGTATGATATGTAGTTGAGGGTAATGACTAAAATTAAAGCTAGTGGGGTTATTTGGATGATCATGTGCTGATCTTTGTCCCACTATCAGTTCACTTTGATCTTTTCACACATATTGGTTCACCAAACCAGACCAGAAAATATTATCTTGAAAAGAATCTATTTTCCTCATCAATCCTATTATTTTCCAAATTTACCCATGTTTTTAGGGTTGATACAGTCGCTCGTAGTGTATCTTGGGTTGTCGAATCCTTAGAGACCTAAGAAGAAACCCATAGACAGGTACATTATATGGATTATTTTTGGCAATGAAGTGTCCAAATTTGGTTTGATATTATATAGGGTTTAAGTGAGCACAATGACACCTATGTGAAATAAAATTATTAGAAATGGTTGCTCCTATGTTAATACATGGGATGGATTAGATGAAATTGTTTTTTAATGATTTCAATTTCATAGACTCAAGAGTGATTCATTTAAATAGATTAAAACAATTTCATGACGTATTTGTTTAATAACAACATTAAATAAATTATAATCAATTATATAGTTGGAGGATCATTTTTATGAGAACTCCAATGTAAAGATTCATATTATCACTTGAAGTATGTGGCCTTAAAATTCCTCAAGGGTGAATAATTATTAATATCATAAAAAAACTCTAAATTAATATAAGTGATTATACATTAATAGAGTGAGAAATAACATCCAATATAGACCCTTTATAGTCTATTAGATCAATCTATAAAAGTTTTATACCTACATTGATGCAATTATTTCAATTTAAGTGGGAAGTAGATTCATGAGGGAGGAATTGAATAAAGGGAAAATAATGAAATAATGAACACTCCACAACTATTTGAAGGATTTCTCTCTTTACTGTTTGAATATATTCACACCTTAATGAAACAATATCATCATTTTAACAAAAATAACATAAAATTACAAGAATAAGTTTTATAAACACACTATGGTGATTTGAATAACTTATAATTGAATGAAGAACGTTTTAAAGACAAATCAACATAATAACATTACAATGAAACAAAAAACCAGGAATCCTTAACTACTTATCAAACACTATATTAAATAGGAATCTTGGAAGCCTTAGGTTGTGCCTCAAATAGTGTAAGTCACCCCAATTTATGGTGGTAGGCCTAGGTTGGTGGAATTTTAATGGAGATAAGACTTTTCCACCCTTGATAAAAATTTGAGCCATCTTGCATCCACCAAATAGACATGCCCAAATGAGATTATAGATGGATAAATTGGAAAAAGACATAAAATAATAAAATGAATCTTCGTATATACCTTGATATTTTATAAAATATCATCCCAAATAGATATTGGGTTTTGAAGACATGATTGAAATGGTGGGTTGCTTTTTTGGGCCACATTATCTGGCCCAGAATTTCATATTCAACTTGGGATTCCTGGAACTCCACTCAATCCTCAGAATTATCTAGTTACACAATTTAATTAAATTTTACCAATGATTTATTGTATCTATAGTTAAAATTTTAGAATCATTGGGCTTAGATGTTGGCCACAATAGTTATTTTTTGGGATTCTATCCAGTTTACTTCACCCAAAATGTGTTGGCATGAAATCCCACTCTGGTCATCTTCTATTGTGATTCTTCAAGTTCTCCATAGGAATTAAATATTCCCGATGGAATTGGAAACTTGAAAATTAAATATGAAATTAAAATGAAGATCATTTGGGGATTAACAATGTGTCTCAAAATGTACCAGGAAATAGTGAATTTTATGAAGGAATTATAATCATAATGTGAAATAATGTTCAATTTTTAAAATGAACTAAAAATGGTGTTTATTAATAATGAAGCACATGAAAATTATAAATATGATAAATGAATACCAACCTATTTTAGTGGCTAATCACACCCCACAACTTGAGATCTTTTAGTCTTGAGAAAAATGTGTCAAAAAAATATGAAATTAAAATTCCCTTTTCCAAAAACATTTTAATATACAATGATCTCCAAAATATCTCACACTAAAAAAAATTATGAAACCCATAAAAATTGTTTAATGAAATCTTGGTTTAAATTCATTTCCCATTCTCAAGATCATTTCTTTATTCAAATTCGTGGCCACATTTTATCAAATTTTAATTAAGCATGATGACGTGTTGTGTGTCACAATAGACATGGGGGTTCATTTTATTTCAATTGGTAAAAATATGGAAATTATTTATGGAATAAAATTTTAATATTAATACGATTAATATTTTTTTTTTATTTTTTTTAGTTTTTTTCAATTTTCCTTGGTAATTGAAATTATAGTCAATCAAGTCAATCCCTATAGTGAGACTTTGCCGATGACTCCTAGGCTCAAATACCTTAGGGAACCATGTGAATCCCACATACTCGAGTATCATCTCGAGTTAACTCAATAAAAAACAAATTCATATTTCTATAAATATAGATAAAATTACCTTCTCTAGGCCAGAAAACCAAGGAGTCACGATCCGCAAGTGCCAAAATCCACACATTAGATCATTCAGATTCTCTACGAGAAATTTTATTTTTCTTTTATTATATACATTTTATTTGATTTTTATTGATTTTTTAAATAACTGTTTTAAAATTAAAATATCCACCAAACCTATTATATTTATTATGGTAGCTCAGTAACTAAAATTAATACCCCACAATCCAATAGATGTGTATTGTGAATTTTTTTTATTAAATGGATGAAAGTATAAATGGTGAAAAAATCAAATTAGACAACCACAATTTTCAAAATACATGATTACGAACTTATATATGGATTAAAATAATAATTATGTTATGAAAAAAATATTTTTTTTTAGTTTAAAAATTTTTAATTTGTATTATAATGTTCAAGGTTAATGGAATTTTTCTTTCCATTAAAACACATTTTTTCACATTTTTATTAATTTTTTTTATGCACAAAAAACTTTTTTATTTCACCCCCAAATTAGAATAACATTGTCCCTAATGTTTAAATAAATTAATATTCAAAAGGAATTAGATGTAGAGAAGTGGGTTTCTAATAGGAATTTGAGTGAATAAAGAGAAGAAAAAAGTCACTTGGTATTTGAAGTTGAAGTTAATGGTGCTCCCGATAACTCCTTTGATCTCCTTGTCACATGATGTTTCCTCATGAATGATTAAGGACTAGTTCTGAACTCTTGATTTCATTTGCTTTCATTGAAAAAATAAACCATCTTATGATTATAAATCTCACACTAAAAAAAGTAAAGAAGTGGAAACCCCGAGGGGTTACCTTAACTAAAAAACATCAAAAATAAAAGTTTTTTTGAAGAAAACTGTTTTTATTTAAGGTAATAAAAAAATGAAAACTACAAAAGAAGTTGGGTTGCCTCCCATAAAGTGCTTAGTTTAAATTCGTTACTCGAATTTGACCCCCAACTTACCCAATACCAACTTTCAACATTTTATGTTCAAAATTTTCACTAATTATACTAGATTAAGAGTGGATTCTTGTTTATAATTTGTTTCATGTTCAAATATATATTCTAAAATGACTGAGAAAATCCAAGGAATATTAGAAATGTTTGATCTAGTTGACTCTGTAGTCTTTCCTAATACATTAAGTATAATAATCCCTTTATTAGTATTAAGAGAAGAAATAATAACAACTAGAAGGTTTTCTATATCCCTATTGAATAAAAAGTTAAGGCAGGATGGAAAGACATTATTCTCAAGTTTGGGTTGAAAAAAATTACATGATAGATTATGAGTCATAAAAAATCTTGATTGACTGATTTAGAACTAATTTTTTTACCTCTAAATATTTTGGTTCAGTGAATTTAAATGAATGGATAAAAACTGGGAGTTCATGATTTTTTCTAAGGGTTCACTAAAATGTGGTTTTGAAAGACCATTAATGGAGATATATTTTGGGGATTAAATTCAAGATTAAAAAGTTATCTTAATAAATAAAGAAAATATTTTTACTTTTGAATTAAATAACCATAATAATTCCATGATCATATTCAGATATCCAAAAATCAAATGTTGATTCTATAATTTTTTAATAAGAGGTTTTTGGGAAAACAAAAACATCACATAAGGTTAAGGAAGAAAAATTAAATGTATGGATGGGATCCTCACAAGTTTTAATGCTTTGTATTTATAATAAAATTATGAATCCTCATAATTCATTCTCTCTATTTGATTACAAAACTATCCAATCAATGTATAGTGAATAGATTGGATATAAGGTTGAACAACATGGACTTCACTGAGATTGATATCTTCAACCATCCTCGAGAGGACATAAAATTTATCCTTTAAACATTAATCATCCAAATTATTATACATATCCCTAGTTGTGGTGTAGTAAAAGTAGGGAGAGGTTCCCCATGTTTGGATTTGTTAAAATAGGTATTCAATAGGAGTGAAATTTGGGATGATAATATAGAAGTGGGGTGAGAATAAGATGTGAGTTCTAAAATAATATACTTAGGTCCCCGAAAACACCACCAAAATTTGGTCTCAACCAATTTTAGGCATGTTTTTAGGGTTGAAGCGGTCTCTTGTATGGTAGATTGCATTGTTGAATCCCTAGATACCCAAGAAAAAACCTATAGACATGTATATTCTTTGGATTATTTTTTGGATTTGATGGTTCCAAATTTGGGTTGATTTTATATTGGTTTAAGTGAGCACAAGGATACATATGTGAATTAAAATTATTATAAAGGTTTTATCCTTGGTTATTACAAGGGATGGATTCGATTAAATTCCCTTTTAATTATTTAAATTTCATAGACATAAGAGTGACTCATTTAAAGACAATAAATTAAGATCTTCACTTATTTGTTTAATGAAAAAACAAACCTAATGATAATCAACTATACACTTGGAGGATCAGTTTTATGAGAACTCCAAGGTAAAGGTTCTTATTATAACTTGAATTGTGTGTCCTTAAAATTAAACAAGTTTGAATAAGTTTTAATATATTCAAATGAAACTCTTAATCCAAATAAGTGATTAATCATTAATAAAGTTAGAAATAACATCCAATACAAAACCTTGATAATCCCTTGGATCAATTAATAAAAGGTTTATTCATCCAATGATTCCATTCTCTCAATGGAAGTGGGAAGTAGACTCATGAAGGTAGAATTTAAGAAGTATAAAACAGTGAAATAACAAACACTCCACCATTGTTTGAAGGATTTATCTCTTCTCTGTGTGAATAAATTCACACCTTGATAAAACAATATAAATGTGTTAAAAAATAACATAGAATGATATGAATAAGAAGTATTATTTAGGGACTATGGTGATTTGAATAACTTACAATTGAAAGAATAATTTTACAAAGACAAATTGACAAAATAAAATTACAATGAATCAAAACACCAAGAATCCTGAACTCCATCACTAATGACTTAAATTGGAATTTTTTAATCCTTGGGCCGATCCTACAATATTGTATGTGACCCTAATTAATTTTGGTTGGCCTAAGTGGGTGGAAAATTAATGGAGAGAATAAGTTTCCACCCTTGGATAAAATCCAATCCAACTTGCATCCACCAAACAGACATTCCAAAATGAACTTCTAGATGGTTGAATTGGCATCGACCATAGAAGAATAAAATAAACCTACCGATATTTCCTAATAGTATGTAAAATGTCACCCCAAATGGATATTTTTTTATATATTATTGAAATGGTGGGATGTTTTTTGGGCCATAAAATCTGTCCAAGAATTTCATCCTCAACTTGGGATTCATAAAAATCCATTTAAACATCAGAATTAGCTTGGGACACTATTGAATTAAATATTCCCCATGATTTTCTTTATATATAGATTAAATTTTAGAAACATTGGTCTTGGATGTTGGCCACTACAATAATTTTATTGGGATTCTATCTAGTTAACTTTTCCCAAAATGTGTTGGTAGGAAATCCCACAATGGTCATCTTCCATTGTAATTATTCAAGTGCTTTATAAGAATGAAATGTTCTGAATGGAATGGAAAACCTAAAAATGAAATATATAATTAAAAAAACATTGGAGGGATTAACAATGTGTCTCAAAATGTACCAAGTAATAGTTCTCATTAAGAACGAATTACAATCATAATGTAAAATAATTTTCAATTTTTAAAATAAACAAAAAATGGTGTTTATGAATAATGAAGCATATGAAAATTATATATATTAATAATGAATATTAGCCTATTTAATTGTCTAATAAAAACATTTTAACAAATTATATGAATCTTCTTGCAATTTTTTTCTTCTTAAAATATTTTTTAGGATACACTCCAAAGCCTATAACTATATGGCGACCATATTGTTCTGGCCACTTCAAAGCTACTGGAAGTACTTTTTCTTTTAGTGCGGTCCCTGATGATAATTATGACCAAAACATATAAAAAACATATAAACATAATTTTTTATGTAATATTATTATAAATCATAAATAATTACTATTATTTCATACTTACACATGTTTCTCATACCTCTTTTGTGTTTTCATCATCTTTTTTTACCCTCCTTATTTATACAAGTCTCCATCCACAACCCATGATGTAGGATAGAAGCGTCTTCTGATTTTGTTTCATGAATATTCATATAAATAATGGAACATATGTTGTTTAATATCACATAATTTTTTTATTTAAAATACATACCATTTTATTCTCTAGTAAAGAGTACCCCATCCTTGCTTTACGATAGGGGTATATTTGTTTTGAGGAACATTGTTTATTTTCAACAATCCTTTATTGTTTCATAAATTTAATTTTTTGAATCAAATTGGATAAAATAAATAATTAAAATTAAAATATTATTGCCTATAATGAACCTAAAAGTATTTTTCATCATGATGAGTGATGAAATAATTCCATGTTTTTTTCTTTATAATTTTTGCATAACAAACAAGTGGGTGGGGATATACCTTCTCCTCATCATCCCTCAAATGATTTTTTTTAAGAATAGTCTGGTAGACTCTATTGGATTTTCCACTAACCATTAAGACATTTTTCTTGTGTAAATAATTTAAATTTAATGAACTCTTGATGGAATAATGAAAATTAAATCAATGTTTCATTCTATTAATTTTTAGTAAAAAAAAGTATATCATAAATTTAATTTTATATCTTCCCAAAGGGTTTTCATTCATTACATGTTGTACCTGGAACCACAAATCTATATCAATTGACACATTCATCTTCATTTTGACCCCAAAATAACTAATTAACATTGAATTATTGGGGTCAACTGGTTATCCAAGTTGATTCCCACCAACCTAAAATGTTATACACTTAGTTATTTCCTTGAAATTTTAGTCAACACTGTGATTCTTCATTATTATCATTTTTTTCATCAACATGGTGTTGATAGCCTAATAATTCTGCACTTTTAACATCGACTGCATGTTTTTCCCCACGATTGTTAATATCATCATTTGTAGAAGTCATGGTCTACATGAGTAGTCAATGATTAAATTTAGATTACATAAATATAGAATATAACACATAATATTATGAGTAAAATCATAGCATATTAAAAAATAGTTTAACATGCTTATTGAAATCAGTTTATTTTCATTAAAGGTTTAAGGGATTTTGATCCTCTATCGAGATTCAAAATCCCCTCTTTGTGGTCCCCTCTAACATACAAAACATTTTCTACATTGGGACTGCTATGAAATGATTGTGATATCTCAATGAAAGGGCCATCCTTGATTTAATTTTCATCTGAATCTACAATTGTTTTATTCACCAACAATACAATTGACCAATTCTTATTTACTAGATCTAAAATATAAAATACTCACACTACTTTTGATTCCATTATTAATGGCTCATCATTTCCACATTTTACACTAAAACTCATCTTCAGAAAGCACATTTCATCAACTTTCACTGTATTCTTATTATCATCCCATTTGCAATAGAAAATTTGTACTCGAAATGTTGTATAATCCAACTCGTATATCTATTTGATGATGCCAAAATATTACATCCTCACATTAATTGGATTTCTATCCTTAGAAAAAAAACATGTGCATCTCTTCCTCCACAAGCATAACTCTACTATTTTCATCGTTTTTTATTCATTTTATTTTTTATAGAACATATAACCATTGATTACAAAACATATGTAAGATATATCATTTGTATTTGGTCCCCAAGCTAGCCATCAAAGTTGTTCAATAATCAAATTCATATATTCAGATAACTCCTTATAATTATTATCTAAAAACCACCCTATAAACTATTTATTATATGTATTTGATATCCATACTTCATCCCTTGAAAGATTAAAATGTGTAAGAATTTCATTGTTGGATTAAGCATATGGATCAACATCTTCACTATTATGTAGAATTTAATGGTGAGCTTGCTCCTGGTTCGTGATGGAAATTGAAACAAAATAGCATCTAGAAATCCCTTCTCCTATAAGTAATCCACTATAATGACACTTTTGGAGATGATTTAGTCAATATATATAAGGTTACCAATAAAAAACTTATCAGTTTCTTCAACAATATATTGTTCTCCAATACAACATTCTATCTGAATTAAATTCATGATGTAACCTTTCACCATTTAAAAATATTAATATATCATTCAAGGGGGTACATCTATTTTTAAAGGAAATGACTAAATAGATGAACCAATATAACCAAGTTAACCATTTGGTGGACCATTATATCAAAGAATTATAATGGGAAGAACATCTCAAATTCACAAAATATAACAAAAACCTCCTTGTTCGTGTTTGGAAACTTCACCGGGTCTATAAATTTACAACATGTGGATTTGAAAAAGAAGAAAAGTTTGGTCAATGTATGTCGTGCATTTTTTGGATGAATGTAATGTAAATAGATTGGCATTAAATATTTGTATAAAAATAAAATTTTTGTGTTAATTTAATCCATGCAACTTTAAATTAGTCATTGAAACAACAATATTGATATTTGATGAATGCCCCTTTGAAATATTTTAACCATTAAGGAAAATGAAAAATTGATAATTTTCTTATCTGAATAGATTGTATGATATTGGAGAAATAAAATTATTACGTTTATGCTTCAATGATTCCAACTCTTACCTTACCCCATAACAATCATGTCTATCCTAGCCTCGATGTTATATTTTGTTTTTATAGGAACATTTAGTAATATTCCAATAACACTATCAAATACATTTTTTCAACATGCATTACATCATGAAAATGTATGATGTTAAAAGGATTCCAATAATTTAATTAAAAAATGATTACTTTTTCCAACATGATTTATTAAAGTTTTTCAAAAATGGTTTATCAAAAACAGTGTTAGTATCTTTTACTTTATTGAATAATTGATCACTTTTTAGTGCTGATGGTGTTGTACCATGTTTGGTATTCCCTTCAATCATTGTCTTCTAGGATCAAAATTTATGTCACTAAGGTAAAAACATCCAATGTCATAAAAAATATATTTAAGGAATGTTTTAACCAAACTGAGTGTCAACATTATTTACTAATAGAGAAGTCCAAAATTCCATTATTGATATATCCTGAAAACTTTCTATAAGTAGGAATGTAATTTATTATCCCATACAACAAGGACATCAATGTGAATTCTTCACTTCTATAAGCATCATAAATTGTAAAACAAGTAAGCCACATAAATTTCAGATCATCGATTAATAGATCTAAATAGAAATCAATATCAATACTAGATTTATTTGGTTTAGATATAGGTAGTGCAAACATAATATATTTTCACTCCATTAATAACCATGTAGGCATGTTATAATTTACCAACATAACTTTCAATGTACTGTATGTACTAATCTATACACCAAAAGGATTTATTCCTTATGAAGATAATACAAGATAGAAGATTCTCATATCATTTCTAAATTTGAGATACACATAATCAATTTTCTTCCACTAAGGAGAGTATACAAGATGATGTAGTTTCCCATCTTTAATTCATGTCTTTACATTACATGTCAATTGACTTATGGTTTTCTGACATCCATATAGTCTTATAAACTATGTAATGATAGGAAAGTACCATAAAAATTTCAAAGGACTTGATTCATTTTTTTTGATTCATTCCACACTTAGGAAATTTTATGAGTGATTCATGGTCATTATAAAACAATATGTGGTCATTTGGATAAGAATATATTTTTTAGATATCATTCCCATTGAACATAGAATTAATTTAGTGTCATATATTTGACAAGGAAGTTCATTTTCTTTGTGTATCATATCACTTAAGAGACAGTTTAATTTTGTAAAGTTGCGGTCACACCATACACATCCAGATTTCAAATTATATAAATTCAATACAGTAAAAAATGTTGTGTATTTAGTAAAACCGGTATACAATGGTATCTTAACACAATTATTTAACTTCTCAAACATCATTGGGCAATCATGAAGTTCATCTTCAATTTCCGTTTTCACTTATTCCATATGATATCGATAATCATTTAAATTAGTATTTATATAAAATGATCGATATACTATAGTGTCATCCTAATAAGTGTGAATGTTTTTAGTTTTCCTCACGCTTAGTCCAAAATCTATAGATATGATCTATTCCATGACAAATTAAATGTTCTTTTAACTCTTCCAGCTTAATTTTTCTTGAATAACAATAATGAAAACACGAACAAAGGATTTGATAAGGGTCGTATATGTGCTCTATTGAAAACTTGATTAAATATTTAACTATATCTTCATACCCTTTTGTAATATGATAAGAGTGCATCCATTTTCAATTCATATTCATCCTATTAAGATTATAAAATATTCATTTTACATAATAAATAAATAAATACACATAATATTTTCATAAAAAAGGATAAAGTTATATATAATTATAATAAGGGGAAACCAACATTTTAATGTTATCAATTTTGATTCTTGGAAAGTTATCATTTTACACAAGGGTGACATGAAGAGAAAAAACCTATAAAAATCATGCTGTTGTTGTTATAGGTTATCTATTTTATGTTTTTTGGGACAAAAATATGGTAATAAATATATTGGTAACAAAATATATTTATTATTGGATGATAGGATTCATTTGGAAATTATTATTTTCTCTTGTCATTTAATATTGACCTGACTTTCTAAATTTCTATAAAAATATCTTTCCACAGAACATACAAGGTTATGTTACCACCATATTTTGAAACAGAGTCATGTATCTTGTAATTTCATGTAACAAATGGATGAAACTATTATTTTAGAAAGAAGTGAAGTTGGATTCCAAGATACTCCCATTTTTTAAAATTATTATAGACCGTCTATTATAGGAATAAAAATAAATATATTTGTGATATAACCAAATGAAGAACCCATATTTCAAAATAGTGGAGTTAAAAATCTTAGGTATATTTCACATATATAACAATATCCAAAACCTCTATTAAATTTTCATAAAAACACCAAAAATAAGTTCCATTAATATACATTATAAAAAATTTAGTTAGCATGGATTTCAAATCATTGACATCCAAAACATTCTGATTCCACCTATAACAATGACACAAATCACTGTATGCTATCTCCCAAATATAGTAGTCAAAACCTTCATAGGTATATAAAAAAGATTGTTCTGATTCTTAATAAAATTTATACCACATATATGGGGGAGATTATAATAAACATTATAAAATTCTTCCCCTTTCTTAAAATCAAGTATTTTTCTGAGATAGATATGTTTTAAATTATAAATTTTTATGGGTTACACTCAAACCATTCCTAATGATGTAAAATAGATCAAAATAATAATAATATTGTATACATAGATACTATTATAAAAAGAATTATATTTTATAAACAAAACATGCATATTCTATTATAGTTAAAATTAAATGAATGCGAATTGAAAATATATAATTCCACAAAAAATAATAATGAATAACATATTAATATAAAATCAATTAATATAATATTGATAGTGATATTAAAAAATTAATAAAATCACAAAAAATAAATAATAAAACACCTTTATCAATGAATATTGAAATAAACATTCCACAAATATCAAAAGGAAATTAAGATCATAATGAAAGCATATTTTATTATATTTTTGTTTCCTGAAAATCAAACCATATTGAAAGATGATTCATTAATGGCCAATAAAAATAAAATACACAAGGTAATGACATTTTAAAAAAATATGGTTTTAATCCATGGGAGTAGGAGGGATACATAGAAAAAAATTTGTAGAATTTTTTTTATTTTAATCCATGGGATCACAAGAAATACCTGAAACATGGAGAATATTTCCATCTTTGTACAACATTAACACTTCTTACTTTTCATTTGCAGTCTCCATCTTACATGATAAGTGGGAAGTGTTTTGGTGATACACAAATATGAGCTCCATGCAATTAGAATGATAAATAATGATGAATGAGTGAAATTGAACATGAAGGTGTGGGAGAGGGTGAACCAATAATGGATTTAGGTAAGAGATATTGGGTGGAGAATCAAAGAGGTAGATCAAGGACAAATAATATTTCTTGTGCACATGTTATTCAAACCATTTGGGAAAATTAATAATAGACAAAGATGTTTGAGGGGGGGGGGGGAATTGGTCACAAATAACCACATACCATTATTTTAATATATCATTTTAATTTCAATATAACAAAATTAGATAAACATTAAACTAGGACAAATATATGTAATCCCATTTTTAAGAAAACATTTGTAACCAATTAAACATAAAAATGTTTAGCTTCAAAATCCATAAAATCTTTTTATTCTGAATAAAACATCCCAAAAAAGAAATTCATCCATAAATTTAATTTATAAACACTTCACAACTCATTAAAATACCCTATTATATATATATTTTTGTATACATGATAATAATAATATGTTTCATATATGAAAAAGAGATTTTATTCAATAATAATTACATTTCCTCACTTTAAAAACACAATTAATAATTTAACTCAAGAATCAACCAAGTTAAAATCAATATTTAAAACATTTCATTGAATAATGAGAATAATTTAATAAATAACTTAATTATCCTTTATACTAAAAAGTAACATTTTTTGAAATCACTATACATAGAAATCATAATATTTAGATATATACATGAAAAATATAAATATACATTAATCAAACACTTACAATCATTTAAAATAAAAAAACATGAGAATCACATAAAGATTCTTTAATACCATTGAAAATAAAATATTCTAAAAACAAAATCCACTAAAATGGAGTTATATTTTGAATACATAATTTAAAATTTTCACAAGAAATGATAACATTATATATTTTTTCCCTTTACAAATAAAATGATATGATTTAATCTTTTAAAACTCAATTTGGAAAATATAATATCTTTAAAACCAGATTCCCATTCAAGAGGTTGTTTAAAATTTAGAATTATTATTATTAAAAAAATCCCATACATAAAATAATGATTCTAAAATCACAATATTATATAATTAAATTTTAATTATGAAATGAGACTCCAATAAATCCTTAAAAAATTGAATATTATTTTTTAATTTTTTTCTGACGGTTTTTAAAACAACCAAATATGAAGATCATTTCATATTATCATCATTCACTATAAAAATTTAATTAAAGGACTAATGTTTATTTATACTAACTATATATGTTATAAAAATATACTCATATTTTTTGTGAGTTCTAGTTCATTATCACAGCCCATAAATCTATATAATGATTGAACACATTATTTTTATTTCTAATCATTTCCTCTAGAATGTTTAACATATATCATATTAATTATTCATGTAGTAATATTAATGATATTTTCCTTTTCATTAACCCTATCCTCTTTAATAAGATAAAATTATCCATTTCATTCACACATTATTCAACCATTTTATAAATTTATAATGTTGATGTTGGCATAAATATTTTTACATTCATAACTAAATTGGTCATTTTTAGACACAATGATCTACATATCCTAGTTAATTTTTTTAATTGATTTCCAATTATCTGGTTAATATATTTTTGTTTGATTTTGTTCCTTATATATATTCCACCAGATTTATGTACCTTTTTCAACGCACAGATGTTCTATACCATTCTAAATATATTATATTAATATGTTTAAACTGGGGTGGTTATATATATCTTAAAAAATCATTCAATACACTTTATTTTTTCATTTAATTTTTATACAAAATCTATAAATATTAAAAGAATTATTCCCCCTAACTAATTGTATTTCTCTATACGCACCTATGATTTTCTTGTTATTTATTTTTAAAGATGATGTTTTAAACATCATATAATAAATAAAAATATGTTCACACATCCCATTAAAGGGATGTCATTCCCTTCAAGGTTGAAAAATATCTATTTTCCTTTGAAGATACATATTAAATTTTAATATACATGAATTTGTATCTTATTGAAAGGATAATTCATTTGTAGTTCACTATATAACCCTTCATATGTTTTTAATTATTTAATGGATTTAATCAATAAATATTCTTTCCTTCACTATAATTTCTTCTATATAATTTCCTCTTATAATTGTTTCTTTAGATACATTAAAATTTTAATATTAATCCATTATTTCAAATAATAGTGTTTTTTCATTCAATTTATTTACAAAAGAAGTTGAGGTTATTTTAGAGTCTAGAAGAAGATAATTTTTTTTGGGTATATTGGTGAAGGAAACCATCCCCATACTTTTTTGGGTACTATATCAGATATTTGATCTGTGTATGGACATAACTAAGAATGAATTAACTTGAATCATGATACATTAAATTCTGTTGAACATATTCTACGTTTGAACTCATATTTGGTGAAAAAGAAAAATATAATAAATTTTTAATGCATAAAATATATATTTTTTATTCTTTGAGTATTATTAGTTAATAATAATCACTTTAGTGAAATGTGGTCTATAATAAATATTTGAAATATTTTTTAAAATATATTCCAACCTTATGAAATCCATTGGAGATATGTTCTTGCACCATGAGGTTGTGTCAGCACTATACCATAACAAGACTAGGCTGTGGAGATATGGATGAGAACCCATATGGGGTAGTGCTAGAGAGATCCTAGAATTGGGTAACACAAAAGGCCAGGGGAAACAAATGGTAATTATGTGTGTTGGAAGCAAAAAAACAAAAAACACAACACTGTGAACCAAGAAGGACCGATGAAAAGTGTAGTGGGGTAAAATTAGGAACACAGAGACCCACCAATAAGGAACCATCAGAGGAGGATGAATGATGATGGGGATTTTATCAATAGATCTCCAAAACATGGAACCATGAATCCACTGAGCCAAGATAACATCACACTATCATACTTTTCCTAATACACACAACAAAACAAAAATAGAGGATAAAAAAATAACATACCTTAGATTTGAGGCTTGATTCATCTAATAGAAGATTGAGGGGGGGAGATGACAACACTGGACTTTCGCGAGAGCTTGAACAATGTGGAAAATATTAGTTTAGATAAGTTTGTTTTTAAAATATCGTGGAAGGTTTTATCTATTCTTATAGAAAATTTTAGATAAAGAGAGATTTTATTAGTGCTAAAATAAAATTTAATGATAAAAGATCTATTTATTAGTAACAAACAAGCACTGATAAAATAAATCTTTATCAATGTGAATTTTTTTGTGAAGATAACGATGTATTCTATAAATGCTTGTTATGATTTGATAATGATTTAAAATTATAATTATGAATAAATAAAATTTTAAATATATTTATAAATATTTGTATATTATATACACTCATAATTGCGAACCAAACACTTTTCCATGGGAGGATAAATGTCAGGAATATCACGTGATGCATAAGTGAGATTTTTGAATCAAACACTTTTCCATGTGAGAATTAATTTAGGGTATATTATGTGATCCATAAGTGTTATTTGGTTTCATCTTCACCCTTGCATAGAACCAAGCACATATCACTGTCCTGTCTATACCAAGAGGAAGATTAAATTACCTTACAACTAGTTAGGTGAAGAATTGTGGAAAACAACATGTATTATATATATGATCAAGTCCAAAAGATTTTATTTGATGCAACCAAAAGTAGAGCATGAATAACATTAAAGACATTATGAACTATTCCAATACAATTGACCTTTATACTACCCAAATGTAATATTCATGCGTGCATGATAATCACCATGTCCCACTAGATATTTTCATGTGAATAAGATAAATATTCTATGTACATGTGTCATGGTATTGGGATATGCGGAATTCATGCGATACTTACAACACTATCAATTCATACTTTGTTACATGACTCTAACATGAAAACACCCTCAGTCATGATATGGAATCATACAAACATGAATATGCAATAAATCAAAGGCGAGCAATGTGATTGTCCCTGACAATATGTGTATGTCATCGCATGATCTATCAATGAACATGATACACATCAAAGGTGAGAAAATAAATTTCCCTTGAGAATTTCCACAAATCATGGTGAGATACATCATTGAATATGTGAGACATCAAAGGCAAGAAAAGTGATTGTCCCTACCAATGTATGCATTCCATCACAAGATCCATCATTGAATATGCGACACATCAATGGAGAGAAAAGTGAATGTCCCTAACAATTTATGCATACCACCGGATGAT
The DNA here is from genome assembly GCA_963277665.1 of Viscum album. Taxonomy (NCBI): domain Eukaryota; kingdom Viridiplantae; phylum Streptophyta; class Magnoliopsida; order Santalales; family Viscaceae; genus Viscum; species Viscum album. The sequence goes on from OY728121.1 coordinate 1,795,128,739, forward strand.
CTATCAATGAACCTGTGACACATTAAATGTTAGAAAAGATACTACCCCTAATAATTTCCTCATACAATATTTAGATCTATTATTGAACACACGACACATAAAATAATAATAGCAAAACTATCCCCAATAAAGACCACATTCCATATTGAGATCCAACACTGATCATGTAACGTGCCATTAGAAAGTAGGGCGACAGATCAAGAAAATAAATGTGTTCCATCACAAGACCCGATATTGATAAAATGGTGCCCTCATAGACAATCAAAGACCATGTGGAGATATCCCAATATGCTCCCCCAGGACATGCAACTTGTCAGTTGACTGACGCCTCAGAAACCCTCAAAAAATACTTCAAAATAGGAGGAAAATGTCTAAAAGGTAATATCTTTTTGTAGTCATAAATATCACTTGATACATCATCAATAGGAAGATTTATTATCTTCGACAACACTCATAAAATCTCATGAGATCCCAAACCATTGTAAAATAAGAGGAGGAAATAAAAATGGAGAAAGGTAAGAGCCTTTTGTGGTCGTAAAACTCACACGACACACCCATAGAGCCCATGACACATCACTAAATCCCTAGTGACATGTTTTCTTGGTCATTCAAGAGCCCACTAACATGTCACCCACACCAGGACAAAGGCTTCTGACATTTGGAGGTAGTCTCGTGCTCCCCCATTGGCTCCATTTGATAATTGTAATGTTTTTTCCATGAAATGATCGCACATCACCACAATACCCTTTTTTGGTCATGTGAAGAATCACTGATAGGGAAAGTGATTATGTCGGAGAATATACATGAAAAATAGATACATCCCCAACCTCATTAAAAGACATAAATAAAATTAAAATGGTGAAAGGCAGGAGCATATTGCAGTCATAAAACTCAGATGATATTCCCATACAGCCCATGAGACACCGTAAAAGCCCCAATTCCATGTCATTCTGGTCATTCAAGAGCGCACTAGCAAGTAACCCTCTTCACATTAAAGGATTAAAACATGTATAATCAGTCATGTGCTCAACCTTTGGATCTAAATTTAAATAGAAGGGTTCATCCATGAAGTGCTTGTATATCTCCACATGATCTTTTATTGGTCACACAATGCAACATCTACAGGTAGGGTGATTTTATTTAGCAACAATCATACAAATTCATGAATGAAAAAAATTTAAATGATGGTATGATCTTGAAGTCACTAAAAATCATGAAACACCCCCAAAATGACAATAATTAGGTCCTCATGAAGGCGTGTGATGCCAAAGCCCTCTATAGAATCCATTCTGGATTCACACGATTTTCACTGTGAAAAGTGGAGAACAAACGGGGTGGTGAGGCATATAAATCCCCCACCCAAACATCAAAGAGGAGGTTGGAATTTTTGTATCCAGATACAGATGACCCAGGCATCAGATCAGATTTCTCAGATTTGTTGATCTTGCGACTGGGATGTTTTCCATCAGGTAAGATCTGGTGAACAACCAGAGCTATCATGAAATATGCACAAACACATTGAATAATCATTAATATATCACATGAAGGAATCCTGAAGGGACACATTAATGACATCCCACATATTTTTTAAAGCACACAATACATAAAAGAAGCTAACACTGAACAAATATTTGGAATATGAAATAAACTGCTAGAACAAAGACTAAAAATGGGGTACTTTTGAGAAGAACATATATGCTGAACCTCATGCGCTTCACGTGAACTACTGAGGAAACAAGAAAACACATGGATATGTCCACAAGATCTCATGATGCTCTATTGGAATACTATTTGGATCATACAGAGTTCTATATAGAGGTCATGATCAAGTCACATGGTGCCCCTAGGCGTGCCACCCAAGTCTCGTGAAACCCTCTGGGATCACTATCCAAACCTTGTGGCATCCTTAAGACATCTCTAATGACTCATATAACAACATTAACACATTATAGTTGAGTCTCGCGATAACACCCATGTATGACAACTGGCTCGTGCAACACCCTTTGGTTATGCAATCCAGATCTTGAGATATCCTCCAAACCTGTCAGTTGGCTCCCTTGATGACTCCCAACTAGGACAACCAGGAAAACCAAGACACACGACACCCTCTAAGACATGTCACATTGATTCATACACACCCTCAAAGTGTATCATCCAAATTTAGTGATTATACCAGGGTAAGTTGGCTGGATAATGTGATTCCCTCTAATAATTTCAATCAGGGATCATGTGATGGCTTCTAGTATTATCTAGTTAGGTCTTGTGATGTCCCCCAAATAAGTCAACCTTGATCATGGGACAAAATTTAGACATTCCATCAATGTCTTGTGATGTCCTCCATATAATTCAACTAGATCATGCAATTTTCATTGAACATTCTAGGAGGAAATACTTAGACATGTTAAGTAGAAAATAAAGGCTTGTCAAATAGAAAATCAATGCACAATGGTTAGAAAAGCAGGATAGGTCAAAGGGAATCCTTGGATTTGATAACCATGTTTATCCATAGTGTGGAAGACCTGATTATAAGGGAATCCTTAGTGTGTGAGCTGCTATCAACTGAACTACAATGAATATGATTCCTTCTATAACTAGGATATATAGGATGCCTCCCTAAGGCCTAAGCTCTATATAAAACATTAAAAGGTATACCTCCGTGTTTAATCCCCAATCAATGACATAATATGATATGTATTGAATATAAGGTAAACATCAGTGTGTAAGACCAAATTAATTGAACTATGAGGAATCATATTCCTTCCTTAATTGGGATATTTAGGATGCCTTACTATGGTTGGATCCAGAACACAAATAGACATCCAATTCAATATAAGTCCCCTCAAGTCTACAACATTTCAATAGTCATGACCCAATCATTCCTAAGGGCTAATAATTCTACCTCACTGGTCAGCATACTGAGAAACCAAATGAACTATCAGGAATCTGATTCCTACCATAACTAAGATATATATGAAGCCTTCATATTCCCCAAGACCACACTCAAATGGGAATCTGCATCAGTTTATGTCTCTCCATGTATCTGGCATTTCTACATTCATAACATAATCATTCGCATGGGGTTAATCATTCTACCTCATCCATCAGCAAATTGAGAAATCAATTAAACTATGATGACTCTGATTCATGCAATAATTAGGATAGGTAAGACACCTTCCTAAGGCCATAGCTCCATATTAAAAACTCCAAGGGTTGTCCCAGTGAATATGTACCACCCCCATATATAGTGATACTTGTTACTTGTTATCCCTTATTTCTCACATTTAGTACAACTCACCTAGGTTTAGAGATTTGTAATGTTTAGATCATTCACATCATGAATCTACAATAGACAAGGAAATTTTAGTATGTAATCCCCAATGAGTGGCATGATATTAACCCCCCATATATGTGTATCTATGTTGGGGATAGTCCCAAGGTCATGACTGAACCACGATAACTCTATTTCCTGCTATAACCAGGATACATAGGACGTCTCCTCAAGACTCACACTCAATCATCTATTTCCTATATGCCCGTGTATATATCCTTTCATGATGATGTTAAACTTCACAGGTCTAAGAAACTACATGGGTTATAATTCCTACAACAACTAGGATATGTAGGATGCCTCATAATGAATAAATCCCCTCCTAGGGATACTAACCCCTACCTTCATGGAAGTAAATTCCAAAGTGCCTAGTTATGTAGTTCCATAATATATGTAGCTATTAATTAATAGGAAATAGATAAGGATTCAATGATATATACAAATGGATTCACTAATTATACCCCCAATTTATTCATATAAAATGGGTTAACCTATAATAATTTTTATGGTAACTGGTCATGTATCATGATTTAGAAGAGATTCATGAACATATATTAAATATATAATAGAGTCTTGGAGTTGGTGAAAATTCCCTCATAATAGGGTGCGATGAGATTGACCCCTTGTCCTATCAACCAATGTGTGTCCCTAAGAATCATTTGGTCTAAAACCCCAAATGACCACCTACAATAGGAATGCAGGTCTGTACCCAGTTTCGGATGAGGGAACCATTATGATTTTTTATTAAAAACAACAATGGGGCACCAATGTTAATTATTGTGTACGAAATAAACCCTTTACAATCAATAATCTTTCCAAACCGGGTAACCTCAAATAAGGTTTATAGGTCACCTCTTTCCCATCGAATCAAAAATAGTGAAAATGATATGAAACTCACAAATAACAAAATTATTGGGTTATTATCCATCAAAATATTTTCTTTTCACACTATACGTAAAAAATGGTGAACCTAATGTGAATCGATGAAATTAAAAAATTAATGGGTTCTTATCCATCGGTCCATCTTGTCTACACACTATACACAAATAAAAATGGTGAACCCAACCTGAACACTCAAATAATAGAGTGATCAGTTAATCATGTATCAGACCACTTTGTTTTGTATATCCTACACCGAAAGATGATAAGAATGATATAAATATTAAAAATGATCCTCAATAACTAGGTTTCCCCTGAAATAAGTCCATCACGCAAGTTTAAATGACGAATCAAGAATAAAACAAAAATTTTGTTAACCATGCATATCTAACAGAGCACATCATGCGGTGACCTTGTTCCTTATTGTATTCATGTTTTAATATACTTCTCTCATCAGTAGAATCCTGATTATAGATAATTCCATCAACCATCAATCTTTCTATAATGTTAGCTATGGCTGCAACCCCTGTGGGTCACAAAATGATCTCACTTTCCTAACATCATCAATGTTAGTTGGAAAACACGATGGTATGAGAGTACCATCGATGATCTATAATAATTACCCTCAAGACATCATGTGAGGGTCTCCAAAAATTGAAGATATCAAGTATTCATCATCTAGGGAATGATATAGCTAATCCAATGGACATTTCTTCCACAATAAACCCCTTGGATAACATATCCTTGGAGTGAGACAATCCATGCCTTCATCATCTGATGAATGTGGATTAGGGAGTAAAATAGTGTTCCCTTATAGTTCAAGGGCCACTGGGGAGGTCTCTTGTCAAACTCCATCACCAGAACTATCCCACTAGCACCCACTAATCGCCTACTGAGGGTAGCACCTGACACACTGCCACCTATGATTCCCATGCATGGGAAGAAAGGAAGACACATTGGGTAAGGATGGTTCTGGATATCTATGAGTTGGATCATATCCCCACTCCCACTAATGATGTTTTCTAGTATATCATGGTAGTAAATAGTGAGTATTATCATATAACTACTCACTCAAAATTAGTATGTTGACATATTCCTACAAGTCATGGGGGAGGCACATATCCCTACCGCTATGAACCAAGTCCATTGACAAATTCTGGTTGCACAAGTTGGATAAATTTGGGCACATATACCAACTTCAATCTATGATATCTACTAGTATATAGTGGAGAAGGAATATTTTTATTCTTATATCCATATGTAGACTTTACTGAAATGCCAGTACATATTAAAGACAACTGAAGAACTCCACTGGCACATTCTAAAACTAGTACATATATAGGGATAGATGCATATTCCTATCCTTATAGGTAGGAATCTCAACAATATGATCATTTTTAATAAGTGGTTTCTCCAGAGAAAGTGTACTTTTTTTTCATATCTAAGAGGATTATCAGCATATTCCATTAAAGGATGAGGCATTAGACTGGATTCATAATCCCATTCCAACCAGGGATCATCAGGTGAGAGTGGAACATGCCTCAAGATTGGGGAAATTCTTGTCAAAAAGGTCTTACGACATATTCCAAATGAATAAGATCATGAGTATATCTACATTCTGTCCGAGTATCACCAAGTGTGAGGGACACATGCCTCAAATTAGTCTTATATTCCAATCTAATAAGACCAAAAACATACTCCCAAGGCCCATGATCGAGATCATATCCCTATTTTGACTGGGACTAACCATGTTAGAATAAAACATGACTTAGGATAGGCTCATATTCATATCAATGAATCATCCAAGCATATTTTAGTAGATCACAAAAGCTAGGTGCATATCCTAGTTTTACTGATGAACGAATGTACCTGCATCCTTCCAAGGTAATACAGATGGAGGCTCATATCCCTTCCCCCATTCTAGAGGTTCATTCACATATTCACATTTCAAATGAATATTCAGACTAGGCTCATATTCCTACTCAAACCAGGACTCACCATGTTAGAGTTATACTTTCCTCATTATAGGCTCATATTCTCACCAAGAAATACCAATAGCATATTCCAAAGGCTTAAGATCATAATCTTGTTATAACTGAGGCTCTACAAGTGATAATAAATCATGCCTTGGGATATGCTCATATTATAATCAATAATGAAGACTCTCATTGGAATATTACAAAAACTTCTCAATAGAAGGCTTATACTCCTACAACACCAGATAGTTTTCAACAAGTTTTAGAAACTGTCATTCAATAGGCTCATATCACTACATAGTTACAAAAGGAAGGTCAACATATTCCATCCATGATATAGGGAAAAAATATTCCCAATATCCTCAATGTGAGTGTCCTTGAGGTCATTTAAGACACATTATCAACATCACAAGGGACTTTTAACTCTTCAACTGAAGAAATAGAGGACAATTACCTTGAAATTCCTCCTTATTTTTGTGTGGATATGGATATCAGAGACTCTACTCCTAACATACACTATGGTCAACCTCTATACGGTGATATCTTCCACGTATAATGAAATCCTTCCCTACAAAAAAACTTCATATATATATGTTTCCAAAAATCAGACTCTTTAATACAGAATGGTGTGAAAAACACCAGGGTCAACCATATATAGTTCCCCATCAACTTCCAGCAGCACTCCACTCCATTAAACAGGAATCCCTCAGAATCATATTCTATGGTTTTACTGGATGAAGGCATTTATATGTAATGAAGAGGAGGCTGGCATTGACATATTGAGAGAGTTATCCAAAAAAAACTCTCCATCTTGTTCTGGCCCCTCTTAACTTCTAACTATAAGGTCCCAGCTTATCTATAAAAGGATTTCATGCATTATATGTGAATAAATATGTGGTCTAATCATGAGTGACTAAAGGATAGAAATATCCCTTATCCAGGATATGAGTATCACCTTCAACTCATCAATACACTATTTTGTCAGTCACATATGGCTGCCTTTTCTATACCTAGGAACCCGTGAAAAATGAAACATGACAAAATCCTACACAATTTTTATCACCACATCATGAAAAACATTAGTTGAATTATATACGAAGAATATCTATATGGACATATCCATGGATGGGTGAAATATGGTGAACTATACTGCACACTTTCCCAAGAAAAACTGAACCCTTAAGATACGATATCCTGTAATGTCATATCTTCTAGAGAAATCAGAGTATGGGGTAATGCACGACATAGTTTCTCACTTTAACATAATTCAACTACTTTAATGATGCCCAAACATCATGAATAGAGTGAGAGTAGAGCCAAAAAAATCTTTTAACTTGGCCCCTCAAAGCAATGAGAGTTCATTTTAAACATAGAAGGAAATGTTACAATCAACTAGATGAAATCCTATAGAAAATGACTCCCATCATGGGATTATATTTCACCCAGATCATACATGAGCACAACTATGCTGTATCAAACATTAAACAGTAGTAGCTACTATAATATCCATTTAGGAGTGGAACCAAATCACTAGTCTATGGGAATATCTACCACTGCATCCACCTATCAGATCATTAATTCCCAAGAGGATTCAGGATATATCATCAGAAATTGTAAATAAACCCCAACTCACTAGGCAGGGGGAATTCATATCTCAATTACAATCAACATGGTCATCATACCCTAAGAGGGTCTTGGGAAAATAAAAAGTGATTCTAGATCAACCCTATCCAACATAGATGGGGGTGTTTATATTTAAATTTCCATCCTGGGAATCATCAAATCCCAGACTGAAATCATTGTATCCTCAATAATAGCGTCAATCAATGACAGTTGTGGCCCCGAATAACCCCCATCCCACATGTTTGGGGGAATTTTCATCATCATCATCACCACATAGAGAATATGTATTCTATAGGATGTTAGGTAAAAATCAATTGTCAGCATCCCATCCATTCCACCCAATGCAAGACAAACCTCTACTATTTGGGGCCCATTTGGCAATCACAATCGGAAACTCCCTCAAATTCAGTATTTATTGACTAAGATGAGAGGAACATATGATTAAGGTGATTAGACGCCACTAGGTTCATAAGAAAAAATGACCCAATATTGCTAGATGTTTGAATAATGACCCTGATGAAGGAAGTTAAGAATCATCTTATTGCGTCGAAAGTAATTGTACAACCACTAATGTCTGATACACCTCTGTAAATGTGGTCACTATCAACATGACAGACATTACGGATAAAGATTCAAATGTAGAGGGTTGTAACATAGAAAACCTACCCTGAGAGAAAGGTGATCTAGATGCACAAACTGAGGCTGCACGCACCTAAAATTAGAGATGGCTTTGAAACCTGGAACATTCAAATATCGAGTTTCAACCTCTTCGGAAGAAGACTGCCAAAGAAAAAAGGAATGGTGTAGATACATCCCAATCACTTCCCCAAATAATCTATGTTCCTTTCATGGAGGAAATTTCTTCACAATACAAGAGTGAGATTCAAACTCTAAGACAACTCAATGAGGAGCTACAAAGGGGAAATGTTACCACTGAATATTGTCTTCAGGAAGAGATGAATATTCTCCCTCCCATAGTTTGTCTTCTAGAAATATTGGTATCTGAGTGTCATTCTGGATATAGATCTAGGCAGGTAGTCTACCTAAATGAAGAAGACAAAAATGATCATGAATTACCTCTATTGAGATAATAAATTGTCACATAACAAAGTGATAATTCTATATTATGATAAATAAATAATCAGCAGGAGACAAAGGCAAGGACACCTCATCAATACCCATCCACTCCATGAAGATTTTAGATGATTCAAACAATAGTTCCCCAAGAGATTCTTAATTTAATTGAGTAACTGTCTACTCAAATGGAATACATGAAAGGGATATGCACAACTGTACAACCTGAATGTAATCCATATCCCAAGTGGGTGGATGACACTTTTTCTCCACCCAATTTCATAAATCCTAAATTCTCTACCTTTAATGATGCAAGTGACCATAATAAATATCTTACACACTTGCGGATGAAAATACCTTCTTCATCAATTAATTTATCAATACAACTATACACTAAGGAAAATGACAATCGTTGACTTTAAGAATTGAAAAAAATGAGAAAACAAGAGGGTATATGACTTCATAGCCAGATGGAATGGTTTAGCTGGTTTTTTTAGTATTCCGCTCTCATTGGATGAACTACTGGAACTATATGCTAAAAATATCTCAGATGAGTTGCAGACATCTCTGATCATAATGAAGTATCTAGGTGGGTTCTGTGAGTTTGAAGAAATGTCCCAATGTTTCGAATACAATATTTAGTAAACCTGATCCATGCCTCAAATAATGCCCTCAGTACATAAGAAATGACTTAGAAATGCAGAAACTAAATTTTTCAATCTTAATCCAGAAACAATTCCCATCTATGCACCTAGAAAAGTCCTAAACCACTCATCACCTCCTATTGAATAATATAATCCACAAAATCTCCCTCAGAAAAACCACAAAGAAATCAAGGACACTTAGGATTTGATAAACTAATGAACAATGAATACTCATTTTAAAAGGGACAAGTCCTTTGTTATTTCTTGGTAGCCATGGAAAATAACCTTCTCAAGCTTCCATTGGTCAGGAATTCCAATTAGGTTAACCTCACTGACCGTCTAGACTATTTTCCATTCCATTGAATGTTGGGTCATAATATCTAGGACTTCTTCATCATCAAATATTTCATTCAATTAATGGTTGATTATTGGCAGGTGGTGTTAGATAACTCCTTACAGTAAGTGTCCTGCATAAATAATTCCTAGTTAGAAGAAGAAGGTGATCAGAAGAAACTCATGGCTAGGTATGGTTGGATGTCTGACGACCAGATGACTCAGAAAACAGTTGACTGAGTTCATGCCACCTTGAGTGCATAGATGTAGAGGCCAACAATAGCTCCACCACCCAAGGAGGTAACATCAAAAATGCATTCCAAAGGTGGGAATAACCATCAAAACCAGAAAGAATCAAAAGAAGATGATTTATATTGTACTCCAACACAAGATTTAATTCTTGCAGATTGATTCACTACAATATCTGCAAAATTGGAACTACCCCACAATATAGAACCCTCATTATATGAATAGATCATATTTGGATTTTTCAACATGATACACTTAGAATACCCCATATATGAGGATGAATATACCGTATAATATGAGTCTTCCAAACACAACCAATGAACAGGAGGACGTATGCACAATATCCAAGGATACATGGGACAACACAGGCAAGGTTGAACCAAATATTTCATTCATATGCCCAGAGAGGACATATATATAACTGATATCCATGGGAAATAATTCCAACAATCCTAAAAGATACATGGGGGTGTCCAAGAACACTACAATGACCATCCAAACCCTATTATCCAATATGACTACCTTGCAGGGGTTCAAATATTAGATCATCCCAGTAAATGAGGAAGGAAAATATGACCCAATCCACTCAAAGAAGATTCTCCCAAAACCTCTGCACAAGCATGATTCTCATACACCTAATATACCTCAGCTCCTATGACACAAGACTTGGAGAAACCCCACCTTAGGAAGCACTGAACTCTGGTGAAATATTATGAAATTATGAAATAATTGGTTCTTTTCCCAACCAAGATCTCATTCATGTATGTGCTCCATCGTTCAAAATAATTTAGGTTAGCACTCATTGAATCCCACTAGAGTCAATAAGAGTTTGAGATAGACGTTTTTGGAGCCGAGTTTTATCGAGTAAAAACCATTCCATCATAATACCATATCTCTATGTCATTCAATGACCATGATTAGGAAGCGATCATCCAAGGGAACATCAAGGCCCTATATATTCTGGGTATACTCAATAATGTTGATGTACAAAGCGTTCCAATTTATAATGGTTTCAGGATCGAACTCAAGTCAGTTCAAACCCTTCGATATTTATGATATAGATAAGGGGACCCATATCCCACAGAGCTGACCATTCAAGGGTATGAGAAGCATGAGAAAATACCTCTAAGGAAGATAAAGCTCAAAGATCACTTTGGGGATCTCACATTTGATTTTGAGTTTTTAGTTATCTAAAAAGACACTACATACAATGTACTACTTGGAAGGCCCTGGCTCCATTGCCACATGGAATCACCTTCAACATTCCAACAGTGTTTCAAATTTCCCATTGATGGAAATGTCAACATATTTCATGGGGAAAGTTCCCCCTTATAGACTTGAAGAGGTACATATTCTGAAGAGCATTTCTATAAAATTAGAGGTAGACAACCATTGGTGGATGATGACATATAGGTTTCAACCTCCAATTGATTGTGGACCACCCCTTTGAATCCATGTAGTATGATTGACAACAACTACGTGCTTCCCATAAATCTATTTGATGTGATAGCTTTAGTCCCAGAGGTCCAATCCCCTTCCATATCAAGTGATCGTTTAAAATAAAATTAGCTATAACATCCCTCTGCAATGACATTGGAAATAATTAATCATAATGCCTCTTCGAATGGGACCTCTCATCTCAATAGTGGTAAATAGGCCCGCAGATTGACAACTTCACATGAAAATGTCTCCACAAACTCCGAAATAGAAGAAGATGAGGATGACCTTAGGAACACCTCCTCACATTTGAGAAAGGTATATCCACCACCATTGATGGTCTCATATTTTTAAATATAGTAATAGAAGAATATGCAGAACCTATACAGATTTGTATCTCCATGCCCCTAGAATAACATGATATGTATATTTCATTTCAAAAGTAGCAACCATATGTCCACTCTTATAACTATTAAAAAATTCTACGACTGAACCCCGATGTGGATATGGATAATCTCGTTCTACATGATGAGAATTGATGATTCATGAAGGTATCCAGAAGGATGAATCTCTATCATACAAAAAATATAGAGGTGAATGTTGAAAAATTGATAAATTCCAACTTTGTCCGAGATGTGAAATACCAAATATGGATTTCTAATATCATCACCACCAAGAAAAAATGGGAAGAATAGGGTCTTTATTGATTTCATAGACCCTAATAGGCACTTCCAAAAGGATGATTTCCCATTTCCAATCATAGAGCTCTTGATTAATGAAACTACAAGCATCAAAGCTATTTCCATCATGGATGGGTATTCAGGGTACGATTTGATAAATAAGGACCCTAAAGATAAATAATTCCTTTCCATTATATCTCCATAGGGGATCTTTTTCTAACAATTCATGCCCTTTGGTTTAAATAACACTACCACCACTTATCAATGCACCATGCATCATATCTTTAAGTCATTATTGGAATGAATAACTGAATGTTATGCCAACGGCCTGGTTGTTAAATCCCGATAGTGATGTGATCAGTTCATGAATCTCTAAACAATCTTGGAAAAGCTATGATTGCATAGTATAAAGATGGATATACAAAAATTCACTTCTAGGGTAACATCAAGAAAGTTCCTTAGCTTTGTGGTACACCACCATGACATCGACGTTATCCCAGAGAAGACTAGTGCTATTTTAGAAATATCACCCCATTTATGTCTCAAATAATAGAAGGGGTTCCATGGTAACCTCACATAAATTTGGAATTTCATAGAAAGCGTGGCCAGAAAAGCTGACCCCTTAACTATGATAATGAAGAAGGGAATCACATATAAAAGGTATGGGGTCTACTAAGAATCCTTTGAAAATCTGAAGAAGTATCTACTACACCCACCATTTCTGATGCCTTCGGTGGAATGGAGGTCATTCATATTGTATGTGTCCACCATATAATGCTCACTAGATTCCATCCTCACACAGTAAAATGATGCAGGGATCAAGAAAAATTTCTAACACCTCAGCTGAACAATTCTACATACTAAGACCTAATACTTTGATTTTGATAAGAACCACCTTTCACTCATCATGATAGTGAAAAACATGATCTATTACTTTCATCACCATGAAGTCTGTATGGGATCTTGTATTTATCCACTCAAGTACATCCTTGTCCATCCTATTTTGAATTGGTGCATGGCTTGATGGGTGTTTATTTTGTAGAAATTCGACATTCAGTTCGTATCACAGAAATCAGTGAAAGGGAAACCCCCAGATGATTTCCTCATTTAACACCCTACCATAGAGAATACATTGGTGGACACTGAGATTCTAGATTAAGAGGCCTTTTATGATCATGACACTCTCCAGACATGCAAGATGTGTTTTGGTAACAACTCCCGAAGTCTTATCGGCAAGAGGATGGAAAATACAAAGCATTATTAGGTTTTCATAGGTATTTTATTGGTCTCTATAGACAAATATGTTCTACCCTACTCTTTCTCGCTATTATAGGGCCACAAAAATAATGAGGTCAAATACCAAACCCAAATATATGGATTAAAACTAGACTTATAACTACATATGGATCACCTGAATATTAAAGGGGATTATGAACCAGTGTTAAAGAATATCAATGTGGAATATGAAATAAAAAGGAAGAACTATCCCCTCTCACAGGCAATATAATGGGACTGATGTTAGAGTAACCTTCTAATACCACATTGCATCAAGTTCCCCAATCACAAAATGCACACACTGATGCATTGGATAATGTTGCCTCTGTCCTGATTGTCCCTAAGCAGGAGGAAACAATCTTCAATTTCAGGCACTAGATAATGGTCTCGTAGATCATTATTTACAATATGGAAGAAATCAATTAACTCAACATCTCCCTAGAGCACGATGAACTGATAATCACCCATCGATGGATGGATCTCATTATTGGTTTCCCCCAAAATAGAGTTCTCCTGACAGACCAAGTCGGAAGGGAACAGATTCTATGATGTTCGACAAACTTTACCCAATAGGATGGTCTAAATGAATAAAAATACCTCTAAATGTGGGGATTTTATGGAATACTCCTCACATGTATAGCAGAAAGAGATATTCCAGCCATCATGGATGAATTATATGTAGGATCCTATTACACTCATCAGTCTATGACTGGGCTCTCACACATATTTAGGAGGATGGGTTATTACTGGAAAACCATGATTCAATAATATGTGGAATTCACCAAGAAATACCATGCATTACAAATCCATGTAATCTTTATCCATCAACACCCAAAATTCTACATACAATTAAATATTCCTGGCCATTTTCATTTTAGGTAATGGATGTCATGTGGCCATATCCTCCATGACAATTAAGTAGTTCGAGTATATCCTTACTACCATATCCACCAGACACAACTAAGTAGTTTAAGAATGTCATAAACATCGTAAAGTCCCATATCATCACATGGTTTGGATTCCCTCAAACAATATTGATAGCCAAACACCATATTTTATTATAAGAAGATGAAAAAAATATATCAGGAGTACAATATTGAGCCCAATAAAAAATGTCACTATCTTTTAGTATCAAATGGATAGATAAATTCCTTTAATAATACATTTTCAAATATAATCTAGAAGATGGTGAATAAATACAATAAATCCTGTCCAGAAAACCTCTTCCATGAATTATGGCCCTACCATACCTCCATGTATACTAAAATACAAGAAACACCATACTCATTGGTGTACGAGACCAAAGTAGTGTTTCCCATAGAATTTCAGCTACCTTCGATCAGAATAGCCATTTTCAGATAGCTCTCAGATGGTGAGCAATCGCAAAAGTAGTTGGATAAATTAGATTGACTCAACAAGAATAGGTTGCGTACATTTCATAACATTGAAGTCCATAAAAATATGCCCACACATACCATGAATAAATAGGTTCACCTATATCCATTTATCTGAGTAGAACTAGTATTGGATCTCAGGACCACAATGATACCAAGAATGAAGCCTTTGAAGATGGAACCCCAATGGGAAGGGCCTTACACTATATATATTCTCTATCACAATAGAGATTAAAAACTAGAGACAATGGATGAGGAGTGTGTCACACCACCTACCAAATTCATATTAATCAATAACTACTTTTCATTGCTTTCATCAAGTAGAATTCTGGGCAACATGTCTTTAAACTGCACGGTATCTCTCATCTTGGAAACAAGATGTTAAATTACAATGAAGTATCTCATCCAGGTAGAATGATGTTAAAACTTCACGACATCTCTCATCATTAACATATGATGTTAAAATTCATAGAAAATTTTCTTACCGAATTATGTAAAACTATACGGATTCACGACATCCATATTTATTCATGTTGGGTTATCCTCATCCTCACCACATGATATTTTTTGGGGGAAAACCCTTAAGGTATAATTAATGCATTTTTGGGTTGCTTGTGTTTTTTACAATGTTGGCTTACATGGTGATTTGTCGAGTTCTATAGATGTTTTTGACAATACATATTGTCAAGGAACCATAACGAAGCAACAGAAGATTTAAAGGAAGTGTAAAAGAATAGAGACAAGGTCTCTCCATTTTCCAGTGTTTGCCAAATTTTTGGGGTCCAAAATTTGGATTTTGGTGAGTATCACGAAAAGTGGATATCCATGAAGATCCCACCAATATATGAAAAAGGCATAAATTTCACAAATATTGGCTTTATGGTTTGGATTTCGCGAAGACATGAAAAATGATGACGGTGATTCTTTGCGATTACGATTAGTTTCACGAATGGAAGAATTGAAGTGAATTGCGGTGATGAAGGGCATTGCAAATCGAGTTTCGCATGGAAGGCATGATGTAATTTATGGAATGCTCTGTGATTATGTAAGGCTCCATGATCAGAAAATTTATGTGATGCATCATGATTTTATGAGAAATTTGGTGGGAAATTCAGAGCTTCATGAATTGTGATGATGTGGAACTGACTTCAAGTAGAAGGTTCAAGGGTTGGTGGAATCGACTATAAATATGCCTCTCCCCCCTCTAGAGAAGTAGAGAGTTTTCAAAAAAAAATCTTTCTCAGTAAACTTGTGATGGAGGTTTGTGAAGGCAGTGTGCATTGCATATGTAAGGATCTTCGTGGCGGCTAATCTAACTCCTTAAAAGTTGTGTGCACCGTGTTGGCTCAGTGAGCTTCGCGAGGAATGACGCTCTATGGTGACGTGAGATTCATGATGACCTGAGCTCTGTGAAAGTGTGAGCTTCGTGAAAAGGTAGGGACTTCACGAGAGATTGTTTCAGATTTGTGAAATTTCGAGCCTCGTGAAGAAGGGTGGTTTGCAAAGGTATTTACAAAGGAATTTTCCAGTGTTCAGGGGAAAAGGGGTATTCATCAGTGGCTGAAATTTGAACATCAATAGAGAATATACAAACAGTGGAGTATGAATTCATTAGTGGTAATAAAGAGACCTAAAGGTCTATAAACTTTCAGTGGATATTTTGAAGAAGTAGTGAGCTCACTTCAGTTGAGAGAGTAGTGAGTTCCCAAATTGTGAGTGGTTGTAAACCAGGAGGGAAAGAGATTCCACTTAGAACTTGTAAACAACAGTGCACTTATAGTAGAATTGGTACATTGGCACACTACCAATGTATTCTCTTTGGACGTAGCCCAGTGAGGTTGAACCATGTAAAAATTTATATTTCATATGCATGTTTTATGGTTTATTCATAATTTTTAATGTGAAGGAGAGAGAAGATGGTTTTTTCTATCAACAAAACAAGATCAAAATGTGTAGTTTTTTTAATCTATTATACCATGATTCACCCCCTCTCCAGGTATCTAGCCTAGTAGACCCAACAATTGGTATCAGACAGAAAGGTTCATATTAGTGTTTCTCTCTCAAATGTAGGTCACCAATCCCAATGGGATTCCGATATTCGATGAAAAAAATTTAAAACTATGGAAGAATCAGATGCAACACTACTTCCAATCTTTATGAATGGATTTGTTTGTAGTAGCAATGTATGGCATAAAATATGATATTAATAGTGTTGCACTATCAGAAGCTGAGCGTAAAGAATTGGATGCTGATTCCAAGGGAGTTAATGCTATAGGGGGATCCCTATCGAATGTTATCTATACGAAGGTGACGTCTTTCAAAACATCACATTACATGTGGGAAATGCTATTGAATATATATGATGGATATAAAATGGTTAGAGATGCAAAGATGCAAGTGTTGTGGAACAAGTATGAAGATCCTAGAATGAACCTGAATGAGTCTGTTGATGCATTCTTCGACTGGGTATATGTTGTTGTAGAATACAAGAGGGGTCTTGAAAAAGTTATTGATGACATAAAGATTGTGAAGCACATCTTCAGGAAACTTCCACCTCGGTTCAATCAGAATGATTTTGTTTTGGAACATAATGACCTGAAAGAGTTGACATTGGATAACCTGCACAACACCCTTTTGGCTTATGAGGTATGAAATGATGATAAGGATGTTGTGAAAAAGGGTAAATCCAAAGGGGTGGAATTTATGGCCCCGAAGAAGCTCTCCATTGAAGATTCTCAAGAAGAAGAAGAGACATATGAGGTGATGAAATTCCTCTCCTAAAACCTTCAAAGAGGAAAAATAATGTTTAAAGGTAAACTTCCACTATCTTTTTTTCAATGTGGAATGGTTGGAAATCATGCGGCAAGATTCCCCAAAAAGTTCCAAGAGGATAATGATATCGATGAAATTGAGATTCCCAAGAAGAAGTCTTCAGCGTATGGGAATGGAAAGAAACACTTCAAGAAAAATTTCTTTAAGAAAAATAACCTTCTTTCAAAATAATATGATAGTTGAAATGATTCAGAGGTTGATAAGGTTGAAGAGATAGAGAACTGTAGAGATCGTGGAGAAAATGCTATGGTTGCAATTATCAGTAGTTCATATAAGTTGAATGAAACCAAAGATAATGATGAAGAAGATAAAGTTGAGGAAATAGTAGATATGAAAGCTGAGTTAGAGGCTTCTCTTGAGGAGATAGATATTTGGGGAGCCAAAAAAAGAAAGCCCACAAATTATTTTGTGACACCAAACTCTATATGAATCAACAGGAAGAAGAGAAGTCTGAGTTGATGGAAGAAATTGAGAAAATAAAATCATCAACACCAGAGGACTCAGAATCAATTAGTGAGTATAAAATCATTATTGGAGAACAGAAAAGGGTGATTTATGGCTTGAATAATACAATTAATGATCAAGTCAAGATTATTGAAGAATATAAAGGAGAAGTGGTAGGATTGCAGAAAAACGTTTAGGATCAGGAAAAAATATTTACTCCTGATGGGACATCAGGAAAGAAGATCACACAAAAAATTGAGATGCTTAAAGAAGAAAATAGTGGTTATGTAAAAAAGAAGAATCAATTATATTCAGATGCTAAGGCTTACCGGGGGATTTATTCGAAATATAAAGCTATGAAAATAGATGTCAAACCACATGAACGCATTCTAAGATTGAAGGGAGATTTGGGCATAAGGCATAATAAAAAAATTCATAGATCCTAGGGGGAAACATTCGGGGCAGAATTGACATGAAAGAATGCACCTTATATCAGATGTTATTGTTTTGAAAATATGGGACATTCACAGTATGTGGGTTCCATAACCAAGAGATATCGAAAGGAATAAGAATAGAGGTGGCGGCCAAACAGAGAACAGTTCTCTAGAACATACATTTAATGACACTGTTTTTGATGCAGAGGATTCAGGATCATGGGTAGGTACTGTACTTCGACCATACAGAAGAATGTGCGAAAGCGGAGTCAAAATGTTCACAAGTAGTAGATCAATGAACCAACAGGTGAGTTGAAAATGAAAAATAGATTTCCAGCTTTGTAAAATGAATATGGTCCTTCATTTTTTGAGAAATATTTTAATTCTCAATCAATAACAAGTGTGAAGGAATAAATATGGACCAAGAATAAAAGGTATGAGAAGGCAGTGGTGGCATAAATTTCCCTTAATGAATCATATCACTCTGGTGTGTGGATCCTAGACTGCGGCTTCACATCCCACATCACAGTTAATAAGGATCTTCTTTTAGGCAAAAAATATGACAAAGAAGGAGTTTTAATGTTTTGAAACAATGAAGTCCTAATGATAACTAGCTCAGGAAAGGCCAAGATTGGGGGAAAAGAGATGATTCTTGATGATGTATTTCTGGTAGGAGGCCTCATTAATAATATTCTCAGAATCAGTCAACTATGTGACATAGGAAATTCTATAAGGTTTTCTAAGAAGATGTGTATCGTCAAAGGAAGAGATGAGTAAGTTGTTTTACATGGAAAAAATGCAGAGGGGAATCTATACCTGGTAAGGGGAGATGATGATAATGTGCTTTCTATCCAGAGAAGAAGAAAACAAGTTGTGGCATAAATGACTTTTTCATCTATACCATTAATCCCTATAATATTTTCTAAAGTGTGATGCAGCAAGAGACCTCCCTAAGCTATCACATGATCGTACTCACACATGTGATGCATTCCAACAAGGGAAGATGATTTGAATGACGTACAAGGAAAGGGAAAAGAAGTCAACAAGAGTTCTCGAATTGGTTCATGTTGATGTTTGTGGGCCTATCACACCAAGAGAAATTGACAGAAAGGGGTACTTAGTTATATTAATTGATGACTATAGTTGAATGACATGGGTATTTTTTATTCCCCATAAGTTTGATTTGTTCATATTCATCAAACAGTACCAGAGGGAGTGCGAAAGGATGCTTGGATAGAAAATTATGATGTTTCATACTTATAATTTGTATGGAATGCACAAACAGTCAGGAGGAAGCCTATCTCGAGAATCATGGGATAAGGCATCATGCTTCATCAGTGAGAAATCCCCAACATAATGGAGTGGTTGAATGGAGAAATCAGATTGTCAACAATATGGCCAGAACTGTGCTCATAGAAAAAGGCCTACCATAGAAATTTTTTAAGGAAGCAGTTTTGACACCAGTCTACATTTCTAACAGTTCATTGTTGTGTCCAAAGGATGGAAAGACTCCTTATGAGATGTTGTATAGAAAGAAGACAAATGTTAAATACTTTGGAATATTTGGATGAAAGTTATTTATCCACAATAGGGAAAACCATAGGAAATATGAGTCACGAAGAGATGAGGGGATATTCCTAGGCTACTCAAGAAAAATATAAGCATATAAATACTTTAATAAATGGCTGGGAAAAGTAGTTGAGAGCAATGATGTATCTTTAGTGGAGAATGAGGAGATCATTAAGAAATGTTGTCAACAATTTCTTGATGAATGTGATGAGGAGTAATTCAATGTAGGGGGATACGAAGTGGATGATATTGATTCACAAGAAGATACTGATGATGATCACGAGGAAGTAAAATCCGTATATGCACAAAAGACAAGGATTCAAGCTAAAATTGACAGGCAGAATATCATTGGTGATCAGTTTTCTCCAGTTCAGAAAAAGAGAATAAAATCACCACCGTAGAAATATTTCCTATCTCAAGTTGAGCCGAAGTACTCCTCTGATTCAACTGAAGATGAATACTAGCTTCATGCAATGAATGAAGAGCTTGATCAAATTGAGAAAAATTAGGCGTGGGAGAATGTTTCGAGGCCAACAAATAAGAACGTCATTATGACTAAATGGGTTTATAACAACAATATGAAAGATTAATGAACCTTGAGTCGGAACAAATCTTGATTAGTATGCAAGGGATAATCCCAAATAGAGGGAATAGATGTTTATGAGACATTTTCACCGGTTGTGTGACTAGAGACAATCAGATTATTCCAAGACATTACAATGCAACATATTTTTAATGTTTTCCAGTTGGACATCAAATCTGCATTTTTTAAAGGGGTTCTAGGGGTATAGGTGTACATTGAGGAGCCAGATGGTTTTATAATTCATGAGGATGATAACAAGGTTTTATGACTGAATAAGGAATTGTATGGGATGAAAAAAGAACCAAGATCATAGTACTCAAGGGTTGATCAGTACATGAAGAATCTTGGTTTCCAACATGGGTGATTTGATTACAATCTCTATATAAACATCAATAGTACACAAAGTATGATGGTCTTGGTTTATGTTGATGACATAATATTTGGTGGATCAGATAAAGCTTAGTGAATATAGTTTTATGAATTCATGAAAAGTGAGTTCGAAATGTCATTTATTGAAGAGATAACGTTTTTCCTTGGTCTATAGGTGACACAATGAAATAAGAAAACATTCATTTCTCAAACCAAATTTTCCAAGGTGGTTTTGAGAAAATTTGGAATGGAAAATTACCAGGAGATGAAGACTCCAGTTGCCACCTGGATGAAACTGTCCAAATACGAGGGTGAAAAGTCAGATAATATCATAGAATAGTGGAAAATCATGGGATGTTGGCTATGTATGACTACAACAAGGGATGACATTATATTCGCCAACTTCCAAGAAGTGAGATATTAGAGTAATACCTAGGAAATACACTTGCATTAAATGAAAAAAATACCTTGGAATATCAAGAGCACTGTAGATTTCAGCTTGATATATAGTGAAACAACACAGTCAGAATTACTGGGATATAATAATATGGATTGAGCTGGCTCAGTTGATGATATGAAATCAATGTCAGGAGGTGATATCTATCTTTGAAGATTGTGTGATTCTTGGCTAAGCATGATGCAAGATTTCATTTCATTGGGCACCACAGAAGCTGCATATATTTCCGCAACTCGAGCTTGCAGATAGTTATTGTAAATGAAGTAGCAGCTTGATGATATGGGCATTGAAGTGAATTTTCTGATTGGAATTCAGTGCGATAACTCAAGTGCTATAAATCTTAGAAAAAGTATCATCCATCACTAAAGGATATAACACATAGATATAATGTATCATTTTATCAAGGATAAGGTTGAGTAGGGAATTATGAAGTTGGAGTATGTGCCTACACAGCTCTAGGTTGCAGACATTCTAATAAAGGACTTACCGAAAGATGATTTTTAGAGGCATCAACTAGATCTAGGAGTTCATTCGACTCCCCGCACATGAAAAAGTATAGTTGTGGAAACACCCCTCTCCCCGAGGTATGGTGTCTTTTTCTCTAATGTGCTTATTCATGATCATTACAATGTTTCATCCACATAGTAGAAACCTTTGGGTTTTTTGACAAAGGGGGAGAACTAGTGACTCCTAATATGAAAGAAACTATGGATAAGGAAGGTAGAAAATGTCTTTGTAAAAGACATAGAGGAAGATGACAGGTGGAGAAGTGAGATTGGGGAGAGAAATGAGATCGGGAAAGCATTCTGAATATGAAAATGCGAGAGGTGATAGATCAAGGAGTAGATATCACGATAGTTGGGGATCGTGATAAAAGCAGAAGAGTGGTGTTGGAATGAAGTTAAAAGGTATCGAGCTATCACCATTTGGTATAAGTGTGGTATCAACAATTGGTATGAGTTGGTAAATTTTTATCAGTTGGGTGTCAATAGTTGGTGGTAGAAATGAAGTGATTTATTAATGATGTTTTCAATTACTCATGTTTCTCACAAAGATCATTTCTCATGTGGGCTTAGTGTATGTGGTGAGTGAATCTTTGGTCGCTATCTGAATTGCAAGGGGAAAAGGTTGGGTGATGATGGAATTAGGTTTAGAGTGGTATCAATGTGTGGAGAATCATTATGAGAAAAATTGTTAATAAACCCACAGGTGGAGATTGTTGGTGAAAAATCCCTTAAGCTATCATTGCAACATTTTTTGATTGCTTGTGTTTGTTGAAAATGTTGGTTTCCATGGTGAATTATCATGTTATAGAGATTTTTTTATGACAATCCATGTTATCAATGAACCCTGATAATGGAACAGATGATTTTTAGGTGGTACAAAAGAACAGATACAAGGTGGTGTCGTTTTCCAGTGTTTTCCAAATTTTTGGGGACCAAAATTGTGTGTTCAGTGAGAATCGTGAAAAGTGGATATCCTTGAAGATCTCATCAAAATATGGAAAAAACATGAACTTTGCGAAGATAGGTTTCAGGGATTGGATTTTTCAAATATATGAAAAATTTTGATGGTGAGTCTTTGTGATTATGATAGTATTCAGGAATGGAATTGTTGAAGAGAATTGCGGTGGTGAAGGGCATTGCAAGTGGAGCTTTGTGGCAAAGGAATGAAGTAATTGATGGAATGCTCTGTGATTACGATGAGCTCCACGATCATAAAATTGTCCTGATGCTACGCGATTTTGAGAGATTTTCAGTAGGAATTTCAGATCTTCACGATTTGTGATGATGTTGTGCTGACTTCATGTAGAATGTTTGAGGGTAGGTGGAATCTCCTATAAATATCCCTCGACCCACTCGAGAAAAGTATAGAGTTTTTGAAGAAAATATTTTGGTATCAGCTCACGAAGGTGGTTCGCAATGGCAGTGTGCTTTGTGAAAGGAAAGGGCATTATGGAGGCTAAACGAGCTCCATGAAAGTTTTGTGCTCTGTGTTGGCTCAGTGTGATTTACGATGGAAGTCACTCTGTGATCACATGAGCTTCAAGATTTCCTGAGCTCTGTGAAAGTGCGAGTTTTGATAAAAGGCAGAGACTTCGCGAAGGCTTGTTTAAGCTTAGAGAAATTGGTATCCTTGTGAAGTAGGGTTCTTTGCAAAGGTATTTACAAACAAATTTCCCATTTTTCATGGGAAAAGGGTATTCATAAGTGGATAAAATTCAAACATCAATAGGGCATTTACATACAGTGGAGGAAGCATTAATTTGTGGTAATGAAGTGATCTAAAGGTCTATAAACTATGAGTGGATATCCTGAAGAAGCAGAGAGCTCACTTCAGTTGAGAGAGTAGGGAGTTCTCAAATTGTGAGTGGTTTTTAACCAGGAAGAATAGTGAGTCCACTTAGAACAAGTAAACATCGGTGTTCTTATAGTGGAATTGGTAGCTCTGCACACTGCTGGAGTCTGCTCCTTGGGTGCATCCCAGTTTGGGTGAACCAAGTAAAAATTGACGTGTCTTATGCATTGTTTACGGATTATTCATACTCTGCAATGAGAAGGAGATAGAAGTGGGTTTTTTCTAATTGAAAAACAAGATCAAAATGGTCAGTTGTTTAAATATATCGTACCCCGATTCACACCCCCCTTATCAGAGTATCTATGCTAGTGGACCTATCAATATTAAACTCCATGACTAATTTCCTTTCCACATGACATTAAAACTGCAAAAATTTTAAAGAACGATGTATGGATTGATTATAATTTTCAATGATATATGTTGGGATATCATGATCCTATATCTTGGTCCACCCCCCAGATGACACAAAATTCCCATGTCATATCCCTAATTTCCTCTTCATGGTAAAACAAACCATTTCCATTCCTTGTTTATCACACTGAGCATAGCTCACATGAGCTTAGGAATTTCATTAAGTGC
Organism: Viscum album; assembly: GCA_963277665.1. Lineage (NCBI taxonomy): Eukaryota > Viridiplantae > Streptophyta > Magnoliopsida > Santalales > Viscaceae > Viscum > Viscum album. The sequence goes on from OY728121.1 coordinate 1,795,153,256, forward strand.
TTCCGTAAAAAAATAAGGCATAAAAGATCATGAAAAACTCATCATTGTTCAAAATACATGGTACTAAAAGGCATACCATGAGTCCTTGGTGAATGATGATAAAATATATGATTGATGTCCCTTTCATGACATACGGTTTCACATTATTGTGCACCTTTACCAAGAGGACCACTATTGCTAGTACTAGTCTCCCACCGCACCTCTATTAAAGAAATAGGTGTGTCTTGATTCCAATAATCATAGGATACATAATGATTGTAACAAATCTAAATTTTTAAATGATATTTGTTTCATAAGAAAATGTATGTTATATTGTACCATACTCAACAAAACCATATATATTTAATAAATAAGTGAGTATAAAGGGAAATGTGACCATTAGGATTCATACTTTTTTTTACCATTGGTCCAATATAACCATTTTTCAATATGACTATTAGAATCTATACTCATGGTAATATTTTTTACGTCATAATTTGTAAGTAGAAATGATAATGAATAATTAATGATGAAAGGATAAACGATGTCATAAACAAGTAGATTCATGATGTATGAATCCCATTTGTGAGATCCTGGGATGGAGGTAGTAACACTGGGGTTTGAGAATGACCTAGACCAAGCTTAGATTCAATAAGTTAAGATAGAATTAATTCACCTAAGAGAGAAGTTCAAGTTAGTGAAAATTTCCACTCAGGCAATGTTAGCCGAGCCACCTCATGAATCTATCACCATCGCACACCTTACCCTCAGGTCATATGTGGGTTTTATAATGGTTATGTGTTGAGGACCTAGTTACATAAAGTGCAATTGCATTGTATAAATAAATTTCATTCCCATAAATTTTGTATTAATAATATTTTTTATAATAAAATTGATATGGAGTTTGATAAATTGATTTTTAGACAGAAATTGTACTTTCCAAACAATATATAAATATTTATAATAAACTAAGATATTATGAATATAACTTATTTTAGTACAATAGAATGATGAAAACACTATTATTTAAATATAAATGATATTTTTTTCAAGTGTCAGAAATTTTACTAGGCATTTTCAATCAGCTATTATTTTTAATAAATAATGATTTTTATATTTAAAAATTTGAATCATCATATTTAGAAAATAATTATGAAAAAAATTTGATTTTTGAAATCAGGACACCAAATTTAGGATATGTTTAATTTATGCGAATTTTATAAAATACATTATTTTTTCATGATAGTAAAAATGTAGTTTGAGTTTTTTTGTATGTTTAATGACTTCCTATTTAACGACCCAATGTTTTTTCAATGGGAATTACTTTCATATAATTATTTCTTATAAACATATGAAATTACTACACAATGAACTAATAATAACTATGTGACCTTTAATTGTAATATTTTCACCTCTCTAATTTGAATTTCGAAAATCTAACATACACGGTTGCGATCAGTAAGATGTTTGGAGTCCGATAAGGAATACTAAATTTTTGGTGAATAGTAACATAACCTTATGAATAGTAACCTACCCTTATTAATAGTAATATGAAACATATCAATAGTAAATCATCCAAAATAAATGTATCCTCACCCATGAATTTATAAATAAAATTTAGTCATTTTATAAGTGATAATATGGCCATAGTAAAAGTATTGGTATTTTGTAAGTCACAAATAAATAATTACAATTAATTAATTAATTTAAAAGAAAATTTATTTTACTAAAAGGTGTTTATAAATTAATAATTTTATGTCTTATATTTTTATGATAATTTTATAAGGCCCTCTGTAATTTTTGAAAGCATTTTAAAGTCGGTTATATTTTTAAAATATGTACTTTTCAAGTAAATTATTATTTTAATTAAAAATTAAATTATTAATATTTAGAAAATTATTTTTGAAAAATGGATTTCATTTTTGGATTATACACATCAATTAATGGTTCGGGTGATTTTTTTTGATTTTTCTAAAGTACGTGAATTTTTAATGAATTGTAAAATACAATAATTCACGATAATTCACGATAAATGCTAAAACATGAATTTATGCTTCATGCAAGAGTCGTGGATGATGAAAATGGAAATTTGTTTGAAATCACATGAACATATTACTATTGTTTGTCACAATAATTATTATTATTTCTTGTCATATGGAAAAATAATAAACTAATGATTAAAATATTATGAAAACTCTTCTCCCATCCACTATAAAAATCACCAACACTCCACTCTTCTCTTCACTCTTCACAAGCCTTGTGCCTTCCCTAAATTCTGACCAAATATCTCCCCAAGATCCTCCCCCATTTCAGGAAACCCATGTTCTCATCAAAATACCAAATCCTATCTCCTTAAGAGGCTCTCAAGGAAGATAGAATCAAGAGGTAAATTCCTCTTTTATTTTCTTTCTTTTTCTTTTCAAGTTCATTTGTTTTTAATTTTTATCCTTACCTATCCTAATAAAAATGTTATGAAATATCTAGTACCTTACATGAATTTAAATTTTTATGATAATGGAATAATTTATTATAATATTTTTTTACTCTTCTTTTATTTTAGTAGTAAAGAAACCATCTCAGATGTGTAAATTTACCACATTCAAGGATGATGGGATTTCAATTTTCATTACTATCTTCAATTATAGTCATGAAACCATTTTCATGGTTGAACAAGACCATAATAAATGTATTATTCTTTATCTATAATCCTTTTTTAGACATGGTTTTGGTTTATAAAACAAAGCATGTTCATTGTGGTCAAAAACTGCCAATTAACCCCAAAGTTTGTCACTAAGTTTTATATAACGATTCAACATAACTCCATGAAACCAAATTAAATTTTCAACAATTAAACCATATTTAAGATCAATAATAAAATAAAACTTCAATTCTGGACAACCACCTTCATAATACATTTTTATCCAAACATGAACTGATAATTAAAACCAAGTAAGCAAACATACTCGAACAATGAAATTGAACCTCATAACAATTCAAAATGATAATAAATGAACATAAAGGGTAATAATAAATAATTTACATGTAAAATTTGTTTTTTAATTATTAATTAATGTACCTAATTATATAATTTATTTAATTAATATCACGGGGTGAACACTATTGGCTTTAAGGTAAGGGATCCTCCCTTTCTCACATTTATTCAAGAATCTCATCTATGTTATTCCCTTATACGTATAAGTAATAATTATGGGGAATGATTTATAAACGTCACCATACTTCCCTCATGATTTATACAATATGATAAATCCTTTTATATCTCATTAATACCTCCTACGTAAACCCGATACCATGTCGATATTCTGTAAGGGATTTTACCCGAACCACCTTTATTCCTTTTGGTTGCTCTATCTTTCTTTTTACCCAAATAAAGTTATCGTTTATTTTTGTTGAAAACTTCTACATATTGTTTATATTATCCGAAATCATGTTTCAGGATCTATCCCTTATCTATTTTTGGGATATACATTCTTTAAGTGATTCCCTCCTCGATACATCCCAATAAGCCGACTCATTTGAAGGGATCTTCCAAATTTTTTTACCCAATTTCATGTTCACTATACCATTTTTTTAAAGTCACATTTTTTGTTATACAATCAGTCTTTTTTATTATGAAAAACTTCTTGTTTCACTTTTGGTTTTATATAAAATATTATTGTCCTTTCTATTTTGAATTCTCTTTAGTATTTTCCTTAAAACTGCACTAAAATGTTTTAGTGATAAAAATTTCTTGAATACTCTTCTTACATATTGTAACATTTTATTTACATCACTTAACATGATATATTCATATTTTACCTTAATAATTTCCATGTACTTTTTAATTCCTTTCTCTCATGCACACTTTTATGATACGCCCGTTCATTTTGATTTATGACATGACTGGGATACCCATTTCTCTCCATGGTTTCCCTTATGTTTATGTATGATAGATTATGTATGATTATTTGTTTAGAAATAATATTCATGAACATGTTAAGATGGGTGATCCTAGATAGCTCTCTAATTCATTGGTTAAATTTTATCCTCATGATAAGTTATGTGTGACGGTCATGGCAGTTATCCTTCGGTTGTGCTACCATGTGCAATGGTTTTGGCAGTTATCCTTGACTCATGAAAAAATCATGTTTTATGTTTCTACAACATAAATACGAATTCATGTTTTTTTATCCCATATTTATATGTTATGATTTCACATGTTCCAAGATTTTTTTATATCATCATGTTATGCATTCTAACCCATGTGCTAAAGATTTATTGTTATGTTTATTCCCTTAATGGGATTTTTAGCTCATCCCATTGTTCATGTTATCCCTAGGTTACCCTATACAGATGTATGAGAACAAAGGAAGTTATGGGATATTTAGTAAGACTAAATAAATAAATTTTATATTTAGTTCCATGTTTTATGTTGTATGTACCTAGTATTACAAGGCACTAGACTTTACAATCCTTTGATTGTAATTTTATATATAATTAATCATAAAATCATGTAATTTTATATATAGAAGGTTAGGGTCACAATAGTTGGTATCAGAGGATGGTCTAGTTAGTTTTGGAGATTTGGAATAGAGAAATTTTGATAGAACCTTAAGTATGAGACTATGTATAATAAAACACCCCTAAATATTGGTAAGTATAGAGTACGTGGGTTATCATGAAAATACATCCCTGTCTAGATTCAAACAGTTTGAGGTGGCTCTAGCACATATGTATCTAAGGGTAAAACCTGAAAAAACCGCTTTGAGTTGGACTTGAATGGGAATTGGTGCATGAAAATGGGGATTTCTTCACTCTTTGTTTGACACTCTCATGGGATATTCTTTGGTAAATTCATAATATTAGTACAAAACATTATTAAGGGAATTAAAAAAGATACCATAAGAATATAAGCAATGAAATATATGAAGGATAACGTTGATTTAAACATAGGGAATCACAAGTAAGGATAAACTTATCCTTTACAATTTTATCCTCTTATGTTCAAAGTTTACATTTTTTCTGCTCAATATCTAAGTATTCAAGTCCTATAATTGTATGTTATTTTTATTATTTAATGGCGGTAAATAGAAGAACACATTCCAAAAATCAATGAGGTATGGAATGTGAAGATTTCCATCATGAAATTCCCAATATGATGGGAACAAGTGCTCAAAACCTCATGACAGTACTTACTCATATGGCCCAGGTTATGAATAATAACTTGAATTGTGTGGAACACTCTACTCCTCCATGGAAAGAGAATGTTTCCATTAAATCCTTCATGTTGAAAAGGCCTCCCATGTTTATTGGATCTTTTGATCCCATACTCATGGAATAGTAGATTAACTCCAATAAAAAGATATTCTCTGTTCTCCAGTGCTCAGAAGAAGAGAAAGTCATACTGGAGGTTTATAGTTTCGATGGTGATGCTGATCAATGGTGGGCACTGATAAATAATATGAATCCTTAGGAGGAAATTTATTCCACAGATTGAGAGGAATTCAAGAGAATTTGTTTCAATAAATATTTTTCCCGAACTCTCCATCTCATGATGTAAAGAGAGTTCCTCAGACTCAATAAGAAGAACGATGAGTCAATTTGGGCATATAAAGAAAACTTTACAAGGATTTCAAGGTATGCAAATGGATTTTTCTTGAACACTTAATTAAAGGTGGACAACTTCTTTAGTAGACTAAAGCTGAGTCTATGAAAATAATTATAAATTGAATACTTTGACAGTTATCAGAAGATTGTCCACTGTGACCTCAATGTTGAAATGAAGATCGAAGAATCTTAGTGGTATTGTGGGATCACTGAACAGAAGAGGAAATTGAAATATAATGTGAGTGGTCCCATAAATAAATTCGATGGTGGAAAGAAACATGAACATCACATGTGTAAAAATTGAGGGAAGAAGCATCCTGGGAACTGTCTAAAGGGAACCAGAAATTACTTAAAATGTTGAAAGGTGGGACATCTGACTAAAAACTATCCATGGGATATGGGGAATACCACTAATGTGTAAGATTAAAGGATAGTTAGGATCAACACACAACCTGTAGTGTAGTGTTACAACTACAAGGATCATGGGCATTATGTAAACAATTTCCCTAAGCTGAGGGTTGTCAGAGGCAATCAATAACAATATCCAAGGCAACATGGGAGGTCTTATTCTATCACTAATGATAAGGTGGATCCAGACAATGATGTCATGAAAAGTACTCTAGTTATTCATTCAAGAATAGTGAACTTACTATTTGATTCTGGTTATACGCATTATTTCATATCTTTCATGTTTAGTAGAACTATTCAATAACCACCTCAAAATTTGGAGGATAAATTATCTATGAGAACAAGAAATTGGGAAATTATTGATTCCATGGTTTATAAATCCTTCCAAGATAAATTTTGTGGACTAAACCTCCCATAAAATATCTTAATACTTCCTTTAGTAGATTCTGATGCAATCTTGGGAATGGATTGGCTATATTTATACAAAGACAACATCAACTGTCAGGAAAGAGAGATCACTGTTCACATCCTGAATCATACTATAATTATTTACAAGTGTAAGGAGGAAGAAAAATATACTTTAGAATCATTATCTCCAGTGTGGAAATTAAATACTTTTGGGAAGGAATATCTAGCACAAATTATTGATACAAAGGGGAGAATCATGCTTGAAGACATGTTCATCGTGAGGTATTACATTGTTGTATTCCCTGAAGAATTTCCAGGTCTTCATCCTAATATAATGTTTTAATTTCAAATATAAATTATTCCTATATCTCTTCCTATATCAAAGACAACGTATAGAATGGCTACCATAGAGCTAGAAGAGCTGAAGAAGTAGTTATAGGAGAATCTAGATAGGGGTCTTATACACCCGAGTGTTTCACCATGGGGTGCGCAAGTCTTATTCATCATGAATAAGGATGGATCAATTCACCTCTGAATTGATTATCTTGAGATCAATAAAATCACAATATAGAACAAGTATCTCATACAACATATATATGTCTTGTTTGATCAGCTTCATGGGGACAATTATTTCTATAAGGTGGACCTTTGTTCGAGATATCATCAATTGAATGAGAAGAAGGAAGATATTACCATGAGATCATTTTGAATGAGGTATGGAATCTATGAGTTCCTAGTGATTCCCTTCAGACTCAGTAATGCACAAACAATTTTCATGGATTCAATGAATAGTGTCTTTAGAGATTATCTCGACAATATTTCGGTAGTCTTTATCGATGATATTTTGATATATTATAAGATAAAGGAGGAACATGAGGAGCATTTGAATAAAATATTATAGACATTGTGAAGGGAGAAGCTATATGAACAGTAAAATAAATGTGATTTATGTATGGAGGAAGTATCATTCTTGGGGAATGTTATCACCATAGAATGGATATATTTAGACCCTTCCAAGGAAACATTGATTGAAGAGTGGCCCATGACAACATCCATAACAGATATCCACAACATTCTAGGTCAAGGAAAGTATTATAAATGATTTGTGAAGAACTTTTAAAGATTTTCAAACCCAATGACCAAGCTGACACGAAAGGGATTGATGTTTTTCTGGACTCAAGAATGTGAAGACTACATTAAGGAGTTGAAAAAGTTTCTTATCACTACACCAATACTCACACTCCCAAAAAAATAGAGAACACTTTGTGGTGTAAAATGATGTTTCCAAGAATGTATTTGGATGTGTTGTGATTAACAGTAATAATGTGATAGCCTACACCTCAAGGAATCAAAAAAATACATGAGCAAAATTAGCTTATGGATGATCTGGAGTTGGAGGATTTGATCTTTGCATTAAAAATCTGGCGTCATTATCTCTATGGGTAGAAGTATGAGATATATACTAATCACAAGAGTCTCCAATATATATTCACACAAATAGAGGCTAATATTCACTAGATAATATGGATATATCTCATCATGTAATATGACTTCTCAGTCCACTACCATCTCGATGAGGCAAACAAGGTGAAAAACACTCTATGTAGAAAGGATCCAACATCTTTATCAATGAAGAGAATTGTAAAGGATTTGTTCTTCATCAATTAGAATAGGATGGAAATGGGAATCATTAAGGGAGTAACATCATCAAACATTTCTCAAATGTTTGGTCAACCATCCCTCATAGAGAAAATGAAGGATGCTCAAAGAAAAGATGTGTAAATTTAGAAAAGGGTGGATGCTATCAGAAATGATAAATCCTTAGAGTTCATAATTTATGAGGAAGGAGATGTAAGATTTGGATCACAATTATGTATACAATACAATCCATAGATAAATTAGGTGCTTCTAAATTAAGCAGATAGATCATCCTTTTATATCCACCATGGGAGCATAAATATGTATCAAGATATCTAAGAGAACTTTTGGTGGGATAATATGAAGAAGGAGTTTGCTGAATATACATCCATGTTCCTAGTATATCAATACGTGAAGGATGAAATATAGAAGTCGAAGGGGATGATTCAACCAGTACCAATGCCAACATGGATGTGCTAGATAATCACCATGGAATTTATCACTAGACTTCCAAGGACATCCATAGGAAACAATACTATATGGGTCATTGTGGATAATCATACAAAGACAACTCACTTAATCATGATTCGAGAAGAATTATCATTGGATATACTTGCACTGATATATATCAAAGAGGTAGTAAGGATATAGGTAATACCAATTCCTATTATATCTGACTGAGTTATGAGATTCACCACGAAGTTTTGGAAAAGTCTCCAAAATTCACTAAGCTCTGAATTGAACTTCAGTACAACCTATAATCCTCAATCTAATGGATAATCTGAGTAGACTATTCAGACACTAGAAGACATGTTGAGAGAATGTTCTATGGACTTAAAAGAAGGATGGGATGAACATGTTCCACTGGTTGAATTCTCCTACAACAATAGTTTCCACTCCAGCATCCAAATGGCATAATATGAAGCCCTTTACGGGAAAAGGTGCAGAACACCAGCGTATTGGGATGAAGTTAGTGAGAATAAGCTACTAGGACCTGAAATGGTTGAAGAAATGGTGGAGAAGGTGAAAACCTTTCGACAACACATCAAGGCTATCCAAATTCTACAAAAGAGTAAAGAAGAAAATCATTGATGAGACCTTGAGTACAAAGTTAGGGAAATGGTATTTCAAATATCTCTATGGAATAAGGTCATGAGATTTTGGATGAAAGGGAAGCTATGTCCCAAGTACATTGGGTCCTTTGAGATTCATGATTGTATCAGGGATGTGGCCTATCGACTAGAACTTCCACCTACCATAGCCAAAGCACATGATGTCTTTCATGTATCCCTCTTAAAGAAGTACATACCAGACCCTTTACATGAACACTCTTTAGAGGTGATACAGTTGGAGAATGATCTTTATTATGAGGAGCATCCGGTAAAGATCATGGATCGTTGAGACAATGTTCTACGTAACAAGACTACTCACCTGGTCAAAGTAAGGTGGAAGAAAAATAAGTAAGAAGAGGAAAAATGGAACCAGAGGAAGGAGTGATAGAAAAGCACCTACACCTGTTTATGGCTAAGAATGTAAAACAAAATTTCTAGTGTGAAATTTCATAAGGGGGAATAATGTAATGACCCAAAGTTTTATCAATTGAAATTAATTTCGTATAATTATGTCATATAATCACATGAAATCACAACAAAATGAAATAATAAGAACTATGTGACCTTTTTACATTATATTGTCACCTCTGTGATTTGAATTTTTAAAATCTGATATACATGGTTACGATCAATATGACGTTCAGTGTCCAATAAGAAAAACATAATTTTTGGTGAATAGTTACCGAACCATATGATTATTAACATACTCTTATGAATAGTAATATGAACCTTACGAATTGTAAATCATCCAAAATAATAGTAACCTCACCCAAGAATGTATAAATAAAATTTAGTTATCTTATAAGTGATAATATAACTATAGTAAAAGTATTGGAATTTTTGTGAGTCAGAAATAATTAATTACAATTAATTAATTAATTTAAAAGAAAATGTATTTTTCCAAAACGTGTTGATAAATTAATAATTTTATTTCATATGGTTTTAAGATAATTTTATATGGCCTTATGTAATTTTTTAAAGCATTATAAAGTCAATTATAGTTTTAAAATCAATATTTTTCTAGTAAATTATGATTTCAATTAAAAATTAAACTATTCATAATTACAAAATTATTTTCGAATAATGGTTTTAATTTTTGGATTATACATGTCAAAAAATGGTTGGGGTTAAAGTTTGGGATTTTTTTAAAATTCCTGAATTTTTTAAGAATAGAAAATACTATAATTCACGATAAATGCTAAAATCTGAATTTCTTGATCATGCATGAGTCATGGATGATGAAAATGGCCATTGTTTCGAACTCACATGCACATATTACTATTTTTGGGGAAAAAATCATTAATATTTAATGTCTTATGGAAATATAATAAACAAATGATTAAAATATTATAAAAGTATCCTCACCTCCAATATAAAAACTACCCACACTCCCCTCTTCTCATCACTCCTATCATTCCTTGACACTTCCCTAAATCATACCCAAATGTCTCCCCATGATCCCCCCAAGTCCATAATCCCATGTTTTCCAAAAAATACCAAATCCTCACCCCTTAAGAGGCTCTCAAAAAGATTTAATCAAGTTGTAAATTCCTCTTTTCTTTTCATTCTTTTTTTTTTCAAGTTCATTTGTTTTATTTTCTATACTTAACTCTCCTTATCTAAATGTTATGAAAACTCCAGTACCTTAAATTTACTATTTTTTTTTCGGATAATGGAATAATTTATTATCATCTCTCCTTTACTCTTCTTTTATTTCAGTAGTAAAGACACCATCTGCGATGTGTTAATATACCACATTTAAGGATGATGGGGTTTAAATTTATGTTACCTTCTTCAATTATGGTCATGAAACAATTTTAATGATTCAAACAGACCATAATATATGTATTATTCCTATTCTATGGTTATTTAATCCTTTTTTACTCATGTTTTTGGTTTAAAAAACAAAACGTGTTCATTGTGTTCAAAAACCAACAATTCATCAAAATGGTTGTCTCTAATGTTTTATATAATGATTCAACTTCACTCTAACTAACAAAATTATATTTTAAACCATGTTACCTTATGGATTTTCAATAATAAAATATAAATTCATTTGTGTACAACCATCTTCATCATACAATTTTATCTGAACATGAACCGATTATTAAAACCATGTAAGAAAACCGACACGAACAATGAAATTGAACCTCATAACCAATCAAAATGGTTATAAATGAACAGATGAAGGTTATAAGAAAACATTAAAAATGTAAAATAGGTTATTTAAAAATTAATTAATTAACCTAATTTTATTATTTAGTTCATTAATATCACGTGGAGAACACCATCAGCCTTAAGGTAAGAGATCCTCTCTTTCTCACAATTATTAAAGAATATCCTCTTTGTTATGCCATTTTATGTATAATTACTAATTATGGGGTATGATTTATTTCATTACAAATTATTCCTTAATTATGTATAAAAGATGATAAATCCCTTTATCTCTCAATAAGAAATCCTATGTACACCTGATACCATGCTGATATTCCGCAAGGGATTCTACCTGAGCAACCTTTATTCATTCGGGTTGCTCTATCATGCTTTTTACCCAAAAGAAGTTTTATTTTATTTTTATGTGAAACATATACATAATGTTTATATTAACCAAAAATTATGTTTATATATCCATCCCTCATTCTCTTTTTGGGATATACATGCTTTTAAGTGATTCCATCCTCAATAATTCCAAATAAGAAAACTCGTTTTAGGGGAACATCCATAATTTTTTACCCAATTTAAAGTGAACTATACCATTTGTTTAAAGACATATTTATTATGTAAAATCAGTATTTTATATTATAAAAACATTCTTGTTTCACTTCTGGTTTTATATAAAATATTATTCCCTTTTCAATTTGAAATGATATTTAGTATTATCCTTAAAACCGCACTAAAATGTTTTAATGCTAATAATTTTTTAAATAATCTTCTTACATGTTGTAAATTATGTTATACAAAAATTACCATGATTTATGTCTATTTTACCTTAATAATTTAAATTTATGTTGTAATTCATTTCTCTCATGGACACTTTTATGATACACCCATTCATTATGCTTTATGAGATAAATATGATACCCATTTCTCTCCATGGGTTGCCTTATGTTTATGTATGATCGATTATTTATGATTATATTTGTGTAAATAATATTCATGAACATGTTAATATGAGTTCACCCATATAGTCCTCCAATTAATTGGGTAAAGTTGAGTCTCATGAGACATTATGTTCGATGGTCATGGCGGTTAGTATTGGCTTGTACGACTCTGTGCGATGATCTTGGCCGTTAGACTTGTATTGTGTTACCAGGTGCAATGGTCTTGCAGGTAAGACTTGAATCATTCTAAAGTAATTTTTTATGTTCCTGAAACATTAATATTAATTCATTTTTTATGACCCCATGTTTATAGGTTATGATTACATATGTTCCATTATTTTTTATATCATTATGTTATGCCTTCTAACTAATGTGATAAAGCTTTAGTCTTATGCTTATTCCCTCACTTGTATTTTTACCATATCACCTTATTCATGTTATCCCATGTTATCGTTGGAAGATGTATGAGAAAAATGGAATTTATGTCCTTCTTATGGAGACTAAATAAATAAATGTTATATTTTGTTCCATGTTTTTAGTTTTATGTACCTATTGTTCCAAGACACCAGACTTTACAATCCTTGGCTAGTAATCTGATGTAAAATTATGATTAAAATCATGTAATGTTATATGTAAAAGGATAGGGTCATTATATCATAATTATGTAATAACTAATTAAAATAATACAGGACCTAAAATATTTTTTTATTAAAATTTAGTATTTTAATAGATTTAATAAATTTTAAATCATATAATTTACTTTCCAAAGTCTAAAATGGAATATTTAACATTAAAAACAATATTTTTTTTTGGAAAATTTACTTTCAAATGTAAAACAAAATAACATAAAATGATGATAAAATATTTTAGATTAAAATAACATAAAATATGAAAATGGTGTCAATAAAAATTGGAAAATACCATGGTAAATCCCATGGTTTTTCATTTTCAACAACCTAGGTTTCTAAGGACTATATTTGGAGATTAATAAACAAATCCTCTAATTTTTCTATAAATACCCACCCATTTCTGTATTTACATTAACTCCCAATCCATATTCCACATATCTCTAGTAGTTTTACCTCAAAAGGAGTCCTACCAAGGGGTCATCAATCCATAATGTCCCAATCCTCCATTTTTATGGACAACTCTTCAAGGCAAGGGAAGTCTCCACTTCACTTTTCCATTCATGTTTCATATTTATGAGGAATTTATTCTATTTTAAAAACTATGTTTTATTTTTAAATTATTTTATCCCTTTAATGTAAAAAATAATAATTTTTTGAGTTGGATACCCTTATTCCATCTCATTTTACCATTTTCTAAAACCACATTTTATACCCATTATGCAGCCAGTTTTACTTCTCGAAATTTCTATTTTCTACTCAAGAAATTTTATTTTATTTTATTTTTTTGAATACCCAATCCTCTTTGTTTTACAGTGGAATTAACCTAGATGTAAAAATTATTTATTTTATTTATGTATTAACATACATGAAACCCAATATTCCCTTTCTGTGGGTTAAAAATTACATAGTTATCATTTCTTTAAGCACTTTTGAAGATGCCATGTTTTTTATTTTGAAACCAGTATTTTTATTTTCCACATGTTATTTATGAAATATTTTATTATGACACATGTTCATCTCATTAATTATTACATATTAAGGTAACATGCTGAAAATTCTCCAATACATTAGGTGAAGAATTTAATATGTAGATATGACATTTTTTATGATACCTTGGTGAATAACATTTGTAATTTTTATGACACCTCAGTGACAGAACATGGTGATATGATTATGAATGTATAATTTAAATTTTGTAAACACATTTTAATGATATAATTAATTTCATTTTTATTATGATATGAATAATGTTTCCTTTCTCATGCAATAATGATATTCCTCATATTCTTATTGATATTCCTCAAGATCATTTGTAAACTGTTTCCCATGCATTCCCATAATCGTCCTTATGCTGACCCTTTCCTTTGATATATATCTCAAGGTTATGAGATGAAAAAAAAATACTTAGGATGAACCAAAGATTAAATAATTCATGTTTTTTACTATAATTTTATATGTTTTCATGAATTATGTACCTTATTTAGAAGAAACTAAAAATTACAAGATCATATGTTTGTATAATGTAATGAAAATATATGTAATAAAATGGTGGAGTTCCGTAGTTTGTATCAAAGGATGTTTTAGTTATTTTTGGAATATAGGATTTAAAAACATTAGGACGAACCCTAGGTAAAAATTTTAATATAAGAATGTAACGACCCAATCGTTTTGAGTAGTATATTAACTTAGTCTTATAGATTTAATAAGATATTAATGGTTAATGCAGAAAGAGGAGTCGATGGCTTCATCCAGTTGACTCGACCCTTTTGAAGCCCACTTATCAGAGCTTGGGAAGGAGGTAGCATCTGTGGGCTTCGCTTTGGACCAAGCCCAAGCTGTACTCCAGCGTTTCAAGCTTGAACGGAAACGCCTACGGGAGAAGTTCAAGTTAGTAGAGATTACTACTAAGGAAATGTTATCTGAGCCTCCCTCAGATTCTCTCACCATAGCACACCTTACACTTAGGTCTTATGCCGGTGTTATAAGGGGTTATGTGACAAGACCCTAGCTTCCTTGTGTAATCCATTCGGGTGAATAAATTGAGATTTCTTCCTTTAGTGATGTTTGTGAAATTTCAAATGTCCAGATAATTTTAGAATGTATTTTATTGATGAATTTTTGAAAAAAGGATATTTTAAAATATTTATGAAAACCCTAAATAACTAATGATGTGTAATGATTTTCAAAAAATGGTCTTCTACAAAAGTGTTCAGTACGGAATTTGGAGTCTAATGAGATCAAATTAATATTTGATGAATAGTAAATTATGAATAGTGATTTTACGCTTAGGATTAGTAATGTGACCAAATGGATTAATAATTTCACTCAAAGAAAGTTTTAATATAATTTAGACACCTAGATTAAGTAATGTGATTCAATAAAATGGGTAAATAACGGTTTCATAAATTATTAGTCAAGTATTAGTTTTTTCGGGTGAATAGTGTTTTTTAATTTAAAATTTAATTAAAAATAATTAGAAAATTATTTTTATAAAAATGACTTTATTTTTGAACTCAGAGCATCGATATTATATGAAGGTAATTTTTGGGGTTTTTTCTGAAAAAAATGAATTCTCGATGAATAGTGTTTTTATTTAAAAATTAAATTAAAAATATTTAGAAAATTATTTTTATAAAATGGATTTCATTTTTGAAATCAGAGCATTGATATTTGGTTAAGGTGAAATTTTGGGATTATTCTAAGAAAGTTAAATTTTCGATGAATAGTGAAAATATAGTTTTTAAGTAACGGGTGTTTAATGACATCATTAAATGATGTATTAAGTATATATTCAATATGGTCGAATTATGAATAGTAATATAAGGTATGAGGTGTCCCAAGTGGCCAATACCATGGGAAAATACCATGGGCAAGCACATGGTTTTGCCAAAACCACTAATGAGGTGTCCCTTGGCCATTAATGCCTTGTCCCCTCACTTTCCCTATAAATACCCACCCTTTCCTCCTTTAGTTTTCACTCCCAACTCTCCCCCACCGAAGTTCTGGTCTCCTTACCTCCCAAGGAGTCCTCCCAAAGTGCCCCCAAGCCCTCAAGTTCCAATCCTTTGAGTTTCAAGAGTCACGTTTTAAGGTAAGGGATCTGACCTCTCTCTTTCTTTTCATGTAATCCTTTTTATGTCATTCCTTTTATGCTCCATGTTCTTATGTGAGAGGATGTTCTTTTATATTCCTCTTACTTCCCTTTTCATTTTTATATGATTATAGATCCCCTCTTACTCTCATCATTTCGTTTTATGAATGTTTAAGTGACGTCGTTAGGCTGCCGAATTTTTAAGGGATTCTTTCACCCTTCTCATTTTTCAAGTTCGGTTTTCATGTCAAGTCTTTCAAGATCATTTTTTTATGATGGGGTATGATCTCTATATCTATCATACTGATCTCTTATGATCATATTATAAGGGACCCTATTTGATCTTGTCAAATCATTTTTTTATTGAAGTTAAGTAACGCCATTAGGCTGCCGAATTCTCATAAGAGAAATCTTGTTTTGTCTCACTTCCATGTTTTTCATTTCATATGGTATATATTTCAAATTTCATTACCATGTTCTTCAATCCCTTATATTCTGTCCCCCTACTGTTTTATGGATCATTTATGAGTGGGTGATCCATGTCCCCTCTCTTTTCAATGTTTTCTAAAACCTTGTAACATAGCCGTTATGCTGCAGAATTTTCGTCTCAAAATGCCTCTCTCTTTTCTCAAAATTATTTTATGTTATAAAGTGAATACTCAAAGCTCTTATTTCTACAAGGGTATTCAAATATATACCAAAATGATCTATTTTAAATTCTGGTATTTACATACATGAGACCCGCTTTCCCTTTTCGTGGGTTTAAAGTGACGTAAAGATCATGTCTTTAAAGCAGTTTTTAAAACGTTATGATTATGAAATTAAACCCATTTATTTTATGCTATATGGGTTATTTAGGAAATGTTTGATGATGATATATTCAGCTCACATGATAATAAAGTCAAATTTAAGGACGCGCCCTGATAGCGCTCCAATGCATTGGGTAATGATGTAACCACTAGAGATTACAATTTTCACGATACCTTGGTGAATAACCTTGGTAATTTTCAAATGACACCTTGGGGATGGACCTTGGTGATATGTTCATGATTTTCAATGTTAAATGATGTATCCACATCTTCAAGTTATGAAAAATGTTATTTTTATTATGAAATGCCTCATGATTTCTTTCTCATGCCTTAAAGTTCTTTTCATGTCCTTATTGAAGTATCTCAAGTTCACATGTAAAATGTTCCTCTTGTTTCCCTTACTGGGCCTTATGCTCACCCTTTCTTGTGATGTAAGTCCCCAGGTTACGAGATGCGGTAATTAACCTAGGATGAACTTAAGGAGAAGACTTTCAAGTGTTTAAGAAGAATGCTTTATGTTGTTTTCATGTATATTGTTCCTAGTTTCCAAGACACTGGACCTTAAAGATCCTCAGTTTTGTGTAATGTAATGAAAGTTTATGTTATAAAAAGGTGGGATGCTATAGTTGGTATCAAAGAATGGTTTAGTTATTTGTGATAATTAGGATATAAAAACATTAGGAAGAACCCTATAGAAAATGTTTAAATATAGGAAAACTTCCTGGTATTTTGGTAAGTATTGAGTAAGTGGTTTATCAAACAAATGCATCCCTGTCTGGATACGAGCAGGTAGAGGTGGCTCTGGAACAGATGTACATAGGGGTAAAACCCGAAAACACCTCTTTGAGCTAGACTTGAATGGGAACTGGTGCACGATAACGGGCCTTGCTGCACTCTTGGTTACGAAACTCCCGGGGGATATGTTTGGTTAATCACAAGCTTTTTATGAATCATTATGAAGGAATTATAGAGAAGTATAATTGTCTAAGAATGAAGTCTTAGTTAAAAGATTCATAAATGAAATAAGTTTCTCACTAAGGTTTTATTCTTTTAGAAAATGGCGGGCAATAGGAGGAACCGTGCAGATGGTGACCGTAATGCACCATGTGCTGACGGTCCTCCGATGGAAGCCGGAATGGAAACAATCATGTGAATGATGAACCAACTGACTCAAGTTATGAGTAATAACTTGAATCAAGCTGAGAGGATGATCTCACCACGAAGGGAACAACTTTCTGTTTAGTCCTTTATGCGTCAACGACCGCCAACATTCAGTGGATCTACTGACCCATTGGTTGCAGAACAATGGATAAGCTCCATTGAAAAGATATTTTCTATACTTCATTGTTCGGAACAAGAAAAAGTCACCCTTGCTGTTTACCGCCTAGGGGAGAAGCTGATCAGTGGTGGTCACTGATCAAAAACACGAAGCCATGAGAAGAGATGGAAGCTATGGAGTGGGAAGAATTCCGGGGAATATTCTTTAATAAGTATTTCCCTCGTTCGATGAGAACGAGAATGGAGAAAGAATTTCTCGAGCTGAAGCAAAAGGAGAATGAATCAGTTGGAACCTATGAGATGAACTTCACAAGGCTTTCCCGTTATACCTCAAGATTTTTCATGGACCCTAATGGGATGGTTGATAGATTCTTTGGCAGACTACGACCTCATCTGCGGAAGAATCTAGCCAACAGGGACTACGATAGCTATGAAGAAATAGTTCAATGTGCTATGAAAGTTGAACTATAGTTTGGGGAGACACAGTGGTCTCACAAATCTAATGAAAAGAAGAGAACTCTAGAACCAAGCCCGGGAAGAAGTTTTGATCAGGAAAGAGGTGGAAAGCATATGCAACATGCCACATGCAATAAGTGTGGGAAGAAGCATTCATGGAACTGCTTGATCGGAAGTGGTAAGAGCTATAGGTGTGGAAAATAAGGGCATATTTCTCGGAATTATCGTAGTGATGTGAAGCCTCAACTTCCCAACACTAACGATAGAGGAAAGATGGTTCTGGCCCTACCTGAAGTCACATGCTTCAAGTGTGGACAGCTTGGGCACTTTGCTAATCAATGTCCAAATCCGAGGGCAGTGGAGGGGAATCACCATCGACCTCAGCAGAGGACAAGGGAGAAAGGTCGTGCTTTCTCTATCACAACAACTGAAGTTGAAGTTCCGAACGATGTGGTAGCAGGTACTCTTGTTGTCCTCTCAAAACTAGAAAGTACTTTATTTGATTCTGGTTCTACGCATTCCTTTATTTCCTCCATGTTTCCAAGGAATATAGAATCAATCCCCGAACTGCTAGAGGTAGAGTTGTCAGTCAAGACTCCAAGTGGGATAATCCATGAATCAAAAGTGTTTAGAGACTCTATTGTTTACTTTAGTGGGCACAATCTTATCGCAAATCTAGTAGTCATTCCCATGTTGGAATCTGACGTTATACTAGGGATGGACTGGCTCTCAAAGTATAATGCTAAGATCAAATGCAGAAGTAAGGAAATCTCAGTAGTCTTGAATGAACGAACTACAGTTATCTTCCAAGGAGAGATATCCCGAACTGATCCCTATCTAGAAGCACCTCCTATAGCTTTCTTTATGGAGTTAATTAGTGATGATGAAGAAGGAAAAGGGAGCATACAAATAGAAGATGTTCCGATTGTTCAGGAATACATGGATGTATTTTCTGAGGAGTTACCTGTCCCTCCCCTAGAAAGAGAGGTAGAGTTCTCCATTGAACTCGTACCTGGGTCTCAACCGATATCAAAGACTCCGTATAGAATGGAAAATGTGGAGCTAGAAGAGTTAAAGAAACAACTCCAAGACTTGTTGGAGAAGGGTTTTATCCAACCAAGTGTGTCTCCTTGGGGATCACCAGTTCTCTTTGTGAAGAAGAAGGATGGATCAATGCAGCTATGCATTGATTATAGAGAACTGAATGGGATCACAGTGAAGAACATATATCCTCTTCCAAGAATTGATGATTTATTTGACCAACTTCGTGGGGCTCAATTTTTCTCTAAGATTGACCTTCGATCTGGTTATCATCAACTGAGGGTGAAGAAGGAAGATATTCCAACGTCTGCCTTCCGATCAAGATATGTGCATTATGAGTTTACTATTATGCCTTTAGGCTTGACTAATGCTCCTGCTATTTTCATGGATTTGATGAATAGTGTCTTTAAGGACTACCTTGATAACTTTATGGTAGTTTTTATTGATGATATTTTGATATATTCAAAAATTCGTGAGGAGTATGAAGATCATCTGAGGGTTATTTTGAAAACTCTACGGAAGGAGAGGCTCTTTGGAATGTTCAACAATTGTGAGTTTTGGTTACAACATGTGGCTTTCTTGGGGCACATCGTAACCAATGAAGGAATCTCGGTTGACCCTGCAAAGACAATGGTTGTGGATGAGTGGCCTCAACCCACAACATTAACTGAGATTCGTAGTTTCCTTGGTTTAGCGGGATATTATAGGAGGTTTGTGAAAAACAGTTCACGGCTTTCTAATCCACTAACCAAGTTGACTCGAAAAGGGGTTAAGTTCATCTGGACAAAGGAATGCGAGGAAAGTTTCCAAGAGCTGAAGAAGAGATTGGTTACTGCACCTGTGTTAACACTACCCTCTATCGGAGAAGGATTCATTATTTTTAGCGATGCATCTCTGAAAGGGATTGGTTGTGTCCTCATGAAAAATTACAAGGTAATTGCTTATGCATCTCGACAGTTGAAGATTCATGAGCAGAATTATCCTACGCATGATCTAGAGCTGGCGGAAATTGTTTTTGCTCTAAAGATATGGAGGCACTATCTTTATGGGGAGAAATGTGATATAAACATCGACCACCAAAGTCTAAAGTATATTTTCACACAGAAAGAATTGAACATGAGACAAAGGAGATGGTTGGAGCTTATTAAATACTATGATTGTTCAATACATTATCACCATGGAAGAGCAAACAAAGTCGCGGATGCGTTATGCAGGAAAGATCCTGTTGTTCTGGAAACAATGAGGATCTTAGGAGATCCCTTGATTAAAGATCAAGTAAAACTGTACATGGGAATTATAAGGAAAGGGACATCATCAACCCTATCCCAAATGATTTCTCAACCTTCATTACTATAGAAGATCAAGAAGGCTCAAAAAGAAGATCCTTTGCTGCAGGAGAAGTTCGAGGCTGTAAAGGATGGGAAGTTCCCTGATTTCAATATTGATCAACAATGTGTATTGAAATTTCGTACAAGTCTATGTGTTCCATCCATTCTGGAGATAAAGAAAGAATTGATGGATTAAGCTCTTATCTCTACTTTCTCTATACATCCGGGAAGCACTAAGATGTATAGAGACCTTCGTGATCATTATTGGTGGGATAACATGAAGAGGGAGATTGCTGATTATACTACAAGGTGCCTGGTGTGTCAGCAAGTTAAGGAAGAACGACAACTTCCTAAGGGGGTATTACAATCGCTACCCATACCAGTATAGAAGTGGGATAATATCACTATGGACTTTGTAACTGGTCTCCCGAAAACATCTAAAGGAAACAATGCGATATGGGTTATTGTGGACCGTCACACCAAGACAGCCCATTTTATCTCTATTCGGGAAGATTTCCCTCTAGATAAGCTTGCCAAGATATACGTGATGGAAGTGGTAAGGCTGCATGGGGTACCATTATCCATCGTTTCTGATCGTGACCCAAGATTCACATCAAAATTCTGAAGAAGTCTTCCACATGCTCTGAATACTGAATTGAATTTTAGTACGGCCTATCATCCTCAAACTGATGGCCAATCTGAAAGGACTATTCAGAAACTCGAATACATGTTGAGATTATGCTCAATGGAATCTAAGGGTGGATGGGATCAACACCTCCCATTAGTGGAGTTCTCCTATAACAACAACTTCCATGCGAGTATTCAGATGGCACCCTATGAAGCTCTGTATGGAAAGCGGTGTAGAACTCCTACTTGTTTGGATGAAACTGGTGAGAGGAAGCTTCTTGGGCCTGATCTCATGCAAGAGATGACGGAACAGGTTCATGCCATCCAACAACACATAAAGGTAGCACAGAGTCGGCAGAAGAGCTATGCTGACAATCGTCGAAGGGACTTGGAGTTTGGTGTTGGTGACAAAGTCTTCCTTTGAATTTCTCCATGGATGAGAGTCATGCGGTTTGGGAAGAAAGGGAAGCTCAGCCCTAGGTACATTGGCCCCTATGAAATCCTTGATCGCATAGGAGTAGTGGCCTATCGTCTAGAACATCCATCAAACCTAGCTCAAGTTCACGATGTCTTCCATGTATCTCTCTTGAGGAAGTACATACCCGACCCTTCGCATGTATTGATCCCAGAGGTGGTACAACTGGAACATGAACTCTCTTATGAGGAGAAGCCAGTGGAGATCTTGGATAGTAGAGACAAGTTTCTACGAAACAAGACAACCCACCTTGTGAAAGTGTTGTGGAGGAATCATAAATATGAAGAATCGACTTGGGAGCCTGAGGAAACGATGAAGCAAAAGTACCCTTACCTCTTCGACTAGGCCTCAAGTATAAATTTCGTGGATGAAATTTCTTAAGGGGGGAAGAATGTAACGACCCAATCTTTTTGAGTAGTATATTAACTTAATCTTATTGATTTAATAAGATGTTAATGGTTAATGCAGAAAGAGGAGTCGATGGCTTCATCCAGTAGACTCGACCCTTATGAAGACCACTTATCAGAGCTTGGGAAGGAGGTAGCACCTGTGGGCTTCGCTTTGGACCAAGCCCAAGCCGAACTCTAGCGTGTCAAGCTTGAATGAAAACGCCTAAGAGAGAAGTTAAAGTTAGTAGAGATTACTACTAGGGCAATGTTATCTGAGCCTCCCTCAGATTCTCTCACCATAGCACACCTTACACTTAGGTGTTATGCCGATGTTATAAGGGGCTATGTGACGAGACCCTAGCTTCCTTGTGTAATCCTTTCGGGTGAATAAATTGAGATTTCTTCCTTTAGTGATGTTTGTGAAATTTCAAATGTCCAGATAATTTTAGAAAATTTTTGGAAAAAAGGATATTTTCAAATATTTATAAAAACCCTAAATAACTAATGATGTGTAATGATTTTCAAAAAATGGTCTTCTATAAAAGAGTTCAGTAAGAAATTTGGAGTCTAATAAGATCAACTTAATTTTTGATGAATAGTAAATTATGAATAGTGATTTTACGCTTAGGATTAGTAATGTGACCAAATGGATTAGTAATTTCACTCAAAGAAAGTTTTAATATAATTTAGACACCTAGATTATGTAATGTGATTCAATAAAATGGGTAAATAACGATTTCATAAATTATTAGTCAAGTATTAGTTTTTTCGAGTGAAAAGTGTTTTTAATTAAAAATTTAAATAAAAATAATTAGAAAATTATTTTTATAAAAAGGACTTTAATTTTGAACTCAGAGCATCGATATTATGTTAAGGTAATTTTTGGGGTTTTTTCTGGAAAAAATGAATTCTCGATGAATAGTGTTTTTATTTAAAAATTAAATTAAAAATATTTAGAAAATTATTTTTATAAAATGGATTTCATTTTTGAAATCAGAGCATTGATATTTGGTTAAGGTGAAATTTTGGGATTATTATAAGAAAGTTGAATTTTCGATGAATAGTGAAAATATAGTTTTTAAGTTACGGGTGTTTAATGACATCATTAAATGATGTATTAAGTATATATTCAATATGGTCGAATTATTAACAGTAATATAAGGTATGAGGTGTCCCAAGTGGCCAATACCATGGGCAAATACCATGGGAAAGCCCATGGTTTTGCCAAAACCACTAATGAGGTGTCCCTTGGCCATTAATGCCTTGTCCCCTCACTTTCCCTATAAATACCCACCCTTTCCTCCTTTAGTTTTCACTCCCAAATCTCCCCCAACTATGTTCGGGTCTCCTTACCTCCCAAGGAGTCCTCCCAAGGTGCCCCCAAGCCCTCAAGTTCCAAACCGTTGAGTTTCAAGAGTCACGTTTTAAAGTAAGGGATCCGACCTCTCTCTTTCTTTTCATGTAATCCTTTTTATGTCATTCCTTTTATGCTCCATGTTCTTATGTGAGAGGATGTTCTTTTATATTCCTCTTACTGCCCTTTTCATTTTTATATGATTAGAGATCCCCTCTTATTCTCATCATTTCGTTTTATGAATGTTTAAGTGACGTCGTTAGGCTGTCGAATTTTTAAGGGATTCTTTCACCCTTCTCATTTTTCAAGTTTGATTTTCATGTCAAGCCTTTCAAGTTCCTTTTTTTATGATTGGGTATGATCTCTATATCCATCATACTGATCTCTTATGATCATATTATGAGGGACCCGATTTGATCTTGTCAAATCATTTTTTTATTGAAGTTATGTGACGCTGTTAGGCTGCCGAATTTTCATAAGAGAAATCTTGTTTTGTCTCACTTCCATGTTTTTCATTTCATATGGTATATCTTTCAAATTTCATTACCATGTTCTTCAATCCTTTATATTCTATCCCCTACTGTTTTATGGATCATTTATGAGTGGGTGACCCATGTCCCCTCTCTTTTCAATGTTTTCTAAAACCTTGTAACATAGCTGTTATGCTGCAGAATTTTCGTCTCAAAATGCCTCTCTCTTTTCTCAAAATTATTTTATTTTATAAAGTGAATACTCAAAGATCTTATTTCTACATGGTTATTCACATATATATCAAAATGTTCTATTTTAAATTCTGGGATTTACATACATGAGACCTGCTTTCCCTTTCCGTGGGTTTAAAGTGACGTAAAGATCATGTCTTTAAAGCAGTTTTTAAAATGTTATGATTATGAAATGAAACCCATTTATTTTATGCTATATGGGTTATTTATGAAATTTTTGATGATGATATATGTGGCTCACATGATAATAAAGGCAAATTTAAGGGTGCGCCCTGATAGCGCTCCAATGCATTGGGTAATGATGTAACCACTAGAGATTACAATTTTCACGATACCTTGGTGAATAACCTTGGTAATTTTCAAATGACACCTTGGGGATGGACTTTGGTGATATGTTCATGATTGTCTATGTTAAATGATGTAGACACATCTTCAAGTTATGAAAAATGTTATTTTTATTATGAAATGCCTCATGATTTCTTTCTCATGCCTTAATGTTCTTTTCATGTCCTTATTGATGTATCTCAAGTTCACATGTAAAATGTTCCTCTTGTTTCCCTTACTGGGCCTTATGCTCACCCTTTCTTGTGATGTATGTCCCCATGTTATGAGATGCGGTAATGAACCTAGGATTAACTTAAGGAGAAGACTTTCAAGTGTTTAAGAATAACTCATTATGTTGTTTTCATGTATATTGTTCCTAGTTTCCAAGACACTAGACCTTAAAGATCCTCAATTCTGTGTAATGTAATGAAAGTTTATGTTATAAAAAGGTGGGATGCTATAAAGAAAACGTCTTGGTAATTTTGTGAAGTATTAATTAAGTGGTTTCTGAGAAAATAAATTCATGTCTTTATATAAATAAGTAGATGTGGAATTGGAACATATGTATCTAGGGGTAAAACCCAAAAACACTACTTTGAGCTAAACTCAAATGATAACTAGGGCATGATAATGAGCCTTAATGAACTCCTAATTTGACACTCCTAAGGGATATTTTTGGTTAATCACATGATTTTTATGAACCATAATGAAGGATATATAGAAAATGTAATTGTTGATAATGAATAACATATTTAAGAATGATGTTTTATGACCAGAAATTCCTTTAGAATTATAAGATTCTCAAAAGAAACATATTTCTCACTAAGGTTTTATTCTTTTATAAAATGGATAGAAATAGAATGAACCATGTAAATAGTGAGCGCAAAATTCCATGTACTGATTACAATCCAATGGAATCCAGAATAAAAAACTTCATGAGAATGAAGAATCAAATGACTCGAGTTATGAGAAATAACTTGAATTAATCGAAGATATTAGATTCACCTTGAAGGAAATAATAATCTGTTATGTCTTTTATGCATCAATGAACATATTATTTCAATGGAAATAATGAACCATTGATTATTTGATAGTGGATAAGCTCTATAAAATTTCTATAGTCTGTTCTTTAGAACAAGAGAAATTCACCCAAGATGTGTACCACATAGAGGGAGAATCTAATCAGTGGAGGAAATTTATTAAACACCTAATTCAAATAAGGGAGATAGATTCTATAGAATGGGAAGAGTTTATTATAACCTTATTCAAATAATATTTTACATTTTCAATGTGAATAAATATGGAGAAGGAATTCCTAGAGCTAAATCATACGGAAAAAGAATATAATCTATGAGATGAACTTTAAAATAATTTCTCATTACACCTATAGCTTTATCGTGGATCGTAATGGAAATGTTGATATAATATTTGGTGCACTAAGTCCCCAACAATGGAATAATATATTTAATTGAGACTATGATAGCTATGAGAAGTTTTGCAGAGGGTTATGAAGGATGAAATGAAGTTTGAAGAGATGAAATCGTCATATTGATCAACTGAAAAGAAGAGATCAATGGATCCAAGATTATGGAGGAAATTTGAACACAGAAGAGGAGGAAATAAAGTGTAACTTCCCACATGAAATAAATGTGGGAATAAGCATTCAAGGAGATAATTTATTAGGAGCTGGAAATGTTACATGCGTGGAAGTGATGGCCATATTTATCAAAACTTTTTTAGTAAGGTGAAGCCACAACTTGTCAATAATAACAATAAAGGGAAGATGGTGAAGTCCCAGCCTAATGTCTAATGCCCGATGTCTAGAAAAATTGGTAACATTTCCAATAAATGTCCAAATAAGAAGATAATTGAGGTAAATCACCATCAACATCATAATAGGCCAGGAGAACAAGGTCATGCATTTTCAATCACAATTACTGATTTATAGGAATAGAATTATGTGGTGGTAGGTACTCTCATTGTTCACTAAAAGCTTGTTAGTAGATTGTTTGATTCTGGTTCTACACATTCCTTTATTTCTTCTATGTTTTCAATGAATATAAAATCATTAACTACACTCCTAAAAGTATAGTTATCATTCCAGACTTCAGTAGGGATTATTAAAGTATAAAAAGTGTATAGAAACTCTAGTATTCAATTGGGAAAGCAAAATCTCATTGAAAATATAGTAGTCATTACCATGATGACATTCGACACTATATGAGGGATGGACATGATCACAATCTATAATTCTAATATCAACTATAAAATCAAGGAAATCATAGAAGTCTTTAATGGAAGACCTATGGGTTTTTTCAATGTAGAGACATATCAACATAATATTTGTCTAGAAGCACCTCCCGCAGCCTTATTTATGGAAATGAACAGTGAATATGAATAAGGAAATGAATATTTACAAATAGAAAATGTCCCCATAATAAAAGAATACACTAACGTATTTCCGAAGATGTTACATGGACCTACCTTAGAAATATATGTATATTTATCCATTTAACTATTTCCTGGATCCAAGCCTACATGAAATACCCTGTGTAGAATATAAAATATGGAGTTGGAGGAATTAAAGAAAAAACTCCGAGATCATTTGGACAAGGTTTTATTTGACCAAGTGTGTCTCCTTAGGGAGCACCCATTCTCTTTGTAAAGAATAAGGATGGATCAATGCAGCTATGAATTTATTGTAGATAACTTATTGGGATCACATTGAAGAAGAAGTAGCATCTCCAAAGGATTGATGATTTATTTTACCAGCTTCATGAGGCTCAATTCTTCCACAATATTGATCTTTGATCAACTTATCAGTAATTGACGATAAAGAAAAAATATATTACAAAGAATTACTTATGATCAATATATGAGAATAATGTGTTTTTTGTTATTCCCTTTGTCTTAACTAACGATCCTATTATATTTATGAATTTTATGAAAAGAGATATTAAGGTCTACCTTGATAACTTTTTTTAGTTTTTATTGATGACATTCTAGTATATTTCAAAAGTCACAAGGAGCATGTTAATCATCTAAGTGTTATATTGAAAAATATGAGGAAGGACTGGTTATTTGTAATGTTCAGAAAATTTGAATTTTTGTAACAAAAAGTTGTTTTCCTGGGGAACATTATAACCATTGAAGGAACCTCATTTGAACCTTACAAGAAAAATTTTGTGGGGTGTCCTCATCCAACAATAGTAATAGAGATTCATAGTTTTTTAGTTTAACATGTTATTATAGGTGGTTTGTGATTTTTTTCATGAATTTATAACCCACAAACCAAGCGAACTCAAAAAGGGGATAAGTTTATCCGAACAAATGAGTGTGAAGAAAGTCTCCATGTGATGATGAAGAGAGTGGTTATCGCACCTATGTAAACTATACCCTCTATCAATGAATGAATCATTATTTTTAGCAATGAATCTATGAATGGTATTGGGTGCATCCTCATGAAAAATGAAAAGTTGATTACTTGTGTATCACATCAATTAAATCCTCATGAGAATAACTATCCAATGCCAGACCTAGAGCCAACTGTAGTTATTTTTTCTTTGAAGACATGGATGCACTATCATTATGTAGAGAAATGTGATATATACAAAGACCACCAAATTTTGAAGTATATATTCACAAAAAAGGAATTGAACATGATACAAAGAATATGGTTGAAAATTCATAAAATATATGATTGTTCAATTCCTTATCACCCACGAATAGAAAACAAAGTCACTGATGCATTCAGTATGAAAGACCCTGTTGTGTTGACAATGATGAGTATTTATAGAGATCCATTGATTCAATACTGAGTAAAACTGGGCATGGGAATAATAAGGGAAGGTATTTCATCAACATTATCCCAAATTATTTCTCAACCATCATTACTAGATAAGATCAAGAAATATAAAATAGAAGCTACCTTATTAAAAAAGAATACAGAGGCTGTGAAGAATGAAGAGTTTCCTATGTTCAATATTGATCAAGAAGGTGTAATAAAATTTCATATGAGGCTATGTGTCCCATCTATTCTAGAAATAAAGAAGGATAAGAAGGATGAATCTCATATCATTACATTCTCTATATATCCTAAAATCACTAAAATTTATAGGGACTTTTGTGATCAATCTTGGTTGGATAACAAGAAAAGGGAGATTGTTGAATGCATTACTAGGTTCTTAGTGTGTCAACAAGAGAAGGTGCATAAACAACTTCATAAAGGGTTATTACAACCACTACCCAGGACAACATGGAAATGGGACAACATC
Source organism: Viscum album (assembly GCA_963277665.1). NCBI lineage: Eukaryota > Viridiplantae > Streptophyta > Magnoliopsida > Santalales > Viscaceae > Viscum > Viscum album. The sequence goes on from OY728121.1 coordinate 1,795,182,303, forward strand.
ACATTGTAATTTGACACTGGAATCCTAATAACATCCAAAGGAAACAATGCGATATGTGTTATATTGGATCATCTCACCTAGAATGCTCATTTAATCACTCATTGGGAAGATTTCTCACCTGACCAACATTCTATGAATTATGTAAAATAAGTGGTAAGGTTTCAAGGGGTACCAATTTCTATCATTTATGATCATTATACAAGGTTCAAATCAAAATTATTGATAAGTCTTCTGCATGCTATGAACGATGAATTATGTTTTAGTACTACCTATCACACCTAAATTTATTTCTAATCTTAATGGACTATTCATACACACATGTAAATGTTTAGAACATTCTAAATGGAATTTAATGGTTGATGGGATCAATAACTCCCATTATTTGAGTTTTCATACAACAAAAACTTACATTCGAGTATTAAAATGGTTCCCTATGAAGATATATATGGGAAGAAATGTAGAAATCCTACTTTTTGGGATGATGTTGGTGAGATAAATATTATTAGGCCGATATCATGAAAGAGATGACATAAAAGGTTCATGCCATCCTAAAACACATTAACGATGCTTAATGTTAGAAGAAGAGCTATACTGAAAATAAGCTAAGGGACTAGGATTTTTTATGCTGGAGGAAAAATTTACCTTTGAATATAACCATTTAAGAGAGTCATGCAGTTTGGGAGGAATAGGAAGCTAATCACGAGTTATATTGGCCCCTATGAAATCCTTGATCTCATAAGAGTAGTGTCCTATCATAATACACTTCCACAAAATCTAGCTTACGTTTATGATTTATTCAATATATCTATCATGATGAAGTGCATACATGATCCCTCACATGTTTTGATCCTAAGGTTGTACAAATAGAACATGACCTCTCTTACGAGGAGTAGTAGATGGAGATCTTGGATTGTCAAGACAAGTTTCTACAAAACAAGAATACCCACCTCATAAAAGTATTGTATATGAAACATATATATGAAGAAATAATGTGGGAACCATCGGATAATATGAGACATAAGTACCCATTACTTTTATAAACTAAGAGAACGAGTTAAAATTTTGGGGTTGAAATTTTATAAAGGGGGGATGAATGTAATAGCACAAACTTTTTAAATGATATTAGCTTTTAGTAAAAATGTGTGTTATATTGTACCATACTAAAAAAACCACATCTCTTTAATAATGAAGTGAGTATAAAGTGAAATGTGACTATTGAGATTTAACCATTTTTGATTGTTCGTAAAATATGACTCTTGTTCAAAATGACCATTGGGAACTATACTTTTGGTAATAATTTTTATGATATAATTTGTAAGTAGAAATAATAAAGAATAATTAATATGTAAAGGAGAAAAATGTCCTCAACCAGTAGAGTCATGCCTTATGAATACCATTTTTCAGAGCTTGAGAGGGGGGTAGCATTACAGGGGTTCTCTATGGACCAAGCCCAATCTGAGCTTCAACAAGTTAAGCTAGAAAAAAATAGCCTCTGGGAGAATTTCAAGATAGTTGAAATTACCACTCAGGTAATGTTAGTCGAGTCGCACCGTGAATCTATCACAATCACATAAATTAACCTTAACATGTACATGGGTGTTATAAGGGGTTATGTGATTAGGCCCTAGTTACTTAAATTTTAATTACATTGTATAAATAATTTTTCCCATTAATAACATTTTAAGAATAATTTTTCTTAATAAAATTAAGATGGAATGTGATAAATTGATCTTTCGAATATAAATCATACTTTCTGAAAATGATATAATATTTATAATAAAAAAATATATAGTGAATAATAATTATTTTAATGAAATATTATGATAAAAACACTCTTATTTAAATATAAATGATATTTTTTTTCTAGTGTCATAAATTTTACTACGCATTTTCAATCTGCAATTATTTTTAATAAATAAGTATTTTTATATTTAAAAGTTAGAATTCTCAAATTTATATAATAATTATAATAAAATTCATATAATTTTTTTAATAATCGTGAAAAATTACGTTAGGGTAAATTTATGAAAATTTCTTATAATACTTTATTTTTTTATTAATAATAAAAACACAGTTTGTGTATTTTGTATGTTTAACGACTTCATAATTATTTCATAATAATGAAATATCTATTTATGCACAATATAAGTCATAATATATGTTATTTTTTTAATATCAATTAATTTAATATATTTTAATCAATTTCTAAACCTATAATTTACTTTCCAAAGTCTAAAATTGAAACATTAACTTAAAAAATATTCTTTTTGTGGAAACATTACTTTTCTATAACAAAATAAGTACTATAAAATTATTTTAGAATATTGTGGATTAAAATAACAAAATATATGAACCAAATGTCTAAAAACAATGGAAGATACCATGGTAAATCTAAAAAATTTCCATTTTCCACAACATTGGTTTCAAAGGCCTATATTTAGAGATAAATAAAAAAATCCTCCACTATTGTTATAAATACCCACCCATTTATCCATTTACATTAACTCTCAATCCATACTACACAAATATCCTGTTTTTTTACCTCCCAATTAGTCCTTTCAATGTTACCTCATTCCCTAAGGTCCCAATCCTCATGTTTCAGGAATAACTCTTCAAGGTAAGGGAAATCCCCACTTCACTTTTACATTCAAGTTCCATCTTTATGTGGTGTGTCTTCCAATTTAAAAACATAAATATTTTTTAAAATTTATTTTATCCCTTTAATGGAATAATATTTTTTATGAGTGTGATACCCTTATTTTCCCTCATTTTACCATTTTTTAAACCATGTTTTATACCGTTATGATGCCAAATTTACTTCTTGAAATATTTATTTTCTCCTTAATAAATTCTCTTTTATTTTTTTTTTGAATACCCAAACCTATTTTTTATAGGTAATTTAACGTATACGTAAATATTATTTATTTTATTTAGTGATTGACATACATGAAACCCTCATTCCTTTTCTGTGGGATAATAATGAAATAGTGATCTTGCTGTTAATAAAAATTTAAAATTCCATGTATTTTAATATGAAACCCCTTTATTGTATTTTCCACAGGTTATTTTTGAAATTCTTTATTATGGTATATGTGGCTAAAATTAATTAATATATATGAATTTCAATCCATGACAGTTATCCAATGCATTGCGTAATGAATTTAATCTCTAAATATGACCTGTTTTACTAAACCTTGGTGAATAACATTGGAAATGTTTATAATAAATCAATGACAATACTATGTGATATTCTTATGAATGACTCATTTAAGTTTTTATCTTAATTTTCATGTTATTATTAATGTAATTTTTTATTATGATATGCATAATGTTTTCTTTCAAATTCCATAATGATATTCATCATGTTCGTACTGATATTCCTCATGATCACTTGTAAATCTTTTCCCTTACATTCTATTACTAGACTTTATACTCAGGATTTACATTAATATATGTCCCAAGGTTATTATATACAATAAAATTACTTAGGATAAACCAATTTATAACACTTTAATTTTGTCCAGAATAATTTTTCAATTTTTCATGTATTAGGTACCTTATTTCTATGAAATTAATTTCAAAAGATCCTATGTTTGTAAAATGTAATGAAAAGTTATGTAATAAAAAAGAGGGGTTCCATAGTGTCACTAAGATATAAATCATGGGCCTAGACACAAAAAATCCATGGAAATGATTCCCACCTATGCATATGGTATCGACCAACGTAGAGCATTTAACATTCAAGAACTGCATGTTATTTGATTTTTGTCCTCACATGGTATATAGTGACACCCATATCTCCAACTCTGGGACCATTAACAAAAAATAGGTATAAAAATGTCTCCTCCCTATTTATGGGTTAGAACTTCATTGGTTTATTTATTAAGAACAATGCATGACTTGATTCCTATTACTATGGGACATGTATTGACACCCAAAATAATATTCATGTACCCATCCACAATATTCCCATTTCACGTTTGGGAATCCACATCCTAACTACATGATGTTAAACTAAAAATACCCTCTAGCAATATGTTTGTATTGATTCTTATCATCAAAATATACATAGTAATGCCCAGATCTCCAAATCTCGGCCCAACTATAATAATCAATAGAAACAATTCCCTCTATTGTGTACAAGTTAGACATGCTTATATAGTTCTCTATTCAAGATTGAAATGTGGCCTAATTCTTGTCATCACAGGATACATAGTGATTCCCATATCACCTATCATGTGACTGACTACAATAAATGGTAAACAAATGAACCATAAATACACAAGGGATGAGTCATATAAAATCATTTCACATACATGTGAGTTAAAACCGTGCACAACCTACTTGTGCATATAACATATCATGCACAATTTTTCATACCGGTTCCCATGTATTTACCACATGATGTTAAACTATAAGGAAAATGTCATGGTCATATGAAATTAAATCTACACAAAAAAAATTCCTTACCATATAATGGTAAACTACAAGGGAACAAAAATTTCTTTACTGCATGAGGTTAAAACCGTATGTAATCAAGTACATCACTACTACACGATGTTAGATTGTGTAGTTTGTCACCCATTTTCATTAATTTCAAATGATAATAAGATCCTTACCCTATTCAACCATAGTATGGGGTGCTTTACCATATTTTTAAATACCTTTATCCATGTACCATACTTCATGCCTCGAGAACAGGATGTTTATGTAATCCTTTCATTGAACTTTTAAAGGAAAATCGATCTCTCTACATTACCATTATATCGATTCATAAGGGATGATACCTACCTATCAATGTTATATTCTCACTATAAAGAGGTATTTCCAATCCTTGTGACCCTGATGTCACCATAGAGGATCCCAACACTTGAGGGTACTCTAGTATATTCTTGGTATGACTATCCCTTGTCATTAACCTGAATCAAGAACCTCAAACCTTTATTTACAGAAAATATCATCTCTCACTTAGAAGGATTTTTTGGTAATCGTGACCCTAGATATCATAATTAGGATCTTACGTAACATCCCCCATATCTGGTCCACATGTTTCATAATCCTAAAATACCTACACTATTATTTAATGATGTATGACCATTAATTATATCCTATAATGGTCCAAATCACAAGACCATAAACTACTAGTGAGAGAGATAGAAAACTTGATAGGTTGATAACCTATAAAGGGAGTCATGAGTAAAATTCAATTCTTCACATGATAAACATTTCATTTCTAGAGTTTAGGAAAAAATTAGGGTTCACATAAATATTCCATAAATCGAATAGGTCCAACTTTTTAGCCCTAGTAAAATTGAAGCTATTCTAACTAGACCCCATGGTGTAGGAAAAAGTTAGAGTAATTGTTTGTCCCATCTTCTCATAGTGATAACATGTTTTAGAATATGTGACACAATTTTTAGGTTGTTCGAAAACCAATTTAAAATTACTCATTTCATGAAACACCTCCTTGCCTTTAAAGTCTAATATAATGTAACCTCCCCATAACAGATTAGTAATAGGGACTCTTTCTGTCGAACTGACCATCAGATCCCAGAAAGGCCCCCATTAAATCCAAGAGTTATCATCTTGACCATGTGGAATAGTAGAGTCTTGTACCATCACTGATGGTTGACCTATACCCAATGGTTCCCACTCATAGTTAGATAATAAATTCCTAGACCACGAATTACAATTCCCACAATTAGACTATTCAAACATATTCCACATCTTCAATGTTATGCCACCGAGATTTATACCCATTCTCGAGTCTGGGATTCAACATTCAATTATTGAACCTGTTGATGGTCCACACCTTGTGATTCGAATCCACAAGGAATAGGGATGATGTTTCACAAATTTGAAGAAAAATTTCACTATGGTGCCAAAACCCTTCCTGGAAGCCTTAATTCATAACCAACGTTGTTGGATAGATTCTTGAGTCTTTTCAAATCTTCCATGGACCTTATAAAAGAGTGGGTATACCTCTGTTTGACCATTATATCGATGCATAAATGGATTATACCTACCAACAATAATAATCACTTCCTTATAGGAAAGGAACCCCAATCATCGTGAGCCATGATGACACCACAACAAAACCCAAATCCTAATGGAATATTGAGTTATCCTTGGAATGTATGCTCCATTCCATTATCAACTGATTCAATCTTCTGGGCACATGATTTACACCATCCACATTCCAACTATGAAGGTGGGCCTAAATTCCCTAGTATTTAACCATCAACCAATATCCCCAAATAAACCTTCCACGATCATTATAAAAGAGGGGATACACCTCTATTTTACAATGCTATCGAAACATAAGGGATTTGAAATACCAACCATAGTCACCTCCTCCTTATAAAAAAGGAGCTCCAATCCTCATGAGCCTCATTAACACTGCGATAGAACTCAACACCCAAGAGTGTTTTGGGTCATTCATGGCATTCCTGCACCATATTCCATGATCATTGATCAATTACTAGACATAAGACATTAAACTACAAGAAATCCAAAGGTCTAAGATAAAATAACCTAAACTACAATAATAGATGTTCCTGGTTAAAAGACCCTAAACTACAACTATATAAAGTATGAGATAATATACCCTAAACTATAGTGATAGAGATCTGATCTACATACCCTAAACTACAGAGATATAATTTCTACGCTAAAATAACCAAAACAACAATGATAGGGGTCAAAGCTAAAATACCCCAAAATATTGTGATGGGGGTTGGAAGTAAAATACCCTATACTACAATGATATATTGTTTGAGCTAAGAGAACCTAAACTAAAATGATAGAAGGTCCATCTTAAAAGACCCTAAACTATTTCTATAGAAGGTCCAAGATAAAAGACTGTTAAACTAAAACACAAAAACAATTTAGTCTTAATGAATTCAAATTCTTGTAAGGATCACCGTATAGCCTTAGAAAAAACAATGTTGTGCTCAACAAGCCTATCAAATTAGGAAAAAAGTAAACCACTGTCCCTTAAGGACATGTATTCTACCCAATTATCCTTCTGTGAATCAAGAAACATAAATATAGATAGAGTAGATATATCAATGAATAATCTCATGATGGTGGGGATTCATGATCATTTATCGAGAAGAAATCTGTTAGACTTTAAACATTCGAATCCAGGAATTCATGTTTACTTGAAATTATACAAAGGATGGAATCTATTGATGATCGATACGACATCAACTAAAATCTATGAACTATTTGTTGGGAGTATACTCTTTATAATGCCTACAATCCCTTAGTCAGCACAATCTTTAAAAATCCAGTCATAAGGATCAAGATTAAAGACTTATATATGTTTGGATATGCGGAAAAGTGATATACATTTACCTTAGAATCAGATTCTTTTCATGAAGAACAATAATAAATCTAAAGGGGTGAATTTTTTTTGCTCATAATTGTGTATCACACAATTTTCCATGGTAGGATGCATGTCAGGCATATCATGTGATGGATAAGTGAGATTTAGAGTCATCTTCAACCTAGCACAGAACCAAGCACATATCATGATCCTACCTCCACCTAAGGGAATATTAAATTACCACACTCCAGATTATGTGAAGGATTTTGGAAACTAACTTGTAATATTTCTATGATAAAGTCCTAAATAATTTATTTGGTAAGCCAAAAAAGTGGAGCATGAATAAAATTCATGACTTGATGAACCATGACAATCTGATGGAAGTTCATACCGCGCAAATGCAATATTCATGTGTGCATGAGAATCTTCATTTCTCACTTGGTATCATCATGTGATGAGGATAAATATTCCATGAATGTGTGTCATGGTATTGGGATATGTGACATTTATGTGACACATAACACTATTTATGTAACCTTTGGAATATGACCTTGGGATGAAATCACCGTCAGTCATGCTATGGAATCATACATACATTAATACACAATACATGAAAGGTGAAGAAAGAAACTATCCTTTATAATGTCTACAAGCCGTCACGAGATCTACCAATGATCATGTGACACATTGAAGGTGATCAAAGAGAATGTACTTGACAATGTCTGCACATGTCGGGAGACTCATCATTGAATACACAAATCATCAAAGGTGATCAATGTGATTGTCCCTAACAATGTTCACATGCCACTGTGAGATCCATAATTGAATATGTGACACATCAAATATGAGTAAAGAAACTGTACCTGAAAATATCCTCATATCATCGCGGGATCGTTCAAAAAACTCATGAAACATTAAATGCGAGAAAAGTGATTGTCCATGATAATATCCATATACCATTGTGAGATCAATCAACAAACATAGAACACATAAAAGGAAAATAGAATCTATCCCTCCCAATGACTTTATTTTGTAGTGAGATCCATCACTGATCATGAAATGTGCCAGAGGAAATCAGGGTGACTGACCAGGACAAGGCACCTGCACCATTGTGGGATCCCATATAAATCATATGATGCCATCACAGACAATCAACAACCACACATTAAAAGACAGATAAGATCCTCCAGGACACGTGACTTATCATCTGGTGGATTCCTAAAAACCCCTAATAAAATCCGTTGAAAATAAGAGGAATATATACATAAGGAAGGGAGCAGCTTACGATATTAAATATCACATGACATATCACTGATAGATAGACTGATTGTCTTAGATAACACTCATATAATCTAGAGATATCCCCAAGCTATGAAAAACGGTAAAAGGAAATAAAAAGGGAAAAGGTGGGAGCCTCTTGAGGTCATAAAACTCATCTAACACACCCATGAACCTTGCAAGACACCGCAGAAGCCCTAGTGACATGTCTGCCTAGTTACACAAGAGCCCACTAGCATGTCACCCCCATCACCCAAAAGGTTTTGAACACATACAGAAAATATCGCGCTCCTCCTTTATCTCCATAAGACAAAAAAATGGGGTTTCCATGAAATTCCCATGAATCAGTAGAAGACCAAATGTTGGACCTTCGAGGCATCACCAATGAGGAACATGATTTTCTTTGACAACACTCATGAAACCTCCTGAGATACATAATTTCTTTTTTAAATAATCAAAGGAATTAAAATGAGAGAAATGAGGGAGACTCTTACAGCCATAAAAATAACAGAACACCCATCAAGCCTACAAGACACTGAAGAATACCTGGTTACTTGTCTACTTAGCCTCGCAAGGGGCCAATGGCTTGTCACCTGCCTGATGAGAAATTCTATAGACAATTACAAGTGGCCATGTACTCCTCCTTTGGATCCAAATAAAAACAAAAGGGGTTATACATGAAGTACTCACACGTATCCATAAGACATGTTATTGGTCACAAGATGTTTCACAGTTAGGTAGTGTGATTATCTTTCACACACCCATACAACATCATAAAATCTGAAACCTTTGAAAATGATAGGATAATATTCCAGTCATTTATAATCATGAAACTCCCATATAATGAAAAGATTTAGGACCTCACAAATTTGTGTGTCACCAAATTCCTCCAATGACTTCAGCCTAGATTCACACTATATACCCTGAGGAAAGTGAAGAACAATTGGGGAGATGAGGCCTATAAAACCTCCACCCTAACATAAAAAAGAAGGCTGGAATTGTTGCATCTAGACGCAGATAGGCCAAGAATCAGTGCAGATTTCTTGGTGCTACTGATCTTATGACTAAGAATTTTTCCATCAGGTAAGATCCATGGAATAATCAGATTGATCATGTAACATACATAAACACTTTGTGTGATCATTCAAAGATTAAATAAAGGACTCGTGAGATAAGATAAAGATGTCCCACATATGTGATAAAACACATGAGACTTAAAACGAGATAAAACTAAACAAATATATGGAATATAAAAAAATGGTTAGAACAAAGACTAAAAATGAGATACTTATGTGAAGAACATACACGCTAATACACATGCGCTTACATGAACCACCCAAGACATGTGAAAAAACCAAGACATGCCACCCAGATCTTGTAATTCTCTTTTTTATACTATTTGGATCATGATAATTCTTTTGTATAGGTCATGATTAAGTCACATGGTGCCCCCAAGGGTTACACACAAGTATGTGAAACTCTCAGGGCTCACAATACAAATCTTGTGGTTTCCTTCAAACATATTACCTGACTCATATAACAAAACCATAAAATTTTAGCTGAGTCTCATGATAGAACTTGGGCTTGTTTACTGGATCTCAAGACACCCTCTGGACATTCCATACAGATCTCATGATGTCCTCAGAACATGTCATCCTGATCTTGTGATGACACTCGAACATTACATTCTGGACGTAGAACACCCTCTGAGACCTTTCACATTGAATCTTACAACACCATCAATGTGTGTTATACAGATATAGCGATGAAACTAGGGAAATTCGAGTAGATCCTGTGATGACATATAATCATGTCATCTGGGATCATGCGATGGATTTATGTACAATCCAATTAGTTCTTTTGATGTCCTTCGGAAAAGTTAACATTGATCTAGTGAAAACCTTTATCCAATCAATTAAGTTCTTACGACGTCCTCTAAAAAAGTTAACTGGATCATGCGATTATATTTGAACATGCCAGGAAGACATCCTACAGTATTTTAAGCAAACAATCAAGGCATGTTGAGTGGATAATAAATTCATGGTGGGATGATATGAAATCCATGTCAAAGAGTATCCTATTATTTGATAACCTTGTTCATCCTTAGAATGTAAGCCCCAATTTTAAGGGAAGCCTCATTGTGTATGCTCATATCAATTGAACTATGATTACATTAATTCCTGATTTAACTAGGATATGTAGGATGCATCCTTGAGGCCTGAGATCTATATAAAGCATTAAAAGGGAACCCTCAATGTGTAATACTTAATCAGTGACATAATATGATATGCTCTGTACCTAAGGGAAACCTCAGTGTGTAAGCTATGATCAGTTGAAATTTAAGGAATCTAATTCCTTCCATAACTGGGATACATAGGACACCTTTCTAAGACATGAGCCCAAACTCAAATGGGCACCAACTTCGGTATAAGTCCCATCATGTCTCTAATATTTAAACCAATGGAACCTAATCTTTACCATGGGATGATAATTCTACCTCATCTGTTAGCAGATTGAGAAACCAAATGAACTATAAGGACCCTAATTTTGACAATAAATAGGATATGTGGGAAGAATTCATAATGTACGAGACTAAACTCAAATGGGAATACACATTAGTGTAACTCATGTCATCTCTATGAAATTTCAACCATAAGGACCCAATCATTCCCATGGGTTGATCATTCTACCTCATCCATCAATGGACTGAGAAATCAATTGAACAACGATGACTCGGATTCCTTCGATAATTAGGATATGTAGGACACTTTCATAAGGTCGAAGCACTATATTAAACACTCCACTGGTTTTCCCAGTGTATACGTACCACATCAATATGTAGTGATATGGGTTACTTGTTATTTTTTTCTCACAGTAAGCATAGATCATGTTGGTTTAGGGAGTTTCAAAGGTAAAATCCTTCATATCAGTTATCTCCACCATCCAAGGAAATATCAATAAGTTAGACCCAAATAGTGGCATGATATAATCCCCCCATATAAGGCTATCAACCATGGGGCCACTCCCAAGGGTGTGATTGAACAATGATAAATCTGATTCTTACTATAAACAGGATACATAGGACATCTCCTTGAGACTTGAGATCAAATATCTTGAGCCTAAGTGCCCGCACATATTTTCTTTTCTGTATAATGTTAAACTGCATGGGTTTAATGAATTATGAGGGTTCTGATTCTTTTAATGACTAGGAAATATAAGACACATCATAATGTCTCAATCCCCTCATCAAGATATTAGCCGCCTCCTTTCATGGCAGCAACTTCCAAAGTTCCTAGTCAAGGGGTTCCAGTATATAAGTAACTATTCGTTATTGGGACACAGATGAAGAACCAAAGATACATACAGATGGATTCACTAATGAGAATCAAATTTTTTCATATAAAATGGGTTAACCTAGAATCATTTTGTTAGGGTAACTAGTCCCATATCGGGATTAGAAAGAGATTCATGAACATATCTTAAATCTATAAGAGAGTCCCGAAGTAGGTTAAAATTTTCTCCCAAAAGGGTGAAATGAGCCCGAACTCCCATCCTCTCAACCAATAAGAGTCCTTAAACGTGATTGGATCTAAAACCCCAATTGACCACATCCCTTTCGAAAGGAGGACTACACCCAGTTATGGATTCAGGATACATTGGGGATTTCCTCTAAGAACGATAATGGTGACCTATTGTTAATGATTGTGCAAGAAACCAAACCCCCCAAAATCAACCATTGGGCCAAACCAGATCCACCTCAAAAGAGGGTTCCCAGTCATCTCTTTCCCTTCAAAACACATATGATTATTAATATATTAATATCACTATATATATATATTTAATATATATATATATACATATAAATATATTAAATATAATAAATATGTAAATATGTTTATTAAAATTTTAAAATTATTTAAATATTTAAATATTTATTTATAATTATATAAATACAATTTTATAAAATTATATTTATTTAATTATAATTATAAATATATAATTTTATAAATATAGTAAATATATATTTATAAATATATTTATATAAATATATATATTTATATCATTATATATATAATTATATATATATATTTAATAAATATATATAAATATAAACAAAAATATAAATATAAATATAAATATAAATAAAAATAAAAATATAAATATGAATATGAATATAAATATAAATATAAATATAAATATAAATATAAATATAAATATAAATATAAATATAAATATAAATATAAATATAAATATAAATATAAATATAAATATAAATATAAATATAAATATAAATATAAATATAAATATAAATATAAATATAAATATAAATATAAATATGAATATAAATATGAATATGAATATGAATATAATTATAATTACAATCATTGTAAATATAATTATTTATTTAAATATATTTATTATAATTTTATAATTATTTAAATATATAATGATTTATATATAATTATATAAATAGTTTTTTAAAAAAATATATTCATTTGTTCATTTATAATTATAAATATATAATTTTATAAATATAGTAAATATACATCTATAAATATATATTTTTTAGATATTTATTTATAAATATATTTATAACATTATTAATGAATATATAATATTTAATTCAATAATGATAAAAATGAGTGAAATAGAATATTTAAAAATCAGTAGGCATTAAATATATTGAAATAATGAATAATTTTTATCAATTATACTAATTTTTAAAATAATATATGGATATATATTGAAATAAAGATAAAAACATATTGAAAATATAAGAACATATTAAATAAATCTATATAAATAAATATTTAAAAATAATGAAATTGGAAAAAAAATAATAAATAAAAATGAATAAATAATACTAATAGTAAAATTATTTAATAAATGAAATTAAAAAATAAATATTAAAATTTGAATAAATTACATAAATATAAGGTGTATGTTTTTTATATATAAGATTTTATTAATTACATAAATATTTATTTGTGTGAAATTAATGTATATATATATATGTTTAATATATGTTAAATTGAATAATGACATCATATAAAATGTAATGTCTATTAGTGAAACAAATAAAAATAATAAGAATGAATAAATTTTAAAAAAATGAATAATTGTGATGAATTATATAGATAATTTTAAAAAGTAAAAATGAAAATTTACATATGTTAATGTGGGAATGAATACGTATTAATTATATAAATTTCACCCATATTAAAAACATTAAATGTTAATGAATAAACATGTTTAAATAAATATTGAATATTGATAAAATTATAATAAAATTGAACAATGAAAAATTTAAATGAATAAATTTAATTATTTTTTTAAAAAAAATTAAATTATTAATGAATAAATAAGATTAAAAATTAATAAATTCAAAAATATATATTAAAAAGTAATATAAAATACATGTTGAATAAAAATATGAAATATGATAAATTATACCAATTAGAAACATAATATATATTAAATATATTATATTAATAAATATAACTCTAAAATGAATATTAAAAATTGAATAAATTACAAAAATATTATGTGTGTGTGAATTTAATATAAAAATGAAATAATTACGTATTTGTATGCTTTAAATCCATATAACAAACATTTGATATATGTGAAATTAAAAAATCAAATGGAACTCAATTAAATGTCCATTACTCAGTAAAATTAATAAATATTTTTAATTAATTTCAATTTTTAATTATAAACCATTTTTCACTAAATATATTACTTATTTAAGGTGAGCATAAATATTTATTATTATATAAGTCATAATTTAGGAACTATTATATATATTGATATATATATAGATTAATATATTTATATATTTCTGTATTAAAAAAATTAAATATATCAATGAATTATTATGTATAAAACCATTAAAAATGAATATACCATTAATATATTTTAAATTGTAACACTTTATTCATTTTCTATATTTATATTTTATATAAATTATGTATCACTATTTATAATTAATATATATATTAAATTTATTTATTTTTATTAATAATTATTTCTTTAATTATTTTCTTTAAAAATTTATGTAATTTATTAATTTTTTTATTTTTTTATTTAATTATTTCAATTTCTTCATTTTATATAAATATTGAAAATATTCTATTTAATAATATTTATAATTAATATATATTTATTATATTTATTATTTTTTATTAATAATTATATAATTAATAAATCTTTAAAGATTTTTTTTAATTTACTCGTCTTTAAATTTTGTTTATTTAATAATTTTATATATCTATATATATATTAATGTTATTAAAAAGATTATTAATAAAATTATTAATAATCTTTTAAATTAATCCTTTTTATTTTTTATTTGTTTGGTTTTTTCATCTATTTTAATATTTTTAATACTTGATTTTTTTATTGGATTATTTTAATTTGTATATATAGAAATTAGGGGCTATGGGCCACATTGGTAAGTGGGGCAGGCTGTGAATAGGCCCGGATGGTGGGGCAGGTGGGCCATGTCATGTAAGAGCCAACCATGAGTTTGTTGGTGAGATAAAGACCACGATAAGCATAGGGAGGTCCAAAGACATCATGAGTTTGTGGGACCATATGGGTGTGTGTGGAGAGAAAATGCAGGAGCCTATCCATGCAGTAGGATTCTCAGCATGGGTTGCGGGATAATCCTATATAAAGAAGTGGACAGACATCTTCTATTTCGGTGATGGACTCGTGCACGTGATCATGACATGTATCAGTTCTAGAGAATTCATTGATAATGGTCATCCTTTATCATCACTACAAATAACGCACTGATAAAGGGGACCTTTATGAGCACTTAAAAAAGTGATGATAAAATGCTTTTCTTAGCACTGATAAAAGGTATCCTATATCAGTTATTTTTTTAGCGTTAACAAAGGAATAATTTTTTAATTCTTTTTTCTAGCACTAATAAAATATAATGTTTTATATTTCACATTTTGAATTTGAATTAGGAAATTTAAAAATTTTATTTTATCATTCATAGTAATGAAAAATAACAATTTTCAATGTTCTTCAGAAAAAAATTAAATTTATCCAAGATAATAAACTATTTAAAATTTATAAAACACCGAATATCGCCATTCATTTTAAAAAACAAAATTATAATATAGTATTTAAATAAAATGCATTTCCTATAAATTCAATATTTAAAAACAAATCTTTTAAAAATTTATCGTTCATCAAAATGTTTTCATTATGATGAGAATGTAATCCAAACCAAATATAAAAAATCAACATTAAACTATTATACCACTGATATGTTGCATGAATTAATATAGAAACTATATCCCTTCTTAGAAAAATTACCAATAAATTTTCTTTTTTCCATCCCTCATCAGTATTTATAATTAAATAAATCACTCGACCTAAAGTACCTACTCCAAACACGGGGCATCCCATTGAAACATGGTTTTAAATTATGGATGTCCAATCTAGGAACATACACAAGCAACCTTTTGGGCCTTAAAAATCCATTGAAAAATTTAACCAATCTATCCAAAAATATCATTTCTCTTATACCATTTTGAACAAACCATTATGTGTATATCATTGGGGGCCTTATATTGATTGTTATTTAACATATTAATGTTGAAAAACATGGTATAGGTTGTAACACCCCTCCTAGGGACAGTCCTTAGTGACCGGACCTGGGTCATTACATGGACTCTAGAATGCCTCCCTGTATTCCATAGGCATCCAATTAGTGGAGAGGAAATAATCTATACTGTTAGGAGACTATTCCCTCAAATCAAAGTGCACCATACAACTTAAAATAACAAAGCATCATACACATCAAAGTATGTAAAATAAATTATCCAATCACATATAATAATAAATAAATCTTTATTACATAACATATAACTGATCGTCCACTGAACCAATCCCAAATACAAACCAATCTAAAAACAATACTAACACACACTAGCACTATTATCATCCCCAGGAATTATCCTAATCTCTAGATACCCTTGAGCTGTTCCAGTCTGATCCTTTGCACAACCTTTGCTCTGACCTAAAATGTATACATAAGGTCTGCATGCACATGAAGATTATAATGATGTGTCTGAAAATATAAATTTGTAAGCACTCACCAATCAATCCTAATATACATTGTCCTATTTTTTCGTATGCCCAATGAAATTAAATATAATAAACATGCTTGTCAAGTTGTTGTGCACTAACTAGAATTTCATGACACCGATGAGGTATACACACCTGTTATGTCATCGATTGTTAACTTTTCCCCCATGAACCTAACCAAACCTACTATAGAACCATTCCATAATCCAATTATCACCTCATTCCATCATACCAATGCCTGACCCATACCCGCATACTCATGGTAAGGTGATGTCTAAAACCTCGACCTAATTCCCAAAGTCATGGGGAATAGTCAAACATCCACAATCCTTGAACCATGTCATGAATCCCTCCCTCTAAATGAAACCATCATGAAAAGATAATAAAAAAATAGAGAAAATGACCTCTGATTCCCACCTCCAATAGACCATAGGTTCACGAATAGCACTATGGGTATACAAATATCACAAATGGGAGACATTACCCCATATGTTATTGGGATCAGGAGATATGATAAATCAACCATAAGAATCACTATGAAATAATTAATAATGGAAAAAAATCATACCTCAACACATTTATACTATAAAAATATATAGATAAAAGTATCTAAATAAATAACCAAAATAAAATATTAGTCAACCACACAATAGAAAATCCAAATACTAAGATATAAATGTCCAGAATAGTCCATGAATTACTCCAAGAAACTAATAAAAACTTATTTTATATACATAGGGCGAGCATAAAGGTATAATTAGTAGCGTGATACCAAATTCCCTCATGAACATGTGGAAAAGAACATACTAATGAAATATTGTGGAAATAGAAGAACCAACAACACATAAGTAGGTTAACCAACCAATCTCATCATCCCTATGAAACAGTAACCAAATAATGCATCCAAGTATAATATTATAATAAGAAGCATATTGGTCAACGAAACCCCACACCGCTTTCCCTGTTAATTTTATGATTTCACTCCCCAAAGTCATATACACATGAAATAATATCTCTTTCAAACATAACATCATGCCAAACACCCCATAAAAAATTGGACATCACATCACATATTGCCTGAAGACACATACTCCATCTCATCACCTCAATTACCATAATAGTAGGGTATTGTGAACATGAAGGACATCAACCTCATTCCCTACTCTTATCACGAACAACCCCAAAATAATCCACCAAATAATCCCATTAAAAAACCCACTTGAACACTTTTAACCTCTAGACATCACAACCCATGCATATATGACTCTCCTAGAAGAGATAGTAGGAATGATCAGGTAACCAACCATCCATCATCACAACCGAGATGTTAGAAAAAACACCCCCAAAATATTTGGTTGTTGGAACATGGTGCTCGACATGGGTGGGGTGGATAGAGGTTATATGTAAAAATATAAGATATATATGTAATATCCTATTATGACTCGACCCATTGGGGTCTAACCTGTGTCTCCTTATGCTCACCTCGAATATTCTAGGGGCTGTTGACTAGTGATGCGTAGTTAAATCCAAAAAATGGGCCGAATTAGACAAAAGTACCTATACAAATGCACACATATCCAATCCAAAAAAATAGGAAATGTAAAAAAACTAAAACCAATGCTTACAAACATCTATAATCCCACAAACAGAGTATGACAGTAATGTAATGTGAGTGAAAAAATGGGTCAAATACAAGCCCAAAAAAATCTATAAAGCGTCC
Organism: Viscum album; assembly: GCA_963277665.1. Lineage (NCBI taxonomy): Eukaryota > Viridiplantae > Streptophyta > Magnoliopsida > Santalales > Viscaceae > Viscum > Viscum album. Next base: position 1,795,200,740 of record OY728121.1, read on the forward strand.
AACATGCTCCAAGGGTTGGGAATATGATCAAATGAATAACCAGAGTAAAAAAAAATCATTTTTAAAAGTTCAATACATGATCCACAATCTCTAATTACACCATAGAAACCATAAATAGGGTCTTCATCTACATAAGACAAAAAAATGTGGGCAGAGCCAATGCAGGGGTGAGCATAAAAATACACATTAAGATGCCCTGAAAAATTAAAAAATGAAACACTAAGAATATAAAAGTCAAGAAAATATATAACAAGCAACTAATAATAAAAATTACCTAGATATACCTAGGAAATACACCATGCCACCAAGATTTCATAACCAACTATCATCCAAAAGATTTTGTTCGATGCAATGCTCATTCTGGGAGAATCCACTCTACGAGCCATGATATCACCAGAGAATCTCATAGAATAGGTATAGGTCGTTGGTCTACACTCATGAAAGCTAACTAGTCTCAAAATAACCTAATACATAGATAGGGGGTCTCACCAAATACAGTTGGGCGAAACCACAAACCCAATCTAGACCAACCTGCTACATAGGGGATCACATGTCAATGATACCACAAACCCTACCGATATTTTCTACTTGATGGAGGATCAATTACCTTACCAAGATGGTCATAGTGATTCCATAAATCCTTCCTAGTGTATATAGATGATAGATAATCACACCCCATTCTCATGGAGGGATACCACAAACTCTATCCAAGAATCATACTACAGAGGGAATCAAATTCCTTAATTGTGGATGTATTTATGAACAGTACCCTTGAGGGAATAGACTAAGGGAAAAAAATCTACCAAGGTTGGTCTATAATAATGAATTAAAGAGATACAAACAATCTTAGGGGGGTAGACATCGTTTAATAGGGGTACATGGTGTGTCTAGTGATCCTCAAGTATACCAGTGTGGAAAATACTCACACACAAAAGTAAATATCTGAATACATGGCATGTAGGCAATGTACACAATATTTAGATATCTCTTGACACCTTCCTGTGTTCCAATGGCCATTCTTGGGTACTACAATCCATTCATGTGTATCAACCTGTATACTGGTGGACGTGTTCATGTCCAAGTAAATGACATGCCACTATCCATATACATTTGGCCACATCTATGTACATTACAAAGAACATGTAGTGAAATCATAGAGGGTTCACATCACGTGTTTCTATGCCACAAATCATGTCATAATTAAGTAACCGTGGAACCCTAGAGTTTCATAGGGGGGTTCCACATGGTGCAACTCACCAGGATACATGATGTGTAAACTGGTATTTTCTAGAACCTATGGTTATTCCTTTGTGTTATCTATTTCATTTCCAAAGCCACCCATCTTTCTATAACATTTATATTTAGGGTCGGATGGACCCCACTATCATTTCTAGCTAGGTTTAGAGTCATCTATCTTCTCAGAACATCATCTGCTCAATCTTTCGTTAGCTGTATCATACACCACTTGGAAAAAATGATGAAATCCCGAATTGGTCTTTTTCTCACTAAATCCATACATCTTCATCATTTATTCTTGAATAATAACCACCATCACATTTCATGCTTTTAGTTTCGATCCAATGTACTATAGAGTGTTTGTGAAATGAACAAATACCAGGTAATGGTTGATCCTCAAGCCAAGGGAAATACCAAAAATGATCGAATGAAGAAGTAGGGGAGAACTCCAAAATCCATGAAATGTATGGAATAAACCATGAGATTTATTCTTCTAGCCTCAATTTTTTGTCATAGAAGAAGTCAAATGGTGAGGGATAGACAAAAAGAAAAAAAGAAAAATTCCATTAATCTAAATCTACTGACGATGCAAATATCAATTGAATTTTTGGAATTGATCCATGTCCATCAGATATTAAGAAAAGAGGTGTAAAAAACATAATCAAATATCATACCTATAGGTTGGATCAATCATTGATGAAGAATAGTTCTATACTACCATAGTTTATGAGATCCAAAAACACTTTCGGCACCACAATCCATGATTCAGTCTTGATCCATCATCATTATCCATGGAATATCTATAATTTTCATATAGATCTCTAGTGTTTTAGTGGAAAACCCAAAAGAAATCCTCATTACCTGATATTGAAAATAATCCATATAATATCCAAAAAATAATATATGGAAAATCTAAGACATTACACTCTCCCCACCATAGTGGTTTTTATCCAAAAAAGGAAAAAAACTACTAAAAACATGAGGGTATTGGGATTTCATCTAGGTTTCCTTCTCCCTAGTTCTCTCCAAAAGACTATCATGCTTCCACATAACATGAACTAGGGGAACCAATTTCCCATAAATCATCCTCTCCTAACGATCATCGATCTCCACTATGTACTATTTAGAGGTATCTCTATACTCAATATCCATATCACCCCAGTCAATAATATTTGATGAGACGTGTATGTATCTCATAAAATATGAAACATGGAAGACTTTATATACATGGTCCAGATATGATGGTAGAGCTATGTGGTATGTCACCTCTCCAAATATATACACTATCTGAAAGGGGCCAATGAATCTCATAGAAATCTTGTTGCCTCAACAAAATATCTTTATTCTATGTCAATGTGAGACCCTCATGAACACATTGTATTTCTCATATGACACCATAGGTATCCTTCATCAAAATGACATAAGACTTCTGATTACAATGTACATTACTCATCTTCTCCTAGATGGTCTACATCTTCTCAGTAGTAGCTTAAAACCACTCTGAGCCCATGAGTTCTGACTTTCATGGATCAGTTCAACAAAGTGGTGAACTATAGGGTTTCCATTACAAGGCCTTGAATGAAACCATATCAATGGTGTAATGGTATCTATTGTATGAAAACTCCACCAAATTGATATGATCCTCCCAACTATGGACAAATTCCAACATGAAATCCTGAAATATGTTCTCCAATACTTGAATGATCTATTATATCTGCCCATTGATCAGGGGATGAAATCTATGCTCTAGTGTAACTAATTTGCAAAGGACTCTTCCAAACATCTCAATAATTGTGATGTGAATTGATAATAATGATCTAAAATGATCTTTATGGGGAATCAATAGAGTCATACTATCTCCTACACAAAGAGGCATCCCAAGATCTCTACTGAACTCTGCTCTCAAATATCTTGGAAGTGGTATTACATGGTGAGACATTTGATGATCACCCTGATGAAATCATGTACCTTATATGTTTGTGGTAACCCCATCATTATGTCAATGGATATACCACCCATTTTCACTCTATCACCTCAAGGGGTTGAGATAAACACACTGAAACCTAGTGCTCACCTTCACTTACTGATAAGTAAGGCATAAATAGAAAAACAATGAAAATCTATTATTTATAACTAGCCACCGAAATTGACATATAGGTTCCTAGTACATATTATCAACACCTGGATGTACCACTAAATGGGATGTATGAAACCCTTTCATCACCACCTCTTGTAACATCAAAGGTACCATCTTCCATCCTAGAAAAAGGATAGCATCCTCCCCACCTTTAGAACAGCCAATAGGAGCATGTCCAATGGGTATATAATTACTCAAGTTCTCAAAGTAGATATTTCCATTATTTTAATCCCTAAAATTCTATAAACTTTTGTGGGGTAACATCCATATACTAAATACATGAAGAACCATCCTCGTCCCTAAATTAAAACTGCAATGAGGTTAATTGATGCAATGTCGTGACCGAAATCATAGAACAAGATCTCATTCTATGAGAATCTTCCACCACTTTCTCCATCACTGATTTATGGAAAATAAAAAGTCATATCCATTGATGAAATATAGACATATAATCTCTCTCAAGATAATATCTTTCTGAGAGAAGATATACTTGAGGATCTTGTGGTTAGAGTAAATGATAAACCACTAACCCAATAGGTAGTGTCACCACATATTCAGTGAAATGACTACCACTGTTAACTCAAGATTATTGGTCATGAATTTATGCTAATATGGTCTCAAATGACATGATCCATAGGCAATCACCACCTTCCTCTACATCAAAACACAACCAAGTTTCATCCCTGATTCATCTCATAACACCACACACTCAACACCCTCCTCTAATAATATGAATATTGGATCACTCATCAATATTTTCCTCAGCACCTAAAAGAAATAAAAACACCTTTTGATCCACATGAAAGGTTGTTACTTTTGGGTAAAAAATTTCATGTGTATTGCAACCCTAGTGAAATTGGGTAAAAACACCGAGAGTACCTTAACAACCCAAGGAAACTCTACACCTCCGTAACACTATTGGGTGGATCCTATGAAATCACCTTCCCAACCATAATTAGGCCCAATTCTACACCTACCTCTGAGATGACATGTCCTAGAAAGTGGACCTATCAAATCCAGAACAAAGACATTGATATTTTTCCGTAAACATGGTTCTATCATAGTGTTTTTAGGAACATCCACAAGTGTCTCGCATGGTCTTCCTCGTACATTGAATACACTAGGATGTAATCAATGAAAACCTCAATGAATTGATCTAATAATGGATAAATGATCTAGTTCGTGATTCCCCAAAAAACTTATGGGACAATCATTATTCCGAATGATATCACCATGTACTAATTTCTATCGTAGAGACATCTAATTTTGGTCTTGAGTATATCCTTATCCTGTACTCGCAAGTGGTTATAGCCTGGAATATGGTCAATCTTTGAGAACCACTGTGAACCTCTTAAATAATTCAAAAGATTTCCAATACCCAATATTGGATACTTATTCTTCATAGTGAACTGGTTAAATAATCAGTAATCCACACACAACCTCAATCTCCCATCCTCCATCTTGACATACAACATTGGGGTTTACCATGGGAAACACGAGGTCTCACAAAGCCCATCTCGTGAAAGTCCTCCTACTACACCCTCAACTCACAAAGCTTTGTGGGTGCTATCCTCTATGTAGGTTTAGATATGAGTGCTATCATGGGATACAAGTCAATGTAGATGTATAGCTATCGAGGGTGAGTTAATCCTAGATCATCCTCAAGAAATATTTCCTCATACATCACCACCACTATAGGGATATGAAAGCTCATAGAATTCACGACTACAAGAGTCATGATAGCTAAGTTGTGTGTTATTGGCTGCACTCTCCACTTCCTATGCCCATCCTACTCCACCATGGTTTTTTCACCCATAAAGGAAAACTTCATTCTGTCACTGTGGACACACAACATCCTCCACCTAAGGAATTCAATATGCGTATGAACTATATTTAAACACTCTATACCTAACATGGTTTCATATGACCTCATAACTACTAAAAAGAGATCCCATAAAAAACTATCACCTTCATGATTAGATCGCTATGTCGGCATAAGGGCGTAATCACGGAGTCACTACCTATCAGTGCCTCCAACTGCAGGGGTTATGCCAATGGCATAAAAAGAATCTCTATGTCTGAAAATAGAGAAGTTTCATTTGAAGGAAAGGATTGCACAAGTTTCTATCAATACTAAAAATAAATTATAAAGTATACAGACCATACCTCGTATCATCCCTGGAACCTTGAGGTCATATGCCTCCATAGCCTACAACTATGCTTATCCTTGATCACAACCTCCATAATCATGGTGTGGACCACCTGAGGGTGGTGTGGACCACCTCCTACTACTCCTTTGGTCCTTATACCTCATTCTCCAACCTACGAACCACCCTAATCCTACCTTTGTAACTTCCATAGAAGTCCCTTGACCATATCATGTTCATTTGTACAACATGTCACACAATTACAAGTGAGATGTCCCCAACCATCGCAAGAGAAACACTGCCTCTCCCTTGGATTATTAGAGCCATCCTGAGATCCCAACAACACTAACCTTGTGTCCTGGGATCCCCTCTTGAATAACCAGACATGCTTGGATCCATGTGATTTCCTTATACTTAGTACTGATAAGGTCTCATCACGTGGGTTCCCACTGCCGACACCCACTACTAGTGCCTTTTCTTCCAAGAATATCTCCACCACCAAGGGTCATTAAAGCACCCCAAGATAGGTGGTAATGCAAAGGGATACCATGGAATCCATGATGTCCTAGTGTAGGCCGATATCATTGTTTTGGGCTCTGACGAATGGATCTTGAACCATATCCATGAAGTATCATGAGTGATTATAAAAACATATCAAATACTCCACCACATTCAAAATTACTAGATATTGATGTAGAAGCTCATAAATATACAATGATAACAATGTGACCAGATAGAACTCCTCACTAAAGAGACAGTCAAATTATTACTAGGAGAGAGATGTCACATAAAAGAACTAAGTCCCTAAGCTCCACAATCTCACAAACAATCCCAAAATAATACTTTACATGGGGATTTCCATATAATCTGAAAGTATTTTCACATGGAAGAAAATGTGATTAACTGCCAGTAGGTCATCCATAGACACCTAGGGATTTGGAACACCACGAAACCTAGGAGGTGACTACCATTGAAACTTATTCAACACACTCAGCATGTGTCCATCCTCTGCTGGCTCTGGTAATGCTATTTATTTCTCAACGGGTGGTGGTATAGATGGTAATACACCTAGTGGTGATATCTCTGGTACATGCCCCAGAACATAAGCCTCGTCACTCAGAGAATCATCCTCTTGATCACATAGTGGAATCATGGATATCTATCTGTGTAGAATCATCCTGAAATAAAACATGATGCACCATAGTCAAAAGAGTATATATGTAGAGTTGGGTTAAGAATGACATAGAAAACAAAACCCATTCCTATATGATACATCTACATGTGATTTACCAATAACCAATGTATATATTTACTGAGTCAAAAGGTAATTTATTAGAGTCCTAGTGTGTGGATACATCATCTGCCGCACTAGCACTGGAATCCTTATCCTGAAAGCGAAACTCGAATCATTAAACACTGTTTCCCAAAACCAATCTCTCGAACTCCATTACTAAGGTACAACCAACTCCTCTGATACCTCTATGTCATGGCCTAAACCATACGGTTCCAACCTATGGCTCCCCAATACTTCCTCCAATAGGTTATGGGCTAACAATAAGCCCCATGTAGGCATATCCCATAAATGGTAGACATTATCCTAAAGTACCCCCCCCCCACACACAAACATCACCAAGCCTAAAAATGATGAAATGTAAACTAAATAAAACGAATTCATGACTACATCTATAATCCTAAAACCATAGTATGATAGTAATGTACTGAGAGTGAAAAAAGTGTCCATATACAATCCCAACCCAATACTATAAAGAGTCCAACCAGCTCCATGGGAGAGGAATACGATCAAATGAATGCTCCCATTAAGCACCTTGGTCTGAAAAGATCAAGAGACTTTCCACTATCTCTGTAAACTACAAGTAAACCATCATCATTAACATCTTATGTATAAGATATGACACATGTTGGTAGATCCCCTACAGGGGTGAGTATAACAATACCCAGTAAGACACCCTGAAAACCCTAAACACAAAGCACAAGTTATAGTATGATAACTACAATATATAAAATTAAATTTATAACAAAAATACCTAGATATACTTATGAACAACGTAAAAATATTGGGCAGTCATAACCAACTTCCAGCAGTAGGAATATTCTTGATGTAACACTAATTCTGAGAGAATCCACTCCACAAGAAAAGCTATCACTGGAGACTATCATAGATGAGTTCTAGGTCATCAGTTCCCACATAATAAATAAAACTAGACTTATAAGGATTTGATATTCAGATAGGGGGTCACACCCAGAACCGCTAGGGGACACCACAAACCAAATCTGGAATAACCCGCTATATAGGGGATCATATACCAACAATACCACAAACCCTACTGATATGGACTACTAGATGAAGGATCAACTCCCTACTCAAGGTGGTCATGATGATTCCAAAAACCTCAGCTAGGGTATATATATGATAGAGGGTCACACTTTAGTCTCATAGAGGGACACCACGAACTCTATCTAATAATCACCCTCCAGAGGGGATCACAATCCTATGTTGTAGATGAGTGTCACACTATAAACTTGAGGGAATGGTTCAAGGGATCGTCATCAAACAATATTGGTGTAGAATAAGGAAACGAAGAGCTAAAAACACTCTTAGGGGGGAACACGATACGTATTAGGGGTACACAACATGTCCAGCTATTCATGTGTCTTCTCGTATGGTAATCCCCACATGACATGTAAATGTCTAGATACATGGAATCTAGGTAGGGTAAATAGTGTGAAGAGATCACCGGACACCTGACCTTGTGCTATTGGCTATTTCCCTATACAACTAGCCATGTACATGTATTTGAACATGTATATGTGACTATGTTCGTGTCTAAGTACATGGTATTCCACTAGCAATGTACTTTTGGATGTGTCTATGTACTTTCCTATGTATATCCTGATCCGTCAAAGTGGAGTCACATGATGTGTGTCCATGCCACATGATATTTGATACTTAACTAACTACAGAACCCGAGAACCATATAGGGGGTCCCACATGGTGTTCCTTACCGGGATACATGTCATGTAACCCATGATTTTATAGAACCCCTAGTTTATCCTTTGTACTATCTATCACATCATTGGTGCCACCCATCATGACAAAACCTGTATATATAGGGTCAGATAACCCCTTTCATCATCGGTAGCTAGGTATATAGGCCTCAAAATGCTTGGAAATCCATCCACTCAATCTTTCTACAACCACATCATAAACCATTCACTAAAAATTAAGGACACATGATTCAGTATCATTCCCCCTTGACCAATGAATTTTCATCATTTATTCTCGAATTGCATCCAACATCGCTTGTTGTACCAGTAGTTTCAATCAGTTTCTCTAAATAATGGTCACGAAATGACCAAATACTAGGTATTGGTTGAACTATTGGCCAAGGAAAATACCAATGACGATCAAATGAAGAATCAGGGGAGAAATACCTAAGCCCTGAAAAGTAAGGAATAATCCTCGAACTTTGTTAATTTGGCCTCTATTGGTTGTTTTATGAGAAGATAAATGAAGAGGAATAAACAAAACCACAAAAATATAACAATCATATCAAATTAAATCTACTGACGATACATGATTCAATTATGTTCATGGAATTTATATGAATTCATATATGATTATTAAATGGGAGGGAAAAAAACTAATCAAATATCCTACCAAGAGTTTGGATCAATCATTGATGAAGAACGGTCTCACACATCCATCATCGATAAGATCCATGATATCTGATGGAGAAACGATCCACAATCCTGTCAGGTTCTATCATCATTATGCAAGGAAGCTCTCTAAAGGTCATATATATCTCTACGTATTAAGTGGATAACCCTATGGAAATCCAAATAACCTTATAAATATAGAAAATATTCATACAGAAAATGGTCATCATTTCAAAAATAAATAAACCAAATTAATTAATTAATTTTATTAATTTATTCCCGCGAAGTCTTTTAAAAAAATGCTATTTGCTGACAAAGGATATGTCAATCCTAGGGTAAAACCCAAATTCTAAACTCAATAGTACCCATAAATTTATAATATGGGACCCCATTCAATAGTTAGTCTACTTTTTTAGGAAAATTCTACACCTGTGAAATTTTATATATTTCAGACATTTATTTTGGGAACACCGGTCCTCAGAATTTCACTCCGTCTCAGCGCCTAGTCCCAAAAATAATCCATGTAATATCCAAAAAATAATAAATAGAAAATATCAGAAATCATAATAAACAAATAATACAAACAAGTTGTTCTACAATAAATGATCCAACCAACACACAACAACACCCTTATAGTTTCAGAATGTTTCACCAGTTTCACTACCAAGACAAAATGAAACTAATCGTACAACAAGAAAAAATACACAAAACACATAACACCATTTATTTTCAAACCAATCCAATTTACATATTTCTCATTAGTAAACATTTTTATTCATTGAACCTATTCTTTTTTCAACCCACTCATTTAATTATTTCAGTCTGTTTAATTCACATTTACAATAAAAACTAACAATGGTACTCTTATCATATTAATTCAATGTTCATTGGACATTTCAACTCAAACCATTTTAATTCATCATTTATATTTAACTCCATTTCTAACCGAGAAACTACCATGACACAAAATCACAGAAAAAATATTCCCATCATCCACATGCCCATAATCCCACATCACCCTCCTTTCACAACCACAACCAATTACTACATCAATACCACCATTTACCACATATAATTCTCATCACATTACTTCCCATTTCACAAACACACATCAATACCTATTACACACATTTTAGAGCTAGATAAATCATAACACACAACACAACAAAAAACATCAACAACTTTCACGCATCACTTTTCCAATTTAACAAAAGGGAATTTTTATAAATTCACTTCATTATTTTAAGGGAATTATCACACAATCTACAGTACCCATGTGAAACCAATTATTTAGCTAAATAACATTTATTATCCATTTCCTTTTAACATGATTCCAAACAATGAAAATAATCAAGGTAACACCAAAGATATCAAATTAGTATAAAAATGATCCCAACAACCAAGATTTTTAATTGGGCATAATGCCTGTATAATCTCAATATCAAAATAATAACAAAAGCTGTAAAATCATGTGATTAAAACCCATTCCCCTTAAACATCAAATTACCAATTCATTATTTTATTTATGCCAGTGGAGAATTTATTCATAAATATAAACTAGACCATTTCCCCTCCTGCATGTTGTAAATAAATGATAATTTAAGGATCCCCAACCTTAAACGAAGCTCTCTAATTCACTGCACAAGGATGATCCTAGAGGAAGGACACCACCAAATACCATAATGAAGGATAACACCCTTACCATCCATGAAAAACCACAACCACATCATTATCTCACTGAAAAACACTAAAAAATATTTTTCTATTAACAAAAACCCTTCCTAGATGAATAACTAGAAAGAAAATTGGGGAAAATTGGGAAAATGAAAAGTGGAAATCACCCAAACTACCACAAGTTTCTCTCCCAAGAAAATAATCAAAATCCACTAAATGGGGGCTGAAAGGGATCCTTGGGATGAACTTGGTTTTACAAAAAAACAAGTGAAAGGATTGAAAAATGATAAGATATGAGGGGCTTTATGAATTTATACACAGTTTGTAAAACATAACACCATGACGTAGCCCCTAAGACCACACGGTATAATGGATGAAAACTGCAGAATGATGGATCAATTTGGAGTGACCACACCACAAAATATTACTAAAATAATCCTTCAATATCTGTGAATATTTCTATTCCAAAGATTCTATAAATTATCGGAATACAATGTCATAACCCAAACCATCACCCCATAGACCCCCAACAACCAGAAGGAGGATATACTATAGCTCAGCTCCATGATTCATGTACCATAAAAACAAAAAAACCCCAAACTCATTCCTTCCAAAATCTATGGCAAATAAAACATCCCAACTCCATATCCATTTACAAAATGGAATAAAAACCAAAATTGCACCATAGGATTCATGCCACAGCCTCTATCTCCATTCCACAATTGTACTGAAATTAGCAGTAGCTCTAAAACAAATCGTCTAGGCTCAATAAACCACAACCGACTCCTCCACACTATAATGAAAAAACCTACATCATAGATTATGGATCCAAATCATAGGACTCCTCCCAAATTAATTTCCCACCTAAAACCTATCCTCCACTCTCCAACTCCATGAGACCACTCCCAAACACATCCACCAAAAAAATAATCACAATGTAATGGGTTGGAAGGTTCACACCATTAAATTAGACACCTATAAATATATTCTAGCCATTGAGAATTGAATCCAATATAGAAAGAAATTGGTAAAAGGTCCAAATAACTATCCCCTGAGATACCTCCCAAGGATATCACTACAACTGAACACCACCACCAACCAGATACACCCCGAACAGGTAAACCAATTCATCAAACATCCCTCAGAACCACATAACCACAATATCTACCATCTTCAATACCACCTAAACCTCCACAGATCTCAGTCCATCAATCACCGAAACTCCCATATAGCATAACCCCATGCACAAAAATTGAGGAATTCAACCTTCAATGTTATGATTTTATTCAGTTTGGTCAACACTAACTAACTAGCATGGTTTTAATTTTTCCATGGTGAAACCTGTCATGATTAGGAATTAGGGATTCCCTTCAAGAATCAATTGATGTTTTAATACAAAAAAACATTAATGAAAATCACAAATCATAACCAGCTAGATTTCATACATTACATCATCACGAAAAGTAAAACTAGAAAAAATAAGACAAAATAAAAAGAACTACATGTATTGGGCACACCTCTACGTGTCACAGTCCCAAGTAATCTTATATAGGACACTATTATTCCATAGAACATGAACCAAAGGAATGATCCTTCCTCGTTGTACCTTCTCCAAATGATCATGAATCTTCACCGGCTGCTCCATGAACATAACATCATCCTTGATATCCAACTCTTCATATATAATGACATGAGGGTCATCATGATGATACCAATAGAGATGAGACACAAGGAAGATATTGTGAATATACTCTAGTTATGGATATATTTTAAACTGTTAAGAAACATTTCCAACATTCCCCTATACATCAAAAGTCCTAACATTTTGGGACAAGATATTACTCCACCTTTCAAACCTTTATTTCCTACATCAAGGGGAGAATCTTAAGAACACATGGTATCTAACCTAAAACCCCATGTTCCTCCTAATAATATCGATATAAGACTTCTATCGGTCTGGTGCTTCTTTCATACTCACATGAACAACTTAAACCTTGTCTTTCATGCTTTTCCCCACATCAGGACCATGAATTGGTGACTCCCCAACCATGGAACAAAACAATAGATAATGAAATAGATACACATAAAAATCATAAAATGGGTCCATGATTATGGTTGAATGATAAATATTTTTATAATAAAACTAAACCAAATTCAAGTGTTTTTAACAAGAACTTTTGATGTTTACGATACATTCCCACAACATATTATCTAGAATTTATATATTTCACTCTATCTTCCCATCCGTCTGAGGGTGGAAACTAGTGTTGAGGAAAAACATAGTGCCAAAATAACAATGTAATAACCTTCATACTCGTGAGGTAAAATGTGTATCCCAATCTAAGATAATGGAATTTGGAACTCTATGATGCTTCACCACCTCATCCATATATCTAGTTGCCAAAACATACATGATACCCAAATCCATGATCATTAGTATATGACTCGATTTTATCAACTGATCCATGATTACCAAAATATCATTACATTGTCCCTGATATTGGGGTAAATTGGTGTACAATTCCATCATGATTTCATCATATTTTCACTCATGAATATCTAAGGTCTGAAAAAATATTCTAGGAACACGATGTTACACCTTTACGTACTGAAAATCAAAACACTGAGCCATAAATTCTGTCACCACCTATTTCATCCTGGGCCTAAAAAACAACATACTCAAGCCAAGGTATATCTTGGAAACTCCTTAGCGTTTCACAAAATACTCCCTCTAATGATAATGTAATGAGGGGAGATAGATAATGACCCCTAGAGTATCACCTATAAAAGGCCTTGGGATAGCGGCTAGCACCGAGGGTTTAAAAATCTCATAAAATAAGAAGAATTACCCTCTATAATAATATATGATCAAGAGATAAGATTAATTATAAAAAAAATCCACAAAATAATATAAATGAATCATAAACCATCCCATAATGAATTATTAAATAAAACTGATACATAAAAAATTATCCAAAGTAAAATACCATAATGTTATGCTAAATTAGAGAGAAAGAATTGATCCAAGGTCCAAGCTAGTAGTGTCCAGAATGATCAATGTAATCCTCCTGGAAACATGAAACCAATTTTAAATAAATAGAATGATCATATAGGTATACTCAGTAAAAAATAGAAATGTATCTGATGCACATGTGAAAGAAGCATACTGATGAAACCATGAGAAAACAGAAGAACCAAAAATAGTGAAATAGGTTAACAATCAATCCTAACCTCACTAAGTCATACTCACCAAATAACACAATCCAAATATAATAACATAATAAGTATGATATCAATAAAGTGTACCTTGCACCACTTTACCACTAATTTGACACTCTCAAACCCCAATATCATACGTCCTAGAGAACCAATATCTTCTTAATAGCATATAACACTACCCCACAACATGTTCAAATCACTTCATGCCCAAAAAGTATTTGGCCACTTCCCCACAACATAGTCACATCACATCATGCCAAAAAACACTTGCTCCATCACATCACAACCATAAATATAGTAGTATGTTATCATGAACATGAATGAAATCAACACAATTCCATCTTACTACAATGAAAAACCTCCACTATAAGTTTTCTCATGACAAAAACATACTAAATAACACCCAAAAACACCTGTACCACCACCCCAAAGCATCATCACCTCATATCATTTAAAAAAAGCTTGGTCCACTGTCTCACAAAATGATCATCACATCTCTCCAAAAAAACACATGGCATATTACTTAACACACTAATAGACCTCTCACCATCACAGCCTATGTACATATACATTTATGGAAGAGAGATAAGGAAAGAGTGGGTACTCAATCATCCATCCTCATCATCAGGATGTAGGAAAAAACACCCCTATGTGACAATATGGGCGACGACACATAGTGATCAATGCATGAGGGGTGTCTATAGAAATAAAAAAGAATAATATAAATATATATGTATATATGTATCCACACACAATCATAACATATAGGTTCATTACCAAACACTAACCATAACATGACATCAACACTTTTACGACCACCTCTAAATGTATAATACCACAGAAGACACAATCCACATTTCCATTAAATTCCATTCAGTACTGTAACGCCTATCTATACCAATGCCCCAATAAAAATGGTTTTAAAAAACTAATTGGTATATGTGGTCCTATCCCTATAGATCAGAATTACCATTGGGATAGGCCATTTTATGTAAGGTTATCCCAATGGTTTTTAAAATTTTTAGGACAGTGTTTCCACAAATACACTATATGAACTTTTTATCTATGGTTATCCCAATAATTTTTTAAATCCTTTGGGATATATTTTCCCCAAATATAAAACAACCAAACCTCCTCATTCCTGAATTGAGATACATTTTTCCATACCCAAGTTCTCCTATTCTTCCCAATAGGTGATCACTCCTCTTCTTCCTTGCCAGAAATCCATACTTGGATTAAGTCATTCAGTTTCTTGCACATCAAATTGGTGAGTTAGAAATGAGTTATATTTTCTTTAAAGATTTATGTTACCTTTTTATCTAGGTTTTCTATTTTCATTCCCCATCAGCTGAAATCTATCATCCTTTATGTTTTTCATTTGATTATTATAGAATATAAAATAGAAATGTTACAAATAATTCATATCTTCTAATATTGGGGTATCTTTAAAGAGTTTTTTTGGAAATACAAGGAATCATACAAATGAATATTTTCATGATATTCATTAATTGATATTTATTACCACTGATAACATTATTTCTTATTATTTTTGATGTATTTAAAATATTTAAACCCTTTTAATGATTTTATAAAAATGTGGTATGGATATAATAATGAGGGGATTTGGTCTTTTATTTTTTGATGGTGACTTTGGGGTATTGATCATGTAATGAAAATTTCAATGAGTGTGAAATTATTTTAATTTATATTGAGGTGATTAGATTAAGTCGATAGAATTATTTAATTTCATTAATCTTATACTGGATTGTTAATTATATTATTATTATTATTTATTAGTAATTTCCCCTTGAAATATATATATCCTCCTATATATTAGAATTTGATTTTCACAGTTCAGGGAATTATGGAAATTTATTTGAATGAAGACTAAATTGAAATTTTCTGGTTTAAAAGACTATATAATGATGAATTCATTTTTATAACTTTAAATTAAGGAAATTATCAAATTATAATGGATTTGAATATTCAATTTATGATATTATAGATTAATATGAGTAGTGAATTAAATAAATTTAAGTATGGAATAATATTAACTGAAATTTTATATATTAACTATTAATGATCATTGAAATTCTCTTCTTGTGAGATGATTAGATACCATATCCTTAGTGACAAAAGTTGGGTTATCATGTGGAAAGTCAACTATAGATTATTATAAGGTGAGGTAATTTACCCTGGTATGTTTCTTTCTTATATATATATTTATGAATTAATATTTCTTATGATCAACCACTTAATTATATTGGGGTTTCCGATGACAATATTGTTTGTTCATTATAGGTTATTTGTATTTTGTTGGTTATTGGGGAATCAAATAGCTAATAACTATCCATACCCAACTCTATCCACAATAAATATAATTTATATAGACATATCATGGTTATGATTCGTTATTTTAATAGAATAATTGATCATAAAATATAATATTTCTCTCAGTTATTATAAATATATATATACAAGATGTGGATATTTTATGTATGGGATATACATGTATCTAGGAGGCAATGAATAATTATTTTAAATGTGTACTTATTCATGAGTTATAATGGATTATGGTATATTGTGTATTTTTATGGGATTATATGGATCATAGTTATCTATAAGATTATGTGAATTTGATGGGATATGGAAATGTTTATATGGACGTGGTTGTGATATATTATTATCAATGTGCGTCATGACTCATGGATGTGATGGTAGAACTGGGACATGAGTCATTATATTGTTGGATTACTTTTCAATTGGAATGTGGTAGTGGGGTACCATTCATATATATATATATATAAGATCTATTGGTGTGACTTGGAGTCCGAACTGATTGTTAATATTTCTTGGATGTTGTTCATGAGTTGTGAGAGTTTGTAGTCACTTTCTTAGAATTTTATATGGTATATCTAAATTTTTGTTTGAATTTTATAAAATTTCATGTATTGGGACATGGTACATGTATTATACTTAATCCCAACTATTTTTTCATAATTATCCTGGAGATATTTTTCTTTATACATTGATTTTCATTCACAGCCACTATATTTCAAATAACCTCCAAATTTATTTTTTCTATGATGATCCACTAAATAAAAAAATAGTAACGAATTTATTAGAAGCTAAGAAAACAAAATTGAAACTTAATGACCTAACTGGGATATAAAATAAATGAACCAAACCTATCAAACCTTCACACATTGAATTCTTACCAATCTAACAACTCCAAACTATACCACAACCAAACCGACTTAACCAAACCAACTGAATTGAATTGAAATGACTTGATCTAACCCAAGTAGACATGAGTATACCTAAACAAAAGTAAACTAAATCAAACTAAAATAAGATAAAAATAAGTGACCTAAATTGAACCTAACTAAAATAAATTATATAGTAATGGTAAAAAATGACCTGACATGATCAATCCTTAATAAAACTCTAATAGGCATGCAATGACCCAAAACAAATAAAAAAACCGAACCCAACAAAAATAAATTGGCCAGAACTAAAATAATCATAAATAAACAGAATTAACCAAAACCGATCCAAATTAAATAGAATATGGTTACCTAGAAGTAGCAATATTTTAAAAATCAATTTTTTGAAAAAGTATAACATTAGTTAAAAAGTTAATATAATAATAGAAAGAAATTAAAAAATAAATTATAAACATAATTTTGTGTAGTATTATGTATAGTTATTACTCATTGATATAATTTAAGTCAATATAATGGTTAAATATTTATATTATTTGGTTATATATAGTATTGTTTTGTCATTTATATTATAATTCTGATATAGACTAGTATGCCAGTTATGGTTTCTTATAAAGTGACAAGTTCTGATTTTCATAAATATATTTTAAATTAAAATGAAATCTTATTTAATCACATTAATGAAATGAAATATAAATTTTATTATAGAATGGATTGAAGTTGGATGAATGAAACTGATCAAATATCAAGTGATTTTCAAAATAAATTTGAGATCTTTTTAGATTTTGAATTTGACAATGCTTCAGATAGTTGTCACATACACTTCCCATATTGTAATTCTATTTTAAAACCTTGGTTGAGACATGAAGAAGTTATTTATCATATAAAAAAATATGGTTTTAAAATAAAATACTATGTGTGGTATCGTAATGGGGATAAAATGCAATCTCAAAATGATCATGAAAAAAATTAGAGGGATGTACTCGACAATTTGTTATATGATCAGTTTCCATTTATTCATCATCCTGAGAAGGAAAGGATGCCAACCCAAGAATAATTTTATAAGAGCACACATTCTACATCTAATGAAAATGATGATGTTGAAAGGGTGAAAAAATCTAATGATATCATAACAACTCCATTATATTGGAAATGTGATAAAAGGAAGAAGCTAAAATGTTTAACCCAACTGTTTCATGGGAAAACAATGTATGGGATTTATAATAGTTCCATCAATTAAATTCTTATCTTATTGAAAGACTTGCTGCTAGATGATGATGATATTACCCCAAACCATTATATGGAACAATTTTTTTTAAGAACATATATTTTCAAAAAACAAAATTCATGCTTTCCAAAAATATAATAACTTATTCTACGACGAAACTGGTGAAGAAAATAATTTTATACAATGTGACACATCACAATAGAAGAAAAAAGCTAATAAAAACCCATATAATGTTCTATAGAAAGTAATGTGGAAGTTTCCATTGATCACCAAAATCCAAAACCATTTCATGTATGATGGAATATCAATTAAAATTTTATAGAATGATACCAAGAGAAATAAGAATAATGATGAGTTGGTTCACCCTGCAAATGGATTTTCATAATAGACATTTGATGCTCAATATCCTAATTTCAGAGCTAACATGTGAAATGTGAGGTTGGGTCTTTCATGTGATGTTTATAATCCATTTGGTCTGATTCTTACTTTACACAACACATTGCCAATTTTCATACAAATTAATGACCTTTATCCATGTATGTGTATGAAAAAACCATTCACTTTAATGAGTATACTCATATATGGACCTTCTGATCTGAAAAATTATATAGATATATATGTGTAACCTTTAATAAAAGAGTTAAAATAGCTTTGTAATGTGTTTATGTGCACATATGATGCATGTTTGAAAGAAATATTTCAGAATTATGCTATGATTATGTGGATGAACAATGATTTTCCTACTTATGAAATGATTTTTAGATACATCACACAGGGAAAAATATCATTTACTATTTTCTTAAATAATAAAGGATCCAGAATTCTAAAATATCACTATAGTTTCAGTTTTATGGTACATTTATGATTATTTACAATGGACAATCCATATAGGAATAATCGTCGAAGAGTTGACAGTACCATGGAGACCAACATTCCACCTCAGTGCAAGTTTGGAACTGACGTGTTTAATGAAATGAATGATTTAATTTTTTTTATTCAGGAAGGGTTAGATGAAATCTGAAAGGAGTAATAATGTTTTTACTAAAAACTATTACAATTGGAAGAAGATAAGTATATTCTTTTAGTTTACTTATTGGTCAACTAATTTGTCACTTCATTGTTTATACATATTGCACATTGAAAATAATATATGTGAAATATTGCTTTGAATTATTTGAAAATTCAAGGGAATGAAAAAGATGATTTATGATCATAGTGTGACTTTATGGATTATAGAATCAAACTAGAATTACACCCTGTGTGTATCAGTGAAAATAAATGGAACGTTCGGTGTGATTCTTCTTGTGATGAAACCTATATAAAAAACAAATTTTTAGAATCAATAAATACTATTAAAGTCCCTGATATCTATTCATGAATCATATTGAAACAGGTCAATAGAATAGAGTTGAATCTGAAATATTTGATGATTCAAGATTATAATATACTTATACACGAGTTGATTCTAATATAAATACATCATATTTTGTCCAATAATTTAAGGGTGTAATTTATTTGGTTGATCCATTTATTTAGAGATATTTGTGAAAAGGAGTTTTTGAAGACATTATTTCAAAAAATATTAGTAGATGAACCATTAATTCTGTTTGTGTGAGAGAAAATATTTCCTTAATATTATTTCACATGTATGGTGCATTTAACTATCAATATTCGAAGAAAAATAATTCTGAGAGGACATATTTTTTTGGATATATCTAACTGAAATAAAAAATTTCACAATAAAGTCTTATGTCTAGAATAGAAATCATCCCAAAGGATCTATCATGAAATCTTTCTTCTCTTATGAATGTATGGATTTCTATTCAAAGTAATTGTCTGATCTGACTACAAGATGGAAGAAACCCATGAGAAATGTGGAATAATTGTATGAGAAAATTGAACCATGTTTTACATCACTTCCCAAAATAGGGGGAATTCCCATATCATATACATTGACCACATTAATCCTTGAAGAGTAGGATATAACCCATCAAAAAAAATTAACTCTTATTTTTTCGATGACTACATGAAGTAAGTAAATTGAAAATGAATATATTATTTTATCCCATGTAATTTAACATATCTTTTAAACTATTTATACATTTTTT
The DNA here is from genome assembly GCA_963277665.1 of Viscum album. Lineage (NCBI taxonomy): Eukaryota > Viridiplantae > Streptophyta > Magnoliopsida > Santalales > Viscaceae > Viscum > Viscum album. The sequence goes on from OY728121.1 coordinate 1,795,221,391, forward strand.
GATAGGTACATAAAAAGTTATAAATAGGAATCTTCGTTATTTATCATTGAGAATAAGATATACTTTTCATAGAAAAGAGTTTTTTGATTGGTTGATATTGAAGGTAGAAATTTTATTATAATAAATTAATAAAATCATTATTTAATTAAGTTTAATATTAATTTATATTTTAGGTATTGATTTTTCCTACTGAATTTATCTCTGAGGAAATTAGAGCTTTGATTTTTGGTCCTAATACCATGGTTCATGAATGAAAATAAATTGTGATCAATGAGTAAAAATTTAATATAGTGAATGAGAAAAGAACATGAGAACACAACATGATGCTGTTACGGTAACCACCATAAAATACCGTTATGCTAGTGTATCAGATAGTAGACCCCAATTTGGAAATATATATTTTTATGGAGTGGTTGATAAAAAACTAATATTGGATTATTACTCTCATGGTACAGTTACTATGATGAAATTCTAGTGGTTTGATTCGATGAATATGCATAGAAAATTTATTGATGATTGTGGATTTTGAGTTATTGACATGACTCAAAATATTTCTACAGATGAACCATAAGTATTGGTATCAATAGAGAATTTTTTATGTCAAAGATCATCTTTGACATGAATTTGGATTCATTATTAAAGTAATCCCATGACATATGTTTGATGATGGTGATGATGTAATTGACACCATACCTACTCCCATTTCCCTAGATCCATTTATTACTTATGTTGACTCCAATATTTCAATTGGCAGTGTCAATTGTGAACCTGATGATGTGGTGGGAAACATATATAATAATCCATCTGTGTTATCAGTTCTTTTGATTTAGCTCGAATTGGGTTGTTAGGGTTGGTGGTATACAATTTGATTTAATATTTATTACAAATATTTTGAATCCAACTTGACATTCATGTGAAATTTTAATTTTTACTAGTTACTACTTTCATTGAGTTTCATTTTCTAATATTGACTCAAACTGTATTCAAACCTATCAAACAAAACAAAACTGAAAAAAATTAAATTTTAAAAGAAATATGAATTTAATTGGACATATTAATCTATTTGATATGAAAATAAAATCCAATCAAAATAATGACATAACAAAAAAATATGGAAAAATGACCTAACCCAATAATATGATCCAAATTACTAAAGACAAGTAAAAATGGAGAAATGACCGAATCAATTGAAAAAAATGAACCAAATGTCCTAAGACAAATAAAAATGGAAAAAATAACCTTATTAATTGAGCATAATTAACTAAATGACCTAACAAAAATTGAATTTGATCGAAATGAAAATAGAAAAAAAATATATCATACAAATTCAAAACATGATAATATGAATGTATTGTTTTTTCTATGACATGTATTATGTTTTGAATTCTTCCCATAAGATATAAAATGATTTTAATATATCACTACATATCATGTATTTGGTTTGACAAGTGGTATTCCATAATTATGTCAAGTCTCATCTTCTTTCATGTTTAGGTTACATATTAGTTATGGATTTGTTATCATTTCTAAATTCGTTTTCAAATTCGAGAAATATATATCACTAAATAGAAATAAAGAAAAATGAAAACTTACAAAAATTGCTAAATGTGTGAGATGGGCATCACACTTATAGTACCCATTGTGACTGTTCTATTTAAAAAATATATTTCAATAAAATATAGTTTAATGTTAATTTTTTAACATATAATCAGGATCCACCACTAAGGTTCCGGTTAATCACTAACCAACCTAGTTGTTCCAGTTCTCAGGTTTTAGATACGAGGGACATGTGGGGTGGTGAAACAACTAGGAACTCCGGTTAGTGTACTCAATCAAACCCCATGCCATCCAAAAATATACTATATACCACACCTTCTGATCTCATAATTTCCTTACTAACACCCATGATAGTTTGACCACCCATGTACTCACCACCATTTTTATTGGAGCCTATTCTCTTATAATTCCTAAATCTGTCGATGATTCCTACTCTTCATCGATATTATGAATTTTCATAACTATCTATGTCATCTTATATTCCTTCTACTTATTCTCCCCATGCTTTTACATTCCTGCTTCTTCAACTCCCGTTCCAACACATTTTGAGCCTATGGAGTATACACTAGGACCCAAACCATATATACAGGGTGATGTTCCTTCAGTGCCTAGGGATCTAACAATTCCAACTGATCATCCTGTCTCACGTATATTTATAGTACCTAGTAATTATTTTTTACCATAATTCATTTTCAATATAATATCTATTGATATAATTTTTTTTTCTTATTTTATAGCTGAATTCTACAATAAGAGGTATGGGAATATGTAAATGTGTATAGTGTGGAACATTTGTTCATAGCTTATGGGGGAGTGAAATGAAGAAAACCAAATGATAGAATAAAATGGGTTGGAATGTAGGAATTTTTTTATGATTCTTTCCAAATACTCAAACATCATTCCCTTCAGGACACTCTCCTAGAGACACTTTCCAAAACAAGTAAAAGATAAAGCGTGGGAAAAAATAGGGGAAAAATTATTTGGACTTTATGTTATATTATTATTGTATATATATGAATTAATATTTTTGGTATAGAATATTTTTCATTTTCCCAATTGTGAGGCTAAAATGCCAAAATGACTCATAGAATTAGGTGAGATGTGGAGAGGCTATAATCTTGAGTTGTATAATGATAAAATTCAAGAGTTGAAATAGATTTTGAGGCCACACCTATAATGAATGACTATTTGGTAGAATATTATCAGGGAATGATTTCTCATTGGAATAGCACAAAGTTCAAGGTATTAATCAAATTTGAGTTTTTAAAATAAAAATTATCTTGTTTTTCATTAAAAATTTCTTTTTTATATTATTGAAAATTATTTCTTAGGAAATTTAAGGGATAAATTAAAAAACATGGATGCTATGTAATACCTCCATACTCTAGGGTAGACTAAGATTCCATAACATTAGAAGAAATATGTATGACACTCATTTAAATTTTTCTTTAGGACATGCGATTTCTTTTATTTCATACATATTTCATTCCATTAATAATTGGGATAGATAAATGATCATGTATTATTTAGTTTTAAAGAATTTAGTGTGTACTAGAATTTGAGGTTTAGTGTTGTTATGTTTGTGAGAATGTCATTAACCAATACAACCAATGATCATTTTATTAAATTTCGATTTTTTTAATAGGAAATAGCACTACAGTAATAGAGAAACTTCCCTTTAAAATGTTTTGGGATAGAATTATTAATACCCTAGGGTATGAAACAAAAGTCATAAAAATATAATAACATATTATATAAATATTAATGTTAAAAATCAACCTACAGAAGACAAAGAGTCATAATAATGAGAGTGAGAATATGTTAAATAGTGATATAGTAAATCAATCAAATGCTTTTTTCTACAGACATAATGTTTTTGAGAATCATTACAATTAATAGAATGAGGGGTTCAAAAGAACAATATGAACTCAAGCGATAGATAAAATTAATTTAACTTATATCATAAAATAAATACATCTCAATTAATACATTTTAAATATTAAAATGATCAAATAGGTAATGATATGTGTATTATTAAATCATACCAAACCATAATTCCTTTATGTTATAGTCACAATTAGAGTGTTGATAACCCATTCATGCATATTCATTTATGTCATACTAATAACTATTTATCATATCATTAATTATGGTGATCACACAACCACTTTATTATTGATTACTATGATGATATATTCATTTATATATGTGTTCTATAAATTGGTAAACCATTTATTGATACTTCATTATAATCCGTTGACCATTTTTTTTCTATTTATCATAATTTATAAATAATATACATTTTATTTTATTTATGAAATTCATTATTAGTTACCTATTTTCATTTATGGTTTTCTACATTCAATGTCATTACATAAGAAGGTTTCGAATATCGAAGGATGTGTACCTTGAAAAAATCTATTTTTCCTAAGATGAAAGAAAAAAGATAGAAGTGTGGTAAAAAAACCAAAAAAACAACTGATATTATGTTTTAATTTGTTAATTTCAAATTTTAATATATATTTTGTAACTTAATAGATTATTTATATTTTAAAAAGTTCACATTGGTGGCCCTTTATGACCAGGAAGCTGAAAACATTAGGCCAAACGATCACATACATCATGATTTAGGAGATGATAACCATGCCAGAGTACAATATCGACTAGGGAAGAGTATTTTACCAATGAGGTATTGTCCCACTTAGGTGCAATTTCTAGTAGCACCATGTTGGAAAATGATAATTCATGTGTAGAACTGGTTATGGCTAAGGAAAAAAGTTTTAAAAAGGGTCATGCAGGTGGAATAACTGATTCAATGTTAAAAAAATTAATTTATGAAAATGTTGGATATTTTATGCCCATAAATTGCACCACAACCCACCATAGCTTATGATGGATATATTTTGTTGATTCATACATTATATAGTTCGTTGGGTTGTATTCATAGTGGATTTTGGGATGATGATGTTCATGGCTATGGAAATAGAGAGGATGATGATGAGGAAGTGGGTGAGGATGATGGCGAGGAATAGGGTGAGGTTGAGAAAGAGGGAGAGGATGAGGACGAAGATGAGGCCGATGATAAGGATGAGGACAAGAATGGTGGTGATGATAGTGATGGTGATGAAGAAAAAATACACCATTTATATTTTTTAATGATATTTATAAAATTTGATATTTGATTATTTGTTCTAAATGAATATATGTGATGTTTTGTATGTTTGCTATCATTGGTTAAATGCATCAATTTATTTTATATATTATAATTATTTGTGTATTGGTTTGAGGATCTTTCAAGAATCGATGTTGGTCTCATTATAGGTTCTGTTTGTTTCATTTCATGTTCTATTTTATGTGGGATGAAGGTTATGTTTGATGGTTCTGCTTGTTTTAGGTTCTTGTAGGATTTTCGTTTATGTGGGCAAGGTAGGGCTTCAGTTGGCTATGGAATTGGGGTGGGGGGAGTCTATACCAAAGGTTTTATAACTATTGTTATAACCTTTAACCAACAGTTTAAAGAACAATTTGTTATACTGAATTTCAGATCACCCTATAAAAATGGTTCATTACTAACCGTTGGAATAGGCCTTTCCCAGTAACACTATAGCCAACAGTTTGGAGAAATATTGGTACAATCTATACCAATGGTTCTCCAGCCAATACCAACAGTTTTGATCCATTGGTATAACCACTCATTATAGTAGTGACTATCTATCATATTTGTTTCATTATTAAGTATAAACCACATTTAACCACACAAACCATCAATTATTTATTCATTAATCAACTCTATCCCATTAACCATCCCAAACCCCATCCATTTTAATAATCATTAAATAATTATTTCATCTCTACTAGGGATTCTAGAACCAATCCACCACACATCACAAGTAGATCGTCATGTTCATTCCACTACCACCTCACCACCCCAAAAATACTTCCAAAAACCACTACCTCGCCTCCCAAAAAACATTGACAAGCAACCACCACAACACTACCCCATATCAAGGCCAAACAGCAACCAACTCGTTGCCCCAAAAATCACTACCAAAAAAACCACCACATCATCATGCCAAAAGAACAACCAAACAACCACCACCCCATCACCCCGAAAGCATGTCCAGACAACCACAAACTTTCTTCCCCAAAAGCATAACCAATGAAACACCACATCACCACACTAAAACAAAAACCACATATCACCCATCAAAATCACTTCAAAAATACAGATTTCTAACCCACATGATAACTACACATCACAACACATCAAAGATCATTTTACAGATTTAAGAATGGAGATATTATTGAATTCAACATTATTTTAGGGGTGTTATTTTCATGACCCCATCCTACCAATGATTCCACAATGAGTGGAGGGAGATAAAGAACCCTGAGTCCCATCTCTAATAGGCCCCGGGTTGGAGAATAGCACCAAGGTTGTAAAAAACTAACATCATGGGAGGCATTACACTTTATAAGGAAACAAGATAGGGAGATATAAAGAATCAAATAAAATCATCTCCATGTCATGTATATATATATATATATGTATATATATATATATATGACAACAAAAAACCATCCCACAATGTATGTGTAAATAAAACTAACAAAAATAAAACTCTCAAAAGAAAATACTCAAAAACAAAACTAAAGCGACAACACAACATCTATCCAATGGATTGAGATAGTAAGGCCCAACATGCTTTCCAAAGTCCTCCTAAAAACCTGAAAATAATTTTTATATATTTAGGGTGAGCATACAAGTAATATCAATAGTAAAACCAAAGTCACTGATGCACATGTGAAAAAATCATAGTAATTGACAACTGAGAAAAAAAAACCAAACAACACATAATAGGTAGACTTACCCTAACCACAACCTCACTAAGGTGTGCTCACCAAATAATGCATCGAAGTAATATAATATAATATACAACACATCTATGATAGGGTAACACACACCACATTCCCACTAATTAGACACTCTCACACCCCAACGAAAAAAGTCCTTGAACTCCGACCTCTTACGAATATATCATATCACATCCCACTCACACACACCTAGGCCACACCACACATCACATCCTGCCCACACACACCTGTTCCATCACAACACATCTCATCCCATCCCAAAGTTACCTAGGAAAACATACCACAACTCATCCTAAAGACACCTCGGACCCCACATCACAAATTTACCAAAGAAACCTAGGACATTATCTCCTAGAAGAGGGATCATGGAAGAGTGGGTGGATTGCCATCCACCCCCATCAGGATATTGAGAAAGACAACCTCCCACGTGACTATGTGGGTGTCAACACATGGTGCTCAAAATTGGTGGGGTGAGTATTTAAATCATGAGAATATACGGTGTATACATACTTATATATAGATAAAAATCACACAATCCCAACATATGGGTTTACAATAAAAAAACCTACTCATGACACCCCTTTTTTTCCTTCTCTAAATGAATAAAACCATACAATAAATACACAATCCATAATTTATATTTCAACATCAAACTATAATCAATATATTATAGAGATTTTCCATTTTTTACCCATTCCACTAAACATATTTTTTAATTTTTACTTAAATACCATTATCAATTCAACCATTAAACATTATTCATAAATAATTATCATGTAATAAGTTATTTTCATAATTATTATTTATTTGACCACCCATACCAACTGAGAGCCTAAAACAAAACAAAACTCCAAAAGTAGTACATTGAAACAATATAAAAACATCTAATTCCAAAACCATCTTCCACCACAGCCTCGCCACACAACCACACAACCATGGAAGCCCCACCGCACAACCACACAACCCTGTTGCACAACCATATATCATCCAATTCCCCACACAAGTTATATCAAACCCCATGACATGAAATACATTGAGATTTAAAAAGGGATATCATATTCCATTTCACATTGTTAATTAAGGGTGTTATCACAAATACTGTACGATCTTGGGGCATCCATTTTATCGATCGAATGTACATGGTTAATAAATTACATAAAAATGACATCAAAACCCACAATACCATAATATATTACACAACCCATCGAGATCACATTCATATTCCACTTTTTATTTATTTTAGTTTTATTCTATTATCTTTATTAATTTAGAATCAACTATATATATAAGTATAAACATTTAAATACCCATCCTATAAGATACAAAATCCAGAATGATGATGGAAATCCTACCTATAAGAAACATGATCGACACAAACTTGTGGAACAAAAAAAGTGGTGCACATATAATAGGAAAATCATCAGGGGGTACTCGAGACAACTATAGTAACACATTCTTGGACTCTAAGGAAGAAGGATTTGGAACCTTCATATAATGAGAAATAAGAAGGAATTAATGAATGGAAGGCCTTAACCTTATATGAATTAGATCAATAACTACAGAGATTTGAAATAGCTTAGTTGACCATTAAAGAGGATATCATTAAATACATTAATTATAAACATTCTAAAGGCATACATACTTTATATAAACTTAATATAATATATATCTCCTTTTAAAAAGCTTTCAAACCTCTTAAATAATTCATTAAACTCATTTCCCATCACAAAACGTGTAAAATGGAAAAAATAGAAACACTGTTCATGAGTCACCGCCAGACAATTCACTGCCAGATGAGTCACTTTCAAATGAGTCACCACCAGCAAGTCACCAATAGATGAGTCACCACCAGAGGATTAACTGCCAGATGATTCACTACTAGATGAGTCACCTCCAGTGAGTCAACACCAGATCATCCACCGCCAGCATGTCACTGCCAGATGAGCATCCTCCATTGAGTCAAAACTAGATGAGTCACCAAAATATGAGTCACCACCAGTGAATCACTGCAAATGAATCACTGACAGTGATTCACTGCGAGGATGAGTGACCGCCGGCGAGTAACCACTAGCGAGTCACCACCAGTGAGTCACTGCTAGCAAGTCATCACAAGGGTGAGTCACTGCCAGCGAATCACCACCATAATGTGTAACCATTAGAAAACTATATATTTGTAATATTTTGGAATGAATCACCATTGGAATGATTCACATGTCCAGAAAACAACTCGAACTACCCCTGGAAACATTAATAATTATATTTTTCGCAAAAGTAATGAGCTAGATGGTTTGGCCCATTACATTAGATACCTCTCAAACTATTTTTTCCCTTAAGAATTTAAAACCAACCAGGATGAAAATAGAGTAAGGGTCCAAACAACCATCCCTCAAGAAACCTCTCAATGAATTTGTTATACCTAATGAACCAGCACTAATCAAACCTTCTAACCCAAAATCTTCTAATAGATAAAACAACACATTATCCTAGACATAGGAATCAAGTAATTATATTCTATATTTCAAGATAATACTCTCTTTGGGATATAATAACTTTATCGCACGGGTTTAATCACATCATAGTAGAATGCATCTTGATTAAAAATTAGGTATTCCATTTTTCTCATGTAGAAATCTCATCACACATCACAAAACACACATAACATTAGGGGGAAACAAATCTCATATAACACCAAGGTATAAAGAACACATAAAAAAGAAAAATAATGGGAAAGGAAAACTCAAAACAACTCCAAGTACTAGGATCACATCTATGCATCATGCTCCCAAGTACTATCCTCAAAGACACCATGCATCCATAGCACCCAAACTAGGGGAATGGTTTTTCCTCACAAAACCTTCTCTTTAAAGTCTTGTATATGTATTGGATTCTCCAAAAAGAATTCATCATTATCAATATCCCACACTCCCTAGTCAATGACATGGGATTAATTGTGAAGATATCAATAGAGTTGAGAGATATGAAAGTCATCATGGAACCTTCCGAGCTGTGGAGAAAATGAAAACTAATATTCCACTTCACTAACTCACCCTAACACCTCGAAAGGTCTAACAAACTAGTGTGAGAGCTTAATCCCCTTCCAGAATCTCCACTACCCAAATTGAGGGAAAACCTTGAATAACACATGGTCTCTAACCTCTAAATATTGGGGCCTCCTTATGGGATCATCATAATATTTCTTCTATTCTTGTACCATGCTCATACTCTCTTGAACCATCTAAACCTACTCTATTGTGCTCTGCACCACCTATGGAATAATAATTTCTACTCCCAATCTCAGACCATCACAATGGAAAACTGCAAGACCATTTGTAAAAAGTCTCAAATGGGTCTATATAAATGGATGAGCGATTTATATTATTATAGTCAAAATAAACCAAGTGAACGTGTCATATCTGTAGGGACTCAAGTTTTTGCCCCTGTCAGACTTTGGAATATTTCTACGAATAATTCCAGAGCTAGGCATGAAGACGGCGTGCGATTCCGAGGCCCGGTGTTCTCTGAATTAATTTTAAAAAAAATATTAAGTTTTTTTATACTATGCACGTGGCGGGGGTGTGATATCTCCTAAACAGTAGCTCAGAACGGAAATCTGAGGGCACAGTTGCGTCTGGAACGTGCTGTTTACCCTAGGAGGGGTGTAAACATTGCGGGCGCGAGCCTGCGGTGAGAAACGCCACCAGGGGCGTTTCCGTAAATAAGTAGCAAGTTAGTGTGCGAGTGTCGGCTCGAATAACTTCTGAACGGAGTCTCTGATGGAAAATCTGAGACCGCCGTTGCGTTCAGAACGGCACGTTTACCCTAGGTGTGACCTTACTTTTGTTCGCATCGGGCGTCGGGTCCGAGGCGGGTTTGGCGCCGGCGGGCGGCTGATATAAATATCAGCGCCCCCCCCCCCTTTAATCATTCTTCGCCGTTCTTTGCCGCCACTCCGCCGAATCGAGAAAACGGAGCGCCCACGAGCTCAGAATTCGACGGCGGACGTTCCAGGAGCGCGCATCGGAAGCTTTGGAGCGCAGATCTGAGGCAGAACGTCGGTGTTTCGCCCGCGAGGTAGGCGGTTTTTAGTTTTAACCCCGATCCCATTTTTGCTGCATTTTTCTGCAAATTGAAGTCGTAGCAGTGTAGATCGGGTCCCGAGGGTCGTGTAGACGCTTCCGGATCGCGAAACGGACCACCGGGGTGCTCCTAACGGTCCGCGGAAGGTCCGCAGGCGCCGGCGGAGCCCGGCGGCCCACGGCGGCCGGGGCGGGCCGGGGCCGGTCCGACCTTTTTTCGCATACGGGGGTCTTTAAACCCCCGTATCTTGCACTCCGGGAGTCGGAATCGCGCGCCGTTTGCGGCGACGTGACCCTAACGACGAGACGAACCCTCCAGTGTGGGTTCGTTGGATTAAAGATTCGGGATCAGGGCCCGGGATCTAGAAATGTCGTATAAAATAATATTATTTTATTATTTTACGACTTCGGGCCGTTGTAACTTTTACCCGCAGCGTCCGATTGATGTGCCGTCAGTGGCGTTGGGACCCTGATGGTATGAAGGACGTTTTGAGATGGTTTCCGGGAGTTGGGACTGAGAACGGGGTGTGGGCCCCATGAGGCCGTGTTTTGGCGTTTGCGGAGAAACGCAGCTTTTGCACGAGGAGTCCGATTTTGGCGGATGAATAGTCGATCCTGTGTGTTTTTCCGAGAGGATCGCAATGGTGGGATCCGTTAGATGTGTTTCGGAATATCTGCGTGGGCCCCACCCGAGCCGGCCTTCAGTGAATAGTACCCCTTTTTCACCGGGTGTCTGTTTTGGGCGAGCGAGTAGCAGATTCTGCTTGTTTTTCCGAGGGGATCATCGTGGTGTGATCCGCTCGATGGGTTTCAAGGTCGTTGTGTGGGCCTCGCATGAGCTAGCTATGGTGAATAGTTCCTTTTTCATCGGTGCTCCGTTTCGGGTGAGTAAATAGCCTATCCTGCATGTTTTTCCGCGTGGAACGCGATGGTGTCCTCGGTTTTGGCTTCAGAGGTGCATAGTGTGGCATTGTGGAGAGTCTCTCAGGTTAGCGATGTTTGGACCAGCAGTGGTTGAGGGTTCTCCCTTGGTTCGTTCCTACGAGGGTTCGTGTGGTATCACAACCTTCTTATGGGTTTGTGATCCTCTCGATGGGATGTTTAAACTTCTAGAGTTGTGGTATCCCTCCAGTGGGCCTGAAGTGGATCCTCTAGCATCTTTACCCTAGATCGGGTTCTTGGTATCGCTGTGACCGTTTATTTACAGGCAGCGATCCCCTATCTAGCAGGTTAACCCCATAGGGTTTGTGGGATCATCAGACATATGATCCCCTACGCAGTGGGTCGTTCACAGTAGGGTTGTGGCATCGTCGGGCTTACGATCCCCTACTCAGCATGATGTTTATGGTAGGGTTGCGGTATCGTTGGTTATACGATCCCCTACTCAGCGCGTGGTTTCGGTAGGGTTGCGACATCATCGGTTCGATCCTCTACATCGCGAGTTATACCAGATAGGGTTCCAGTATCATCGTAAACATCTTTATATGGACGATGATCCTCTATCTGAGTGTGGAGCTTCTGTCGAGCGCCAGATCGGGTTGTGGTTTCCCCCAGCGGAACCTGGGTGTGATCCCCTTTCTGTGAGAACTACGTATGCCAGATCGGGTCGTGGTATCCCCCAGCAAATCCTGGGAGTGATCCCCTATTTGTGAGCTACGTATACCGGAGTGGGTCTTGGTATCCCCTAGCGGACCCTAGCGGCGATCCCCTATCCGAGAGGTTTGGTGGTTATGGTGTTTCAGCGATGTTTCCTCAGTGATGTTATCCGACGAGCGTGGTATCTCGGGTGAGCATCTGAGATGTTTGTTTGGGACCCGATGGAGTTTCTCTCTCGTCTGGGTTCCCTCTGGCTGGGTTGAGCGGACTGTGGCCTTTCAGTTGCTCCCTTGGGGTTTGGGTTTTTGGGGTGCCTACTGAGTATGTTTATACTCACCGCTGCACGGGCTTTGCCTGCACATGTTTGTGTCTTGTGCAGACCAAAGGCCTTTTGACGGAGTCCCAGGAGGACCCGGAGTAGGCGGAGCTTAGTGAGCGAGTTGACCAGGGTGTTTACCGGAGCTGTGCCGAGGGAGCTTTCTGGCGGGTGTTTGTGGCAGCGTTCCCCTTCTTCAGAGCAGGTTGGACGCGCTTTGTAGTTTCCTTTTGGTGGTCCCTGTTTTGCCCTTGTACTTTTGCTATTTCACTCTGGTTTGGGATAGATTGTATGCATGCATTTACTTTTCAGTTTCTTTATCTCTTCACTATTGCATGGAGGTGTTTGTGGGTGCGTGTGTACATGTACCTTGGGCTAATGCCTCCCATGTGTGTGATAGCCTTCTCAGCGCTGGTCGCCAGCCCCTGGCCTATTGGAGGCGGGCTTGGGGAGTCGCGGCTCGAGCCCCGTTGGGTCGGGTCGTGATAGAGTGGTATGAGAGGAGGTTCCACATTTGGGATCTCAGAGCGTAGCTGGTCTAGCTGTGAGCTTGGTTTGGGTTGCATAGCGGTAGTGTTATGATGTTTCGAGTTCGGCTTTCAGGCCAGGGACTCCAGTGTTGGTGTAGAGGCCGACGTATCCATACACCAGGACTCTGATAACCTGCCTTTCGACTCGGGACATTCGTACACTGGTCGCGGGGACATAATGGTACATGCATCATATAGGACTGGGTTTTTGGTATTTCCTTGTCCTTCTTGAGTCGGCTCTCCAGATATACTCTTTGACTACGGTGCGTCTTGAATGTATTTAAGGATGCCTCCACGACGACAGCCAGCGAGGGTTCCGCAACAGTATTGTGCTGATGACCCGCCTCGTGTAGTGGTTGTGGAGCAGGGCGCAGGTTCTGAGGTTACACCTCCAGGTGGTCTGCCAGTTGAGCCACCACCTGTCGAGCAGCTGGTTGTGCCGGCGGTGCAGGACGAGGTTGCGCGCAGGCTGAGTGCACTTCACGAGTTCCAGAGGCAGCGACCTCTGAGGTTTCGGGGTGATCCAGACCCCCAGGCGGCTGATGACTGGCTCGAGGCAGTTACTCGAGTTTTCCGCCGAGTGAGGACATCTCCTGATCAGATGGTGGTCCTAGCGGCGAGCCTTCTTCATGGTTCGGCTAGATGATGGTGGAGTTTGGTGACGCAGTCCCATGACGAGGAGACGCTCATGTGGGCAGAGTTTGAGTGGCTCTTCAGGGAAGAGTTCTATCCGGTGACGCTGAGGTCAGTGCGGATCCAGGAGCTTCTACAGCTTCGACAGGAGAGCATGACTATGTCGGAGTACTCAGCGAGGCTTACAGACCTATCGTGCTACTCCCTGGATATGGTTCGAGACCCGTTCTTTAGGGATCGGACCTTCGAGAAGGGCTTACGCATGGACATCCGAGCAGATGTGGTTTCCTTGTGCCTGCCCACCTATGCTGGAGTGCTGGAGCGAGCGCTGGTGGTTGAGATTTTTCTGGCTGAGCAGTTTCCCCCTGTTAGTGTTGGGAACTCGAGAGCTGATACTTCGTCAGTCGGATCGACATCTGGTAGCCGATGACAGACTCAGGGGTCTGGACGTGGCCGACATTTCTGGAGGCGACACCAGGATGGGGGATCTGAGCCTCGGAGCTCACAGGGCTCGTAGGCCAGTTTTGGTAAGCCGCAGGAGAGGCGGTGTTACGCTTGAGATGGTTGGGGACGTCTTGCTAGAGATTGTCCGACCCAACATGCTGCTGAGAGGGAGCCGGTCAATGGACCGCCTTGGCAGAGGCAGCGTCTCGAGCAAGGAGGTCTGCAGGGCGTCGGACGTGGTGTCGGAGCTGGTGCAGCGGGAGGCGGTGATAGACAGTACCAGTTGCCACCACCCCCACCCCCAGGTGGTCCACGCCAAGCTCAGGGAGCTGGTGGTCGAGGGCGAGGACAAGTGCATGCCATGTAGGCAGTAGACCCAGAGGCACCGCGGATGGATAGAGGTACGCCTTGTGTCATTTATACTTACTGCAGTAGTTTTTCAGACACTGTATAGCGGTACTCTTTCCTTTTTTTGCTTGCTCGAGTTTTGTTCAGGGTGTTGGTAAGACCATGAGTGGTTGTTTGTTGGTGAGCTCGCTGGTGTGTGAGACCCAGTTGAGAGTCCAGTCGCTTTCCTTGTGCTTAGGACTTTTCGGGGACAAAAAGCTCTAAGGGGGGAGGATGTAGAGACTCGGGTTTTTGGCTCTGTCAGACTTTGGAATATTTCTACGAATAATTCCAGAGCTCGGCGCGAAGATGGCGTGCGATTCCAAGGCACGGTGTGCTCGGAATTAATTTTATAAAAATATTAATTTTTTTTATACTATGCATGTGGCGGGGGTGTGTTATCTCCTAAACGGTAGCTCAGAACAGGAATCTGAGAGCATGGTTGCGTCCGGAACGAGCCGTTTACCCTAGGCGGGGTGTAAACATTGCGGGCGTGGGCCTGCGGTGAGAAACGCCACCAGGGGCGTTTCCATAAATAAGTAGCAAGTTAGTGTGCGAGCGTCGGCTCGAATAACTTCTGAACGGAGTCTCGGATGGAAAATCTGAGACCGCCGTTGCGTTCAGAACGGCGCGTTTACCTTAGCGGTGACCTTACTTTTGTTCGCATTGGGCGTCGGGTCCGAGGCGGGTTTGGCGCCGGCGGGCGGCTGATATAAATATCAGCGCCCCCCCCCTTTTAATCGTTTTTCGCCGTTCTTCGCCGTTCTTTACCGCCACTCCACCGAATAGAGAAAACGGAGCGCCCATGAGCTCAGAATTCGAAGGCGGACGTTCCAGGAGCGCGCAGCGGAAGCTTTGGAGCGCGGATCTGAGGCAGAACGTCGGCGTTTCGCCGGTGAGGTAGGCGGTTTTGAGTTTTAACCCCCGATCCTGTTTTTGCTGCGTTTTTCTGCAAATTGAAGTCTTAGCAGTGTAGATCGGGTCCCGAGGGTCGTGTAGACGCCTCCGGATCGCGAAACGGACCACCGGGGTGCTCCCGGCGGTCCGCGAAAGGTCCGTCGTCGCGGCACCGGCACCAGCGGAGCGGCGGCGGCCGGCCGCCCCGTGCGGCGGCGCGCGGCGGAGGGCCGCCGGCCGCCGGACCGGCCGGTCGGGGCCGATCCGACCTCTTTTCGCATAAGGGGGTCTTTAAACCCCCGTATCTTGCTCTCCGGGAGTCGGATTCGCGCGCCGTTTGCGGCGACGTGACCCTAACGACGAGGCGAACCCTCCGGTGTGGGTTCAAGGGTTTAAAGGTTCAGGATCGTGGCCCGGGGAGCTAGAAACGTCATATAAAATAATATTATTTTATTATTTTACGACTTCGGGCCGTTGTAACTTTTACCCGGAGCGTCCAATTGACGTGCCGTCAGTGGCATTGGGACCCTGATGGTATGACAGACTTTTTACACCAGGAGTCCGATTTTGGCGGATGAATAGTCGATCCTGTGTGTTTTTCCGAGAGGATCGCAAGGGTGCGATCTGTTCGATTAGTTTCGGAATCTAGGCGTGGGCCCCACCCGAGCCGGCCTTCGGTGAATAGTATCCCTTTTTCACCGGGTGTCCGTTTTGGGCGAGCGAGTAGCTGATTCCTCTTGTTTTTCCGAGGGGATCGTCATGGTGTGATCTGCTCGATGGTTTTCGGGATCGTTGTGTGGGCCCCGCACGAGCTAGCTATGGTGAATAGTGCCTTTTTCACTGGTGCTCCGTTTCGGGTGAGTAAAAAGCCTATCCAGCGTGTTTTTTCACGTGGAACGCGATGGTGGCCTCGGTTTTGGCTTCAGAGGTGCGTAGTGTGCCGTTATGGAGAGTCGCTCAGGTTAGCGATGTTCGGACCAGCAGTGGTTGAGGGTTCTCCCTTGGTTCGTTCCTACGAGGGTTCGTGTGGTTTCACAACCTTCGTATGGGTTTGTGATCCTCTCGATGGGATGTTTAAACTATTAGA
The DNA here is from genome assembly GCA_963277665.1 of Viscum album. Lineage (NCBI taxonomy): Eukaryota > Viridiplantae > Streptophyta > Magnoliopsida > Santalales > Viscaceae > Viscum > Viscum album. Next base: position 1,795,237,789 of record OY728121.1, read on the forward strand.
GTTGTGGTATCCCTTCGGTGGGCCCGGAGTGGATCCTCTAGCATCTTTACCCTAGATCAGGTTCTTGGTATCACTGTGACGGTTTATTTACGGGCGGTGATCCCCTATCTAGCAGGTTAACCCCATAGGGTTTGTGGCATCATCGGACATATGATCCCCTACGCGGTGGGTCGTGCATAGTAGGGTTGTGGCATCGTCAGGCTTACGATCCCCTACTCAGCATGATGTTTATGGTAGGGTTGCGGTATCGTTGGTTATACGATCCCCTACTCAGCGCGTGGTTTCGGTAGGGTTGTGGCATCGTCGGTTCGATCCTCTACATCGCGGGTTATACCAGATAGGGTTCTGGTATCATCGTGACTATATATGGATGATGATCCTCTATCTGAGTGTGGAGCTTCTGTCGAGCGCCAGATCGGGTTGTGGTATCCCCTAGCGGATCCTGGGTGTGATCCCCTATCTGTGAGAACTACGTATGCCAGATCGGGTCGTAGTATCCCCTAGTGGATCCTGGGAGTGATCCACTATCTGTGAGCTACGTATACCGGAGTGGGTCTTGGTATCCCCTAGCGGACCCTAGCAGCAATCCCCTATCCGAGGAGTTTGGTGGTTATGGTGTTTCAGCGATGTTTCCTCAGTGATGTTATCCGACGAGCGTGGTCTCTCGAGTGAGCGTCTGAGATGTTTGTTTGGGACCCGATGGAGTGTATCTCTCGGATGAGTTTCATCTGGTATGACAGTGTTCGTGGTGTACTCTCCTGGTTGTGGACAATTGCTGGTGATGAGGTCGGTACCTCTTGTGGCTTTGTGGCGCGAGCTGTGTATATCTGGATTGTTCAAGGTATATGTATGGGCATAAACCTGAGCTGAGTTGAGCTGACTTGTTGTGTTTAGCTGAGGATGGTCACGAGATGGAGTTTCTCTCTCGTCTGGGTTCCCTCTGGCTGGGTTGAGCGGACTGTTTCCTTTTAGTTGCTCCATTGTGTTTTGGGTTTTTGGGGTGCCTAATGAGTATGTTTATAATCACCCCTGCACAGGCTTTGCCCGCACATGTTTGTGTCTTGTGAAGACCACAGGCCTTTTGACGAAGTCCCAGGAGGACCCGGAGCAGGCGGAGCTTAGTGAGCGAGTTGACCGGGGTGTTTACCGGAGCTGTGCCGAGGGAGCTTTCCGGCGGGTGTTTGTGGCAGCGTTCCCCTTCTTCAGAGCAGGTTGGACGCGCTTTGTAGTTTCCTTTTGGTGGGCCGTGTTTTGCCCTTGTACTTTTTTTGTTGCACTCTGGTTTGGGATAGATTGTATGCATGCATTTACTTTTTAATTTCTTTATCTCTGCACAATTGCATGGAGGTGTTTGTGGGTGCGTGTGTACAAGTACCTTGGGCTAATGCCTCCCATGTGTGTGATAGCCTACTCGGCGCTGGTCGCCAGCCCCTGGCCTATTGGAGGCGGGCTTGGGGAGTCTCGTCTCGAGTCCCATTGGGTCGGGTCGTGACAGAGTGGTATCAGAGGAGGTTCCACCTTTGGGATCTCAGAGCGTAGCTGGTCTAGCTGTGAGCTTGGTTTTGGTTGCATATCGGTAGTGTTAGGATGTTTCGAGTTCGGATTTCAGGCCAGGGACTCCAGTGTTGGTTTGGGTTACATAGAGGTAGTGTTAGGATGTTTATACTCACCCCTGCACAGGCTTTTCCCGCACATGTTTGTGTCTTGTGCAGACCACAGGCCTTTTGACGGAGTCCCAGGAGGACCCGAAGTAGGCGGAGCTTAGTGAGCGAGTTGACCGGGGTGTTTACCGGAGCTGTGCCGAGGGAGCTTTCCGACGGGTGTTTGTCGCAGCGGTCCCCTTCTTCAGAGCAGGTTGGACGCGCTTTGTAGTTTCCTTTCGGTGGGCCCTATTTTTCCCTTGTACTATTGCTGTTGCACTCTGGTTTGGGAGAGATTGTATGCATGCATTTACTTTTCAGTTTCTTTATCTCTGCACTATTGCATGGAGGTGTTTGTGGGTGCGTGTGTACAGGTACCTTGGGATAATGCCTACCATGTGTGTGATAGCCTACTCGGCACTGGTCGCCAGCCCCTGGCCTGTTGGAGGTGGGCTTGGGGAGTCGCGGCTCGAGCCCCGTTGGGTCGGGTCGTGACACTATCCAAGATCTGCCAAAGTCCAAGATGCATGCTCGCAACATATCCTCCAGCTTCTAGACAGTCCGCTCTATTTTCCAATTTGTATGAGGGTGGATGTTAGTGTTAAGATGTCAATAGATTCCAAAAGCATGTTGTAATCCCATCCAGACATGTGAGGTAAAATTATCATCTCAAATTGAGAAAATGGTCCGAGTAACTCCATGAAAATACACCTCCTCCTCCACGTACCTCTTAGATAAAGAATCTATTTCGCCTAACTCTCTGATAAATAATATGTTTGGGGAATTTCATCAATCCATCCATGATCACTCATATAGCATCACAACCTCTCTGAAATCTAGGTATACATATGAATAATTTCACCAGTATGTTATCTTATTTCCAATTGAGGACATAAAAGGGTTGTAAAAAACCTCTTGTAACATAACGCTCTTCCTCTACCTATCGGAAAACCAAGAACCTTTCCACAAACTCTGCCACTTCCCGCTTCATCCCGGGCCACCAAATATCCATCCTCAAGACACAGTACATATAAGAAATTCCTAGGTGTACCACCAATGGTGATCTATGAAACTCATGAAGAACATCCTCATACATTGATACCAGAATAAATGAACTACCTTGAAACAACATATGGTTCTAAATATCCTATAAAAATCCCTCTAGATCATCACTATGGACAACACGATTACTAATCACCTCTACCTATGAGTCTCCCCACTAAGACTCCTCCACTTCCTGAATCAGAGAAGACATCACCATTATCTGGGACATGCAACCTCCTCCATCGACCTCCCTCGTATTCAAGTGCATGGCTGCCAATTCCACTATTGCACTCCCAACATTCGCAGACTCCTAAACCAAATCCTTTCCTGGGTTCCTACTCAAATTGTCAACCATGAAATTACCCCTTCTAGATGTGTAGTAAACCTCAATATAATAGTCATGATGGAACTCCATCCCCCAATACTATTATATATTTAGGTCATGATGGTAAACGACATATCAGAAACTCTTGGGACCCATGAAGACCACAACACAATCCCCAATGAGGTTATGTAACCAAAAATTCATTTCAAACACAACTTCATTAAGATCTATATCATGGGTGGCATAGTTACATTCATGAGGGTGTAAATACCTAGAAAAAAAAGAGATCATAGGATTTTTCGGCATCACGAAGCCTAGATGGGATGTGTCATGGAAAACATCAAAAATCACACCCTCCTATGACATACGAAGCATTGGATCACTTTGTAACAACCCTATAGGGTAACAAAATTATCCCTAGGATTTATTGGTTTACACAAAATCTTGGTCTTTCCTAGTCATTGTTATCAATGAGGCTACAACTCAAGAGAAATCAGGCACAAACCCCTTATAATAGACTATGAGACTAAGATAGATATGAAACTCTTCCACATTATTGGGTACTTCCGATGGAAAAACTTCCTTGACCATTGTTTGGTCAACTAGAACACCTTGTTTGGACAACACATACCTAAGGATATTGAACTTTCATGTCTAAAACTTACACTTGGAAAACATTCCATAAAGATGGTTGTGCCAAAGAGGATTAAAGATATATCATATATGCTTAACATTATTCTCTTATGACATTGACTAGATCAAGATATAATCAACGAATATGATGATGAAATGGTCCCAGAACTCATGAAACATGGATTTCAGGAGCCCCATGAACACAACTAGTGCGTTTGTAACACCAAATGACATGAAAAAAAACTCGAAGTTCTCATACCTACATTTGAAGTATGTTTTTGTGATATCACCCTCCTTCACCCTTAACTAGTTATATCCAATCTAAAGGTCAATCTTCGAAAACTAACTCTCCCCTCTTAGATGGCCGAAAATAAAATTGATCCTCAAAAGAGGATAAAGCTTCTTGATAATCACCTGATTTAAACTATGATATTCTATACACAACCACATACTACCATACACATTCTTGGAGAACAACACTAGAGTGCCCCATGAAAACACACTAGGATAGAGGAATTGTATATAGATTAGATCATCAATATGAATCCTCAAATCCTGCAACAAAAAGGGTTCCATCTAATAAGGACCCATTGAAATAAATAGAGGAACAGAACTGCATGTTTATCCCAAACTAAATATCACGTCGTGGGGGGTAGTGTCACAACCTCATCCGGGAAAATGTATAGGAACTCCTTGAAGACCCTAGGAACCTCTACCGTCCCAGCATCAACTGATTCCATTGACAACCCAGTCAAAAAGGAAATAAGGGGCTCCACATGTTGACATCCCACCTAAAAACTCCTCTCACCAATGAAAATCACACACAAGCCGTCCATATTTGAAAACAAAATTATCCTGAAAATAAGTCAATGATAACATGCCAAGAATAAAAATAGTTGATGCCAATTGTGACATTGTATTACTAAATATCAAGTAATAAAAGATCTCCATTGGAATGATGTTGCCCCATCTTCATCCTACATCCCTGGCACACATCAAACAAGCTGGTATATCATGTGACTGGTGAAGTAATCACTAGGGGTATGATAATAAATTCTATGTATATACTAAAGAGGGTTCCACAAATTAGTGAAAAATTCTAGAATCAAAAAATGAAAAAAAGTGTAGATGACAAACTAATTGTACCTCTAACGATATATGACCCAACTAGTGACGTTAACTCCACTGCATGAAATTGACCATGACCAACTCCCCTTCCCCCCTACTGATGGCTTCCTCCACAAATACACTTGGGTCGAGGTCCATGATCTGAAGGAACATCCCCATGTTAGCCTCTACCCACCTCATCTGCCCTAGTTAGACCATAAACCTGCTACCCTATTGTTGGAATGGACTCATTGGTAACCGATGCTAAGGCTAAAACTAAACCTATCTACCTTGTCCGAACTAAGCTCAAATAGGCTCAGGGAACTCGTCTTGAAGATGGATGTGAATACAATAGAAGAAACACAGAATCCCTAATCCCACAGGTTTGTAACAGAAATTATAAGGATGAAAGGAAAACTTCTGAGGTCAACTCCCAGCTATCCAAAAGATCAAAGGCCCTAACACTTGAGGATTTCCACAAATAACCCTTCATCTTATGGACCCCTATTGGTTCCCCCCTCTTGGAAAACCTCCTTTTGAGTGCATCTTCTCAATCAATTTTACCTTTTTCTAAACCTCCAGGTATGTTGGAAATATACAAGGTGTAACTGCATACTGGATTGAAGGATGAAGATCCTCCTTAAGATGCCTCACCCGGGATTCCTCGTCCAGATGAAGATCCAAGACAATGTAAAAAAACACCTTGAACTTAATCCTAAGCTCCCATATTGACATACTCCCATAGTGGAGGGAGTGTAGATTGTTTTCTTCTCAACCTTCATTGTTGATGAGATGAACTCTGCCTAAAATTATTTCTAGAATTCAACACATGAAAAAACTACCTCCCTCTACTCACTATGGTACAATGTCCAAAACAAACACACAACTCCTCTCATCTGACTAACCACCAATGGGATCCTATACTCCATTGAGGGGATCAAACCCAAAGTGATATCTATATCTTCTAGTCCCCTATCTTTTTTCATATCGGAAATGCTCCCCTCATTCTTTTACAAAGCCTGATTCTGCAAATAATGTATCATCTTCTTCCATTGATCATCATCGTCATTCAGATCAAACCTTCATTGACCAACAGGGTAATCCTACTAAAACTCTTATGCTTCAACCACATGCAGATGATGACCAAGTTCCATAGATGAAAGAAAAATAAGGATCTCCTAAGCCCATTAGTATATATTTTTCTTATGATATATTTTAATTAACCTTAATCCATTTAATTCATTTTATCGATTTTAACATTGCCTAAAAAACCCAAATCAAATAAGAAAATAGACCATCATGATTGATGAACCTCTCCAAGGTATCTACCTTTCAAAAAGTCCCATATCACTTGGTCATTCAATAAGATCAAATTCCATGTAGTGGATCATGGGGGGACTTAAAATACCTTGTCCTAGATGGTTCCCAAGCCTATGTTATAAAACAAGGTAAAATGACATTTTTTCCATACTAACCCTTGAAAACCTCACAGTTCCTAACTAAAAAAATATATCCTATCTATCAACCATCAATTTTGATACCGCTCTGTCATGACCCCCTATCATCATAGATATCATAATGAGGGGATAGAGATAATGACTACCGAGTCCCCCTTCCAGTAGGACCCAGGATGGCGACTAGAACCAAGGGTGTACAAATACCACAATCTGGGAGGCAATACCCATTATAAGAAAACAAGATCAGGAGATAGAATGAATCAACCAAAATCAACTCCATGAAATATATATATATAAAAGAAAATATAAAACCATCCCACCGTTAATGTGTAAATAAAAATATTAAAAATAAAAGTGTTCGAATAAAATACCCAAAAACAAAACTATAGAAACAACACATCAAATATTTAATGGTACAAGCAGGTATTGCCAAAAATTGTTTTCAAAGTCCCCCTGAAAACTTAAATATAGTTTTTATATACATAGGGTAATTGAAAAAGAATACTCACAAGGAAAACCAAATTCTCTTATATACAATTGGAAGGATCATACTAATGCACCCATGAAAAAACAACAAAACCAAACAACACTTAACAGGTAGACTTACCATAAACCCAACCCCATCAAGGGTTGCACACCAAATAACACATTGAAGTAAAATAATATAATATAAATCAAATCAACTATAGGGTATCCAACACCACTTTCCCACTGATTAGACACTCTCACACCCAAAAAAACATTATGGTCCTTGTACCTCTTCCGAATATATCACACCAAATCCCACCTTCTCACACCTGGGTCACAACTCACATCACATCCCACCCACACACACCTAGTCCATCATATCACAACACATCCCACCCTCACAAAACTAGGACATAAAAACACATCATATCATGAATACACATAGGACAACAGAACACATCTCATTGCAAAGAAACCCAGGACAAGATACGATAAATCATCTCGAAGACACATGGGACCAAACATCACAACTCACCCGAAGACACATGGGCCCTTAGTGCCTGAAAGATAGATAAAAGAAGAGAGGGTGGCTATCCATCCAACCTACCACTAGGATGTTGGGAAAGGAACCCTACCACATGACTATGTGGGTTTTGGCACATGGTTCTCAACATAGGCGGGGTGCATATATAAATCAAAAGAATATATATTGCATTCATCTATATATATATATAGATAAAAATCACACAATCCCAACCTATGGGTTTATAAACAAAACAAAAAACTATACACGAATCCCCAACAATTATGCCACCACTAAATGCATAACACCATACAATAAATTATAATAATATAAATTTTAGTCTCAAACTATGATCAATCCATTTTTTAGAATCTATATTTCTGACTCGTTCCATTAAAAATGTAATTTATTTTTTTTACTTAAATCCAATCATCAATTAATCTATTAAACATGTCATTTAAATAATTATAATAAAAAAATTCTAGTTTAGGAATATTATTCATTACACCATCCATACCAATCAGTCACCTAAATTAGAAGAAAATGAAAAAACAGTATAGTGAAAAAAAATCCAACAGTCAAGTCCAATATCATCTTCTACTACAACCCTGCCACACAACCACAAAACCATCAAAACCCCTCTATATAACCACACAACCATCGTAATCACATTTCAAAACAATATCAAATCCAATTCCCCTAGAAAGGTTATATAACACACCACAAAAAAAATACTTTCATATTAATCAATGGATCTCTTATTCAATTTGTTAATTAAGAGTGTTATCACAGAAACAGTATGAAATTTTAGAATCCATTTTATTTACCAAAAATGTATGTGGTTTTACATTTACATTATAAAGGATGTAAAAATACACACAACAAGAATGTATTAAAAAACACATCAATTAGTGCAAAAAATAAGACCCCCAATGTCCATGATTTTTAGTGGGTAATTAGCCCATACAATTCACAACATCAATCAATTTCAATAAAACAGTACGATCAATCATCACATTCCCCCTCCCATTTGTAATTATTTTAGAAAAATTTTATTATATTTATTAATTCAAAATAAACTATCTTCATAAGGATAAAACATTATATACCCATACTATATGGTACACAATCAAGAATGATGATGGAAGTCTTACCTGGAACAAAAAATGATCAAAACAAACTTGTTGCACAAAAAACAGAGGTCCACATATAGTAGTAAACACATTGGGGGGGGGGATAAAACTAACTATAGAACCATGTTTTAAGACTCCAACAAAGAAGGATTATAAACCTATTTATCAAGAGAAGGAAGAATAAATGAATAAAGGGAAGATCTCTGCCTTAGAATAATTTGGTCTAGATCTATCATGATTTGAAATGTCATAGTTGAACATTAAAGAGGATCTCATTAAAGACACATTTTTTAAACATTATAAAGTCATAAAGAATTTTTAGAAGAATAATATATGATTGATCCCCTTTTAAATAGCTTTCAAACCTCTTAAATAAGGATTTGAACCTATTTCCCATCATAGAAGATGTAAAAAGTAAAAAAATATAAAAAATTGAAAAATTGTTCATGAGTGACTACTACACGAGTCATCACAAAATGAGTTATCACTAGAACATCATCTTCAAAAAATTCACTGCCAGAAGAGTCACCACAAAATGATTCACTGCCAGATGAGTCACCTCCAGATATGGCACTACCAACAAGTCATCACCAGATAATCCACCACCAACAAGTCACCACTAGACAAGCCATAACCAGAAACTGACCACCATATGAGTCAATTCCAGTGACTCACTGCCTGGATGAGTCACTGGAAGGATTATTCACCAGTAGTGAGTCACCACTAGCGAGTCACCTCTAGTGAGTCACCACCAGGATGAGTCACCATGAGTGAGTCACCACCAGTGAGTCACCTCCAAAAAAAGTCATGATTAGAAAACCAATGATATGGAAATATATTTTAATGAATCACGATTGGAATGACTGAAATGTCCAAAAACACTCAGGACTACCCCTAGACACTATAAACACCAATTTTTTTGAAAAGTAACTGGATAAAAGTTATGGTCTGTTATAGTTATCACATAATTAATAATCCTAGGGAAGCATTTCATTAGCTAAATATAACTGGTTAGCCAATTTCCATTTTTGGGTGACATCAACAAAATCAAAATAGAAAAAACAGTCACAACATATATCATCGAGTACAAAAAATACCCCAACATCCACAATTTTTAGTGGGGCATCAAGCCCATACACTCCATCATATCGTAATAATATCAATGCAATAAAAATATTTGAATCACACAACTTTTCCTCATAAAATTTAAATTAGATAATTATTTATCTTTGATTAAGCTAACACAACCATATCCCATAGATAAAATTGAGTAACTCCTCACATAAGATACAATATAAGATAAATAATGGATTCCCTACCTCAAAGAATCTTTTCCAATTTTTGTGCACTTCAAGGTGAAGAAGAATGAACACAAACCAAAAATACATGAAGCACCCACAAATCAACCTACACTACACCCAATGATCATCAAAAAACATCCTTACAAATTCCCAAATACAAAAAATGTTGTCATAGAGAATCATTATAAATAGAATGGAAGAAAACAAGGGGATAAAGAAGAATTACTCTCTATGGAGCACTAAAAAAACAACCACAACACTAAAAGATATATGAATGGGAGGAGAGCAGTAAAAAGTCCCCTTGGAGTGCCTGGTACTTGTTCGGAATGAGAGGTAGAGTGGGTACAATAAAATTGAAAAATCGGCTGAGTCAATAACTTAAAATATGGGAACCTACCTGTTTCATGTAGTCTAACCATGACACAATGTGTAATCCTTGTGTTTTGAAAATTTACAAATTTTAATAAAAATTTTATTCACCTAGGTGTTCATTTTTTGAACATCTTGAATTGAATTTACACATCATGTATTTGTTCCATGGCTCACCCTTAGTCAATTTACAAGTCATGAATTCATTAGCTGTACAAGTTGTTAATTCACTAGTTGCACAACCTATGAACCACCATTACATAACATTTAAACATTATATGATGTGAATTATCTACTGTAGTACCCCTGCAACACCATCGTCCAATGATCCTCTTTATGCCTCCTCCGAAATACCTAAAACACCCAAAATTACCATTTAATGGTCTGAGAAGTCACAAAACATAACATGGTGTACCACCAAAGATGATCTTTGAAACTCATGAAGGAATCCCTTGCACATCTCTTCTGGAACAAAAAAGCACCCATGAAACAAAATTTTGTTCTGACCATCCACCGAATATCCCTCTAGAGCATCAACATGGAAAACATGATCACACATCACCTTTTCCTCTAAGTCTCCCCACTGTGACTCCTACACCTTCCACACTAGATAATATTACACTGTAATCTGAAATAAGAAACTTCCACCATCAACCAACCTCGCATCTAAGTCTATGGTTACCAACTCCTCCAATGCCCATTTCATGAGGTGTAGAAGACATCAAAGTCATATTTCAAAAGAAAATACATCTAACTCTACTACCGTAGATTCATATCACACTTGGAAAAGATATACCTAAAAATATTATGATCCATGAAGATAATAATTAACTTGATAATTCAATGTTTTATAAACATATTGGGTTCATTTCATTAAGGATTATTCATGTTTTATTTGATAATGCACCATGTTTGTGTTGTTTTTTTAAATAAAATATGTATCCATGAATCCAATGGAAAAGATGTAAAAAAGGAAAAAAGTGGAATTTAAACAATGTAAATTAGATACACGACAAGTATATATCATTCAAATTGTGTCTTAAGAGGATTTCACAATTGAGGAAGAAATTAAAATCGATGAAAATAGAACATGGTGTGAATATCTAACAGACATCATGTAAAATTCTAAGGCCACTTATCACTTAAATTTCAAGTCAAAAAGAGTAATCTTGTTGTGAGTGCCCAATACACTCCATGAAATGAGTCAAATCAATGAATACAAATGATTAAGGCCATGAAAGCTTCCAGATACACGATATGAATATAAAAATTTTGGTCGATAACATATGACATGAGATGTTTACACATCATGTGAATTCCCATCTATTTATGTAAAAAATGAGAAAAACATTGCATCAACTTCTATACAACCGTTTTATTCTCATTATATCTTGTTTTTGATTCCTTTATTTGCCTTATAACTCAGGTTTAAACATTTCCTTTTTTAATTGAATACTTGTGTTAATCATTATTCTATAATTGTTCTTCACTCTTGTTTGTCTCTTTTTTACATTTAAACATTAATTTTTCATTGTCTAAACATTCAAAAGATGATGAAAATCACATTCTTTCATGTTTACCCTTACAAGTAAGTGTTTGTTTTCTTTATTAATTTTTTTGACGGTGAACTACATGATTCATAATCCCTCAATTGAGAACTGTTTTATTTAATCTATTTTATTAATCTACCAAGAATATCTATAATTTTTTCTATGATTTTTATTAATACCATCATGAGTGGCTAAACCGTTTAGGTTATGGGTTGAGACTAAGGATTGTTATGAATTTAATAAACTTCTAAAATGAAACTTGGTAACCTTAAGGCTAGCAGTCTGGTTAATGAATAAATATTTATTCAATTAATTTATGTAACCTTGACTATAAAATTTAAAATGAATAAACCTAACCTAATTGAGGTAGAGAAGAATATGAACATTATCCCATAAATATATATTCCATAGAAGTAATCTTAATGAATCTAGGATATTAGATATATATGGACAGAGTAATAGTTTTATCTTGGATAGATCTAGATGGTTTAACCACAATAAATTAGTGCTATATGCACCACTTCACAACCTAAGCCCTACGACTTTTCCAAGTTCAGTATGAGGTTATCCTTTTTAACTAGAACCATAAAAAGGTCCTTGATGCATATCTTATTCCTGAATCATAAAATAACATCAATAGCATTAATTGAATCCCAAACCCAAATCAAATTGTGAGGACACCTACATGATGGATTCAAATTCATTGGTTCCATGTATTCCAATCATGACATGTGGGTTGGACCCCACACTACCACTGAAATACACCATTGTAGCAAATGTAATTTGGGATAAAAGAAATTATAATATAATTGATACCCATGTTTATAAAATTATTCATCTAGGAATGTCAAATTTTGATGTCATTGTTGGGGATGAAGTGTAGTGCTTAGGTACATGAACCTTCAACATGAACCTAAGATTCCCTCAAACATCCCGCTTTTCTATTTTCATTTTTCCTTATTTCTTCTGGAAACTACTAAATACATCATCATTTTAGGTATAGTAAAAGAGTCAGGGCCAACTGTCTCTTTCAAGGAGCCTCAACGTTCAAGAATTGCTCACTTTTTTTCCTGATATTGAAAGATATCTCTTAAATTCCACCATCTCATTTTGGTATACTACACCAATCCTCCTTGTCTGAACCCACCCCACATGAATTATGTGCCTCGTTCACTCCATGACGACCAACCCATTCAACTGTTGTGCACAATAATGGATTACAACTTTCCATATATCAATGGTGCCACACCCAAAATTGTGCACCCCCCTGTCCAGAATCATTGTTTCGAAATCAAACCTCGACTCATTAGTATGATCGATAATAAGGTACAATTCAGTAGATTATAGAGTGAATATTCTCAGAAGAATATATATAACATTCTGGAAGCTTGCGATACCTTTAGAAAATAGGGATTTTCATCGAATGCAATTATATTGAATGTTTCCCTCTTTCCTAGGGATGTAATTTTGGTTCAACGAACCGAAAGTCCAAGAATCCCGATCTGGAATCCCAAGAAGCCCGACCCGACTATGCCTGATTCGGGCCAAGATAGGATCTGACTTGTGATTCATCTGTTCAGGCATGATCCTATATAAGATGGCTCATGGTTCAGGCAGGCCTGACCCACCTGATAGCGTGAAGAAATCATGCCTATTCGCAGCTCATAAAAATAAGATCTTCCCTAAAAATGTTATCTAGGAAACTGCAGGTAGGGATACTCAAACCCCCTACCTCATGTTTCCAATGTTACACCTAGTCCAACTAGTTATGGTGGTGTACTTGTTTTCAAATTATATAGGATTTATATAAATATATATATATGTTAATATATTAACAAAAAATAACACTCATCAATTTCCTTTCATGCATGTTGTCACCTCCCTCACATTCCAATAGATTTTTTTGGAATAAATTGATAAATTCCATATTAATTTTTTTAATTAATTGTTATTCAATAATGTATTTAAAATAACATGATGTAAATTATTTTACCACTTATAATTATTAAGAATGTTATTTATTATAATGATTGATATTTATTTAGACATAGAATTTGAAAGAAATTCATTTTTTTAATTGAATACTTTCAAATAAATTATTTTACCTTTATTTATTTTATGAATTTGTTTATATTTTAGATTTTTATTAAATAAAATAAAATATTATAATTATAATAGGTATATAACATTTAATTTGAGATTTTTTATGAAATGCATGAAGTGAATAATATAAAACATGTAAAATGCTTGATAATTAAATAAAACAATTCACCTAATGAATGATGATAAAAAATGAAAATTTATTTTTTTAACTTTGAATTTTTTTTACAATAATAAATAAATAATAAATATTTAAAAAATATTTTAAAGAAATTTAAAAAAAAATAATTCAAAAAAATGTTTCAAAAAAAACATTTTGAAATAACATTAAAAAAAATGATAAAAAAATATTTAAATTTTCTTTTAAAAAACATTTTAAAAAAATTACAAAAACAATTATAAAAAACTATTTAAAATGTTTGAAGAAACATTAGTTTTTTTAAAAATACATTTTAAAAAATATTTGATTTATTTAAAAAAAAATAAAAAAAAAAATTTTAATTTTTTTTATGAAAACAGTATTTTACATTAAATGAAATCAATTACATAAAAAAATAAAAATATATAAATATATAAATATATATATAAAAATTATTTTGAAAATTATAAAATCCTGGAAGGGCCCGCTCGTTGTTCGACCTGAAAATCTCGGCCCACCTAACATTTATAGATCCACTAATGTACCACCACAAGCTACCATGGTATGTTTCCTTTTGAATAATTCAATATCTTTCATTATACGTAACTCTGAGATTCTAACACACTATGACAAATCTAACTAGCCATTATGAATAGTGTCAAAATTGACATAAAAGAGTTTTTAAAACAAATATTATATTATTAATTTATATTATATGCCTAAAAATATATGGTTTGAAAAAAGGACTAATATAATGAAGTTTTATCATTAATGAAAGACTTGGGGTTGTCTTGGAAGTATATAGTAATTTTATTAACCAAATAATGTAAAAATACAAAGAGACATGGTAAATGTCAAATTAGTTAACTAAGAGTTAAATCTATAAGATACGGGTAAAATAGTGTCCCAAAACTATCCAAAAAATATTGGTTGAGTGGTGTTCAACCCATCCCCACCATAGACTTTAAATAATCAAGTTTGGAGCCATTAGAAACAGAATATGAATTTATTATAAAATAATACTTTACGTTTTTTCTAAAGAGCCCCTCCTTCCGCTTATAAAAGGACACCACTTCTAACCAATTACTCACACATCTCAAGCCTTTTGGCTCATCCAACCTCTACCAAATTAATCTCCCAACATCCCTCACCTCCTCTTAGAAGCCTCACCATCGGATGATGACACATCAAGAGTCCTTTTGGTTCATACCAATGGTAGTTACCCAAATTAAATGTAACAATTTCTCTTAACTTCATTTCTTTTCTTTTACATATCAAACCCCTAAAATATTTTTATTCTATTCTTTTGTAAAAACAGTGGAATCCTCAATAAACTAGGATGTTGTTATGAGAAGGATTCTAACTACACTTACACACACCTCCATCTAATGGGTGAAGAACATAATGTTTCGGTGGATGGAAACTAAACACCTCACAAAACGATGATTGTTCAAATTTTCTCATACAACCTCTCACGGTGGAAATTATGATGGAACTATAATTAAATATGATATTTATGATATTTATATTATATATAATATTCTAAAATTCCATTTTATGGCACACCATTATCCGTTTCATGTTTTATATTTATACGATAATTTCTTTTGATGAAGTGCGGACTACCGCCCCCTCAAAGTGATATGACTGGTTCATACCATACATGGAACATATAAAGGATGGTGTTAATGAACATAAGTAACATATATAAGATATTATATAATACTGTAATAATAATATACATATGTATCATTTGGTTTTTATTCCTTTAAAAATGAAAAATGAAATGAAAGTAGCATTCGTATGTACGTACGGATTACCGTCTCCACGAACGCGATGAGATTGATTCTCCATAGTATCCATTCAATACTAAATTTCATTTGATGACTAAAAATAATGTTTATATACATGATATCATTCTTGATATGAATATTATACATCCCATCCCTAATGAATATGGCTCACATAATAATGAATATAATGGAAAACGAATCTGTTAACACCCGAATAGACGATAATACTAAGATATTATTTACAAATCAATGTTAAAAAGACCATATATGATATCATATTAATGTATATGATCATTTAATAATTTTGTAACAATTATTTCATCATTATATAGGAGGTTAACCTACCCTCAACTAAGGAAAAGTACAAGGTAAGGGTTAATTTCACAATATCATTATTATATGAGGTTGTTTTTAAGTAAGTAACTACTGGAACCTCTTTATCATCCACATACATGTTTCATAAAAATGTATTTCAAAACATTCTTACTATTTTATATACTATGGGTTAAATTCATTTATACCCTTAATTGAATATTTTTAAGATGTTTATAAAGGATTCTTTCTGTCATTTTCCAAAAAAGGTCATTTTTAACATTTTCGACAAAATTAAGGTAAGAATGTATTTTTTAACATATGTGGTCGGTGTGGCTATTTTCCGCCATTATAAAATAATATAATCATCCCTTAAAAGATTATAAGATTATTTCAATGTAAAATTTTTCTATTATATTTATGTGACTTTTAAATGATTTCAAAAAAAGAGATATTTCTCTCAAATTGTTTTAATTTCATCTATGTCAACATTCTTTGAATGATTTTAAGCTTATTTGAAGTTGATTTATTATGATAAAAAACTTCAATATTTTATTGAAGGTTTTGTGATATGTTTGACTATGGATGTGTTATTTTTATACCATTCAGGGTTTATGGAGGATTTATTGACAATTCGTATGCTAGTTATAATACGAATGTTTGTGTTATGTTTAAATCTGTTCATATGAGGAATGAATTGGACATAGTAAGTGATGGGTGGAGCCCGCTATAATTCCTGGATGCATTGGTAGGTCTCATGAGACAAACTAGTGTCTTGGCACAAGGCCTTGACAAAATCATATTTGTAGTCTTGGCACATGGCCTTGACAATGTGGTTATGATAGTCTGACATTATGCATTCCATCATTATGAATGTGGTTATTTATATATCATGTAATTATTTGACTAGTAGAATATCCATCCGAATATGTTTATGGAATTATTTCATTTTATTTTTTCCATATTATGTTGAAGTTCAAGATTAAAAGGCTTTTTTATAGTTATACATTTCCTTAAATGTTTTTGATTATTCATGAAAGCTTAATCTATATTGTTATCCTTACTGTGCATCTGACCTCACCCCTTTCAATGTTTTATTTTTCTTATGTTGTGAAGAAATATTTAATTACTGACCTATAGGGATAGTCGGAGGGTATATGAGTGTGAACTATGGAGACTATGTTGTTGTAGTTTTTCACTTTATGATGTAATGTATGATTTATGACTGTATCTAGTGTTTCTATGGCTACTAAACTAATCGGTCATTCCAGACATGATATTTTGTGATCATGCCAATGTTATTTAATAATGCACCAAATCTAGGAAACCAGGGTTGGGGCATTATAGTTGGTATCATAGGAAGATTAGTACAAACCGTGGAAGCAATATTTAGATAATCTCTGATTAGAGCACAGAAACCTAATACGGACTTTGAGGATTATTATAGAAGAACATCCTATAATTTTTTAATTTTAGAGATTTTGTGAGTTTCCCAAGAAATAAATCCATTTTTTGATAAGATTAGTTAGAGGTGGCTCTGGAACAGATGTACCATGGGGTAAAACCCAAAATCACCGCTTTGAGCTAGAGTCGAATGAGAACTGGTGCATGACAGCGGGCCTTGCTGCACTCTTGGTTACGACACACCCGAGGTATATTCTAAGGATAATTCTCATTTTCTTTACAAAAAAATATGAAGGTTTTATGAGTAAATACTTCTCAAAGAAAACATTTTTATGATTATGGATTATATCCATAAACTGTTCAATTTATGTTAAGTGTTTTACTTGTTTGGATTTATGTATTTTGATTCATGAACTAATCCAGTGTATGCCATTGTTTAGAGATAGTGACTTGTGGAAGGAATGAAACCGTATTAATTCACCAACTCCATGTAGGGATTTACCTCATGCTCAATATAATTATAGTGGAGCTGGTGATGCAACTGGTGCTAATCAGATAATCACTATACTCGGACAACTCACACAGGTTATGAATAATAACATTACCTGTATGGAGCACCCTGATCCAGAACGTGGAGGGTCAATGTTAGACCACTTCATGAGTTAAAAATTACCAATATTAAATGGATGTATAAATCCATTAGTGTATGAGAAATGGATAAATTAATTAGAGAAAATATTCCATGCCTTGGGGAGTAGTGAAACAGAAAACGTTATCATGGCAGTTTACCACCTCACTAGAGATGCTGGTCAATGGTGGTCATTGATTCAAAACTCAAAGGAAGATGATGAAGTATAAAATATGGAATGGAGAGATTTTAATGATATTTTCATTGAAAAATAATTTCCCTACGACCATCAAGTAGATATGGAAAGGAAATTTATGAGTCTAAGGAAAAATGAGAATGAGAAAGTTTCAATGTATGAGGCTAACTTTACAAGGTTATTGAGGCATGACACAGATTATATACGTAACCGAAGGAGTAATATTGATCATTTATTTGATGGGTTATAATCGTTTCTCCGTTGAGCATTGGTCTCACAATCCTTCTCGTCTTATAAAAATATTGTGTCATGTGCTATCAGGAGGGAAAAAGAATTCTCTATGTCATTTGACTTTAAAGAAATGAAATAGATGAATAGATCTGCTGAACAATCTAGAAATGGAAATGAGGGGATGAAGAGAAAAGTTGAATATCCATCCTGCAGTAAATGTGGGATGAAACACCCTTGCACATGTTTGAAGGAAATGAGAGTCTGTTACAAGTGTGGTGAAAAAGGCCACCACGCTCGTTATTTCAAGGGAAATAAAGAAGCTACCGAAGTTCAATGTTACAATTGCCGGGAGATGGGAAATTTTACAAATTAATGTCCTAAGAATTAAGGGAACATACCTCAATAAAGGATACGAGATGAAGGCCAGATTATGGTATCACTGCTGCTGAGGTTCATGCTCTGAAAGACCTGGTGGCAGGTAATTTAATGGTTTCCTCAAGTTTAGAAAATGCTCTATTTGATTCTGGATCATTGCATTATTTCATATCTTACTAGTTTTCTATGAAAATTAGATATTTCCATTTTTTTAAAAGGGTGTTGTCAGTTAAAACACCTAATGGAAGTATCATTGCAACAATGTTTTGTGAATCATTCCCCATTAGAGCATATACATGTTCTTTATCTGCTGATCTCATCATCATACCCATGATTGAGTTTGATATAATCCTATGTATGGATTCGATTTCGAACCATGATGCAAATATTTATTGTAGGAAGATGGAGGTAATTATTTTTGATGATGATGATAAAGAACACCTTATTTTTAGTGTAGAATCATCACCACCTAGTTCTTATCTTGATCTACCCCAAGAAGCACAACTAAATTTAATTATTTTGGAGGAAGAGAATGAAATGATTGGGGGTGAGTAATGGAATGTTAAAATAGAGGATATACCTATTGTGAGAGAATTTGTGGATGTGTTTCCAGAAGATTTACCTGGACATCATCTAGAACGTGAAATTGAGTTTTCCATTGATTTAATTCCGGGATCAAGGCCCATATCGAACACCCCTTATAGAATGGAAACTGTGGACTTAGTGGAACTAAAGAAACAACTAGAGTAATTGTGTAATAAGGGATTTATTCGCCCTACTGTTTCTCCTTGGGGAGCCCCTGTCCTTTTTGTTAAAAAGAAAGATGGATCTATGAGGTTATGTATCGACTACTAGGAGATTAATGATATAACCATAAAGAACAAGTATCCCCTACCTCACATTGATGATTTATTCGACCAACTTCATGGAGATGAATATTTTTCAATGATTATCCTTCGATCTGGATATCATCAGTTGTGTGTAAAGAAGGAAGATATTCTGAAGGCAGCATTTCGATCCAGGTATGGGCATTGCGAGTTTATTGTAATGACTTTTGGGATGACTAATGCACCCTCTGTTTTCATGGATCTAATTAAAATGTTTTCAAGGAATATCATAATGATTTTGTAGTGGTATTTATTGATGATATCTTGGAATAATCTGAAAGCTATGAAGATCCCAAAAATCACATGCACATTATATTGAAGACTCTGAGAAGACATGAATTATATGGGAAGTTTAACAAGTGTGAATTATGGATTCAGGAGATTTCTTTAATGGTCATATTGTCTCTAAGGATGGAATCTTCATTGATCGTTCTAAGACAAGAGAAATCCAAGAATGGCCAGCACTGATGAGTATAACTGAGGTATGAAGTTTTATTGGTTTATCAGGTTATTATTGAAATTTCAACCAGAATTTTTCTTTATTGGCTAATACATTAATGAAGCTCACAAGTAAAGGGGATGAATTTATTTGGAAAAAAGAGTGTGATGAATGTTTTGATGAACTGAACAGAATATTAGTCAATGCTCTTATAGTGACTCTACCATCAGGGAATGATGGGTTTGTTATTTATAGTGATGCCTTAATGAAAGAACATGGTTGTGTTGCTATAAAAAATGGACACATTAGAAGGGGTTATAACCCCTTCTAAAGACATTAGCGGCGGTTGTGAGGAACCGCCGCTAATGTGGCCGCCTACTTCCATTAGAGGCCGTTTTGACTAAGTGCTGCTAATATCATGGTGACATTAGTGGAAATTACAATAACAGGGGTATAAACCACCTATAATGTTGAAAAAAATTCACAAACCGCTAAACCGCCCCTGGGTAGGAAACATTTGGGGCGGTTCAAACCGCCCCTAATAAAGATATTACTTTAGGGGCGGTTGTGAAAAATACCACTAATGATTATTTTTTTATAATAAGCCCGACCCCACATCTCTCTCCCACGTTCCCACACCCCCCATGTGCCTCCCTCCCATCATCCCAAGCACCCCAAGCTCCTCCCTCCCGTTTTCCCAAACACCCCCAGTGCCTCCCTCCCATTTCCCCAAGCCCTCCTTCAGTTCCCTCCCCTCACGTTTTCCCAAGTACCCACAGCGTATTCAGTTCCCTCATCCCCCCTCCGCCTTCCTCCCATTCCCTCACCTGATGCCCCCCTCTGGTTCCCACTCGAAGGCCAAAAGCCCCCTTTGGATACCGCTTCCTGACAGCCACAAACTGTAAATATTCCCACACCACTTAAAAATAGAGGCGCCTGAGAATCGATCTCACACCGCCTGAAACAGCTACCACTGGTCTTCCACCATCGAACCACTAAGACAAGCAATTTTCTGATTTATAAACTAGACATAATTTTTTTTATATCTTTCACTGTTTATTATATTAAATATCAGTAGCATAATATATTTACATACATTTAAATAATAAGATATATATTATTTACTATATTTATTTACATATGCAATTATATATATTATATATTATATATTTATATATCTCCTAAATATATTACACAATTATATATGTATATATTAACTTATGTGTGTGTATATGATAGCAATAATATGAATAATTATTATTATTCTAATTACATCTATTTTTTAATCTATAAAAAATATATGTTGGTTTTATAAATTCTATACATTTATTTTATGAATTATATTAAATATATATTATATTAAATACATTTCTGTTATATATTTATGTAAATTAATTATATACTTAAATACATATTTATATTATACTATATATATATTTAAAGAATATATATATAACTATTTCCATAAAATATTATTATAAGATCTTTAAAAATATATTTATATAATGACTTTGAATACATATATTTATTAATATATATATTAATAAGGATATTTTTTTTATAAACTCTATAATATTATATAAAATTAATATATTATTATTATTATATGAAATACAATTTAGACAAATATAGATATTATATGTAATTAATATTATATTATATGTAATAAATACTATATTATATATAATTAATATTATATTATATATAATTAATATTATTTTATGTATAATTAATAATATATTATATATAATTATTATGTAATTTATATATAATCAATATTATATGAAATACCATTTTATATTATATATAATTAATATGTATATTATATATAATCAATATTATATGATATACAATTTATGAAAAAATATACTTAATATTATATGAAATACAATTTATAAAAATATTTATATAATGTATTTCAAATACATATATTTATTATTATGTACATTAATATATATTATTTTTCAATAAATATAAATTAATATAAATTTATTTTTATAAATTATATTTCATATAATATTAATAATATATAATATAAAGCCATAAAGCCATTATATAAAAATATATTTAATATTATTATAATATAATTTATAAAAAATACAAGCTTGGGTTTTTATATGATATATATTTTTAGATAAATTATATTTATCTATATATTTATATAATATGTTTATGATTTTATATTATAAATAATTAATATTATAAAAAATACAATTTATACAATTAAATATATATTAATTTACATAATATTATTCAATTATATTCATGTATACATATAAATAAAATTAAATACAATCATACAAATATTTTATATAATATGTTCATATAATGTATTTAAATAAATTTATATATTGTCTTTTAATTATATATAAATATATTATGGAAGCTTCTTTTTTTTAAAATAGGGGGGTTCATAATCCCTTTAATCTCTTAAATTAGAGGGGGTTTAACCCCCTCTAAATTAAAGATATTAGAGGGGGGTTTTAAACCCCTTATAAATTAATGACATTAGAGGGGGTTATCAAACCCATCTAATTTAAGAAATTAGAGGAGGGTTTTGAAGCCCCTCTGATTGAAGACATTAGAGGGGGTTTTCAACCCCCTCTAATTTAAGATATTACAGGGGGTTTTGAACCCCCTCTAAAATATAACTAGATATTCAAAAAATAATGCTAAAAATTTTAAAAGGGGTTAAAACCCCCCTCTAATTAAAGAAATTAATGGGATCAATAACCCCCCTCTAAATTTGATGATTAGCGAGGGTTGTATATAATCCCTCTATACTTTTTATAGAAAATGATTTTAGAGGTGGTTCATAACCCCCACTAAATTAAATAATTAGAGGGGGTTGTGCATAACCCCCTCTAATGTTACAAAAATTGAATTTTGAGGGGGTTGAGCATAACCCCCTCTAATGTACTATTTTTTTGTAGTCTGTCCTTACGCAGAATGATAGGGTTATTGCATATGCATCAAGATAACTAAAAATTCATGAGGAAAATTATCCTACTCATGATATTTAGTTAGCTGCAGTAATATTTACTTTGAAGATATGGAGACACTATCTATATGGATAAAAATGTGAGATTCAAATTGATCACAAGAGTTTGAAGTATATTATCTCACATAAATAAATCATGGTTAGGCAAAGGAGAAGGCATGAACTACTCAAGGATTATTATTGCACTATACACTACCACCCGGGGATGGAAAATAAGGTGGTAGATGCTTTGAGTAGTAAAGATCACGGAGTTTTGAACATGATGATTGTTGAAAACTATACTATATATATGGATATAGTAAATATGGATATGGGAATAACCAGGGAAGGTGAAACATCAATAACTTTTCAAATTGTTGCTAAAAAATCTTTACTTGAAAGGTTAAAGAGTTCTCAGATCGATGATGAAGAGTTTCAAAAGAATATTAATGATGTAAATGATGGGAGATTGAGTGAATTTTCATATGAAGATGGAATTTTGAAATTAGGGAATAGACTTTGTGTTTCCGATATACCTGATCTAAAAAGGGAATTGTTGGACGATGCTCATAGTTCCAATTTCTCTCTACACCAAGGGAGCACCAAAATGTATAGAGATTTGAAGGAGCATTTTTCTTGGGACAACATGAAGAGGGAGATTGCTGTTTTTGTGTTAAGATGTATGGTTTTTCAGCAAGGGAAAGCAGGAAGACAACAGCCCGGAGGAGTCATGCAACCTATTCCCATACTGGAGTGGAAATGGGATAAAATTACGTTGAAATTTTTAATGCTACTACCAAAGAATCTTAGAAAGAACAATGCAATATGGTTCACTATTGATCATCTTACCATGTCATCACATTTTCTTGCTATAAGAGGAGATCTACAACATGAAAGTCTAGCATGACTATATATTAATGATGTTGTGAGACTTCATGGAGTACCCCTATCGATTGTTTCTGATCGTGATACCTGTTTTAATTCAAGATTCTGGAAGATTCTTTAGAAGGCCTTGGATACTGAACTTAATTTGAGCACTGCCTATCACCCTCAAACATATAGTCAATCAGAATGGACTATTCAAAAATTATAAGACATGTTAAGATATTTCTCACTTGACATTCAGGGTATGTGGGATCACTATTTACCTCTAGTAGAATTTTCTTATAACAATAGCTTCCCTTCAAGTATTTGTGTGGCATCGTATAGAGCGTTATAAGGAAAGAGATGTCGCACACCAACCTGTTTGGATGATGTTGGTGAACAAAAACTCATAGGCCCCTAATTGGTGGAGGAAATGATGAAAATTGAGAATGTAATCCAAAGCCACATCAAGGCAGCTCAATGTAGGCAGATGATCAATGCTGACAACCAAAGGAAGTATTTGGAATTTTAGGTAGGAGATATTGTTTTCTTTAAGGTATCTCCATGGAAGGGAGTTATACATTACGAAAAGAAAGGTAAATTGGGTCCCAGGTATACAGGACCTTTCAAAATTCTAGAACGAATATGGGTTGTAGCTTTTCGTTTGGCAATGTCGCTAAATCTCTCTAAAGATCACGATGTGTTCCATGTATCACTGTTGAGAAAATACATGCTTGACCCAACGCATGTTCTCACTTATGTGGAAGTAGAACCAGAACCTAATCTGTCATATTGCGAAGTGACCGTTAGGATTCTTGATACAAGAGTACAAGTGCTAAGAAACCAGATGACTCATCTGGTAAAAGTTATATGGAGAAACCATAATATGGAAGAGGAAACGTGGGAACCCAAGGGACTTATGATAAAGAACCACCCAAGTCTTTTCATGTGGTATTATTTTAGAAATTTCAAGGGTGAAATTATTTGAAATAGGGGATAATGTAACACCTGAATCTTCCACGGTACGTTTCCTTTTGAATAATACAACAACTTGCACTGTACGCAACATCGAGACTCTAACACACAGTGACCAATCAAACTAGCTGTTATGAATAGTAATAACCATTTTTTGAAATTTTATAAATTTTTTCTTTCAAAATGGACTTCATTTTTGTATTCGTAATATTGAAATTATCTTAGGGTGAAATTTTGGTATATTTCTGAAAACTTTCAATTTTGATGAATAGTGAAAAACACAGAGTTATAGTTTAAAACCGAATTTTTATTTAAATAATTATTTATTTAATTTGAATTTATTTTATCTCAAAATAGATACATAATACCTATATATGTTCAATGTAATTCATTGGTGTTAGTTTATAATGATTTTAGATATATAAAAATTTTATTGAACTTTTCACCGTCTTTTACCCATCTCCTAGGAGAATTTGAAAATCCAAATTAAACAAAATTTTACGGCTTATGTTAGTGGAATTTTGAAAATCCAAGAGACATGGTTAATATCAAGAAGTAAAATGTGGTTCAATAAGATAAAACCAATTTTTCATGAATAGTAAATTTTTATTTTTATTTACCACGGTTAAAAGTAAATATAGTAATTACGGGTAAAATGATATTAGTATTACCCTAACACATGTCCTAATTCTATTGGCTGGGTATAAATCGACCAAAAATGAACATTAGGGGAATAATATGAACCTTTTTTGTCCACTTGGATTAGATTAGGACATTTAGTATTATTTAATTCAAAGAAGAGTTAAAAGATTTAAAATCATTTTTTAATAACTAAAACATTTTTCATATAGGGATATAAATAAGATAAATTCAATTATAAAAATTCCTAAAAAGGTAAACAGTTTTCCTACATAATGGTATTTTATTTATAATTTTTAGACATTATATAATTTAATTTATTTATGACACAATGGTGATGAAATAATTACATAATTAATGAAATATTAAAATAATAGATATTATAATTATCAAAATAAATGTATTTTGAGACTTTTTATGAATTAAAATAACTTTATAGGTGAATATTACATATTAGGGATGGTTAGATGAATTTTTTTAGATTTAATAATGCTGTTATGAATTTTTCCAAACAAAATACCAAATAGTGTCCAAATTAACATAAAATAGTTTTTAAAACAAATTTTATATTATTAATTGATATTCTACTTCTAAAATTCTAAGGTTCTACTAAAGGACTTATATAATGATAGGTGTATTGTTAATGAACAAGATGGGATTATCTTGTAATTATATCGTCTATTTATTAACCATATAATATAAAAATACAAAGAGACATGGTAAATGTCAAACTATTTAACTTAGAGTTAAATCTAATAGATAAGGGTAAAATAGGTACCGAAACCTGTCTAAAACCTATTGGATGAGTCATTATCGACCCATACCCACATTTGTATTTAAATAATCTAGTTTTGATCCATTATAAACCGAATATGGATTTATTATAAAATAATAATTTTAGTTTTTCCTAAGGAGCCCCTCCTTCCCCTTATAAGAGGACACCACTTCTAACCAATTCCTCACACCTCCCAAGCCTTTTGGATCATCCTAAATATTACCAATTAATCTCCCTATAGCCCTATCCTCCTCCTAGAAGCCTTACCACAGACATAAGGATCTTCAAGAGTCCTTTTGTTTCAATCCAAAAAGAGTTACCCAAATTAAAGGTAACGATTTCTCTTAACATCTTTTCTTTTATTTTACTTCATAAACCCCTAAACTCTTTTTATTATTTTATTTTGTAACAACATAGGTATCCTAAATATACTAGGATTTTTTATGTGATGTATTTAAACTACACTTACACACACCTCCATCTACGGGGTGAAGAACATAATGATTATGTGGACGGAAGCCAAACGCCTCATGAAACGATGATTGTTCGAATTATCTCATACCACCTAGGGTTCCCTCAATGAGGATGCGCCCATAAGGGGCAGAGCGATTAGGGTTTTCTACTCGGTGCCGTCTTCTTATTCGCCTCGCTGGAATAGAGGATCTCCCTTGGTCTTCCCAGCGGTTCGTGGTGCAGCGGCTTCATTCGCGCGGAGGGCGGTGTTTGGGGATTCGTTCTTCTCCGGTGAAGATCCGGTGTGGCGTCGGGGTCTGGCGGCTATGGGGTTTCGATCCAGCACGTTGGGGCGAGATCGGGTTGCCGCGTTTTTGGAGGCGTGCCGGTGTGGGGTTGAGATTCAATGCCAGGGCGTGTTCCTGCTCTGCGGTGATGGGGTCCGTACGATCCACTGTTCCGACAGGGGTTCCTTGTGGGCTTGCAGATGTCTTTGCGTGTGGGTTCAAGGGCAGCATCGGGTTCTGTGGTGCGGATGGTAAGGATTGTGTTGTTTCGAAGGTTCGTTATGATTGCTGTGAAGATTTTGTGTTGAAGACTGGGGTGTTGATTTGGTAATTCGATGGTATGGTGTTTCGGTTGAGTTGTGGGCTGTTGGATTGGAGCTGTTGTGGTAGTTTGCAGTGGTGATGAAGTGGTGATGAAGTTGGAAGCTGGAAAGAAGCGGTTTTTTTTTGATGTTGCAGACTTGTTGCTGGTTGAATGTGCTGACTCGTGGAATGGGTTTATGGTTTTGCAGGTGATGGTTTGGTATGTTTTTGACTGCCTTTGGTTGGGACTCTTACTGGTTGTTTACTTCACTTTTTGTTCTATTTAATAAATGGTCAGTGAGTTTTCCACTGACTGAACTTTCCTGGTATCTCATACCACCTATCATGGTGGACATTATAATGGAACTGTATTTAAATATTATATTTATTATATTTATTTTATATTTAAAATTCTTTAATTCCATTTTATATCATACCATTATTCTTTTCATGTTGTATATATATGATAATTTCATTTGAGGAAGTGCGGACTACCGCCCCCTCGAAGTGATATGACTCATTTATACCATACATGGAACACATAAAGGATGGTGTTAATGATCTTATGTAACATATATAAGATATTATATTATACTAGAATAATAATATACCTATGTATCATTTGGTTTTTATTCATTTTAAAATGAAAAATGAAATGGAAGTAGGGTTCGTGCGTACATATGGATTACCGTCTCTAAGAACGTGATGAGATTCATTCCCCATTGTATCAATTCAAGAATAAATTTTATTTAAAGATTAAAAATAATTTTTAGAGACATGATATCATTCTGGACATGAATAAGATACATCCCATCCATAAAAAATATGGCTCACATAATAAATAATATAAAGTAAAATGATTCCGTTAATACTAGAAACGACGATAATACTAAGATATTATTAACAAATCAATGTTAAAATATAATATATGATATCATATAAATGTATATGATTCTTTTATAATTTAATAAAAATTATTTCACCATTATAAAAGAGGTTATCTTACCCTCAACCAAGGAAAAGTATACGGTAATGGTAAATTTTACAATCTCTTTATTAACCGAGGTTGTTTTTACGTAAGTATCTACTGGGACCTCTTTATCATCCACATCAATGTTTCTGAAATTGTATTTCAAAACATTCTTACTATTTTATAGACTATGGTTTAAAGTCATTTCTAATCTTGTTTTACTTTTTATAAGATGTTTATAAAGGATTACTTTCATCATCTTCCACATATGGTCATTTTTAACCTTTTCGACAGAATTAACGTAAGAAAGCCTTTTTTAACTTATAAGGAGGGTGAGGCGATTTTCCTCCATTAAAAAATCATCTAGGCTTCCATTAAAAGCTTATAAGAATATTTTCAAGATAAATGTTTTCAATTATAATTATGTTACTTTTAAATGATTTCAAAAAAAGAGATATTTCTCTCAAATAGTTTTGATTTCATCTATGTCAACATCCTTTGATGGATTTTAATCTTATTTGAAGTTGATTTATTATGATACAAAACATCCATATTGTATTCAAGGTTTTGTGATATGTTTGACTGTGTATGTGTTATTATTATAGCAGTCATGGTGTATGGAGAAAGTATTGACATTTCATATGCTAGTTTTAATACGAATGATTATGTTATGTTTATACCTGTTCATATGAGGAATGCATTGGACTTATTATGTGATGGGTGGAGCCCACTATATATCCTTGATTCATAGATAGGTCTCATGATAAAAACTAGTGTCTTGGCACAAGTCCTTGACAAAATCATATTCGTAGTCATGGGACAAGGCCTTGGCTATGTGGTTATGATAGTTTGGCATTATGCATTCCATTATTTTGAAAGTAGTTATTGATATTGTAGGTGATTATTCAACTACTAGAATATCCATGTGAATAATTAAATGGAATTGTTTCATTTTATTTTTTCCATATTATGCTGAAGTTCAAGTTTAAAAGGCTTTTGTTTTAGTTATACATTGCCTTAATTGTTTGTTCTAATTCATGGATGTTTCTGCTATATTGTTATCCTTACTGAGCATCAGAGATCACCCATTTATATGTTTTATTTTTCCCAAGATGTGAAGAAATATTTTATGACTAACCTGCTGGGATAGTCTAAGGGGATATGAGTGTAGATTATGGAGACTATGTTTTTGTAGTTTTTCAGTTTATGATGTAATATAAGATTTATGAATGTATCTTGTGTTTACAGGGCTACTGGACTAATATTTCTTTTTATACATGATCTTTTTTTATCATGCCAATGTTATGTAATAATGCACCGACTCTGGGTAACTTGGGTCGGGGCTTTACAACTGAGGCCATGCTTGGGCTGACTCATGGGGTGTTTCTGGTCGGCCCGACCCAACCATAATAGTTGTTCAAGGCCTATTTTTTAAGAGAGTTGGCCTGGACCAAAATTACATTGTTACCCTTTCATTGTGAGATAGAGCCAATGATTGATAAAATAGTCATGATCCCGATTCGATCACGATTTGAGATGATCTAGCCAAAAAGTTCATAGAAAAATACATTCCCCTAGGCCAAACCTAGAAAATACATAATGAAATTTAACATTTCAATCAAGAAAATGGAGATTCAATCTAGAGGGAATTGGATAATTATAAGGAACTCACATAGAAGTGGCCATTTCATGGTAATGTTGTGTTTCTTTAGCTTCAAACATTCTTCAATGTTCTCCAACCAGCTGCTCGCATAGATGTTGATGTTTCTACTGATGATGGTCTAACGATGAAAATAATAATGGTAGGTTGATCACTTCTAGATGAGGTCTCACACAATTAAATTCTGTGGAAGAGTGATCATAGAATTCCTTAGTGCAGAATCCACCAAGTTGAAGAAAACACCCATCTAACAGAACATGTAGATGCCCTTACTAAGAAGATAGATTTATTTTAGCTTCCTACTACAATACGACACCCTCTTACACCTGTGATGGAAATTCAATCTTGTGATATTTTTGGAGGACCCCACCAATACCAAGAATACCTGACAAGAGAGAAGAACCATAAAAGAAAGATTGTAATTATGTTAATTATAATCAACATTTTCAAAAATACCAGCAACCACAATTATATTATCTATAAAGGTCGACATAATAAATGACATAAAATAATCATGGGTACTATCAAAAGAAATGTGTTCCAGAACCAATCAGGAACCAAATACCTCCTAGATACCCATCTACAAATCATATTCCTCAACCAACATAATAAGTAACCCAACAACATTTTCCTCATAGATCCCAACAAAAATTTCAACCTGCTTTAGAAATACCATCACAACCAGCCGCACCTATCCAATAATATATGGAGAACATTCTAACCACCTTATTTCAAAAATAATACCATAAGATGACCAACCAATATATAAAAATGAAAAATTTAAGGGTGGCCCTCTGAAACCTCAAACAATAAGTGGGTCAAATCTCAATGACCATGTCTGATATATTACTAGGTAAACTACCTAGTAATAATGAGACATAATAGAAGGAATAATCCAAGGAAGTTGTTCTATGTATCAGAAAAGTGTTATAAATTTAGGAACCCTGTAGAGGATATGAAAAGAATCCTTGTGACCCTAAGAAATAGGAAACAATAATTAAAGAGGATGACTGTGAAAGTGAGAATATAACTAATTTGGAAAAATATATTGAACCACCACCTCCTATGAATTATTCAAAAAAAATTAAATATGAAGTGGAAATCTATATATCATCACCAACATAAAAACCACCTCTCCCCTACAATAAAAGAATAAGGTAATGAAAAATTGAAGGCCAGTATAAGATATTTTTAGAAATTTTCATGAAATTACATATTAACATCCCATTTTCTGAATCTATTTCCCAAATATCTGTCTATGATAAATTAATAATGGAACTACTCACCAAAAAATGGAATATAGAAGAAATATGATTCTTCTACCTCAATTAATAATGATATTATATTATTTAGTAGCAGATTCCACTAAAGATGTGAGACCTCAAAATGTTTTCAATCCCTTGCACCATAGTGTTATGAAACTTTAGAAGAGACCTATGTGACTTAAGAGCCAACATAAACCTCATGCTAATAAGTGTATTCCAAAATATAGTACATAAGGAACATAAGATAACTAGAATGTAATTTTAATTGGATAACTGATCATAAATGTGTTCTCAAGGATGTCCTATTCAAAATCGAAAAATTCATTTTTCTAGTGAAATTTCTCATATTGGACAAGGAAGAAAAAAGAGACATTACAATTACATTAGGCCATCCATTACTAGACACATGGATGGAACTTATTAATGTGAATTAAGGGAGACTTATATTAATAGTAGGTGATGAACAAGTTATGTTCGACCTAGTGAAATCCAAAAAACATGTAGATGATTCTTTTGACTATCAAACAATATTTCTCACTAAATAATGGAATGAATAAATGACCATATACGATGATACTTATGCAATGTATCCTTATTAAAAGGTGGAATGTGACTATAAGGAAGTGAACTATATAAAACCTATGGTATGGGACACTATCCCATAATTCAAACCCTCAGTCATCCAGCCACTAATGATGGAGTTGAAACCTCTCCCAAGAACACTAAATCAATCATTAATAGATAGAAAAACATCACTAACAGTCATAATCACCTCATAACTAACAAAAAAAGAGTTAATGTTTCTAGAAGTCTTATAAATACATAATAACTTAATATCTTGTGGTGGTGTATGAAATAAAACGTATAAAACCCATAATATGCACTTATAATATTTTATTGGAAGAATGTACGAAACCCATGTACCAACCCTAGAGGTAACTCACCCCATCAATGTACGTGGTAGTTAATAAATATGTAATAAAACTAATAAAGACTAGAATAATTTTTTTAATCTCTTATACCAAGTGGGTTAGTCTTCTACATGTCATTATAAACAAAGGCGGCCTCAAAACTGTGAAAAATGAGGAAGATAAACTAATTATGACTCGAACCCTCACTAGATGGAAGGTATGTATAGATTATCAAAATATAAATAATATGACCTGAAAAGATCATTTCATATATTATTTCATTTGTCAAATGATGGAGAAACATGAAGGAAATGAAGTATAATGTTTATTTGATGGATATCTAGGATATAATCAAATTTCATTGGACCTAGCTGACTACTAAAAAACTAATTCACGTGTCCATTTGGTACCATTTACTACAGATTCATGTCATTTGTTATGTGTAATGCAACAAAGAACTTTAAAGATGCCTGAAAATTATAGTCCATGATATGATAGAGGAATTTTTGTATATATTTTTGGATGATTTCTCATTTTTGGAAGATCTTTTGAGTTTGCCTATGTAATATAGAATTATTCCAATAGCGATATGATGAAAAGTACATAGTTTTAAACCAGGAAAAATGGCACTTTATGGTCTAAGATGGCATATTAAATGGACAAAAAAATCATAAAGAATGGGTTGTATATTTATCAAGTAAAGATAAAAGTAATCAAATACATGCAAGAGACCTAAAATGTTAAAGGAATAAAGAGTTTTTTGGGCGATGCAAGATTCTAACTCTTTGTAAAAGTTTTTTCAAACATAGATTTCCCTATGAAACACAATTTAAAAAAATACAATTCTTTGAGTTCAATAAAAAGAGTCAATGGGTATTAAAACTTATAAATAATAACCTTGCGGTTGCTCCAATTATCATTTCACCAAACTAGGATAATGAATCTGAATTAATGTGGGATGCTAGTAAATTCACTGTAAGTATTTTTTTTGGACAGTGATCCGAGCACATATGCAATACCATTTACTATGACAGTCACACCTTGAATGATTATTTGGTAAACTACATAACTACTGATGAGGATCTCTTAGTGTCCATCTATGATTTCGAAATGTTTCACTCAAACATTATTTTGTCTAAAGTTATTTTTTACACTGACCACGCTACCCTATAATATTTTTGAGTAAAAAGAATGAAAATACAAGAGTAACAAAGTGGATCCTTCTAATACAAGAGTTTTGAATATCTTAATGGACAATAAGGGGACTTATAATGTTGTCACTGATAATCTACATTGACTCCCACTATGTAGGACCCTTGAATACTCAAAGTGGGGAGGGGTTAATCAGGGTTTCAATTTTTTTTAAATATGATGGTTCTTTTTCCCATGTTGGTTGGAACTCATTAAAAATATATGGTGTATTTGATATGTAACAAAAATTTACATTCATAAAAGCAAAACAATAGTTTTACGTGGACTACCACTAAAGGATAGTCTAAGGATCACATGCCGACTGGGTTTAGGTCGTACCTAAAACCACTAATCATCACTTGTTGTGGAATAAAAGAGTTCATACACAACCAATCTATCCCAAGAAAACTAGTTTTACAAGGTTTTAGGGATAACACAATGCATCCCTCAGAATACTTCCATCGACTCCCCCTAGATGAATACATTGAGAGAATTCTAACTCAATTTATTGACATGAATGTCTCTTTAATGTATTAAAATTTAATTATTTGTCCGTGAATTAGCATGAGACTATTCTTTAACTGTAAACATGAGTTCATTATATTTGAAATCCATATCCACTTAAAACTGATATTAAATACTCCCTTTCATTAAGATTCTTCAAGAAGAACACTACCTTCATGGAATAAACTGCCATTACCAAACAAACTACCTTCAAAAAGCTCACCGAGACAATGTGGAATATCCCATCATCGTGAAGCACCCTTTAATCAAAATCCTTACAATCAATCTAGACTAATAGTTTTTCTGTGATACTCAAGAACTTATAGAAATACATATTCAAAAATCCCACTTAGCTTCCCAAAATTAGATAATTTATGGATTTACCTAGAAAAACATGTATGAATTGAAGAGGGGTAGCCTCATATTTATAGGCTCGGCTGTTCGTGATGCTCCACCACCTCATAGTGGATTTTAAAGATATTTCAAAAACATCTTCTTTGTGATCCAGATATCAAAATGATCTATGGAAATTTACCATTTGTGATTCTTATGGTAAGCATAGATATTTCCATCAAAACCCTTTGTAGCACTCATCGTAATCACGAAGATTTCTATCATCAACCGTGGTGCTCTAATTCTTCGTCATTCGTAGTGCTCATCACTATCATGTAGATCACCATCAACAATATTTGATCCTTCATAAAACACAATTCATGAAGCCAATCATACCAATCCTCAAGCCTTTTCCATATTTTCATAATGCATTTAGGAATAACCACATTTCATGAGGAAATCCATCCTCTAAATTTTGAACCCCAAAAATTTAGAAAACAATGTGAATTGATGCCACCTTCAATAAAATTTTCAGCTTGAAATGTAAAATCCCTTTTATTTGAAACACCATAATATTCCATATGTAGGATCAACAACATTCAAAAAACATATTCCATATCCAATAATTAATAACAAATGTTCCAAAAATCTCATCCTTGGGGTTTGTTAGAAATCTATTGATATATTCAATGAAGCACTGACCACTATAAAAAACTGATATGCATGAAACAAATCAACCAACAGTCTATGTCTACTTGAGAAGATATTGATATCGAAAATACGAAGAGCATGAATTGGGTTATCTTGTATTTGAATGCATAATGATATCCAAGCTAATATGTACATATATCCATATAACATAGAATTTGTTTCTCCATTATCATTATCTGAATTTGAAACTCTTCATTCTACCCCTTTGTAAATCATTTAATTTTTACATTATCCATTCTCATGCAACCAAAAAACACCAAAATATTTCATTCTCATTTTCATTCGCCACATTTTTACCATTGAACCACTAAATTTATCTATTCTAACTCATTGTAAATATTACCAAATAAAATTATTTGGCTTGTACAAATCAAAAAAAATACTCCCCATAGATCGTGTCTTCCCCGTAATCCTACATCACTTCAACATATAGATTTAAACGATTCATTCAGCTTGGGAGTTGTGAACCCATATAACCTCCTCATACACTGAGAGGTGGTTTAACCCCGAGGTTCAACCGATGCTTCTCAAACACATGTGTTGACAATGTCTTGGTCAATATGGAAACCACTTGATCATTAGTTCTAACATGATCCATTTTAATCATTCTTTTTTCAACATTTTTCATTAATGAAGTGATATCCAATTTCAATGTGTTTCATATGAGAATGTTGAACATGATTCATGGTAAGATCAATCAAATTGTTGTTATCATAGTGAATCACTGTTGGCTATTTGAACTCATCACTAGTATCAGTCAGTTGTTACTTCATCCATAGTATGTGAGTGCATGCCTTTATAATGGAGATATACTCGGCTTTAGTAGATCTAAGAGAAGTAATTTCCAATTTCTTACTTAACCATCCCACAAATTTCATTCCAATATAGAAATCTCCCGCACTTTTTTACTTTTGATGAACAATATCTCCAGCCTAGTCAGCATCAGAAAACACTGGTAGTTCACTAATTAATCCTACAAAAATGTATAATCCATTATTGTGAGTACATTGAATGAACCTCATTATTCATTTTACTGCAGCCATATGTTCTTCATTAGGATTAATTTGAAATAAGGACTATATGCATGTTAAAAATACAATATATATCCATCTCGTACTCATGTACAATAACATTCCAATGATTCTCCTATACATTGTAGGATTTACAGATGACCATCTTCATGCTTTCCCAGTTTTGTCCCAACCATAGTTTGAGTTGGCATTGGTTTGGAATCATGAATATTGAATTTATTCAATAACTATCTTGCATATTTTTCCTATAAAATAATAGTTATGTCCTTCTTCTGAATCAGTTTTAGCCCATAAATGTTTTTGAGTTCACAAATCAGAGAAATTTTATATTTTGATTTCATGTTATTGGAAAATTCATCCACTGATGTAACACCCCGAGATTTTATGAAAATATTCTTTTTTTAATTTCATTAATGTCTTGTGTTGTATGCTACACCAATATTACCTTGGGCTACACGCAACACCGTATTAGATTGCAGTATACACAACACTATTCTTGGATCGTGTTACACACAAGACATTAATGAAATTAAAAGAATATTTTTCATAAAATCTCGGGGTGTTACAACTGATCCCTGCCTACTTACACAAAATATAATATCATCTAAATAAAATAGTTCCACGAACTGAGATTTTTGGGAATTATTGATATAGGGATTGTGATCCAATCCTCATATTTTAAATATGATATTGTATAGATAAGAATCAATTCAAGAGTACCACACCTGTGGTGCCTATTCCAGAATATATAGTCCTTTATTAAATATAAAAACCTTCATTTCGGGATTACCAAGTTCAGAACCCATTGCATATTAAATGTAGACCTGTTCTTCAAGAAAACCATTCCAGAAATTTGTTTTTACATTCATTTGATACACTTTGTACCCTCTTTTATTTACCATGGCGTGAAAAATCCCTATCCACTTTAGTCACACCACTAGAGAACATGTTTCTTCAACATAAACATCGTTAATATATGAATATTATTTACACACCAATCACACAATATTTATGATTACATTACATTTAACATTGAATTTATTCTTAAATATACACATCATAATGATCACATTTTGACTTTAGTGTCTCATAACAAGATCTCATGTCTAGTTCTTGTCAATATGATCTAACTATACATTCTTGGATTTAACCCATGGTTCATACATTATAGATTCTTAAAAATAGGATGGTTACACAACTAATAGGATGGAATATTGTGCATTATTCTTCATTCTATATGTATATGTGGGTTCTGTCCAATCACTAATGATTTTAGATTGATCAATATCCACTCTTCGATTTCTCTAGTGAGGTTCATAAGAATGTCCTTTAGCCTTGGTTTCCTCTTCTTATTCTTATTACTATTAAACATTATGTTGTGAACTCTATATTTTTTTAACATCTTTTTATACTTTTATATTTGGATATTTTCCATGTCCACATTCTTCTTCATATTATTTCATATCATCATAATAATTCTTTATGGAATTTTTTTTTATCTTCAATGATATTCACATTACTACTTACCACCGTTTTTCCAAGATTATAATTGGAAAATTTGTAGAAATTTCCCTTCATTGAATATATGAGGATTATTCATTCATCAGCATCATCTCTATTCTTAACTTTAATTCCTTATTTTTTTCGTATTAAACCTTTACTTATGAAAAAAGGAAAATGCATCAAAGAGGGATTCCTTCCATGCAACAAATCATATTGTGTCATAATTTCTCCCATATAAATCCCTATTTGATTTTGAGTATACCTTATAGCTTGAAAAACCTCATTCTAGTAATGGTGGGGGATACAACTCTCAATCAGCATAGTTATGGCCATATTGTTCACATGTCGATACTTATGCTCAGCAACTCCATTTTTTGAGGGAGTTCTCATAACAGCCACCTCATGTTGTATGCTATGGTTCTCTAGGTAATTTTCAAATTCAATGGATGTGTATTCCCCTCCATTTTCAAACCATATTAGTTTTATTTTTCAATATCATTATCAAAATTCAGGAATATGTTTTCATTCAATCAAAAACTTGTCATTCCCTATGTATAACCATCACACAATCCATTATACTAAAATCACCAACAAAAAATTTATGTATCTCTATCCATATGATCCATCCACATTTATCAGTCTACATATATATGTTTGGATGATATCAAAGAGATTCCATTCCCTTTTCTTCTTAAGCCATTATGATCTGCATACCAGATTTATTAATATGCAAGCATCTGAAGTCTTCTCTTGGTCATGCTTCAGATTGGGGATATACATTAAAATATTTAGTTTAGATATATTTTCCATGTCTGGTTGATTAATGTGATCCAACATCCAGTGCCATATGAAGTTATCTTCTTCAATAGTCATGTAACAAATATTCTTTTTACTATCAACCTACTATAAGTTTCCATCTATTTTGCATCCTTTCATGAGAGAATTTCCGATCCATTCTATTAAAGTGAAACCCTTTTGATAGACTGTTACTATAAGTCTTGAGTAACATAGTTGAATCACACTCAGGAGATTATGATGAATACAATCCACATAAAGAACTTTTATTTTTTTAAGCTCATCATTTTCCAGTTTAGTACTCCCATTATCTTTGATCTTCACAGAACCATCATTACTGAACCTAAATATTCTATAAGCCATTTTCTTTACATTCTTCAATAAATATTCATTTCTTATCATATGGGATAAGAATCTGCTATCAAGAATCATGGTGATACTATTCTTTGTATCATTGTGAGAAACTTTTGCAATATTTTATTTCTCTATATTCTTCTTTTACTTTTATTAAATATTTGATTTTGTGAAGGAAGAAGATATACATTTAAATATTTCTTCCATGTTCTCAAGTTCATCATACTCATATTATTATTTTATAGAAGAAAATATATTTGTAATATAAACACTATATAGTTGATGAGTATTGTCTTGTCTCTATGTTCTATATTATTTGTTCATTACTTTCCATTTCCTACAATAAACAACATTATAGAAAAATATAGAACAATGAAAATAATACCATAGATATTATTTATTCTATAATAAGTCAGATATAAATTCATTCTCCTCAGTTAACATCCTAGATCTTTTCCATTTAAATTGATCCTTAACACTTCACAAAATGACATGGTATGTTCTATATATCCATATAATTGAAATTTCATAAGAGGAAATGTCTTCTCATATATGTTTCTACCCACGTCACATTCCTTAGATAAAGAGTTTCAATGAAGATCATTTATGGAAACATGTAGATTGTTTTAAGTTCTCCATTCAATTTGATTTGGGGTTTAATTTTTATGACATTAGGTGAATTTGCGATATGTCTAACTTTTAGCTTTCCATTATTTTGTTTTATCTTGTTTTCATTCTTCGATGTCTCAACATCACAACTAATTCCACATTTTCCCATGCATGTGGATCATTGATCATCCAAATCCATATCTACTCCTTCAGAACCATGATTGGATCTCTCTATCAACTTATAATATGAAAATATTCCAAACTGTATTCATCATATTTCATCTTCTTCTTTATATATAAAAATATCTTACTTTGTACTCTCCAGATTTGAAGTATCCATTTTGATAAGACATTTTTGGAGGCTTTTTTGAATTTATCACTTCACATTCTTTACCATCGAGTTTCCTTGAGTACCAAGAGGCAATGTGACCAACTCTACCACAATTAAAATTGTATAAGTGAATCATTCCTTCAAATATCACTTTTCCTCTCTTGAATTTCAATGCAATAAGATAAATAATTTCATCTACTTCATTATCATCGTCAAATATATCTCCATACACCTCATGTTTTTTCACTACTTTGAAATCCATTTCCTTTCTTACATGAGTCATTTCTTATTCAGGTTTGAATCTCATTTCACATCCCACTATACTTCTCAGTAGATCATTTAGACAATGTTTTGATATATCACTTTCCTCAACGGCTGACACATTTTATTTGTAGAGGGAAGGATGCC
The DNA here is from genome assembly GCA_963277665.1 of Viscum album. Taxonomy (NCBI): domain Eukaryota; kingdom Viridiplantae; phylum Streptophyta; class Magnoliopsida; order Santalales; family Viscaceae; genus Viscum; species Viscum album. The sequence goes on from OY728121.1 coordinate 1,795,277,695, forward strand.
TTCTTGATATTTTCTTTACAATTTTAATTTATTTTATTTGTTCACAAAGCCCACATATAACTCCAACAAATATAGTAATTCGATTAAATATGGTATCTCTATTTTCACCCGGTAGAATTTTCAATCCATCAATTCTATTGTGTAGGACTTAAAGTTTATCCTCTTTCACTTTGTCATCTCCTTCATAAATAATCCCTAGTTTTTCCCACAAAGAATTTTTTGAAATAAAAATCAAAAAATTTAGATAGATTTGATCATAAAGAGATACAGTGAGGGAATTCTATGATTTAGCATCCCCATCAATCATTTTCCAATCTTTTTTCAGTCATATACATACCCATTGGATTAGTGACCTTAATTCCTTATGCAGTGGGAAAAAGTACTTCCATTCCAGGATATTTAAGATGATATATCATCCTATTCTTCCATATCTTAATGTTCCTTCCAGCAAAGTGGGGGACTCCCTTGACATTAACTAAATTCTCCAACAGGAAAAAGAAGGATCAATATTACACCAGAAACCATAACCCTCTGATACCACTTGTGGGACCACAGAACACCCTGAGAGGGGAGGGGTGAATCAGGGTGTCAACCTTTTCTTTTAATATTATGGATCTTGTTCCCATGTTGGTAGAAACTCATCAAACATGTATGATGGATTTAATAAAAAATAAAACATTCACATATAGAAATGTAACTCAAATAGTTTTAATGGGATCACCACTAACGGCTAGTCCAAGGATCAAACACAAAAAGTGTGTCATATGTACTTAAATCCACTAATCTTCACTAGTTGTGGAATAAAAGATTTAAAACATATTCACTTTGTTATAGAAACAATTCCTTTATAATTTTTTAGAGATAATACACCGTATCCCTTAGAAAACATCAGTCGAATCCCACTTTCTCTCTTATTTGAGAGAAGTGTAACTCAATTTATCAACACGAAGGTCGTTTCAATGGATTGTCATTAAAGTCTTTTTACCTGACTTAGAATGGGACTCTTCCTGCACTGCTGTAACATCCCGGGCCCATGTTCCACTCAACAGGTGCCCCAAATCCGGTTGGTCACATGACCTCAAGCACATTTACCCAAATGCCAGAGGCTGTCGACTAGCATCAAGGGCCCAGGTCTGATAGTGGAGAAACTATGACCTCATTTGTTAAAGTGTGGCACATAGAAATTTAAATATACAACATAGAACAACAAATGTAAGATATAACCTATAGTTATATAGATAATGATGCAACATGTCTCAGGTTCTATGAAAACAACCAGAATATGTTACACTGAAATACAGTACCATACAATATAGAGTACATAGTACAACAAAGAAAAACAAAATAGCCGGAATCATTGTGAGCCTAAGATCTTTTCCATGCTCCCCTACTCCTCAGAAACTATCATGTACCTGTATTGGGACCCTTTCCCTTATCCAAACCTAAAGTAACATAGTCTGTTTGGGCTGAAGACATGACCTAAACAGGATGTGAGAAATAAATCTGTATAGGCACCGACCAAAGTCTCGTGCCCAACTATGTGACAAATATGCAACAAAAGTGTGCAGTAGTAAAATGAAATAAACTATGAAGTACTAAAAAATAATAAATTTACCAGTTATATTGTCATTTTATTATTCATTTTAACCATTTAATACTTGACATCACCTCATTGAATGCTCTAAGTAGATAGTCAATGTCCTCAGACATGTAAACTCTTACCCTCAGGTAATCAGAATCATAACCCGTAGGTAATTTCTCATAGTCATAATAGATATTACACTCAGGTGTACAAATTGTCACCCTCAGGCACATATTATATTTCCCAAAGGCACGAAAAGAGTTTCCTTCAGGCTAAAATAACCATTGTCCTCAGGCTAAAGGTAACACTTCCCTCATGCTATGTAAAGCACTGCCCTCAGGATAAGCATGTAATCGGGCCATGAAAAACTTGTAAACAAGAAATACAAATTCAATTACTCTCATGGAAATTCAATAACATTATTTCAAGGGCATACCGTTGGGTATCCTGGAGAAATGGATAAACAGAGGAAAGCACCCCCGAGATGGTCCTGGATCCAAGCAGTGATCCCACACAACAATTTATTATCACATTTAACTACCTATACAATTCTAGGTATTCAAAACATCCAAGGCATCAGCCACATGACACCCCAACATAGGTTCATGGCTCAATAGTACACAAAAATGCACAACAGCGGCAATTTAAACACCAAGCCACCTACCTCAAACACCCCTGAACAGTATACGTGAACGTCGCTTCCAGAAATTCCCAAAGACGATGTAGATCTAGGTTAGAAGAAAACCCTTTCAAACATAAATAAAATTCCATCAAGAAATAATGTGTATGAAATGATTATTGTGAAGGATAGGCCTAACTGTGTGATCCGAACGAGATCGATAGAGTCAGAAACATATTCCCGGCATGTGATATGGAGCTCCTCAAAGGTTCAGCCCTTTCTCTTGACTCCTCCTATAGTTCTAATCCTTCCCTATGAATCAGGGAGTCTACTGCCCGATTTAATCCATAAAAACAGACTACACTACATGTACTTCTCAAGTACACAACATGTACTTTCCATTTTTAACTGTTCCTATGAAGACTTCTTTCTAGAATGGAACTGTTCATCTGTCAACATGAGTACATGGCATGTTTTTCTTGATTACATGGTGTGTACCATCCCTCAGCAGGCAGCTACCTCCACTATTTTACTATTCACATACTGACTGACTACACAGTATGTAAATACCCAATATAATTTGTGTAGTCAGTTTTTACACATATTGTCGCCGAAAGGGATGCACACCCTTTGTACAAATCCCACAAGACCAATGTACACAGCGTGTGGATAAGTACACAACAAGTATTCCCAAAATTTAGTATTTTCCCCCATTTTCCTTATTTTCTCAAAAACACTTAAGGAAAAGGGAAAAGAAGAATACCATACCTCATGAATAAGAATCGGGTTCTTACAAACTTCCCCACATAAAGTTTTTCATCCCTGAATTTCCCTTCCACGGGTGGCGAAGATAAAGCTGTGAAAATGTTTAGCCACTAAGCACGTATGTCAGTCTCCCGCTCCCAGGTTTCATCCTGCACTCGTCCATGGTGACATAGCACCTATACGATAAAACTGACTAGCCTTGGAGAACCGTCATGATCATATCCATGATACTAATCAGATTCTTCTCAAACAATGAATCAATCAAAAGCTCAACCTCCTCTTGCTGAAAGTTGTGAGACAAGACTGAATGATAACGACACAATTGAGATATATGGAAGATTTCGTGCATGACCCGATACCTCTATGGTAACTGCAACCGATAGGCAACAGGCCAATCTCTCTCTTGAATTTCAAATGGCCCCACATACCTCTGTGAATGATTACCCTGTCTCTTGATCCGCCTGTGTCCCAACCTCGGTGAAACACGCAAGAAAACCTGATCTCGGAACACGAACTCCAAGGGTCATCTGCGGTGATCATCATAAGATTTCTGACGAGACTATGGTAGTCATACGCTTCTGAATCAATTGGACCTACTCATAAGTCTCTTGCATGAGATGTGGTCCCAGTAAAGGTCCTCACCTGCCTCTAACCAGCACAAGGGTTATAAGCATGGCCTACCATATAAGGCCTCTTAAGGTGTCGTCTCAATAGTTTCCTGAAAACTATTATTATAGTAAAACTCGACTTGGGGTATATGATTCTCCCAAGATCCCCCAAAGTATAGGAGGCATGCAAGAATCATGTCCTCAAGCACCAGTATAGTACGCTCTGATAGGCCATCAGTCTGAGGGTGGTAAGTTGTGCTTAGAAGCCCCAATGTAGCCAGTTCCCTCTGAAAACACTACTAGAAACGAGACATAAAATGGGATTACCTAGCAGAAATTATAGAATGAGGAACCCCATGAAGATTTATGACCTCTCAGATATAAAACTTCCTGATATCATCCACACCGAAGGTCTCCTTGATTGGAAGAAATTGAGCTACCTTCATGAGTCTGTCCACAAAAACCCACACGTCATTATTGCCTCGAGGTGACCTCGACAACCCAGTCACAATGTCCATCGCAACATTATCCCATTTCCACTCTGGGATGGGTAACTGCTGTAATAGGCCGACTATCCTCTAATGCTCCGCCATCACCTACTGACATGTGGAACATCTTGTAACAAAACCAGCTACATCTCTCTTCATACCCGGCCACCAATACTGACATCTCAAGTCACGATACATCTTGGTTACTACAGGATGAATGGCACAAGCTAAAGCATGAAACTCTCAGATCAAATCCTTGCGTATATCCCCTAGAACTCATACTCGTCCATGGAAATGTTTTACCTCATCATCAACTACCATTCACCCAGGAGGAGGGTCCTTACTTGCCACCAACTCCCATAGAACATGACCTTCTGAATATGATATATGTCTCATCCTCACTATATCAAGGAGGGTGGAAGTCACAGCTCAAGATGAAAGATAGGTTATCCCACGACTGTCGTGCAACCCGAAATGCGGCTCAGAGAACAAAGACATGAGCTGCCACTCACCACTGGCCTCCTGCACTGCCTGTATCTGAGTCCTCCTGCTCAGTGCATCAACTACTACATTACCTTTACCAGGTGTATAGGCAAGCTCAATGTCGAAGGACTGAAGTTATTCGTCACACCTTCTCTATATCATATTCATGTCACACTGAGTATAGATATACTAGATACTTTTTTGGTCGGTGAAAACAACAAAATACACTACCATGAGATAATGTTTCCAACAACGCAACACATGAACAACTGCAACCAACTCGAGATCATGTGTCAGGTAATTCATCTCATGTGGACTCAACTGCTGAGACCCGTACACAAAAAATCGATCACCCTACATCAACACAGCTCCCCGCCCAATACCTGATGCATCATAGTAAACTAAATAGACATTCCCTTACTTTTGAAGTATCAGGACGGGTGAAGATGTCAACCTTCCTTTCAGGTCCTGAATGTATGTCTCGCATGCTTCTGTGAAAACGAACGTCACACCCTTCTTATTCAAACCTGTCAATGGAACTCCTAAGCGGGAGAAGTCCTAGATGATGAGTCTATAGTAACAAACTATCCCTAAGAAACTCCATATCTCAAACACATTCTTAGGATGCTCCATGGAAACTACTGCTCTCACCTTCTCTGGGTCCATGAAAACTCCTTCCATTGAGATGATATGTCCCAGGAAGTGGATTTGGTCCATCAAAAAGTGGCACTTGAAGAGCTTAGAATATAGTTGTTTCTCTCTCTGTTTACTCAATATGATTTTAAGATGGGTTGCATGGTCGTGGCGATTGTTAGAGTACACCAAGATATCAGCCACATATATGACCAGAAAGGAATCCTGTTATGGATGGAACAGACAAATCATTAGAGCCATGAAAACTGCTAGCACATTCGTGTGTCCGAACGGCATAACCAAGTACTCGTATAGACCATACCTGCTCCAAAAAGCTGTAAGCGGTATGTCTGATGGTCTCATACACAATTGATGATACCCTTATCTCAATTCAATCACCGAGAACACTCGTGATCCCTGAATTTGATCAAAAAATCATCAATCCTTGGCTAGGGATATCAGTTCTTAATTGTCAGCTGGTTCATTTTCTGATAATCTACACAGAGTTTGAGGGTATCGTGTTCCTTATTTGCAAAGAGGACTGACAAACCCCAAGGAGAAGAACTGGGTCAGTTGAAACCCTTTTCCAGTAACTCCTCTAATTGTATCTTGAACTCCTGCAACTATAGTGTAGCCATCCTATAAGGAGGAACAGACATCAGCGCTGCTCCTGGAAAATGCTCCATAGAGAAATCCACCTCACGCTCCGGAGGTAGACCCAAAAAGTTGTCCCATAAGACATCCCTGAAATGATCAACCAATAGAGTGAAATCAATCTGACAAGTCCCCCAATCATCCATATATAAAATCGCAATATGGGATGTGAATCCACCTCACCCATGATGCTATGGTCCAGATCGACTCGCCTGAACATCCCATTCACCTTTGCATAGAAACTATCCACCCTCTGGTGACGTGAAAATAACCCTGCGACAATAGCAGTCCACAATGGCTCGAAAGGGAACCAAAATGTCCATCCTGAGAGTGAAATCATATCTTTCCTTCTCTAAGACATTAAGGTCCCATAGGATGTGACACCCACCATCGCCATGGGGGCACTCCTTGCACTGACGCACACCATCCGTTCAAATTCCCAACGGAGTGTCTAGCATCATAACAGTGGAGGAATAAGTAACATAGATCCCAAGGCTCTCCACAATAGGCATAGATATAAAGCTATGTGTAGCACCTGTATCGAAAAGTACAGAAGATAAAACAGAATCTAAAAGAATTGTACCTCTGACTGTAGAATGTCCGAGATCCTGGTCCTGCTGGGTCTATTGCACTGCATATGTCTGCCCAGTGCCACGGCCCTGTGACACAGCCTAGCTACGCTGAGCTATCGCACCTTGTTGCCTCTGAGATCCTGGTGTCTTGCTACCACGACCATGACCACCATCACTGCCTGCACACACTGACATATTCCAGTTTCCCGATTGGTATGAAGCTGCTGGTCCTGCTCCCGTACGCAAAGTCTGTACAGAACCTCTCTCACTAGCCACTGGTGGAAACGACATGAAAAGGCACTGCATATGAACCACAATCCACTGGATCATGTGGAAACTGTGGTTTCTTGTGCCCCTCATGGACACACGTGTAGCACTTGACCGGACCACCTGAATCATTCTTCTTGCTAGTACTTCCATAGTGAGTGAAATCCATATATCTCTTCCTCTTACTGGAAAAAATACTACTAGAAACTGGTGCAGAACCACCTTGGCCTACACCACTAGCTTCCTGAAAGTTCCTCTCTCTAATCAGTTACTAGTTCACAATACCATGTACTGAAGGAAACATGAAAACATTCCCCAGTGCTCAGATGTCATTACAAAGACCATCCTGAAAGTGTCGAGCCCTCAACGTCTCATAACCCACATGAATGGGTGCAAAACACTAAATCTCAGTGAAGCGAGCAAAATAATTCATCACTGTCTTAGCGCCCTGCTGTAGGTTCATGAAATCTCAAGCACTATCTTCCATCAACGTCTCTGGGAAGAATAATTTATAGATGGATTTCTGAAAGTCTTCCCATGCCATGTCTCTGTGATGCTCTATCTGATTGGTAACATACCACCACCTCTTGATGGAATCATGAATAATATATAAGTTGCAATCTTGACCCGTCACCCTAGAGGTGTCTCAAGATGCTCGGAAATATTATTCATAGACCCCAACCAAGACTCTGAAGCCTGTGGTCTGCCATCCCCCAAAAACATAGGCAGATGCTGCTACTGGAATATATGAGTCAGTTCGGCCATAGATGTGGCAGTTGGCGGTGCTCCCTGAACGGTCTGCATGAACCGCATAAATCCTTCATGGAACTGCGCCTCCATGCCTGCGTCCATTATAACGGCTGGCGCTGCATCTGGAACTGCAAGAGGATTAACTGGTATCCCATGACCAACAATTTCTGGAGTATCCTCATTGCCACTCTGTTGGCGAACAACGGGTGTTCGTCTTGGTATAATTAGTCAACAAGGTCAAACGCACACCATAGATCATGATTATAAAAGACAGAAAAATGAAGGGACCGAAACGGGTACAGGAGGATGATGGCATTCATGATTTGCAAAACAATTCTATAGGACATGTATACTGACTACATTGCGTGTACCAGACTTATCTTCCCCTGCTCGGGTCCATCTACATGGCTAAGCCACACCACTCCCATTGAATTAAACTACATGGCGTTCATATAACCTACACAACGTGTATGGTGTAATTTTCCAACTTCTCGTGGCGTTCGTGACATGAACGACTACCCTGCCTGATACTACACGGCGTGTAACACCCACACACGGCGTGTACACATCCCCGTTTCCCAGCCACATAGCTATGTCCACACGGTATGTCCTCAGACAAGACTACACGGCGTGTCCCTCAGGCACACGACATGTATTGGACGAGCTCCGCGGACCTGTGTTGTTAGTTACACGGCCGGATACACAGCTCACACTACACCTCGTGTTCCATATACACATGGAGAGTACACTAAATGATTACACTAACCTGTGTTGGTAGTTACACAGCCGGATCCCAGGTCAGACTACACGGCATGTTCCATAGTGGACATGGTGTGTATGCCTTATGGTCTCCTACGTCTGTGTTTGTTAGTTTCATGGGCGGACTACGGGTCAACACTACACGGCGTGTACTTCCGGTACACATCGTGTTTTTACGAAGAATTTCCCTTCCCTGTGTCCCTACCCGCACAGTCTATGACATGGAAAGAGACTTCACGACGTGTACTTAAACAGTTTTCTTTTCTTCCCAAAGAGATGAACACACGACATGTGTCTAAGGAACTATACTGCATGTATCCTGGGTTTTCCGAACACTAAGCCTCAGATACTACTCTGGAACCCAGAAAAACCACTGAAACACTCCTAAATGCCAAATTCCAACCCGTGAGGGTCCATACTCCCCTCGAAACAATGATTGGAATCTTATCTGAGTATAAATATAGTAAACAGCCAATGATCAACCAAATTCCGGTCAATGAGGGCCCTTAATCCACAGTAACCAATGTTTGGCGTTCATTCTTCCAAGGCATTACTCAAACATACCCTATCACATAGCAGGTACTCATCAATGCAGCTATCACAACATCATGCGTTTCTAGAACAACATCTATCACAATAACATGAAATTTCTAATGCGCCTACATGACATGGAACTATGCATGGAAAGTATTTCTAACATGTTCCTAAATTATGCATGAGATGGTATACCCTCATCTCATCAGTTTTAAACTAAATAGAACACATAGATATGATATAAACAGCCCAATCGCAAGTGCGTCACCCAACGGTGAAATCAAATCAACTATTAAATTGAAAAATCAATTGCAATTACCGAGGTAGAATGGCTTTTCTCTGTACATGGGTTAGCTATGCCTAGGCACAACTTATTGACAACTACCATTCATGTCCTATCCCTGACTAAGGCTCCAAATAGTATGTCAAAGAAAAGAACCTCTTTGATACCACTTTGTAACGTCTCGGGCCCAGGTGCCACTCAACGGGTGCCCCGAAATTGGTTGGTCACATGACCTCAATTGCATTTCCCCAAACTACAGAGGCTTCCAACTAGCAGCAAGGGCCCAGGTCTGATAGTGGGGAAACTATGCCCTCATTTGTTAAAGTGTAGCACAGATAAATTTAAATATACAACATACAAAAACAACAGTAAAAGATAACAAATAGTTATATAGATAATGATGCAACATGTCTCATGTTCTAAGAAAATACCCCGAACATGTTACATAGCAATACAGTACAATACAATATAGGGTACAGAGTTTAGCAAAGAAAAACAAAATAGTCGACAGAATCGTTTGCCTAAACTCGATCCCAAGCTCCCCTACTCCTCAACAATAATCATGTACATTTATAGGGACCCTTTCCCTTAACCACACCTGCATCAATATAGTCTGTTTGGGCGGAAGACATGACCCAAATAGGGTGTGAGAAATAAATCTCATTAGGCACCCACCAAAGGCATGTGCCCAACTGTGTGATAAATATGAAACTAAATTATGCACTAGTAAAATGCAATAAACTAAGAAGTACTCAAAAATAACTATCTATACCAGTTATATTGCAATTTTATTATTCATTTTAACCATTTAATATTAGACATCACCTTGGTGAATGCTCTATGTAGATAGTCAGTGTCCACAAACATGTAAACCCTTACCCTCAGGTAATCAGAATCATAACCCATAGGTAATTGCTCACAGGCATAACAGATATATCCCTCGGGCGTACAATGTGTTGACCTCAAGCACAGAGTCTATTTCCACATGCACGAAAAGAGTTTCCCTCAGGCTAAAATAACCATTGCACTAAGGCTAATGGTAACACTGCCCTCTTTCTAAGTAAGAATTTCCCTCATTCTAAAAAAGTAACTGGGCCATGCCCAACTTGTACACAAGTAATACACATTCAATTCCTCTCAAGGCAATTCAAAAACATTATTTCAATGGCATACACTCAGTTATCCTAGCCAAACGACTGAACAGAGGAATGCACCCCCGTGGTGGTCCAGGATCCAAGAAGTGAACCCACGCAAAAATTTATTATCACATTTAATTATATATTCAATTCTAGGTATTCAAAAAAGTCAATGCCTCAGCCACGCGACATCCCTATAAGGGTTCGTGGCTCAACGGTACACAAAAACACACAACTGTTGGTATTTAAACACCAAGACACCTACATCAAACACCCCTAAACGGTATTGGTGAACGTTTCTTGCAGAAACTCCCAATGACAAGGTTGGTCTGGGTTAGAAGAAAACCCGTTCAAACGTAAATGACATTCCCTCGGGAAATAATTGGTAAGAATGACTTAAGTAGAAGGAGAGGCTTACCCATACGATACCAACGAGATCGACAGAAGAAGAAACAGATTCTCGGCATGTGATCTGGAGCACTTTGAAGGATAGACCATCTCCCCTAACTCCTCCTCCGGTTCGAAGCCCTCCCCATGAACAAGGGATGATACTGCCTGATTTATGCCAAAAAACAGACTACCCGACGTGTACCTTCCATTTTTTAACTGTTCCTATGGTGGCTTCTCACTAGCATGGAATTGTTAATATTTCGACCGGAGTACACACCGTGTTTTTCATGATTACACAGTGTGTACCATTGCTCAGCTAGCGGCTACCTCCACCACCTTACTATCCACCTGCCGACTGACTACACAATGTGTAAATACCCACTACACGGTGTGCAATAGATTTTTACACCTTTAGTTGCCAACAAGGCTACACACCCTGTATACTCATCCCACATGGCCAAAGTACATGGTGTGTGGATTAGTACACGACGTGTAGTCCCAAAATTTAATATTTTCACACATTTTCATTACTTTTTCAAAAACACTTAATGAAAAGAGAAAAGAAAAAACCCGTACCTCATGAATAAGAACTGGATTCTTACAACTGTATACCTGAGTAAATGCTCTATGAAATCCCTCTCAGCTTAAACCTGATATTAAATAATGCCTTTCGTGAAGATCCTTCATGATTCTCACTACTGTCGCAACACTCACTACCTTCATAGAGCAATCATCCTTCATGAATATCACTTACCTCATGAAACAAACTACCTTTGCGAAGCTCAATAATTTAATGTGTAATATCCAATTATTGTGAAGAAACCATTAATCAAAATCATTGGAATTAGTCATGATAAATACTTTTTTCTTGATGCTCAAGATTGTATAGAAATCTAGATTTGAGAATCTCCCTTAGAATTGTGAAATCAGGTCATTTCAATATTTTCCTTCAAAAAATCATATTAAGTGAAGAGGGGAAGCCACATATTTATAGGCTCAGTTGTTCGTGATGCTTCGCCACCTCATTGTGGAAATTCCAGATCTTTCAAAAACATTATTGCAGTGATCCTAATATCAATATGTTCCATGTAAATTTACCATTTACAATGATCATCATAACTGTAGAAATTTCTATCAATACCCTTTGTGAAACTTATCATTATCGTATATCTTTCCATCACTAACCACGATACTCCAACTCTTTTTCATTCTTGATGCATGTCGATGACACCTAAATCACCATCATCAATATTTTATCCTTTGTGAAACATAATTTGTGAAGCCTATCTTTGTGAAACTCATTAATTTTAAATATTTTCATAATTCCCTCAAGAATAACCACTTTTCCTGATGAAATAAATCCTCCCAATTTTGGACCCCCAAAATTTGGAAAACAATAGGAAATGAGGCCACATTCAATAATGTTGTTAGATTGAATTGTAAGATCCCATTTCTTTATAACTCCTTAAATTTCCATATAGAGAATTGACAAGAAACATAAACCAAGCTCCATTTCCTACAAAGATCAACCTTTGTTCCAACACTCTACCTATAATTATGGATAACGATGATCTAGAAATCGAGCTTGAATTCCCAAATGAAACACTATTAAACATAAACCTGATTTAATGCCTACGGTTTTCCAACATTTCATACTATCTCACAATGAGATCACTCTACCTAGACCAATCCTAATTGAAGTAGAGGATATTGTTTGTCTAAGCGTTACACTGCTACTCGGATGTGCATCAACATTTTAATCACTATGTTGATGGATTAATGAGGGGATTCATCATAGAGTATGAGAGACAATGTTTACTCAATATTTGTCACATGTCACCAACTGGAAGGAATTATGGACCAGAATACACAATTGGAAAAATCATTTAAAGATGACTTTTTTTTCTCCCACTCTCCATAAAGATACAAGAATCTTTTTCCAGATCTATGATCGGTTCCATTGAGCTAGAACCACTGGAAAGTGAAATGAAATAGCCAAAAAAACGATCATGAATATTGAAATATTCAATGTATGGGAAATAAATTTTATGCTGAAATTCCATAATTCACATGGAAATTTATTTTTTACTGCACATACACAGAGGGCCCCTTTACCATTCTGATTAATGGGCTATTCTAGTTGTACAGATATGGTAGTAGGGGTGCATTTCACTATCCTTGTTTTTCCATGAGTTTCCAGTTATTAAGAGCGGGGTAGACTAGCTTGGTAGCTGATAAGGCTCATGACCTTGAGGACGTAGGTTCAAATCCCATCTCTGCAAAAATAAGTGTTTCAACATTTTGAAATGGGTGGAGACTGAATACATCACTCTTGACATGAATAAAGTGGTAATAAAATTTTTAATAAAAATATCCTCTCAATATTTATATTTACTTGATTCCTCATTAGTGATTGAGGAACACATTTTACCAATAATGCTATCAAATGATTAATTGAGAAGTATGATGTCATGTACAAAAGAGGAAATCCCTAGCACCAGAAAAAGGTTGTAAAGTAGAATTTTTAAACAAGGAAATGAAAAAAACATTAGAGAAAAATGTGAACAAAAATATAATGTACTATATCCTATAACTAGATGATGAACTCTTAGCATACCACACAATGTACAAAATACCCATAAATACTACTACATTTTTACTAGTGTATGGAAATCCATTCCATTTACTATTGGAAATAGAGAATATCTAATAATAGGTGATTAGGAAATAAAAAATGGACTCTAAAAAATATGGAGAAGTCAGTATGCTATAAATGGATGAACTGATGTAAATAAGAAATGCTTCCTATGTTAATTCCAAGATTTATAAAAAATAATGAAGTTGCATGATAAATGTATCACACAATGAATCTTCACAGTATAGAATAAGGACTTATTATTCAATTCACAATAAAAGCTGTTCCATGGAAAGCATAAATCCTGAAGGTCAGGATCCTTTGAGGCCATACATGTATTTCCCTTTGGTTCCAACAAGATTCAGAAAGGTAGAGAACCACCCATCAAAGTTAATGGCCAATTATTAAATATATACCACAAAACATTCCGTGAATGGCGTGTCATCACTTTGAGATTAATTTAAGAGAGACTGAGTTTAGATATTAGCATTAAATGAATTGCTGAATGGGAGGAAAATCAGTATAGATAAAATAGGATAGAATAGGATAGAGTAGAGTTTAGGAAATCCTTTGACACACTGAATGCAAAGGACTAATCCCCAGTTCACAAAGGAGAAAGAGGCCCCAATTACTTATTGTGTAGTACTTACATGACATGTATGGTTTAAAACCCAAATCATACACAATTTTTCACATTACACATCATGTAATGTTAAATTATGGGAAATTCCATTAATGTTAAATGTAGTGAATCTACGGTTCATGATGCATATCCCCCAACCTATTACCCCCTCCAATTTATCATGACCACATGACCCACAACCTTTGAAAACATCATCAACCACGCCAAACCTTCCTCCTCCTCCTTTCTTGAGTGTATCCCCCTAATCATATACATTATAATCTACCCTTTTCATCAAAAAGGGAATGAAAAAATACTTTTCAAAACCCCTTTTGATCATTTACCCAAGTGCGAGGATTCACCATGACAAAGCACCGAAGGGCTGCCACACCTCCATCATCTAATGCTTATTCCTCTACCAGCTCTACTACTACCTCTCTGACCCCCTTAGCCACTAGAGAGTCTCATTCAGCCTCCATTGGTTTGTAAGACATAGACCATCTCAATATCTATCCCATACTCCACCTTTCGACACATGAGTAGTAGGTCTGGCAGGACCACTTATAGGCAAAGCCCACACGGGCCAGCAAAATGTTAGATCTTGTTATGCTTGCATAGCTATAGATCATCCATGAGGTCCCCCAACTCCTTGAGAGACTGAACATCTCTACCATTTCTAATGTTCACGAGGATAACTGTCACGGTACTTTCCTTGAGTTCTTAGCCATGTTCAAGCTGTCCATTGATAAGGACTCTTTCCAGTTAGGCGATAGACCCCATGAGATCACCCTTAGGGAGTTTGGAATCTATCTTGGTATTTATTCTTACAACTTCATCCACTCCCTAGAATATTATACTCGTAGTGTTGATCATAAAGTCTAATATGCCACATGGTTCTCGAGGAAGATCACTGTGGACCTCATAGCATCCACGATCCACATACTTTGAAGTCAACCTAGCTGCGAGGTGCTGCACTCCGGATCCTTAATTGAGCCTTGAACCATTTCTAGATCTCCCTTGTAGAGGCTCATTATAATGTTATTCAGATGGATTGACTCATAAAAATTTCATTCATGCGAAGCCCACCTATCCACATGGAGTCTCAGTTGAAATTTTATTTCAGGGTGCATGTGAAGCAAACTTGAGGTATCCTAATGGGTGGATCCTTCATCACCCATCTTGCCAGACATATCTATATTTTCAATTCCTCCCTTACCTTAACATACCTAGTCCTGATGGATTTTATTGACTTACTCATTATCCAAAAAATGGGGCTACTATGAAAGGATAGAGACAATTACCATTGGTCATTGGGATACATTGAGGGTGATGCCGAAGTGCCCGATGATCATGATAGAAACTTAGCCCTACGCCAACCACTCCCATATCATCCCATACCTCCACACTCAACATTTCAGAACCCATTAATACACACATTATTTCCCATGACACCCCCCATAACCCTTCTCCATCTACCACTACCTGTCCCACACCATCACCCACCCAATCCACCCCTATCGATCCATGGGTCTCACACCGATTTAATTTGGTGAACCGGTGTTAGATATTCCACTACCTAGACATACCCTTAATTGCACAATAATTATTTTCAACCCCCCCGTCGCCACCAGACCATTAATATTCTCACCACCACCTCCAGTAGGCCCTTCAACCACCATTATTCCCACACCAACCACCACCTAGACCGATCTTCCTTCTATGATAAAAGACCATACTACCCAGTTTGAGTATTTGGGAGAGTAGGCCCTATAGGGAAAGGGCCCAACCCTTTCACTGTCTACATAGGTTTCTTTCATTTTTAATAATTTTAGAAAAATAATCAAATTCAGGATTGGTACCTTTCCCACACCATCCACCGTGATAAATTCCAGTACTACGACACCGTCAAAGTCCATCGATGATCCTTTGTCTCTATTTACTGAGGAAATAAATATAGTGGGATAGATATAGAGACCCATTGTTTGGGGGGGGGGTAATTTAGATGAAACAGCAAGGGAGAGTTCCCACAATTCATAGTTCCCCTTGTAATCCTCCCCAATTTTTGTATTTTGTGTGGATACCAATTTTTTTAATACAAGTATTCCATTTCACACCTAAGTATCATTTCTTTATATAAAAATGGGATACATATTTTTTATTTACTATTGGTTGGATTATTTACCTTTCATTATTATATTAAATTATCCATTCTTAGATATTTTTCCTCATCCATGGATATTGATGCGCTTATACCACCACCATATGTCCTCTTACATTAGATGACTCAACATCAAGTTGACATTGAGGGCCAACTTAAGGAGGTTCCTCTGGAGATCCATGCTCATCAGAGAACCCCACCATGACGAGAAACAATGAGCTTTTTACCACATGATATTAATTATCAATACAGTCACGGTGTGTTTAATATAACAATGAATCCATGCTATCTTGATGAAAAATAAACCATTTTCTATAGAAGGAAATATAATTCTGAGCATATAGATTAAAAATTATTGATTCCTTTGTCCATCCATCTGGCTGACGACGTCATTGTTAGAGCTTTATGAGAGGAAACCCATATTTTATCGTTTATTTATTTTTAGTCTAGTACTTATTATTTTTTAAATTTTAGTTTCATTTTTGTTCATAGAACACTTTTAACGTCATTGTACCCACATACCATCATGCATGTGAGCCGTTTTTCATTACTATTCACTATGATCACCTACACATTTCATTTCTATCATCATGTTTAATCCCTATGGATATGTTTTAATCAAGTGGAGGTTTTATATTTCTGATAAATTGTGTAGGTTTCTCTATTGGAAATCATCATCCACCAAATCTCCTCATAGAATGGCACTCATATAGGATATCTCGACTCCCTAAAACCAATTTTTAGTTTCCATTTTATTTTTTCTATGCTATATCTACGAAATCTCTCTCATAATGTTTTCTAAGACAGTGAAAAAGCTATCTCATTTTAACTATGGGGGAATCTTTCATGAGGATTATTATCTATAAACGTGGATTATTCTTTGTTTTCACCATTCTAGGAGACAATTTTTCACTAAAATGACGCTTCAAAACTAATAAGTCACTAAAACCATTTAAATAAAAGACAATGCTAGGTTGGAAATTGTTGAAATATTTTTTTAATATTGTTTATATTTTTATCATGATTCATGAGTTCAATTATTTAATTCAAATTCAAAATATGTGAAATTGTATTTGAATGTTTTATCACTTGATTTTATACCCTGAGTGATTTCCATTTTTTCTATATACTCCCATTCTTGACAGGATTCTGGACCCATGATTTCATATTAATTTTTGAGCATATATCTTGAGAGACACTTGGATCATGTAAGCCTACCATAATTTTCCTTGATATCTTATTAAATATATGAATGAACTGATACATTTTTAACGTGATTGAGGAATTATTTGAGTAACACTTTTTCCTGAGTCTCACCGTACATTTTTTCATATTTAGCCTATATTATCCATGTATAACATTTTTAGGATGTATCTGTTTCAATCCAATTATCCCTTCCTACCCTTCTCCTGGTATTATTCATGATTATACTTTAAATAAGTGTAGGGGTGTTTTTTACTAATGGACACATGATGTGGATATTTAGAAGTTTCACTATGGATTTTTTACTAAACTAATATAATATGATCCATGATTACTCTTGGAACTTTACATGTACCCTATTTTTAAAAACACACACACACACAAACACAAACACACACACACACACATATATAAATATTTGGTAGTGAATTAAAAAGGTGAAAAATCACCATTTACAAACTGATTAACATTATTATGGATCATATGTGGTTAGGGTATAGAAATGTGATCTGTCCTGAACCTGAATTTTGAAAAAAAAATAAAAAAAAAATGAAAGAACAAGGTACTTTATTGAAGCATACTTGATATACTCATAGATATACTTATGCTATTAGGATAATAAGAACATTTTTATCTTAGAGAAGTCTCTTCGATGTAATGTTTACATTTATCATGTATTATACTTTAGAGATTACCCTATTTTGATATTTTTTTATATTTTCTTCCCACCTTCTCTCATCCTTAGAGTCATTGGAACCCCTTTTTCTAAATCCCTCATGATTTATTTTATATTTTTCATTAAAAATAGGGGATGATATAACCAATGAAATCCTATGGTTAGAAACATGTATTTAAGGTATGATCATAAATAGAGTTTCATTTTTAACTTCAGTGATGAGAGAAAATTCATTATTAGATAAATTAAAAAATTAGTAGAGAATTTGTGGAAAATTTATGAAATTATAATTCAAGTAATAAAGAATCTTGATAATGAACTGAACTATGAGACCTGACAGACTTTATCTACATGATTGATTCAGGAGGACTGAATTTTTCTGTTTACACATAGTTTTATTCACCTGGTTGTAATGCATGCTTACTAAATAAAAAATTTCTTATTTCGGAATACTCGTAGACATTTTTTTTCATTTGAGAAACAAATTGTTCAAGTGTTAGGGGATTTTATAATATTAATTTGTATATACATATTTGGTTCATTTAATTATGTATCATTCATGTTTTATTTAATAATAAATTGGGTTTATATAGATTTTTTTTATAAATATGTATCCATGAATATAATGGAAAAGATGTAAATTTTTGTGAAAAGTGGAATTCACACATCATGAATCACAAACACGAAGTTTTTGCATAATTAATTTCATGTATGAAGAGGATAACATAATCCATGATGAAATTAAATGTCATGAAATTATTACATGATGAAAATATCCAATAGACATTGTGTAAAATTTAATGGCCACTTCCAGCTTAATGTTCATGATGTGAAGATGAAGCATGTTGTGAGTACCAAATAAAAATCACAAAAAAGTTACATATCCATATCTACAATATTAGCCATGTCAAGTCCGCAAATACATTATATGTGGGGAAATATATGGATTGATAATACGTGATGTGATAAGGTTACACATCATGTAAATTCCATTATATTTATGTATATAATGTGGATAGCTACACATGAACTTCTGGAAAACTATTTTCTTATCATTATATATTTTTATTCTTCTTTTATTTCCATTATAACTGATGTTTAAAAATTTCATTTTTCTATTTTAATTGAATCCAAATTCAGTTCAATATTTTCAATTGTTATTCACCTTTCTTCATCTCTATTTGTTGTTTCAATTTTCATTTTCCATTATCGTACCATTCGAATGTGGGTGAACGTAATGTTCTTTATTATTTAACTTTCCATATAAGTCTTTGATTGATTTTTTATTTTTTTATCATGAAATTATTTATTATTAATCCCTCAATTGTGACCTTTTTTATTTCAACTATTTAATCAATATTCCATGAATTTATTCAATTTTTAATCTAGTTTAGATTAATACAGCTTTCATTGGGTAAATAGCTTAGGGTAAGGGTAGGGAGAAAGGGTTGTTATAAATATAATGAATCTCTAAATTGAAACTTGGTAACCTTATGCCTAGTAATTATGTTAATAAATAAATGGTTATTCAATTATTTTATGAAACCACAACCCTGGTAAGTTTAAATGAATGAACCTAACCTAATTGAGGTAGAGCAAACTATGACCATTAGCCTATTTTACTTTTTTCCAATGAAGAAAATACTATTGCATGTTGGTTTTTATAAATATCATGACCATGGAATAGTTTCAGGTTGGATTTATGAATTTTTATTGACTATAATCAATTAGTTATATATGCACTAGTTTTCACCCTAAGACCTAGGACTATTCCAATTTTGGTATGAGATTATCCTTTTTATCGAAAACCCTAAAATTTTACCCGATCCCTATAGTATTTATAAATCTTAAACCAATCTCAATTGAAGTAATTGAATACAAAACCCAAATAAACAATTTAAAAATCCTACATAATGGGTTTGATTTCATTGTCTCCCTGTCTACTAGTCTTTTCTTGTGGGTTTAACCTCACACTACCACTATACTATGCCATTTTAAATAGTGTGGTTTGGGATAAAATAAATTATAATATGATCACCACACACACAAATTAAATGATGTGTGCGGGTGCGTCCACACTCTCCAATGAGGTTATGTCACCCCAACTTCAGTGTAAACAAAACTGCTACTAGATTTAGTTCATAGGTGACATAATTACACCTTTGGGGATGTATATTTCTATACACATAAGAGATCATTTTCTTCTTCTACATCAAGATAAATCTTAACTCTATATGGAAGTTGTCAGAAAACACCTCAAACATCACCCCTTCCTATGGAATCGTAAGCACTATAGGACCAATAAATCTTCCATTTTGGAAATAAAATTCTCTCTAAAACATAATTGTATATATATAAGCCTAGTCATTTCTAGTAAAAGATATTAATGGGTATAAAATCATTGGGAAGTCATATATGAACCTTTGGTAATAGTCTGTATGACTAAGGAAGCTATGAACCGATGCCACATTATTGGGTGGTTTCCAGGAAACAACTCCCTTGATAATTGACGGGTATATGTACTCACCATATTGGGACACCACATGGAAAATTAAATGCACCAATCATGACCGTAAATTATATTTGTACAACTTTATATGAGCTAGTGGCATCGTAGAACCTGAAAGACAACTCTAAGATGATTGAAATCATCCTCTTCTAACATATAGTAGATCAAGATGTGATTGATGAAAAAAAATACAAATTGATAAAATAACTTTACAATCAAAGAGTTCATGAGCCTCATGAACACAAATTGTGTGCTCATGACATGGAATGAAATAAAAAAACATAATGATCCCATACTTTCATCTGATGGTACTCTTCAAGACATCATTCTCCTTCACCCAAAACTAGTGATATCCTTATTTTATGTCATTCTTAAAAAACCAACTCCCCTAAAATGGTCAAAAATATCATCAATACTCAGAATGGGGTAATTATTTTTGATCATTACATGATTTAACCTTTAATAGTCTATAAATTACCTTAAAATACCATATTACTTCTTAGATAACACCATTGGAGCACCCCACGACGACAAACTAGGTTAGATAATACATTTCCATATCATATAATCTATGTATATACTAAAATCACACAATTTATAGGGTTATTTATAATAAGGATCCATCAAAATTAGAGAATCACCAGGATGAAATTCTATCCCGAACATGATATCATGTTGAGGGGATAAAATCACAACCTCCTCAGAAA
Organism: Viscum album; assembly: GCA_963277665.1. Classification (NCBI taxonomy): domain Eukaryota; kingdom Viridiplantae; phylum Streptophyta; class Magnoliopsida; order Santalales; family Viscaceae; genus Viscum; species Viscum album. The sequence continues at coordinate 1,795,298,728 of OY728121.1, forward strand.
AAACATCTAGAAACTCCCAGACATACCCAAGAGCCCCACTTATCCAAAAGTTCACAAACTCAATAGATAACCCATAAATAAAATAAATAAGTGGATTTATTTGTATATTTCCCACCCGAAAATTTTTATTTCCAATGAAACCCGCACTCTAACCATTCACATAAGAGAACATAACTCTCCTTTGGGAGTATTCAATAATAGACAACATAAAATACAACTAAACTATGCTAATAATGACCTCATATGACTTAATCTGTATAATAAAATATCCCCACATTCTTATGTGGAACCATAATTACTCTACACCCCCAATAAAGATTAGAAAAGCTGGTATGAACTTCAACTGGTATAGTCAAAACAAATAGAAAAATAATCTCTACATCTGTCCCCAAATCACAAACTAGATTTGGTGAAGAAAATAAATTAAAATATCATGAATCAAGCAATGAAAAATAACAGGTATATGATATAATAATCATAACTTTAATGATATCTATCCCCTCTGGTGCTACCGCCTCCACTGCACACAACTGGCCATGCCCATCTCCACTGCCTATTTGTTGATGGCTACCACAATGGCCCTGCTCGTGTCGTGGTCCCTAATAATCAGAAACATTATAAGTTCAAACTCTCCTTGCATCATATCATCATAGTGGAGAATAATCCTAATTCTAAAATGGTCTCACTAGAAGATTCTACTAAGGGTGATGTTTAACCTATCCACTTCCACCATACGATGCACCAAGAACCAATGTGAACTAATTTTGATGATGAACAGAAACTAAAAAAATTCAAAAACCCCAAACCAAATCCCCCATTGTAAAAACAATAAAACTACTAGCCCTAGATGTTTGGAAAGTAAGCTTCTATGTTCAAATATTTACTAGTCGAAAATTTTAATTCCATGGTACATGATTCCCGCCACAAAAAACTATTCTCTCTAAGAAACAATACTTGTTCCACTCTCATGGTAAACCTCCCCCCATGTGTATGTTCTCGATCACCACTACCTTCTTCTGAACCTCTAGATACTTTGACAATGTAAATGGTGTAACTGCATACTTAATAAAAGGAATGAGTTCCTCACCAAGATTCCTCACGTGGTACTCCTCATAAAGAAAACGGTATGGGGTTAAATGAAAAATATCTTTAAACAAGATTTCAATCTCTTGAACATAAGTTTTCCCCTATAGAAGAGATTGAATCTCCCACCTCTTCACTTCCTTCATGGTCAATAAAATGAATATAGAACAAAACTCTTTCTGAATATCAACCCATGAAACATATACATCCTTTTAGTCTTTAAGGTAAAACATCCACCACTGAATCACATCACCCCACATCTGAATAACCACAAAAAAACCCAATAATCAACCAAGGATCAGATTAAAATGAAGGTGATCCTGATCTGCTTCAAATAGCATTATGTATCTATATTGGAACAACTTCTATCATACTTCCCCAAATCCTAATACTAAAAATTGCATAATGACATCTACCACCAATCATCCTACTTAACCTGATCAACCTTATGACGATCAATTGGATGTGCTCGCTGAACCTCCATTTCCTGAGCCACACATGGAAGGTGACCAAAATCCATAGATAAAATGGTAGAAAATATTTTCAAATCATGTTAGTGTGGAGTTTTGATAATACTTTTGTAATTCATTTTAAAATTCCAAAAAAACCAATCCAATCATGAACAGAGATCAATCATGATGCTTGTAAATCTGCTAGGTCTTTACATTGTAAGTAGTGTCATCTCACTTGGTTGTTTGGTAGGATCAAGTTACTTTCATCAGATCATGGGTTTTCTCGAAAATCATTTTTCCTATCGTGTTTTCTTGGGACCATATAATGCATCATAATCAAGTGACATAATTTCCTTACAAACCCATACAATCCTCACCTTGTCTAGATCTGAAATCCATTCTATTCCCCAACCAAATCCTTCAATACCACTCTGTCATGACACCCTCCCCCCAATGGAGAAACTATTTGGATGACATTGAAGTATGAGACATAATGACCCATTGATTCTCACCTCTAGTAGGCCCTGAGTTGGAAACTTGCACTAAGGGTATAAAAATATCGCAAATGGAGGAATTACCCCTATGATAATTTGATCAAGAGATACGATAAATCAAATGAGAATAATTCCATTAAATGATGTAAATAAGAAACCAAAACCATCCCACAATGGATGTATATTTTGAAAAATAGAGATAAATGTATTCAAATAAATACCCAAAAGAAAATAAAGGGAAAGAACACAAAAAAAAACTCCAAAGATCGAGCATGAAATTTCCATCATGGTTAACGAAGTACTCTTTGAAGAATAAAAATAATCATTATATATGTAGGGTGAGATTATAGGTTTACATAGTAAGGTCTTCCCAAAGTCTCTCACTCACATGTGAAAAATATCATACTTATGCACCTCTGAGAAAAAAAATAACCAACAACATGTAAACATGTCAACTGACCAATATCATCTTTATCATGGCACACTCACTAAATAATGCATCAAATTATAATAACACAATAATAAGCATACCAATTAAAGGTACCCCACACCACATTCCCTACTAATTATCCACTCCATCACCCCAACATCATATGTTACTTCAGTCCCATCTCTTATAAACATCACATCATGCCATGCACCCCATGTGAAACTATCCGTCACATCACATCCTTCCTGAAGACACCTGAGCCATCACATAACATTTCACATAAAGACACCAAGGCCATCACATCACAACTCTCCTAAAGACACCTATTTCATCACATAACAACCATGAATAGTATAGTATGGTGTTGTAAACATAAAGGACATCAACCTAATGACCTTATCCTACCATTCATGACCCCACCATAATCCATGTCATCATATCATAAAAAACCACCACTAGTGAAATTTTGAATCATATACATCAAAACCCATTAATATCTAACTTTTCTTGAATATAGAGAGAGAAAGAGCGGGCATCCATCCATTTATAGTAACCGTAAGGATGTTGTGAAAAAAACCCAAAATAGCTAGTTATTGTAACATGGTACTTGACATGGGTGGGGTGAATATAGAAATAATAATGAAAAATAAAAGATATATATGTAATATCCATACACAATACAAACATATTGTTCCACAAAAAAATATCCTAACAACTAAAGACAACACCCCCAAGGTCTCACAACCATTCCCCACTTTTGTTGCCACCACTAAATGTAAAACATCACACAACAAGCCACATGACTCAATCTATATACCACCCTTTATTTTCATACCAATGAAATTTCTATATTTCCTATTACGATCCAATTTCGTTCATAAAATAACTTCATTTATTTCCCATTAATTTCATTATTTCATTCTATTTAATTCGTATTTAACAACAACAACCATGTATGATAAAATTATCATCTTAATTAAATGTTCATTATCTATTTCAATCCATATCATTTTAATTTGTCATTTAAATTTAATTCTATTACTACCCATTAAACCTCCATGAAACATCATCATAACAAAAAATAGCCTAACATCTTCATGCCAACAAGCATACATCACCTCCCATTCGAATCTAGAAAAACATTGCATATCACAACCGCCACGTATAATATCCACTTCTCATCACATAACCACCCAAATAAAAACCTCTTTCATAAATTTTATTTAATGAACCAAACAATTTTTATGATAATAATTTCATGAAAATGTGTGTTTTATATTATTTTGTACTCAAAAAAACTATACCTCTTTAATAATGAAGTTAGTATAATTTGAAATGTGACCATCAAGTTTAGACCGTTATATGACAATTGTTCAATTATGATCTTTGGCCAAAAGGGCCATTGGAAACAATACTCGTGATAAAAATTTTAACATTATAATTAGTATTTATAAGTAGAAATGGAAAAGGATAATTAATAAAAAGGGGTAATGATGGAATCATCTAGTATAGTCATGTTGTACAAAACCCATTTATTTGAACATGTGAGGTAGGTAGTGTCACTGGGATTCACTCGTAAGAAACCCCAATTCTAGATTCAATATTTGAACCTTGAACGGAATCTCATTTGGGAGGAGTTCAAGTTAGGGGAAATCCCCACTCAGGAGATGTTAGCCGAGCCTCCCTTTGAATCTATCACCACAACTCACCTTACCCTTAGGTCGTATTTGTGTATCATAATGGGTTATTTGTCGATACCTTAGTTAATTAATGTTTAATCCTTTTATATAAATAAAATTTTTGTTCCACCAATTTTGTTTTGAGAATAGTTCTTAAAAATATGATGAATTTGAAAAACATTTTTTTCTAGAAAGAAATAATTCATTTTTAGAAAAGATATAAATATTATATTAAAAAAAGGAATTATTAATAAAATTTATTTTAATGAAATGGTATGATTAAAAAACTTGTATTTAACAATAAATTATAAAATAATTTAATTATTTTCATGTTATAAAATTTTACTATGCATTTTTTATTTGATATTATTTTTAATAAATAAGGATTTTTATAATTTAAAGTTAAAATTATCATTTTTATATAATTATTATGATAAAATAAATATAATTTTGGAAATAATCATGTGGAAATTAGTTTATGGGGAATTTATTAGAATTTTTAAAAATACATTATTTTTTTTGTGTATAGTAAAAAAATTGTTTGAGTTTTTCAATATGGTTATTGATATCGTAATTACGTCATAATGATATAATAACTAATTTATCACTAAAAAAGACTCAAAAAATGTTATTTTATTAATATAACTTATTTTAATAGGTTTTAATCAATTCCAAATCTATAATTTACTTTCCTAATTATAAAATTTAAACTTTAACATTAAAAATGTTATTTTGTGGAAATTTGACTTTTCATAACCAAATTTATTAATATAAAATTATGGTTGACTATTTTTGGATAAAATTTCATAAAATATGATCCACGTTTCCAATACCATTTAGAAATACCATGGTCAAGACAATGGTTTTTCATATTCCACCACCTAAGTGTCCAAAGAAATTAATGAACAAATCATCCTATTTTTCTATAAATACGCTCACATTAATCCATTAAATTTCACTAAGAGTTTATAACCCATTATAATCTAATATTTTTACCTCCCATGGAGCCCTCCCAAGTTGTCCTCAAACACCCAATGTCCCAAGTTACTCTTCAAGGTATGGGAATTCTCAACTTCTCTTTTCCATTCAAGTTTACTTTTTTCATTGGTATGTCTTCCAAGTTTCCAAAATATTTTATTCTATTAATTTTATTCCATGAATTTACTGTATATTGAGTTTTTTTTATGAAATGGATACCCTTTTCCCCTTTATTTTTACAATTTTCTAAAACCATGTTTCTTAACATTATGCTGCCAAACTTTCTTCTTAAAATTTCCATATTTTTCTTAAGAAAATTATCATTTTGTTTTATTTTTTTGAATACCCAAACCTATTTTTTTATAGGGGTATTCACCTAGATTTCATAATTATCTAATTAATTTATGTATTAACATACATGAAACACAATTTCATTTTATGTGGTTTTATATTGATATAAAGATCTTTTCTTTTATTACATGTTAAAAAACATCATGGTTTTAATATAAAACCCATTTCCTTAATTTTCCATGGTATATTTCAAAAATTATTTATTGTGATATATATGTATCAAATTAATTAATAAATATAAAGGGTTTTACCTGATATATCTTCAATTAATTGGTTAATGAATTTGATCTCAATAGATGACCTGTTTTATGATACCATTGTGAATATCCTTGGTAAATGTTATGACACCTCAATGATAAACCTTATAAATATGCTTATTGATGATTCTAATAAATTTTTAAGACACATTTACATGTTATTATTAATGTTATTATTATTATTATTATTTCCTCTTTCTCATGCCTTTATGATATTCCTCAAGTTCCCATTGATATTTCTCATTATCGCATGTAAATTGTTGCCCATGAATTCCTTGAATGGTCCTTATGCTCAGCCTTCCCTTTGATGTATTCCCACAGGTTATGAGATGTAGAAAATATACATAGGATGAACCTATGATGATGATTTTCATGTGTAATAGAACAAAGTTTTATGTTTTCATGTATTATGTACCATTTTCTAAAAAAATAAACATTAAAAGATCCTCTATTGTACAATATAATTGAAATGATAAGAAATTGAAAGGAGGGATGAAATTGTTGGTATCAAAGAAAGGTTTAGATATTTTTGAAAATTTAGTATTTTAAATCATTATAAATAACCATAGGTAAAAATTAAATATTGGAAAACATCATGGATTTTTGGTGAAATATTAGTTTAATTGTTCTTGAACAATGAAATATCTTTTTGGATGTGAACATCTGGATGTGGTTCTGGTTTAGATGTACCTAGGGGTAAAAACTCTTATAAGGTGTTTCGGGCCTAATGTATTATAAACTAGTACATGACAATGTGACTTACTGCACACATGGTTTGACACACTTAGGGGGTATGTTTGGTTAATCCCAAAATTTTTATGAACCATGTTGATGGATTTATAGAAAATGTAATTTTATTTATTGAGTAACATATTTAACAAAGATGTTTGAAGTCATAATTTTTTTATAGAATTATAATAGTTTTAAAATAAACATGTTTCTAAAAATGTTTTACTTCTTTTAGAAAAAGGTAGGAAATAGGAGAAAGCACATAAATTGTGAGTGCAACAGACATTTTACTAAGGACCATCAAATGGAAACTAAATGAGAAAAATTCATATGAATAATGAATCAACATACTGGACTTATGCATAATATCATGAGTCAAATTGAGAGAATAGGCTCACCTTGAAGTGAACAACATTACATTGAGTCCTTTATGATGTAACAACCACCTTCATTCAGTGGATATACCGACCCATTAATTTTAGAACAGTAGATAAGAACTATAGAAAATATCATTTCTAAATTCTATTGTTGGAATATGATAAAGTCACCCTGGATGTGTACCTCTTAGAGGGATAATTTGATCAATGGTGTAAACTGATTAAAAATAAAATGCCAAGAATGGAGATTGAAGCTATGAAGTGGGAAGATCTCAGGGGAACCTTATTCAAAAAATATTTCCCATGTTCAATGTGATGGAAAATGGGGAATGAATTCTTAGAGCTAAAGAAGATGGAAAACGAATATATGGGAATATTTGAAAATTATTTTACAAGACATTATTTCTAAACATATAGATTTGGAATGTATCCTAATAGAAACGTTTAAATATTATTTGGTGAAAAAGGACCACATCTACCTAAGAATCTAGACAGTCAAGACTATGATGACTATGAGGAAATAGTGTGAAGTGATATAAAGGTTGAACTGGAGTTCATAGAGAAGTAGTGGTCCCACCAATAAAATGAAAAGTAAAGATATTTGGAGCCAAACATGGGGAGTAACTCTGATGTCTAAAGAAGTGGAATGAAAATTTAGTTTTCCACATATAAAAAATTTGGGAATAAGAATTCAGGTAATTCCTTTCTCGGTATTGGAAAATGATACAAGTGTGGAAGAGATGTACATATTATTCAAAACTGTCATAGTGAGGTGAAGCCTTAACATCTCAAAACTAATGAAAAAGGGAATATTGTGTAAGCCCAGCCAGAAGTCCAATGCTTCAAGTGCGGATATCTTGAGAACTTTTACAATTATTATCTAAATCCAATGTTAATAGAGGGGAATCACCATCAACCTCAGCACATGAAAATGGAGAAAGGTGGTTCTTTTTCTATCACAATGACTAATGTAGAGGCCCCAAATGATGTTGTGGAAGGTACTCTCATTATTATCTCAATGATATCAAGTAAATTTTTTTTATTTTAGTTCTATGAATTCCTTAATTTATTTTATGTTTTCATGGAATATAGAATCAATCCCTAAACTACTAGAAGTAGAGTTGTCAATAAATACTCCTAGAGGGATTATACAAGAATCAATAGTGTATATAAACTCTAGTATTTAAATTGGAGGGCATAATATCATTATAAGTATAGTATTCATTCCTATGATAGAATTCAACATTATACTAGAGATAGAATGTCTCGGAAAGAATAATAATAATATAAACTACCAAAGAAGGGAAATTGTAGTAGTCTTGAATGGGGATCCTCTAGTTGTTTTCAATGGAGATATATCATGACCCAAGATTTTCCTAGATCCACTTCCCATAGCCCTATTTATTGAAATTATTGGTGAAGATGGAGAAGGAAATTAAGGTATACAAATATAGAATGGTCCAGCAGTTGACGAATACATTAACATATTTTATGAAGATTTACCCAGACATCCCCTGGAAAGAGAGGTATATTTACCCATTGAACACATTCGTGGATCTATGATGATATAAAATACCCATATAGAATGGAAAATGTGGATATGGAGGAATAAAATAAACAATATTAAGATATTTTTGAGAAGGGATTTATTTGACCAAGTATGCCTCATTGGGAAAAAACTATTCTCTTTGTCAAGAAGAAGGATGTATCAATGTGGCTATGCATTAATTATATTGAACTTAAAAGGATTATAGTGAATAACCATTACATTCATTCAAGGATTTTTGATTTTCTTGACTCGCTTCATGGGTCTCAATTATACTCCAATATTGATATTTGATCTTATTATCATCAATTGAGGGTGAAGAAAGAATATATCTGAAAGGCTTCCTTCAGATCAAGATATGGGTATTATGAGATTATTGTTATCCCCTTTTAATTGACTAATGATCTTGATATAGGTATGGATTTAATGAATATAGTATTTAAGTAATACCTTGATATCATTGTGGTGGTTTTTATTGATGGTATTTTGATATATTATGAATGTTTCAAGGAGCATGAGGATCATATAAGGGTTATACTATAAACTCTAAGGAATGAGAGTCTATTTAAAATGATTATAAAAAGGAAATTTTTGTTACAACATGTTCATTTTTTGTGATCATTGTAACCAATGAAGGAATCTTAGTTGAACTGTCCAAGACAAAGTTTGTGGAGGAGTGGCCTCATTCTACAATAGTAACTAATGTTTTTATTTCCCATTGTTTAGTGGAATATTATAAGATGTTTTTGAAAAAAAATTCAGGACTTTATAATCCACAAAACGAGGTAACTCCAAAAGGGGCCATGTCTATCCTGAAAAGGAGTGTGAAGAATGTTTCCAAGAGCTGAAGAAGGGATTGGTTATTTCACCCATTTTAACTCAACACTTTATTAGAGGTGGATTCATTATTTTTAGCAACACATCTCTGAATGGTATTCAATGCATCCTCATGAAAAATGATAAGGTGAATGCTTATTAATGTTTCCAGTTAAAGGCTGATGATAATAATTGTCCTACACATGATATGAAGATATCTGTGGTTGTTTTTACTCTGAAGATATGGAGGCATTATATTTATGGGGTGAGATCTGATATATACATATAACACCAATGTTTGAAGTATATTTTCACACAAAATTAATTGAACATGAGAAAAAAGATATGGTTGGAACTTCTTAAAGACTATGATTGTTCATTTCTTTATCATCCTAAAAGAGAAAACAATTTTGATGATGCATTAAGTAGAAAACTCCTTGTTGTGATGGTAGTTATGTGCATTAAAAGATATTGTTTGATCAAAGACCTAGTAAAACATTACATGGAAATCATAAAGGAAGAGAAATCAATAACCCTACCCCAAATGTTTTATCAACTATAATCGCTAGAGAGGATCAAGTAATATAAAAAATAAGATCCTTTCTTTTAGAAGAAGATAGAGCTTGTGGAGAATAAAGAGTTTCATATGTTCAATATTGATCAAGAAGGTGTACTGAATTTTTATACAAGACTATGTGTTCCATCCATTCTATAAATAAATAAGGAGCTGATGGATGAATCTCATAGCTATACTTTCTCTTTACATCCTGTAATCAGAAAAGGTTATAGGGACCTTCATGATCATTATTGGTGGGATAACCTGAAAAGAGAGATTTCCAACTACACTAGACAGTGCTTGGTGTATTAACAAGTGAAAGAAGACTGATTAATTTCTAAATGGGTATTACAACCACTACACATACAAATATGGAATTGTTACAATATCACAATGGTCTTTTTAACTAGTCTCATAAGAACATCCAAAGGAAATAATATGATACAGGTTATAGTGGATCATCTCAACAAGAATTTCCATTTTATCTCTATTCAATAATATTTCTCTCTTGACTAATACACCCTGATTTATGTGAAGGATGTGGTACGGCTTCATGGATTTCAACATTCTATTGTTTCTAATTTTGATCCAATGATAACATCAAAATTCAGAATAAGACTTCCACATGATCTGAATACTGATGTTAATTTTAGTATTACCTATCACCCCCAATTCAAGGGCCAATATGAATGAACTATTCAGATACTCAATATAATGCTAAGAAGATTCTCAATTCAATTTAATGGTGGATGGGATAAACATCAACTATTATATGAGTTCTCTTATAAAAAAGATTTTATTTTGAGTATTTAATTGGAACCCTATGATGCCCTATATGGGATGTGATGTAGAACTCATACTTGATAGGTTGAAGTTTGTGAGATAAGGATTTTAGGGCCTGATCTTGTGAAAGAGATGATAGAAAAGGTTCTTGCCATCCAAAAAAACATAAAGGTTTCTTAGATTCAGCAGAAGCGCTATGTTGAAAATCATTTAATGGAGTTGGAGTTCGATGTTGGTGACAAATTATTACTTAGAATTTCACCATGTAATAGAGTCACAAGTTTAGGAAAGATATAAAATCTTATCCCCAGATACATTGGTCCCTTTGAATTCCTTGATCACATAAGAGTGGTATCATATTGACATGAACTTCATCCAAATATAGCTCATGTTCAGGATGTATTCCATGTATCTCTATTGTGGAAGTACATAACAGACCCTTCACATGTACTGATACCTGAGGTGGTACAAATGGAACATGATCTCATTTATGATGGGCAACCAATGGAAACATTTGACCATAGAGAAAAGGTTATACACAACAAGACTATGATCCTCGTCAAAGTTTTTTAGAGGAACCATAGATAAGAAGACGTGAAATGGTAACAAGAAGATAAAATGAGGCAGAATCACCCATATCTTTTCTGAACTGATAGAACAAGTTGGAATATTGGGGATGAAATTTCTAAAGGGTGGAGGAACGTAACGACCTGAACTTTTTGAATGAAACTTATTTCCTTAAAATGTGTCTTTTATAATATATTTTAATCAACAAATCTATACTTATTTAATAATGAAGTGAGTATAATTTGAAATATGACCATTAGGTCTTGACCATTATATGTCTATTGGTCAATGATTGCTATTGGTCATTTTGACCATTGAAAACAATACTGCTGATAAATTTTTTAAAATAATAGTTAGTATTTACAAGTAGAAATAATATAGGATAATTAATGAAGAAATAAGGAATGATGACCTCAACTAGTAAATTTATTCTATATGAAGCCTATTTGTCAGATCATGTAAGGGAGGTAGAATAATTGGGATTTTCTCTTGACCAAACCTATGTTGAGCTTCAACAAGTGAGACACGATCAAAATCACCTTTTGGATAAGTTCAACTTAGTAGAAATTACCACTCGAGAAATGTTAGCCAAGCTGCCCTATGAATATATCACTATCTCATACGTTAAACTTAGGTTGTATGTTGGTGTTATAAGGGGTTATGTTTCAAGACCTTAGTTACTTAATGTGTTATCATTTTTTATATATAAAATTTTTATTCTATCGATTACATTTTGAGAATAGTTTTTCTTAAAAATATGGTGAATTTGGTCAATTGTTTTTTCACACACATAGTTTAATTTTCAGAAAACATATAATTATTATAAAAAAATAAGGTATTATTAATAATATGTATATTAAAGAAATATTATGATTAAAAAACTCCTATTTATAGTTAAATAATAATTGTTTTTTCAAGTGTCAAAAATTTCACAATGCTTTTTTAATCAACTCTTATTTTTAATAAATAATGATTTTTATATTTAAAAGTTAAAATTATAATATTTAGATAATAATAATTATAAAATAAATATTATTTTTGAATCCATATTTTTAGTATTAGGTTATGGTGAATTTATGAGAATTTTCCAAAATACTTTAGTTTTTTGGGAAATGTAAAAATACATTGTAAGTATTTCAATATGATTAATGACATTATAATTATGTCATAATTATTTAAATAATAATTAATCAAAATAAAAAGCTTAAAAAGTTTATTTTTATTAAAATATAGTATTTTAATTTATTTTAATCAATTTCCAAATCTATAATTTACTTTCCCAATTATAAAATTGAAACTTTAACGTTAAAAATGTTATTTTGTGAGAACATTAATTTTCATTAAAAAAATTAATTAATATAAAAATATGGTCAACTCTTATTGTAGAAAACTATATAAAATATGATTCAAGTGTCCAATACCATGCGTAAATACCATGGTAATGCCCATAGTTTCTTGTTTACCACCACCTAGCTGTCCAATGAAATTAATTAACAAGTCCACCTCTTTTACTATAAATACCCACTCATTTATCTATATAATTTCACTCAAAATTTATCCTCAACAAATATATAACATTTTTACCTTGTAAGGTGTCCTATAAATGTTTCCTTAATCCCCCTAGGTCCCAATGTTTTTGTGTTAGGAGTTACCATTCAAGTTAAGGGAAATACCAACATCTCATTTCCATTCAAGTACATTTTTTTTTTGCGGTTTGTCTTTTAAGTTTAGAAAAAATTCTATTCTATAAATTTTTTTCTATCCATTAAATTTATTAAGATTATTTTATTATTTGGAGACAATTTTCCTCTAAATATTTACCCTTTTCTAAAACCATTTTTCATATCGTTAAGCTACCAACATTCCTTTTTAAAATTTCTCTCTTTATCTTAAAAAAATTATCTTTTTTGTGAAAACCCAAACCTATTTTTTCTACATGTATTAACATAGATTTCAAGATTATATATTTTATTCAGGTATTAACATACATGATACCCACTTTATTTTTTCATGGGTTTAAAAATACATAAATATCTCGTCTTTATGAACATCTTTAAAAAGATCATGATTTTTATATGAAAGCCATTTCCATTATTATACTTCGGTTATTTATGAAATATTTTGTTATGATAAATGTGGATCAAATTAATTAATATATAAAAATGGTTTACACTGATATCTCTCCAATGAATTGTTTAAATAATTTAATCTTTATAGATGACATGTTTTACGACAGCTTGGTGAATAACCTTTGTAATTTTTATGACACCTCTGTGATAAACCATGATGATATTCTTATGAATGAATCCGATTTATGTTTTAGCCACATTAAAATTTTATGATTTATTTTATAATTATTATTATTTCTATTATTATACACCACTTTCTCATGCCATTATGATATTCATCAATTTTTATATTTCTGAAGATAACTTGTAAACTATTTCCCTTAATTTCACGTACTAGAACTTATGCTCACCCTTTTATTTAGGGTATTTCCCTAGGTTATGATATTAAATAAATTCACTTATGATTAACATATTATTATTCCTTTAATGTGGAATAGAATAATGTTTTAATTTTTCATATATTATATACCTATTTTCTAAGAAACTAAAATTTTAATGATCCTCTGTTGTACTATTTAAAAAAAATATATGCAATTAAAATGTGGGATACCATATTTCAAAGAAACAAAGATCATAACACACAAAAAACACTTTAAAAACTTTAATATATCAATTTTTATAATTATAGAAAGGGTATTCTAAGCAATTCACTTATTTTTTAATGAAATTCTCGCAAAAGACAGATTTTCTAAGTGAAACTAATTATTTAGCCAAATATATTTGATTATACTATTCCATTTAAATAGATTCTAAATAATAACACCAATCAAGGTTAAAAAACACATATCAAATAATCACAAACAATGTCTCCCAACAACCATGACTTTCAGCGAGGCATTAACCCTATATAATCTCAATATCAAAATAACAATGAAAGCTGTAAAAACTTGTGATTTAAATACCTTACCTTTGAACATATAATTAATAATTAATTATCTTAATTAGGTCAATGAAAAATATATTTCCAAAGATAAAAAAGTGGACAACCCCCACCACCCCCACATGATTTAACAAAATGAAAAACTAATGAGCCCCTACCTCAAATAAAGCTTTCTGATTCACTGCACATGGTTGAAGTAAGAGGAAGGCCACCACTGTAGACCATAATGAAGGGGAAGACCCTTAACAAGCTAGACCATTGAAACCAAACTATTATACGATAAAAATAAACAAAAAATATAGATTTATCTTGATATGAACACTTCTCAAATGAACAATTAGTAGAAAAATGGGGTAAAACTGGTAAAAGGAAGAGATGAACTCACCTAAACCACCATGGGTTGGTATCCCATGACTGGGGTTGAATGACACTTATAGGGGGTTTATATAGCTCCTTGTAATGCACTTGTGTCACCCACGAAATGAGGTGAATGTCAGAAAAGCGATCTATGATGGGATTTAATAATTTATATCTATTCAGAAAAATACAATAATCCAACATAGCCCCTAGGACCATGATAGAGAATGGGTAAAAACTAAAGAACTATGTTGTAAAGGTGATTAACCATACTGAAGCCTATTGTTCAAAGAGGCCTATAATATCTAAATTCATTTATATACAATAGATTATATAATCCAGGGGGAAGACCAAGACAAAATCCAAACCACTATGCCAAAGACCCCAACAACCAAAAGGGGAATATGCCATAATCCATCTCGATGGAATAGGTACCCCAAAAACAACATAACCACCAATCCCACTCCTTATATACACTAATCCATCGCCAATACCCCTTTGTTATTTCCATGACCCAAATGATAAAATGGCCCAAAATGCACCTGAGGATGTACATCATATCCTCTACTTCTATGCTACATCTATTCCAAAATTGGCGATAGCTATGAAAGCAACTCCTCCAGGATCCCTAAACTTTAGTTAGATCCACCATGCCATATCATACATCCCTATGAAACAACTTATGGATCTACACTATAGGACTCCTCCTAGTTAAATTTTCTAGATGCAACCTCTTACCTACTCTCCAACTCCTCTGAATCCCCCTAGACACCTCCACCAACAAAATTCCCACAATGTAATGGGATGGAGGGTTTGACCCATCAAAAATCATACCCAATCACCCTAGGAAGGTTCATAGATCATTCATAACATTGTATCATGACCCATCCCCTAGTTCAGTCATCTTCCGAAGACTACATAAGGAAATGCGCAATTCAAAGACACTAACGCAATCCATTCATAGAAAGGTCCTCTATTGATATTAAAATAAATAGGTAACACCATTTCTACCAAACCAAGACACATTTGGTAAGTTCCTGGACCCAATAGTCTCATTAGGGAATGATCATCATAGTATCCCATCCCTACAGACTCTAGGGATGTCCCTCACAATATCCCATCCCTGTAGATTCTAGAGAGGTCCATCACACACATTGTCCCATCCCTGCAAACTCTGGGTTTAACGACAAAGAATTTCCTTATATGATTAATAATGTAACCCTTCTTTGATAATGAATCTTTTATTATACTACATAATGTATGTACATAGAAAGTCTATTATAAAAATAATAATACATGTCATGTAATAAAAACTATTATTATAGTTAAGGCTAGAACAGGGTTATAGAAACCAAATAATAGTTACCATGTAATGGTATACCTTATTGGATTGATCTCTCCTATCAAGATCACAAATACAATAAAAAATGTTAATAGATAAAGAAACATTAGTAATATAGTTATCATTTTCAAAGGAATTTTAAAAACATTAGCGATGAAGTAGAAAATGTTGATGTTTGGTGCTATATATAGGATGTAATATGAAATATGACCATTAGTATTTGAAATTTTCATTACTATTAAAATATCATTATACCATATATCCATTTATAAAAATAACCATTTGGAATTATAACAATTGGTAATAATATTACTGTTATAATTACTTTTTATAAAGGGTAATGAAAAAAGATTATTAAAGAAGAAGGGAGATATGATGGTCTCATCCAGTAGGATCATGGCTTTTAAATGGCATTTGTAATAACATTATAGGGAGGTATATTCAATTAAATTCACCCTATACCAAGCCCAACTATAGCCTCAATAAGTAAGGCTCAAGCATAATTGACTACGGGAGAAGTCAAAGCTAGTGGAGATCAATGTTACCTGAACCATTCCATGAAACTACCACCATAAAACACATTACCCTTAGTTTATATACTGGTGTAATAAGGGGTTATTGATATATACCTTATCACTGTATAAGTTTATTTTACATTGTATAAATTAAAAAACTATTTCCTCAACTATATTTTCATTATTATTTTATTTAATTAAATATACATGAATATAAGATGAATTTGATAAATAGTTTTTTGAATACAAATAAAACCTAATTGTATTTTCTGAAAATATCTACACTTTTATAATTTAAGTATTCCAAATAAAATTTATTTTAATGAAATTGTCTTATAAAATTACATTTATTCAAATATAAATAATAATATATTTTTATAATCTCTTATGAAATTTTAATAAGTGTCATAAAGTCGAATACATCATAAAAACCATTAATTTTCAATAATTAACATGTTTTTAATTTAAAATTTAAAATTATCATATTTAGGTAATTATTTTGAAAAAATAAAAATAATATTTTAAATTAGAATGTTGAATTTATGTTAAGATAAAATTTTCAGAATTTTCTGAAATACCTTCTTTTTCTGTGAAAAGTAAAAATATAGTTTTGTGTTTTTGGTTTGTTTCATGAATTAATAAATATTTTATAATAATTTAATAATTGATAAAAATGAATCAAATACCATAAATATATTATTCTATTATTATTATGTGTTTTAATGGATTTAAATCAATTTCAAAATTTATAAATTACTTTCAAAATTCTAAAATGGAAATTATGATTTTAAAAACTATATTTTGTGGAGAATTTACTTTTCCATGGACAAAGTAATATTTTGAAATTTAATTTGAATATAACAAATTCCAATATTATAAAACATGAATTTAATGTCTAAAAACCTGAGCAAAAACAATAGGATGCCAATGGATTTTCATTTTACACAACCTAGAATTCATAGACCAATATTTAGAAATTTTTAAAACAATTCATCCTCCTTTACTATAAATAACCACCCATTACCCCATTAATATCCACTAAAAATCACTTAAGAATGAAATTATTCTCATTTAACATCTCTAATGTCCCTTTAATTTGCCTTTAAGGTCCTAAATATTCCCTCTCCAAGAAATAGGAAGTGACTTCCCAAGGTTAAAGAACTCTCCTCTTCATTTTTTCCATTCAAGTACCTATTTTTGGGTATGTATTATAAATAATGAATTAAATTCTTTTCATGCACTTTTAATTATATCATTACATCGAATAAATGATTTATCAATGAGATACCATTATTCCCTCAAATTATTCAATTGTCTTAACGCACATTGTATACCCATCGTGTTGTCAAATTCATCTCAGGAATTTTTCTCTTTTACATAAAATATTCTTATTTTGAAAGTGCTCAAACCATTCCTCAATTAATGGTAACATGAAACTCATATTCATTTATAATGGGTTAAAAATGATGAAATGATCACGTCTTTATGAATTTTCAAATTTATTTACGTTTAAATGAAACTAAATCATTGTTTATCATGAATTATTAATGAATTGGTTTCATATGATCTATGTGGAAGACATGAATTTAGACATATGAAGGGTGTTTCCTGATTGTGATCCAATGTATTTTATAAATAATTAATCCCATTAGATATCATTTTTTATGATACCTTGGTGAATAACCTTGGTAATTATTATTTATGAAACCTTGGTGATAAACCTTAGTGATATTCTTATGAATGTATCATTTCTATGTTGCAACCACATTTCAAAGTTATGCTTCATGTTTAATATATTATGATATGACTCATGTTATTATGACCATTCCCTATTTTATGCCTCATGATCACATGGAAAATATTTCCTTTCATATTCCATTATAGGGATTCATGCCCACCCATTTCTATTAATGTATGTCCCATATGATATGATATACAATAAAAGTAACCTAGTATGTATCTATTAAGAATCCTTTTATGCGGATTAGAAGTATTTTTAGGTTTTTTATATATTAGATTCATAATTTCTAGTAAAATAAACCTCAAAATATCTTCCGTTATATTAAATGTTATACCATGTAATTAATCTTTTATTCATTAAAAAGGTAGCTTACCATAGTTGGAATCAAAAGCAGGTTTAGTTATTTATGAAAATTAAGACTAGAAAAAAAATTATTAAGGACCATAAGTATAGTTATAAATATAAGAAAAATCATAAAATTTTGGTGACGTATAAATTTAGTTGTTTTCAAGTAATTAAATCCATCTTTAGATAATTTATGTGGATGTAGATATAGAACAGTTGTCCTTAGTGGTAATAATCATGAAAAAGGTGAATTTGGTATTATATTTATCCTCAACTAGTGAAAAACTAATAGAACTTCTTACACACTTGGTTTTTCACTCTTAGGTAATATATTTGGTTAATCACATGCCTTTCATGAAAAATTTTGAAGGATATATAGAAAATTTAATTATTAATAGAAGATATTAAAGAATAACATCTTTGAAGACTATTATTTATGGACTTAAAATCCATTTAGAATTAAAATATTCCTAAAATTCATATATTTCCCCCAAATTTTTATCCTTTTATAAAAATTATAGGAAATATATGGACTTATGTAAATAATACATGTAATGAAAAATGAAACTATATTATTCCTAATGTGATATAATCTTGAGTTTAAAAATTCATGATGAATATCCTAACCTTTATGGAGTGTCTAAATTTGCCCAGGAAGGAACAACTGGTAATTGAATCATTATTTCATAAAATCCCAACAATTTTTAGTAGAACCTCTGATCCATTAATCTCCAAAAAATGAATCAATAATATAGAAAATTTATTTTTTGTACTCTATTGTTTTGACCAAGAGATGATTTATTTGTGGTATATCACTTATAGGGATAAGATGACCGGTTTTGGATACTAATCAAGAACATGAATCCAAGAGATGAGGTGGAATCTATGTAATGGGAAGAATTCAAAAAAGTATTTTTCAACAATAATTTTCTTCATAACCTTTAAACCAATATAGATATGGAATTAATTCGGTTGAGACAAAAAAAATGAATCAATGGGGAATAATGAGATAAACTTTACAAGTATTAATCATATACTTCAATCTTTGTCATCGATTTTGATAGGATGAACTATTGATTCATTGGCAGGATGAGACCCTATTTAAGGAATTAATTGGAAATATTAGATAATGGGGGTTATGAAGAGATAATAATATATTCAATCAACATAGAAATAGATTTTGGAGATTCCCATTTGACTGATGGACCCAATTATAATAATAGAAATATGGATAATTCTATTTGTAAATAATCTGGATTGGAATGAATTAAAACATCCCATATGAAACAAATATGAGAAAACTTATTTGAGTAATTATTTGCAAGGAAGTGTTATGTGATTCATGTGTGGAAGAAATGGATATATAGATCCAAATATTCATACAAATGTTAATAGTCAACATATTAATGACAATGAATAATATAAGATGAAATATGAAAAAACTACCATGCAATGATTCAAGTGTGGATAACACATCCATTTTTCTAATCAATATCCAATTTAGAGGATAATGGGGGGAAACTACCATAAACCCCAATAGAGGTCCCAATATAAATTAATTTCCTTTTCCACTACAAAGGATGATTTAGAGGTTCAAAATTATGTTGTAGTAGGTACACTCATTTTAAACTCAATGATATAAAGTATCTTGTTTCATTTTAGTTCTATGAATTATTTTATTTCATTCATGTTTGTAAAGAAAATCATTTTATAGCCTTAACTACTAGGGGTAGAGTTATCATTTAAAAATTATGGAGGAAATATTCAAGCATAAAATATATATTGGGATTCCCCTATACAAATGGTGAGTGAAATATCTACACAAAAGTAGTTTCTATTCAAATTGTGTAAATTGATATAATACTTGGGATGGATTGGTAGTGAATGTATAATTCCATGATCAACTATAGAATCAAATATATTTCTATTATCTTGAAGGGATAACCCATAATTATATTTAAATGATAGATATCCCAGACCATGTATTACTAAGAATGACATGTTATTTCCTCTTTTATAGAAAAGATTGTTGAAGAAGGAGATGAAATAGATTGAATAAAGATTGGATATATACCCGTTATTTTGGAAAACATTGATTTATTTTTTAAATAGTTATCTATACCTCCCTTATAAAGAGATGTATAGTTATCAACTTAACTCATAAATGGATCCAATATAATATCTAAGGCCCCATATAGAATGGAAAATTTGGAGATATAGGGATTAAATAAGAAACCAAAAAGTCCTCTTGGAAGAAGGTTTTATTTGACGAAGTGTGTCTACTTGGGGAAAACATGTTCTCTTTAAAAAAAAAACATATGGATCGACGTGGCTTTTAATTGACTATAATTTCCTTAATGGGATCATAGTAAATAAAAAATACTACCTCTTGATGATTTATTATTTATTTGACCAACTTCTAGGTGCTCAATTCATCTAATAGATTGACCTTTGATTTGGATATCATCAGTTGAGGGTGAAGAAAGAAGATATCCCAAATACTTCCATCTAAACTAGATACAAGCATTAAAAAAATTTTTATGTCCTTTGGTGTGACTAATGGTCTAACTATATTTATGGATTTGATAAATATAGTCTTCAAGGACAACATAAATAATTTTTTTGTGTGTGGATTTTCGATGATATTTTGATATATTACAAAAGTCATGAGGAACATGAGAATCATCCAAGGGACACATTAAAATCTCTGATAAAAGATAAGTTATTTAGTAAATTCAGTAAATGTCAGTTCTGGTTATAACAATATTCATTCTTGGGAACATTCTAACTATGTAATTAATCTCATATGATACTTCCAAGATAAATTCTATTGGGGAATGAACTCATCATACAACTGTAACTAAGACTCATAGTTTCCTTGGTCTAGTGGGATATTGTAGATTTTTGTGAAATTTTTTAACATATGTCTAATCCACTATCCAAGTTATCATGAAAATGTGTTTTTTTATCTAGTTGAAAAAGTGTGATGAATGTTTCCAAGAAATGAAGAAGTGGTTTGTTAGTGCACATTTGTTAACTCTAACCTCTTTTAAAGAAAGTTATTTTATCTATAGGGATACATATCTAAATGAGATTGGACGTCTTATCCTAAAAAATGATATGCTAATAAACAATGGATCTCGAAAGTTAAATCCTGATGAATAAAATTATACTACCCATGACTTGGATTCAATAATAGCCATTTTTTATCAAAATATATGGATACACTATAGGGGAAATTATTATATATACATAGAACAAAAATTTTTGATGTATATATTCATAAAAAAGGAACATAACATGATACAAAGGATATTATTATAATTTATTAAAGACTATGATTTTTCAATTCATTATCACTCGACAGGAGTAAAAAAAGTAACAGATGCATTGAGTAGAATGATCCCAGTGTCCTTATAATGATCAGGATTGAAGGAGACCCTTTGATAAAGGACATAATAAAGTTGTGAATGAGAATCATAAGGGATGTGAAATCTTAAATCCCATCTCAAATGGTTTCTCAACCATAATTATTAGATAAGATCATGAAATATCAAACAGAAAATCCATTGATGAAAAAGAAGATATAGGATATGAAAAATGGGATGTTTCACGATTTCAATATTTTTCAAGAATGTATACTAATTTTTTTTGAGGCTATGTATTCCATCTATTTCAATGATAATGTAGAAGATGAAGATTAATCTCATATATCTATATTCCATATATATAATAGAATCACTAAAATATATAAGGGACTTCATGATCATTATTTGTGAGATAATATGAAAAGGGAGATCAGAGATTACACTATAAGGTGCTTGGTGCATAAAAAAATGAATGTTGAGAGAATAACTACTAAAGGGGTATTACAACCACTACTCAAACCTATATGTAAGTTAGAGAACGTCACTATGGAATTTTCATTGTCCTTCTTAAGAAATCTAATGGAAAAAATTATACATGTAAAATCATTGATAGATTGAAAAAGTATTACCATTTCAATTATATAAGAGATGATTTATCCCTCGAGTGCTTAGATTGCTTCTATATTCCAGAATAGTGAGACTCTATGGAAAACTGTTATCGATTTTATCCAACCAATATCTAATATTTACTTATATGTTATAGAGGATCATTCAAATGGATATGAAAACAAATCAATCCTAGGAAAAACCTATCATTCTCAAACTGATGGGAAATATGAGAGGTCAATTTAAAAATTAGAATACATGCTATGTTCTAGATCTCCTTATTTTCAATTGATTTGGGACCAACATCTTACAATTGTTGAATTCTCCAATTATATTAGTTTCGACTTGAGTAATAAAATGGACCATTGTGGATCTCTCTTTGAAAAAATGTGTGGAACTCTAATCTATTGTGATACAGTTGGAGAAGGGAAACTTATGAGACTAGAAATTTTGAAGGAGACTATAGAAAAGATACAAGTGATTCAAAAACACATCAATGATACTCTACTTTGATATAAAATTTATGTTAACAACCAAAGGAAGGACATTAATTTCATGTTGGGGATCATTTTTTGTGCATGATAGCATTGTGGAAAGGGGTTGTGAGACTTGGAAAGAAGGGGAAACTAATTCCAAGGTACACTGGAACATTTTATATTATAGATAATGTTGGAAAAGTTTCATATAGATTATAAATACGTCCAAATATTTCCAATCATCATGATGTATTCCACATGTCTATATTGAGAAAGTATATATCTTACTCAACACATATATGGGATATTAATGGTGTGAAACTAGAACTTGAATTTACTTATAAAAAAGAACTGATCTAGATTATTGATTGAAGGGAAAATGTTTTGAGGAACAATATGACATATATTATGAAATTACAATGGAGAAATCACACGTTTGAAGAAGCTACATGAGATGTTGAAAATGAAATGAATGAAAACACGCACATTTCATTGAGTTAAGAGTATAATTTTGAGGGTAAAATTTCATGGGGTGGGGGATGAAATGAATTGAAAATTCATTAAATGATTAATAAAAGAACTCTTTTTTCATAATGACTATTTAACTATATTTTATGTTATAATTATATTTAAATAATTTTACAACAATAATATTACATTTCAATTAATAGTACCAATTACTATAGATAATAATAGTATATGGATATATAAACCAAAAAATAGATACCATTTAATGGTTTACTCCATAAGATCAAATTGTTCTAGAATGATTACAACAACTATAAATATTTTTAAAAGAAAAAGACATTATAAATATAATTGACATTATCAATGGAATTGTAAAAAAGTTTGGTAACAAAGTAGTAAATATTGATTTTGGTGTTATATATAGGATGTTTTATGAAAAGTAACAATTTGGTTATGACCACTACATTAATATTACAGGAACATTTGTCAATGTGACCATTGCTCAAAATGACTATTGAACATTATGACCATTGGTAATAATTTTACCATTATAATTAGTGTATATAAAGGATAGTGACAAAAGATAATTATTACATAAGGGAGAAATGATGGCCTCAAACAATAAGATCATGCCTTTTGAATCCAATTTCATAGAACATGGGAGGGGGGTAGCGTAAATTAGATTTTCCATTGGCCATTCCCAAATAGTGCTTTAACAATTAACGATCATGAAGAATCAACTATCTAAGAAGATCAGGTAAATGAAGACCACCACTAGGTCAACGTTATTTGAGTCACCCCATGAAAAAACCAACATCACACACCTTACCCTTAGGGTTTATTGAAGTGTAATAAGTGGTTATGAATCTATAAAACAGTGTCATAGAAGTGATTTTTCATTTTAATAAATTAAATAGTTATTTATTCATTTGAATTTTCATTATTATTTTATTTTAGAAAATACACATGAATATATGATGAATCTGATAAATATATTTTCAATAAAATTAAAAATTATTTATATTTTTAGATAATATATACACTTTTATAGTATATATATTCTAATTGAAATTCATTTTCAGGAAATAGTACTATAAAACAATATTTATTTAAATATAAATGATAATATAATTTTATAATGTACTATAAAATTTCTATAAGTGATAGAAAGTTGATTATTTCAAAAAAAAATATTAGTTTTCAATTAGTAATAATTTTTTAATTCAAAAGTTAAAAATATCATGTTTAAGAAATTATTTAAAATAAACATTATATTTTAAACAAGAACATAGAAATTAGATTAGGGAGAAATTTTGATAATTTTCTAAAATACATAAATTTTTAGTGAATAGTTAAAATACATTTTTGTGTTTTTGGTATGTTTTATGACTTCCTAAATATGTAATAATGATATAATAATTGATAAAACCGAATCCATGGCCATAAATATAATAATTTTTAAAAATTATATATTTTAATGGATTTTAATAAATTCCCAAATCTAAAAATAGATTTATAATGTATAAAATTATAATTAAGATTCTAAAAACTATAATATGTAGAAAAATTTAATTTTCTATGGAAATAGTACTAGTAAAAAATGGATTTTAGTTCTAAATCATTAAAATATTATAAAACATTACTTAAACATATAAAAGAATAAGTAAAACTCATTGGAAAGCCAGTTGTTTTTCATTTTCTACAACCTAGAATTCTATGACCTATATTGATAGATTATTGAACAATTCATCATATTTTATTATCATTACCCACCCATACTATAACGACCCCTGTATTTATTGAATAATACTTTTTGATTACTATTAATATTTATGAATAAGATGTTAATTTATGTTAAATTGGAATCTTTTTCTGATAGCGTACTCGTCACACACCAACGAGTTTCTATGAAATCTTATGTTGCACACAACGTTGAGTTATACAGAAAAATAATAAAATAATATAATTATTAATTTAAATGGTAGTTAACGACAAGCCATTTGAATATAAAGAATTAATATTATCAAAAAATTTTAGAAATATGGTTTACACATGTTTAGAAAATTATTCATCGGTTTCCAAATTTATTATAAATGGAAATAAAAATCCAATTGAATATAAAGGATGTGTTTTTATAAAAACCTATTTGAAATGAGAAAACTTTTGTTTATAAAATCATACTATTCTTTATGTATTTTTATTTAAACAAAAATATATGTTATATATTAAATTTAATGTTTTATATTAATATTATATGTTTTTTAGTTATGATATAATAACAAATTCAATTTTTCGGATAAAAGAGGTATTTTTCTAAAAAAAATGCATTTTTACCACCTTTTGATGGAGAACCCTTTTCAAATGTAGTTTTTTACAACTTTATATATATTATTTATAAAATAAAATTCTTATTTAGAATCATGAAATCAAAATTTACTTTTTATGATTTTTTGATATTTTTATGATAACTATCATGTGTTGATGAATAGTAAAAATACATTAAATTTTAATTGAAGTCAACTTTTTGCATCAAGATAATTTTTATGATTAAATCATATTATTTAATTGTTTTAATGTATAAATGGAATATATATTTATAATTTAATCCAATTTTGATCAGTGGATATAATTTCACTTTGAAATTGGATATAAACACATGTCAATCTTTGGATAGTTATTTTTTCTTAAAAACCCATTTTGTGGTTTTGACAACGAGAATTATTATTAAATTGATTTTTTAAAATTATGTGTTTTGAATTTAAAAAAATGGATTCCATATTTGGAATCATAAGGTATAAATTGTATAAATAGGTACCATATATTTTTGGATATTATGAATAGTAACATTAGTAATTATTTTATTTACAATGGTTAAAGGGTAAATCTGGTAAATAAGGGTAACAAATAAAATTATAAAAATATTAAACAACCTTAAAAAATGTCCTAATCCTATTGGATGAGATATGTACGACAATGGAAATTATTGATTCAATTTTTGGACCCCCATGGATCCACTTGTATGTGATAATGACATTTTATAAGAATTAATTTAATGTAAATTGAAATATAACATAAACATGTATATTTTAATAAAACAATTTTTATATGGGGTTACATAAGTTATAACTATTACCATAGACAGTAATTAGAAATATAAATTGAGTTCCTACATCATTATATTTTATTTTTAATTTTGAGACATTAAATAAATAAATTTAATTATGATATAATGATGATGGAGTGATTCCTTCATTAATAAAGGATTCTAATAAACGATATTAAAAATATTAAAATAAATGTAATATGATTATTCTAATGCTATCCACAATTTTTTTGATTATATTGACAAATTATATTTGAGTTAATGGCTTTGGTTCGAAGGAATCATGTTTTTATGACTTTAACAAAAATGAATTACATTATAGTGTCAAAATTGTCATAAATGATTTTTCAAAATAGATACTATTTTTTTAATATTATATAATATTCCTAAAAATATAGTATTTGTCCAAATAACTTATATAATGTTACAAATTTCATTAATGATCCAATTCTGGTTCTCTTGGAATTTTATTGTAAATATAGTTACAATATATTCTGAAAATGAAATAACACATTGTAAGAGTTAATGTTTGAAATATGGATTAAAGCTAAATGATAAGGTTAATTTTATGACATATTCTTGTATAAAACATATTGGTTGAGAGGTTTTTGACATATTTTTTTTCTTTTATATAAATGAGTTTAGGAACATTTCAAATAGAAAATAAATTTTTATTAAAATAATATTACAATACCATCATAAAGCCCCCCTCCTCCCTCTTATAAAATAGCCACCAACTCTACCCACTTACTCACACCCATAAAGAAACTTGTATCATATAAATTATACTAATATAAGCCCCCCAACATATATCCCTTCTATCTAGAAGCCTTACATTATGTAGAAGGAAATTCAAGAACTCCTTTTTGCTCAAATCAAAAGAAGTTACCTAATTTAGAGGTAACGTCTTCTCTTACGTTATTTTATTTTATTTTCCTTCTACAATCCCTACGTACTTATTATTATTTGATTAAATATCAAATACAGTATCCTAAATATACTATTTTCCCTAAAATTACACACACCTCCATCTATTGGATATGAAAATATTGTTTCAATGGATGGAGAACTGCTACCTCACAAAACGTAGATTGTTCAATTTTCCACTATCACCACTCATGGGATCCATTAATATAGAACTGGATTTATTTGTAATATATATTATATTTATATTTTCCTTATCCTTCTTTTTTTACAACATAACTTTATTTATTCCTTAATTTGTAAATATGAAAAATTCATTTGTGGAACAACGGACTACCGCCCCCTCAAAGTGATATGACTCATTCATGCCATACATGGACCATATAACATTTCATCTCCATGAACAGTGAATTTAATTTATTATATATAAATGTTATTGACTATTATAAATACACATATACTAATTTTATATGATATTTAAATCATGAATAATTTTAGGTAGATGATGTAATTTTAACTACAAGGAAAACTTAAATCAAAACAAGTTCATTTCCGACTCATGTACCGAATGTCGAAAAAACGTCAGATATGAACATAAATAATTACTTAAATTTTTTAACATGGTAATAAGTGATATAAAAAGAACAATATACATGAAAAAGGTTCTAAATAAAGTATAAATTAACTTAATATTGTTATTCAAGACCATAACAATTGTACGTGATGATTCAGACTCAAGGTAAGAGACTTTTCTCAATCTCTATTCATTGAGGCTTTCCCTGATAATATCCACCTCTATTATTTTAAAAAATTTATATAAATCCTCAATGTAATTTCATATCAATATTTTATCTATAATAATGTTATTTATTAATTCCAGGAGATTAATATTTAAATATACAAAGTGGTATGGGACACCTTGAAAGTTTACAGATTTAATTACCAAATCTTTGTCTTTATGATATTATTTTACATATTTATTTATATGGATATAAATGGATTTTAATGGAAATTTTCAGTATATCTATAATATCATTCAATGTTTTAAAAAGTAATATTTTTATACAATTCATTTTAATTTCTTTACAAAATGACAAAAATAATGTTATTTTTATAATGTATACGACAATAACGACTTCTCCTCTCCCGTAACAATTATTTGATATTTGGATTCCTCTATAAGCCTTAATGTATATTAAATAAATACCTATTCTAATTATTTGGGTATATTTGTTTTGAAAATGGGATCTTAAATTAAAATGGTATTTTTATATGGAATTTTATTCATAAGGTGTTAGATGAGTTTTTCAAAAGGGTTTTGTGATGAACATGTTTTTGAAATGGTACTAGATTATTATATGAAACAGGTGAGCCTAATACAACTTAAATGATGGTTTGATCCCCATTATATCTTATGGGTGATCCTGAAACATCTTATATGAAGATTTGAGCCCCATTATATCTTAAGGGTGATCATTTTTAGCTTGTATGAAGGGATGTTCCCCATTATAGCTCACATGTGAGCCTGATATAGCTTATACAAAGGGTGATCCCCATTAAAGATCATCAATTTAGAATTAGACCATATATTTGATTGAATTAAATGGTATTTAAATGGATTTATTTATATAATTCCTTAATTCACCAAAAAGAGTTTTAATTTATTTATATTACTTTAATTTTTTATTTGAGAAAAAAGTACCAGTGTTATTCTTGTGAAAAATTTTAGATAAGTTCTCTGAAAAAAATTAAATGAGTTACCATGTTTTAACTAGAATAATTGTTTTTTATTTTTTATATCCGTTAATAAGATTTTTATTCTCATCCCATGTTTTTTAAATTTTTTAAAAAGGATATAAGGATTTATAAGATAGAGGAAGAAGTCAATAATATTTT
Organism: Viscum album; assembly: GCA_963277665.1. Taxonomy (NCBI): domain Eukaryota; kingdom Viridiplantae; phylum Streptophyta; class Magnoliopsida; order Santalales; family Viscaceae; genus Viscum; species Viscum album. Next base: position 1,795,327,976 of record OY728121.1, read on the forward strand.
TATCAAGAAAATGAAATCATGTTTTGTTTAAAGGGTTTCCTTTAGTGGAAAAATTCGATACTAAATGTAACTGTCCACATGTAATATATGGTTATATTATGTACTAGTTATAGCCTAATTCTCCAAAACTCTAAACCTGAAAAGATCATTAATATGAATTATTGACTTAACTCAAAATTATGTAACGATTAAGGATGGGGCCTTATAGATGGATTCATAGGAAAAGAATAGACAACTCTTGAGATTAGGATATTATCTTAAGGGTTAGGGTTATCATCATGGGTTTATCATTTTAAGGTAGTTCAAAAATTAAAAGTCTTAGAAACCCCTTTTGAGTCTTTATGATCTGAAATATTAAGGTGACTAATGGTATTTTTTGGAGACATTCACTTTGAGGAAATTATAGGTTATTATTTTTTGGGATGCAAAATTGAAGGTATGAGATAATCTTTGAGGATAAAATATGTTATGGTTATTTTTTAGGAATTTATCTAATTTTTTAATGTTATTAGAATTATACAGTTTTTGAAAAAGGACCAAATTCATACCGTGTGACATCCTGTCATATTAGAAAAAGCTACAGGAATTGAACCCACAACCAAAGTGCGAGTGAGATTTATCACCTACAACTGGCCAACATGAAGTCCCTTGTTATAATAACTAATTATTTTTAGTTAAATTATTTTACGGATTAAAAGTAAGATTATTTTGTAAACATATGTTTTTTGAAATGGATATCATTAGTATCAAAAAATTGTTTGTCCATTAAGTGATAAATGTTATTTTGGAATACGTTCTCTATTTTGGCAACTCTATATGATTAAGTTAAATAGAATACCAAGGGATTTAATTGAGGAGTTATGGTTGAATTATATTTTGGGAACAATCCATGATTGTAACTATGGACTAATAGGTAATTAGAGTATTTATGGATATTATTAACCTATCATGGAGAAAATGTGACTAGGTTAATTACTTTTGGTATGATTCCTTAAGAGTAGTTGACATTATTTGGAGATAAATGTTAAAATTTATCATGGAAAACCATGTTATCAAATCCTTATGTGTTTTTGTTTTCATTATTAGTTGGATTATTTTGAGTAATTTTATGATTTTTTTTGTTGAATGGTCTATGTTGAAATTGTGTATTATATTTTAATTTTGGAGATTAAAAGTAGTCGTTCACCTTATAAAGGATTATTATTTTTTCAGATTATCTGATCTTGTAAAAACCATTGGGTTTTGTTTAATTTTTCAAGATATCATGAATATATAATAGTCTTTTTAGGATTATGATATTTTTTTAGTTGTTGATTCTAGCGCTTAAGTTGTGACCAAGTCATCTTGAATACTCATCATATGGAGAAAAGATGAGTTTGTGGTAGATATTTATTAAATAATCAAACTTTACTTGAAATTTATGTTTATTTATGATCATATTATAGGTAGTAATAAAATTATTCAACTTTATAAATAGGATATTGAAGACGATAATATTATATGATTTATTTTATCAACCAAATTTTTCCCAACCAAAATTTTATGGTATTGTGGTGGTTAAATTTTTGTGATCAAGTTCTCTATCACTCTTTACCATTCTTTGAGAGTTAGTCTTTCATCCATATCCATGTTTTCCAACATGGAACCATAGTATGTGTTATGTTTGGGGACTTTTGAACTTCTATTTATTCCTTTTAATGTGATATTTTTATTGTATTATTTTTCATTGTGGGATTTTCAATGATGTTTTCATTCCCAATTTTAAAATAGTGAGGATGCAATCACTAAAAGGGGGAATGTTGTAATGACCCATGTATTTATAGAATAATAATTTTTCATTACTATTAATATTTATGAATAATATGTCAATTTTACATTAAAGGGGATTCTTTGTTCTAATAGCATACTCAAAATGCAACAATGGGTTTCTCTAAAATCTTACATTGCACACAGCATTGAGTTATATAAAAAATAATAAAATAATAATATTATTATTTTAAATGTTAGTTAACGTCTAGATGTTGGAATGGAGGGAATTAATAATATGAACTAAATTTCGAAATATGGTTTACACATGATTAAATAATGATTTTCTGGTTACAAAATTTATTATCAATGGAAATAAAAAACCAATTGAATATAAATGATGTGATTTTTTTATAAAAAGCTACTTGAAAAGAGAATAATTGTGTTTATAAAATAATATCACTACTTATGGATTTTTATTTAAGGGAAAATATATTTTATATATTCAATTTAGTGTTTTAAATTCAGATTATATTGTTTTTATTGATATTATAAAAGAAAAAAAAAATCAATTTTTCGGATAAAAGAAGTATTTTTCTAAAAAATACAGTTTTGTTGACTTTTAATGAAGAACCCTTTTTAATGATAATTTTTGAACAAATTATATTTTATATTTAACAAAATAAACTTTTTCTTTAGAAGTAGGACACCAAAATTTACTATGGATAAATTTTTGATATTTTTCTGATAACGATCATGTGATTTTGAATAGTAGAAATAAGCTAAATTTTAATTAAAAACATCTTTTTCCATGAAGATAATTTATATGGTTAAATCATGTTAATTAATGATTTTAAAGTATAAATAGATTATATTTTTATCATTTAATACAATTTTATTCATTGGAAGTAATTTTACTTTGCAAATTGGACATAAACACATGTCAATATTTTCATAGTTATTACTTCATAAAACCCTGCATTTTGGTTTTGACAACAGTAATTAATTTTAAACTATTTTTTTCAAATTATGTATTTTGAATTTGGGAAAATGGTTCAATATTTGGAATCAAAATTTCTAAATTGTGTAAATATGCACCATTTAATTTCAAACATTATGAATAGTAATTTCAGTAATTATTTTATTTAACATGGTTAAAGGATACATCTGATAAATAAGGGTAACAAATAATATTATAAAAATTTTAAACTAACATAACACATGTCATAATCCTATCTGATGAGATATGTATGACCTTGGGAATTTTGGGTATATTTTGGGATCCCATGAAGCCACTTGAGTGTGATAAATACATTTTATAAGAATTAATTTAAAGTAAAGAAAAATATATCATAAAAATGTATCTTTCAATAAAACAATTTTTATATGGGGATATATAAGTGATTTATTAAACTATAAAATTTCATTGGAAAGATTAAAATATATCCTAAATCATGATATTTTATTTATAATTTTATGAAATTGATGAATAAATTTAATTATGAAAAAATGTTGATGTAGTGATTACTTTATTAATAACATATTCAAATAAATGATATTATAAGTATTAAAAAAATTAAATATAAATATATATATTCTATAAAATAATTTTCTAGATGATATTGACATATTATTTTTGAGATAATTCATTTTATTCTAAGTAATACCATTTTTATGACTTTAAAAAAATTATTTACTTTATAGTGTCAAAATTGACATAAATGAGTTTTTAAAACTAATACTATTTTATTAAATAATATAATAGTTCTAAAAATATATTATTCGACCAAATTACTTATATAATGTTAAAAATGTCATTAATGATCCACTTATGGTTCTATTGGAATTCTATAGTAAATATAATTACCATATATTATGAAATTGCCTGAAGACATGGTAAGAGTTAATGATTTTAATTAAGGGTTAAAGCTAAAATATAAGGTTATTTTTTGTGACATAAACTTGTCTAAAACCAATTAGTTTAGAATTTATCTACTGAAAAACATTTTATCTTTCAAATAAATGTGTTTAGGACCATTTGAAACGAGAAATAAATTTATAATATAATAATATTTCAATACCTCCATGAAGTGCCCCTCCTCCCTCTTATAAAAGGGCCAACACCTCTACCCACTTACACACACCTCTAAATCACATTGTATCATAAAAAATCTGGTCATATAATATTCCAAAAACCTTCCCATCCTTCTAGAATACATACCCAGCGAATAAGGAAATTCAAAAAATCATTTTCTCTCAAATCAAATTAATTTATCCAATTTAGAGGTTACGTCTTGTCTCAAGTTATTTTATTTTACTTTCCTTCTACCCTCCCTATGCACTTATTATTATTTTATTACATAAAAAAATATTATCCTCAACATACTTGTACTATTTTATGAAAATTATTTAAACTGCACTTACACACACCTCCATCTAATGGATATGAACATACTATTTCTGTGCACGGTGGACTACTGCCTCACGAAAAGATGATTGCTCAATTTTTACCCTACCACCTCTCATGGTGTCCATTATGATGGAACTTTATTTATATATGATATATATTATATTTATATTGTCTCTATTATTTTAAATTGTTTTTTATAGCATGCCATTATGCTTTCCATTTTTAGTAAATGCTATAATTTAATTTGAGGAAGTGCGGACTACCACCCCCTTAATGTGATACGACTTGTTCATGCCATACATGGAATTTATAAAGGATGGTGTTAGTGAACATATATAACATATATAAAATAGATATTATATTTTAATTATAATATACCTATATATCCTTATGTTTTCATTACATTAATATGACAATGAAATGAATGTATCATTCATGCTTATGTATGACCTACCGTATAAATGAATGGTGAATTTCATTTCATATATCCAAATGATATATATTATTATAAATAATTATGTACTAGATATATATGATATTTAAATATTGAATAATATTCCTGATAGGATGGAATTTTGATTAAAATGACAACTTACTTCAAAATAATTTCATTTTTGACTCAAGTACCGAATATCGACTAAACATATGATATGAACATAAATAAATATGTAATTTTTATAACATTGTAAAAAGTGATATTAAAGGAATAATAAACTTTAAAATCATCTAAAGAAAGTAGAAATTTACATAATATTATTATTCAGGAATATAACAATTGTACGTGATGAGTCAGACTCAAGGTAAGGGACATAGTCTCTTTCCCCTTTCATTAAGGTATTTCATGATAATATCCACATCTATTATATTATAATATCTATATAAAGAATAAATGGCATTTCATATCAATATTTTATCTATAATGATGTTTTTTATTAATTCATGGAGATTGTGATTTAATTGTTCAAATTGGTACGGGACACCTTGACCATTTAGTGACTTAATTATCAAATATTTTTATTCATGATATTAATTTAAATATTTATTTAAATGGATGTAAAAATATTATAAAGGACATTTTATTTCTATATATAATTTCATTCGATGTTTTAAATATGAGTCTTTTTATAAAAATCATTTTAATATCTATACAAAATGAAAAGATGGAATGTTATTTGTTTTAACGTATACAACGATAACAACTTCTCCACTACCATAACCATTAGTTGATATTTGGATTCCTCTATAATCCTTAATGTAATTTAAATAAATATATTATTCCTTTATCTAGTTATATTGGTATTGAAATTTGTCTCTTAAATTAGAATGGTATTTTTATACAAAAATGTTTTCCATATGGTATTAGATGAGCTTTTCAAAAGGGTTTTGTGATGTACATGTTTTTGAAATGGTACTTGAGCGTTATATGAAATAGCTAATCCCAATACAGCTTATACGAAGGGTTGATCCCCATTACAGCTCATGGGTGAGCCGAAAATTGCTTATTTGAAGGTTTGATCCCCATTATAACTTAAAAGTGAGCCCATTATATCATATATGAAAGGGTGAGCCCCATTCTAGCTCATGGGTTAGCCCGATATGGCTTATACGAAGGGTGATACCCATTAAAGATCTTCAATTTGGATGTTGAACATATATTTATTCCAATTTAATGGGATTAAAATGGGTTTTTGTATATTATGCTCAAAGTTACCTAAATAATTTTTAATTTCTTTTTAATAGTTTAATGTTTTTATATGAGAAAAAATTATGAGTTTTATTCATGTGAAAATGTTTTGTTTTGTTCTCTCAAAAAAAAATTACATGAGTTACCATTTTTTGACTAGACTAACATATTTCATTATTTTTATGTCCCTTACTGAGATTTTTATGCTCCGCCCATGTTTTTGAAATATTTTTCATCTGGTATAAGGATGGAAAATAGAAAGGAATAAGTCAAGAATATTTTTATCAAGAAAAATAAATCATGTTTTGTCTAAAGTGGTTACATTGGTGGAAAAAGTGTCTTTTTTGTTTAACTATCCACATGTAATGTGCAGGTATATTATGTAATAATTATGGATTATTTCTCTAAAACTATGAAATTGAAAAGATCCTCGATGTTAATTATTGAATTAACTCAAGATTAAGTAATGACTAAGGCTAGGGCCATATACATACTCCCATTCCATTAAACTCAAAATACCTCAATCCTGAAATTATACTCATTTAATCTCTCTATATTCCACCTGATGTGTCTCCAAGGTCCTAAGGTTTCCCTCTCCAAGCCTTAGGAATTTTATTCCCATGGTAAGGGAAATCCCCTCTTCTCAATTTCAAATAATGTTCCACTTTTTTGGTATTTATTCTAAATGTTCAATTATATCATATTTATATATATATTTTTATCCCATTACGGAAAAAATATTTTTTTATCAATATGAGACATTTTCTCTCTCCCATTACGTCATTTACTTAATCCAAACTATATACCTATCATGCTACCTATTTTTCCTCCTTAATTTTTTTCTTTTATATTAAATATTCTTATATTGCGAATACTCAACCCATTTTTCTATTCAGGGGTATCAAACTAGTTGTATATATGAGTTATTTGTTGGGGACTTACAAATATGAAACATGCATTCCTTTCCCAGGGGTTAAAAATGATGTAATGCTCAATTTTTTAAGAATTTATGAATTAAATAACATTTAATTGAAACACATTCATTTTTCCCGTAGGTTATTAATGAAATGTTATGATATATGTGGAACATGTGAATTTAGATATATTAAGGGTGTGAGCTGATAGAGATGCAATGCATTGGGTAAAGAATTATTCTCTAGATATGACATATTTTATGATAACATGGTGAATAACCATGGTGATTATGTTTTACGACACCATGGTGATAAAACATTGTGATATGCTTATTAATGTCCCATTTTTAGGTTTTAGACACATTTCCATGTTATAATTCATTGTAACACCCTAATATTTTATGAGATAGATTATTTATAATTTCTTTAATGTCTTGTAATTGAAACTCCTCCATTATTATCTTGCGCTGTACAGAACACTGTATTAGGTTGTAATATAGGCAACACAATTCTTGTCTTGTGTTACACACACATTGATGTTCTTTTGACAGAATTCATTTCACGCAACACTGAGTATAAATTTTGTTCAATGTATAAATGAAAAAAATTCGGATTATGTTATACGCAATACAAAAGGAATATTTCACTACATGCAACCCTGACTTGGCATGAGTTACATACAAGAGCGACCTTCCTCAATAACTTGTGTTGTATGCAATGCTGAGTTTTACTAAATAATGATATATTGTTAAAATTTTATTATTTAATTGGATATAAACCCTATTTTATGAATATTACTAACAAAATTTTGAATTTTATACAACATTATCATTGATCTTACAAGAAAAAAATCAATTTTTTTCGGATAAAAGATATATTTTTGAAAAAATGCAGTGTTACCACCTTTTGATGGAAAAACCATATTAAATATATTTTTTAACACTTCTATAAGTTAAATTTCAAAAAGTAAACTTCTTCTATGGATGAAAGAAATAAAATTTTTATTTGGGTGGATTTTTAAAATTTATTGGATAACTTTCATATTTTGATGAATAGTAAAAATATGCTAAATTTAAATTTATTTTATTCATCAAAATAATTTATATGGTTAAATTAGAAAATATATTTTTTTAAGTATAAATATAATATATTCTTATAATTTAATAAAATATAATTCATTGTCATTAATTTTACATGAATTATCTGTAAAAACATTTCAATCTTTTGCAATATTTTAACTTTTAATCAAAAACCTGTTCTTTTTCCGATAACGAGATTAATTATAAACAAATTTCTGAAACTTCTATGTTTTGGATTTCAAAACATGTATTCTACTTTTGGAATAAGTAGGTACAAATTATGTTAATAGGTTACTTTTATTATTTTTGATATTGCGAATAGTAACTATGGTAATTTTTATTTACCACAGTTAAAGGTAAATCGAGAAAATTATGGTAACTAATAATTTGATAAGGACAATAAAATTATCCTAAAACCTTCAGAAATTCCATAAGATGAATTAAATTATACCGTTAACTTCTTTGTTTCGAAACATAGTCATTTAATGACAACTTGACAATGAAAATGAAATAGACATTAATAAATCCAATGAAGTGACAAAATGTCAAACTCACATTTCTTATAAGTATCATAATTTTAATATAGTGATAATAGTGACATATCATACAAATTAAATATTCCTTGGAATGATAAAAAAATTATATACATCATGGATTTTTTTTAATTTTTAGAAAATAAATATTTACCTTAAAGACTTATACTTTGATGATGTAAAAACTAATTAATTGATGAAAAATCAACTAATTTTTTTTATTAAAATCATAAATACCCTAAAAAGGTCCAAAAACATAATAATATCTTATTGGTATAGTATATCATGACTATAATCATCCAAAGGTCAATATAGAACCAATTTTTAACCTTATTAGATAGATTATTACCTTTATATTATATTATATAAAGTAATGATAAAGTTGTCACATTCATAATTTAATAAGTATAAAATTTTTAATGTTTGATTTTATAGAAGACAAATTTGACTAAATATACCCTCATTAAATATATTATATTTATATTCATTAAAGTATTTTATTTTTAAATTTTACGCAAAAATATGTATATTAAATAATTACCCAAACTCATTGGATTAATTATTTTATTAATGGAGATATCAAATAAATGATACAAAAAAAATTAAATAAATGTATTTTTGGATAATTAATATGTATAATTAATTATATATATAATCTTGACCTTTTAGTAATATATTAATTTTTTTAATCTTAACTTGTTATCTTAATCTTTTTAAAAATCAATAATTGAATAGTTTCATAATTGACACTGTTGATTGTTTATCAAAATAGTGTTTTATTAAATTATTTAAAAATAATAATTTTTTTAACAAAAATATATAATAATAATTATATAGTAAAAATAGTTCTTTATTATTTATTTATGATCGAATTTACATCAAATAAGTAAAAATTTTACCCATTTAATATTGAAATCATTGTTACCCATGTTAAAAATAAATAGAATAACTAAGTGTAAAATTTAAAAGATATGATTTGAATTGACATAAAATCTTGTCTAAAATTTATTGTTTGATGATATTACCACCAAATTGCTTCTATTATTTTAAAATTTTACATTTTAAAGGGGTTTTAGTGGGTTTTTATTTTATTATGAATTAATATTTTTGAGGTTTCCAAAAGAGACCCTCACCTCAATTATAAAAGGGCACATCCTCCCTCATTTCTCCAAAAATCCTTAATCCTTTATGTTTATCCATAACCTACCAATTTCACATATAAAATTATCTATTTACATTAAATATGTGATGATATTCTAGAAATACCAACTCTAGTTTCATTAAGAAGAGATCCAAAGAGAGAACGTAAAAAAAAGAGGTAATATCCTCTTCCGATTCTTTCATATTTATTTCGTTTTCCACTTCCATGTCATGAGATATTTCATTATATAATTATACCTACAGTATAACAAAAATAATTATATGTAATTATAATTTTTAAACTACCATATTACTCTTTTTATACATCCAAATAAAAATGAAATCACTACGCATGTGTACGTACGACTTACCTTCTCCACGCTGTGTTGTAATCATTTTATCACCACTAGTTTACTTGGATGGGTATAAAAATGGATGTAATAACAATATATTATTATTATAAAATTATTTTTATTCAGAAATATTGAACACCATAAAAATATAAAGCATTCAACAATTATGGGAATTATATTGTCGCTCATGCATACGTACGACCTACCGTCTCCACGACGCGATGAGATTCATTCTCCACAATATCCATTCAAAAATGATTATAAGGTATATATAATAAATAATCCTGAAATATATGACATAAAAATTCTACTTTATTTATGTATATATATATATATGTAATTTTTTTCCTTCAATTCAGTATGGAAACAGAAACAACGTTCATGCGTAAGTACGACCTACCGACTCCATGAACGGTTTATTCCATTTCATTTATCTATATTATATATATATATTTATATATAATTATTTATATACATAATATATATGATATATAAATCATGTTTTAAATTCTATAAGTATGTAAATCAGGATCTAAGAAATAATATGAATAATAACAAGTCAACACACTTACGATATATAAAGCTATTATTACACAAAATGTTGCTTTAACATGGAATTGACAAATAAACAGGTAATATAATGTTATATGTGAATAATATATGATTTCATAAATATTATTATGGTTATTTTTCAAGTTAATAATATGTTTAAACCCACTATAAAGATGTTTTATGAACATTTGGAATAAACCAGACCTAAGGTAAGGGATAATTTTGCAATCTCATTTTTATCTGACATTGTTTATACGTAAGTATTCAATGGGGTATATTTATAATACAAATCCATGTTTCCTAATTGTGTAATATTATTAATATTCTTCTAAAATTTATTAAAGTTAATTTTTCCCTTTGGTGAATTTTTATTAAACGGTATGAATGAAATATTTTTTCATTATTCGATTTGAGGTACTTTTTGACTTTTTTGGAAAATGTACTACGATAATATATTATTTATCTTATATGGAATGAACAACATTTTATGTACTCATAACACCTTATTTACATGAATCATCATCTACAATATTTCATGATTATTTTCAACTAAATTATTTTATTTTAAGAATGTGTGGAATTTTGAGAAAATAAAACATATTTGAAAAAGAACGTTATTTTTCCTCATGAATTAAGACCAATCGTTTTATAAAAATTATTTTCTATCATAGATTACATAGGGATATATTTATATACCTAATATTACTTTGAATTTATTTAATTTATTGTTATTTTTTATGAAATTCATTTATCTTATATGTATTATGTTATGATGGAACGATGATCAAGAAACCCATTTTTCATTGGGTTATGCTATAGTGAATGGTTTCTGTATTTTTGTTTTTGTGGAACATGTAAGAATGAATTCACAATGAGATGGGTGGGAACTATATGAACCACCAATTTATATGGAAAATATTTATATCTAATTATATAGATATATCTGGAATGGCAAGTAAATCGGGTTCAGTAATACATAGTTGGAACTGTAAGTAAACCCAATTCAGTAAAAGACATTGTGCACTATGATGGCCTTGGAAGAAATTACTTGGATACAATGAAAATAATAATATTTGATTATTTATTTTCCATAATTTCGTGTTTTATGTCAATTTTATGTTATCATGGTCGTGTTCACTAATGATTTATTCCTTACGAACTACCAAGATTTATTTCATGGATCCAGATTTTGATATTTAAACATTATGTACATGTTTTTACATTATAATGTTTATGTTTTGTTTTATCTTCTCAATTTTTACCCTTACTAAGCATTTTATCACACCCATTATATGTTTTCTTTTCACCAGGATATAAAGAATGGTTTTTGGTATGAAAAAATGGGGGTGATCTTCGTAGGATATGTTGAAGATCTTTCACCAAGAAAGAAGAATGTGTTTTGAGTTTCCAAAGGCACTAAAATAATACAATATTTGGGAGTCTATTGGTTTATTATATTGAGAATTCTGAGAAATAAATGTAATGACTATGTACGTCAATTTTGGGTGGTTATAGTTGGTATTAGAGCGAATGATTAATTAACCTAAGGAAACTATTCTGTGAAAACATTAGTGAGATCACTAGAGATATTTCCATGGATACATCTTGGGAAGTCCCTAATCATATGTATAACTATATGTTACTATAATAGAATTATTTTATTGATCATTAATAAACTATGATTAAACCGAAGATGATAGAGATTTAAATTACTCCCCCTTGATTATGTTGTATTATTCAATGAGATGTGTTTCTCACCCTCTAATTTTTGGTTTTTGTTAATGGAGGACACAAGATGGAATTGGATTAATATTGAGTATGATGGAAAATATAGTGACTATGAGCAATGAAATTGGATAATGATAGGAGAGAATGATATTAGTATTATGCACACTCATCTATCATGATATATGATTAAAAATGTGAGATTTGGTGACATTATTAACACATCAAATACGAGGAAGTTGAAATTTTATAAATGAAAAAATTTAATGAAGCACAGATTAAGGAAGTTTTTCCTTACTACATGTCAACAAAAAGGGAAGAAGAACCTTGTCTAATACATCAAATGAAGGGGAATATGTTATCTCTCTGGGAAAAAGTGTCATAAGTGATGAATTGTTATGGAGTTAAATGGATCATATGTGGAAAACATGGGAAATACCCATCTCATTGCCTAGACATAAGAAGCTACTTCTATGATAAGGAAGTACCTATTCCATTAATACCATTAATGTGGAAGGATTGAATTATTTATGTATTTTAATCCACTAATGATGAATTATGATTTATATAAGGAATATTAGTTTATGTTTTTTCTCTAATGATTTTAAATAATATGTTGAACCATTATAATGGATAAGAAAATTTATTTAATGAAAAGATGATATTCATAAGAAACACATGATTAAGGGAAGGATAACCCTTAATATAAGCATGATATTGAGATAATTATATTTGGAAAAAGATATTTTTGATATAAATAATTAAATTGAACTATATTAGTTACCTTGGAATTGGTTAAGGGTTTGTTGTGATGTGGGTTATGTTTTCATAGATGAAGTATTACTATTTTCAGGACTTAAGGAATATATACAATATATTTTGGAATATGGAAACATGCATGATTTATATAAGGATATATGGTAATTACCATGACTCAAGAGAAGGCACGATGAAGTCATTAATTTTTTTGGAATATGTCCTAAAAGATACATATTATGATATTTGGTGGATGAATGATGGTATTCATGTGATTTTTATATATCGTTTCCTGTAATTGTTTTTATACTATGAGATTGGACAGAAGTATTTTGGATAATCCTAAAAATTGGAATTCATTAAGTTGGAAATAATCTTGTATTGTTTATGTCTATTTTTTAAATTATTTATGGAATGTTAAAATATTATAGTTTTAGAAAAAGGATATCCCACAGGACATGTGACAACCCGTTGGGTCAAACAAGGATTTAGGAAATCGATTCCACAACAGAATTGAGACATGCATTTATCACCTACCATTGGACTAAAATGAGTCCAAGTTAGTATGGATTAGTTTTATTTTATTTAATAAGTATGATAGATGAATTATAAGTCCATTTTTGTAACCATATAATATTAATCTCACCATAGATATACTTATGTATATTTAATAACATGTGGTAAAATTTTTTTAGTAGAGACAGATGACATGTCCTATCATTATATCGCATGACCTATTAAAACTTCAAGAATGAAAAATTAAACTTCATTTATTTAAAAAAGAGATAATGTGGAAATTGTTAAATGTATGAAAAATGTTTAGATTATACCATAATCAAGTAAGTATTTATTCTCATGAAAAATTAGTCAAATTCGGGGAAAAGATCTTGAAAACCAAAAATTTTATCTCAAAACCTTTTTATTTGATGAATCAGACTGTCCCTTTAAATAATTATATATTTTATCGATTTCTAGTAGTTAACATTCACTAAACCTTATTCTATATCATTATCCATCATAAATTGATTGTTAGATTTGTCTTCTATATCCATGTTTTAACTTCGCACCTATGTCCTCCTATATTGAAAGTCAGTGATGAGTTACATTGGGAAATATTTATATTTCCAACTTTGCATTTAAAAATGATGTTTTAGTATCCCTTTCCACCATGTATATTTCCATGAATGAAACATTAATTTATTAAACCATTTTAAACCTAGAAAAATTTTGAGGGTGAAATTCATTTTAAGGGTGGTAGAATGTAACACCCCGATATTTTATGAGATAGATTATTTTTAATTTCTTTGATTTCTTGTGTTCACACTACACCAAGATTCTCTTTAACTAAATGAAACACCGTATTAGTCTGCAGTACATGAAACACTTTTATTGCCTTGTCTTACACACAATTTCATGTTCATTTGTTAGAATTGATTTCACAAAACACTGACTATAAATTTTGTTCAATGTATAAATGAAATAATTTTGGATTTTTTTATACACAAAACTAATTTAGGATTTCTCTACACACAACACTTACTTATCTTGTGTTACAAACAAGAGAATCCTTCCTTGATATCTTGGATTGTACGCAATACCAAGTTCAACTAAACAATGATATATTACTAAAATATTATTATTTTTATCTGATATAAACCATAAATTATTATTAATATTAACCAAATTTGGAATTTTATATAACATTATATTTCATCTTACAAGAACAAATTCAATTTTTTTTGAATAAAAGAAGTATTTTTAATAAAATTTTGTTTTACCATCTCTTATTGGCGTACCCATTTTAAATCTCATTTTTAAAACTTTTATAAGTTAAATTTTGAAAAAAAATACTTTTTTAGAATAGGGAAATAAATATTTACATTGGTTGATTTTTTTGATATTTTTATGATAACATTCATATTTTTATGAATAGTAAAAAGACACTAAATATTAATTGAAAACAAATTTATTCATCAAAATAACTTATTTAGTTAAATTATATTGTTGATTTTTTAAGTATAAATAGAATATAGTTTTATAATTCAATACAATTTATGTTATTTTCATTATTGTTACATTGAATTCATTTGTAAAAACGTTTCAATCTTTTGAAATATTTTAGCTTTTAAACAAAAATCGGTTTTTTGTTCCGATAATAGGATTAACATTAAATTAATTACTGAAACGTCTATATTATGAATTTTTAAAAATTAAATTATTATTTACAATAATTGGGAACAATTTATGTTAATAGGTTACTTTTATTTTTTGATATTATGAAGAGTAACTATTGTATTTTTTATTTTCCAGAGTTAATGGTAAATCAGGTAAATTAGGGTAACTAATAATACGATAAGGACAATAAAATTATCTTAATCCCTTCAAAAATACCATTATAAGAATAAAATTCTACCCTTAACCTCTTGGGTTAGAAACATAGTCTTTTATTGTCCACTTTACATTGAAAATCACATAGACATTAATAAAAACAATGAAAGTGACAAAATGTTAAACTCACATTTCATAAGTATAATAAATTTAATACATAGATTACCATGTTATATATAAAAAGTTAAATATTAAATTAAAATTTAAAATAATTACCTACATTATGGAAGTTTATTTTTTATTTTTAAGAAATAATTAATTACTTAAAGTCTTATTCATTGATGATGTAAAAATTAATTAATTGATGAGAAATCAATGAAACAATTTTTATTAAAATAATAAGAACTATAAAAGGTCAAAAAATATGACCAAATATTATTTTTTGAGTATATATCTACCATAATCGTTCAAAGGTCAAGATAGTTACCATTTTAATCCCTATAGAATAGATTATGACATTTATATAAATTTATTTAAAGTAATGCTTTAGTTTTCACTTTCAGACTTTAATAAGTAAGAAAATATTAATATTTGATTTTATAGTAGATAAATTTGAATAAACATATAAACATGGAATATATTAAATTTATATTCATTATCATATTTTATTTGTAAATTTTACTTAAAAATAATTATATTAAATAAATACCCAAAATCATTGTAGTAATTATTTTATTAATGGAGATATCAAATATATGTTATTAAAAATATTAAAATAAATATATATTTTGATAATTGATATGTAAAATTAAATTTTTATATACACTTGAACTCAGATTAATATAATAAAATTGTTATTTTGATGTTAAATTATTATATTAATATTTCTAAAATTCAATTAAACGAATAGTGTCAAAATTGAAACTATTGATTGTTCATGAAAATTTTGTTTTATTTGATTATTTAATAATAGTAAAAAAAATTTTAAAAATATATAATAAGTATTATATGGTCATAAATGTTCTAAATTATTTATTTAATATCTATGTTACCTCAAATAAGTAAATATTTTACCCTTTCTGTATTGAAATATTTGTTACCACAATTAAAAATAAATAGAGTAACTAAGTATTAAATTGAAAAGATACGAATTTAATGGACATAGAATCTTGTATAAAATTTATTGGTTGATGATATTACAACCCTATATCTTCTCATATTGGAAATTGGTACATTTTAAAGGGTTATTATGGGTTTTTATTTTATTATACATTAATATTTTTTAGGTTTCCAAAAGTCCCCCTCACCTAAATTATCAAACGGAACCTCCTCCCTCATTTCTCAATAACTCATTAATCCTTAAAGTCCCTAAATACCATGAATATTTCCCTTCTAAACTTATATATTTACATTATATAGTTTCTTGTCTTCTCAAAAGATCATCTCTAGTTCCATTAAGAGGATATCTAAAGAGAGAATGTCAAAAAAGAGGTAATATCCTCTACAATTCTTTCATATTTCTTTTTTCTTCCACTTCCACTACATTAGTTGTTTCATTATAGAATAATTGATCCAGTTGAACTTATATATTGAGATTTTATTATTAAAATGAAACAACTGTATTGAACTTTCGATACATCCAAATATAAATGAAATAACCATGCGTGCGTATGCATGACTTACTATCTCGACACTATAGTGTAATTTGTTTCCACAGCCACCTTATTTTGATGGGTATAAAAATGGATGTAATAACTAAATATGATTATATGTAAAATTATTATTATTCTGAAATATATTACACCATACAAATAAATACAATTTAAAAGTTACCGGAATTATATTGTTGTTCATGTGTATGTATGACCTACCGTCTCCACAACATGATGAGATTCATTCTCCAAAATAGCCATTCAAGATTTATTATAAGGTATATATAATAAATAAGTAAGAAATATATGGCATAATAATTCTATTGGATTTATATTTAGAATTATACTGGATTTATGTATAAATATATATATGTGAGTCTCATTTAATTACTTTCACTCAATTCAATAAGGAATCTGAAACAACGTTCATGCGTACGTATGATCTACCATCTCCATGAATGGTGTATTCCATTCCATTTATCTATCTATTATATATATATATATATATATTTATATTTATATACTCAATATATATGATATATGAATCACTTTTTACATTCTGGATGCAAGTAAATCAGGATCTAATAAATTATATCAAGAAGAACAAGTCAAAACACGTACGATAAATAATGCGATTATTACCCAAAATATTTCTTTAAAATGGAAATGGCAAATGAATGGGTAATATAATGTCATAATTGAATCATAAATGATATAAAAAATATTATTATGGTTGTTTTACAAGTTAATAATATATTCAAACCCACTATACAAGAGTTTCAGGCATATACAGAAGAAATCAGACCTACGGTAAGGGATAATGTTGCAATCTCATTTTTATCTAAGATTGTTAATACAGAAGTATTAAATAGGTTATATTTATAATCCAAATACATGTTTCGTAATTATATAATATTATTTCTATGATTATACAAGTTTTTGAAGTTAATTTTACCTTATAGTAAATTTTAATTAAATGGTAGGAATTGAATATTTTTTCATTATTCGATTTGAGGTACTTTTTGAATCATCTGGAAAAAGTATGATGATATTATTATTTTTAAATTATACGGAATGAATGGATATTTAAATCCTCACAATTCCTTATTTCCATGAAGTATCATCCACAAAATTTCAGGTTTATTTTCAACTAAATTCTTTTATTTTAATATTGTGTGGCATTTTGAGAAAACAAAACGTTTTTGAAAAAGAAATGATATTTTCATTAGGAATTAAGACCAACTATTTTATCAAAATTATTTTACATATAATATTAGATAGGGTTATATTTATATCACTATTATTAAAAAAAAATTATGTTAATTATTGAATTATTTTTATGAAATCCATTTATCTTATAAGGATTATGTTATGCTGGAACAATGATTAAGAAACCCATTTTTCCTTGGGTTTTGTTATGGTGAATAGTTTATGTTTTTTTTGTGTTTGTGGAACTTGTAAGAATGATTTAACTATGAGATGTGTGGGAATTATATCTCCCTCCAATGCATTGGGTAAAATTTATATCTCATGAGATATACATGACTAGAATGATATGTAAATCCAGTTTAGTAATACATGGATGGAACGAAAAGTAAATCTGGTTCAGTAATATATGGTTGGAACAGTATGTAAACCCAATTTAGTAAATGAAATTATCCGCTTTGGTGTTCTTGTAAGTAATTCCTTGGATACTATGGAAATCATATTATGTGCTTATTTGTTTACCAAAATTCCATGTTTTATGTTAATGGTATTTTTTCATGGACGTTTTCACATATGATTTATGACGTATGGACTGCCATGATTTAATTAATGACTAAATATTTTGATATTTAAAAGTTATTTTCCTGTTTTTAAATTATAATTATTATGTTTTGTTTTATTTTCTTAATGATTACCCTTACTGATCGTTTGAGCTCACCCTTTTTATGTTTTCATTTCTCTAGGATATATAGAATGGTTTTAGGTAGGAAAACTAATGGGGAAGATATTTATGGCAGATGTTGAAGATATTTCACCATGCTAGTAGAATGTGTTCTGAGTTTCAAAAGACACTAAACTAATATGGAATTTTGGAATCAATTTTTATAATGTATTAAGTATTTCATAAAAGAAATGTAATTTCTATGTACGTAAATATTGGGTCGTTAGATTCATGATAATTCTATCAGGACATGCCTGATATTCTTAGTATCTTATCATATTAATATTACTCATGATCATATGATAAATATTTCCTTTTTCAATCCCTTAATGTGATTATCGATCACCCATTAATTATAATGTATGTCTCTAGGATATGAGATACATTAAAAGTAACCTAGGATGAATCTCGGAATAATCTTTTCAAGTGTATTAAAAGAAATTTTGTGTTTTTTACGTATTACAATACTAATTTAAATGAAACTAAACATCAAAATATCCTATAGGTTATTAAATTCTGTATAATGTAATGAAACATTTATGTAATAAAAAGGTCGATCACTATACTAAGGAGGCTATCAAGCATATGAAACACAAGCTAGCCCCACAATTATTCAAAAATATCACCTGATAGTCACATATAGTCAAAGCCTTAGTCTATCCACACACCACTAATGCATCACATCTCGGTCATCAAGGTGTCTAATATGTACTCTAGACAATTCATCATCTATACTCATCGATAACACCTTATATTAGTCATGTACTAGTGACATCACTACCTAATGGATCACATGAACTAGACTCCATGTTCTAGTACAACCACCCAAAGGTCCCTTTTAAATCTCGGTCCCACTACCCATGAACCATATCATGCGATAAAATTCTCCCCAACCCTAGTCTCAAAATGGGTGGGGGACTAAATCTGACCAAAATCCCTCGGGAATAGCAATGTCATGTCTCGAAGGACACCCCTTGTACAAAGATCACATCAATATTCATCTCTAACTTTATAAGGGAGTTCCTCATCACCCATGAGATATACCTCTATCATTGCCATCACCACCAATCCACAAGCCTCTCATTCCATCCCACAAGACCGAGGAACCCAATCTATTCTTTTTCTACAACTCATCTTATAACTTAGGACCCCTAGAGGTCACTATTCAACTATCCTGGAACCCTATCCCCTTGGCGACATTGTCATCTAGTGGTCTCAAATTATATATGTGCTAAATTGAACTTATTCTAAGAATAGGTGGCCTAGTTTCATCCTATATCATTTACCCTGGGTACATTTAGATGTATTAGGGAACATAATGAATGCAGATGAGCTTTGGATTTAAAATCTTTATCAGATTTACATAACTATTCTTTTTTGTAAATTCCTAGCCTGGTATGAAAGATAAGGATCTCACTTTTGGAATGGTGTGGCCCAATCCTTTAGATTAATTTGGGTTGAATGCTTGTAGTCCAGACAACACACCAAACCACAATGATAACATTTAGATCCATTAATGTCTCGATAATCAACTGAACACTAATCTTTCAATTTATGAAAAAGAAATTTCATTGCATGATTAGATCAATTACATAACTATCTAGGATACATTATAGATGAAATATATGATTCCAAATCAATGCATGGAATAGTAATCCAAATGAGTGAATCCTCTCACTTATATAGCATGGTATAAAATACCTAGAAATTTCTCTCTGACCCCTAAATAATTATTACCCCTGAAATGTGTCGTAAATAATATGTATTGACCAATTAAATATGTCATAAAGATCATTAATGTTTTTATCATGTACATTAAATATAATAAATATATTACATGATAAAAATGATCCATTAAATCAACTCCTTATTCCCAAAAATATTAAACAAACCTTGAATAATAAAATAATATTTTATTATTATTTTCTCTCCATGAATTCAATTTAATATTGATAAATACATTATATATATATATATTCAAATCTAATTATTATATTATATAATAAAAATTAATTTATTTTTTACTCGGTGATCATTTTTTCATAGACATCTCCCGATCCTGTGGTTGTTCTCAAAATGTCTTATAATCATATTCAATACAATTGGGAAGACATTAGAATACACTTAGTGTGTGACCCTTTAGGTTGTTATCTTGATAGTAATGAGTACCACTTAAAAAACATGAGTTGAGTATAGAAACCCATCAAGGACCATAAGAAGATAAGGAATAATCATAATAATGAAAACCTCATATGAACTCACATTGTGTAATATAGTCTCATTGTATCATGATATCTCATAAAGCACGATACATGCCAACGAGCCCGTACCTGAGTGGTATGGGCTCCTTCTTGGCATCCAAGAGTCCCAAGTTAAAAAATGGCTGGAGGTGAATTTACAGGTTACTATAGTAGTACTGCAATAGGACTGTAGCTGTACTGTTCAGTACAATAGTGGTCAAAACTATTCGCCCGATTTGGGCCTTCGGGCCACCAGTTTGTGCCTATAGGTCTCCAGGGCCTTCAGGTCATCAATGGTCATCAATCCTCAGGGCCTTTGGGCCAAAAAGACCATGGAGTATCCTTTTTCACATAGAGAGTGTTTCAGAAGGGGATCGGAGCAGTAAAACTAGTATTCACCAGAAGAAGAGCTACTAGATTAGAAGAATGAGAGGGTATATCAACCACAATTGGGACCAAGCACTGTTCTTCTTTGTATGGGGAAATGCTAGCCGATTAACAATGCACGGTGGGGAGGTAGGTGATCAATGATACCGAAGCTAGGGGTGGGTTAGTTCCTGTGTTTTGGGCCTACATGTCATGCATTGGTCATAGTATGCCTCTAGGCCTTCAGGTCATGTATTACGAGTAATGTCCGGCCTTGTACCTTGTGCCTACGGGTCTTCTATGGGTTCCCCTTCATCCTTTAAAAGCGGGATTATCTATAGTAAAATAAAAAAGAAGGCCTTTTGGACTTTCGGGCCATAAAGCAGGACACACACACTTTATGTCAACATAATTTCTTGCTTTATTATTAATTTAACTTTCTGGATAGACTTAACAAATTCTACCATAACCATGGATTTAGTAAAGGTACTACCATCTTATCAACCAGGTCTAAGATATCACTTCCTTTAAAAATAGAAAAATTCTATCTTAATCATCAAATAAATTTCATGACTCTAATGGCACACTCAATTCAAGCTTCCTCACCATGATATAAATTCTATGGTTTTTTGTATTTCATCATGGTTTATGATCAAATGGTACACACTGATAATAATCTCAATTCAAGATACAAATACACATGCTCATAAATATGAACTACCAATGAAATATGAAATATGTGGTGTTCATATTGGTAGATTAGTACTCATGATATCATCCAATCAAGATCACCAAGCGTGAACTTCATCAGAATATGTATCAATGCGAGCACCTGATATTCACACATCATTTATGTCTTATGCTCACGATGTTTCTGGACCATAAGAAATATGTTCATGATTATTTTCATGGTATCTCTATGTTCTCATTATAGATTGGGAACTATTATAACCTTTTAATATGACAAATAATCTATGTAAGTTACCATGTAAATAGTTGGTGTAGAAATACCAAAACTATTATGGTAAGATTGCATCATGCATATATCATTGTATATATGATATGGTAAATCAAAATAATTGTTCCTATTGGGTCTAGGGAACCCACATTTACAAAAAACCTACTTTCACAACAGACAACTTGTTAACTATCCTTGATAGCTCTCACATAATAAAATAAATATTCTTCTATGTTACGGATTAAGCTATTTTTGGCTGCCATGTTTTTACTACATGTCTACTCTATTATCTTATACTTCACCTCATCAAGTATGACTCTTCAAGAGATGACATTACAAACTATATTCCTTTTATCTTAAGTCTAAACATGACATATTCTCTAATACCATTATAGTCCGATTATCATAATTTATATTATGAAAATAATTCACTTAATAGGGGTGATTAAAATAACTCAAATAAATTTAAGTATATTTTACATGGATTCTTCAGCTACATTAGAAGATGAAACACACTTGGTGTTTTTTGATATGGATACCAGCAGCTAGAATGATCATATATTTATTATTATCTTTGACTAATTGTGATATTTGATCATATTGATCTAGAAGAATACTATTTTATCTCCCCTTATAAATAGTGTCCCTTCCTCTCCAACAACTAGAAACTTAACTCTTCTACTCTCTCAAGTATAATTGGATAGTTTTGTTTAATTATCATGAAGTTCTTCAATATTTTACTAATATTTTCCCACGATAAATTATATTTTGGGAATATAAAATGTTGTATATAGAATGAAATGGGTGATATATCCATTGTATAATCATATAGAAATTTCTTCACATATTTAATATCCTTTTATGTCTCACACATGTCCTCTTGGAGATATTTATTCTATAAGAAATTGGTAAAAATAATCTCTAAAATTGTTCAATCAAGTATTTTTAACACCTTTTCAGCATACGTACTTTGACTTGGTCAATTTAACCAATGATATATACCTCAGTAGATCTCATTTCCAATAAATTATGTTACCACATTAAGTCAATATCTATAGATTTACATTCATTTATTTCTTAACTAACTAATAGACCAATAAATATTTTCCATATGTTATCAAATATATTTTCATTGGAAAATTTTGGTCATTCCACAACCACTTATATACACATGGATAAAATTCATTCTAAATGAATATTCTATGATCTTATTTATTAATTCGATCCAAATGTGGATTTAATTAACATGTGACCCTTATTGGAATTATATGGTGTCACTAAATATTTCCATTTATATAAAATTGACACTTTCCAAGAAAGGTGGTATTAAAATATAATTCCCAAAATAATTATAATAGATATATTATATGATAAGTTAAATTGAAATGGATTTAATCTTGAAATTTGGTACATTTTTTTGTCTTATAATATCTATAAACATTATTTCATAAACCTCTTAGCTATCTATCATGACTCTTTGGTCTGAAATTGACCATCCATGTATTATTTCTCTGGAACACCCACCATAGTATCATGATGTGAATCATTAAAAATACTAATCAACTTAACTTTGGTACATAGAATAAATTATTGAATTTCAATGAAATTAGCAATCATAATTTATTTCCATTTACTACATACATATATGATTCACTATAATTAATGAATAATGTTATCTTATCCGTGGTGAATATAAATCCTCCACTATGGGTTTAACCTTCCTATGTATTATGTGTCTCTAGAACATTAATTTTCTGTAATCTCTTGTGGAACATATTCCAATTTCAACTATTTTTTCATGTTCATCCTTAATATAACAAAAATTAATCATTCTCCAATTGTCTCAAAAAGAGATATAAACCCTTTAATAGAATTATAATCTATCACTTGACTATAAATTTTCTCTCATAGGGATTTATATAATATCCTTTATGAACCTTAGGATACTAACAAAGATGAAATTTTTCTCTTTCTGGATGCATGTTTTTTTATATTTTTAATTTTTTTCATCTAGAAACATGTAAATTATAAAATAAATAATTAATATAAAAATATAACTCATATGATATCCATTTCACATTATACTCAGATTATGGTTATTGTATAATTCTACTATTTTCAAAGCATTTATTGAAAAATAATAAAAGGTCATGAAATGAATATGAGTCTCATCCTTGATGCTGCTTTTGCTAACATCATCACTTTGATGTGTATAAGTAAATATTAATTATGTAATTAGTCCACACTAAATTTTATGATAAATTTTTTCATGTAAGACTCACCATTGAGCCTCCTTCCAAACAACGTAGTTTTAATGTGCATATGAAAATGAGAGTTTAGAAATAAATCCACCCTATATTTCTATGATCTATTAATTGCTAGTCATGATATTATTCGGAACATGTATCCAAAGAAAATAATATCTTCTAAGCATTAATATTAAATAATTAGATTTTATATTACTTAAAACTTTTAAAGGAATATCCTAAAGTATATTAATTTACCTCTATCTTATATTTGGAATAGTTCACAATCTCTAGATGAACTAATTCCCAAATATTAATGGATAAAAATTAATTATAATGATATTGTATTCTAAAACTAAATAAATAATTTTTTAAATAATAACTAATGTATTTAAATCCAAAGATACTAAAAACCATATAGGGTATATCAATGAAAACTACATAGCTTTATCAGAGAAAAGAATTATCTTGTTCCAATTGAGTATAACTAAGTATTACATTTTAAACTCATTAGTTATATCCAATGATTTAAGTATTACTAAAATATTAGTAGACTATGAGAAGAAACAAAATAATTCATTAAAAAATGATAATAATGTCTCCTTATTTCCAATGGACATGTGATATAAATGTTTTGTAAAGAAATAAAAAAAATTTCAACTACAATTAATAAGAATTAAAATTAAATGGTTTTTTACTTCTGGTTGACTTTGGAATCAACCTTTCCCATCCGGTTGAATATTTAACCTCATTTATAATGACAATTTTTACACATTCAATATCAAATTCCCAAAAATTACAATATAAATTTCATATACTCTAATGAGTATAGTTATGTTGAATCATTTAATTACATCCACTCCAATTTAGATCGTTTTATATTCCACAGGTGTATCTCATGACATTGGATGAAAATAACCACTGATATTATTTTATTACTATCTTCGTTTTATGTACATTATGATGGTTCCTTTTTCTTCATACTTTTGTGTTGACCTTTTCTCCTTATATTTAATTTTGTACACTATAATAACTAAATATTAAGTTTTATTTAAGTTCTTATCTACTTGGTGAAGCTTACCAAATATGAAATGAATCATTTTTATCCATAATTTCCATTTTATAATACTAAATAAAATTGGATTAATTCGGTAATAAGGATATAATAATGGAATGTATTGAAAGATCGTAATACGTATTTATGTTTACACATGGTTATTTTAGTCATCTTCTTGTTCATATCTTGATTCACTTTCTTCTTAAGGCTTCTCAGAGATAATACAACACGTGAATCCATCGATGTCAAAATTTTGTTTTCACAAAACATTAGACATAGATTATAACATTTTTTTGAAAACATAAAATGTGTCATACATGAGTCTCTTATAATCATCTTTCACATCATCTCTTCCTAAGGCGGTTCAACAACTAGTGTGGACTCCTACACATGGATCTTCATTTCCTATTAGAGTTCTTTTCACAAGTTCCTATACTACCCTTGGAAATTGGTGTGTATTTGGACATGTTCTTTATACATAATTAAGAGTAGTGATCTTGTGGTATTTCCTCTCATTATTCTAAAAAATATAACTTATGTATATTGTCACTTTATCTTGATTACCAATTATATATTACTGAATAATTAAATCATTATATGTCTCCCAATATTTTATCAAAACCTAGTAACCCTCACTAATATATATAAAATAACTATTCTATTAAATATTCTAGTGGTAAGGATCTATAAAACCTCTTATCATAGTCCATGATATGGAATCAATGTCACGTAGAGTGTTTTTGGTTAGGCATTTTCTTAACCGACCACATTTACTCATGACTCCTTGAATAGTTGAGCGAATTTCCAACTTCTATGAATCATAACCTCTATTTACAAAACTATTTTCCATGAAATATATAACAATTTATCCATGGAGACTTTTTTATACTATATTTAGTTATGTTCAACCAGCCCAATCATATGAAATTCCTAGTAGTAGGAGGCACCTTTAACAGGGGTGATGAGAACCGCATGGCCCATCATTTGTTAAAATATTAGCAAAAAAAATGTTTAATACATAATATATTCATTTAAGAGGTTTCTTAATACTTTAAGAATAAAATAATTTTCTCTTCTACGTTTTCATACATAGTGATATCAATTATAACTAGACAATGCATCAAATAGAAATCATTAATCGTGTCTGAATCTATAAATTTCAGTTTATTATTTTATGTTATCATGTAAAAATGAATATTCACAAAAATAATAATAAACCATGAATAAATTATATAAGAAATTTGATTTATATTTATAATTTACTATCACATGATAAATTTATTTTAAATGTATCAACAGTTACACTAGGGGTTGCACAGCTGAGTTGTGTTTGACCCACATTGCAACTCACACCCCTGTACAATGTAATCATATCTCACCTAGAATACTACCTAATCTTGGAATAGTCAATGTCTATTATTTATTTAAAATTATACATAAACACTTTGATTTTAATAGAATACATTTAGAAAAATACTGATGGAATCACTAACCCTTGTATATATGATTTTTGAAAAAAAAATTCACATGCGTTAAAAAATAATATCACATACAATTTTAATAATTAATTAATTTAATTTAATTACAGACATTCATTGTTTTGTTAATACTCAAGATTCATTGGAAAGTAATATACTTTTGATATAAAATTAAACATTCCTTAAATTATACTGAGGAAAATTATAATGAATTTATATGATTTAATATATTTTTAATTAATAAAAAATAACTGGATGATCCCTAGAAAATTTATAAAGAATTCCAAATTTATTCTGAATTTTTATATTTTTTTTATAAATTTTATGGCCCTTAGGTGGCTTATAAAACCCTAAAAAGGGGTTCAAAGCATTAAATGTGTTGGGATGACCCAACCGGGCTGCTAGGTTGGGTGGTGGTCAGTTCCCTACACATTACAAAGGGCTGGACATGAAGGAGCGGAATATGGAAAAAATTCCACCCAAATTAATAAAAAATATTTTTTATAACAATTTCAACTGAGTGGGTGGCTCAACTTATTCATCCCGACCCTTTTAAGGGGCGGATATTCCATATTAATGGGGTGGATGAAGACACCCATTTTGAAACATTGTTTTTGTATCAAGTGGATGGGAAACATGCCTGCCTCCACCCCCATTTTCTTATTCCTTTTTATATTATGCCTTCCATTTAGGCTTTCATAGTCACCCCAATTCTTCAAAATAAATTTATGCCATTGTATTTTTCCCAACTCCTACATCTATAGGCAATTGTTTTTTTAATATTCCATAAGTATATGGAATATTTTACCCATCCAAAAATCATTGATGTGGCCAATAAAAACCTTCAGGAAAATGGGGGTTAGAAAAAACCTCCACTGACTACCACCTATAGATAAAATTAATATATATATACCTGTTTGTGTGTGTGTGTTCTTTTTTTAAACCCAAAATAACACTAACTTCGATTTGAATTAAAAAATTTAGATGAATGAAACATTTCTATCTAAAATTATAATGAATCACAATTATTTGTATTGGAACCATTGTGATACCCTATACTAGAATTTAATTCAACCATAATATTTCATTATTTTAAAATACCATGTGATCCATTTGATAACAATTGAATATACCAAGTAATGATGTGGAAGCAAAAAACCCAAGGATATAAATTTATTTCACTAGATCAACATAACTAAATCATCTCTATTGATATGTTTCCCAGTAAAAAAAATCATGGATATCATATAAAATAATTAGGCATGAAACATAAATCAAACAATTACCTCATTCGATACAAATGTTCATTTGAAAACCAATCATTATTGATGACCATTGCTCAAAGGTACCAATGTTAGAACCCTCTATTCATCCAAAAATACATCAATATTTTACATGAACATCTATTTTAAATATATAGGAGCTTGTTCCGAGATTCGATGATGAATTCATCATCCCTATCATCACCACAACACCGATTGTTTGATCTGTGATGAAGAACATTGATTTATTTCCTGGATCAACTTCTTATCTCACTAGGATGTAGATGAGATGAGATATAGGTTCTATTATTTATGATATTAATAGTGTACCAAATTAGATCATCTTATCACTTATATAGTGTTGTATAAAATTCTTGTAAATGGATCCTCAAACCTTGAACATTGATTACCCAATAAATAAGTCATAAACAACATGTTATGACCAATTAAAATTCTCAAAAAAATCATTATTATTTTTATTACTTACTTGTAATATAATAATTAATATTATGTGATAAAAATTAGATACTAACTCGACTTGTGATTCCCATAAATATTAAATGAACCTTGAATATTAAAATAATAGTTGTTCATTAATATTTTTCCATTTATTTACTTTAATACTAGTAAAAAATTAAATAAATAAATTCAGATATAATTAATATACATTCAAATAATAATGAATTTATTTATTACTTCAAAATAAGATATTGTCATAAATTTCCTAGACACCATAGTGGGCCCCACTATGTCTTATACTCCTATTTAACAAAATAGATGACACCTTTGAATGAACTTAGTGTGTGACCCTCTAGGACATTATCTCAATATAAGTGAGCAACAATCGCAGAATAAGTGAAGAGTCTAGTAACCCATTAAGGCCCCTAAGGAGAAAAGTAAAAATCATATCAATAACAACCACTTATGAATACATGTCATATAATATAATCACTATGTATCATGATATCTCATAAAAAAGGATGCACAATTTGAGTCATATTCCTATATTACTTTATTATTATTTTATCTTACTAGAAATAGATACCATCTTCTACCATGGCACGACTTTAGTGAAGCAGCCACTATCCTGATCAACTAGGTCGGGTATATCACTTCCTTTAGGAAGTGAAAAAAATATCTTAATCATTCAATCAATGTCAACCCATTAATGGTGATTCTAATGAAATCTACCTCACCCTAGCACAAATTCCATAGTTTTTATCTCACATCAAATTATGTAATCAATTAGTATGAACTGATAATAATCACAGGTTGAGTCACAAATAAACCTTCTCGTAAATATAATGTAACACCCGAGATTTTATGAAAAATATTCTTTTTAATTTTATTTATGTCTTGTATTGTATGATACACCAAAAGGAGATTTCACTACACGCATCCCTAACATGACATGCATTACACGCAATTGAGACCTTCCACGATAGCGTGGGTTGTACATAATACCGAGTTTCACTAAACAACGATAAGTTATATAAACTAGCCGTTATGAATAGTAATACCCACTTTTTAAAATTTTATAAATTTTAACATTTTAAATGGATTTCATTTTTAGATTCGGAATATTGAAATTATCCTAGGGTGAATTTTTTGTTTTTTCTGAAAACATTCAATTTTTGATGAAGAGCGAAAACACTAGGTTACTATTTAAAACCCGACTTTGAATTTAAATAATTATTTATTTTATTTAAATTTATTTTAGGTCAAAATTGATACATAATACCTATATATGTTCAATTTAATTAATTGGAGTCATTCTATAATAATTTTAGATATATAAACATTTTATTGAACTTTTCATCGTGTTTTACCCACCTCCTAGGAGAATTTTGAAAATTCACATAAAACATAATTTTACCGCTTCTATGAGTGGAATTTAGAAAATATGAGAGACATGGTTAATATTAAGGACTAAAGTGTCATTCAATGAGATGAAAATAATTTTTGGTGAATTGTAACTTTTTACTTTTATTTACCACGGTTAAAATAAAATAGGGTAATTAAGTGTAAAATAATATTATTATTACCCTAACACATGTCATAATTCTATTGGATAAGTGTAATTAGACCAAAAATAACCTTAGGAATAAAATATGACCATTTAGGTCCACTTGGATTATATTAGGACATTTATTATTAATTTAATTAAAGAAGGGTTAAAATAGTTAAAATCAATGATTAATAACTAATTATTTCATAATATAGGGTTATACATAAGATAAATACGACTATAAATTTTCATTATAAATATAATACGATTTCCTACCTAATGGTATATTATTTATAATTTTTAGACATTAAATAATTTAATTTATTTATGACACAATGGTGATATAGTAATTACCTAAATAATGAAATACTAAAATAACCGATATTATAAATATCCTAATAAATATAATTTGAGAATTTTTATGATTTCCAATAATTTTCTAAGTTAATTTTATATGTTATTATTGATTTAATTAACTTGTTTGGAACTAATAATTCTGTTATGGTTTTCACAAAAACCAATTACCAAATAGTGTCAAAATTGAAATAAAATAGTTTTTATAGAAAATATTATATTATTAATTGTTATTTAATTCATAAAACTATAAGGATCGGAAAAATGACTAAGATAAGGTTATATATAGTAATAATAAACAACTTGGGGTTCGTTTGTCTTGTTAAAGTATGTTTATTAATCTAATAATGTAAGAAAACAAGAAGACATGTAAAAGTAAAATTATTTAACGTAAAGTTAAATCTAAATTATAAGGTTAAAACTAACCCTAATCTTGTCTAAATACTATTTGATGAGAGTATTTCGACCCATACCTACATTAGCTTATAAATAAATCAATTTGGAGCTATTAAAAACTTAATATGACTTTATAATATAATAACATTTTTAGTTTTTTCAAAGGTTCCCCTCTCCTCCCTTATAAAAGGGAACCTCACCCCTCTCTTCATCACACCAATTTGAGCCATCAATCTCGTCCAAAACCTTCCAATTTCTCTTATAAACTTCCCTAGAAATATCCTCGAGGTCCTAGTGTTATTAGAAAACCAAATTTAGTACCCTAAGAGGAGGTTATGAATAGGTGCTTAAAAGAAGAGGTAATGTCCATTACCGATTCTTTCAACTTTATTTCTTCTTCTACTTATTCTTATTTAGTTGATTCATTATAAAGTAATAACATCAGTATCACTCATATACTGATATGTTATTATATGTATCAAACAACCCTATTTCACCATCTATCCATCCTATGGAAAATGAAATAACCGCGCGTGCGTACATACGGAATACCGCCTCCACGTCGTGGTGTAATCTGTTCTCGACCACCACATTACTTGGATGGGTATAATGGTGTAAATAAATAAATATATATGATTATTGTAATGTTATATTGATTCTGAAATATTATACATACACTTCAGTAAAATTCCATGATCATGGGAATGATATCAACGCTCATACGTACGTACGGACTACCATCTCCACGATGCGATGAGATTCATTCTCCATGTTAACCATTCATGAATGATTATAAAGAATATATAATAAGTAATAATGAAATATATGAAATAATTAAGCTACTAGATTTTTTTATATAAATATAAATATATATATATGTCATCTACTTACTTCCATTCAAGTCAATAAAGAAAGGAAAACAACATTCATGCGTACGTACGACCAACTGTCTTTATGAACGATGTATTTCATTCCATTTATCGATATATCATATATATATATGTATATGATGAATATATATTACATATAAATCATGTTTTAAATTTTTTAATTTTGTCAATCCGGATATTATTAATAATATCAAGAACAAAAAGTCCAAACATGTATGATAAATAAAACAATTTTACCCAAAACGCTATTTTAACATGGAACTTATAATAGAATTGGTAATATAAAGTCATAAGTGAACCATATATGATATCATAACAATGAATATTATTCTGTAATAAGTCAACGACATTATTTAAATCATTATACAGGAGGTTCGAATACGTATGAAGCATATCAGACCTTATGTAAGGGATAATTATTCCTATCTCGGTCTTATTCGAGATTGTTTATTTGTAAGTATTTACTAGGTTATTATTATCATACGTGTCCATGTTTCCTAAAAATAGTTTCATGTATGTTTAAAGTCTATTTTAACCATTTTTTACTTTTACTACAAGGTATATAAGGAATCTTTCTTTTTATACCATACGGGGTACTTTTTGACTTTTCCGAAAAAAGTATGATGAGAATGTTATTTTCTACTTATACGGTGTGAACAGTTTTTTACGGTTTCATAACTCCTAATTTTCATGAAGATTATTATAAAATATTGCATGATTATTTTCATCAAAAACCTTTTATTTTAAAATTGCATGGCATTTGTTGAAAATATAACGATTTTTAAGAAGAAATGATATTTTCCTCAAGAATTCATTTCAAGTGTTTTATCAAAACAATTTTCCATCTAAAATGACATTATTTAATATGTTTATGTTTCAAGTATAACGTATCGATTATTTACATGGTTTGATTATTCTTATGATTAAATTATATCCATTTTTATGGATTATTTTATGATGGCATGATGTTTAAGAATCCTATTCTATTACATGGGTTATGCTATGATGTATGATTCATGATTTTGAGGCACATGAAATAATGATTTCATTATGAGATGGGTGGGACATATATATCCATTTAATGCATTGTGTAAATATTTATATCTCGTGAGATAGACATGGCTGGAACTGTATGTTATACCGGTTCAGTGTTACAGGACTGGAACGAGGAGTGATGTCGATTTAGAATGGTACTTTTTCCACTATGATGGTCTTGGCAGCAATGCCTTGGCTAATATGGAAATCAAAACATGTTCTTAATGGATTCCAAAATTACATGTTTTATTCCCATGCTAGTTTATCATGATTAATGTCCCTTTATGATCTATTCCTTATGTACTTCCATGATTTATGACTTTGCTCAAGATTTTGATGTTTAGATTTTATGTTCATATTTTTGCATTCAAATGTTTATGGAATATTTTATGTTCTCTATGATTTCCCTTACTGAGAATTTGAGCTCACCATTTATATTTTTTCTTTTCCCCAGGATTTAAATAACGTTTTAAGGTAACAAAACAAAAGGGGAAGATCTTTATGGGAGATGTTGAAGATCTTTCACCAAGATTAGAATATTATATTCCGAGTTTCCAAGGACACTAAACTATTACGGTCGTTGAGTTTTGGTTTTTGTTATGTATTAAGTATTCTGCAAAATTAATTTATTTTCCATGTATGTCAATCTTTGGGTCTCTACAGTTGGTATCAGAGGAAGGGTTTAGTTAACCATTGGTAACTAGGATGCAAAATATTTAGTGAGATCCCTAGAGATATATCTCAAGTATGTCTAGGGATATACGTAAGATTAAGTATAAGTATAGGTTATAGTCCTAGAATTATGGTAACGATATTAGAATCAAACCTATGATGTAAGATATTTTTAGGTACTTCCCCTTTATTTTGTTGTTTTCATAGCATGATTTTTGTCTCCCACACTATTCTTTTTTGGTTTTAGAAGATGGCAAAAACCCGAAAGAACCGTGTTGATCAATGTAATGGACTATGCAATGATTGTCCTCCCAAGAAACCAAATATGATGGGAGATGGAGTGCAATATATTATTTCTATACATACACAAGATATGAATCATTTTGGATTTCCAAATGATTAGAGAAGTGAACAATATTCTATTGAGTCCTTCATGAGGCAACATACATTGTCTTTCAATGGGTCTTCTGATCCACTTCTTGCTGAACAATGGATCAGTACCATTGAAAAGATATTTTCCATACTTCTCTGTTCATAACATGAAAAAGAAATATTAGATGTTTACCATTTAGAAGATGAAGCAAACTAGTGGTGGACTCTAATTAAGAATACAAGGCACCAAGATGAAAATGAATCCATTGAATGGGAAGAGTTCAAGAACTTGTTTTTAATTAATTACATCCCTCATATTCTTAGAACAAAGATGGAATATGAGTATCTTGAGCTTAAGAAGAAGGATGATGAATCTGTTGGTATATGTGAAGCGAATTTTACAAGACTTCGAAGATATGCATCTGGCTTTATCATCCAACCTAAAAGCAACGTTGATCGATTTTTCAGTGGATTAAATCCAAGTCTTCTAAGGGAATTAGCTATAAGAGACTTTAGTAGCTATGAAGAAATTGTGTGTTGTGCTATAAAGGTAGAGCTTGAAGTTGGTGTAACATATCCATCTCATGGTTTTGAAAAGAAATGAAAGATGGATTTCATGGAGAAATC
Organism: Viscum album; assembly: GCA_963277665.1. Classification (NCBI taxonomy): domain Eukaryota; kingdom Viridiplantae; phylum Streptophyta; class Magnoliopsida; order Santalales; family Viscaceae; genus Viscum; species Viscum album. The sequence goes on from OY728121.1 coordinate 1,795,362,736, forward strand.
TCAGAATAATGGTGAAAAGAAAATTAATGTTTCTTTATGTTCAATGTGTGGAATGAAGCATGGTGGAGATTGTATTAAAGGGACTAGAAAATGTCTTTTGTGTGGAAAAGAAGGTCATTGAGTATTTTAGTGTCAATGTAATTGAAAAAGGGTTTCTAATGATGTGAATAATGAAAACACTGCAGAGAACGCACCACCAACACTTCAATGCCTCATGTACAAGGAAATGGGGCATTATGCTAATCAATTCCCTAATCCAAGGGTTAATGATGATCAATGTGAGAATCCTATTATGGTAAAGGACATAGGGAAGTCACATGCGATCACTATTTGTGATGTTGAGTATGAAAATGATATTGTGTAATGATTAAGTGTTTATGTAATGGGATTTCAAAATAGTACCATGGAATCTCATTTATGGTATTATGGAATTTTGGAATATCTATGTATTGGTTTTTAATAATTATATGAAACTAGTAACCATGAAAAAGTGATTGAAATATTTTTGGAATGAAGATGATATGCACATAATGAATGGATAATGAAAAAATGAAATGGGATCATTATTGTTATAAGGACTAAGTGATATCATGGTTTGAGTATAATTTTTTTTTTTATTTTGGTATGTGGAAAGAGTTAACTTTTGACAAAACTCATGTTTTCACAAAGGTTCAATGGGTATTCATTTTAAATAGAATACATGATTAAAGCCTTCTTTTGTTTGGAATGTGACCAACAAGATATATGGGGGATAAATGATGGTATTCACATGCTTGGTTGATGACATTTATTGTAATAGTTATCTTTATCCTTTGAGATTGGACATATGTATTTTGGATAAGCCTAAAGATTGGAAGGGATTATGTTGGACACAAGTTAGTATTGTTTAAGGATAAAACATTTTTCAATATTATTTATGGAATGTTATACTAATGTAGTCTTCGAAAAAGGACAACCCGCAGGACGGGCGACAACACGTCGCGTCTGACAAGGGTGTGGGAATCGAACCCACAACTAAAGTGCAACATGTATTTATCACCTACCACTGGCCTACAGGAAGTCCATGTTTAGTAGAAACCAGTTTTATTATATTAAGATGTATGATATATGAGGAATAAGCCCATTTTAGGAACCATATATGATTAATCTCACTATAGATGGACTTATGTATTTTTGATAACTTTTTCTATCCTTTTGTTTGAGATAGATGGAATGACACATCATTATATCACATGATATTTTAACACTTCACGAATGACAAATTCAACTTAATTTCTTTAGGATATGAAGTGGAAATTTTCCAAGGAACGACCAATAATGAGACTTTACCAAAATCAAGAAAGTATTTCTTCTAATTCCAATTTATTCAACTTCAGGGAAATGATCTTGAAAACCAAAAATGTTGTCCTAGTGCCCTTATATCTGATAAATCATATGGTACATTAGATCATCACAAATATATGTCTTTGTGATTGTTGGATTTTTCTTAGCCATGTTCTCTACCACTCTCCATCAGAACATGATGGTTAGATTTCTCTTCCATATCCATATTTTCACCTATGTTATTCTATGTGGAAACCTAGTGATTAGTTAATTTGGGTAACCGTTATGTTTCATAAATTAGTTTTTAATGATAATTATTGTTATTTATTTTTACTATGTCGGTTTCTATTAAAGAAACTCACAAGTAGTAAACCATTTATGACCCTGACTAATTTTGAGGGTGAAATTCATTTTAAGGGGGGTAGAATGTAACACCCCGAGATTTTATGAAAAAATATATTTTTTAATTTTATTGATGTCTTGTGTTGTACGCTACACCAAAAGGATCTTGCACTATACACATCCCTGACTTGGTTTTCATTACATGCAATCACAACCTTCCACGATAGCGTGTGTTATACGCAATACAGAGTTTCACTAAACAATGATATGTTATATAAACTAGCCATTATGAATAGTAATACCCATTTTTTTAAAATTTTATAAATTTTATCTTTATAAATGGACTTCATTTTTGGATTCAGAATATCGAAATTAGCCTCGGGTGAATTTTTTGTATTTTACAGAAAACATTCAATTTTTGATGAATAGTTAAAACACTGGGTTACTATTTAAAAACCAACTTTTTATTTAAATAATTATTTATTTTATTTTAATTTATTTTAGGTCAAAATTGATACATAAAACCTATATAAATTAAATGTAATTCATTGGATTCATTTTATAATAATTTTAGATATATAAAAATTTTATTAAACTTTTCACCGTCTTTTACCCACCTCCTAGGAGAATTTGGTAATTCCCATAAAATATAATTTTTCCGCTTCTGTGAGAGGAATTTTAAAAATCTGAAATACACGGTTAATATCAAGGACTATAATGTGGTTTAATGAGATTAAAATAATTTTTGGTGAAGAGTATCTTTTTACTTTTATTTACCATAGTTAAAAGTAAATAGGGTAATTAAGGGTAAAAATGATATTATTATTACCCTAACACATGTCCTAATTCTAATGGATAAGTGTAATTCGACCAAAAACAACCTTAGGAATAAAATATTACCATTTCGGTCCACATGGATTAGATTAGGACATTTATTATTAATTTATTTAAAGAAGGGTTAAAATAATTAAAATCAAAGATTAATAACTAATTCATTTTTAATATAGGGTTATACATAAGATAAATTCGACTATAAATATTCATTATATAGATAAAAATATTTCCTATGTAATGTTATTTTATTTATAGTTATTAGAGATTAAATAATTTATGTTATTTATGACACAATGGTGATGTAGTAATTACCTAAATAATGAAATATTAAAATAATTGATATTATAAATACCCAATTAAATGTCATTTAGACTTTTTATCAATTACACCAATTTTTTTGGTTAATATGACATTTTATTGTTCAATTAATTAACGTTTTTAGAACTAATAATTCTGTTATGATTTTCACAAAAATCAATTACCAAATAGTGACAAAATTGACACACAATAGTTTTTAAAACAAATATTATATTATTAATTTTTATTTTATTCCAAAAAATCTAAGGTTTGTCCAAATGACTTAGATAAGGTTATATATAGTAATAATAAACAACTTGGGGTTTTTTTGGCTTGTTATAGTATGTTTATTAACATTATATTGTAAGAAAACAAGAAGCCCCGGTAAAAGTAAAATCATTTAACTTAAAGTTAAATCTAAATGATAATGTTAAACTAGAAACCTAAACTTGTATAAATTCTATTTTATGATAGGATTTGACCCATCCCCACCTTAGCTTAGAAATAAATCAATTTGAAGCTATTAATAAATGAATTCGACTTTATTATAAAATAATATATTTATTTTTTCCAAAGGTTCCCCTCTCCCCCTTATCAAAGGGCACCTCCTCCCTCTATTCCTAACACCACTTTGAGCCTAAATTCTCGGCCAAACCATTCCAATATCTCTTCTAAACTTCCCTAGAAACATCATATAGGTCCTGGTCTTCTTCAAAAACAATCTTTAGTGCCCTAATAAGAGTTTATGAAGAGGTGCTTCAAAGAAGAGGTAATGTCTGTTACCAATTCCTTCAACTTTATTTCATATTATACTTATTCTTCTTTAGTTGTTTCATTCTGAAGTAATAATATCAGTATAACTCATATAATTATATGTTATTAGAAGTATCAAAAACACAATTTAACCATCTATCCATCCTATGGAAAACGAAATCATCGCGCGTGCGTACGTACGAAATACCGTCTCCACGCCATGGTGTAATCTGTTTTCAACCACCACCTTACTTGGATGGGAATAATGGTGTAAATAAATAAAAATATATGATTATTGTAAATTGATATTGATTCTGAAATATTATACATACACTTCAATACAATTCCACAATCATGGGAATGATTTCATCGCTCGTGCATACGTAGAGACTATGGTCTCCACAACGCGATGAGATTCATTCTCCATGTTAACCATTCATGAATGATTATAAAGTGTATATAATAAGTAATCATGAAATATGTGACATAACTAAGATACTGGATTTATGTATATATATATATATATATTTCATCTACCTACTTCAATTCAAGTCAATAAAGAATGGAAAAAAACGCTCATGCTTACGTACGGCCTACCGTCTCCATGAACGGTGTATTTCATTCCATTTATCGATATATCATCTATATATGTATATGATGAATATATATTACATATAAATCATTTTTTACATTCAGGAATTAAGTAAATCAGGATATATGTTTATAATATCATGAACAACAAGTCCAAATATGTACGATAAATAAAATGATTTTACCCTAAATGGTGCTTTAACATGGAACTTACAAAAGAACTGGTAATATAAAGTAATAAGTGAACTATATATGATATCATAATAATGAATATGATTCTTTAATAATTCAATGACATTATTTAAATCATTATATAGGAATTTTGGATACATATGAAGCATATCAGACCTAAGTTAAGGGATAACTATTCCAATCTCTTAGTTATCCGAGATTGTTTATTGGTAAGTATTTACTGGGGTTATTGTTGTCATCAAAGTACATTTTTCCTAAAAATGGTTTCATGTATGTTTAAATACCTTTTTAAACTTTTTTTACTTTTACTACATGGTATGTAATGAATCTTTCTTTTTTTTACCATATGAGATACTTTTTTACGTTTCTGAAAAGAGTACGAGGAGAATGTTATTTTTATCTTATATAGTGTGAAAAGATTTTTACAGTTTCATAACACCTCATTTTCATGAAGATTACTATAAAAGATTTCATGATTATTTTCAACAACACCCTTTTTTTTAAAATTTCATGGCATTTCATAAAAATAAAATTATTTTGAAGAAGAAAGGATATTTTCCTCAAGAATTCATTTCAAGTGTTTTATCAAAACTATTTTCCATCTAAAATGACATTATTTAATATGATTATGTTTCAATTATAATGTCTCCATTATTTACATGGTTAGAATCTTATTATGATAAAAATATGTCCACTTTTATGGATTATGTTATGATGGCATGATGTTTAAGAATCCCATTATATTACATGGGTTATGCTATAATGTATGATTCATGATTTTGTGGCACACAAAATAATGATTTCAATATGAGATGGGTGGGAACTGTATCTCCCTCCAATGAATGGGGTAAAGATTTATATCTAATGATATAGACTTGGATGTAATGGTAAGTTATTCCTGATAAGTGTTACATGACTGGAACAAGGAGTGACTCGAATCAAAATGGGACTTTTTCCACTAAGATGGACTTGGAAGCAATGCCATGGCTACTGTGGAAATCAGAACATGTTATTAATGGGTGCAACATTTACATTTTTATTCTCATGCTATTTTATCATGATTAATGTTCCTTTATGATCTATGCCTTATGTAATTCCATGATTTATGTGTTTGCTCGTGATTTTGATGTCTAGATTTTATGTTCATGTTTTTGCATTAAAATGATTATGGATTGTTTTATGTTCTCTATGCTTACCCTTACTGAGAATTTGAGCTCACCCTTTATATGTTTTATTTTCCATAGGATTTAAATAAAGATTTTAGGTAAGAAAACAAATGGGGAAGATCTTTGTGGGAGATGTTGAAGTTCTTTCACCATGATTAGAATATTACGTTCCGAGTTTCCAAAGAAACTAAACTATTACAGTCCTTGAGTTTTGGTTTTTGTTATGTATTAAGTATTCTGAAAAAGTAATGTATTGTCCACGTACGTCATGCTTTGGGCCTCTACATATAAACTACCAATAACACCTTGAACATATGGTGTTCCTATTGGCGGTACAACCCTCATGATATCATCTACACAAGATCAACATGTGTGAACTTCAAGAAAATAATTATGAATTATTATAAATCCATATCCCCGGATAGTTAAAAATCTTCCATATCCTGTCAACATAATATTTAGAGACCATAGTACAGAAGTTTAAAATTATTTTCATGATATATATAGGTTATATTTATATCCCTGAAACTACTATACCATTTTGACGTTAAAAATAATATATATATATATATATTAACATGTAAATAGAAGACTAAAAAACATAAAAAATTATTAAGTAAAATATACATCATGCATAACTCACTATATACATGGTATGGTAATAAAAAAGTACTATTGATGTTGGGTCTAGGGAACCCAATTTTACAACAAACATTGGTCCCTAAAACTCATGATTGAACCCCATGTAGTATGTTGGAAAGAAAAATAATAAATAGAAATACTTATGCTTTTGTATCATTGGGACCACCTACCACAAACTGCGAGTCAACCCCTCACTAAGCTTCACTAAGCCTCTTCCAAGATAACCAAGCATTTCTAGAACCCCATGAAACCTACCTTTAGTTACAAAACATCCATAATTAATTAAAAACATTTTTAATTGTATATTCATAATTAATTAAATAGAAATAAGTCCTAAAAAATCATAAGGCAACTATGTTGCACAAAAAACATGATTGAATACCCCTAGAAGGTCCATAGCATACCCTCATCACTATCCTATCAAAAATAATAATCAGAAATCACTCAGTTAGTGATCGAATAAATCAAATTTATGAAAAAATTCCACAATAAATCCTTCTCACGACGTATCTTCACCAAAAATGACTCCTGATGGTGGGCTAGTTGCATCGTAGGTTGTCCTCTTCAAAAGATAGGTTAAATCCCCATTGATTTAAATCAATTCCACCATAATCTGGTGGAATAAACATCAAATCCCAACACTAAAAGTTTTAATTCATTATATTTCATAATTAACCTCCCATATGTGTATCACAAACACGAAATAATAAAAGGATATAATAATACATGACTCTAAATCATCCCAAACTAGTCCTAAGTCATACTCAGTCCTATCATCCCCACCCCTACTAGCATGTTGATCCAACGATCCTCAACATAGAGCCTTGACATATATTTATCCCAATGATCAAGTAGTGATATATTTTTAGTACCCCATCTTTCATGAAGGAATGAGCATGGTGTGAGTAAAACATGATAGGCCACCCCAATAACATCATTAAAATAAACAGTCTAAAATAAAATTTTATGAATATGTTCTCAATTTAAATTGTTTATCAGTTTTTAAAATATAAAGAAAAAGAAAATAACCATTGATTCCTTGTGTTCATGATGAAAATTGAGGTTATATGTACCGTTGTCAGTCCTCAGGTATGTGACAATGATAAACCCTACCTGCTTCATATAGTGTAGGGTGTCTCTACTCACTACACATGGACCATTCCAACCATAAAAAAACTCATTGAATCAAGAGGTTCAGCCCAAAATTCTGAGTATCCTAAAGGATCACATGGAATCTGAGTTCTCACCCCAATATTCCGAGTTATAAATCATCACATCGAATCCAGATTCTTATTCTTGAATTTCCATGGAATCCTAATGCTAATCCAAACATTCCAAGTATTTTTTGTATCATGTATCCCATTGAATCTAGGAACTCATACCAAAATTCCCAAGTCATGAATCATATATCATATGGAATCTGAATGATTATCCCAACATTACAATGTATCATATGACACATGGAATCCAAGATCCCATCCTGACATTCCCATGTATTCGACATTATTTTTACCACTTGGTTATCTAATTATTTTTTCTATTTTATTTTCATTAGGGTCGTGGGAATTATAAACTATAACCATAAATTCATGATTTAATACCCATTTCCAATTAGAAACATAATTTAATATTTTTCCAAAATATAATTCATTTTATAAAACATGGATCCAATATAAATTCCTTAGGTTCTCGGAGTCATTGGGTGAAAATTCCTATTATCCAAGTGATTTACCGAATTCACCTTCAAACCTATAATTAAAAAAATTAATTTTATAAGGATTTTAACAATGGCTTGGAACATAACACTATTTATTTTCAAAGGAAATTGTATCAATCATAGGATTTCATTTTAAATATCATTAATGATTGTGAAATTCCAATTCTTAATCAATAGTTTAGAACCGAGTTAGTCACTTGTGGTTCTCAAACCAAGACACTCAACTCATCCCAGCATTTTAAACATAGAATCCATAAACATTATCTTCGAAATATTAGTGTAAAATTCATATACAATTTATTCCACTTTTAATTGGAACACATTTGTACATCTAGTAATTTAAACATGGGTGTTTTCAAAAGATAATTCACAATAAAAAAAATTAATTTAAATTATCATTATTAATGGAAAATTCAAATTGAATGCATAATGAACCTTTGAAAAAAAAAAGAAATAATATGAATTTGGTCTAGATATGACCTAACTAATTCCCATTGAATCCCACTAACACAATATTAACTTTTGACTTAGCCTAAAATGGAGAGAACTAGAAACCAGATAAATTCCCTATAAATAAGTCATATTAACTAACTCAATAAGAAAACCACTATAAAATAAGAAAAAACCAAAATAGCGGAATGATGAGTCATAGAAAAACCTCTATATCTCCAATGAATCCAATTAAACATTATTTAGACCAATAAAAAGGGATATCCCATTATAGGATGTGGAAGAGAATGAGAGGGAATTCAAGGGTGATGATGGATGAAAAAGGGAGGAAAACGTGTGGCGGGGGGGATTAAAACTCAAAAAATGGGGTAAATTTTAATTTTCCTTTCTTAAAAGAGGCATATGATTTGGCTATATAGTTCTCTAAATTTTTTAATAATAATGGAGACCTCACCATCTAGGACACACCACCCCATAATGTTAGTTTGCATTCTTGAAAAATTGATCTCTTGGATTGATACCATGACAATTTGATCCTAACTGATGATTCCATCCTTGAATAAGGGTGTTTTTTCCATTCCAACTAAACCCTAGGAAACTAAGCCTTGATTTCCTCATCAACATCATAGGCCCTTAGCTCAAACCTAGCTTATCGCTGACCCAAAACATTCTAGGAACTACATTTACTGCATGAACTTACTTGATCCCTTGAAACAAAATGGGTGAACACTAGTCCAAACCACTTTGACACGTAGACCTACACACACATCCATGATTCAAATCGTATCAAGACTAGGATCAAATTCCTATACAATTTACCACACCCATTCATAGGTCATCCATATTTAACCAATAGTACCCTTAATATCCATCTTCAAAAAATAGACAATTAACTTTTTCCAAGGTCCAACCCATGACCACCTCTGACTAGAATAATTACATAACTACGGTAATCCAACCTCACTCTCATTATGATATTATAGAAAAATACTGAAATTGATAGGGCTATAAACTCAACCAATTCCACCACAAACCTTGTAACATTATACAAAGCATTAAAACCCTCAGTGATTTCATATTTTAATCACTCCAGGAGATATCTTCTCCAACACCACACACCTAGTCACACCTGATGTGAATGAATAATATCCATGAAACCACTTCAATTAAATCAAAACACTAGCCACTCACTCTCGCACCATCAGATCACACTAATACCCAAGGATTGTACACCCAAATGGATCAATTTTAGAACCCAGATCATTATACTATGAGTTGAGTTCCACTGATTACCAAAATAATATCTATAAAGTATGTCCAAGAATACACATAACCTTTACCTTCTATACTATCCTAAACACATGGTTCTGGAACATAGTGTGCTCAACCAAATCCCTATCCAAACTATAAGAACAGAACATTTGTTGATTGTGTAAGCAGAAGTATCCATGAAATCTCTAACTCTAGAAGAGAAACTCACATGTGTGGGACAACCCTATTATGGGTTACCCTCAGATATCACTGGGAAAGAACTAACCAAAATCTCTACATCACTATCAAGGAACACAACTCACAGTGTGAACTCAAACCACCCTACCCACTCTCATGTTCATCATAAGTCACACTTGTCCCCACTCAATTAAAGTCAAAAAGGTATAAAATCTATATTTATGTTCACTGGTTGTAAATATAGGTTCCAAAAAACTAGGCTCTCTATCTTGATTCAACCACCCTCACTAGGGCCAAAACTACATATACTAGGTCACACCGCCCCCGTATGGCCTATGTCAACACATATCATGGAGATCCAGAAACCCATGAGATCAAATAATCCCTAACAAACCGTAAAAATTTTAATCCATACTCATAATTACTCTATGTCAGCATGGTCAAAAAGACATTCCATCATTCTTTTCAAGGGGATTTCATTATTCTATAAGATATAGGGTTCACAATTCAATAAGATTGACCTTCTAAAGGATTTTTTAAATATAATGTAATTCAAAAGATATAAAGGAACATAATTTATAGTTTTTCTTACATACAATTCATTTAACCAATACCATTATTTAATAGTCCATTTATATCCATCATTACTATAATGTTCCATCAATGGAATTGGCTAAGTAAGATTCTATGATAGCCTTACATGAGAAAACACCATTTATAATACTACAAAAACACTTAATTACTAACTCCATTTTTATCAATATATAGTCATAACCAAATGAAAATAAAAATAAAATAGATATAAATAATCAAAAGCTTATATAAACCCCACAAAACATGAAATAAACATATAAATCGCATGTCCCTAGAATGATATATTTCATGTGAATCACCACGTTCCTGAAATGATGCATGAACAAAACCACATCCTATTTCTATAAATGTTCATGAGTATAGCTCCCATGAACTAGTAACATCAAAACCCTTGAATCTCTCTCCAAATGAAAATAAAATACAACCATAAGAAGTGAAATCCAATAATATCAAGTCTCATCCCTATAAACGTAGTTTCCCCCCATGTGTGGGTTAATCAATCCCAGGAATGAGCTCATTACCAAGACCCAAAACTATCTCTGTCTCTAATATACTATTTACAAATAGTAATACAAAATAAAAAAAATGTTGTGATGCCAATTTTTAATGACCTACCCTAAAATACATTGGATCAGTGCCTTAGGTCGGTGCGCCACAAGGCCTCAAGCTTGCCTCACTGAATTCTTGAGGGTACTGAATAGTGGTGGGTGACTGTGAGATTACCAGGGGGATAGTATTTAATTATTATCATAATTTCAATATAATTGAAAATAATACCAAAACAAATAAATCAATCCAGATAAACATCAATGTTAAGTACGAGAATGTGTAAAAATTACTACAATACCAAATTATATAAAATGTGTAATTCTATACATGTCATTATCAATCCACATGGGTTGATCGCATAAATAAAATAATAAAATAATAAAATAAAAATTGAATCTAACATATCCTGAAATCCTCCTATGTTATACCCTATCCCATAATCCATATCCATAAAAATATTCCAAGACAACGAACCGTAACAAAAATCCTTTTCCTTTACCTATTCCTAAAATCAAGTAGTGATATATGATCAGGTATACTAGTGACATGGAGGCATGAGCAGGGTGTGAGTAAATATTAGTAGGACACCACAATCAATGTCCCTAAAACAATTAGGCTAAAATAAAAGTGCATGTGGATGTTTGTAAGGTAAATAGATTAATAGTTTTCAAATAATTAAAAATATATATGAAAAAACACAACATCCCCTGGTTCACGATGGCACACAAAGTCAGATGTAACATTTTTTATCATTTGGTTCATGACCACAGTTGTCCCTACCTATGTAGGATATTGTTGTGGTGTCTCTGAGCGCATAATGTGGACTACTCTAACCATAAATAAACTCATGGAATCTAGTGTTTATACATGATATTCCTAGTATCATGAATTATAACATGGAATTTGAGTTCTCATCCTAGAATTCCTATGGAATGTTATCTATCATCATGAAATTATCGATCAAATTTTTAGAACCAGGTATACCTCAGAGTGAAAATCCTCATCCATGAATTCCCATAAAATTCGTATGTATATCATAGTATTCCCAACATTTCCCATATAATTTATCACATGGAATCCAAGTTCTCATCGTGAAATTCCCAATTCATGAATCATATATCATATGGAATCCAAGGTCTCATACTGAAAGTATCTAGTATCATATTTCATATGGAATCTGGGAGATCATCCCAACATTCCAACATATTAGGCATCATTTTAACCACTTTTTTATCTAATCATTTCTTCCATTTAATTTAAATTAGGGAAAATTCCACAATAAACCATAACCATCATTCCACATTTTAATACCCATTTCAAATTTCAAAATATAATTTAATATTTTTCCAAAAAATAAGTCATTTCATAAAACATGGATCCCATTATAAATTCCTTAGGATATATACAAAATAGGGTATAAATTTCTATAATCTATGTTATTTAACCAATTCAATTTCTAACCCATAATTATGAAATTTAATTTTCCAAGGATTTAAATAAATCCCCATAACATAAATCCATTTATTTTTATAGTAAATTTAACCATTCTTATGATTATCCTTTTGATTGTAAAATTTCATTTCTCAATCATTGATTTAGAACATAGTTACTTACTTGAGGTTCCCAAACCAAGAATCTCAACTCATACCACTAGTTTACACTTAGGAATCCATAACCATTATGAAATCTAACTTGGGTCCAAATACATATCCAAGTAATTCCCCTTGGAATAACCTTTCATATGGGAAACTATCAATTTATTCTAGGGTGTTTTTACTAAGAGAATTCATAATTAGAAACTTTTATTTAAATTAGGTCAATGCAAGAAAACAATGACTTGAATGTACAAAAACCCACTTAAAATATAACGAATACTATTGGTTAAGTATAGGTACCACTTGAATGATTTATAGAGAATCAGACTTTTCTAATACGGGGCACTGGCTTGGCCTGAAATGGGAGAAAATGAGAAACTTGAAAAACGACTTGGAAATAGGTATTAATAACTAAATAAACCAGAACAAAACTCAATAGTGAAATAAAACAAAAATATAGTAAGAGGATATTTATATGTACCTATATATCTCCTATATAACCTATAAAACTTTATTCAGACCAAGAACACTAGATATCAGACCACAGTAAGAGGAAGAGGAAGGGAGGGTGTGCGAGAGAGTTGATTTCCAGAAAATAAAGAAAAATCGGTGATAAAACCAAAAATTATGGTGGGGTAAATTCACATTTTCACCAATTTTAAAGAGGTTAATAGTTTGTAAAAATGAATTTCAAAATCAGTACCAACCATGTGAACCTCACTATTCAAGACACACCATCTCGCACGGTTAGAGCCCATGCTCTAAAAAATTGGGAGATATGACTTTTCAATTTTATGAGGAGGTCACATAGTATCCGTAATATTATTGATTGGTTAAAATATACCTTGTCCCTATTAAAAACATGTTTTATGGTAGGGGATAAAAATTATCTCTTAAAATGTGCTAACCATTTTCCCTGTACCACGTCTCCTAAAACTAAAATTTCAAATCCGATAGATCCTGATAATTATTTAAGCCCATGAAGAAACTCTCAAGTGTAAAAAAACTACCAAAAAATAAAATATAAGGTCTTAAAAACCTATTATTCTCAATAAATTACATGATTTATAAAATAACCAGTCCTCCATACCAAAATCTCAAAATTTTCCACTGAGACATCGAGCCCATCCATACACCCTATACTTAGAAAGTGTCCCAATTATAATAAAAAACCACTAACCAAACTAGAAGTTTAAATTACCTTTATAATTTGTAACCTATTTCAATTTGGGAAACCCCCTACCACAGCACATTGCTTCCTCGAGAATCCATGGTAAATCTCAATCAATGTCTCCCAACCAGTCTTGGTTATTCATTCCACACCCACCAACTATGTTCCATCTCCAAACACCAACCATAGCTCCAATTTAAATCTCAGAAGACAAAATTTATTATTAAATGGAAGATGATCCACCCAAAATCTACCAATACCAACACCGATATGGAACTGACTCATACCCATATCTCCTGATACACCGTAGTGTCTTCAACAAGTTTACCTTGAGGCTTATGGTGTTATCCAATATAAGACTTCACTTCTTAAGCCCAATTCAATGAAATGGTGATAACCGCAATAAGAATCACATATTTAAACATATTTTCATGTAAAACCATGATATTTGAGTAGAATAATTTTTTTGATAGTGTATAATATAGACAACACCAAACATAAACAATTTAAAAATATTATTATTTAAATATGAATGATATAACCTAGCTATTGAATTGGAAGATTTAAATATGAGTAAATAAATTATAACACATATATAAAATATACCTACTCAATACAAATTAATTTATTAATTATCAGGAAATATTCTACCAATGTTTAGTAATGTGACTTTATTATTAAAAATTATAATTTCTTTAAAAATCTGTTTTCTTCAAAAATGATTTTTATTTTTTAATATGAGGGAATATTATAGTTCAATTATTAATGTTTTTTGAATAATATTTAATAAAAATATAAAAGTTTCTAAATAATCATATAAAAATTTTCTTAGGATGATTTTTTAGTATTTTTATTAAAATATTTTATTTATGAATAGTGAAAACTACTATTTTTTGTAAAATTGTCCTTAATTTTAATAAATAAGTAATTCAAAAGTTATATTTTATCATAAAGTAACATAATTTAAATTTAATTAGATATAATTAATTTAATATAAATCAAAATTACTCTTGATTATGGTAAATGTTCATTTTTATACTTAAGAACATATTTTTCAAAAAATTGTTTTTCATTGTGTTACACATTTATAATAAAATTGATTTATGAAAATTTCATAAATTTAATATTGAAAAACTTATTACATATTTTGAATCATTATTTTAAAATTTGGTAAATAGTTCTATTTTATTTTTAGCTATTATGATTAGTAATTGTAGTAAATATTTGTTAACTTGGTAAGGGTACAACAGGTAAAACAAGGTTAAAACTGTGGGATAAAGCCTAAAAAACATCCTTAAGAATTTTATTTTATTTTAGATAAGTTCTTTTAAAACAATTACCATAAAAGATTTGAATTTCTTGAAATTTTACTCCACTTTCATTTCATTACAACCTTTACATTATTTTAAGTAAAAGATAAAGTCAAAAATGTCATTTTCATACTTTAAATATCGAAAATAATTTTTTACAGGGATAAAAACTACATATATTCAAATATAAATTATTATTTGATATATAATTAGTTTGTTAACATATTTAATTATTTTTAATTTTTTAGTAATGAAATAATTACCTTAAATTATTACACAATGCCAACATAGTGCTTGTGCTAGAAGTATAAAAATAATGTAAATGATTTAAAAAACAAAAAAATAATATTTTTAGGTTATTTATATTGTAATTTTTTAGATAAATGTAACATATTATGGTTGTTTTAAATTTTTATAATTTAAATTTATAACTATTTTTATGTTATTAAAGTCAAAGTATGTGAATAGTCATGAAAATGGCTATAATGGTATATTATTTTATAAAATATTTTAATAAATGATTTAAATATAATAAAAATATTAAAAATAGTAAAATTTGAATTTTAAATGTTTTAAAATTTCATACATGTACCATTTATGAACCAATATTTACCTTATTAGTAAATTTATAACCCTTAGTGATTGAAAATTGTGTTTCCATTATTAAGGATTAAAAGGGTTAATCAAGGGTTAAAGTAAAGAGGTAAGGGTTAAAATTACCTAAAAACAGGTCTAAATACTATTATATGAATATGTTTATATCATTTATAATATTTAATTCTTAATTAATCCAATTTCGAACAACTTTTTGCTGAATGGGACTTTATTATATTTTAATATTTTGAAAAATTATAAGAGTGCCCCTCCCCTCACATATAAAACAGAATCTCCTCTCCTCTCTTCCAAACACATGTTGGAAAAAATATATCAGTAAATACCTGAGCAATTAACTTATCAAACATAGTATACATGACCTATAGTATATTTTCTTATAAAAATATCAACCTATAATTCTTAAGGTGTAAGCCAAATGTTGTTTTCCAAAGGAGTCGTATAACTCATAATTATTCTTTTCATTTTAGTTTTTTTATAACTTGTTATAATATTTTTAAACTATGATGAAATAATAAATTAATTAAAAATATATACTAAAATGTAATTATTAATATGTTACTACACTATTTATTCTCTTTTTTGATAAATGGATAATGAAAACATTGTTCGTGTGCACGTATAGACTACCACCTTGACAAAGTGATGTGTTTCATTTTCCATCACAGAATCTCATGGACGTTTATAATTTGGTACTTAGTTTATATATATATATATATATTACAATAAATATATTATTATATCTTTTTAAAGATAATATATCATATATTTTCGTAACTATCCGTATGTTGGAAAATGATAAGGCCATTCGGGTGTACGTGTGGATTACCAGCTCCACGAAACGATGTGATTTGTTTATTTATGTAAGGAATTCATGGATGGTTATAAAATATTATTTAATTATTAATAATGATAATTAAATAATGATTAATAATGTTTATATGATTTAAAAATTATCTTTTTGATCACAGTCCACATACCAAAATTGTTTTCAACTATTTACTATGCATCCCCAAAAACTAATGACGCAGACTTAACAGATTATGTAATTAAATATGTCATTGAAAAAAATGTATTATAAGGTTTAATGATAAAATAATAAACTTATTAAATTTTCTTATAAAATAAATTAATTAATATAAGTTCATTATATAAGAGTTAATATATGTAGAGTATCGAGACTTGATTCAAGGGGTTTCTTAACTCAATTTCCCTTCATTGTCTTGTTTAACTTCATTATTATATATATTATTCTAAGATCATGTGTGAAATAAAATTTATTTGATTTATGTTTTATTTAAACTTTTTCATGAGGATTTACATTTATTTTACAAAATCTCTTCATTGATTAATTTTCAATTTAATGATATGATCTTTATAATGGTTATTTGTCTTAAATTTCCCTTCTTTAGGATATATGATTATCTTATGAACCAATATTCTTTTATGATGTGAATAAACTGACCTATGAAATGTTATATCATGGATATATTTATATTAATGGTATCTATTGTTTCATTTGAAGTCATTAATTTCATGGACCTAACATTCAAAAGTTATCAATATGACAAGTTTTTTTGTTATAAAATCTCATCTTATTTAATGCTTTTCTATATTAAAGGTTCCTTAGGGGAGAACCATATGATATTATTTTATTTAAAAACATATATGTTATTCTCATTTGGTCATGAATGTGGTTTATATTTTAAATTTCCATTTCCTCACTTAATTATTAAAGAAACATCAAGAAATTTGTTTGTATGTGATACTGATCTTGTGTCTTCTTATAGATTGATAATAATTCTTTTCCATATCCATGTTTTATAAAATTATATAAAAATTGTTATTTTTTAAAATTAAATGATTTGTTAAATTCATTTTCAGGTGTCTTTGAATTGATTTACAATTATTTTAAAAATTAATCTTTTTAACATTGTTAATGTGAATTTTTTTTACTTTATTAATCAATGTGTGAATAGAATGATTTATTTTAATATATATAGTCTATTTTTTTCACCATCAAGAATATTTTATCATGGAATACTACTTTCAAATTTCAATAGGATAATTTAAAATAATTTCCCCCAACTATTCTATTATTTTTTTGTTTTTAAATGCTATTTTCAGACTAGAAAGAATATTTTTGTAAAAAATGTTTTTATTTATATTTTAATGGTATTTCTATTCATCAATGATAAAAATCCATGATTTTACTTATAACAAACGAATGATATTTTTTAATTTTACCATCTTTATTATTTATAATGATGGTTTATGTTTTCTTCAAAGATATTTTTGTGGAAGATATTTCCTTTCCACAAGTAAATCAAGAAATGAAAAACAATGGTTAATATTATATTGAAAATTAATATTTATAATTATTTTTATCAGCTTACTATACATGGAATTATGTATGAGTTATTTCTGTCTATTTATATTTTAAACTATGTAGTGGTGGTTCTATAAACCTAGTATAGGTGGTTACGTTATGAACCACGAACGAGTGGGTCTGTTATAACCCTATATTGCATTGTGTAATGAGAGAGAGCTTATTGGATATAAGTTACTCTTAAGAGAAGATAGAGTTTACCTATTATAGTTTATTCCTATGTTATTTTATAATAATCTTATTTATTGATTCCGTGATGAATTTTTTATATTCTATGATACCTACATAAATTTTCAGTGCATACTATTATTTCTAATAGATCCTTTTCTCATGTATTATTTTCACATGGATCATAAACATTTTATATATATATATAAAACTATTATCTTATGTTAAATATCTATACAATGTATCATGATTTATGATCCAGGTTTTATTGGTATAAATTCTCAAATTTTATAATCATACACTTTGATTATGTCATTGTACCATTATGCTAATATTATGATCAGTCATCACATTCAATTGTTAATTCTTTAGATTATCCTTACCAATCATTTTAGAAAATCATTATTATGTTTTATATTTCCCCAATTTATGAAGAATAATATTACATGAAATATATCTATAAAGGTTACATGTGTGAATAAGTTTATGGGAGATATTGATGACTAAATATGGAAAAATGAAATATAGGTATAGTGGGGATATTATCACTTAATGACATTGGTGTTTTTATAAGAGTTTTTCGTAATTCATTGAGACACTAAACCATAATTGTCCTCATGTATATAAATTATCCATTTTTTTGATATTTTATGTTTTTGATGGCTAAAATTGGGTCATGTTTATCAATATCAAATCTAGAAATGTAAATATTATGTTTTTTGCATCTGTCCTGAGAGTGCGGGTTTGGGGTTATTATATTTCAGTAGTAAACTAGCCTGTTAACCAAATTCCAAAAAATCCCATCAACATGGTTCCCCTATCACCATATCCAATATCAAACATTGTAGTTGAAACTATTATGGCTGTATTTTCCCAAAACACCCAGTCACACATACCGACACATCTTAAAATGAACAATCTCCTTTGACCTGGTGTTTCCAAAACTAACCACAACACATGGGGAATCAATAATTCCTCCAACCATTATACTAAACTCTATTTATTTTCGAATAATTTTTATCCCAATGAAAACTTTTCTGATATTTCCCCACATGATTCACCCCAAACCATGCGAAAAATCAGGTTAACCCCCTAAAATATATGATGAAACAATGTTTCCCCCTGCGAAATATGCGATGAAATTGGTTTACTCCTTGATCCTTGTCTTGAAAATAGTTTAACCCCTAAAACATGTCATAAAATGTTGTTTCAAACCTATATAACAAGACAAAATAGGTTTACCCAATTAATCTCCCTCAGATCAGATCAAGATCACCTCAATCACCATGCCATTATACTAACTCCAACCTACACATAATTCAAAATTCAAAATATTATTACCCAAGGATGAAAATATCATTGGATATTACCTGACACGTTTACCTTGGTTTCACCTCAACCGTCTATTGATTGGTCTCCCCACAACCTAACCCTTCTAAAATTAGGTTCATTAACCTACAATTGATAAGATTATCCCAACCATAAAAGTATCATTACCATCACTTGAATAACCTAAAAAATCAAAACCCATGGTCTATGTTCCATCCATTAATAAAAAAATGATTGCAAATATCTTAGTCCTAATTTCCAACACCAACCACCTATCCTCAATTTCGAACCTAAATAGGTCCTGATACCATAGGTACATCACTTCTCATGATCCATTCCCACCTAAACCAACCTTTAATACCATGTATCCTTGAAATTCCATGTCATGAAACAAATTTTATCGACCAAAACATGGTACCTCGATCAGATTTAGATATAATCTCCATGACTAAGGTACATCTCCCACTAAAATGAACCTCGCGACACCTCACAAATGAGTGTTTCACCATAAAACTACCACCATATATTGGATATGGATCATCCATAACCAGAGCCACCGTTAACATACCCATCAATGACCTATTAACTAATTTGGACCTTAATTGGGAACCACATGTATGAGGTGATCACCTATTCTCGGACACATATATTTTTTCTAATATGACTCTCCAATGTTCACATTCATATTCTAAGGTATAGTGATTCATCTAGAACCATCCCATTGGATCTCGTCCATGATCCAAAATGGTCTAACCCAATCCCATGATCTGTAAACTTCTTTAAAACCGGATTGCACAACCTAACTCACACTTCAATGTTTCATATCCCTTAAAACCTATGCTGACACACCTAACCCACTAACCATGCACCATTATGTGTTCGGACATCCAAAAACATAAGGAATATCCTATTCTAAGGATAACTACATAACCACCTACCACGTGAGCATCATCTCAATAACCATGAATGCATACCCACAATCCCACTACACTAGCGGAATGTTCATCAAGAGAACCATTGGGCCATGAATCCAACAGATCCTACCCTACGAAACTAATCATGATACCTGAAATGATCCCTAAAATTTTAATCCAAAAATTACATGGTACTCACATGACTTTCTCCATAACCACTTGAGGATTCTACAGAACCACACTATCTAGTTTAGTTGAGTTCTGACAATAATCTATATGAAAAAACACCATATTGGTTTTTATAAAAAAATTTAATTATCAAAATTAATCCCAATGACCCATGAGGGTCTGTAATTCTCATGACAACCCATACACATTCTCAAATCATCTCTCAGGCACTCAATGCCCTCATCATGTTATTAAAAATACATCAAATACCCAAACCGACCTACAAAGGGTCTCCATAAATCCCTTGATAAAGGGACTATAATTCCATCACTATAGAACTTACCACACTAGGATCAAGATGAACTTCCATTAAAAGAAATACACCAAGGTAAAATAGAGTATAATTTCACCATGAGGTTAAGTTGGAAAAATTTTTATAAGTTGTTGACACATTAAATAGATGGATCTCTTGTTAGTCTATAACTATAGGAAAACACACATATGACTTGTGGATCCTATGTTCCTATTATTATACATGAACACAACCTATTAACAAGGTACCAAGATCCAAAACCACCATACACCATAAATATAAGAACTCCATTCATATCCCCCAAGGTGAAATAAAATTAATGTAGCATCAAAAACAAAGAATAATAGTACTATACCCATGGTAACCTAAAATTTATACTAAAATAGGTGGTTTTGAGACACCAATTTTATATCCTTCATAGTATCTGATGATTTCTTATACCACATGCCCAATATCTTCCCAAATCATATAAAAATATCTAATACCACTATGTAACACTCTACCCTAGGGCCACACCTCAGTGCCTAGATGTGGTTCATTATGTGGCCTGAAGCATGGCCCATCGTATGTTAGAGGAGGATGACCAGTGGTGAGGGCCTAATCAATACAGTGGGGAGAGTATGCCCTCAAATTAGAGTGTATAAAAAAATAAAAAATAACCAAGAATAATACCAATACAAATATGAAAAATAAACTATAAAATACCACAATAATAAGTGATGTTTTCTTACAAAACATAAAATGGATCACCCACTAGGGAGATCCTAAATAAAGAATGAAATAAAAATATAACTTACACACATTAGACCTACTACCATCCATAGGTGTCATCCTAGTCTCATAATACCATCAAAATGTTCTAGCCCAGTCCTCTGCAAAACATGTGCTCTAACCTAAAAGTTAGACATATGGTCTACATGTTTACTAATATTCCCATGCAGGGTATGATCATATAAGTTAGTAGGGTCCAACTAAGAAACCACAATATACTTTTTTATATGAATGTGAATACACAGTTGAAATAAATAGAATAAACATGATCATCAAGTAATAGTGTTCTAACCAGGATAAGAAGACACACGATGAGGTATACACACTCATTATCTCATCCAGGGATAATTGGGACACCCCAACACAAACCATACTTACTCCAATGCCATTCCAAAAGCCACATTTCACCCTGTTCCACTATGTTGATTCCTGACCTATACCTACAAACTCAAGGTAGGGTGACAGCCAAAAACTCAAACCAATACCCACAGACACTAGGATAATTTATATTTCTATAATCCTTGATGTAACAACACAATATTTGATGATATATCTATAAAAATATAAATTTTATTAATAACTTTTTTACAATAAATTCCACCATAATATTTATTAAATTAATAAATAACTAAAGTAAATGAATTTAAGAATATTAAAAGTAATACAATTTTGATTTATTATTGTGTTCCATGAAATTTATAGATGAATATATCTTATTAGGGATGTTTTCAAGGATTATAATAAAATTAAATTTATTTCTTGGTATCTTTAATGTAAAATTTAATGCATAGTGTCAAAAATGACATTAATTATATTTCATGAAAATAATATTTTATTAAATTATTAGAAAATCAATTTTTTATAAGAGGAAATGGGGGACAATATTAGGTAAAAAATGTCATCCCATGTATATTTATGATGCTA
This sequence comes from Viscum album, assembly GCA_963277665.1. NCBI lineage: Eukaryota > Viridiplantae > Streptophyta > Magnoliopsida > Santalales > Viscaceae > Viscum > Viscum album. The sequence continues at coordinate 1,795,385,299 of OY728121.1, forward strand.
TTTAAACTTTAAAAGTAAAATTATGACCCTTTATTATTTAAAAATCCATTACCATGATTAAGCTTAATTTCCAAAACTTCCTCTCCTGTCACATATTAATGGACATCCATTATATCTTTTCCTGACAGCAACTTAATCCATCATACTTTTTAAAACGCTAACCAATTCTATTCTAACTTCCCAATCCAAAAATTAAGGGATTTTTTATTCTTAAAATATAATTTCAATGACCTTAATAAGCAATCTAATGGAATTTTACATAAGAAGAGCTAATCATCTTGATGAAATATTACAGATTTATATCTTCTTTTTCTTCCTATAAATATATTTTAATCAAACTAAAATAATAAATCTAGTATCATAAATACAATGAGATATTATTGATATTATTTTATATCAATGTTCCATCACTTTTTAATTATATGGAAAGTGAAAACATATCTCATGCATATGTATGGATTACTATATCCATGTTTTGGCATAATTCATTTTTTATCACCAATTTAATTTGATTTTTATAAATGTGGAACTAAGTAGTATATATTTTATTTATGAGATAATTATTATTTTTAATTATAATATAATATATAAATTCATACCTTGTAATACGTTGTAAAATGATAACATCGCTTATGAATATGTGTCGACTACCACATCCATTTTTTAAAGATGATGCCCTGGTCAATGACCAAAGCACTAAGAAAAATAAAGATAAAGCATACAGAAGTCGAAAGGAGGGGAATTTATTACAATAATTTTGGTGAATAGTGGTGAATTTCTTTTGGAAGGATCACCATGAACGAGTGATTTCTATCAATACCCTTATTATCAAGACCATCCACCACTTTATTCACCTCTCTATTAGTTTGAGTGATAATATGACTGAGACCTGATACATAATGAAGGAAGATCGTCCATTTAACAGTGAGGGACCATTCCAGGTGAATTATTCTATGTATAAGAGCATTAAAAATAGACGTTGAATCACTTTCAATCCAATAATTGTTCCATCCTTTCTTCCTTATCAAATAAAAAACATTGATGACACTGAACATCTCTGTATAAAGGGAGGAGACATTACCACACAAACCATAACAACATCCAAGAATGTATCCATTATTTTTTCTGGATATAATTCCATATCTAGCATGTCCTAGGATTCCATTTAATTTATTCTCTATATGGATGGAAATACAGGTTGATTTAATTAATATATATTATACAACAACTATTCTAGAAATTTTAATTATTATATACCTTTATTTCATTCCATCCATGGTAAAAAGTCAATAGTGTTTATGTGTACGTATTACCTACCGTATCCATGAATGGTGTTATTCATTTTTCTATCTCTACCTTTTATGGATTAATGTGATATTTATATCATTCTTAATATTATTGATATGATGGAACCATAGTCAAATTATAATTATGGGAACTATCATTCCAAAATTCTCATGAAAAATGATACTGTTAAAACCCAAAAGAATGATAATAATTAAATAATCTTTAGAAAAGGGTTATAAGATGTTATAAAAAGATCATATATGATATTATAAATATGTATATGGTTATTTTTTATAATTGTATCAAATCAAAATTTATTATACATGAGGTTGAAATCACTTATGAAAAACTTGAACTTGTGGTATGATATTTCTTCTCAATTTCCACTCCATTGAGGAATATTTTATATTAAGAACTTATTAAATTTTATGTGCTCTATATACATACTCTAGTATTAAACATTAATAAGAATTTATTAAGGAATTACGATTTCAGTTCATGTTTATAATTTTAATGGGTTTGAATTTAAAAATTAACAAATAGGTATTGATTTATTTTATAATATCATTTTTGGTATTGCCTCTATTTTCATTGAAGGAATCATATAATATACCCTTAATAAACACCACACATTTTATTATCATTTATATATCTAATAATTTTATATATTTTACTAAATTGTTTCCTCTCATTGACAATTTAAATCAAACTAATAAATTCATAAAATAAAATCCTTTCTTACTTATCTTTTTTTTTCAGGTATATTTTTTCTTCCATGTCCATATTTTTTCATATTTGTTTTAAAAGATTAATTTTTATTTACTCAAACGAGTTATTAAGGTAATTTTATTTTATTCTTTAATTTTTAAAATGTTTAAAAGGAATACTTATAATGATTTTTGAATGGGAAAATTTTAATTTCATTATAAAAATTCAAAAGGAATTTCTTCAATGTATATAGAATTAATAGATTTTCCCACTGCTAAAACCACTTTATGATATTTTATCATCCTCTATAAGATTTAAATAGTGATAAAATGATATTTTTTAATGAAATATCATGTTAATGTTTTTCATCCATTTTCATTTAATATTTAGTGGAAAATATTTTATTTCAAAACCAATATTTTGGATGAACTGGTGGTCATATTTTATTAGATAATAATTTTATGTTTATTAAAATTATCTTGAAACATAAAATTTATTGTTATAATTTTTAATTGGAAATTAAATTTCTATTAAATATACAACTTATATGGTCTTGTGCTTCATTTCCCCTTCTATGATGTCTTCATTCCTAGTCATCTTCAATTCCTCCTCTCTCCTCTTACCTTCCTTTATCGTCAGTTCACAAATCTCCCATAAATGGTTCATCTAAATATTTCATAGTTATGAAGTTCATTCCCAAATAGGCAGTTCTCATCTCTAGTTGGACCAGATCCAATGACAGTGGTTTCCTTCAATTTTGGTTTTGGAACTCAATGCCAAAAGTGGTATTGTATCGTCTTCCTTACATCGATAGAGACATATTTCATGGTGGGTTGGGGGTCACATATAGACGGATAAGTGGTACAAAAGCTACCATGTTTTTTTTCTCAATATGATGGTTCACATTCAATTGTCTTTTCATTGTATTATGAGTGTGATTCTCTTCTCTAATGCATCTTTTTTCCTATAATGGTTTTATTTTGGCTGCTTATATTATGTTTTGTGCTATTTATGTTGTTTTCTCTCCTTGTTGTTTGGTGGTGTTTCTCTAAAGAAAATGGAATGTTGGATCGCGTGTTGGTTTGATGGTGATTGGTTGTTCAAAAAATGATGGAATCAGTGATGCCATAAAATGATGAGTTGGATGTTCAGGGATTGATGTCAACTTAGGGATGAATTTTTTTTGATGAAATAAAGGATGTGTGTTGGTTTTTGGATGGAGACATGATGACAAAGATGTATCGCAGATCCATGAATTCTCTGTATTTTAAAATTGAAAACTTTCTGGCTTTTTTTTATATTGGTTTGGGTGGGATCTGATGAACTATTTTATATTTTGGATTTATATTGAATTTTGTGTGTGAATGTAACCAATAGATAACATGGTTTAGATCCAAATGAGGATCAAGTAAGGAATAATTGACCATATAATTTCCATTCATATTTGGATGTTCGAGAGGGTATGGATCTTCCATCGGTACCCAACCCATGAAACCCAGTACGAGATAACTAGCCGAGCGGTCATGCCAAGGTGGAGGCTTGATATAATGTTAAAGCCTCTAGGTAGGGGCAGTTCCTTTAGTCGTGATATCGATTAACTTCATTTATGGTTATATTTGGACGAATTGTATGGTACTTGTGGTTTCTCACTTTTCCCTCGAAAGTGTTTTTGTAATAAAAAAATCATGTTTTATTAGTCAGTAATATTTTTCATGAATTTAATTGATCATTCAATATATGAGGAATGAATTTGAAATTTATTGACTATTAGGGCCTAGTTATAGGTACCCCCTCTATTCATTGACACGTATCATGATAAAAACCAGTTGAAATAAATTATTAAATGGATTTTTGGTGTATAACTATACATCAATTAAACTATCATGGTATAAGGATTTGATGGTCAAGATATCACGATGTCTAAAATCATGATGTGTAGTATAAACCATTTCCATCATTGAGATTTTATTATTATTATCCATACGATTACTACATTGAGATTATCTATGGATGAATTTATTACTCATGTTATTTATTAAATGTCTTATGGTTTCAGTTATTTACTTTCCCATATTGGCGATTCCTTTTTTAATCATGACATATTATTCTGAATGTAACTCTTACTAAGAATCTATGTTTACCCTTTATTTGATTTCGTTTCCCTGAGATATGAAGAAGGATATTATGAATAATATCAAGGATACAAGAATATTTATTATACTATGTATTTTATATTTCTAATGTAATATGGGAATAATGCATGTATCTAGTTATTCAATACTATGAAATTGATCGATCATTCAAGATGATATCATATATATCTTATTCCATTGTAATAAATTAGGCACTTATTCTAGCTTACAAGAGTTAGGGTATCTATAGTTTTTATTAGAGGTTGCTTAGTATAAATCTTGTGAATTTTATTTTAAATGAATATAGATAACACGAAAATTATGAAAATACTATATATTATTTGAGGAATTTTACCTTTATAGGGATTTTTGTGTGTCTATATATTAATTATTATTATGAAATAACTCAGTTTTCGCCATTATCTATTGATGGTTTCTAAATTTTGAAAGGTAATAAACACACATAGTTAATGTAGGAATTTTCCTACTGATAAATTCAATATAGATAGTATTGGAACTGACCAGATCAATGAAATATTAAGGTAGATAACTCGGGTTATGATGAATTAACTTTCCCATAAGGAGTAACTTATTGTTCCACAATGTGATTCACCTATTTTGGATAACTTAATGTGATATAAGAATCTATTTTTTTATTGTAAATTCCATTCTATTTGTAGCAGAGAAATGTATTAAGTCCTTTAATCAAATTTTCTTTACTTTGGGAATCTATATTCAATCTTCTAAATCAACCATTGATATTTTATCAGTGTGATAATGAACCTAAACTCATAATGTAAATTTCTTCCATAATATAGGTTTTAATACATTTTAATGTGGGATATTTATCTTAGTTGATTGGGAGAAACTAGGAAATTATAATACTCCTGTTGTATGGGATATTTTTTGATATCATTATATATGAGTTTCCTAGCATTACCCTATAGATACACAGACATATCATTAATTGATATTAAGTAATTTTAGATACAAAACAATTACATAACACAAACACAATCCTATAAATCATAATATAATATTTTATTTAGAGACTAGAATTACAATATTATTATTTCATGAATGATCATTAACATATCCCATAAATATCATCCCACACAGTACTCTTCTTAGTCATACCCTACTTAAAAACTTTATTCATAACCTTGGGAAAAGAAAAATTAGAAATTGTGAACATAGATAATTAGTAAGGTTAAATAGGAGTGACATCAACATATCATGATAATATCATATAAAAAACCATATCGTTAATACCATTAATCGTAAACTCTAGTTATGGAATAAATCATGGTAGTTTACAAGGCATTAATCATAATCAAATCAAATGACATGATCAATGAGAACATAAAATTGGCATAAGACATATATTTTCATAATATATATAATCATATAAAATATTTCTTCATTGGTAACCACTAATAAATTCATTAAATATCAGGCCAGGGATAACCATGGATGTACCTACTTTGGGCTTGGAATAACCTTATATTGAACATCTTTTGGTCTTGGGATAATCTCCCATGTACCCCTTATTGGGATTGGGAAAATCTAAAATATACCATTTGAGATCCTATAGAATTAATAATTACCCAATAAATTGTAAGGAGATATAGGTCCGGACCATCTTGTTTATAACATAACCACTTTTCTTTGTTATATCTTACCAACCGTCATATAATGAAAATAATAAATTTTTTTCCACAAGATCATAAAGAATCCATTATATCAGAACCCATGAAAATAAATGGGTTTTATAAGAATTAAATCAGACCATAACCCATGAAAATGAAATAGGTTTTATATACACTTCATTATTTCATCATATCATAACCTGTGGAAAAAGAAACGGGTTTCATAATCATTTTATCATGGTATAACCCATGGAAGGAAATAATTTCATAAATATCTTGTCATCATAAATCAAAACTATTATGAAAAAGAATATGAATGGAATCCTTGGATAATATACCAAATAAATCACATGTAACATCAAATGATGTAATCTAATATGGAAAATTATTTCGAAAATATATGTGGAACATTTCTCTAGGAAAATAAATTATTTTAAAATCAGTTTTAAAACTAAAAATTCATAAAATACATTTTTAAATACATTTCATTTAAATTATTCTTGAAAAATTATAAATGAAAATTTAAAAATGATTTAATATATTTTATGGGAAAATATCATTTCCACTTGGAACAAAAACATTTTTTTAAATACAAAACATTTTCAAAAAAATTTTCTTTTAATATAACCATTTGAATATTATAAAGGAAGATTTAAAAAAAATTAAAACATTTATTGAGGAAAATAAACTTTCCATTTTTGTTTTTAATATATAAAACATTTTAATTTGTTTTAAAAAAATAAAAAATTATACTTATAAAGTAATCATTAAAACAGTGGGTGTTTATGTTGGCTGGAAATTCTATACATGTTAGAAATATTCTTTCACATGATCTATAAAATCCAAACATGTCTTGTTATCAAAATAACATGAAGATTAATTTTAGTTTTTTTAAAAAATGGGGGTTAAAAATTATTTAATAAATCATTTGAATATTGATTAAAAAATTTAAATTCTTTTTAAAATATTGTTTTGAATGAAAAATGGTTTTTGACTGAATGGAGAAATAAATATGATTTTTCTTAAAAACAATATTTTTTTTTCTATTGAGTACACAGAGAGAGGATAATGAAAGAAAAAAACACATTCTCAATATATAACCATATTATAATAATAATTATGTGTTTATTGAGATATGTAAAATAAGATTTTATCATTGTAAGAATATATATAAACAATCTAGATAAATGATTAGGTTGTATTAGGAAACCCATACCACATTGATAACATTGAATCATAAGCATCATTTAGTAAAAAATAAAAATAAAAATTAAATATCATGAAAATAAATATATTAATGATATAAAATTTCAATGTGGTAGTATATACACCACATAGAATAATATTGGTTTATTACATAAATTATGTCCCGAATAAAGAAAAACTGAGACAAAAGTCCCTTATTGTATTAGTAATTTTGAAAATTTAAACCCCTGAAAATAGATATAATCTAATTGATATGTAAATAAAAATAATTTTTAGTATTTTAATAATAACATACATTACATGTTAGTATATAAACCACATAAAATAAAAACATCGTGAATATGGTATTTTCCTCATTAAAATTATGTTAGACATAAATCACTTACCTTATGTCTAAATTACTTCATAATCATTAAAAAACCATCTATAATAAATATAATTTTATTATAAATATATTACATAACCATACTCATATTTATCATACAGTATATAATTTACTTATGGATTCTTATTATCCCTTTATTAACAATTATTTATTAATATATCATTTGGGTAATAAATACTTTGTTTTTCACATATGTTTTGGTTTTGTATTTTCAATCATTCATCATTGATCATGGTTATATAATGTAATTTTTTTAAATGATATAAATATTATATGTATTCATAATATTTTTAATTTTAGTAATCCCTTAAAGTTAGAGATAGAAAATTAAATACATCGTTCATTGAGATGGTAGGCCATATGTATGCATGAACATTGTTTCCATTTTCTAGTTGGATGAAATGAATGAAAGTTAATTAAAATATTTCCTTTAAAGATAAATTTTTATATTATATATATCAGATTTGTTTATTTTAACCTATCATTATTACCTTTAATGTAATGAGTATGTGAAGAATGAATCACATCGCTACATGATGAAGTAGTCCGTTGTACACAAGAATGACATTATTATACTCCCAAAAAATAAAACTTAAAATGGAATATGTGATATAATTAGTTAATAAGAACAATAATTTAATAACTATCATATATAATAAATAAATCTATCATTATACACATCCATGATATGTGGTTATGGATAATATATAAAATCGATTCACGAGGTAGTAGTCCATAGTACATATGAATAATGATTTCATATCCTATTTTATTGAAGTGGAGAAGTTTTCAAATATTAAATCAATATAATAAAATATTATTATATGGAATATAATATGGTTATTATATCACAAACTTATGGAAGCTATGTTTTTGACACTCGTGTTATTCACGAAGCTTTGATTTGCTATTTCCAGAACCTTTTCTCTACTGGAACTCCTTTCATGTCGGCTGATGTGGAAGAATGAATTAGACCTAAGATCACCGATGAGATCAATCGACAACATACCAATGATGTGACGATTGACGAGATATGCCTTGAATTCCATCATATCCACCCCACTAAGGCCCCAGGTCCGGATGGATTCCACACCCTATTTTTTAAACAATATTGGGACATCATCGGTCCTAAAATTTTCAAAATGATAAAAAATATCTGGGTGGGGAATACAATCATTTCTTCAATCGAAGAAACATTCCTCGTCCTTATTCCCAAAATCATGAAACCTTTGGAGATCCCTGATTTTATGCCTATCAGCCTCTACAATGTCTCTTATAAGATATTCTCAAAATTCCTTGTCAATCGGCTGCCCTCGTGACTTCCTGATCTTATCTCTGAAAACCAGAGAACCTTCGTGGCCAAGAGACTGATTACTATTAATGAAATTGTGTCCCATGAAGTGTTCCACTCTATAAAAACATGGTCCACTTCAAAAAGAGGTACCATGGACTGGAAACTAGATATGACAAAAGCCTATGATAATGTTGAATGGCAGTTCATAAGAGTTGTGATGCTGAAAATGGGGTTTGGCACTAAATGGATAGATATTGTCATTCACTGCATCTCGACCATCTCCATAAGAATCAAGGTAAATGGGAAGCTCACTAGAGGATTCGCCCCAACTCTAGGCCTGCGTCAGGGAGATACCCTCTCCCCATTTCTGTTCAACTTGGTGGATGATGTTTTTTGTAATCTTATTTAAAGGTATAAGTCTATTCATGGGGAAGAGGACTGCCGTGAAATTCCACCAGTGTGGCATCTCTTCTTAGCCGACGACTACCTCTTTTTCTCCAGAGTAGCTTTATATGAATGACGGGTGGTCAGCCATGTGATCTAGCAGTATGAGTGGGCATCTGGACAATCTATCAATCACGGAAAATCAGAAATCTCCTTCAGCGTAGGGGTTCCTATTTCCAAGAGAGATGTACTTTGGGAATCAGTAGGCATTCATATGGTCGATAAACACCAGAAGTATCTCGGGCTTCCCACGGTGATTGTCCGGTCCAAAAAAATAAATCATTGTATCTATGGTGGACAAGATTGAGAAACAAATTCAAGGCCAGACCCCAAAAAGCATCTCCCAAGAAACAATGAAACCCTCATTAAAGCATTCATCCAGTTCATCCCCAACTATTTTATATCTCTGTTTAAGCTCACGGTGGCTATCGTCAATCAGATCCATTCACATACATCCAACTTCTGGTGGGTTAAAATCATGGAAGGAGTAGACCCCATTGTATGGCTTGGGAGAAATTCTTGAAACCCAAGTTGGAGGGAGGGATGGGATTCTCGAATCTTCTTCTTTTCAATGACGCATTGTTGTCCTATAAAGGATGGTGCCTCACTTATCGTCCATCAACTCTATGTGTGCGGGTAATATGAGCTAAATACTTTCCCCACACGTACTTCCATGGTTCCTATCTTGGCCCCCCGTCCTAGCTTCCAATATAAAATAATTTGGGGGCCTGAAATCTTCTAGAAAAGGGTTAGGCTGGAGGATTGGGAATGTATCATTTGTCAACATATGGAATGATCCATAGCTTATCGATAAGGATGTTATACGGGCTACATCATCCATCCATCCGGGTCTTGAAGATGCTACTGTAAATTGCCTCAATCCAGACTAGGTCCCGAGTGGTGTTTGGAAAAGATCCATGAATGGTTAAAAGAAAGAGACCAAAGAATTATCCTGAGCATCCCCAAGGTCCCAGATGCAGGCCTCGACCATTTTTTCTAGACCAATGAAAATTCATGTGAATACACAGTGAGATCCAGGTACATACTGGCCCTTGGCATCCACTCTTTTGACTGTGAAGAGGGACCATTGAAAGCTCTTTGGAAGCTCAATGTCCCCCAAAAAATACGCCAATTTTGGTGGCAGGTGTGAACAGGAACACTCCCTACCATGATCCTTATCATTTATAGACATATGTATAGTACTGAGTCCTTCCCTTTCTGCCCAAATATTCATGAAACTTCTTGGAATGCCATCATTCACTACCCAGGATCTAAAGAAATATGAATAAATGGGGACTGACTTCTGATTCTTCACTGGACATTTCCCCCGAACTCCCCGATCTTCTAATTTGGTGTTGTTCCTCTCTTTCATAGAATAATTCAGGTTAACATTTCACCCTATCCTGGATCATTTAGGTTCGGCGCAACAATTCTTTTTTTTCACCGCGTTCAAAAACCATCCTAATTCTGGATTGAATGGGCCATTTCTTGGATTGAGGGCTAGAAGGACCACAAAGGACACTTCATGCCATGTGTAACCACCTCATTTCCACCTCATTGGAACCCCCCAATGGAAGGAATTATTAAGATTATCATAGAAACATCTGTCCCCAATGATGGGCTTGTTGTTCTCGGTCTCCTGGCCCGAAATGATTTAGGGAAAATCATTGCATCAAAATTTGAATCACATTATGCCGTCTGGGAACCTGCAGTTTATGATGCCTCATCCATCCTTGTGGGTATAATGCTTGTTGTGGAATGTGGTTTGGTTGACATAATCATTGAGTCTGACTGCCTTACCGTGATCAAAGATATTAACCACAATGACACTGGGCTCTAGTCTTTTGGCTTCATCATTAGGCGAATTCACTTTATTCACTAAGGCTTCTCAAGATGCACCTTCTCCTTTACCAAAAATAAAGGAAACAATGCTGCCCATCATCTGGCGAGCTCAATCCCCTTCGATGACAATCATCTCTAGCTGGACAATTTCCCTTCATGGATTTGATTATATACGACTACTGGTCTTCTTCATTAATTTTATCTGTCCTTATTATCAAAAAAATGATGTGGAGGTAGAAATAAAATGAAACTCTTGTTTAGGGACATTACCTCATATTTGTAAAACATATTTTGGTTTACACCAAAAGACTTACTAGGTTGGGTTTATGGAAAAAATAAGTATTATAGGATTATATTATGAAATTATTGTAGTTATTTTACTATTTATCGGATGAACCAAACGTTTTTGTATGTGTGAAGAGGAAAGGAGAGGGGTGTCCATTTATATTTGAGGTGAGAGGCATACCTGTAATTTTTAAAAAGAAAAAGGATTGCACATATCTTTCTTTTGAAAATGGATAAGAATGGTCCATTATATAATATTAGCGATTATAAGGTCTAAATATGTGCATCCAATTAGTTTTGGAGATGTTTCGATGTCATTTACTCCTAATATTTTTAGATTAACCCCTTTTAATCAAATTTTACCTTAACCATGGTAATTAATTTTCACTACTTTTAATGTTAATAACAGTAAAAAAATAATTTTAAGTAATTATAAAATATAAATTATTATGATTAAAAATTTTCAATTCATTTTTAAAAATCCAATTCACATAAGATAAAAAATTTAATTTAATATAAATATCTCAGAGATGGCCAAAAAGCAGTTTTTCAAGTAGAAATGTTTCAAAAGATTAAAATGACGTAATATAAAAACTAAATTGATAAATATTATTTTTTTGAATAATTGATATTATATTTAACTAATTTTTATTTTAAATCCATATTAAAATAAAATTTATATTGTAAATTCTTTGAATGAAAATACAATTTTCAATAAAAACTAGTATTTTTAATTATTAATTTATAAAATTTTATTTTAAGAAATTTAAAAATAATAAAAACTAACATAATTTTTACTAGTATATTTCTAAAATCATATTTTTTTTAAAATAAGTTTTTTAAAAGATAAATAATATAATTTCAAAATAACTGTACAAAATATGAAAATAACATTTTTTATAAAAATACAATATTAAGCATAACAATTGATTATTATCTATTGTCAAGAAAAAATATAATATGAATTTCATAAATTTTATTGATTATATAATATATAAATTTATTTAATATAATTCACCAATAATTGTTTTTATTTATTGAGGTAAAACACATTTGTGTGCATTCAAATAGTTTTTCCAAAGAATATTTTCTTTATTTTCAAATAGTTATTATTTTAATTTTTAATTAATTTGTCACCAAATAAATAATTATATATAATTATATAAACCATATATTTTATTAATTTATTTAATCAAATTCAAACCATTATTCAATTATCTAGGTGATAACTATGATATTAAATAATAATATTTTAATAGTATGTGGCGATTCATTTAAATTTAGTGTTGTATGTAACATACTCTACACTCAATGTTTCATGTAACACAAGATGAAATAAAATTTTCATATTACTCAAGATAAAATCGATATTGCGTGTAATTTATAACATCCAAAATATAAAATTTATTTGAATAAAAAATATTTCAGAGAATATCTGGTTGTTACATTTGACCCCCTTAAAAATAAATTGCATCCATACAAATTGAACTTCTCCTCAGTAGACAGGGTTTAACATTTGAAAATACTTTAATGGGAAACCCACATCATAAAAAGGTTTAATAAAAATAACACTTGAAAATAAGGAAATGGATGTGAGTAGGTCATCTAGAATAACACCTACTAGGTTTCCAAATGGGATAATATAGGTGGGTAGTAAAAACATGGACATATAAGTGAAAAATAAAACCCAAATACCAATGAAGAGAGATAGAGAAGACATTCAGGAGAAAGTTAATGACCATAAATCCATAAATCTGTGATTGTTCAAAAAACCATTATATCTTTATATATGAAGATAAATGTATAAAATTTTATTTTAAGATCATTTTCTTAATATTGAATAATTTTCACAAGAATATATACTTACTTTATTTCATTCCATTTTATAACCAAAATCTCATCCCTTGGGAATTCTTTGATCAATATATACATCATAGTGTAATCTAATAGATTAATGTTTCATGTCTAAAGCACTAATTATATCTAATAATATCTATAAAATAAGGATAAATGATTCCTTCTATGTGTAATAATTAAAAAATTGGTATCACTAGTCATAAAATAACATCAATACTTCAACATAATAAATATCATGAATAACTAACCATAAGGATCATACATAACTAACCAAAATTTAAATTAGAAAATTTATAAATAATGTCACTAAATTTACAATATCAACTTATAATTAATCACCAAAAAAACATGAATTAACTATTAATTCAACATATCATATATGTGAGTACGTTGATAATATATTTTCTTGAAAATGGTAACGACTATAGTTACTATAAAACCATAATGAAAACAATCATACTTCTCCATTCCATGAAGAAAAACATATATTATTTAATATATTCCATAAATCCAATAATGCTATAAACTCTATCAATGATAACATAAACCACATAGTATACAAATCATTAATCAGTTAAAAGGTCATAAATACTATACAATATAATTTATTAATACCCAAGATCAATTTATACAAACATCATTATCGCAAAGTTTTGGATATATTAAGTGTTATCTTCCATTAATCACATGTTTTCCATATAATATCACCTTTCCATTAAATCACTTTTCTAGGTCATAAGTACCATTCACCATATTCTTGAAAATCCTTAATGAACAAATTATACTAAACAATAATTATATATTTCATGATTTATATAGTATGTTTCTTTAATTTCAATACATAAACACTTTAATCATAATACTTTATTCGTAAACCATTAACTATGATTCATCATCTTATTCCTTAATTACTAATACCTTTCATATGTTATTTATAGTCTATTCACCATCTACAGAAAATACAACCTTGATAATTCTATTCATGAACATTCCACTTAGAAAATTTATTTAAATAATTACCATGCTTCCCACATTTAAAAAATTCATCCATTTATAATACCTTAGGGAGACCAATATTCCTGTCCTTTGTGTTAACTAAAATTTTAATTTTTCTATAGAAATTAATTTCTCCATTCCCTTCTTCTCTACACATAAAACATCTTCTCATCCATTAGATACATTACCTTGTGTTTTCCCACATTCTTAACATATAGGAAACTTAATACACTTTCCTATATGGTCTAAACCACCCAAGCACTCAACAAATGTTATCCTTCTATTCTTTGGTGTGTTTAGGAATTGGTTAAGGTGAATGTTTTTAATCCCATATCCTGATAACTGATTAAGAATAAAAATAATATCCTTCACTCTAATCATCTTCCCATTTTATTTCAAATCAAAAAATTATCTATTAAATTCAACGTTAATCAAGTTCCTTATAGTTCCCATCATTGATTAAAAATATAAACCAAAGTGTGGGTAATAATTTTCAAAGTGGGAAACCACATAATCATGAAAAATAACATATAGGATTTACAAATCATGAAAATGTATTTTAAATATATGAAAAATTATTCTCAACCTAGTTCATTCATGGTAATTATTTAATTCCTTCATGATTGTTCATAAAGAGATTGTGAATTTTCAATGCATATCCCACAACAGGGTCGAACTAGGTCTGTAGTAAGGCATGTTATCATTTAATAGGTGATGGTAATATAAGGTTAAAAAATAGATACATTAATATAACATTATCATAACGGTTTTTTAACATGATAATAACATTTGAAAAAACACATCCTATATATCTTAGACCATATACTTGAGTCATGGCCTAAATCATGGTTGTTCATAAGACATGCATCAAAATGGAATCAAATAACCTAATCCATGAGAACATAAAATTTTCAAAAGATGTAGATTTTTGGAATATATATAAGCATAGAAAATATTATTTCAATGATACACACAAAAAAATTCAAAAAAAATTATGCTTGGGATAACTACCCATGTACTCGCTTAGGGCTTGGGATAACCTCCCATGTACCCTCTTTTGGGCTTGGGATAACCTAATGTGTACCCCCTTGTGGGCTTGGGATAACCTCTCATGTACCATTTGAGATCATATAATATTAATCATTACATAGTTCATTGAAGGGACATATAGGTATCAATCATCTTAGTTATAACATAACCACCATCATTAGTTATAATGTAACCACCATCCTTGGTTATAATTCAACCACCGTCACAAAATAAAAATAATGATTATTCCACACAATTATAAAACATTCATCATATAAGAACCCATGAAATGAAATGGGATTTATAAGCATTGCATCATACCACAGTCCATGGAAAAGAAATGGGTTTCATATAAACTTCATCATTTCATCATAACATAACCCATTGAAAAATGAGTGAGTTTAATAATCATTTTAAATTGGATTTACTCCTTGAATGAAATAGGGTTCATAAACATCTTTTCATTATAAGTATAATCCATTAAGAGAAATAATAAGAAATATATCCTTGAATAATGTCCCCATTAAATCATAAGTAACATAAAAAATGTAATCATAGATGTAAAATAATTTTTAAAAGAAACTTGTAACATTTATTTTGGAAAATAACATTTCTTTTAAAATAAAATTTTAAAACTAATACATCATAAAATATTTTGGAAATTAATTTCTTCTTAAATAATCTATGAAAACTTATAAAGTAATATATAAAAATAATTTAAATCATTTCATGAAGAAAATATCATTTCCTCCTTGATTTTTTTAAAACTAATTTTTTTTAAAATACATTTATTTGAAAATAAAAATATAAAACATATAAAGGAATATATTAAAATTATATAAAAAATTTATTGAGGGAAATAACCTTTCCACATTTATTTTTTTGAAATAGAATTATTTTAAAAATATTTTTATTGGGAAATAATATTTTATACTTATAAATTTATATTTATAACATTGATTTTTTCTGATGGTGATAAATTTCATACGTGCTAAAGCAATGCTTCCTTTGAAATTTATGGTAAATGGAAAAAAAGAATTGTTTTTAAAATGTTATGAATAATTCTTTTATAAAATTTTGTCAAAATTATAACACGGGTAAAAATTTATTTAATAAATCCATTGGAGAATGGTAAAATTTTTTGTAAAATTTTATAGAAAACATGGTTTTGGAAGAAAATGGGATTTTGATCCAAGAGAGAAATAAAGGAATTTTTTTAAAAAAAATATTTTGGAATATTGAGAACATAAAGAGATAAAAATGAAATGAAAACATGTATTCTCAGGACATAAATATATGAGAAAAAAATTAACTTGTTCCTTGAGAGATGAATCATAATATTTCATCATATAATGCATAAAAATAAAAAATCTTGATAGATAATGACATTGTATCCTAAAACCCTTTCCAATTTGGTAAAATTAAATTTTAAGACCCATTAAATAAAAACCTAAAAATAAACATTTAATATCATGAAAATAAATTTATTGATGATATAACATGTCATAGGGGTAGTATATACCCCTCATTGAATAATATTGGTGCATAACATAACTTTTTTCCCAATAATATAAATTTGAGACAAAAATCCATTACTACATTAGTAAATTTTGAAAAAAATAAACAACTTGAAAAAGAGATACATAAATAGATATGTAAATCCTAATAATTTTGAGGATAATAATGAAAATGTAAATTCATGGGATGTATATACACGATATAAAAGAAACAAGTGGTGAAATGGAATTAGCCTCAGAAAAATTAAAAGTGAGACTAAAATCCCTTATCTTAACTTTCAACTTCCACCACACATGTTTGAAACTCATATATGTTAAAAATAAGTTTATTATACAGATATTTTTGAACAATAGTAATATTTATCACACCATATATTATTTAAATATGAATTCTCATTACACCATTATTGGTCAGTGTGCCAGTGCTTACACTACCGTATAATAAAGACACATTTTCGATCTATAGTGATGAAAAAATGTAGAAAATATGACAAGTCCTCAAGAAAAATGATATGGTGATATCTTATGCCTCCTTAAAATTGAATATTCTTGATTATAATTAACCGATACATGATTTTGAGTTGGTAGTGGTAATATTTTTATTGATGATTTGGAGGAAATCTCTATATGTTGAAAGGTGTGATATATATACAGATCATAAAATATTTATGTATGTGTTTTCATATAAATAATTTAATATGAACTAGATAATATGGTTTAATTTATCAAATATTATGTTTTCCCAATACGTTACCACCCTACAATGGAAAATAAGGTGGCCGATGATCTAATTCAAAAAGATCATGCTTGTATTTCCACAATGAGGATTTAAAGATATACGAAATTTAGGGATTTATAGAAGTTTGATATGAAATATTGAGTAAAAGGGATATATCTTATCTTTATCGGATGAATATTCAACCATCCATCCATGAAATTATTATGAAGGCATAAAAGGAATATTTGGAATTATATAAGAATGTATAGAATGTTTCATAATTCAACCATGGTCATACTAAACCTATAAGGATTAAAAACTGAGTATGTGCCACGTCAATACCATAATTGAAAAACGAGTTTTTGGATGAGGATCCTATTTCTTCATTCTCTATTCATCCTGAATGTATGAAGATATATAGAGATCTAGAAGATTATTTCTAGTGGAATAAAATGAAAATGTTTATTGCAGAATATATATCACAATGCCTATTATTTATGAAAATTAATGTTGAAATAATTAAGTCTAATGGTATGTTACAATCATGACCCATGCCAGAATGGATGTGGGAAACCATTACCAAGTATTTCATTATCAGACTTCACAAAACATCTATCATGAAAACTGTTATTTGGGTTATAATTGATTTCCATATGAAAGCATTAAAATTTATTTCTATCAGAGAAGATGTATCTATTTATCATATTAATTAGTTATATAATAGGAAAATTATGAGGTTTCATGGAGTTCCGCTCTTAATTGTATCCTATTGGATTTTGAGGTTTACCTTGGAGTTCTGGAGAAGAATTCAGCAAGATCTGAATTTATTACTGAGTTTTAGGTCAACTTATAATCCTTAGATAGATGGTTAGTGTGATAGGACAATTAAAAATATACAATACATGTTGGGATATTTTTAATGGACTTTAAATTTTCATGTTATCAACACCTTAATTTCGATGAATTTTCGTATAACTATATCTTTCACTCATGAATTCAGATGGATCCCTATGAACTCCTTTATGAATGGAACATCAAAACTCAATTGTGTAGAGACATAGTTAAATAAATAATTATATCAGGACTTTATCTAACTGAATAAATGGATGATAAATTTTATTCTATCTAACAACATATAATGGAACCTTTGAGTTGACAAAAATTTATGGTGACAACTTGTAGTGAGCTCTAGATTTTTAAATTGGAAAAAAGTGGTTCCCATGTATATATCCTTATAAAAAGATAATGTGATTTGGAATGAAGGTAAATTTTATCCCCATATATATTAGGCCCTTTTAAATTATTTATCATGTGGGGATATTAGCTTATCGCATAGTTATTCTATTAAATATCTATGAAGTTCAAGATGTGTTCTGGGTATCTCTCATATGAAAGTATATACCTGATCCTTCACATGTTCTAAACTCATAGGTAATGAAAATAGATTAATATCTATCCTATGCGCAGAAACTGGTTTAATTTTTTGATTATATTGAGAAATTTCTATAAAACAAGTCTACTCACCTCGTCAATGTTTTTCGGTGAAATCATGATATTTAAGAAGCATGTGGGAACCAGAGGAAGTGATGGGGTAGAATTATTCTATGTTTTTTGTATAAGAGTAATGGAAGTTTGAGGGTGAAATTATTATAAGTGTGGTGGAATGTAACATCCCAATATTTTATGATATATTTCTCTTTAAATAAATTTCTTTGATAGAATTATTTATATACAATGTCGACACAAAATTTATTCAATTAATAGAAAAATAAATAAATAATTTTAAAAATATTATAAGTAATAAAATGTGGTTGAATTATTGTGTTCCATTAAATTTATTTATTAACATATAATATTTTGGTTATGTTAAAGTATTGGATTTAAATTACATCTTTGTCTTTGTGTCTTTAATGCCAACTTAAATAAATATGGTAAAAATGACATTAATGATATTTAATGAAAATAATATAGTAAAAAGTTATTTATAAATAATTAAAATCATTCAATAGGACAAATGTGATAATATATGGTCTATAAGGTCATCCTTTTCCATTTATAGTCAAATAATCACTTTATAAGAAAAATTATAACCTTTTAATATTTAAAAAATAACTACCATGGTTATAATTAAAATTTGTTAACCAAGGAGTAATTCAAAGGAAAAGGTTGATAATGATATGTAAACAAGTAAAATTATGATTAAATGATTATGTTAAGAACAT
The DNA here is from genome assembly GCA_963277665.1 of Viscum album. Lineage (NCBI taxonomy): Eukaryota > Viridiplantae > Streptophyta > Magnoliopsida > Santalales > Viscaceae > Viscum > Viscum album. The sequence continues at coordinate 1,795,404,870 of OY728121.1, forward strand.
ATACTCAATATATTATAATATATTCTATTTTGAACCATTTTATGTTAGGTAGACCAATACTATATTATAACATTTCATGAATTTCTAAAATTTCCCTCCCATAAATTATAAAAGGACCCCCTTATCTCTTTTGTTTACACGACATTGAGCCATATTGACCAACCAAAACTGACCAAATTCTCTTATTCAATCAACTATCAAAAAATTAACGGTTTTTTAAATCTTAAAATACAATTCCATTGTTCCTTATGAAGGAATTTTATGGTAGTATATCAAAGAATAGGTAATCATCCTTACTGAATATTTCAAGTTTATTTCTTATTATAATTACTAAAAATAAATTGTATCCATATTAAAATAAAAAATTCATTATCATAAATATACTTATATGTTATTATTAGTACATTACAAGCATTTTAAATGTCTTTTTCATCCCATGGAAAGTAAAAACATCCCTCATGCATACGTAAAACTTATCGTCTCCACGTAGTGATGTAATTTGTTATTTATCACCACTTTTCATGGATGGTAATGAAGATATAAATAATTAATATATATGATATTTATAAAATAATTATTCTTTTTAAATTATAATATCAGTTATACCTTCATACCTTCTAATTATTTGGAAAATGATAATGTCGTTCCTGTGTATGTGTGGACTACCACCTCCATGAAGCGATGTTACCTGTTTTTCAATAATGATTTACATGGATGGAAATAATTATATATTTAACGAATTTATATGATATAATAACTTTTTTCAGGTGAATTTTTATTTACCTTAATTTTGTATCATCCATTGAAAAGTGAAAACAACATTCATGTGCACGTAAAGCCTACGGTCTCCATGAACAATGCAATTCATTTTTTGATAACAAAATTTTATTGTTGAATATAAGTATATATATAATGAATATACATGACATTTATTTTTTTATTATTATTTTTAAATTATGGAAACATAATCAAAGTACAAGGAATGAAACTACTAAACCAAAGTTTTCATGAAAAAAATGTCGTTAACATATGAAATAATGATAACAATAATATATTGTAAACAAATTGGTGACAATATGTTAGAAATGGATTATATATGATATTATATATATGAATATTATTTTGGAATATAATTATAATAAATATAAACTTATTATACAGAATGACTTTGCCTCAATTTTGACACAATTGACACATATTTGGTGTTATGAACCTATTTATTTAATGTGGTGTATATAATAACCATTTGATGTATTTAACATGAATATATATATTTTTTATGATAATTTATTTTTTAATTCAATTTTAAAATTTAAATACTTTTCAATATAAAGGTTATTAATGAGGAAAGATTTTATTTTAAAATTTCATTTTTGAGATTACCATTATTTTTATTGAATGTATATTATAATATATTCTTTATAATCATAATATATATTATTATCATATATAGATTTATTTATATTATATATTTTCTTAAAAAATTTCATCACATTGACAGTTGAAATCAAAGTAAGAAATTTATAAAAGAAAATCCATTCTTATTTCTCTTTTTGAATGAGTATTTTTTTTCTTCCATGTTGATATTTTTTCAACATTGTTTTTAAAAACTACTTGATAGTCAAAGTGACTATATCAATAGGGGGGAATGAGGTATGAATTGAGTACATACTGAAAATCACTATGATTTTTTAAATAAAATTCCCAAATTAAATTAAAAACAACAGATTTCATCTAAACATAAGATCAATATATGTTCTGATATTTAAAGTGATTTCTCAAAGTGTGAAAATGTATTAGATAAAAACCATAAAAATATTAATATAACATTTGAAATAAATTTACAATGTCAAAAACATATATAACCACTAATTAATACTAACTATCATTGTAATGATTTTTATTATAGTTTAAAGAAAATATAATTTAAATAATTGAAAATAGACAAAATAAAACACACACCAGAATAAATACAAGAAGATTAGTGTCAAGTTAGGAATTAATACTCTCCATTATTAAATCACCTACTAATAAAGAAATTATATATATAATTATGATCCAAAACCAATATTGCGTATACAAAATAGCTTAATAGATATCCCAACCACGGATGAACCACTTCCACAATAACCCAGTGAATGAAACAAACATAGGCCACATATGGACCTCTTCCATGACACAGGGGTAAAAAGGTAAAGGGAGAGCTAATAAGATATCTATTATCTTCTAGTTATGTCACAAGAGTCATCATGTGTTCGTTAAACTGATTAAATCACACACTCCCCAAAATAAAAATGCAAAAATAAGAAAGTGAAAGAAAAAATATGTTGAACAGATAGTGTTTCTCTTTCTGATGTACTCTAAAACATTAGTCTCCTTTTATGTATCTTGAATAGGATCTTAAATCATTTTATAAAATGTTGTAGTAGAATAGTGCATCACAATATCTATTTTCTATGACTGTAAGAAGGGAACTAGAATTTCATTGTGCTTCAATCTTACATAGTTGATTGAAGGTAATAATATTTCATGCAAATCTCTTGATCAATTTGTAAAATCCAAAAAACTATATATTTCTTGAAATTTTCACTCTCTTCACTATTTTCTCATATTTTTCATTCGGGATTATTCGTCATAATATAACAAAAAAATATAAGAACAATCATCTGGATCCTCTTCTTATTGTACTGTTTGACTGAGACAATCTTTATTGAATATATGTAATAATTTAAGAATAATCATTAAATTATCATAATTAAATTCAATAATATAGAGGTTATAATATTTAATTAAGAAAATAAAAAAATAGTGATGGTGACTTAGTGTGGGGATGATTCAGGCCAACAGTGAGTCAGAGTGATGGTATGTCTTGCTCAATAGTGACCCTTTTCAATTGTGAGCCATTCCAGTAATTTTTCAAAATTTATGGTTGTAAGTAAAGTATGAAATTACGCTATTCTATGGAAATGAGTATTTTCCATACTTTTACAAATTCTAATCCTAATGGTGACTCATCTTTGATGGTGGGTCTTTCCCAGGCTTAGCTGAAATTTCATTCTGATGGTAACTCGTCTCTCATGTTGGGTATTTCCCTTACTTAGCCTAATTTTTATCCTAATGGTGAGTCCTCCTAAATGGTGAGTCGTTGCTGGAGGTGAGTGTAGTATAACAAAGGGTCCTTCCAACACATATCCACAACTAATTTAAACTACCTTATAGGATAAAATACTATCATGAAGCATAAAACTCATTAATAACATAATTAATATGATTTGTGAGCACTAAAATATGTAGATAAAACGATATACATAATTTTTTTGATAAAAAATCAAGGAAATTTAAAAATCCATTGTGAGAGTTAGATCATATTGGAAACAATGATACTAAGTAGATAATAATATCATATATATGTATATGTAAAGAAATATGGTATGAAATATATACATATAAGAATCACATCATAAGTAGTTAATAAATATGGTATCAAATATAAGATTGTATCGAAGAGACATTACTATAAAAATATTAATAAAATTCCATAGAGTCATTCTCCCACTTTTAGAATATTCAAAAAGTGATTCTAAAATTGGAAATAAAATGAAACAGAATATGAATAACAATAAAATTTCTGTTTTGAAAATAAATTGTGGCACAACAAAAAAGATAAAAAAAATTTCATTAAAAAACCCTTATCAATGTCTAAAAGTATAATGTCAATGCTTTTTAGTCTAGCTATAAGGAATTAGTGGTGATTTTACCTTCCCCTTGTTAGAAGTAAAGGGTTCAAGAATATAAGTGGAGGTAACTGTAGGGATCGCTATAGTAAAAATATTTAGAAAAAGAGTTTCTATAATAATGATATCCCTGAGGTGATGGAAAAAATTTCTATGAGATAGACTGAAGGGAAGGAAATGAGTAGGTAAGAGTGAGTTTGGATCTCTGGTTACAGCTTATTTGAAAAAATCTTTAATAGAGTTGGATTAGTGAGATGGGTAGTGATGGTAAGGGCATCCTGATCCACCATTAATGTTTCATAAACATGAGGAATGGGATTCATAGGATTTATTAAGTGGGTAATAATAATTCCTACCCATTCCATAGCATATAGAAAGTAATTTTTCCCATCCATATATATCTTTAGCACTGGACTCATCACCTTCAACTAATGGAATTTTAATTTGAAATCTTGACAAACTGGAGGAATTATGAGGCTATCAAAAAGAATCTTTAAATGAGAGCTTAACTCATGTTTATTATAAATCCACAAAATGTAATAATTTTTATCTGTAGAACTTTTTTCTCTATCAGAATTCATATACTTTGTTTATTCTTTAAACATCATACTCTTAGGATCACTATTATTCTTGATTTTCCTAAAACTCCCTTTATGGTTGTTAGGTTCATCACCTAAAACAACACAAATCTCTTTTCTAACCAATGGCCAAACCAACTAAACATCAAGAGGAGGAGGTATAACACTTGATGTAAAAGCAATGGAAGAATGGTTCCCCACCCTCTATAACAAAGCGTCCATAGAATCTGCAAAGCTATGTATAATCTCATACACTATGGACATGAAGGTATCTATATAATTTACTATCCAACTATTTTCTATATCCACTTCTTGAATGTGATGCATCATCTTGGGTTGGGGGTGATGTATCAAAAGATCAAATAGATATCTTGAATCTTTCTCAGTCAACATGGGGACCTAAGGCTTCTGATTTCTCAATAACAAACCCAAATCAGAGAAAAGACTCTATATGAATGGTTATAAGTCAGTAGTAGTGAAAACATAAACTCGAATTGAGGAAACAAAAAGGAGAAGGAAAAGGTACAGATGCAAATATAGGTTTCACAACAATCTGTGTTGGCTCAAAACTAACAAGCACATCTGAATCAAATCTAGGTAGTTCCCTAGCCACATCTATATTTTAAACCTATAAACCCTTATGATCTCTCTCTATTATTAAATAAAAGTTCCACTATGCTTTGGTGGACTGGTATCATCAAAAAAATTAGAGTAAGCCATGACAAGCTCCACTTACCCTGGAAACATATCTCATTCTTCAAGAACTGGGTCCCCCAATCAAATCTAAGACAATCCATATGTCTTAACAACTATATGGTTATAAACTATAGGTTTAAAAACCAATCTCCTCATTAACTGACTGATCAAAAACTGTCTACTCAACATCCTTTTTCACATCATTTATTGGTACATCAACTATAGGTACACTATGATCACCATCAAAAGGATAAATTAGGTGACTATCAAAGCTTGGGGATCCCTCCCCCTAAACAGATTATTCCTTCTCATATGTAGATATTCTATCAACATCTTCAACTAGTATTCATATATATTAGATCATGAAACAACTTGTAATACTAGAGGAGAAATAAGTTCTCAGGGCATCTCAACATCCTAAACACTATTGTGGCCACTTGGACCATCGCGGTAAAATCCACAATCATTTTAATCTCCATTTTTTTTCTTAATCTTATCCTTATTTTTATTCTTTATCATTTTCACTATTATCATAACATCCATTTTCTTTAGAAGATTTATACATTCTCATAAACTATTACTCACTAGAATCTTATGTGTATTCTTCCTCACTTTCTTCTTTTAAAATAGTCTCCCCGAAAAGTAGAGATCTAGGAGGGCTACTGTAGAGACCCGAAGCCTAACGTACATGAACATTACATTACTTTTGCGGAATACTTACTACATAACAAAAATATACACACAAGGATCGTAATAGTTTAGTGTCTTTGGAAACTCAGAACGTAATCTTCTAATCCTGGTGAAAGATCTTCAAAATCTCCCACAAAGATCTTCCTTTTTTTTACCTAAAACCTTTATTTATATCCTGGGGAAAAGAAAACATAAAAGGGTGAGCTCAAATGCTCAGTAAGGGTAAACAAAAGAAATATCAATCACATAATTTTCATAGGAACATAACATTTTTGGGAATCTTAACCTGCAAAAGAGAGCATAATTTCATAACATGGGATAAATCATAGTAGTGAAAATGAAACCATAACTTAAAACATTACTCATTGTGGCATACACACATAATCATAGAGAATCATTTCTTGTTAGTCAAGACTCATTTCCAATACTATCTTAGTGGACAAAGTCCCTTTCTGAATCGAGTAATCCTCGTTTCAGTCCTGTTTCACTAAACCGGTATAACCTACCATTCCAGCCATGTCTATCTCATGAGATATGAAATCATTACCCAATGCATTGGAGGGATATATAGGTCCCACCCATCTCTTAATGAATCCTTTCTTATGTGTGCCACAAAATCATAAATCATACATCATTGCATAACCCATGTAATAAAAATGGGATTCTTAAACAACATGACATCATAAAACCATTCATATAAGATAAAGGAATTCATAAACATAATTCCATCACAACATAGTCAAATATATGTAAAAATATGGATAGAAACAGAACCCTTTATTATCTTATATGGAAAATAATTTTGATAAAACACTTGAATTGAATTCTTGAGGAAAATATCCTTTCTTCTTCAAAATCAATTTCTTTTCACAAAACATCATGCAATTTTAAAAGAAAGAGATTTTATTGAAAATAGTCATGAAATATTTTAGAGGAAGCTTCATGAAAATAAGGCTTTATAAAACAGTATAAATCCGTTCGTGCCGTATATGTTAAAAAAACATTCTTCGTACTTTTATCGGAAAAGTCAAAAAGTACCTTGTACGGAAAAACGACAAAAGATTCCTTTCATATTCTTTACTAAAAACTCACCTAAGGGTAAAATTGGATTTAAAATATTTCAAGTGGATGGAAAAAATATTACATATTGAGGGAACATGGATGTGGATGATAAAATACACCCCAGTAAATACTTACGAATAAACAATCTCGGATAAAAATGAGATTGTGATATTTCCCTTACCTTAGGTCCGACTTGCTTTGTAAGTGTCCGAACCTCCTGTATAATTATTTAAATCATGTTATTGACTTATTACAGAATCATATTCATTGTTATGATATCATATATGGTTCACTTATGACATTATATTACCCGTTCTTTTGTAAATTCCATGTTAAAGAAGTGTTTTGGGTAAAATCGTTTCATTTATCGTAGGTGTTTTGACTTGTTGTTCTTGACATCATTATTACTTATATCATGATTTAATTACTTCCAGAATATAAAATATGATTTATATATCATATATATTCAGTATATATATATATATAATAGGTAGATAAATAAAATGAAAAACACCGTTCATGGAGACGGTAGTCCGTACGTACGCATGAACGCTGTTTTCCTTTCCTTATTGTCTTGAAATGGAAGTAAGTAGATGACATACATATGTATATATATACATAAATCCAGTAGCTTTATAATGTCATATATTTCATTATTATTTCTTATATATACATTATAATCATTCTTAAATGGTTAACATGGAGAATGAATCTCATCGCGTCGTGGAGACGGTATTCCGTACGTACGCACGAGCGATGATATCATTTCTATAAATATTTAATTGAATTGGAGTGGATTATACAATATATCAGAATAAATATGATGTTTTAATAACTATGTATAGTTATTCTTTACACCATTATACCCATCCATGTAAGGTGGTGGTGGAAAATAGATTACACCACGGCGTGGAGACGGTATTCCGTACGTACGCACGCGCGGTGATTTCTTTTTCCGTAGGATGGATAGATGGTGAAATAGGGTTGTTTCATACTTATAATAACATATCAGTATATGAGTGATACTGATGTTATTACTTCATAATGAAACAACCTAAGAAGAAGAAGTGGAAGAAGAAATAAAGATGAAAGAATTGGTAACGGTAATTACCTCTTCTTTGAAGTGCCTCTTTGAGACCTCCTCTTAGGGCACTAAAATTGGTCTTTGAGGAAGACCAGAACCTCTAGGATGTTTCTAGGGAAGTGGAGAGGATAAATGGGCAGGGGTTGGCCGAGCTTGAGTGCTCAAATTGGTGTGAGGAGGAGGGGGAGGAGGTGTCCTTTTATAGGGGAGGAGAGGGGCACCTTAGGAATATCTCAAAATATTATTTTATATTAAAGTCAAAATCGGTTTATAATGGTTCCAAAGGGTCTTATTTCGAAGCTAAAGTGGGGATGGGTCGAAAGCCTATCAACCAATAGGATTTAGACAAGTTTAGGGTATTATTTTAACCTTATCAATTAGATTTAACTCTAAGTTAAATAATTTAACTTTTACCGTGTCTTTTTGTTTTCTTTCACTATATGGTTAATAAACATACTATAACATGCCAAACGAACCCCAAATTGTATATTATTAATACATATATCCGTATCTAAGTCATTTGGCCGAACCTTAGATTTTTAGGAATAAAATAACAACTAATAATATAATATTTGATTTAAAAACTATTTTGTGTCAATTTTGACACTATTTGATATATGATTTTTGTGAAAGTCATAACAGAATTATATGTTCGAACCAAGTTGATTAAACCAACACTAATATATCCTAGTAACCTAGAAAATTAGTTTAATTCATAAAAAGTCTCAAATTACATTTATTTTGGTGTTTATAACATCAATTATGTCAATATTTCATTAACAATATAATTACTGCATCATCTTTGTGTCATAAATAAATTAAATTATTTGATGTCTAAAAATTACAAATAAAATACCATCATGTAGGAAATCTTTTTAGGTTTCAAATGAATATTTATAGTCGAATTTATATTATGTATAACCCCATATTAAAAATGATTTACTTATTAAACTTTAATTTTAACTATTTTAACCCTTCTTTAAATAAATTAATAATAAATGTCCTAATCTAATCCAAGTGGGCCTAAATGGTCATATTTTATTCCTAAGTTTGTTTTTGGTCGAATTACACTTGTCCAATAGAATTAGGAAATGTGTTAGGGTAACATTAATATCATATTTACCCTTAGTTACCCTATTTACTATTAACCGTGGTAAAAAAAGTAAAAAGTTACTATTCACCAAAAATTTATTTTCATCTCATTGAACCACATTTTAGTCCTTGATATTAACCGTGTCTCTCGGATTTTCGAAATTCCATTCACAGAAGCGGCAAAATTAAGTTTTATGAAAAATTCAGTTTTTTTAACTACCACTTAGTAGTTTCACTATTCATCAAAAATTGATGTTTTTCAGAACAATGCCAAAATTTCACCCTAAGCTATATTTCATATTCCGAATTCAAAAATGAATTCTATTTTACCAAATTCATAACATAGAAGTTGCATTAATTAATTTTATAATTAAATCCCGCTGTTAAAATAAATAGCGTGTTTTTAGGAAACAATATATATCAAAAGATTGACACTTGATTATGTCTGGTTTAAATGTGAAATTACAACCAATGACCAACATTGTATTAAATTGTAAAAATATATTCTAAATATACTTTAAAACCACTCAAATTAATAATTTATCACTATTAATTATTTCGATTAAAAAAGTTGTTTTTAATTATAATTTAGTAATTTTTCACCATTCATCAGAATATGAAAGTTATCTGAAAAGTACCAAAATTTCACCTTAGGATAAATTCGATACTCTGAATCCAAGAATGAAGTTCATTTTGAAAAATAAGATTTACAGAATTTTAAAAAGTGGTTATTACTATTCATAACGGCTAGTTTTAATAATATTTTAATAGCACATCGTTGTTTAGTGAAACTCGGTATTGCGTATTACACACGCTATCGAGGAAGGTCGCGATTGCATGTAATGCAAGGCAAGACAAGGATGCGTGTTGTGCAAACTCCTTTTGGTGTAGCGTACAACACAAGACATTAATAAAATTAAAAAGAATATTTCTTTATAAAATCTTGGGCTGTTACATTCTACCCCCCTTAAAATGAATTTCGCCCTCGAAATTCGTCGGGGTTATAAATAGTTTACTATTCGAAAGTTTCTTTAATAGAAACCCACATCGTAAAAAGGAATATCAAAACTAATCTTTAAAAACAAAAGTATGAAATGTAACGGTTACCCAAATAAACTAATCATTGGGTTTCCACATAGGTGAAAATATGGATATGGAAGAGAAATATAACCATCATGTTCTGATGGAGACTGGTAGAGAACATGGCTATGGAAAAGACAGTAATCACAAATCCATATATTTGTGATGATATAAGGTACCATCTGATTCATCAGGTATAAGATCACTAGGACAACATTTTTGGTTTTCAAGATCATTTCCCTAAAGTTGAAAATTTGATTTAGAATAAATACTTACTTTATTTTGGTACAATCTCACTATTTTTCATGCCTTGAACAATTTCCACTTCATCTCTTAAATAAATGAAGTTGAATTTTTTATTCGTGAAGTGTTATCAGATCATGTGATAGAATGACAGGTCATTCCATCTGTCTCAAACAAAAGGTTAGCAAAAATTATATGCATAAGTCGATCTATAGTGAGATTAATCATATATGGTTCCTAAAATGGACTTATACTTCATATATCATACTGCTTAATATAATAAAACTAGTTTCTACTAAACAGGGACTTCCTGTAGGCCAGTGGTAGGCGATAAAGGCCAGTCGCACTTTGGTTGTGGGTTCGATTCCTACAGCCTTGTCCGAAGCGATGGGCTGTCACCCGTCCGGTAGGTTGTCCCTTTTTCTAAAACTACGTTACTATAACATCCCATCAATAATATCGAAAATCTTATATCCTTAAACAATACTAACTTATGTCCAACATAATCCAGTCTAATCTTTAGGCTTATACATAATACTGCAGTCCACTCTCATAATATAGTGACATCGATTACCAGAGATTTAATACTGTCGTTGATCCCCACATATCATAAGATATGTCTTGTTGGTCACATTACAAACATTCAATGTCCTTAATCGTGTATTCTCTTGAATACCTTAGTGAAAACATGAGTGCAGTTAAAAGTTACCAAAATCCTCAAAATTCTATATACTCAAACCATGATATCACTTAGTCCTTATATCAATCATGAGCTCATGAATACTATTAAACATTTCATTTTCTCGTCTTCATTATGCGCATATCATCTTATTTCCAAAAAATATCTCAATCAATTTGAATACCACATCAATAAATATTGCAATACTCAATGATACAACATTATTTTGGAATCCCATTACATAAACACTTAATCATTCCACCACATCGTTGTCATATTCAACATTGCCAATAGTGATCGCATGTGATTTCCCTTTGTCATTTGCCTTCAGAGGTTGCTCATGTTGATCATCACTAACCCTTGGATTAGGGAAATTATTAGAAATAATGCCCCATTTCCTTGCACTTGAAGCATTGATGTGTTGGCGGTGCGTTCTCTGCAGTGTTTTCTTTATTCACATCATTAGAAACCCTTTTTCCATTACTTCGACACTCAGCTGCTCGATGACCTTCTTTTCCACACTTAAAACATTTTCTAGTCCCTTTTAGACAATCTCCACCATGCTTCTTTCCACACTTTGTGCATAAGGAGACATTCATCTTCTTTTCACCATTATTCTGAGATTTCTCATTGAACTCCATCTTTCGTTTCTTGTCAAAACCATGAGATGGATATGTAACACCAACTTCCATTTCTACCTTGATAGCACAACACACAATTTCTTCATAGCTACTGAAGTATCTTATAGCTAATGCCCTTCGAAGACTTGGTTTTAAGCCACAGAAAAATCGATCAACTTTACTTTCAGGTTGGATGATAATTCCAGAAGCATACCTTGCAAGTCTTGTAAAATTTGCTTCATAGGTACCAACAGATTCATCGTCCCTTTGCTTCAGTTCAAGAAATTCTTTCTCCATCTTTGTTCGAAGAATACGAGGGAAGTACTTACTGAAAAACAAGTTCTTGAACTCGTCCCATTCCATGGACTCAATTTCATCTCTTGGCCTCGTATTCTTGATAAGATTCCACCATTGATCAGCTTCACCTTCCAAACGATATACTGCTAAGATGACTTTATCATGTTCAGAACATTGAAGAACTGAAAATATCTTTTCAGTAGTACTGATCCATTGTTCAGCCACAAGTGGATCAGAAGACCCACTGAAAGAAGGTGGACGTTGCCTCATGAAGGACTCAATAGAATATTGTTCCCTTCTCTACTCATTTGGAAGTCCAGAATGATTCATAGCTTGTGTAAGTATAGCAATAAGATTTTGCACTCCATCTCCCATAACATTTGTTTTTTCAGGAGGGCAATCATTGCATTGTCCATTGCACTGATCTACACGGTTCCTTCGGGTTCTAGCCATCGTCTAAAACCCAAAAAGAATAGTGTGAGAGGCAAAAATCATGCTAGGGAAAACAACATAATAAAGGGGGAGTACCTTCAATATCCAACATCTTAGGTTTAATTCTATGATTGTTAGCGTAATTCTATTACTATAACCTATACGTATACTTATCCCTAGGGACATCCCTAGACATACCTTAGAAATATCTCTAGGAATCTCAATAACGTTTTCGCATCCTAGTTTCCAAAGGTTGACTAAACCTTTCCTCTGATACCAACTGTAGAGACCCGAAGCCTAACGTATATGAACATTACATTACTTTTGCGGAATACTTACTACATAACAAAAATATACACACAAGGATCGTAATAGTTTAGTGTCTTTGGAAACTCGGAACGTAATCTTCTAATCCTGGTGAAAGATCTTCAAAATCTCCCACAAAGATCTTCCTTTTTTTACCTAAAACCTTTCTTTATATCCTGGGGAAAAGAAAACATAAAAGGGTGAGCTCAAATGCTCAGTAAGGGTAAACAAAAGAAATATCAATCACATAATTTTCATAGGAACATAACATTTTTGGAAATCTTAACCTGCAAAAGAGAGCATAATTTCATAACATGGGATAAATCATAGTAGTGAAAATGAAACCATAACTTAAAACATTACTCATTGTGTCATACACACATAATCATAGAGAATCATTTCTTGTTAGTCAAGACTCATTGCCAAGACTATCTTAGTGGACAAAGTCCCTTTCTGAATCGAGTAATCCTCGTTTCAGTCCTGTTTCACTGAACCGGTATAACCTACCATTCCAGCCATGTCTATCTCATGAGATATGAAATCATTACCCAATGAATTGGAGGGAGATATAGGTCCCACCCATCTCTTAATGAATCCTTTCTTATGTGTGCCACAAAATCATAAATCATACATCATTGCATAACCCATGTAATAAAAATGGGATTCTTAAACAACATGACATCATAAAACCATTCATATAAGATAAAGGAATTCATAAACATAATTCCATCACAACATAGTCAAATCAATGTAAAAATATGGATAGAAACATAACCCTTTATTATCTTATATGGAAAATAATTTTGATAAAAAACTTGAATTGAATTCTTGAGGAAAATATCCTTTCTTCTTCAAAATCAATTTATTTTCACAAAACATCATGCAATTTTAAAAGAAAGAGATTTTATTGAAAATAGTCATGAAATATTTTAGAGGAAGCTTCATGAAAATAAGGCTTTATAAAACAGTATAAATCCGTTCGTGCCGTATAAGTTAAAAAAACATTCTTCGTACTTTTATCGGAAAAGTCAAAAAGTACCTCGTACGGAAAAACGACAAAAGATTCCTTTCATATTCTTTACTAAAAACTCACCTAAGGGTAAAATTGGATTTAAAATATTTCACGTGGATGGAAAAAATATTACATATTGAGGGAACATGGATGTGGATGATAAAATACACCCCAGTAAATACTTACGAATAAACAATCTCGGATAAAAATGAGATTGTGATATTTCCCTTACCTTAGGTCCGACTTGCTTTGTAAGTGTCTGAACCTCCTGTATAATGATTTAAATCATGTTATTGACTTATTACAGAATCATATTCATTGTTATGATATCATATATGGTTCACTTATGACATTATATTACCCGTTCTTTTGTAAATTCCATGTTAAAGAAGCGTTTTGGGTAAAATCGTTTCATTTATCGTAGGTGTTTTGACTTGTTGTTCTTGACATCATTATTACTTATATCATGATTTACTTACTTCCAGAATATAAAATATGATTTATATATCATATATATTCAGTATATATATATATATAATAGGTAGATAAATAAAATGAAAAACACCGTTCATGGAGACGGTAGTCCGTACGTACGCATGAACGCTGTTTTCCTTTCCTTATTGTCTTGAAATGGAAGTAAGTAGATGACATACATATGTATATATATACATAAATCCAGTAGCTTTATAATTTCATATATTTCATTATTATTTCTTATATATACATTATAATCATTCTTAAATGGTTAACATGGAGAATGAATCTCATCGCGTCGTGGAGACGGTATTCCGTACGTACGCACGAGTGATGATATCATTTCTATAAATATTTAATTGAATTGGAGTGGATTATACAATATATCAGAATCAATATGATGTTTTAATAACTATTTATAGTTATTCTTTACACCATTATACCCATCCATGTAAGGTGGTGGTGGAAAATAGATTACACCACGGCGTGGAGACGGTATTCCGTACGTACGCACGCGCGGTGATTTCTTTTTCCGTAGGATGGATAGATGGTGAAATAGGGTTGTTTCATACTTATAATAACATATCAGTATATGAGTGATACTGATGTTATTACTTCATAATGAAACAACCTAAGAAGAAGAAGTGGAAGAAGAAATAAAGATGAAAGAATTGGTAACGGTAATTACCTCTTCTTTGAAGTGCCTCTTTGAGACCTCCTCTTAGGGAACTAAAATTGGTCTTTGAGGAAGACCAGAACCTCTAGGATGTTGCTAGGGAAGTGTAGAGGATAAATGGGCAGGGGTTGGCCGAGCTTGAGTGCTCAAATTGGTGTGAGGAGGAGGGGGAGGAGGTGTCCTTTTATAGGGGAGGAGAGGGGCACCTTAGGAATATCTCAAAATATTATTTTATATTAAAGTCAAAATCGGTTTATAATGGTTCCAAAGGGTCTTATTTCGAAGCTAAAGTGGGGTTGGGTCGAAATCCTATCAACCAATAGGATTTAGACAAGTTTAGGGTATTATTTTAACCTTATCAATTAGATTTAACTCTAAGTTAAATAATTTAACTTTTACCGTGTCTTTTTGTTTTCTTTCACTATATGGTTAATAAACATACTATAACATGCCAAACGAACCCCAAATTGTATATTATTAATACATATATCCTTATCTAAGTCATTTGTCCGAACCTTAGATTTTTAGGAATAAAATAACAACTAATAATATAATATTTGATTTAAAAACTATTTTGTGTCAATTTTGACACTATTTGATATATGATTTTTGTGAAAGTCATAACAGAATTATATGTTCGAACCAAGTTGATTAAATCAACACTAATATATCCTAGTAACCTAGAAAATTATTTTAATTCCTAAAAAGTCTCAAATTACATTTATTTTGGTGTTTATAACATCAATTATGTCAATATTTCATTAACAATATAATTACTGCATCATCTTTGTGTCATAAATAAATTAAATTATTTGATGTCTAAAAATTACAAATAAAATACCATCATGTAGGAAATCTTTTTAGCTTTCTAATGAATATTTATAGTCGAATTTATCTTATGTATAACCCCATATTAAAAATTATTTACTTATTAAACTTTAATTTTAACTATTTTAACCCTTCTTTAAATAAATTAATAATAAATGTCCTAATCTAATCCAAGTGGGCCTAAATGGTCATATTTTATTCCTAAGTTTGTTTTTGGTCGAATTACACTTGTCCAATAGAATTAGGATATGTGTTAGGGTAACATTAATATCATATTTACCCTTAGTTACCCTATTTACTATTAACCGTGGTAAAAAAAGTAAAAAGTTACTATTCACCAAAAATTTATTTTCATCTCATTGAACCACATTTTAGTCCTTGATATTAACCGTGTCTCTCGGATTTTCGAAATTCCATTCACAGAAGCGGCAAAATTAAGTTTTATGAAAAATTCAGTTTTTTTAACTACCACTTAGTAGTTTCACTATTCATCAAAAATTGATGTTTTTCAGAACAATGCGAAAATTTCACCCTAAGCTATATTTCATATTCCGAATTCAAAAATGAATTCTATTTTACCAAATTCATAACATAGAAGTTGCATTAATTAATTTTATAATTAAATCCCGCTGTTAAAATAAATAGCCTGTTTTTAGGAAACAATATATATCAAAAGATTGACAGTTGATTATGTCTGGTTTAAATGTGAAATTACAACCAATGACCAACATTGTATTAAATTGTAAAAATATATTCTAAATATACTTTAAAACCACTCAAATTAATAATTTATCACTATTAATTATTTCGATTAAAAAAGTTGTTTTTAATTATAATTTAGTAATTTTTCACTATTCATCAGAATATGAAAGTTATCCGAAAAGTACCAAAATTTCACCTTAGGCTAAATTCGTTACTCCGAATCTAAGAATGAAGTTCATTTTGAAAAATAAGATTTACAGAACTTTAAAAAGTGGTTATTACTATTCATAATGGCTAGTTTTAATAATATTTTAATAGCACATCGTTGTTTAGTGAAACTCGGTATTGCGTATTACACACGCTATCGAGGAAGGTCGCGATTGCATGTAATGCAAGGCAAGACAAGGATGCGTGTTGTGCAAGCTCCTTTTGGTGTAGCGTACAACACAAGACATTAATAAAATTAAAAAGAATATTTCTTTATAAAATCTTGGGCTGTTACAGCTACATGCACTATAATAAATAACAGGAGAACTCTTGGGAATATTTGGATCACTACACGCATACATGTAGGACAATTCCTACTAATCTCAAGAAGAAAAAACTTCATTTTATTCCTTATCTAAAAGCTCATCCTCCTTAAATATCTCTTAGATTGGATCCACTAGATTATTCGGTATAGAAGGGTGATTAAAAGAATTTAAAAACTCAAAAATACTGTCACCATCATCAATACACTATCTCTTCCAGGGGTTCCAACTTATCTTCATCCATTTGAAAATTATGTTTGTAATGTAAAAATCTCCATGTTTTACCACCTTTTATTCTTACCCATCAACCATTCCATTGACCTATATCATGTCTAAAATTTACTTAGGGTAGATAAATGAGTTTGGTCTTAAAGAAGTCTTACAAATTTCCGTCATATGAGTCATTAGGTATCTGCACAAGTCTATATTTTATCCCTCTATTTACAAGCCATAAATGATATACATATTTATACATAATTGTGGTGAAATCACCTTTCCTTGGGCCCAACATATGTTGAATAAATTTGAAGATAAAAAGACAATCACCATCAAGATCTTTGTTTGCTGGTCTTCATCAATCCCATCTCCATTATACTCTTCCAATGAATCTTTATATAAAAATGTATTAATATCTCTTTTAATACTTCCTTGATAGTAAAATTAAACAATTTCATGAGTCCCTCTCAAATATATAACCCATTTTATTGAAGAGAAAACAACTTTGGACCCATTTATTCTACTTCATACCTAGTCTTTGTCTTCCTTAAAACTAAACATGATATACGGATATAAATACTCCACCAACCTTAGATATAAGAGATTCTCATTATTATATAACCAATCTACAAATACCTATTATTTCACAACATTAAGAACCAATTATTTACTCAACCTCAACAATTCGATATCCACTTAATTCTCAAGTATAACTATCCTATTCGAAAGCTGCAGGTCCACATGATCAATTGTAGATATTTTCAATTGTATTTTATGATCATTTGAAGGATACAACTCATATTAAGAAGATTTTGTGACTCTCATCAATTTTACCATGGAAAACAACTCAATAGGTTTCAATGAAGTTGAGGTAAGGCCAATGTTTAGGAGAAAAAGGGCTTTGATGAATCTTAATAGTAATGTGAGAGGGAGTGAGAATTTAAATAAGACAAGTGTCTAATATACATCAATTATTAACTTTGGAATTTTTATATCTAAAAAATATAATTTTAATTGTAATAAAAATTAGATAAATAAATAACCCATAATTAAAAAATTAGAATGGCCGTTGATAAAACTAAATGATGAGATATTGGCAACGACAACGAATAGAGGGTAAACACAGATTGTGGGTAAACATGAACAGTGGGTTCCAGATAATAAAGATTAATCAAAATTAATCCAACATAATTAATGTTTTATATATTTCATCATCTAAAAATTCAATAGTTTAGTGAAAATATTAGCAAGCTCATGTTTAGTTCCAATTTATTCAAGTGTTATATAACCCTTTTGAAAATGATCTCTCAAAAATTGATGTCTTACAAAAATGTGTTTTGTTCTATATTGTTGTAAATGGTTCCAAGATATATTTATAGAACTTTTGTTGTCACAATTTATAGGGACATGTTGATATTGGTGTCCATAGTGTAGCAATGGCTGTTTCGTCCACAAAATTAGATTAGAAAAACTACCCCCATCTATATATTCAGATTCAGCTGTAGACAATACAACATAATTTCGATATTTTGTAAACAAATATACTAGAGACATTCCCAAAAGATGAAATGTTCTATAGGTACTTTTTCTATCTCACCTTCTACAAAAAACATCATCATATCAACTAAGTAAAATTCTTATCCTCTATGGTAGAAAAATCCTAAATTATTTTGTATATTTTAGGTATTTAAAAATAATTTTTACAGTAAGTGTTACTATTTTGGGTTTTCATGAAAACAAGAACACATACACACACTAAAAATAATCTTTTTTCAAATAGAAGATAAGTAGATAAGACTTCCAATAATAACTCTATAACGGGTTTGATGTACTAATTTTCTAGAATCATCAAGATCTAATCTACAGTTTATACTCACATAAGTGTAACTACTCTTAGTGCTATCCAAAATAAAAAATTTATAAGGTAATTTTTATATTTGTTTTTGTTTAAAATAATTCATTATTTGTTTACAAAAATCTAAAAACCCAGATAGAATTTCAGTTCAACCATTAAAATCATTTCATGTTAATTTTCATCATTTTTTTAGAATTTTGTACATAATGAATTATTAGAAGATCTAAAAAATAATATTCTCTACATAGATTTTAAAAACTAAAAAATCTTTAGAAATTATTTTCATAAATAGGGGCAGATTAAATATATCTTTTAAAAAATCTTTTTTAATATGAAAAGAGATAATCATATCATACCAACCTCTAAGATCTTGTTAAAAACCATATAAATATTGTTTTCATGAAAATATGATTTGGAAAATGGGAATTTTGAAATCTAGTGGGTCATTCGAAAAAAACATACTCAATTATATACCCATTCAATAATTCACTTTTTACATCCATTTGTTATAATTTTAAATCTTGGTGTGCTACATAGGCATGATATATTCAAATTAATTCATGTCAAGCTATAGGAAAAAAAGTTTCTTCATAGTCTATACCCTCTTCTTGAATAAACCCTTGTATAATTAGTGTATTCTTATTCATCACTATTGTTCCAGATTCATCAACCTAGTTTATAAACACCTATTTAGTTCCTATAGTGAATGTGTATTTGGGTCTATCAAAAAACTTCCAAACATTATTTCTTTCAAATTGATTAAGTTCTTTTTTTCTTCTACATTACCCATAATTCCTCATTAATTGCATCGTTGATGATCTTATGTTAAATCTATGATAAGAAATTTTGATGTATAACTTGGTTTATTAGAGATTGTGTAGATTATTTAACTATATCTATTTATCAAAAAATATCATATATAGGATAGTATTTATGATTCTTAATATTTCTATAAAAAATGTTTGGTCACCTTAGGATTCTATATAGGATCAAGTTTTGGAAGTTCCTCATAATTGGATGATTTTTTATTCTTGTTTTATAAAATAATTATAAGGTTAATAATTTGTTTTTAAAGTGAATAAATGATCACCACGATATTCTAAATTGTTTTTAGGATCATGTGGATCTCTGTCATAAAATTTGACATGGATATACTATTCCCTAGTTTTTCTAGTTTTTTATGAAATCTATAGGATATACTTATAGTTAAATAACCCTATAAAATTACATAATCATTTTTAGATGAAAACATTTAAATATTATCCAGAGAATGCGGAAAAAATATTTTTCATCCAAAACATTTAATGTAATTGAACTTATTCATTCTATTATTCCAAATTTAAAAAGGGATTTTCTTTAAAATATGACTAATTAAAACTATATTAATTACAAAGCATGTTTTTTCATAGCCTCTTCCCAAAATAAGATAGGTAAGTCATATTATTTAGGTAATGTATGAACTATATCTTTAAGTGCCCTATTTATTATTTCTATAAATACATTCTTCTGAGGAGACCTAGGAGAAAATAAGATCGGATTATAGTCATTTTTTGAGAAAAAAATATCGAATGTATTGATTTTCAAACTCATGGCCATGGGCACTACTTAAGTAATTACTTATATATCCAATTATTTTTTCATAAAATTCAGAGTATTTGGTAAAATAAGTAAATGATTCACTCTTGTGAGCTAAAAAATAATACCCATGTATAACATGAAAAGTCATTTACATGTATATAGACAAATTGATTTCAATTTAAACTAGAAAATCTATATGGTGTAATCCATTCCATGTGAACAAACTAAATAGGTCATGAATTTGACAATTATTTCATTATTTTAATATGTATTTTGTTTTAATTTCCTTTTTGAAAAGGTTTACAGACTTTGTCAATGAGGAATTTATATTTCGTTAGATCCCTGACTAAACCTTACATAGTAAGCGTTCTATGTGAGTAGATATTACAGTGGTCTATTATCCTATGCTAAAGTAACGGTTCTATAAGAATGGATCATAAGCTATAAATATTTCATGAAATTAAACAAAAAAAATTATTAGAATGAACGTTATCATTTCTTAAATAAGTAAGCACAAAATAATTTTTAGAATTAAAAACATCACAATAATTTTTTTCAAATTTTACATTAAAACCATCATCACATAGATGTAAGATGATATGAAGATAATATTTTAAAATATAAAAAAAATTACTTTAGAAATTAAATTTTATTTTGAGTTATATATTATTGAAGGAATTTTTTTTCCTTTTGTATTATCACCAAAGGTTACACGTCCACCACCAAACATTATCATGGTCATGAAGCTTAAGTAATATTTTATCATATGCTTGGAACTACACTAAACAACATACCAAAATTTTTTATAGGAGCTATTCAAGTAGTTTTTATAAAAAAAAATTATAATTTGAATGAATTTGGTCCCTAGATTTTTTAGGTCTAAATATGATAGTGACTAGATCCTTAGAAAACAGAATTTTCCTTATGGGATTCCTATAAGTAGATTATAAAATCATTTAAATAAAAACATTATTACGTCCTATTGAATAAAAACTCTGCAGAAGAATTTACAGAAATATATTTATAAACAAAAGTGCTCATAACAAATCCTCTCTGTCTAGGTTAACAATGCAAACCAGTGATATATTCAGGTGCAGTTTGTTATCGTTGAATTTGAGTGAGAGTTTATTTTCATTTTTAAAATCTCTCTAAGTCTTTTTTTAGTTTATCATTTGAAAATTTCAGTTTAGTATTTTCATTCAATAATTGATCACTCTTCTCTTTCTATAAAAAAACCGGACTTAAAATATGTAGATAAAAAATCCTATTTATTCTTAATTTTTATTTTTATTTAATCACATTAATTGTGTCTTTAATAATATTGAAATATTATAAAGTTTCCTCTTTTGACATATCATCATCATTTTTCTCATTTCTAGAATGATCGGAATTAAGTACATGATATATAGTAGGTACCTCAAATACATTTTTCATGAAGCACAAATTTTATATATTAGGATTATCTTCATGATTTTGTTCTAGGTCACTGGAGATATACTCATAGGAACTCCATTTGGCTTTCTTGGATTTCTTATAATTTCTATCCTTGTCCTCATACTTTTTTTGTTCTTTATCATGGGACAGTCGGCTTTAACATTTCATTTTCACTTACACTCATAATAGGTAACATCATATGAATTTTATTCTATTTTCCATTCATTTTTTCAATTATATATATTATCATAATTTTCCTTTTATATCATATTTTTGAAAAATTTATTCTTTTTATATAACTTCTTAAACCATGTGGATAGATGGGCCATTTTTCTCATCACTTTTGGAAAGTGATTCCACTTGACTGGAGATTTAATCTTGAAATTTATCATTTTCGTTATTTTTTGATGAAGCAGTCATAAAAACAATAGATTTATTAATTGGTTAATCAATATATTCTTTATTAACTATATGATCTCCCGAATACATCATCAACATCCCAACCAATGCCTTTAATGGTAGTTTATTGATGTCACAATATTCTCTTATTGAGAGAGATTCCCCTCTACATCTCTCTGGAAGACATCACATTAGTCGCATGATTAGATATTTTTATGAAATTAGATTTCTGAAAGAACACATTAAGTTCACTATCTCATTGAACATAAGATAGATATAAAAAATCCTTGCATCATATTTCCTCTTGAATATATCATATTTAATTTTATAAGTGGTCAATATAATTTCTTTAACATTCATAGTTCCTTCATGTGAAATAGATAATGTATCCCATATTTAAAAAGATGTTTTACTACCAGATAACATTTTAAATTATTTATCTCCTAAATCATAGTGAAAATAATTTATAGCTTTGAAATTATTGTTTTATTCATTTTTAGTAGAATCATCCCATGTATTCCTAACAGACATAGGAAATTCAAATTTATCCTCTATATTACATCATATTTCTAAACCCATGATTTAAATATGCATTTTAATTTTTATTTTCCATTGAGGATAGTTATTACCATTAAAGAAAAGAGTTTTTTGTTATAAAAAACATCTTTTCTATTATCCATTTTATGAACTAAATTTAGAATTGACAAAAATTTACAATCTTTAAAACAAATCTAAAATAAAAGTTGTAATGATTTTGAAAAACCGTTGATACCAAATGATGGTCTGAGTGAGTGTCTCAAGATGTGGGGGGATGTGAATTGAGTACCCAATAAAAATTTCTTTTAATATAAGATTAATTGAAATCCCCAAGATAAATTAAAAATATCTTGATTAATCGAAAATAAAATATCTATATAAGTTCTGATATTTCAAGTGATTTCTAAAACGGTGATTATGTCTTAGCTAATTTTTTTATGATTATTAATTTAACTTTTAAATTCAATTTACATAATAAAAACCGTATATTGACAGTAATTAAGAATAACTATCAATGTAGTGGTTTTATTTTTAATTTAAAATTAATTTTGTTTAAATATTTTAAAATATACACAACCAGACAAACAATAGAATAAATAAACGAACATAGGTCACAATAAGATACTTAATTATATCCACTTATAAATAACCTACTTCCAATTAGATTATATATATAATCTTTATCCACAACTTGGATCAGGTATACACAAAAACATAACCTACATCCAGGCGATGCATGGAACTCTACGAAAATAACCACGAGAATAAAAAAAACCTTGGCTACATAAGGTCATCTTCCTTAATATGTGGGTAAAATCATAAATAGAGATTTAATAAGATATTGATTATATTATATTTATAACACAATAGTAATTGTATGTTTGATAAACAGAATAAATCACAGACTGCTCAAAAATGAACATTCAACAAGTTGAAATAGAATGTATAAATATGTAGAAATGATAATGTTACTATATCTGATGTATTTGGGATATTTGGTTCCTCTAATGTATATTGAAGAGTATATCAATAAATTTATCAAATATTTTCTAGTAAAACATTACATTTTAATATCTATTTGTTGGGACTATATGAAGGGAACTAGATGTTCAATGTGATTCAATCTTCCATAAATGATTGTAGGTAAGAATTATTTGTGAAAATATATTTGTCAAGTTGTACACTCCACATCAATATCTATTTCTTTAAATTTTCCATATATTATCTGTATGATCATATTTTCCTGAGGGAGTCTTCTCTCTAATATAGGAGCAACATGCGGGAAAAATTATGCAGATCCTCTTCCCCATGTTTTGATCGACTGACACAAAATTTAATGCATCTCTATAATTATTTAGGAATTATCATTAAAATAATTATAAACTATAAATTAAATACTATATCCATTAAAAATATTAATAAAAAATACATAGAATAAGTGATAGTGAATTAAGCTAGTGGTGAGTCAGGCCAATGACGAGTCAGAATGATAGTATGTCATGATCAATGGTGTATCTTTTCAATGATTAGTATTTTAATATATTTTACAAATTTCCTAGAATTAGGAAAATTTTAATGGTAATTAATTCTCTGTTGGTAAGTCATTTCCATAATTTCCCATATTTTCATCCTAAAGATGAATCGTCTCTAACTGTGGGTCTTTCCTATACTTATAAAAAAATTTATCATGATGGTGACCAGTCTTTGATGATGGGTCTTTACCATACATAGCCATGTTTTTATCATGAAGGTGAGTCTATCTCAATGGTGTGTCATTGATTGGGGTGATTAGAGTCTAAAAATGGGTCCTTCTAACACTTAACCTAATGTTATTTATACTTCCTTATATGATAAAATGCTATTAGAAAGCATTAAACTCATTGATGAAATAATTAACATGATTTTATATGAAATAAATCAAGGAGGGTACAAAGGTAGTTTTTATTTAACCCAACGTTTTATGAATGAAATTTTAGGTTATCCTATAATTTTTTAAAGGTTTGAATATAATATTTATAATTATTTCCAAATGGTTCATTTTTGACTTTCATTACAAAAAATCAAAAAGAATGTTTTTAATGTTCATAGTGTTAATTGTTATTCTTACTGCCAAAACATTTTTAACTTTTTAGCTTATTATATAATATTTTGATGGTGTTAAATATAAAATATCTTATGAATCATTATTTTAATCATTTTATTAAATTTTATTTTATTCTTAAAAGTACATGATTTTATTACAAAAACTATACTTCTATAAAAAATTTGGCATCTTTTATCTCTTCTTATTATGGTCTTTAAATTTATCATGAAGAATGTTTTTTATTATGATCATTAGTATTAGATAGTACTTTTAGCTTAAATACATATATTCTTTGTATCATGGATATGATTATTTCATAAACTTTATGCCATTTATACATATAGTTTTTACTATGAATGTTATTTGATTTTCTAGTGAAATCACAACATTATTTATTCTTTACTCAATTCATATTTCTTTTCACAACACATATTGTTCATAAATTAAATTTGACATTCAATATATATAGATTTAATTGGAAATGTATAGATATATGGGACCTATTTATAGATATCCCATCGATGCATCAATATTTATAATGAGAAAAATCATTTGGGAATAATTATTAAATGAGTTTTTAGTGTATAGCTACATATCCATTAAATTGTCATGGTTCATAGGTTTTATGGTAAAATTAACATTATGATAGAGATCATGATGTCCAATATTAAAAATTTCCTTCATTGATAATTTAGTTATTATTTTCCTTGATATTACTGCATTGATATTATACAGGGTTGTATATCATTATATTGTTATTAATTAAATGACTTGTTTTTTAGTTATTTAGCTTTCTATATTGATTATTACTTATTTAATCAATATATATTTTTCCTATACATAACTCTTAATGAGTATATAAGCTCACCATTTAATTTTTTCCCTTTCCCTAGGTTAAGAACAATGATATTATGAATAATATCAACGAGGAATGAATGTTTATTATACTACACATTATTTTCATAACATAATATAAAAATCATATATGTATAAAGTTATTCAAGGCAAGAAAACTGATTGGTTATTTAGGATGAAATCCCTTGAATTTTATGAATATTTATTAATTTTGACACTGACTCTTTGTTACTGATGTTGGGGGATCTACACTTGAACCGTCTCTAAACACTATTGGGAGTTTCATCAGTCATCTGTCAGATCTTACCATGAACCATATTCCAGGGTGGTCTCTACCGATTCCTATGTAATAAAAGGAATAATTCATAAACACTAAACTAAGACACACTTGGAAATGTCCTTTACAGACACTTAAATTAATTATTAATGGAATTAATATTAACCCATGACACATATTGCTAGGTATTGAACCCAATTCCCAAATCCAAGAGTAATAATCACACTGTCCAATCCCCACAAACTCTAGGGAGGACCATCACACTGACTCATCTCCATAGAATCTAGGGAGGTCCATCAAAAACACCAGCTCATCCCTATTGGATTTTGGGAGTCCATAAAAAAAATTCAACACAAGTACGGTCTATATGCCATCACTAAGATCACCATCATATCATAACCAGGCCTAGAACGTGACTACCCCCACACCTCATCACATAAAATATAACCTATAAGGGTGTCCATTAGGTTTTATAGGACCCTAACCATCTATTCCAATTTATATCACCTCAAATTCATCACTGAATAGTGAAATCACTACCTGAAGGCTCCAACAACCCATACTCAAAGCATGGTCAAACATTCTCAAAGGCCCCTTATTACTCCCGACCCCACATTTAAGGGATCAACCTAATGAATCATGTTCTTACCCGAACCTATCCTTAACATGTGGGGTATACATCTTCCCAAAATACCCTATGGAGTGAAAATTAGAACTCTCAAAGGGCTCCCATCACATTAAGCGCTCCTCAATAATATCCACCATATTCAGGAGGGAGTTCCTCATTACCAATGTGAAATACCTATATCTTCCCCATGTATACTCATCCTCAATATTCTAATGTCTTCCTACTAGACATAGAAAATATCCTAGGCCATTTATACAACCAATCCCATAAATCAGTACCTCCCATTGTTCTCTCATCAACAATCCTATCACCATCGCCCCTTAACAACATAGATGTCTAGTGATCCCAAATTATCTAAGTGTTAAAGAGAAATTATTCCAAAAACAGTAGGCATAGTACCATACTATCTCATTTATCTAGAGACCCTTCAATATATAAACCCCATTATTAAGACAAATGTATCATGAATGCATGTATAATCATAAATAAACATGCATATATGTTCACATCATATGATCCACAAGCTTAGAACATGGAGTTAACCACTCACCGAGCTCCTCCGAGCTTCGTCCAGCCCATTCAAGCATCACTTTCAATCAAAATCACCTACCTTATGACAATTAGTGTCCATAAATAATTATAAAAATTTATAATTAATTATTTCAAATTAATTAAATATGTATAAATTCCTAAAAACTAATCAAGCACCTATGCTTCACCGAAATCATGACCAACCACACCTAGAAGGTCTGTAGAGCACCCATAGGACAATTAGGAAAAAAATCCATATCATGAATCTATAATTTAATCTCCAAATAAATTTAATTTTGGAAAACCCCAAATTAAATCTACCAGACCGGGTAGTTTCAAAAAAATGGATCAAGACGGTGGGTGGATGACATCTTGGGAAATCCTTTATGAATTTCAAGCAAAATAAATAATGATTTCATTAAATTCCACTATGATATGGTGGAGTCAACACCAAAACAATAAAAAATTAGTGGAATTTGTTGTAAATAAGAGTAAAAAATATGGGAAGAATAATAACACCCCTTATTCCACAATATATAACCCCCAAAATCCTTAAATAGAGGGAAGAAGTTGGATGGGGTAGTTTGGTCTCCAGGCGTCTTGAGTCTGCACGTTAGATGAGAAATGAAAGGGGGATCAACCCATTTTTTTAAAATGAAAAATATTCCATCACAACATAAACTAAAGGTCACATTGTGAACCATCTTGGTTGGGATCATTGATACCTTTCTATTAATTTCATGTCATGGCCTCTATAGTGGTATTGTGAATGGTGTGTTACTGTTGTTTTGTAGCAAGCCTACCATCCATCGTTCCTCTAGAACCATCCCAAACCCCCAGGTCACCACCTAAGTCTTTATCCTCATCCAAAAACTCCATTTTAGGTTTTTGAATTTCTTGGAACTCTAGTACGAGTCCAAAATCTCAAAATTAATCATACACTAAATAAATTTCAAATTCCCTTTTCAATTTCTAACCCATAATGTGTTAGGTCACTGCTGAGCTATCCAACTTTTGTAAAGGTTTATAAGATATAATTTTAGAGACTATTAATTCTATGATTAAATTAAATTGTTACATGTTATGAATAAGTAAAAATTTATTAAAGAACATTCAAATGTTAGACATAACTCTTCATAAATAAATAAATCAGTAAAGAAGCATTGGGACCCCTTATATATAGTATTTGAAAAAATAGTTATCTATATAATATGTACTTTATTAGAATCAAATAGAGGAATATATTTGGATGTTGTTATATTTTTTTCGAAAAGAGTTGGATTGGTTTTTTTGGATTTATTATCAAAAAAATTTGGTTTTTGGTCTCGGAGTTATTCAAATTATTATATCCATACACAGGAAACCGAAATTCTAAATGGTGTTCCCAATGTTATTAATAGGAGTTGTGGATATACAGAGGTTATAAAGGGTGTGTCATTTATAATTTAGAATCATATTTAGTTATAAAAAATTGCATAATAGAAAGTTTATATGTGTGTTGGAACAACATTAGAGTGACTAAATAAATATATTGTTTTTGCAAGATGCTCTATAGTCTATGTCAATTTCATAAGAGTAAATTTATAATGAGTAGGGGAAAAAATGATAATTCTGAAACTGTAAGAGTTACATTTACATGATTCATGAAAAATGTCTAAGAGCTAAACTCCACCCATGAGTGTAAGAACCATTTCAAAAATAAAAGATAAAAAGTCATGATTTACCATGGAAATAAAAATATTCATTTGAAAATTTTAAAGGGTATGTTTGAAATTTTAGATGGTTGATTCCCTTTGAGAATATTGGAAAAGTAATGATGAACCCTATTCAGTGTAAGACCCATTTAGGAAGTATAAAAATGTCATCACGATTTTTAATGATGTTTTATAAGGATTATTTAAAAATTTGTAATTTTATCTATAAATCCTAAAGTACCATCTCTGTGAGCATGAAGAAGAGAAGAAACACATTTTATAAGAGTTATTTATGTGATTTTTAAGGGCTATATTATAGAAAAAAGTGAAAAAATCATATTTATATATACAAGATTATTCTATTAAATATTTTAAATCGTAGCATTATATCATTCAAAGTGTAATTATAACATTTTAGGTTTTATGAATAATTTGTAATTAATTGGGAAAATTGGTTAATTCTTGAGTTTTAATTATTTTTAATAATTTTTCTAATTATTTGGAAAATCCAAAATCCAAAATTTTGTTTTTATTATATGTCAGGTTATGATTAATTTTTCAAAAAATTTTCTATGTTTTAGTCACAAGAGGATAATATGTAATAAATTTTCTTAGTGAAAGTGGAATAAATTTTGTATGTCATGTGATACATTTTTTTAGGCACAATAATGACCTGTAATATTTTCTTGTAAATTCATAATGATTTTTTACCAGAGCCCAAGTAATAAATATTTTTTCATAATGAGTGAACATGATTCTATTTATACATTTTAAAATTTTTATTAGATGATGTGTATTCCAAAAATATATGCCTTATACTAATTTTGTACTCTCATGGATCATTTTTTGGATTCAATTTTGTTTCATGTATTAGAAATTTACAATAATTTTTCCATGACTCAATATTATGATATATTATATGAAGCGTATGGTTTCTAAATATTATGCACATGTTCTCATACCATTATATTGATGTTAAGCTTATATATCTCCCTTATTTACCCATACTAAAAATATAAGCTCATCCTTTAAAATGATTCCTTTCCCTTGGTTATGAAAAAGGGTTTCAAGTAGGTTATAAATGAGAAGAGTAATAAAGGGGTAGATCATTATGGGATATGTAGAAGATCATTCACCAAATTATATGATTATGTACCTAGTCTCCAAAGGAACTACACTATTACGTCGAAAAAGTGTGTGTTTATATAACATATTAAATAATCATATAAAAATATGTAATATCTATGTTTGATAAGACTAGGTCACAAATGTTTGTATTCGGGTAAAGGTTATGTTAACCTTTCGAAACTATGATGAGAAAAAATTAGTGATATACCTGGATATATTTCATCGTATTTTACTAGGGATATGTCTAAGGATAAGTCTAATAATGAGTTATACTATAGGAAAATGTACCAGAATTTTTGTAAAGGATAGAGCAAGTGGTTTGCAAGAAATTACATCCATTTCTAGACACTACAAGTGGATGTGGCTATGACATAGAGATACCTAGGGGTAATAACTCAAAAAAAGGAACATTTATATAGAATTGATCTTCACCTAGTTTATGACAATGGGCGTTGGTACATACTTGGTTTAACACTCACAGGGGATATGGTTTGGAATTCTAAAAACGCCTTACAAAACATAATGAAGGATTCAAATAAATGATGATCATTAATGAATTTTGTTAAACCTAAGGAACTAAAAAAAGAAGAAGTTTAGTTTTGGGTTTTAAGATGGGGTTCTGAATAACCACCTCTACATTAATTTTCTTTATAAATTAGAGGGGGTTATACAGAACCACCAGGAATCATTTAATTTATATAGGGTTCATAACCCCTATAAAATTTTTAGCATTATTTTTAAATATTGGGTTGTATTTTAGTAGCTGTGATGTCAAAACTAGCACTAATTTAATAATTTGTGGTTATATTAGTTTTGTTTGATTTTAGAGGTGCTATATATACATATATTTATATCTCTATGTTTGTGTGTATTTTTTTTGGATTTTATAGATATATATGTGTATATAATAGAATTTTTTTAAGGAAATAGTGGGGCTTGAGAACCCCCAATAATTTACTATATTATAGTGGGGTTTTAAGCCAACAATAATCCCTTAAATTACAGGGGTTTTTGAAACCCCTATATTTTAACAAGTTAGAGGGGGGGGGGGGTTGAACCTCTTTTAATCAATGATATTAGAGGGGATTTTTAACCCCCTCTTAATCAAGAAATTATTGGGAGTTCATGAACCACTTCTAATCCCTTTTTTAGCGGGTGTTTTGAACCCCTATAATTTATGTCCTTATAGGGTTCATATAGAACCTCTAATCTCTTGAATTAGAGTGGATTTCCCCCTTTTTTTTTTAATTTTCTATATATATCTCATATAAATTCATATTTTATAATATATATGTGTGTATGTGTGTATGTGTGTATATATATTGCATAAACACATTGTGTAAATATATTAAAATACAATATATATATATGTTAATACATTATATAAATATTTTTAATAAATTCTTTTAAACATAAAAATATGTATACATATATAAATTTTGGTATACATAATATAAATCTAATTATTAATATATTTATTCAAATATATAAATTTTAAATATGGTTGTATAAATACTATACATTAATGTTATTATTTATATTATTTATATATTATATTAAAAACATATTTATTGTATATTAACATATAAATACATTTATTATATTTTGTATATATTGATATATATAATATATAAAAAATTATATATATATATATATATTATATAATAAATATTTTATCATATATAAATTTATATATATTATATAATTATTTTATATATATTGTAGTATACTATATAAATTAAAAATTAATTTAGTAAATATAAATATACTATTTAATTATATTATACATTTCAAATTAGATGAATGTATTTAATTTTATGTGAATATTTATACATGATATAATATAAATGTATTTCATAAAAAATACATATAATATAAATCATAAAATATATAATTTTATAGTATTTATAAATCGAACATATTATTTTTATAGTTTAAAAAGTAGGTGTAATAATAATAATTATTTATATTATTGTTACACACACACATATAAGTATATAAAAATAATTATATATATATATATATTATAATTAAATTATATCTATAAATATTATATAAATATATAAATACACACACACACAGAGAGACACAAATATAAATTTATTTATAAATACACATATAAATATATATTTATATACATAAATATAATAATATATATATATATACATATATATATTATACACATGTATAATTTATATTTAATACATATTATACCCATATATATATTATATTTAAACATTATACACAAATATGTTATATATTATACACAAATATATTATATATAATTAAATATATTATATAAACACAAATATATGATATATAAATATATAAATAAATAAATATATTTTACTATTTTTGTATCTAAATAAATATATTTATTTTATATAATAAACACATGATAAGTTAATGTAGTGGATTAGGTGCTGGGATATTTAAACAGGGGTCTAGTTTCAAATCCCACTAGAGGTTTTATTCATGGAGAACATGCACATGATCAGTAGTGTCCTATTCGGTGTTGGGGGTGTTGGGTTGACAAAGGGTTGAGATGGGGGAGTCCAACATGGGTTTTTGGATTAGTGGATCTTAGGTGTTGGGCTAGGGTGTCTAGGGTGTACCTTGGGATTTGGGGTGTAATTGGGGTTGCCCAGGGGACTAGGGCGAGGTGTCAAAGTGGTTGTCCAGGGGGTTTCATGATGGGGTGTCATGGGTTGTCTAGGGGACTGGTGTTGTGGGGGGGGGGGGCTGCATTGGACTATGGGGTGTGTATCACAGTTTTTTTGGGGGGGGGGGTGTCATGTGGGTCATCTAGGGGACTAGGCGGAGTGCCTCGGGGTGTAATGGGGGTTGTCTAAGGTGTCTCATGTGGGTTGTCTAGGAGACCAAGGTGGGGTGTAATGGGGGGTTGTCTAGGGGGTATCAAGTAGTTTTTCTAGGGGACCAGGGGATGTTCCTCATGGTGTAATGGGGGTTATAATGGTGGGGTGTTGAAACAAAAATTAATACAAAACAAGGTATGTTTGGGGGAAGTTATAGGATAACTGACCCTAAAATTAGTTTTTGGAACATCAATTAGGCGTCATTTTAAGCTCCCCTAGTTTGGTGTTTGAATTAGGGTCGGTAAACTTCTGGGGGGCTCATGGGGGGGGTGGTCCAGGGTACCATGGGGTATGCATCAGGGTTGTCCAGGGTGTGTAATGTGGGTTGCCCAGTGGACCAGGGGTGTTCATCGGATTTTAATGAGGTTTATCATGGTCAGGTGTGGTGTAATAAAATAAAATAAAATATATAATAAATAAGATATATTTATGGGTTGTTATAGAAAAATTTCCCTAAAATTGGTTTCTATATTTTTAATTAGGTGTGGTTTTAATGGCCCCTAATAGGGGATTATGGAGTGGGTTGTCTAGGGGACCATTGGGTGTGCGTTGAGGTTGTCCGAGTGGTGTCATGAGGGTTATCCAGTAGACTAAAGTGTTTGAATCAAGGTGTAATGGGTGTTTTCATGGTGTGGTGTGGTGTAAAAAAATGAAATATAAAACAAGGTAATTTTTTGTGTAGTTATATGATTACCCCCTCTAAAACTGTAGTTTGAAAGTTCAATTTAGGGTGGTTTTCACCACCCCTAAATTAGTGTTTGAAATAAGTAAGGTTAAAACTACCCCAAATGCATATTTTTCTTTTTAATTTAGGGTGAATTTAGAGGCGGTTGAAACCCATATATATTAACTGATTCCAAATATAGTTTCATTTTACCATCACTTAGAAACAACTACCCCCTTGTCCAGGGGGTGTCAAGTGGGTTGTCCAATAGAAAAGGGAGGGGTGTAATAGGGGATTGTCTAGGGGTTTTCGCGTGGATTATCCAGGAGACAAGGTGGTGTACCTTAGGGTATAATAGTAGTTTTTATGGTGTGGTGTGGTGTAATAAAAAAATAATAAAATAAAACATGGTAAATTGAAGGGAAGTTATAGGAAAACTGCTAGTAAAATTGGTTTCTGGAAGTTCATTTTGGGGTTTTTAAAACCACCCCTAAACCATGTATTTTTTTATTTAGGTAAAATTTATAGGCGGTTAAAAAGTCCTCAAAATGAACCACTACTATATACATTTAAAATTTACCAAATTTTATCGGAAAACCACCCAAAACTAGAGTAGGAACCCACTTTAATGGTGGTTATGGGTAACCAATGCTAAAGTGTTTAGATAGGGTTATTACCATATATAAATGAAAAACCACCCCCAATAATCACCTTGTTTTTTTATAGTGAGTTTCTATAGGGTTAAAATATGTTTTCTTGATTTATACCACCTATAATTAATTTTTCAAGATAAGGGGTTTTCCACTATGATTAGTAATTCATACAATATGATTTTGAGTTTTGGTCAATGTATGGAACCATAAGAAATCATGTTAACATTAAATCTTATAGAAAATTTGGATATTAAGTGTTTCCAAATTGGATGATGACTAGTGATACATAAATTATGATTATTCTTAATCATATATTATGAAATATGACCATCAACATAAACAATAGTGAGATTCACAACACATCGAATATGAGGAAGATGTAATATTAGGAAATTAATTTGATAATGAACATTTAGGAAATAATATTAAAGTTTATATATATTGAGAATTTGGGAAGAACAACTCATGGGAATGCCTCAAAGGGATTAGAAAATGATTTGGGTGTGGAAAATAAATACCCAATGAAAGAAACTATAATGGAAAAATTACATGTTTAGTTAATTCAGCAATGGTGTCCATAAGATATTATTGAATGTTTATTGTTTTAAATCTTAAAAGTATAAGAATTATGAATATTGATGTCCTAAGGGGAATTCTTGCGAAGAAAACCAGATATGTTTTATGAGTAATGATTTTATATTGATGATGGACATATAATGAATGGAATGTGAAAGTAAAGAGGTATTAATGAATAATATGATAAGGCCTAATTATTTTATTAAGGATGATGTGGAATCATTTAAGAGTTTATGTGTTAAAATTTTAGAATTATGATATATAAATTATAATATATATAATGATTTTTAATAGAACTTTTTTATAATGGATTTTAATAAATAAGTTAAATGGAACTGATGGACATGAAAATTAATTTAATATCAAGGAGATATTTTTATTAAGGGAATACAACCCTTAATATATTTCTAATGCTGAGATAATGATATTGGGACAATGAGATTTTGGATATGAATATGAAAATTGGATTGTACTGATTACCTTGGACTGATTAATGATATGTTGACAAAGTGGTTTATGCTATCATTAAGAAACATTATAGCATTTTTGGATTTAAGGAATATATCTAGTAATTTTTGTTTTATTAAATGAATATTGAGTAATGTAATATTTCAATAGTTTTTATGGTAATTTAGTATATTACCATGTTTCAATACAATACATGATAAAGGTATTAATATGTTTAGTATGTAGCAATGAATAGATAATTCATGTTTTTTTGGGGGATTAATGATAAGTTGAAAACATTAATTATAAAGTTTTGGATTTTAATATTTTTTAATGGGAAAATGGTTAACCATTTATGGACTATTATGGAGTTTAATTTTTAATGAGGTTTTAGAGATTAATGTATTATGTCACCATATGAATATTTATAAATAACTTGTGCTAACCACTTTATTTATATAATAAATAGTGATAAAATTAATGGATTAACATTCTTTTATGGATATTATTTAGTGCTTCATAATTGAAACATTAATCTCTTAGTGTAATATATGAATTCGAAAATGATCAAGAAACAACCAAAGGATGAAATTGTGATAATGAAATGGAATGAAATCATGTATGTATATCATCTCATAAAAAATTCCCCAACAATAGTAAATGGATCCTGAAATATAATTTTTTTCAATTATCATCATTTTTTACGGTATCAATGAACTTTTTTCATTCCACGTTTATTTATGGTTATCTGGTTGTTATGATTCTCTAGATCACCAAATTTCTGGTTATCAATGATCTCTATCACAATATATAATTATTTACTATTTTATTCTATATCCATATGTTCACTTTCCACTTGTTTTATACTATTTTGAAACCTATTATATTTTATTCCACATGAATTTCACACATACCTTTCTCTTTTTAATAGAATGTTTTGTTAACCCTTTATAAGATGTAGGTTTCTATGATGTAATTTTCAAATGTTAATCCTTTGATATCCAAGACAAATTTTGTGTTTCAAATTCATTTTAAGGGAGGAAGAATGTAACACCACAATATTTTGTGAAATATATATTTTTTCAAATGAATATACTATTTTAATATTTTTTGTGAAAACTAAAATTGAGCTTATCTTGCGTTACACAAAACACTGAGTTTAGCTTGTGTTACACACAACAATGAGTTTAAATAAAACATGCCAAATTATTAAAATATTATTATGATAGTTTCCACCTCTCTAAAAGAATGGTAGGAATGAATAGGTATAACTAAATTATGAAAATTTATGGTTCAAAAATTTATATTAAATTAATTATTTGATGAAAAATTAATTAAAAATGAAAATAAGAACTATTTAAAAATAAAGGAAATAGTTTTTTTAAAAAATTATATTTTTTTGTAAAAAATGTGTTTTAAATAAATAATTAAATAAACCAATATTGGTTAATGATTTAAAAGAAATTTATAAATTATATATTAAATCAATTATATAACATTTATCTTATGTTTTTTTAAGTAATAGTAAATAATAAATTCAATTTCACTCCTGAAAACTGAATTTTTCTAAAAATCATTAATATTTCCTTCTTGTGTACTTTTTTTAAATCTAATTTTAAAAATATTATAAAAAATAAATAAAAAAAATAAATTTCATTAATTAAATAATTATTTTATAATTATTTTTTGGTGATTTGTTTTTAATTTTATGAATAGACTAATTTTGTGATAAATAGTGAAAAATACCGAATTTTGATAAAAAACTGCATTTTGGTTTAAATTTATTATGAAGTTGAATTATATTTTAAAATTGTTTTAAATAAAAATTACATTAGTGATATATATATATATTTTAATAAAATTTATTTTATGATAATAATTTTTATATTCTATTTATATATTTAAACCTTGTAATATTTTTAACATTTTCCCTTTGAAAAACAGTATTCTCATATTGTGTGTGAGAATTATATTGAATTAAATTTCACCACTTAAATGAATTTAATTTTAAAAAAATTTGATTACATATTTTAAGTCATCATTATTATATTATCTAATAACTAAAACTTAATTTTTTACCCAAATTAATAGTGAAAAAATAAAAATTAACTAATATTGTTAAGGTAAAAATGATTTTATAGTGTCGTTAAACTAAGAAGATTAATGTTAAAATTTCTATAAAAATTTTAAAATTCCTATTTTAAAGTCATATTTCAATATTATCTTTCTAAATTTCTAATATATAGTCATTTGGAATATTTTTTATTGGGAATGTCCTTTTTATTTTGGAATCATTTAGGGAATTTCCATGTAGTTTTGAAGTGGGGGTTTTCCACTACTTAGAAATGGCCACCCCCACCCACTAATTATCTACACCTCTCAAGAAAATTTATCTCATCCAAATCCTAAAAAAATATGTTATCAATATTTTTATACTTTTTATACATCTACTTTTCCTCCAAAAATACCAACACAAATGTCTTAAATAAGATATCAAAAGGTTGTACCTCTATGAAAAGGCTTCAGATTACTTTTCTAGAAAATAGACCCTTGTATATCTAGTTAAATCCTTAACTATACCATATATATATTATTTTCCACCAATATTTCCAGTTTGTGTAAGAAAAAATAATTCTATATGTAATAAATGTAATGCATTGAACGTTATGACTTCACTAATAGATTTCAAACATGATTTATGTAACTATCTAAATTGACATGGATTAAAAAATATAGATGTATGAAACCTATGTTCCTGTGTATATTTTACTTGTCATTTCTTTGATAAATTATCTAAATAACTAAGATTACTATGCCCACATATTTTATTCAATATCCATTATTGATGTATTTATCATTCCAAAATTTTACAATATTACCCTTCTAAAAAAATTGAATAATGCTAATTTTTTTTGTCATAAATAATATAAAAAATAAAACATTTTGTATTAAATCATTTCCATGAAAACAATGTTACATATACCATAAATGTTTCCGCGTTCATTTTCAACAAAAGTGACTTTTCTGACTGTTATATTTATAATATACATAATGATTTATTTTTTTAGTCATGTGACTATAGAAACCGCTATACATGTACCCAATATTTTTCTATTGGTGATTTATTTATTTTCATGAAAAAAACATTAGTGTTTCTAAACACAAACCTTTTGGCATCTGGTACTATTAGAAATATTTTTTTTATACAATTTTTTTTAGAATCTATTATTTTGAGAAAAAAATTCTTTTAAAAAATAAACATTATGAAATACAAGAGAATAAATTCATTTAAATAATATTTTGTCTTATAGTGAAAATTGATTAGACACTTATTTCCTTGGGGATCAATTTTCGGAACAAAATAGTTATTACTAAAAATAGGTTTTTTATTTGTAAAACCCATTCCAAAAAAATATCTATATTTTTTGATTTTATTATAAATTTTGTAAATATTTTCCTTTCTAGTGGTAAATTTAGATAAAATCATTTTCAAAATAGAAATTTCAAAAAAGGTTAAAATTAATTTATCACCCCCAATATATTTTGAATTCATACTATGTTTTCCAATATCATTTGGAAAACTTATTTTCTTAAAATAAGACATTTTAGGATCTTTTGAAATATCATATTTCCCAAATTTGGATCTATATAAATCTTCATAAAGTTATTATATTTCTTATGTTAATGTAGATATTATTGAGTTTTCATTAACTAGTTCTATTTGAAAATCATCCATTTTTAGAAATCTTACAATTTTCATTTTCTAACAACATAGAAAACCTAGAAAACTCTTTAAAACATGGTAATTAATTTTTTTCATCTGATGAAGAACATTATTCATCAAAATAAGGAGAAATATTATCCTCAATATCACTATCTAGGTAATTTTGATTTAATGTATGATTTTTATGATATTCGGAAGTTACATAATCCAGAAAGCATTTAATCATATTTAGAATTTTTATATAGAATATGATATTATTTTTTACAAAACTTTCATTTTCTAGAGAATTATAAAAATAACTATCTCTTCCACTTTCACTATAAGTATATGATTATTTCATATTCATCTTATTTTAATACTTATAATAAATTTTATATTTTTTCATAATTTATTTACTTCTTATCGTTTCTCATCATATTAGGAAAATATGGTAATATATATCATGATTTATTACACTCATAACATATCAATTCTGAGTATTCCTTCTTATCACATTTTTCCTTGTAGTTTTTCTTGTATTTATAACGAAAATACTTCTTCCTAAAATTTTCTATCCTTTTTGTAAGGTTAGAATGTTTATTTCAAGACTATTTATCTGAATTACATTATTATTCAATATAAACTCTACAATTTTTTTAGTAGATTTTACCATAATAGGAACTTTTGATGTAGTTTCAAATGAAACTACTCTATTTTTAATTTTAATTTTCTACGAATCCCCCTTCATTCATCCCTTATACTCCATAAGGGTACCAATAATATCATCAATAGTATGATTATTAATCCTCCTTTTTAATCTAATGATATTCTATTTGATTCCCCGTCACTAGTAATTATTTCAATAATATTTTCTACTAATATTACATTTGTATGATCTTTCTCACCTCATGAATATAAACTATTAACAATATTTATAAAAATTTGGTGAATTTTTTCAATAGTTTATCTATGTAGTAACTAAAATACTTGATAAATATATCTAAGAATATATCTTCTTATCATAATGGCCTAGGATGTTCCAAAATGAGTTACCTCTAATTTCTTCCATATACTATTATAAACATCCCAAGTTGACATCTGAATATAGATGATTATAGTTATAAAACATAATAGAGTATTCCTTACTTTATAATTTAACTGACATTCCACCTTTTAATAAGTAGTAAAATTAATAACATAATTTTCTAGAATCTGATTGTTTCCAGTCAACATGACAAAATTCTCAGCGCTAGTATTAATACCAAAATTTTTCATCCTGTCTCACCACTATTAATAACCATTTCATAAAATATAGTTGGTATACAAGAATTAAAATTAACAAGTGTACCAAAATTCAATCCTATCTATATAATATAATATATAAATAATTTATACAGTATATGTAAATGTAACAACAAATTATAAACCAAAAGTTTATAAAAAATGTAATAAACTTTCAACATATTACAGAAGTAAAAACTCTCTGAGTAAATAATTGAAACCATTTTGATAAAAAAATTAGATCATAGGAGTATACGATGACTATATGATGGGTGTGGGTGAAATATATTTTAAACAATTAAACTAACACAAAATCCCAAACCTCTATTGTTAAAATATTCAGGATCATCAATCTTGTAATGATCTATGGCAACCCTACTCTTTATAAAACATTATTTCATGATTTATCACATAAAATTACACATAAAAAATCTATAATTATGAAAATACTAGTGAAATTGTGAAATAGGTGAATTACATAATAAATTAAAATAAAAAATACATCATATTTACTGAGAAACTTCTTAATATGATCATACTTAAAACTGCATGGGAATATCAGGGGACATATATAACAAAAGGTTGAGATATAAAGTGAAGTAATGGAATCGACATAGTATAAAATGTACTAAGTATTGAATATTAAACAAAAGGAATATCAATGGGGAATAAAACTGGTGAGATTCATAAACATGAATAATAAGTCATGATATATCATGATAAAATAAAGGCAATATGTGAAATGAGACAACAACTTAAAATAATACATCATAAACATAGGTCAAGGTTAACTGACAATAAATCATGATGGAAAAATTAACATGATGGATTAGGTTGAATATATAATCCATTACATGATATCACATGACTGTAAAACATTACCCAATTCATTGGAGCTCTATATAATTCTAGGTGCACCCATCACTTTCTTTTCATTCTCATTTTAAAGTGTCCCACATAGTTAATAAAATATGGAATCACATATCATTAAATTTTATTCTAAGATTAAAGAGTGTGGAATACATAAATTTAATTCTCAAATAATTTAATTATAAATGTATAATGTTGAACACCCTTGATAAGAAATGGTTATTATATTTACTACATAATTGTTTTGGCTTGGAAAATCGCTGTGAAATTTCAGCAGCAAAACGTCATCACATAAAGTATCATAAAATGGATTTATGAGAGACAAAGGGGTATATATTCATTTAAAAATAATATATTCAGTAATAGGGACATGAGATAACATACCCCACTATTAGTAATTGGAAATATAAGGCAGAAGATAACGAAGAATCTTGACAATGGAGGAGATAGAGGGGATCCCTTACATTGAGAGTGTGACCCCAAATTCTCAGGAGGAGATTCATGAGAGATTTTCGGAACCATAGGAGGAATCTAGAGAGAGAAGGTGAGATGAATGAAATGATCCATTTTTTTAGTTAAGGTAAATGGGATATTTGGTGGGTTTATATAAGAAATGAGTAAGGAATTCTGTATCATTTTTAAAACATAGGTTTTGGACTCTATATTATAAATTAACCTAAACCTCAAAACATCCTAAGGTATTTCCCATGGTTTCTACCATAAGGTAGTTTTTTTATTTATATTAGAAGTACAAGTGACGAAATTTAAATAATAATGACCTTTCTGAAGGGTAATTCCGTCACACTCTTAAAGAAATAATTTTAATTCATTAAAATATATTATTTGTTATTTATGATTTAAAAATTATTTATAAAATTAATAAAATAACCATAAAATAACATTATTTTAAATATATAACAAGTATTTGTTCATTGATAACCTTTATAGTATTTATTACACCACTTTTGGGTCATTATGATTCCATAATACACACCGTATATTTATATTGTAATTAATTTTTACATGAAAATTAGACTATTCCAGAAAATTATGAAAAATTTACCATTGGATATTCTCAAAGTTACGATTCAAAAAATAGTAATCATTTTATAAAATTTATTTTCTAAATATATTTATTTTTATCTTTAAATAAAAAATTTATATTTATTGAGAAATGTTTGTTTTCTAATAATAACAGTTTTAAAACACTTATTAAAATTACATTTCACTTCATAAAAATAATATGATCAGTTATATTTAATAAAAATTATTTAATTGTAATATTTTATTAAAATATTTTTCTTATTTAAAAAATAAAATAATTCATGAATATAAACATTTTAATTTAAATTGAATAATAATTAAAATTAAAATTTATGTTTTTTTGTATAAATATAAAAGTCATTTATAAAACAATGATGAGAATAAAATATGAACATTATTTTATTGAAAATAAAATAGAAATATTCATATTATTTTTTATTGATACAAATCCCTTTTATACACCAATAAACACCCTAAGAGTAAGGTTCACAATGATGAGGCATACATGGGGTTGTTCGACGTTCATGGTTTGGGACATGATCTCGATGAGCTTGAAAATATCTTG
This sequence comes from Viscum album, assembly GCA_963277665.1. Taxonomy (NCBI): domain Eukaryota; kingdom Viridiplantae; phylum Streptophyta; class Magnoliopsida; order Santalales; family Viscaceae; genus Viscum; species Viscum album. Next base: position 1,795,447,579 of record OY728121.1, read on the forward strand.
TAAATACATTAAATCATGATTAAGTCATAGGATCTAAAATTGAGCATGGTCATGGGGAAAGCCAAATGATGCTATCTCCCTTGAAATATCTGTTAAATGGGCTTCAAAGGGTACAATACTACCAGTTGAGTCCATAAATTCCTTTATTTGCGTTAGTTGGATTTAGTAAAACCATATATTAATACTAATCATATGATTATTATTCAATAATTGTATCATCAACATTAATGATTCTAAATGTTCTTTTAAATATGATAGGATATAATAAAATCAAAAAGTGTAGTTGTTTTCTATAAGAATAATACATAATGAAACATTTAATTTAAATCATAAGTAGAATTTTATTTATAAAGGTTCTGGTAATTACATGATAAGTGTGTTGGTATTGGATTTATAAATTTTTTAATAAGTCAATTTTTTTAACTATAATCACATTAATTTTGATAATGTAGTTATTCTAAATATTAACAAAACTAAATATCTAATGTAAATTTCATATAGAAATGTAAAATTGTTGAAAAAAGTTGTACTAAACCTTACAACAATGTAAGATTGGCTGACAAGTTTTATAAATTTAATTCCACTCTTTAAACGTAATGGTTAAGGAAGTCATAAATCCTGAAATAAGGTATCTATAGTTTAAAACCAAACAATAAAGGAATGGATTTACACACTAGGAAATGCATTGGTATGAATTTTGGAACAAATCTATCTTTCTTAAAAATAAAATCCCTTGATATGATGATAGAGGTCAGATTTCCTTTCAATCCTCATAAATTCCCTGATCTGATATATCTTATTTACCTGTCTTCCTATCCCGAGAATCCCTAGATCTAAACCTAAATAAGAAACACAAGTACAAAAAAAAATGTTTTATGTAATTTACAATCCCCTCACAAATTTATTATAATTAAAACCATCTAAAATAATACAAATCATAAGAATGAGATATTCAAGAAGAGTGATATTTAGACATTTTTATTTTTAAATGCATCTTCTCCAATCTCCATGAATTCACTTCTATCTATAGGATTCATCTATTGGCCTTTTTTCTATGAATCACAGAGTTGGTTATAGCCACCTCTTATGTTATTCACTTTACAGCTCAAAAAAATGTATTCATTCCATGTATTTTAATAGCACCATTACAATTATGTAATATATTTTATTCCTATATAAAAATTTATAATTAATCTTATTGTAAACATTTCACAATCCAATATAATCTAATATTATTTTTCAATATAATGAACTGAACTATGGTCAGTCTGATGAATATGAACTATATGCAATATAATGGATATGAATTTATTCAGTATAAATGATATAATGCTTAGTAAAAATGATGGAACAAATACTAGTTAGTCTAATTGACTAGAAACTATGTTAGTCTAATGGATCAAATTAAGGAATAAATTTTATTCGTAATTTATATTATAACTAATTCATCATTCACTAGAAAATAATTTTTTTCGATAAAAACATTCTAAAAAACATGGGATATATAAAATTTGTAAAGAATAATTTTTATGAAGTGTTAAAATGTTTTCGATTTTCAACACCAATGAAATGAAAATTAGAAATTATAACTTTAGACTCAATAATATATTATCCCCACTTATGTAATTTAAACCCTACTATTAGTCATCATACTTTTTTTATGAGGTGGAACACTTTATGACATGTGCGACTCCAAATTGGATTCGATGATTCTTGTTGGGGAATTAAAAAATCAGACACCATTTAGTGTATGATCAAAAAAAATGAATTATATAGTAATTATAACCCTTTACACTAAGCCAAAATGACTATATAAAAAATTTCTAACCATAAAATATCACCTAAGGGGTTTAAAATATAAATTAAAAAAATATGATCTTATTGAATTTTTACCCAATATAACCTCTCCATTTTAAGTATACTCTAAATAATATACCATGAGAATATCTCCTTATGGATTCATGATGACTTATCCCACTCCACCATTATTATAAAAAAATTACTTGGCCATCAACATACCAAAACCAACCCATAGAAGAATAAACTATCAATATAATAAGTTCCACCGTATAATGGATGTATATTTTTATTTTAATACAAACAACCTCGATTAAAAGAATCCTTATATAAATTTTAACATATATAAATAGCCTAGGTTGGGTAAATATTTGTGTATTAATTAACAATGTACTTCTCTAAAAATCAAATGAACATAGACATGAAATATATACACTTGTTTATAATATATATTAACAATAAACATGATGTATCTCAATAACCCATTTTAATACCTTAGGCCATCCCATAAAGGAATCCACACATAAACCATCAATTAAGGACAAGGAGAAAACACACATACCATAAATAACAATAAAAAATTACATCCAATACTTTGAAAGGATGTATTTCCAACCATGTTTAATAAAATATTTTAATTACCCTCCATCAATACCCTTGGATGTATAGAATCCATTTCCCAAACATTTAGTGTCATAAAATAAAAAAAATAATAAAATGATGTTTTCCATGTTTTTTATATAGATTAAAAATAGTATAATAAATTTTCACATGAGCGTTTTTGAATTTTTGGACCCTATATAATTTTTGAACCATACATGTAAGACCTTTTATTCAAATTTGGTTGAATATTTGTTTTTTAAAAGTATCTTCCAATATCCCTATAATACACATTAAAATCTTATAAAAAAATAAGGTTTTCATTCTAAAAACCATCAAAACCCAAAATTTTGAAACATATATACCAATTCGCAAGTCGAGGCACGACCTTTATATAATTGAGCCAAAAACCATTAACCTAGATATTAAAAATCTACAAGAAACCTAAATTAATGACTTAAAAAAATTCCCCATGTTATTAAAAATGAAACCACATGCCTGTACAAATTTTCAATAAAAAATCTCATATAACTAAACAAACCACAATGTTTTATAAAACCAAATAAAATACAGTAAATACAATAAATAGTGTATAAAAAACAAAACCCAAATTTAATTCACATACAAACACATAGAAAAAAACCACATAAACCATAATTTATTTCCATTTCTATTTTATAAATTAAATTATGTTCGATCACATGACAAATAAAATCCATTAATTCCTTCGAAATAATCACAAATTCAAACAATTTTTATATTTTCACACACACACCTCTTAACTGAAATAGTTATACATGTAAAAAAATTCAATAAAATAAAATGATATATATTTTATATGAATAAATAAAAACCACTCATTTAAAAGAAATAGTTTCGTTTTCTTCTAATGCCTTTTAATATATTTAAGATTAATTTTAACTCTTAATTCACTTGAAACAAAACTAATGAAATTTTTCTAAAAATTAATTATTAAAAAATATTGAAAACAATGAAATTAAAAATAAATACTCATTATATATAATAAAATTAATACTTCTCATCTCTATAAAGTGGAGAAACATTATCTAAACAATTAGATCAATAAGGAATAAAACATTAATTATTACTAATGTGTTCATTATAAGCATTTTAAATTTATTCATGTCCCATCTAATTTTATAGGATCCTAATATAATTTAAAGTAACATTAATCAATATCATGGAATTTATAGAATAATATCGTGTTTTATAATAAATATCTATGTCAATAAGAATTTTCATGAATCCAATATATATCATTAAAATCAACATGTATAAAGGAAACTTACATTATATTGATTTTATAAATTCATTAACAATCATATTAATTACCAAAATACCCTTATAGAACATCCTATATTAAAAACTAAAACTCCCCAATTATAACTGATTTAATGAAAATATTTAAACAAAAATAAATTGAGTAAAAATTAAATTGAGATAGTAGATCCACCATCAACAATATGAAAAAACTTATAGATATAATATCCTAGACTTTTAATTAATATATTTTTATTCTAAAATTTTAATATATATATATATAGATATATATGATAAGTTCATTTCTAATATTTTATTAACGATATAAACATTGAATTTATAATCATATTTGAATATATGTTTTTTTAAATTTTATAATTCAAGTACAATATAATTTTATCAACAATATATATTCATTGATTTTAAAATCAAATTAATGAAATTCAAAATTTCTTACACATATAATTTTATTTATTGGGATAATTACTTTTACTAATATTTTTATTTTTTAGGATTATTTAAATGGTAATAAAATCATCACAATCTATTTTTTAATAATGTATGAAACATGTTTTTGATTGTTTTAAATTCAGGAAAATTAATAATTGAACGTAATTTCATTTGACCATTTATGGAAAAAATGAGAAAAATAAATGGTTAAATTTCGTTTTACACAAAAATAATAACAAAAAATGAATTTTTAATTTACATTTTTGTAAATTTAATTTATAAATTTTTATTATAATATTTCATGTACATGTTTTATTACTCTAAAATTTTCTTCAAAGAATGTTATGGTACATGTTTTATATTACAATAATATTATGAAATATTTTTTATTTTTTATTTTAAAATATAGTTACTCATATGTATAGTATATTATTATCAATAAATTGGTTTAGAATATTGATAATAATGTTTTTAGAAAAGAAAAGGGCCATCAACATAACATTGTAATCATAGTGTATAAAGATTGTTACACTAAAACTATTTCTCAGTTACGTATTTAAAATATCAATACTAATTAATTGGAATAATAATGCCATAAATGAAATTTGTTTTAAATTAATAAATAAGTAATTATAAACCATATAATAATATATATATAATAATATGGGTAAAATCACCACTAATTGAAGATTTTTTTAATCTTAAATTTTTTTTTCAATGTATTATAATATTTTATTTGAAAGATAAATTTCAAAATAATATTATTTTATTTTGATAAAATTTAATTAATATTTGGATTCATCATGTCAGAATTATATTATGGTTAATTTTCCAATTTTTCTTAATGCGTTTATTTTTTGATGAATAATAAAAAATTTTGTTTTTATAAATAAAAGTATTTTTTATGACCTCATAATGAAATAAATTTGACTTACAAATTTATTAAACATTTTGTATAGATTTAAAAATGAATTTATGTAATAAAATAATATATTTAAAAAAATAATTTCAATTTATAAACTTAAATTTGAAATTTTAGAACCTAAGTTATATTTTATTCTAAAACACTATTTTAGTTATTTATGATTATTTATGAATTTCCAATATTTAATTTCTTTTTATTGATTTTAATGTCCAATAACCCTAATATGTATAATAATAGACCAATAAATTTCATGAGAATAATTACTATTCAAATTATTTGGTTTGAATGATAAAATATTCCATACATTATTATAAAATACCCCATCCCCCTTGGTTATATAAATACACCTCATCCACACATTTATCCTTAGTTATAAAATTCATTAATATGCAGAATATCTACCCAAATACATGTCTAAACATCCATTCCCATGCCCATAATCAAATATAGTGACCAAATCCACTCATCTAATGGTTTTAAGGATTATATAAATGAGGTGTCTCAAAGATCAACAAAAGGGCCTCCAAGCCTCATTATCATTTCTTATAAACGATTCTTTATATTAAAAATATTTTAAACTACCACTTAATTTGGTTACATAATTTCATTACAATTGTATTGGAATCCATTTTTCCATCAATTATGAGATAATAAATATTAACTCTCACTAAAATCTTTTTCATAAGTCATTCATATGTCAAAATAAAGGTTTTCAATGATTGTGTCTTTTCATTTCATTTATCCTCTTAATAAATCAAATAATGTTTGTAATAAGAAAAATTTATCCTAAAGAATTAGATTATTTATAATATTATTTTTTACAATTCACAAATATTAATTAGGTTTTATTTATTTTAAACTTGTTTCGAAAATTAATACTCATGGTGGGGGTTTTTCACTACTGAAGTGAATAATGATGATTTAAAAAACATATTTTTTTCATGGATATTCATAAAAATTCATTTTATATTTTATTATTATTATATTTTTTTCATTTTTATGACTCTTAAATGGTAAAATATACATCATTATGGTGAAATTAATTATAAATAAACATATTTAGTTTTAACCATAAATGATATGCTTTTCAAGTAAGATTATCCGAATGGTAAATATTTCAGGACCTATTTAAATATCTTTTCCCTATAAGAATATTGATAAAATACCTTGATAATTATAGAGATTTTATGACCATTATAAAATGGCCTTTAAATATTAAAATTTCAACACAATAGTTTTGGTTAATATTAAGCGAACAATCTCAATACAACTTGAATAAAAAATACCAATTTAATAAAATAAAAAAACATGATAAATAGTTAATTAAATGGAATTAAATTATGTAAATTAACTTGAGAATTTATATAAACAAATTAAATAATTAATATAATTTAATTATTTAATAGATTAGAGGACATATGAAGTGAGATATGATTCAAATAAAGGGTTTTATTTCAATGTATCTATCATTTTTAGATATTGTTATCATATATCAAATTTTTTTTCCATATATATATAATAAAATATATTAAATGGATAAATCACTATTTCAAATTCATTTTTAATGAATTTATACTCATTTTAATTCCTTTTTGAATTTATATTTCACACACTATGTTGTTGAAAAAATATATTCTTAACTCAATCCCTTTTCCATAAGTCATAATGTATATCCTTTTCCCATGATATTTTATTATTGATATATTATTCCATTATATTTATTAAATTTAATTTAATATTTATATTTATGGAAATCAAATTTAAAATTCATGATTTTAATCTTTTATTAATTCCATGTTTAATAAAATATGACATTGTTAGGAATAAATTTACTTCTAATTTTGGATTATTTAAATAATATATTTCTATATCTCTCATAAAAAAATCATTATCTTTTTATTTATAAAATAATAATATGTGTAATCATTCTATATATTTCAATTTATACATTACCCCTATTAAAAACTGAATATTATCTTTATTTTATCGATGTGAGTTTCCTAAAAACTGTTTAAGAGGACTAAAATGAATTTCTTACACTTTTTTATGTTTTTTCTTCTAATAAAAATACTATATTTTTACCTTTACTTATTATTACGATATCATTATTGGGACTTATTTTAAAACTACCATTTTAAAATATTTATTTCTCGTATTGAAATAGATTTTAGAAAGTGAATGATAATTCCTTATTTTATACAATTTTATAATATATTTAATAAAATTCACTTTATGAGTTCACTTCCATTTTACTCTACATCTCCAGAAGTTGTACCACCTATGGATTCACATTTCATGAATCACCCTCCAAATTATCTCATGATATTATTCCTTATGGTGATTATATATTTTGTGTCAACTAATCTAAGTCATTATTTCATCTTATGTGATACTATATGAAATTATTATATAACCCACTTTCATTACATGGGTTATAATGGAAAGATATATGATTTAATTCTTTTGGAACACATATTAATGAATTTATATGATTATGGGTGGACCTAGAATTATATATCTCTATAATTGAATATTTATTGTTTAATATCGTACGAGATACTTATATGTAGGCAGGGCGAAGTAATCGTTATTCATAATTTTATGCATGTGATAAGTACAATAAGCCTCATCCATGATGTTTTGAGTAAGATACGTGTGTTTATATTGATCAATATTTTTACGATGTGTTATTAGTGAGTGTTCAACTATGTTAATAATGAAATGTCTTGTATTTCATCCACATTTCTCTAATTTTCATGATTAGTATACTTCTATGACATCTTGTCTCATAATCCATGTTTCTATGACTTATTAAATTCTATTATTAATAACTTACATTATATATCACCCCATTTTTATTCTTTGATTTATGATTATTCTCTCAAGTGTAATTTTTAATTATTATTATTTCTTGATCTTATCCCTTTAGTTATGCGAACTATCTCATGATAATGTATCTCAATAGTTTATAATCTATGGCTCATTATTAATGTTTTTCCATTATCGAGTGTTTTTTATCACTAATTTCATAAATTTACCCATATAAGGAGAATTTATATTAAGGGATACATAAAACATAGATGAAAACGTGAATATGTTTTGTGGAAAAAATATAAATTGTATTAAGAATTTAGGTGAATAAGTAGATAGTTCCCTAAAATATTGAAATTTTAATATTGGTTGTTGGTTTTAATTAATATGATGTATGAAAACCATATATATTAAGAACATAATTCAAAAGTGTGGGTAAGGGGTGTCTCAAAAACTAATCATTTTTGGAATCCCAAATAAAAAAACTCACATCATCTTTTAATTTCCCAATAATCAATATAGACCCACTCTCCAATTCATAGATCTACTAAGAGAATTCATGAATGAGGTAAAGTGAGAATTAAATAATAAAAATTAATGATTTTACCTTAGATATATTAAAAATAATTTTATAAATAAATATTCAATATCTAATAGATTATGGGATAATGATGTTTGGGAGTGGGAAGGATGAACGTGTAAAAGAGGGGAAGAAAATGATGAGGATGAGAGAGATATTTAAAATTAATAATTATGGGTATTATGAATTTAATAGTTAGTTTTATAATTAATAAACTATATTATAAACCATGTAAAAACAATTTATAATTTCAATAACCTGGTATAGTTTACTAGCCATTGTTCATATTATTATAAATCACTAAATAACCAATGCGTATAACAAATTCCCCATTCTCATGTTTATTTTTATTTTAACTTCCATAAAAACATCATTAAGTTAAAATAACTAATCCTTATAGTACATTTATGAATTTAAAAACTCTAACCACTATACAAATGAATATCCATCACCCTTTTTACACAACAAAAAAAAGTTCCCCTCAATTTACTCAATTTAATTTTATTTATAAAATATAAGGTGTTATGTGATCCTATTTATTAGTTTTCCCAGATCCATATAACGGAACTGGTGAGGAATCACAATGAACTTCTATTAGTTTCTTATATTTATTATCCTGATTTATATTGAATATTTTGAGGAGTTTTCATGATCACTAATTATAGAGTTAATTCACCAAACTTATTATCATAATCATATTGGTGGAAAATCCCAAGAGACTATGTAGACATTATAAGATATGATAATAGAATTATTACTTGATTTCATTAGAATTTATTTTCATCCTATTGCTTTAAAATAATCTTGATATAAAAATACTAGTTATTTGAGTTTAAATATAGAACCACATGTGTATTTATATATGAATAAGTGAGATAATAGATATACATTCATTAGAGTTAGTGGGATGAACATGATGGGTCCAACATTAATAAATGTTATAGTAAATAACATATCATCCAATATAAAAACACATCAATGAAACTCAAATCTAGTTAATTATACAAGAAGTAAATACACACCACTATTGTGTGTTTATAGTTGTTTATCAAATGTTTATAAATGTATCCCATTATAAATGAAACATGATATTTTTATGATACAGAGAACTATTCTTGAGGAATATTATTACCATTAAATATTAATGTTTATATGTTATATATTTTTTGAATTATATATTCTAAAAAAACATCCCCATCCAAAATATATATCGTATTTCTATATTTTGTAATTTTATTACATGAACATCACATTAACTCTATAGTTTTTGGGTATAAATAAAAAGGATATATCATAAAAAGTAGAACTAGTCAAAAATAAAGACCACAAAGAGAATGTATTATAAACACAAATAACATAACCAGTGAAATTACAGTCTACAAATTTAATTTTTAATGAATAAACAATGGGAGATATAAATAAATAATAATAAAAAATACCATTGGTTATTTTCTAATTAAAATATTTCTTGACATTCCAAATGAGAAATTTTATAATAGTGGGGTTTGTAAGAATTGTAAATATATTTATATGTATAATAATGAATATATCTATGTATATATTATTATTGGTATGAATGTATTTATGAATTTATATATATGTATTTATATTTATATCTCTATTTTTATGTTCCCTAGTAGTTTTTAATCCTTTAATTCCCCAAGATTCCTCTATAGATATATTATTAAGTTTTTTAATCTATATTATTGGATTTTTTCATCATCAATAAATATTGTTATCATTTTTAAGAATCTCTTATTGATTTATTTATATTTTTTGAATCATTTCATAATCCTTTTTTAGGAAATAATTACTTATATATATTTCCACATTAATAGGATAAGAACTTTTATGAAATGATTGAGTGTTATTTTGGAACGAATGATGAAATAATATAATTATTATCACATGGGTTATCTTATACACATCACATTTGGGTGGTAATGTTATATTAGGTTAAAACTAGAACAGAATGTACTATGTATCGTAATTCCGTACTATAAAGTCATAATATTATATGTTTTTATTGACATATTTTATTTCAATCATTATTTTAATGGAGTATAAGAAGGTGATAAAGTAATTTGTAGATAAAATATGTATAGTAAAGAAATAAGGCGATTCATTGTATCATTCCTAATGAAAATGTGATAGGTTATACTGTAGTTTATACTTTTAAAATAATGTGAGAGGGTGCAAAAAAATTTATAATAATATGCAAAATAGATATAGGGATTTATTGATTAAAGGAGCATGATAATGTGTTAAGGTGACCCATAAATTAAATTTGTACCAAAAGGTGATAAAATGTTTCCTATATATCAAATATTTATAGAAATAAGATAATATTAATCATAGTTAAAATCTATATGAGAATAAGATAATGTTTTCTCTATAGATTAAATCCCTGTAATATTGATAAAGGTTTATTCGAAGTTTAGAATCATATGGGAAGTATATAATTATCTTTATAGTTTAAATTCATATCAGAAGGTGTTAGGTTTATCCTCAGTTTAAATTCAAATCTTACAGTGATTGAGTGATTCATTGTTTTAATCCATTCCCGAATGGGAATACGTGTTCTATTGATCAAATTCATTCAAAAAAGTGATATGTTGATTTTTAGCTTTAACATAACATAGAAAAAAATAAAGGGTAAAATGTATCTTAAATATAAACAATAAGTATATAAGATACCCTATCATTTAATATCTTATATGAATGTGATATGGTACTCCATTGTATAAATATATATTAGAGGGAGACAAATGTTCACCACGTACAATGAAATGAATAAATTATGGATATTTTGAGACTAAAACTTTTAATGTTTTTATACATTTATTGATTAATTATAATGAGAATCTATTTAAATAAAAGGAATTTTTTTATAGCTTACATACTTGTAATGAGGTCATTTAACAACCAATTCTTTTAAATAATAATATATTATATTTTTAATTTTGACAAAAAATGCTATTTTTTAAATTTTATATCCAAAATTCCCTGAGTTGTGTATTTTATTATTACTGGTCTTATTATGATCACAAAGATGCATTTTAAATTTATTTTTCAAATTTATTCAGTAAAACTTCAATTATTTTATATAATATAACATTGTTAGAATTTATTAATGTAAAAAATAGTTTTCTTATTTATTTCCTAAAATGTGTATATTTAAGTAGTGGGTGTGTTTTTATTATCATAAAATAATTTTGTTTTTTAATAAAAGTGTACTATTATTGTTATTGTTAATTTTTTTGGGTTTTTAGTATTATTAGTAAATATAATTAAAAGACAACTAAATCCATCTTATTTCCTACTACATAAAGGAAAACTCATATAAACTAAGAGAGGGGGAGACTCATACTCCTTAAACTTTTCTTTTCATATCCATTCTTCATGGGGATTAAAACTCCAATGTAATTTATTTTCTCAACTGTCTCTCTATTATTCCTCGTATCTTCTTTTTAACTCCAACCAACTCAAAATTTCTACTCATCATAAGATTCCTTGACTGTGTTTCACAATGTGAGGAAAAATTCTATTTTATGTTAGATATTTAAATCATGGATGTTAGTAGAGGATTTTTTAATGTGATTACCAACTTTTTTTCTGGTGGGTTTTTCCTAAAATCACACATAGAAAACATTTTCCATATATTTTAATGATTTTGAAATTTCATAGTTTTGGTTTCTTAAAATCTAATTATGGATTGGGATAATGATGGTTAGTATATGAACCTAGTGTGAGTCCACACATATTTATCTTAATTATTGGTGACATATAATGTCACATATAGTTTTACCAAATTTATAGATTTGTGAAATATCATTATTTTATTGAATATTGTATAATAATTATTTTTTAGGGTATATTATATATTTTTTTATAATTATATGGAATTTATTTTGATGATTATTTGTTTATAAGAAAACCAATAGGTAGTGGGTACTTTAACACTTCTATATTTTGATATAGGAACTGGGGATTACTTATTATTTAATCTTATTTGATTAATATAAATGTTTATTAAGATAACTAAGATGATATTTTGGAAATTTTATGATGTTTTTCTCTTATTTTATATTTTTATGGTGTAAATTTTTTGTAATGTGTATAAATTATTCAATTATGTAATAGATTAAAAAAGTGTTTATGAAATTTTCAACATTTATTTAAGTGGATATAATTAAAATTATTATCAATGGATGATTTTTTTGATTTATAAATAATTATTGAATTATTCTTATATAGGATTTTATAAAATAAAGTGGTGTTTGGATTGTTAAAAAGTTATTTTTATATGGTTTATATATCTTTAACAAGATATCTGAATATTTTTCAAATTCACACTTGTGAAATTGATATAAATAGAGGTTGGGAATTGAATTTTTTTTTCTTGTATAATAGATTTTAAATTTGATTAGTCCCTACTTTATGAAAAACATAATGAGAATCCTTTTCTATATATGTGGGACACTAGGATATATACAAACGATGTTACGAGGAAACACTATAGAGCATGTCGTTTATAGTTTAAGATTCCACTCTAGATAGTGTTTATTCCTTGGTAGAATAGTATTCCAGTTTGGCAATTGAGATGCACATAGTTGAATATGTTTGTGATATAATTATATATAAGGATTTTTTATGATTATAGGGATGATTATGATAGGTATCATAAATATGGATTTATTTAGTATAATGATCCAAGGATACTATTTCCTAGTCCAATCTATACATTCCAATGATTCATTAATATAGTTTTAATTTGTGATTTATGTTATGTACTAATATATTTTGTTACTCAGTAATAAATTTTTAATTTTTACATCTAATGAGGATGTCTTTTATAGAAATATTTATACACCATTTTATTATGTCACATGTTTTAACATGTAATGATTAAAGATAATTTTATATGTGTACTTCAAATTATCTTGATTACTTTATAATCATATAGAATATTTTTAGAATCCATTTGGAAAATTCCGTCTATATATTCATAATAACCCCTGTATATTAATTTCAATGAAGATATATATATTTTTTCCTATTTCTGATCTTAGGGAAACAGGGGATCCATTAATGGTTTTTATCATTGGTGGGAAAGAGTTCCCACTTAGAGTGTAGAGATGGACTGACAATGGTTCATGTAGAATCCCAAGCATTTAAGCCCTGAGTAATATTTTTTTTTTAATCATTTTGGAATCTACCAGATGAGTACATTTTTTATATGACATTTTAAATTATCTTCGATTCAAATTTTACTAATTTTATTATTCATTATTAATTTAAAAATAATTTATGTATTAGTTAAACACAAAGAAAACTATTACCTCGTAGTTTAAATTCACCCTCACCTTTTTTTCTACAGTATTTGGTGATTAAGTGAAATTCTCCTATGTTTAGTGGTGTGTTGGATCAAGTTTGAGGTATATCCAAGTTGGTTTGTTACAAATGGTATTATAGAACATTTTTTTTGATTATGATATTTAGAGAGTCTATATAGATAAGAAAATGTATTTTAAAGACACAATATGTAGTGACCCTGATTTCCAGGAATTGGTATTTTATTTTTATGGAACAATTTTGTGGCCACAAAATCTTACGACGTTTGATTCTGATGTCTAGTGTTCTAGGAACAAGATTTTAAACATTCTTTAAGGTATGTCCAGTAATCATGATAGCAAGAAATCCTATCTTTCAAACCAGTGCTCAGAATTGAAATATGAGGGCACTGTTTAACTCACAGTGTCAGAATTATCTTATGTGAGGTTTACCTTCGACCAACGTGGGTTGAGTGGAGAATTTGGATTCTGTTTTTTTGGAGGATTTAATAAAATAAATATATTTTATTTTAGAACTACCCTCTCACCTCCCATTTTAATTTTTTTTGGAAGGGACCACAGAAGGGTGGTCAGGTATTTAATGCTCGGAATTAAATGCACAGTTACAGAAAATGTGTAACAACCAATCCCATTAATTAATAACATTCATTAATTCTAAATAAATTAATCACCTAGAAAATTAAGAGTTATATTAAATCTTCTTATGGGTTTGGTGCTTTGTTTCCATTGGAGAAATGAGGAGGAGTATCTTAAGGATCATGATCAAGAAAAGATCCCATAATTGAGAACCGAAGATCATTGTTTGAGCGATGTTGTTGGAAGCCTGTTGCGAGAACGAAAAACAAAGACCAATCATCAAACACTAACGTTATTCAATGGATTTATGAGGTAGGGTTTAAACATGATTTGTTTCCAATATTTGATGACAGTTTTCTTGATTCCTTCTTGTTATCAAGCTAATGTAGAGTGTGTGAGCCAAACGAACACTGCCAGGACCCTCTTCTACTTTTCTTAATCAATTCTTTCTTCACGGAAAAATTCTTGGGTTTAAAGTAATCTAAAACGAAAGTAAATTACACTAAGATGGAATCATGGGGGTACCCGTAGATGAAATCAGATGGAAAAACATGTCACTGGAGCTCACCTGGTGACCCGCAGAACACTGACGGCGATGGGCACAGGCGGGCTATGGTGTCGACCGACACCAGAAAACCATGGAAGGTATGGTGGTACGACCATGTGTGCAGCCAGAGAAGGTGGCCATGGGTATGATGCCAGGGTGGACACCAGAAGCGTCCAACATTAAATGACCGCAGGAGGAGGCAGTGATGCGCAACTGCTTTCCACCGTAGTAGATGTGGCTCCAACGCCACGGTGGCAGGACCTGCTCCTAGTGGGTTCCACAGCCGATGATGCGACACCAGGTGGCACCACCGCTATGGAGTAAAACGAACAGACACTTGTCCATTCAGGAACATCGTGGGACACCCCATAGTGTATGCTAGGGGGACCCCTGCTCCAGCGGGCCACACGTCCTCCACGGGCCACCACCCACCGTGGTCTGTGCTGCGTCCTACTGCATGTTGGGCCATGTGAGGCCAACGGGCCGAGCTACGCCCCCCTGTGGGTTAGGCCAGACTCTTTCCCAGTCAACTGAGCCTGTGATAGCCCAACCCATCCGGCTCATACCCGGACCAGGTTTTTCCAACTGGGTCGGACCGGACCCTGACCCTTCCAGCCCCAGTTTCACTATATGAACCATAACATGTGGACCAAACTTCTGTTTGACGAACCTTCTATGAAAATATTATCCTTGGAGAGATATAGTCCTTTTTTTATACACCAAATTAGATTTGGTTAGTGTTGGAGTATGGTGGGGTTGGATCGAACCTGAATCCAACCGGTTCCATGACGCATAAATTCCTATAACTCCCAAACTGAGCATTCGATTGACATGTCGTCTATCGCGTCGAAACCCTTACGACATGGTGGTACTATGGGATACTTGTTCATGGAACTTTTTGGTAGTTGATGTACAACCTATGGCTTGAGGAGCAGTTCTCCCAGAATCAAGCGTACTATGAGTGGGAATCTGGTGGGTGGCTGTGAGGCGGAGGATAGGGACAAATCATACGAAGGTTAGTACCGAGCAATCCTATATGGGTCAGCACATACTGATGATGTGTGGGTCAGATCTTGTGTGGGTCAGCATTCAACGATCTTATGTGGGTCAGTGCGTACCAATCAAGTGTGGGTCAATGGGGGTTAGTACCTATCAATATTCTGTGGGTCAGACTCTGTATGGACATCAGCAAAGACTTTCAATAGAACAAGATGATATATGTTTACAACGAATCGTTTGTACTTATTTAATTAAGTTATATACCTGATGTGAGCAGAGTACTTACCTTTTTGGTACTTTATCCTATTTGGTATTACCTTTGTAGTACGTTACCATCATGGTGTTACCATTGTGTTACTTTACCTTCGTGGCATTACCTTCATTATGTTACCTTTCAGGTACATTACCTTCATGGAGTTAATTTTGTGGTACTGTTACCTTTATGATGTTACCTTGGTTGTATAATTCCAGCGTGGATTATTTGGGAAAATGGAATAATGTTTGGGGCCTTGTGTTTCCTCATGTATGAGACGAGTATATTTTGATAACATAGGTATATGTGTGGGAATATACCTAAGTAGAGTTTATGAATTCATCATGCTTTGTTATTGATGGATTGCTTTGTGGTATTTTCATTATAGATATATGGGAGACCTTCAGGGGTCTCAGGGTCCCTACTAAGTATTGTTATACTCACCCCAGTATGGGCCTTGTCTGTGCCTTGTTTTGTCTTTTGTAGGAAATGGCCATTTGTGTTGTGACTTGAGGGAGCCAATACTAAGTGGTACACGGAATTGATGGGCTGACGTGGAATGATGTGGAGACGATCAGTACCTACCCTTCAGGTAGGATCTTTGGGGGACGGTCCATGATTTGTTTTATCTATTCAGTTGTACATCTACTTTTCAGACAGTCCTGTATTCCGGCCCCCTATACCTTCAGTAAAAATTTTACTATATCAGTTTACATCATCGATTATTCTTGTTATGTTCTTGGATTGTGTGTTTGTGCTGGTTTAATGGAAATTAATTACCATTATAGGGATTTGAATTTTTGGTGTTAGATGCTAACCCGTAGCCTATTGAAGGCCGGTATGGGGAAGTTATGGTGCGAGCCCCAGGGGACGGGTTGTGACAAAGTGGTATCAGAGGAGTCAGTTATACCGATGAACTAGGACTCTAATATTTCCATTGGATAAATAATGTTATGTGTGTTGAGTGTTGTTTTCTGTTCGGGGAGTCCAGTGTTGGTGTGGAGGTCGACGTATCCATACAACAGGAGACTAAATTCATATATCTGACTAGGTGCATGAAATAACTGATTGCACGTGTTTTTGAAATATTTTCCCTTGGTTTCTATGGAGTCAACTCACTAGGTATAACTTAATGACCATGGAACCCTTGATCCTTTTTAGGATCCCACCGCATTGACAACCCTCTGATAATACCATGAGATTACACAATGAAGGCCCACCGATCGAACCTTTGTGGATCAGCATTTTATCGACCCTGTGCAGATCATCATCGAGTGATCCTGTGTAAATAAACAATAAATTCTACCATCGGACTGTACACACTGACTGATCATGTGGCACGAGTTCCAGCAGTAGAGGCCTCTGAGTTCTCCAAGGGAGACAGATCCCTAGATTGCTGAGGATTGGTTGGAGGATGTGGTTCGAGTCTTCCGCTTAGTTGGAACAATGAGCAGATCAGATGGTGATCTTAGATGATAGTTTTATCGGTGCATGACCTTGAAGATGGTTCATATGGTGATGAGGCTTCAGAACCTGGATCATTTCTAGATATGGTACCTTTTGGTAGTGTTCTAGCTATAACAATTCCCATTGGTTTGCAGTTAGAAATGGTGGTACAAGTAGAGGACACATGTATTCTTAGTGATAGAAATTGGAGACGGTGTATTAATTCATCAACGTATACCAGCTAAGAAGATATTTCCATGATCCATAACACATCATCGACCATAGAGAGATGGAATTTGAGGAAGGGGCAATGTTTAAAGAGGTTCTAGTTTAGATTGAGGATCGATAAGTGCAGATCCTTCATGGAAGATCGGTACCTCTAATGACTGTTTTGTTGGAAGAATGAGAACCTCTAGGAGAGAACATTGGAGCGTGAGGCTCATATTTTTGATAAGTACCTCTGTTGGTTTCCTTAGTCTATGTTGTGGCTTTTGGGAATGAAAATACCTGTGGTGGGTAGAATGTAAGGACAAATATTCCCATGTAATTGTTTTAATTTTATTGAACAATTCCAAGGCTGTAATATCTAACAGAGTTCGATTCTAACATTTGGTGTGCGTAGAACTGAATTTTAAACATTCTTTATGGTACACTCATTAAACATGAAAGTTAGAAGTCCTAAATTTTAAATCGGGGCTCAGAATTGAAATCAAAGGTCAACGTTGAACTTGCAGCACCAAGATTGGTATAAGAGCGGTTTATCCTCGACCATCGTGGGTCGAGTGGAGATGTTGGTTTTTGAATTTTTCATGTAGGATTAAATAAAATAAATATATTTTATTTAATCATATCGTCCCACCTCTGCTTGTAATTTTTTGTGTTGGGGACCACAAGAGGGTGGTCGGGCATTTAATGTTGGGCATTAAATGTCCGGTTAAAAAATGTGTATCCACCAATAACTTTAATTAATAGGATTTATTAATTTTAAAAAAATTAATCACATCTTAATTTAAGTGTTATAATATCATTTCCTCTAGGTTGGGTGTTTTTTTCCATTGGCAAAAGGAGGAGGTGGATCATGAGTATGTTGACGTAGAACAAATCCCAAAATTGAGAACCTAAGATCATCATTAGAGTGGCATCGTTGGATGTTTTTTATGGGAACAACAAACACCGACCCACATCTAATCGTGAATTTTCTCTAATAGATTTACAAGGTAGGGTTTGACCTTGATTTGTTTCCATGATCTGATGAATGTTTTCTTCTTTCCCTATTGTTTTCTAGCTAATGCGGAGGGAAAGGAAAAAATGAACTAGGCTCGGACCCTCCGCTAAATTGTTTAATCTATGCGTTCTCCATGGAAAAATGTTCAGGTTGAATCAAATTCAGAATGCAGGGTATTACGACAAAGAGGGCATCCTAGGGAACCTGTAGACAAGATCAGCAAAAAAAAAACTAGTCACCAGAGCTCACCCGGTGACCAGTGGAATACCACTAGTCACCATTTCCAATAGGCTATGGTGGCTTCCAGTACCAGACATCCGTGGAGGTGGCGGTGCACTATCAGAGAAGCGTGCTATAGCTCTTAGCTGCGGCGACCAATAACAGTAGGCAGCAGCCGGCTTAGGAAGGGAGGGCCGCGCAGCCATGCGCGCCACCGGAGAAAGTGGGAGTGAATTTTTTTCCTCTGCAGACACAAGAAGTGGCTAACATCAACTAGACCTTAGAGGAGGCACCGGCACGCAATGGTGCGCCGGTGGAGTGGTCGCAGCTCTGATGCCGCGACGGTACAACCAGCTCCCTGCGGGCCCCGTCACAGATGAGGCAGTGCCATAGGGTGACACTGCTGTGGATGAAACCAAATGGCCACTTGGACATTCAGGAATACTAGAATACAAACCCTTGTGCCAGGTAGGGCTGGCACTGCTCTAGCAGGCAGCGCGTGCTCAGCGTGTCGCGCCTCCTCGGGCTGGGCCTCATGAGACAAACTGTCTGTGCCCCCATGTGGGTTGGGTCAGTCTGTGGCCCAGTGGGCCTAGCCCATCGTGGCCCACCCCAGCCTGGTTAGAGACATACTGGGTCAGGTCAACCCAAACCCAGTTGGGCCAGCCCAGACCAGGTCAAACCGGACCCAGACCCTTCAAGGCCCAATTTCACTAAATAATCCATAACTAATGGACCGAACATCCGTCTGAAAAACCATCTACAGTGCTGGGACCATTGGAGTGAGACGATCCTTTTGGTATAATCCATATGGGTTTTGGAGAAAGTCGATTTATGACCAGTTTGGATCGAACCTGAATCCATATGGTCCCATTGTTGTAAAATCTCTATAACTCACAAACGGAGAGTTCGACTGATGCACCTTCATATTTCATTGGAACCCTTTCAACATGGTAGTCCTTTGGGATAATTCATAGTTGAAATTTGTGGTGGTTGAATCATCACTGATGGATTAAGGAGCGGTTCTCCCAGAATCAAGCATACTATGAGTGGGAATCCTGTGGCTGGTAGTGAGGTGGAGGTGGAAGACAGATCAAACAGAGGTTAATACCGATCAATCATGTGTGGGTCAGCACTTAACAATTCGGTGTGGGTACGATCATATGTGGGTCAGAGATCAGGGATCTTATATGGGTCAGTGCACACCAATCCAATGTGAGTCCGATCTTGTGTGGGTCAGTAGGGGTTAATATATATCAATCTTGTGTGGGTAAGACTTCATATAGACAGCAGTAGAGCTTCTCAACATAATAAGTTGATCTAGATTATTGACTAAACATATGTTCTCTTGTAATTATGTTATATTCCTGGTGTGGTGAGTACTTACATTTTTTTTACTTTTACCTTCATGGTGTAACTTTTTTGGTGTTACCATTGTTGTACTTTACCTTCATGGTGTTACATTTGTTTTATTACCTTTATGGTACTTTAACTTCGTGGTGTTACCTTTATGGAAATTTTACCTTCATGGGGTTACCTTCGTGTTGTTAACAATGTGGTCTACTTCCCTAGTGGATCAACTGTGAAAATTGATTAAAGGTTGGGGCCTTGTGTTTCCCCATGTAAGTGACGAAAATATTTTGATGACATAGGTATATGTATGGGAATATAACTATGTAGAGTTGATGACTGCATCTTTCTTTGTGATTGTGGTCTTGCTTTGGGGTATTTCCTTTGTGGAACTTTGGGAGACCTTCAGAGGTCTTGGGGTACCTACTAAGTATTGTTATACCCAACTCTGCATGGGTTCCCCGATAACTTGTTATGTCTTTTGTAGATGATGAGTAGCTGGGATGAGACTTGAGGGAGCTAGGACCATGCAGTACACAAAGGAGCTGGGCTGATGTGGAGTGTTGTGGAGACAATCTATACCTAACCTTCAGGAAGGGTCTTCAATGGATGATCCATAAGCTATTTTCTCTTTTAAGTTGTAATAGTTTTATTCAGTTGGGCTTGTATTCCATCCCCCTTTACTTTCAGTACAATATTTACTACAATTTTTTACATCATGGATTTTTCTTGTTTTCTTCTGGGATTGGGTGTTTGTACAGGTTTAAAGGACGATCCTTTCGGTTATAGGGATATAACATTTTGGTGCTAGTCGCAAACCCTTGATCTATGGATGGTGGGCTTGGAGTGGTCACGACGTGGGCCCTAGGGGATAGGTCGTGACATAATATGTATGGTATGAGAATGAATTATGAAAATACTTGTTATATAAATAAAATAGTTTCTATTATATGTCTAGAATGAGTGTTCTTAGTTTTGGTTATGAGTCATTAAATGATTTTGGGTATATTTTATCTTGAAAAATGGATATTAGAAGGTATTTAATGGGTGAATATTTAGTGCGAACTCAATATAGACCATTTATAAACCATTCAACCACTTTTATAATGGTTTTAGTAATCCTTTCTAGTATGGATAATAGTTTTGGAAACTATTCACCCCAATAGTGCATCCATGTTTCACCCATCCATTGGGTTGTTTGCGGTTAGTGAATGGTTTGGTGAACCATGTTTCTAAACTATATAGAATGAAAAATGAGTCATTTTTTATTTTTTTCTCTTATTCTATGTAATTTTATGATATTTTATATTTACAATTTAATTGTTATAAATAAAATTTGTATTGTTTGTAAAATTTTTTTGATATATTTTTTTCTTAAAAGTGATACACTCTAAGATTTTATATTATATTATTTCTTACACCAGCTATCTATTTTATTTAATTTATTTAAATTTTATAAATTTCAATTGTTAAACTTTGATGAAATTCAGTGTTAATCATTAGGGATCATTGACATACCTTATGATGGGGATTTTGAGGTTAGATTTTGGTTATTGGGTGATAAATATTTATACAGTGTCAAATATCTAGATAGATGAGATAAATATTGTGTAGATTATTATATTAAAGCATTACGATATTTTCATGTACCGTAATAGAAACCTCTAACCAAAGAACCTTGACCAATCCATGTAATGTATTTAAGGTAATTAATGATCCCCATGGGATGTAAACTATTGCATGGTATTCGAGAATAATAATTGGGAATTGATTTTACCAATGAATAAAATAAATGAGCTCTATATGATAAATCATCATGACCTCACCCTATATTAAAGATCCATGAATCTATATGAATAATCAAAATAATCATTGTAAGAGTATCAATATGAATGAATATAAACAACCCACAATAACATGTCATCAAAATAGGTGATCTAATGACTAAAAATACATGTAACTTTAGGTGTCAAACTATAAAAGGAAAGGGATGGGGAGATGATAAGGTGATACAATTTCATCATTATACATGTCACAAGATGTGAAAAAAAAGAGACAACTACCCATAACCATGTGAAAAAATATTTTATCCCACCATTTCTCATCTATTAACCAGGACAGGAGGACTAAGAACATCCTCTGCCTCTATGTGGTGATCCCCTTACATGAATCTATATAAGCCAAGTCTTTATATATATCAAATGGGTATATTCAGGTTGTGATACTATTGATCCCTATTTGATCCCACCACAATTTACATATTAAATATTTTTTAGATAAACTAAAGCATGATAGTTTGAAAATAAAGTTATATAGTAATATTTAACATTTTAACATAAAATAAAGAATATAGAAGTAAAAAAATGACCAGGAAATAAAACAAGATTAAACCATTTGATTTGAAATTTCAAATTTACCATATGGTAGGAATATCATAATATCACTAAGTCATGGTAACCTAGAGATTCTATATCACTAATTAGGGATACCCTCAATTTTTCGAATCGAACTATATCTATTTCACTAGAATAGTGGACTTTACATGTCATAGAGATTGTGAGATGGGAACATAAATATATAACTAGTCAGTGTGACATCATAACTAGTGGAAAGGATACCACCTGATATATGTTAACCTACCCAAGTACCTTGGGTTTATCATGAGTTTTAATATACATAACAATCATTATCAAATATTTCATTCTTATTATTAAATTCCTAATAAATTTCACATTATTTCTGAACATGAATTATCTAATTTACTAAAATCAATGGAGTAATTATATTAGAATTTACATGTAAAATAATTTTTCAAATAATTCTTAAATTTTATAATTAAATTTAAACCTATAATCATACTTGAGCTTAATCTCATAAAGGAAAAAAATGAACAACCAACCATTACTGAAAAAAATTTCAATGGAGTGAAACCACATATAAAGGAAATAAAATATCCTAAAACAATAAAAGGAAACCCCAATAATCAAAACCAATACCTATAAATTCATCCGAGAGGAAGCGTATGCCTTTATTGCAATATGGTTGAGTGAAATTAATGATAAGATAATAAGTATGAAAAATATCCAAAATGAATCATCTACATGGAGTATACCTTAAATAATCTTGGATAAATAACAATAAAAATGATCCCTATATTAAAGGGGAGTGGAATTGTGTGAGAGGAGAGGGAGATTCGATATAGTGAAGGAAAAAATAGAGGGGTTGAACTTTTAATGCAAGAGTGGGTACTCTGGTAATTTTAAAATTTAAAAGTTCTAGGACGAATTCACATCATGGACAAAAGTTTTCTAAACAATGTTCTAACTATGTGGGCCACACTGCCTACACATTGGTACATTCATGGTATGATGGTATGGTTTGGTGAATCATGTGCCAACTTTGAAAATTCCTCTACAAAAAACTAAGGACATTCAATATGGTTTCAGCATGGTTTTCCCCAACCATGAACCAACCATACAGTAACTACAGTTTTCAAATTTTGAAAATTTAATGAAAATAGATCCAATTATATAATGATTATAAAATAAGTAGTAAAATAAATTATAAATTACTTGAAAGAAGGATTATGGGTGTGTCCTATATAAATTTTCAATTATATAAACTGATTTCCAGATAATATTATCAAAATTTAAATGAGTATTATAAATTACTTAACTGAATATATTTTGAAATTAGTAATCGGTATTTAGAGTATTATTTTTATTTTGTTATATTAGATTTTATTTTTGAGAAATATAATTTTCCAAAAAAGGTTTTGACATAGAAAATTATTCATAAATATTTATTGATGATTTTATTTTAGGTATTCATTAGACATTGAATCCATATCTCTGGGCTTAAATTGGATTTCATAATATGTTTCTATGAATTTATTGGGATGGATATGTTTTATGATGGGTTAAATTGTGACATAATTTTTTTAATGACAAAAATATTATCTTGATAGTTTTTATTAAAGTGTATATAATTTTTTTTTAAATTCAAATCCAAAATCCCCCATGTTATGTAATTTATTGTTATGGGTCCTATAATCATATTAATTAGGAGTTTTAATTTTATTTTAATATTTTATTGAGTAATATTTAATGTATTTAGAAAATAAAACCATATTATAATTTATTAAAATGAAAAATATATTTCTGTTTTATTTCTTATAATGTGTACATGTGTTTCATGTGTATATAATTTCTATTATTATTAATATGGGAATAAATTTTTTGATAAAATTGGATTATAATTTTCGTTATCATTTGTTTTTTGAGGATATTATTGTTGTAGTCAGGGGAATACCTATGTGGTAAATTCACCATGTAGTCCGAGATTTGACCAATGTTCAAATCATGGAAGAATCATTAAGGTGGGATTAATGGGTCAATTATGGATAAAAATATATAATGGGCCATAATTGTAGTGTAATAAATAAAATAGGTGGTTTAGGGAAACCATAGGATAAAATGTGATGTGAACAGAAGGAGACATGGTGTAGCAACATGTACACGTCAATTAGTGGGTTGCTTGAAAATGAGACGGGTGAAATGATACCTATCAATTAGACCACACCCCAAAAAATATTCAACATGGGATGTAGGGGTTTTCCTAAAAATATGAGGTAGAATGTGGTGTGATTAAATGAATGATGGAATTGTGGTTCACAAGAGAATAGTGCGATGTGATGAGATGTTGATAGATTGGGTGTTAGTGGAGGTGTAGTGTTAAGACTAATGTAGTGAAATAATGATGAATTATCATTTATTCCTTTGACTATTCCTTTGGATTCCTTTTAGATACACTCACCAAGGACAATAGTCCATCTACACCTTGTTCCCTAAGGCTACATATATGTAAAAAATAGTTGTTTTGGGTGTCAACCAATCCTTATGGGGTGGGATGATGAATTAACTACTAGTATTCATGAGTAATTGTGAATTTATGATCAGTAATCCCATATACATAATATATATTATTATTATTAGGATTTTTAATTAAATGATAAATACCCACTTCTTTACAACTTCCATGGGGGTGACTCAATTGAACCATGAAAGAGGGGAGTTCCTCTTCAATCGTCTTTTTTCTTCTTCTCAATTATTCATTATGATAAAATCATAGATATAATTTGATTTATAACCACTTTCCCTCTATTCCCCCTTATCCTTTGTTTATTCTTATGTATCCCCATTATTGAGCGTTTTATTTACATCTTTGGATTTAACATTGGGAGGGATTTATAACCTGATCATACACCATCGATGGTGATCATAACATCACATCACTTTTTAGTAACATTTTTCTTCTATTTTACTGATTTGTAAATTTATCATATTTTTATTAAAATATAATTTGGACATTGGTGTGAAATGGTTAATGGATATACCAATAGAGAATAAACACTCTAGCAGTGATAGTTTTATTATCCTCTCAATATCTGGTGAGTGTTCCCTAATTCAGATCTTGATGAAATTTATTTGACAAAAATTTCAATTATGATTATTCATGGTTTATTAGGCGTGTTGGAGGAATTATATACCACTTAATTTTATGATTGTTTTTATGATAATTTCAAGAGTTAGAGGGTTCTACACTTTGTTTATATCATGATATAACCATTGATTCTTACTTGTTATTTACAATTTTTCTATTAATATAAAATATTTAAAACATAACTATCTTGTGGTTTTAAAATTATATGATATTTTTATCTTTCTCTATATTTCTTATTGTTTAAATTATTCTAAAAATATCTATTTTTTCACATATTTTATTAATGCATACCATGTTTTTTTGAAAATTTTGAATTTTTTTTAAAGGATATAGTTGAAATATTTTTCAAGTAATTATGTCTTATTATTCATATATAATTATTGAATATTTTAAAGGATTTTCTTAAATAAATAAGTTTTTGTATTGGTCCCATTTTTGTTTAATATGGTTCATCTGTATTTAATATGATGCCCCATTATTTTTCAAATGCACAAATGTGAAGTCTTTATAAAAAATGGTTTACATTTATTTATGTAAATTTCTTGTATTCGTGATTATATAAAACATAAAACCCATGTTTATGATAACAACATATTAAAATTGGGTACTTAGGAGGGTATATAAGAAAAGTACAAAGCTATGTTAAGATTCAAATCTCCATTGCTTTCCATCAATAATTTAGTATTCCACTTGGGATAGGATTATTCACCTCTATTGTAGGATGTCACATTAGATTGAATCTTACATGTATTTGGATATGTTTATAATATGATTTTGGATATGGATTAATTTATCATTATATATATGATGATAACTGGGATCACAGATTTGAATTTATTTTATACTAGTATCATGGTATTCCATTCCTTAGTACCATTTCTACTCTAACATGATGATTTATTATAATTTTCATTTATGATTATTATTTTATACTTATATATTTTTTTCTTCATATGTATATTTTTCCTTTTTATTT
Source organism: Viscum album (assembly GCA_963277665.1). NCBI lineage: Eukaryota > Viridiplantae > Streptophyta > Magnoliopsida > Santalales > Viscaceae > Viscum > Viscum album. Next base: position 1,795,474,470 of record OY728121.1, read on the forward strand.
ATAACAGGAGAGTTGAAAAAAATTAAATACCATTTTATTATGTACATGATTCCATAAATAATGATAATTGGTAATTTTATATTTACTATTAACATCCTTGGATTGTGTTTATATAAATTTTAAATAGAATCCTTTACATAAATTCTTATGTGGAGTGTGTATAATCACCCTTATACATGCATTTTTATTAGTATAAAATTATGTTATTATTATTTTTTTTCTCATGTAAACAACGGTGTCATTAAGGGTGGTGGTCACTGGTAGGAAAGTGTTTCCACTAAGAGTTTGGAGAATGGTCGATGATGGTCCAAAGTGGATACCAATCATTTTTTCCATGAATATTGATTTTTTCTTTATTATTAAACTATATTAGATTGTAATATGTTTATATATAATCTAAAATTTGAATTTATCTTGTATTTGTATTTTTACAATATTTTATTTATTTATCCATTGAAATAAATTTTATAGTGATTAGACATGATGATAACTATTCCCCCATGGTGGAAATTAATATCTTACCAATATTTTTATCCTTTTAAAATATAGGAGAATTTAGATAAGGATATGGGTGAGTTGTCTTCGGTTTGGGGTAAATCTATGATGATTTTTATAAGTCATGACACCCACCATTGAGAAATGGTTTTTCAAATTATTTGCATGATATAATTACATAAAATTTGTGTTAAATAAAAACATATAATTTTAATATATTTAAAAACAGAATAACATTCACTCATTAAATTGGTACTTATAGTTTTAATATGCTAAATAGGATAAAACACTCGTATGTGAAAGCAGGAATTGTAGTTCTAATATATGCAATAATTCTGTACCATGAATTTTAAAATCTTAAAGAAAGTATCATGTTTCATGTAATTTAATTCCTTAAATATAGAATAATATACATTAAAATTTAATGTAACCTTTAAACTACCATATTTCATGTAGTTTAAAATCATATGAGGTGGACAGAATGACATAAAATTTTATAATTTATAGGAAGTAAAACAAACCATGTTGTTTAAGGACATGTGATAAGGATCACGTTCCATGTAATTCATTTTCATGTTGGGAAAATTAAATTTCCTAATATTTAACTTTTAATGCTAAGGATGATAATGTTTTTATTTTAATGTCAATTGGTATGGTCTATACAAGAAAAATGTCTATATGGTTTTGGGTCTATGATTTGAAATATTACATGATACTCCCAAAGTATTATAAATTGTGTGAGGTATAATATTTGGACTTATGTAAAGGTTTTGTCCAATAAAAATGGTTCAAAGAAAGCATGAAACATGAAACCACTCATGTTTTGATTGAGAATATATTAGGGTAATTATATGAAGTATTATTCAGGGATCCACCATATCTACAATGTTGCACCGTTAGAGTCAAAGAAGATGATTAAGATGGATATAAATGTTTCATGTATATGGTGTACGTGTTCAATACAGTAAATTTATGTTATGGTTGGGGTTCACTTGAAGCTATTCTATATTGAAGTGGGAGTACAAGGATAGGGATATAAAACCCAATTTGAAGATTGATTCTTTAAAGAAACATTGTAATAATTTATATTCTGATACATAGAAAAAGTTTTATTTATAATAATTATCGATAAATGAATTTGTAGAAAATAAATTATTATATCTTTTTCATTTATAATTTTTTCAGGAAATCACCCAAGGAAATTGATTATTTATATTGAAATTTCATAATAGTTGGTTTCACCTTTGTTTTCAGACTATACTTTTTTAGTTGATTGTTGTCATATTTTATATCCCCCATTCAGAGTGGATATTTATGTATATGTAGATATAATTAGAGGGATCACGCAAATTATACCTATAAAATGATGAAATATTTACATAATTATGTAGGAATTATGTGATCTTGTAACTCAGAATTTAATTAAATGGTCTCTTCCTGGAAAAAACTCTTCCATATACTTCATTTATTTTTATATCAACGTTTTTTCAATTTTTAATGACTTGTGATTTCTCCTAAATATTTATTCAATTGAAAATATAATGTATAACATTGTTAAGAAAAATAGTGTTCCATGACATGTTTTTACATAATTACTATGTTAAAAGATAACACTAGAGTAACATCCTAGAATATTGATCAATATTTTCCTAAATGATTACATTATATTATAAATTTAAATTTTGAAATGAATTCATTTTAGTTTCATGATGATTATATGAATCAAAAATTTATACATATCACTTAATAAATTTACTCTATTAAATACATCTGTGTATGAAAATAACAATTTATTTTAATGGAATACAATAAATAAATGGACGAAAACACATAAGAATATAATCCTTATTTTATTTATTAATAATATAAATTATATATAAATGATATATACAATTAATATTTAAAAATCATATAATTATATTATAAAAAAATGATTAACCCAAGTTGAATTTGAAAATCTAATGGGTTGTGGACACATAGAAATATCACAACGAGAAACAACATAATAAAATGAAAACAAAACATTAGAAATAGGTTTTTATTTTATAAAGAAAGTCAGAACAACCTTGGAGAATATTTATTAAATTATGAATGAAAGAAATAATTAATATTTATAGGATGTATAATAAGTATGTGACTACTTGAATAGTAACTATATATTGGAATAATAACTGACCACTAAAATAATACCCTGGCCATTTAGTGTAGAAAAATGACTAATAAATATCATTTTACATTAAAAATAAATAAATATAGATATTATTATATCATAAAATTATTTTATAAAACAATTAACATAAATTTTGACCAGGCATAAATTTTTAAATAGCAATGTTTTAACTTATTTAGTAAAAATTAATTTTTTATTATAAAATTTTAATATTATAATTAAAAATGTAGAAATCTATTCTGATATAGTAGTATTTAATAAAATATAAAATAGTTAATATATATCTAAAAATAATTAATAATTAATTTCATAATAATTAATGAATATAAATAAAAATAAATATAATCAGTTATAGAAAAATAAATAATATTTTTATTCATAAATTATTATTTTTATATAATCAATTATAGGGATTAAAAATTACATTTAAAAAAATTCTGAATTTATTATTACAAAAATAAATTATTTTTTGGAATCATCTTGCTAAAATTAGCTTATATTTATTTTTTAGTATTATTTTGAAAAAGTTGAATTTTAGGTGAATAGTAAGAAAATAATTTTTTTCTATCTAAAACAATTTTAATGAAATAATTATGATTTTAACATTATTTAAATTTAATAAAACCATTTTCATTTTTTATTATTTATTTCAATAGTAAAATAAATTATTTTAAGATCATACACCTAATTTCCAAAGCAATTAAATACTTTTCATTGCGTAAGTTATATTTTATTTTAAGAAAAATTAATATTTTATTATTCGCATTGAATAGAATTTTTTAAAGAAATAATTCGGTTTTGGGTGTGTTTATATGCCAATAAAATATTTATTTATTTATCAAAAAATTAATATTATATGAAAAATATCACTATTAATCGTCTTGAAAATATGATATAAATGAAACAATATTTTATTCAAAGACACCCCTTCCCCCTTCCTATAAAAACACCCATTCTCCACTAATTTTTTATCACTCCTAAAAGCAAGTATTTTAACAAATTTCATCTAAAACCTATCTCTAGACCATCTTAGACACTATCTTGATTCCATAGTTCAACCAAAATACCCTCCACTAAAGGTTTAAGGCATACTAAAATGGAGGCATCTCAATGAACAAGATAATAGTTTCTGAAACTCTCTTTATATCTCTAATCTGGGATGATTTGTTTTAATGCCTCTTAAAAATCTAATTAATTTGAATAAATGATTTGCATTACCATGTTATTAGTATCACCTTAATATGTTATCAGTGTGAGATTATACATACCCCCACATTAAATCCTTTTTCAAATCCCTTAGTATGTCGAAGTAAGGATTTCAAAACCCATGGCTTAAAATTTCTATTAACCTTTCACCACTTATATAACAATAAACATTTTTAAATTAACATTAATATAAAAACATAATTATAGTATTATGTTTTTATGATCCTAAAATATTTATTAGTTTTCATATTATTTTAAAGAGTTTAAAAATTATTATTCAACCATGGTATTTTTATACTACATAGGTGAATGAAATTGATTTATTTTCACTTATACCATAATTGTTTATTCATAAAAATGGATTACGTAATCAAATATTTCATTTATGGACAAGTAATTAAGTTTTTATTATTTTATAATGATATAATAGGCATGATAATAATGAGAGAAATGTAATCAATCATATTAATTTTTACTTTCTAAAACAAACTTATGAAGAAATGTTTATTTATTTTGAAATGTTTCAAATATAATACTGAAATATTGAAATATTTTACTTTTTTAATAACACTATTCATATTTCATGAAACTTCTAATGATTATGAAAACATTGGACCAGTATATTTTAATTTCATAATTATACCAATTATTTTTGAAATTATATATTGATCATCTATAAACAATCCATATAAATATTCCAAAGCTAATTTTTAAGAAACAAATGAATGAAAATTTATATATAGATTGAAATAAATAATAACAATGTTTGGAATAAAGTAATTAATAAATATAATTTGGATATTTTAGAGGTTATAAAAGTGATCGAGGAGAGTCAAAACACATGGTAAGGGTTCCCTTCCATGTTATCATCATTTTAGTGTAATGTTTCTTAGTATATAATCTTCTCTTATAACCCTAATATTCAAAGTATTTATTGAATTATTTTCTATTTTACTCGTTTATTATAATTTTCATAAGGGATTCCTTCTAGTATTTTCCTTGTCTTGTGATTATGTTCTTTATCACTCTTTAACTCTTTCTTTTGACATAATATTTTTCTTTCATGACTATGTTATTTATCTGAATATAAGCCCCCAACCTTAAACCTTACATAATCTTGAGTTATTACAAGATTACACGTTGAGGATCTTTTCGGGTATAGAGTTTTAGAGAATTAGATCATAAAACTTGCATTACATTCCACATATAAACAATGTGGTTACATAAAGATAGTATTCTTCATTCCCATCAATAGAAACATATTTAAAATAAAACATGGATTATTTCTGACACTTCCTTGACACTATTATCATATCATGTACCTTTCCCTTGACCTGTGAAAAAAATTTCAAAAAAACTTGGGATGAGCATAAAAATCTCAGTAAGGGATATAAAAATATAGAAAGGAAACATTGGTACATATATACATAAGAATTAAATCATAATTTACCCATAAAACATAAGCTCTTTATCATACCTCATTAAATCATGAATAAATCAAAGAAATCATAAGACATAAAGGTAACTTGAGGCATTCATAACATTCTTACATAGGGAATAACCCTCTTGGTTAGGTTTGGAATACCCTTCATAGTATATTCCCTAAATCTCTTCGGAGAAACCTTAACGTTTCACTCCTTCGCATTACCCAATGCATTGGAGAGCTATATCGGGCTCACCCGCCGTTAGTTTATCAAGTAACCACCCATCTTCATAATAATGCCCAAGAACCTCAACATAATCATATCACATAAAACATTCATAAAGGAAAAATAACATTTCCACCTTTCAATCACAAGATATCAATACAACACATTGATAAAAAAACATTATGAAAACCATTTTCAATACCAAAATAAAATAAAATAAAAACATGGTATTTATTTTTCTTTAAAAAACAAGGTATGGCTTGTAAAGGAAGCCGAAACCCAAAATATGGTCACGGCGGTGCAGAAGTCGTTGTCGCCGCATACGTACGACAAAAACATTCCCTTTTGTCGTTTTGTAAAATGCTTCGTATAAAAAAATATTCCTTTTGGAGAAACGTAAAAGTCAAAGGGTTTTATACACCGTATAAAAGAAGGTTGTGTATAAAACAAAATATGCCTCAATGAAAGGAGATTGAGACGAAGTCCCATACCTCAGGTCTGACTTGACTCGGTCATTCATTAATCTCATGAATAATAAACTTGAGTTATTTTCTACTTGTTTATGAACGTTTTTCAAGTTCATTATTCATTTTATATCACTTATTGCCATGTCATGAACACTATGTAATTATTTATGTTAATAACGTTCGTTTTAACGATCATTGCTACTTGAGTAAAGAAAATAAACCCTTTATAATTACAAGTTGTTCATGTATCCATTATATCCAGAATGGTATTCATTATTTAGATATCATATATGTCATATATATCCAGTACATGCATGCATTTAAAATATTAAATAATCATTTAGAGGTAAGAAATGAAATGCACCGTTCATGGAGACGGTAAGCCATACGTAAAAATGAACGCTACTTTCATTTCTATTTCATATTTATAGAATGTAATAATAATGATATAATGTTATATTATACTTCCAGTATAATATCATATGTAATATCATAGTTCCATTCTTTATACGTCCCACATATGGTATTTAACGAATCAAATAACTTTGAGGGGGCGGTAGTCCGCACTTCCTTAAATGAAGATATCGCGTTTACCCATAATAGAATCCATAAAGGTATGACCAAAAAGAAAAATAAAACAGAAGCTTAAGGAAAACATAAACATATTAAATATCATATATAAATATAGTGACATCTTAGTGGCCACCTTTGAAGGTGTTAAAAGAATGATGAACAATCATCGTTTCGGGAGGCATAAATTCACCATTCACGGAAATAGTATGTTCATTAACAATTAGATGTAGGTGTGTGTAAGTGTATCACGAATAATTATTATAACAAAATCCTAGTATATTGAGGATATTGTATTTGTTACAAAAGAAAAGAATAAATAGAGTTTAGGGGATAGGAGAAGCAAAATAAAACAGAAGGACTCAAAAGAAGACATTACCTTAAAATCAGGTAACTCCCTTTGGTTTGAGCTCAAAGGCTTCCTTGGGAAGTCTTCAGCCCAAAGTGAGGCTTAAAAGAGTAATATATTGAAGTTTAGAGACAAAATGTGCAGGGTTTGGCCGAGCCAAAGGATTTGGGAGTGTGGGTAATGAGGTAGAGGTGGGGGCCTTTTATAAGAGGAGAGGAGGGGCACTCTTGGAAAGTAAAGATAAGTCACTTTATTTTAAAACGAGTTTCGGATTCAAAAGGTCCCACATTGATATTATTCGAGTATAAGGTGATAAGGGTTTGAAATCCACTCATCCAATTGGTTTTGGCCATGCTTAGGTTTTAGAGTTTACATTATCTTTCCATTTTATTTAAATCGTTAAATAATGAGGCCATCGCTGCATCATCATGATGTCATAAATAATCTAATTTATTTAATGTCTAAAAATTATTCAAAAAAATAATATCATGTAGGAAATATTTTTAGATTACTAATTAATATTCATAGTCAAAAATCTTACTTGTATAACCCCATGTAAAAATTGTTTTAGTAAAATAACTCATGCTTGTGTCATTTTTACTTTAACATTAAATAAAAAGTTATTTATGTCATTTCCCAACCAAAGTGGCTCCATGGGGTCCCCAAGATGACCCATGGCTTGTATTGGTCGGCCATGACAGATCAAATAAGGTTAGGACATGTGTCAAGCTCATCTCATTTTATTAAAGCATTATTTTTACCGTAAACTACACTAATTACCTTTTATCGTGATTAAGAACTTAAGAGTTACTATTCACCAAAAAATTATTTTAATCTCATTGAACCAAATTTTACTTCTTAATTACAACCATGTATGTCGGATTTGTGAAATTCAAAACACAGAAGTGGTAAAATTTCATTTAAACGAAATATCAGTTTCATTAACTACCACTTAGTGCTTTCACTATTCATCAAAATTGATGTTTTTCAGAACATTACGAAAAATTCACCCAAAGATATATTTGATATTCCGAATTCAAAAATGAAGTCTCTTTTACAAAATTCAAAACATATAAGTCACATTTATTAATTCCATAATTAATTCCCGTTGTCATGACAAATAGCGTGTTTTTATGAAACAATAAGTTTCAAAAGATTGACACCAGTTTAAGTCCAATTTCAAAGTGAAATTGATTCCAATGACCAATATTGGATTAAATGGTAAAAATATATTCTAATTTCACTTAAAAAACAATAAAAAGATAATCTAATCATATAAATAAATTAGATTAAAAATAATTTTTGATGTAAAATGCAGTATTTTTCATTATTCTATAAAAAATGAACATTGTCTGAAAAATACCAAAAATTCACACAATGTAAATTTTGATGTCCCAATCATAAAGAATATGTTTATTTTGAAAAAAATAGCTTATAAAGTTGTCAAAAGATATATTTATAAATGGTTTTCCATCAAAAGGCAGTAAAACAATCTTTTAAAAATATAAGTGTAATCCATGCCTAAGATTGGATTTATTTTCATTTTAAGCCTCTAAAACACTATCTAATTCATTAATAGACATAGATAAAAATATCTATTATTCATTACTTACTTGGGATGTTACATCCTTCCCCCCTTTAGAAAATTGTGTCCCTGCAATTTATTAACTTATCAAATAAATTGGGGTACTTATCACTCATTGCATTTTCAGATTCCCATGTTGCCTCTTCCATCATGTGGGTTTTCCACAAAACCTTTACCTGATTAATCACCTTATTCCGTAACACTTACTCCTTGTGGTCAAGAATCTGGACCGGTTGTTCCTCATAAGATAGGTTCTCTTCCAGCTGAACTACCTCTGAACTCAAAACATGATATGGATCTGGCATATACTTTCTCAACATTAAAACGTTAAAAAAATTGTATACCTGAGATAATCTTGGAGGTAAATCCACTCGGTATGAAACTGATCCAACTCTCTCCAGATTTGTATATGGTCCAATGAACCATGGACTCAACTTTCCTTTCTTACCCAATCGCATCACACTTTTCCATGGTGATTCTTTGAAAAAAAACATGATCACCTACCTCAAAAGAGAGATCATTCCTCCTGTTGTCCGCATAACTCTTCTGCCTTCTCTGAGCTATTCTCATGAGTTTCTGAATCAGCTGAACTTTTTCTACCATCTCTTCTACCAATTCTGGTCCCATCATCTTCCTTTCACCCACTTCATCCCAGAAAGCTGGAGTTCATCACCGCTCCCATATAATGCCTGAAATGGTGCCATCTGTATACTGGAATGAAAACTATTATTATATGAAAATTCAACCAAAGAAAGATGTTGGTCCCAAGTTCCCTGATAATCCATAGAACAAGCTCGTAGCATATCCTCCAAGGTCTGAATTGTTCATTCTGACTACCCATCTGATTGAGGATGAAAATCTGTACTAAAATTTAATTCAGTACCCAACGACTTCTGAAGGCCTTCCAAAAGTTCGAAGTGAACCTGGGATCACGATCAGATACAATGGACAGAGGAACTCCATGTAACCTGACTATCTCTTTAAGATACAAATGGGAAAGTTGATCTAGGGAAAAAGTATCTCATATAGTAAGGAAATGAGAAGATTTGGTCGAGCGATCAACAATAACCCAGATTGCATTATTACCTCGAGTTGTCTTCGGTAATCCCACAACAAAGTCCATGGATATATTCTCCCATTTCCACTCTGGCACTTGTAAAGGCTGAAGCATCCCTATTGGTAACTGCCACTATACTTTAACCTGCTGACAAGTCATACACTTCACAGTAAAATCAGCAATATCTCTTTTCAATCCATCCCACCAGTAATACTCTAGAAGATCTATGTACATCTTAGTACTGCCAGGATGAACTGAAAACAAAGAACTATGAGCTTCACATAACAACTCTCTCTTCAACTGTGAATCATAAGGCACACACAATCTCTTTCCAAATCTCAAAACACAATAATTATCAATGTTGAATTCATGCATCTTACCTTTCTGAACCAGCTCTACCTTTTTCTGCAACTCATTATCTTGCTTCTGTGCTTTCTTGATTCTATCTGATAAAGATGATCTCACTGATAGATGAAACAAAACAGAAGAACATCCTGCACCAATAACTTCTAGGCCAAAGTTCATCAAATACATAACCAAAGAATCACGTTCCAAACACAACAATGCTAATGAAGCTTTAATTTTTCGACTCAAAGCATCATCCACTTTATTTTGTTTTCCCGGATGGTAATGAATTGTACAATCATAATCCTTGATTAATTCTAGCCATCTCTTTTGTCTCATGTTCAATTATTTCTGAGTGAATATATACTTTAAACTTTTGTGATCGGTATATATCTCCCACTTTACTCCATAAAAATGATGCCCTTAAATTTTTAAATCAAAAACAACAGCAGCTAATTCCAAATCATGTGTAGGGCAATTTACCTCATGTGTTTTATACTGTCGTGAAGCATAAGCAATTACCTGATCATTCTACATTAGGACGCAACCATGTCCTTTCAATGAAGCATCACTATATATAACAAACTCATTATTCCTGGAAGGTAGTGCCAAAACTGGAGCATTCACCATTCTTCTTTTCAATTCCTGAAAACAATCATCACATTCTTTTGTCCAGATAAACTTAACACCCTTCAGAGTTAGCTTAGTCATTGGAATAGATAACTGTGAAAAATTTCTAACAAACCTTCGGTAATAGCCTGCCAAACCAAGGAAGCTACAAATATCAGTTACATTTGTGGGTCTTGGCCAGTCTTCCACAACTTTTGTTTTTGCAGGATCAACAGTTATCCCATCTTTGGAAACAATGGGTCCATGAAAAGAAATTTTTTGCAACCAAAACTCACACTTTCTGAATTTCCCATACAGTTTCTTTTCTTTTAAGGTTTGAAAGATAACACTTAAATGTCTTTCATGCTCCTCTTTACTTTTAGAAAACACCAAAATATCATCAATGAAAACCACCACAAACATTTCCAAGAACTCACGGAAAATTTTATTCATTAAGTCCATGAATACAGTAGGTGCATTGGTTATCCCAAAAGGCATTACAACAAATTCATAGTGGCCATAACTAGTACGGAACGCGGTCTTTGGAACATCTTCTTCCTTTACCTTCAGCTGATGGTACCCCGATCTCAATTCAATCTTTGAAAAATACTGAGCTCCCTGGAGCTGATCAAACAAATCATCGAAATGAGGCAAAGGATATTTGTTCTTAATAGTGATATTATTCAAGGCTCTATAATCAATGAAAAGTATCATTGGACCATATTTCTTTTTAACAAACAAGACAGGAGCACCCCATGATGATGTGCTAGGTTGAATGAAACCTTTCTCTAATAAATCTTTAAATTTCTCCTTCAACACTAAAAGTTCAATTGGAGCCATTCGATACGGGGGTTTTGAAATTGGCTTTGCATCAGGAACTAAGTCAAAAGTAAATTCAACTTCCCGATATGGTATTATTCCAAGAAACTCATCAGGAAAAACATCAGGATACTCATTTACAACTGGCACATCATTAATCTGAACAGTTCCTTTATTTTCAATGATGTGTGCAAGGTAACATTCATTTCCATCTTTTACAAGTTTCTCGGCCTCTTGATAAGTTATCAACAGTAAGGGTTCATTATTGTACACAAACTGAAAGTCTTTCTAAAAAGAAACTTCTTTAGATCTACATTCAATCTTATCATGGTAAATAGAGAGCCAATCCATACCCAGGATAACATCAAACTCTACTAGAGGTAGAACAATAAGGTTTTAAAGTAGGTTCTTTCCAAAGATAAGGATATGAAGCTTCTTATAAATTCATTTTTCCTCAACATTCCCCTAGGTGTTTTTACCAAAAGTTCAGGAGTCATTTTTTGAGATGGTATTCCCATTTTACTAAAAAAGGTTTCAGATACGAAAGAATGTGTAGACCCCGAATCAAACAACACACTAGCATAATCGGAAAAAACAAACAAAGTACCTGATACAACTTCATTTGATGTCCCGACATCTGCTGAAGTAGTTGCAAAGGATTTCACCACCCCTTTCTGCTTGTAGTCTAACTGCTTCCCTTCACTCAAGCTCTTTGTCGGACACTCATTTGCATAGTGACCCATCTCATTGCACATAAAACATTTCACTAACTGTAAATCAAATTTGGCCTTACCTTCACCACGATCCTTTTCAGTGCAATCACGAGCCTTATGTCCCATCTTACACCATCAGTAGCACTTTCCAAAATTCAGAAGTCATTCTCCAGCATGCCTTTTGCCACATTTATCACAAACTGGAAACTTAGTTTTCTTACCATCAGACTTTTTTGAAGAATTCTTACCTTTCTCCTGCCACCTCGGTCTCTTCTTCTGTTGGTTGTTATAGATCACTTGATCATCGGAAAACTCCATTTCTACCTTCTCAGCACATAGAACAAGCTTTTCATAACTTTTAAACTCACGAGATGCTAATGCCCTTCGATATTTTGGCTTTAATCCTGAGTAAAAACGATTGATTTTACTATCAAGGTCTCGGATAAAATTTGGAGCATACCTTGCCAATCGAGTGAACCTTTCTTCATAGGTAGCCACTGAGTCTTCCTCTTGCCTCAATTCAAAGAATTTATTTTCCATCCTAATTCGAATAGCCTTAGGAAAATACTTCTAATGAAACATACCTTTGAATTCATCCCAGTCAAGTTCATCAATATCATCGGCGTCCCTGAAATTTTTAACCATAGACCACCACTGATCTGCCTCAACCTCCAAACGGTAAATAACAAGACTAACCTTTTGATTGTCTGAAAACCCCATGACATCAAAAATCTTATCCAGTGCTTTAATCCACCCTTAAGCATGCACAGGGTCAGATGATCCTCTGAATGATGGGGGATGTTGCCTCATGAAATGTTCCACCACTGACATGTTCCTCTGCGGTTGATCTGGTTGATCTCGTGTATGGATACCACCGCCATTTATCGCTTGAGTCAACTACGCCATTACTACAACAAATTGTTCAGTTCCAATTACGACCATCTCCGGATGCTGATTCGGAAGGTTATTTCCTTCTGTATGCCTTCCTAGCACTGCTTCCCTATTTCCTCTGCGGAAAACTATTCTGAAAAAACATGTCTTAGATGAAGCAACATGGTAATATTAAAATGCTATATCATTTCAAAAAAAATATATTTTTGGATAATCATTTAATAGAATTCTAACTCCTAAAGTTATCTAAACTGACATTTGATACCAACTATAAGGCCCCAGCCTTAAACCATACTTAATCTTGAGTTATTACAAGATTACACATTGATGATCTTTTCAGGTTTAGATTTTTAGAGAATTAGATCATAAAACATGCATTACATTCCACATATAAAAAAAGTGGTTATATAAAGATAGTATTATTTATTCCCATCAATGGAAAAATATTTAAAATAAAAAATGGATTATTTCGTGACACTTCCTTGACACTATCATCATATCATGTACCTTTCCCTTGACCTGGGAAAAACATTTCAACAAAACTTGGGATGAGCATAAAAAGCTCAGTAAGGGATATAAAAATATGGAAAGGAAACATGGGTACATATATACATAAGAATGAAATCATACTTTACCCATAAAACATAATCACTTTAACATACCTCATCAAATCATGAATAAATCATAGAAATCTTAAGACATAAAGGTAACATGAGGCATTCATAACATTCTTACGTAGGGTGTAACCCTCTTGGTTATGTTTGGAATACCTATCACAGTATATTCCCTAAATCTCTTCGGAGAAACCTTAACGTTTCACTCCTTCGTGTTACCCAATGCATTGGATATCTATATCGGGCTAACCCGCTCTTAGTTTATCACGGAACCACCCGTCTTCATAATAATGCCCAAGAACCTCAACATAATCGTATCACATAAAACATGCATAAAGGAAACATAACATTTCCACCATTCAATCACAAGATATCAATGCAACACATTGATATAAAAACATTATGAAAATCATTTTCAATACCAAAATAAAATAAAATTAAAACATGGTATTTATTTTTCTTTTAAAAACAAGGTATGGCTTGTAGAGGAAGCCGAAACCCAAATAATGGTCACGGCGGCGGAGAAGTCGTTGTCACCGCATACGTATGAAAAAAAATTCCCTTTTGTCGTTTTGTAAAACGCTTCATATAAAAAAATATTCCTTTTCGATAAACGTAAAAGTCAAAGCGGTTTATACACCGTATAAAAGAAGGTTGTGTATAAAACAAAATATGCCTCAATGAAAGGAGATTGAGATGAAGTCCCATACCTCAGGTCCGACTTGACTCGGTCGTTCTTTAATCTCATGAATAATAAACTTGAGTTAATTTCTACTTGTTTAAGAACCTTTTTCAAGTTCATTATTCCTTTTATATCACTTATTACCATGTCGTGAACACTATGTAATTATTTAAGTTAATAATGTTCGTTTTAACGATCATTGGTACTTGAGTAAAAAAAATAAACCCTTTATAATTACAAGTTGTTCGTGTATCCATTATATCCAGAATGGTATTCATGATTTAGATATCATATTTGTCATATATATCCAGTACATTAATTCATTTATAATATTACATAATCATTTAGAGGTAAGAAATGAAATGCACCGTTCATGGAGACGGTAAGCCATACGTACGCATGAACGCTACTTTCATTTCTATTTCGTATTTTATAGAATGGAATCAAAATGATATAAAGGTATATTATAATTCCAGTATAATATCATATATAATATCATAGTTCCATCCTTTGTACGTCCCACATATGGTATTTAATGAATCAAATCACTTTGAGGGGGCGGTAGTCCGCACTTCCTTAAATAAAGATATCGCGTTTACCCATAATGGAAACCATAAAGGTATGACCAAAAAGAAAAAAACAGAATCTTAAGGAAAACATAAACATATTATATATCATATATAAATATAGTTACATCTTAATGGCCACCTTTGAAGGTGTTAAAAGAATGTTGAACAATCATCGTTTCGGGAGGCATAAATTCACCATCCACGGAAACAGTATGTTCGTTAACCATTAGAAGTAGGTGTGTGTAAGTGTAGCTCGAATCCATTTTATAAAAACATCCTAGTATATTGTGGATACTGGAGTTGTTACAAAAGAAAATAATAAAAAGAGTTTAGGGGGTTGGAGAAGCAATATAAAACAAAAGGACTCAAAAGAAGACCTTACCTTAAAATCGGGTAACTCCCTTTGGTTTGAGCTCAAAGTCTTCCTTGGGAAGACTTCTGAACAAAGTGAGGCTTCAAGGAGTAATAGAGGGAAGTGGAGAGACAAAATGGGCAGGGTTTGGCCAAGCCAAAGGCTTTGGGAGTGTGGGTAAGGAGGTATAGTTGGGGGCCTTTTATAAGAGGAGAGGAGGGGCACTCTTGGAAAGTAAACATAAGTCACTTTATTTTAAAATGAGTTTCAGATTAAAAATGCCCCACATTGATTTAATTCGAGGATAAGGTGATAAGGGTTCTAAATCCACTCATCCAATTGGTTTTGGCCATGTGTAGGTTTTAGAGTTTACTTTATCTTTCCATCTTATTTAAATCTCTAAATAATGAGGTCATCACTGCATCATTATGATGTCATATATAATCTAATTTATATAATGTCTAAAAATTATTAAAAAAACACGAGCATGTAGGAAATCTTTTTAGCTTTCTAATTAATATTTATAGTAAAATATCTGACTTGTATAACCCCATGTAATTTTTTTTTATTAAATAACTCATGCTTGTTTCATTTTTACTTTAACATTAAATAAAAAGTTATTTATGTCATTTCCCAACCAAAGTGGCTCCATGGGGTCCCCAAGTTGACCAATGGCTTGTCTTGGACGGCCACGACACATCCAATGAGGGTATGACATGTGTAAAGAACATCTCATTTTATTACATCATTATTTTTACCTTAATCTACACTAATTACCTCTAATCGTGATTAAGAACTTAAGAGTAACTATTCACCAAAAAATTATTTTAATCTCATTGAACCACATATTAATTATTAATGAAAACCATGTATATCTGATTTTTGAAATTTAAAACACAGAAGTGGTAAAATTTAATTTAAAAGAAATATTAGTTTCTTTAACTACCACTTAGTGGTTTCACTATTCCTCAAAATTTGATGTTTTTCAGAAAATTACAAAACATTTACCCTAAGCTATATTTGATATTCCGAATTCAAAAATGAAGTCTATTTTACAAAATTCAAAACATATAAGTGACATTAATTAATTCAACAATTAATTCCTGCAGTCATGACAAATAGCGTGTTTTTATGAAACAATAAGTATCAAAAGATTGACACCAGTTTAAGTCCAATTTCAATGTGAAATTGATTCCAATGTCCACCATTGGATTAAACGGTAAAAATATATTCTAATTTCACTTCAAAAAAAATTCAATAGATAATCTAATCATATAAATAAATTAGATTATAAAGCAATTTTGATGTAAAATGGAGTATTTTTCACTATTCATTAAAAATGAACATTGTCTGAAAAATACCAAAAATTCACAAAAAGTAAATTTTGATGTCCCAATCATAAAGAATATGTTTATTTTGAAAAAAATAGCTTATAAAATTGTGAAAAGATATATTTATAAATAGTTTTCCCTCAAAAGGCAGTAAAACAATCTTTTAAAAATATTAGTGTATTCCATGCTTAAGATTGGATTTATTTTCATTTTAAGCCTCTAAAACACTATCTAATTCATTAATAGACATAGATAAAAATATCTATTATTCATTAATTACTTGGGATGTTACACTGAAGGTCATATTTTATATCTTTCCAATATTTATAAATAATTTTTTTAAATATTTAATTGATAGTATACCATTACTGTATACCGTTTTAATACCCTATAATTCATAAATTAGATAGAAGGGTGTTTTTATAAAAAGTTAAACCTTTCACTTGACCAGGAAAATCACTAAAATACATATACCAAATATTTAAATATGGATAATAATTGATTATATAACCATAATAATGTATGATGTTCCTTATGGAACTTTACATGTTGTATTGTTATTTTCATATGAAGAGTTATTTTGACATTTTATGGGATTGATGGGTTGAAAATGTATTTTTTTACTCAGTGCATTTTTGGGTTCCATGAGATAAAAATATCTTGGGATTTGGGTATATGCCTACAATTTATATAAGATATATTGGCATCATGCCTTTATAATATGGTTATAATGTCATCTATTATTCATTTTTTTATTATAATAACTATTAGTTTTATTCATAATATTATCTATTTACTTTTTTATTTCATCCATGAATTATGTCATGCTCACATTATCATTTATATGGAATCATTTGACAAATACCATATTTTATGATTTCATGAAATTGGACTATTAATATTTCCAGAAATCTTCTCATCACATCTATAATTTGTTTATTATAAAATTTGAAACATAATTAATGTATGTATTAAATTTAAATTTATTCCAAAAAAAATTCTCCTCATTTTATATATGATTTAGGTGCTTATGGGTGGTTTTAGTTTTTCTAGAGCCACTTCATGATGTTACAGAGTTAAAATTAAGGTAAAATTGGGGTTTTTAATTATCAGCTATTTTGGGATGCCATGAAAGAAGCTAGGGGAACCCATATGGTGCTGAAAACTCGTTAAACTACATGATAATTATTATCAAATTATTAGGTAATCCATGAACCCAAACCTTGTTATTCCTATCATAAATTTCAAACACGGTCTCACGGTTTAAAAAAATCATGTTGTCTAACCATGTTGGTTATAGGTACCCTAGATAGCAAGAACTGTAACGCTCCGACCCTAGTTGCCTAGAGTCGGTGCATTATTACATAACATTGGAATGATCACAAGAAAGATCAAATCTTGAAAGACCGATTGGTTTAGTAGCCTTGGAAACACTAGATATATTCATAAGTTTTACATTACATCATAAAATGAAAAACTACTACAACAACATAATGTTTCCACAGTCCACACTATAATACCCTCATAATATCCCTGCAGGTCATTCATAACTTACATCTTCACTTCCTGGGAAAAATAAAACATAGAAAAGGGGTGAGCTCAAATGCCCAGTAAGGATAACAATATAGCGGAAACTTTCATAAATAAGAATAAACATTTAAGGAAATGTATAACTAAAACAAAAGCCTTTTAAATATGAACTTTCAACATGGTATGGCATAAATAAAATGAAATAATGCCATTTACATATTCACATGGATATTCTACTAATCGAATAATCACATGCAAAAATCAATAACCACTTTCATAATGTTGGAATGCATAATGCCAGACTATCATAACCACATAGCCAAGGCCTCGTGCCAAGACTACAAATAAGATTTTGTCAAGGCCTTGTGCCAAGACACTAGTTTGTCTCATGAGTCCTACTGATGCATCGAGGAGCTATATCGGGCTCCACCCGTCACATATTAAGTCCAATGCATTCCCATATGAAAAGGTTTAAACATAACATAAACATTCGTATTAAAACTAGCATACGAAATGTAAATACTTTCACCATAAACTATGAATGGTATAAAAATAGCACATCCACAGTCAAACATATCACAAAACCTTCAATACAATATAGAAGTTTTGTATCATAGTAAATCAACTTCAAATAATCTTAAAATCCATCAAAGGATGTTGACATAGATGAAATCAAAATTCTTTTTAAAGAAATATCTCCTTTTATTTTGAAATAATTTAAGTTCCATATAAAATAAAACATTTTCTTTGAAAATATTCTTATAAGAATTTAAGGGAATCTTTGAAGATTTTATAACGGCGGAAAATAGCCGCACCCGCCGTATAAGTTAAAAAACATTCTTACCTTAATTCTGTCGAAAAGGTTAAAAAGGACCTTGTTTTGAAAATGACCGAAAGATTCCTTTATAAACGACTTATAAAAGTCAAAAAGGGTATAAATGACTTTAACTCATATTCTAGTAAATAGTAAAAATGTTTTGAAATTCATTTTTAAGAAACATGGATGTGGATGATAAAGAGATCCCAGTAGATTATTACGTATAAACAACCTTGGATAATGAAGAGGTTGTAAAGTAAACCCTTACCTTGTACTTTTCCTTGGTTGGGGTAGGCTAACCTCCTGTATAATGGTGAAATAGTTGTTATTAAATTATACAAGAATCATATATATTAATATGATATCATATATGATCTTTTAACATTGATTTGTTAATAATATCTTAGAATTATCGTCGTTTCAGGAGTTAACTTACTCATTTTCTTTTATATGTTTTGTTACATAAGCCATGGTTGTTGTATCTTCTTGATATCCAGAATGATATCCAGTCCTCAAACATCATTTTTAAATCATCAAATGATAATTATACTTGAATGGATACGATGGAGAATGAATCTCATCGCGTTCGTGGAGACGGTAGTCCGTACATACGCACGGGCGACAATATCATTCTTTTGATATTAAAATAATATATAAATGGATGGTATATCATATATAAAGAATCATTAACATGTTATATTTATTATTTACATGAGTTACACATCATTATTATACCCATCCAAATAATATTATATTGAATAACAATTACACCACGACGTGGAGACTGTAAGCCGTACGTACGCACGTATGGTGACATGTTATTCAAAGGGTGTATAGAATACTGAATATGATTGTACCATATTTATAATAACATCACAGTATATGTGAGATACTGGAGTTATTATTTTAGAATGGTAAGAACAATGGAAGAAGAAGTGGAAGAAGAAATGAACTTGGAGAAGGGTGGTGAAATCATTACCTCTTCTTCGAGTTCTTCCTTTTGATTTGATCAAAAGGGCTTCATAGGTTGGCTTTCTGATCAAACTAAGGACTCTAGGTTGTAGTGAGGGATGTTGGGAGAGTATTTTGGCAGAGTTTGGCCGAACCAAAAGGCTTTGAAGGTGTGAAGAAATGAGAAGGAGGAGTGCCCTTTTATAAGAGGGGTGAGGGGCACCTTTGGAAAAGCTAGAAATATTAATTTATAATAAATTCATATTCGGTTTCTAATGGCTCCAAAGTTGATTATTAAAAGGTTAAGGTGGGTATAGGTCGAAAAAAACTCAACCAATAGAATTTAGACAGGTTTGTGTACTTATATTAACCTTATCTTTAAGTATTAACTCTAAGTTAATTAGTTTCACTTTTACAATGTCTCTTTGTATTTTTATATAATATGGTTAATAAACATACTATATACATCCAAGTGACCCCCAAGTGGTACATTAATGATTAACCTATCATGATATAAGTCTCCTGGCCGAACCTTAGATTTTTAGGAATTTAATATCAATTAGTAATATAATATTTGTTTAAGAACTCTTTTATGTCAATTTTGACACTATTCAATAGTTGATTTTTTGTGAAACTCATAACAGATTGATTACTTCGAAAAAAGTCAATTAAATCAATCCTAATATATCATATTATCCTAGAAAATTAGTTTAATTCATTAAAAGTCTCATATTATATTTATTTGGGTATTTATAATATCAATTATTTTAATTTTTCACTATTATAGTAATTACCGCATCATCATTGTGTCATATATAAAATAAATTATATAATGTCTAAAAATTATAAATAAAATATCATTATGTAGGAAATATTTTTAGCTTTCTAATTAATATTTATAATCTAAAATCCAACATATATAACCCTATGTAACAATTGTTGTTCTAAAAGATATATGCTTGTGTCATTTTTGTATTCATTTTAACTAAATTAAAATAAAGTGTCATTATCACTTACAAGTGGATCCATGGGGTCCCAAAATAGACCCAAAGATTCCCATGGTCGACCATGTATCAACCAATATGGTTAAGACACGTTTTAGGGTAATTTAGTATTATTATAATATTATTTTTTAACCCTTATTTACCGGATTTACCCTAAACCATGGTAAATAAAATATTTACCGCAGTAATTATTCAAAATGTCTAAAAATAAAAGTTACCTATTTACACAATTTGAAAATCCTGATTCCAAATATGGAATCCATTTTCCTAAATTCAAAACACAGAAGTGGCAGAAATTAATTTAAAATTAATTCCCGCTGTCAAAACGAAAAGCGTGTTTTTAAAAGATAATAACTATCAAATGATTGACACTTGTTTATGTTCGGTTTAATTGTATAATTATGTCCAATGACCAACATTATATTAAATGGTAAAAATATATTATAAATATACTTTAAAACCAATCAAATTCATAATTTATCACTATTAATTATTTTGATTAAAAAAGTTGTTTTTAATTAAAATTTAGTAATTTTCACTATTCATCAAAATATGAAAGTTATCCGAAATGTACCAAAATTTCACCTTAGGCAGAATTCGATATTCCGAATCCAAAAATGAAGTCTATTTTGAAATATAAAATATATATGATTTCAAAAAGTAGGTATTACTATTCATAACGGCTAGTTTGATTAGTTATGGTGTGTTAGAACTCGGTGTTGCGTACAACACACGCTATCACATTATTCAAAGAGAAGCGTACCGTAGAAGCTTGTGGTGTTACATTCTACCCTCCTTCAAATAATTGGTCCTCGCAATTTCTAGGGTATTACTGCATAAAAAGACTCGGGTGGTTCTTCATCATATGTTCCTTGGGTTCCCACGTTGCCTCTTCCATCTTATGGTTTCTCCACAAAACTTTTACCAGACGCGTCGTCCGGTTTCTCAGCACTTGTTCTCTCGTATCAAGAATCTTGACGGGCTCTTCGCAATAAGACAGATCAGGTTCCAGTTCTAATTCCTCATAGGTGAGTACATGCGTCGGATCAGGCATTTATTTCCTCAATAGAGATACGTGGAACACCTCGTGAACTTTGGAGAGACTTGGCGGCATTGCCAATCGGTAAGCTACAACCCCAATCCGTTCTAGAATTTCGAAAGGTCCGATGTACCTGGGACTCAATTTACCTTTCTTACCAAAACGTATGAATCCCTTCCACGGAGATACCTTCAGAAAAACATGATCACCGACTTGAAATTCCAAATCCTTCCTTCGATTATCGGCATATCTCTTCTGCCTACTTTGAGCTGCTTTGATGTGATTTTGGATTACTTTCACCTTTTCCACCGTTTCCTCCACCAGTTCTGGGCCTACAAGTTTTCTTTCACCAACGTCATCCCAACAGGTTGGTGTACGATAGCTCTTTTCGTATAACGCTTCATATGGTTCCATCTGAATACTCGAATGGAAGCTATTGTTATAGGAAAATTCTACCAGAGGTAAATATTGATCCCACATACCTTGAAAGTCAAGTGAGCAAGATCTCAACATGTCTTCTAAGGTTTGAATAGTCCGTTCTGATTGTCCATCTGTCTGAGGGTGGTAAGTAGTGCTCAAATGAAGTTCTGTATCCAGGGATTTCTGAAGGCTTTTCCAGAATCTTGAAGTAAAACGGGGATCACGATCGGAAATAATCGATAGGGGTACTCCATGAAGTCTCACAACTTCATTAATATATAGTCTTGCTAGACGTTCCAGGGGTAGATCTTCTCTTATAGCAAGAAAATGTGCTGTCATGGTAAGACGATCAACAATAACCCATATTGCATCATTCCTTCTAGGATTCTTTGGTAGCCCCATGACAAAGTCCATCGTAACATTGTCCCATTTCCACTCCGGTATGGGAAGAGGTTGCATGACTCCTCCAGGCTGTTGCCTTCCAGCTTTCACTTGTTGACAAACCATACATCTTGACACAAAATCAGCAATCTCCCTCTTAATGTTGTCCCACCAAAAATGTTCCTTCAAATCTCTATACATTTTGGTGCTCCCAGGGTGTATAGAGAAATTGGAACTATGAGCATCATCCAGCAATTCCCTTTTTAGATCAGGTATATCGGGAACACAAAGTCTCTTCCTAAATTTCAAAATTCCATCTTCATACACAAAGTCTCTCAATCTCCCATCATTCACAGCTTTAATCTTCTTTTGGAATTCTTCATCATCGGTCTGAGAACTCTTAATCCTTTCTAGTAAAGATGGTTTGGAAACCATTTGAAAAAGCATTGATGTTTCACCTTCCCTGGTTATTCCCATGTCCATCTTCACTAGATCCATGAAAATTGGATCCCTTTCAATTCTCATCATGTTCAGAACTCCATGGCTTTTTCTGCTCAAAGCATCTGCTACTTTGTTTGCTTTCCCCGGGTGGTAGTGTATCGTACAATCATAATCGTTGAGTAATTCAAGCCATCTCCTTTGCCTCATGTTGAGTTCTTTTTGTGAGAAAATATACTTCAAACTCTTGTGATCAGTATAAACCTCACATTTTTCACCATAGAGGTAGTGCCTCCATATCTTCAAAGCAAAGATTACAGCTGCTAACTCAAGATCATGAGTAGGATAGTTTTGTTCATGAATTTTCAACTGTCGTGATGCATAGGCAATAACTCTATCATTCTGCATAAGGACACAACCAAGTCCTTTCTTCGATGCATCACTATAAATAACGAACCCATCATTCCCCGATGGTAGAGTCAATATAGGAGCATTGACTAATATTCTCTTCAGTTCTTCGAAACATTCTTCACACTCTTTTGTCCAAACAAATTTAACCCCTTTACGTGTGAGCTTCGTTAATGGGTTAGCTAATCGGGCAAAATTCTGGACGAAACGTCGATAATAACCTGCCAAGCCAATAAAACTACTTACCTCAGTTATACTCGTAGGTTCTGACCATTCTTGGATTGCCTTGGTCTTAGAAGGATCAACATAGATTCCATCTTTAGAGACAATTTGGCCAAGAAAAGAAATCTCCTGAAGCCAGAATTCACACTTGCTAAACTTCCCATATAATTCATGCCTCCTCAGAGTCTTCAAGATAATGCGCAAGTGATTTTCATGATCTTCGTAGGTTTTGGAGTATACAAAGATATCATCAATAAATACCACCACAAATTCATCGAGATACTCCTTGAAAACTCTATTCATCAGATCCATGAATACAGAGGGTGCATTAGTCAATCCAAACGGCATTGCAGTAAACTCGTAATGCCCGTACCTGGTTCAAAATGATGTCTTCGGAATGTCTTCCTTCTTCACACACAACTGATGGTATCCAGATCGAAGGTCAATCTTTGAAAATTATTGAGCTCCATGCAGTTGGTCAAATAAATCATCAATACGAGGTAGGGGATACTTGTTCTTTATCGTTATAGCATTGATCTCCCTGTAGTCGATACATAACCTCATCAATCCATCTTTCTTTTTAACAAAAAGAACAGGGGCTCTCCATGGAGAAACACTAGGGCGAATAAATCCCTTATTACTCAATTCCTCTAGTTGTTTCTTTAGTTCGAATAACTCTACAGTGGCCATTCTATAAGGAGTCTGCGATATAGGCCTTGATCCAGGAATCAAATCAATAGAAAACTCAACTTCTCGTTCTGGAGGATGTCCCGGTAAATCTTCTGGAAATACATCTAGAAATTCTTTCACAACAGGTACATCCTCTATTTGAACATTCCTTTCCTCACCCACAGTTATTTCATTCTCTTCCTCCCCAATAATTGAATTAAGTTGATCTACTGGGGGTGGATCTAAATAAGAATTAGGTGGTGATGATTCTGCTATAAAAATAAGGTGTTCCTTATCATTATCATCAAGAATCGTAACCTCTTTCTTCTTACAATAAATCTTCGCATCATAGTCTGAAAGCCTGTCCATACCGAGGATTATATCAAACTCAATCATAGGTATGACGATGAGATCAGCAGATAAAGAAAATTTATGTGCTCTAATGGGGACTGATTCACAAAACTTTGTTGCAACGATACTTCCCTTAAGAGTTTTAACTGACAACTCCCTTATTAAATCAAATTGGAAATATCTAATTTTCTTAGCAAACTGGGAAGATATGAAACAATGCGATGATCCAGAATCAAATAATGCATTTGCTAAACTTGAGGAAACCATTAAATTACCTGCCACAACGTATTTCGGAGCTTCTACCTCAGCAGTAGTGATAGCATAAGCCTGGCCTTGATCCCTTGGCCTTTTCTGAGGTAAGTTCACCTGACGCTTAGGACATGAATTTGCATAATGCCCCATCTCCCTGCAATTATAGCACTGAACGTTGGTAGATTCCTTCTTCCCCTTGCAATCATGAGCTTGGTGGCCTTTTTCACCACACTTGTAACAGACTCCCATTCCCTTCAAGCAAGTACCAGTATGTTTCTTCCCACATTTACCACAAGATGGATATTCAACCTTTCCCTTCTTCCCCTTATTTCCATTCCCAGATTGATCAGCAGGTCTCTTCTTCTCTTGCTTTGCTTTAAAGTCATAAGACTTAGAGAATTCCTTTTCGGTCTTGATAGCACATGAGACAATGTCTTCGTACGATGAAAAGGATTGTGAGACTAACGCTCGACGGAGAAATGGTTTTAACCCATCAAAGAAACGATCAATCTTACTTCTTGGGTTACGAATATAATCTCCAGCATACCTCGCTAACCTTGTAAAGTTAGCCTCATACTTTGTGACATTCTCATCCTCCTTCTGTCTCAGACTCAGAAATTGCCTTTCCATATCTGCTCGATGGTCGCGAGGGAAGTATTTTTCTAAAAACAGATCTTTGAACTCCCTCCACTCCATATTTGATACTTCATCATCTTCCTTCATGTTTTGAATCATTGACCACCATTGATTAGCATCTCCAGTGAGGCGGTAAACTGCCATGATAACTTTTTCCCTTTCACTGCTCCCCAAAGCCTGAAATATTTTCTCTAGGGAAAATATCCATTGCTCAGCTACTAAGGGATTTGTATTCCCATTGGACGTTGGTGGTTGTGGCCTCATGAATCGATCTAACATTGATCCTCCACGCTGCGGATCAGGGTGCTCCATACGGGTAAGGTTATTATTCATAACCTGAGTAAGTTGTCCCAGTATGGTGATTAGCTGATCAGCACCAGTTGCATCACCAACCCCACTATAATTATCTTGATCAGGAGGGCAATCCCTACATGGAGTGCGTGCATTGATACGGTTTCCATTTCTTCCACTAGGCGCCATTTCAAAACAATGGCATAAACTAGATCATTTTATGAATCAAAATACATAATCCCATACTTATAAAATTCTTAACATAAATTGAACTATTTATGGATATAATCCATAATCATAAGAATTTTTTTCTTTGAGGATGTATATACTCATAATCCCTTCAAAATGATTTGTAAAGAAAATGAGAGTTATCCTAAGAATATCCCCCGGGAGTGTCGTAACCAAGAGTGCAGCAAGGCCCGTTGTCGTGCACCAGTTCCCGTTCGAGTCTAGCTCAAAGCGGTGTTTTCGGGTTTTACCCCTAGGTACATCTGTGCCAGAGCCACCTCTACCTGCTCGTTTCCAGACATGGATGTATTGCTCGGAGAACTCACAAAATCTCTACAATACCAAAATTCTAGGAAGTTTTTCTATACTAATCCTCAAAGTTCATCTTAGGTCTACGTGCTCTAATCAGAGTTTATTTAAATCTAGCTTCCAAGGTTTGTACTAAACTTCCTCTGATACCAACTGTAACGCCCCGACCCTAGTTGCCTAGAGTCGGTGCCTTATTACATAACATTGGCATGATCACAAGAAAGATCAAATCTCGAAAGACCGATTAATTTAGTAGCCTTGGAAACACTAGATATATTCATAAGTTTTACATTACATCATAAAATGAAAAACTACTACAACAACATAATGTTTCCACAGTCCACACTATAATCCCCTCATAATATCCCTGCAGGTCATTCATAACTTACATCTTCACTTCCTGGGAAAAATAAAACATAGAAAAGGGGTGAGCTCAAATGCCCAGTAAGGATAACAATATAGCGGAAACTGTCATAAATAAGAATAAACATTTAAGGCAATGTAAAACTAAAACAAAAGCCTTTTAAATATGAACTTTCAACATGGTATGGCATAAATAAAATGAAATAATTCCATTTACTTATTCACATGGATATTCTACTAATCGAATAATCACATGCAAAAATCAATAACCACTTTCATAATGTTGGAATGCATAATGCCAGACTATCATAACCACATAGCCAAGGCCTCGTTCCAAGACTACAAATAAGATTTTGTCAAGGCCTTGTGCCAAGACACTAGTTTGTCTCATGAGACCTACCGATGCATCGAGGAGCTATAGCGGGCTCCACCCGTCACATATTAAGTCCAATGCATTCCCATATGAAAAGGTTTAAACATAACATAAACATTCGTATTAAAACTAGAATACGAAATATAAATACTTTCACCATAAACTATGAATGGTATAAAAATAGCACATCCACAGTCAAACATATCACAAAACCTTCAATACAATATAGTAGTTTTGTATCATAATAAATCAACTTCAAATAATCTTAAAATCCATCAAAGGATGTTGACATAGATGAAATCAAAATTCTTTTTAAAGAAATATCTCCTTTTATTTTGAAATAATTTAAGATCCATATAAAATAAAACATTTTCTTTGAAAATATTCTTATAAGCTTGTAAGGGAAGCTTTGAAGATTTTATAACGGCGGAAAATAGCCGCACCCGCCGTATAAGTTAAAAAACATTCTTACCTTAATTCTGTCGAAAAGGTTAAAAAGGACCTTGTTTTGAAAACGACTGAAAGATTCCTTTATAAACCACTTATAAAAGTCAAAAAGGGTATAAATGAATTTAACTCATATTCTAGTAAATAGTAAAAATGTTTTGAAAGGCATTTTTAAGAAACATGGATGTGGATGATAAAGAGATCCCAGTAGATTATTACGTATAAACAACCATGGATAATGAAGAGGTTGTAAAGTAAACCCTTACCTTGTACTTTTCCTTGGTTGGGGTAGGTTAACCTTCTGTATAATGGTGAAATAGTTGTTATTAAATTATACAAGAATCATATATATTAATATGATATCATATATGATCTTTTAACATTGATTTGTTAATAATATCTTAGAATTATCGTCGTTTCGGGAGTTAACTTACTCATTTTCTTTTATATGTTTTGTTACATAAGTCATGGTTGTTGTATCTTATTCATATCCAGAATGATATCCAGTCCTTATACATCATTTTTAAATCATCAAATGATAATTATACTTGAATGGATACAATGGAGAATGAATCTCATCGCGTTCGTGGAGACGATAGTCCGTACGTACACACGAGCGACAATATCATTCTTTTGATATTAAAATAATATATAAATGGATGGTATATCATATATACAGAATCATTAACATGTTATATTTATTATTGACATGAGTTACACATCATTATTATACCCATCCAAATAATATTATATTGAATAACAATTACACCACGACGTGGAGACGGTAAGCCGTACGTACGCACGTATGGTGACATGTTATTCAAAGGGTGGATAGAATACTGAATATGATTGTACCATATTTATAATAACATCACTGTATATGTGAGATACTGGAGTTATTATTTTATAATGGTAAGAACAAAGGAAGAAGATGTGGAAGAAGAAATGAACTTGGAGAAGGGTGGTGAAATCATTACCTCTTCTTCGGGTTCTTCCTTTTGATTTGATCAAAAGGGCTCCTTATGTTGGCTTTCTGATCAAACTAAGGCCTCTAGGTTGTAGTTAGGGATGTTGGGAGAGTATTTGGTCAGAGTTTGGCCGAACCAAAAGGCTTTGAAGGTGTGAAGAAATGAGAAGGAGGAGTGCCCTTTTATAAGAGGGGTGAGGGGCACCTTTGGAAAAGCTAGAAATATTAATTTATAATAAATTCATATTCGGTTTCTAATGGCTCCAAAGTTGATTATTCAAAGGTTAAGGTGGGGATAGGTCGCAAAAAACTCAACCAATAGAATTTAGACAGGTTTGGGTACTTATATTAACCTTATCTTTAAGTATTAACTCTAAGTTAATTAGTTTCACTTTTACAATGTCTCTTTGTATTTTTATATAATATGGTTAATAAACATACTATATACATCCAAGTGACCCCCAAGTGGTACATTAATGATGAACCTATCATGATATAAGTCTCTTGGCCGAACCTTAGATTTTTAGGAATTTAATATCAATTAGTAATATAATATTTGTTTAAGAACTCTTTTATGTCAATTTTGACACTATTCAATAGTTGATTTTTTGTGAAACTCATAACAGATTGATTACTTCAAAAAAAGTCAATTAAATCAATCCTAATTTATCATATTATCCTCTAAAATTAGTTTAATTCATTAAAAGTCTCATATTATATTTATTTGGGTATTTATAATATCAATTATTTTAATTTTTCACTATTATAGTAATTACTGCATCATCATTGTGTCATATATAAAATAAATTATTTAATGTCTAAAAATTATAAATAAAATATCATTATGTAGGAAATCTTTTTAGATTTCTAATGAATATTTATAATCTAAAATCCAACATATATCACCCTATGTAACAATTTTTGTTCTAAAAGATATATGTTTGTGTCATTTTTGTATTCATTTTAACTAAATTAAAATAAAGTGTCATTATCACTTACAAGTGGATCCATGGGGTCCCAAAATAGACCCAAAGATTACCATGGTCGACCATGTATCAACCAATAGGGTTAAGACACGTTTTAGGGTAATTTAGTATTATTATAATATTATTTTTTAACCCTTATTTACCAGATTTACCTTAAACCATGGTAAATAAAATATTTACCGCAGTAATTATTCAAAATGTCTAAAAATAAAATTTACCTATTTACACAATTTGAAAATCCTGATTCCAAATATGGAATCCATTTTCCTAAATTCAAAACAAAGAAGTGGCAGAAATTAATTTAAAATTAATTCCCGCTCTTAAAACAAAAAGCGTGTTTTTAAAAGATAATAACTATCAAAAGATTGACACTAGTTTATGTTCGGTTTAATTGTAAAATTATGTCCAATGACCAACATTATATTAAATGGTAAAAATATATTCTAAATATACTTTAAAACCACTCAAATTCATAATTTATCACTATTAATTATTTTGATTAAAAAAGTTGTTTTTAATTAAAATTTAGAAATTTTCACTATTCATCAAAATATGAAAGTTATCCGAAATGTACCAAAATTTCACCTTAGGCTGAATTCGATATTCTGAATCCATAAATGAAGTCTATTTTGAAATATAAAATATATATGATTTCAAAAAGTAGGTATTACTATTCATAACGGCTAGTTTGATTAGTTATGGTGTGTTAGAACTCGGTGTTGCGTACAAAACACGCTATCACATTATTCAAAGAGAAGCGTACCGTAGAAGCTTGGGGTGTTACAAGAACCAACTGTTTGGTGAAATATACCAAAAAGAAAACAACCAAACCATTCAATTTTCCTAGTTTCTTAAAAATATTTAATTTACCTAAAAACACATATCAAATTTTTATTTCATAACACCTCATTATTCCCACATTGTCTAATGAGGACCCTTACAGCTATGAAACTCTCCTCTCCCCTCATTTTGTTGGTTATTTCTTCTTTAATCTCATATATAATCAACCACTCTAGATATTGAGTGAGAGACTGTATTAAGTATATACCTCTATATTTGACCATTTATAGCTTATTTTTCTACCCAACAGTATTCTTCTAACATTGATCATTTATGTATCATTTTTGGGATTTCATTAAGTTTTTCGAATCCTTCCATTTTGAATAGAAATAGTTATTGATACTTTTTGAGTATACTTCTATGAGACAAATTTAGGTGGAACCCATTATATCCCATAAAATCATTTACCTTTTCTATGTGTCTATGGAGTCTGGTCACATCAACTTACTATGTGCTGAAATAAAAAATTAATTGATTATTTGTTAGGTCGTTTCTTGTGTTATCCCCGTAATTTATGTTGTTGATAAATTATTGATGAATGTATATTTTAGAATTTAGGCCACCATGTAAGTCTATCCTAACATTATAAAGAGATATAGGGATTTTAATTAGTACCCCATAGGGTTCTATAAATTAATCGATTATTATACCTAGTATGTGTGGTTTTCTAATTAAAAAAAAGAATGTCTGATGATATATGAGGTTCGTAGGACACATTATTGGATCCAGTGGTTATTCGTAATGATATATGAGATATCTAAGATTCTTTAAAGGATCTAAGGGTTATTCCTACTAATAAATGAATTGTGTTGTAAAATTTCTAGGTTCTAGTGGTTGTACCCAATGATATTTGAGATTCCTTGGATACTTTCTAGGATTCAGAGATTATGCATAATGATATATGGACTCCTAGTATACATATTTGGATTTAGAAATAACTATAGATACATCAGATGCATAATATGCTTCCTAGCATTTTCTGACTACACTTGATGATATATGAGATGCCTATGATATTCATGGGATATGGTGATCATTATTGATAATTAATGATACTAAAAAATGCTATTTTTTAGTGTGATAAAATTCCACCATGGGTGTTTATAGTTATGGAATATTATCCTCAATGATATCTAAAAATATAATAAGTTGGTATGGTTGATTCCAGATGTCAACTTACAGACCGAGGATAAATGATAGTTAATTTATTTTTATTTACTTAATTTCTAAGGTAAATTAGAATGTGATTTTACTCAGATTCAATATGTTTATGACCATTGTTAGTGGTGTACTATTGAGTTATACTGATACCCTACTTATACCCATAGGTTACTAGAGAAAACTTCACTATCATAGGCAGGGACAAGGGTAAGGGAACTATGGTTTATTGTTAATATGGATGGTTTAGATGAGGTGAGATATGGGATAGAGCTTAAATATAGGTCCATTATTGTAGTTTTCAATATTTATTTATATTTTTATTTTTGAGAAATTGTTATATATGATTCAACAATAAGGAATAATTATACGAGTTTTATACCTTCTATGAATTTTATATCATTCATTGTTATATATTATGGATTATTCTTTATTCATTATAAATTTTCATGATGTTTTTCATAATATTCATCTGGATGTTTGATATTATTATCATTTAGGCCTTTATTTCTCACTCTGATAATAGTGAATATTCGTTGCATCATAACACCATATACACTTTCTATTATTCTATAGCCTTTATCATATATTGAAGAGTTCTTGAGGTCACATAACACCACTAATCTGGTCATTGTTGAGTGGTCCTGGTCGAATGAGGCATTATAATGTTGTATCGTAGTGCCTTTCATTTATATTATTATTTGGGTAAGGTATATAAGAAATAATACATTGTTAAAACATTGTATTGAAATTGGTCTTATGAGTATATAATCCACACATATGGGAAATTCTATTTATTATTGATGGCATTGTTGTTCTATGATTACAATTTTTTGGTTGAGCTACATTACCTTGTATGATGCACTTGATTTAAAGATTATGGCTTATGGGATTTTCACCCATGGAGCATAGTGGATAGGGGGTCATGTTCATGTATCATATCCGGCATGTGGGATTCAAATGTCATTCTCATTCTTTCCTATGATGGGTACATTTTCACGATACCTAAAAAAGTTTTTTAAAGTGTTTACAATGAAATATATAGTGTTTTAGCACATAACTTTATTACAACATCTTATCACCCTAATTATTTAAAAGCTGAATTTTTTAATGATTACTACTTATTTTTTTCATTATATAGTGTTAGTAAAATAAAATATCAAATAAAACTTATAATATGTATCACTCTATAACATATAATTTACCTTTCGTTTAATTGAGCCTCAATTATGAAATTATTTTAAAAAATGAGCTGAAATGAAACAATGGGGATCTTATATGCATATGTCTTATCAAACAAAATGGGAACATGGGGATAGATAGAGAACTTGAGTTATGATATTTCTATAATTTGAGGTGTAAATAATGATGATATTCCCTGACTAATATTTATTTCCTATGACCGTAATATTGAGAACCATTATTGTCATGTGTTTTGAGGCATTTGTTTGTAATTATAGAGGGTTGTATTCCTAATGACCGATAGTGGAGAACCATGTGGGTGATGATGAGCATGTACCATCATTTGTTGGTGTAGATACTTCTATAAAACTATGGTAGTTGATAAATGGTCTACACCATGAGAAAGTATAAAATGTTATATAGTTGAGGGAGATCGAATCTACTTATGTTACACCTATGATATCTAAAATGAATCATGATATTTATTTTTATCATAATATATTTTTAATTGGGGTGTGTGGTCCCCAAGAATATTGGTTCTTATTAGAGTCGATTCAGATGATTTTTTACTATCTTGTGATCCCCAAAGAAGGTATCGTGAAGTTAGCAGTTTATATATTGCGAGGTCCAGTGAGGTGTTTCTGGGATATGTTTGTCCCAGAAAACAAACACATGTCGTTATCCTAGATGGATTTATAGACCAACTTCTTTGAATATTTCTTTTTGATACCCTGTGAGTGGATAGGTCCCGAGAGGTCACACACCTCTTGGGGGAGTCATGTTAGTCATGGATTGTGATGCTCACATTATAAACCTAAAAATTCCTCCATACTAGACGTGGATGCAATATCAAGGGGGAGATATTTTGAGGAAGGATTATGGTGAGAGATTTTGGTCTTGGAGAATGTTTTTCTGCTTCCTTACTTTTATAAGATCCAGATTCAAGCCCTTATTAGAGAGAGGAACCACACTGAGGTCCAAGGATCAAGGTAAATAAAATTTATTGTGGGGGTGGCGGGCTGAGAATAGGTCTTTAAAAAACATGAATCATCACATCATTGGTTTACACTAGTGGTCAGTGTGCAGAGAATGAATGGAAATTCATATTTTCTATCATAGAGAGATAATACCTCGATGTTTTATAAATTTTGTAGGACTAGAAACATTTATCCTTAATTCTATCCACCACTAGCTGAGTTATGAGAATGTTGGAGGATGAATGATTTTCATAGGTTTTTTTTCATAGTGGACCAATGTAGACACACCTTGGGGGGTGAATTAAGAATGGTCGAAATTATAATAAATTAAAATTTCATTGGTTTCATTTTAAACCCTTTGGTCTTTTAACCTCTAATTATTTTTAATACATAGGTATATTTCTTATTTAACCTTACACACACATATATGCAATGGTTTATGGAAAGTAAATTCTGGAACACATATTTTTATATTATATGGACCCTCTAAGGAATCCCACTCCTTTATATGATCGAGATTTCAAATTCATAGATTCTATACTATAATTATTATCATATAAGTATAATATGTTGTAAAGGGAGAATTCATAGACCATTTTCACCATATTACAAAGGTGAACATTTAACATTCTTTATAGGGAAACTTTTCAAAATATTTTACATGTTAAATCACTCACTATATTATACAATATAAATCTTTCAACCCCCATGAGTTTTTTAAAATAGACTAAATCATATATTGAAACATCCAACATATTTTTAACTATATCCATAATCTATCCTAGATGAAACTGTATTGAAAAATATATCTACTTCCTCAATCAAAAAATCTTTCCCTGCCATATTTTTTCTATAAAAATAAGAAAATAAATCTCTTTTATCTACTAAAACTCACGGAACTCAACAACCACTAAATTTTAAATAATTAATAATACACATTATCCCTACCCAATTATTCTTCAAAAATCATAGCCTATAAAAAAATTTCATAGTATCTATATACTAAATTATACAATTATTAAATTTTAATTAATGATGGAATACTAGAACTTGGGTATGTTCTTCCTCACTGATTATAGAACCTCTTAAATTTACTTCATCCACTCATTTTTCCCTTTTCGCTTTAATTTTAAAAGTATGGTTGACTTCCTTTTATTCAATTCATTAAAACCGTGATAGTGTACAACATCATCACATGTTCAAAAACTAATCTAAATCTTCATTGAGAGAATTGGTTATCTCATTTTATTAGTTACAACCTATAGATCATAAAACACTATTATCTTCTTATTATTTATATTTTTTGATACACATCTGTACAGATAGATTCAACATTTTTTTCAGGGTCATTTCTATTTACCTAAATGGGAAAATAATTATGTACAAGGAATTCTTTTCATCAGTCTCCACCATGTTCTTTATTATCAACTAATAAATATAGTGAAATAAAAATAGTAAACTTTCATTTATTCTTATTCACATTTAATATCTTAGACAAATAGTTCATCTATATTATTCTATCAATAGGCTCAAGTTATTATTTTTTTCAAAATATATATCAATAGTATCTACATTAATATATATATTCACAACTGAAAAAATGTACAGATGTATCAGTATCACTTATATCTTGGATCTTTACTCTCATAGTATGCGAGAATATAAGAAAATTGGAAGATAAATAAATTTTTAGTTTATAAATAATATATAATTGATCAGCCTCATATTATTCATCTTATAGATTCAATGACAAGTTCATTATTGATATTTATATAATTTAAGTATAACATATGCATCAATGGATTTTCCATTTTATATTTATATATTATATAAATTTCTAAATTTCTAATTTTAGAAACGATAAATTTATATCCTTCAATATCAGAATCATTTCGTTCTTAAACAAATAAATTATATCAAAATTAAATTGGTGATGTTTTAATATTTGAATAATTTCTCAGGAACTATCATATTTAATTTCACTGAATATATAATTTTGGATACTAAATTTTATCTTTTATAAATTTTTTATATTTTACCTTCTTTAACCCCAGGTTTGATTCATGGATAATTATCGCATAATGATGTTTCAACATGAAAGAAACACAATAATCATCAAGAAAGTATTTTACTTTATAATATTGAAATATCAAATCTATTCATTTTATCACAATTTTCTCAAAAGACTGATAAGTTTTTAATCTTAGACAACTACCTATACCATATAAAAATATAAGCTATGATGTTCATTGTACCTTAAATTTTTTTTTCATGCTTATTCCCAAACCTTATAGGGACATGTCTCAAGATTATACTATAATTGTTACAACCTTATGAGATATCTTTATAATTCTAATTGCCTCTGGTTTTTCCATCCTAACAAGGTGTCCTTCTAAACTGTTCTAGGAATATTTTTGGAAACATATATCAAATTTTTCTAACATTATTCATGAAAATACCTACTCTATAATAATCCGAATACTTATCCACGTTCAAAACATCATTAAAGTGAGGGTTATCACTAATTTAAATTGTGATAAACTATATGACAATAAGATGGATTTTTAAACAATTACAATATATTTTATCGCAAATTTTATAAGGTATTTAATCTAAAAAATAAATATATTATTTAATACCATCTTATAAACTTATATAGATAATGTATAATCTTTATCACCTTTCTTTGACATATGTTTTAACTCTATAATATTCATATATTAAGGGGCTACTCACCAAGAATACTTCTTCATTTATCTTTTCCTAAAAACATTGAAAGATACTTCACTTATCCTTAGGATTGATTATCACTCCGCAAAACATCATTTAACCTCTTCATAATTTCCTTGACAATATTATTGAAGAAAAACATAATTAACAAAAGCATAACATTAACCCATACTGAACTATAATCTCCACCATTGGATTTTTTATTAATTCTAAATGTACAAAAAATGTCATTGTAATCCTTATTCTCTTAATTGAAAATAAATATAAGGGTAATGGTTTCCTTCTCCTTATTGCTACCATGGGTGTAAGTGAGGTATTTATTATTTTATATAATAAAAAATTCTAATTATAACAATTGTATTCTATATTTTTTTCATTCAATTTTACTATGCTCATATCAATCAATGGATTAAGGGTGATACCAAATTTTACTTAGCAATGTTACATTTGCTAACCATCTCTAAGACTACTTGGTCTATCATGGTGTATAAAACAATATAGGACAATCTAAATATCCAAAATTTCCTTATATAAACCGAAATGTGATGCAGAATCAATCATTCAATTCTTTGGGGGTTGATAATATAGGTTTATTTATATTTATTTTAACATAAAATCACTATAAACAACAAATAAAAACATTTCTAGTTTATGGTATTTTCATCCATTTTTTGTTATATGGCCACTCCCTTAAATACCATAACGAGAATGATTTTAAATAATGATAATAAAATCAAAATCATAACTCAAACATCATTTTTGTTCAATAATATCCATAATACTAGATAGCACAAGAATATGTAATCTCTATCATCATGCAGTATTTTATAGATACACATCTAGGAATACTCTTTAAAAATCCTCAGTGTAGATAATATACTCTTTTATTACATTTATGAAACTATTTAATGTATTATACCAATTGATAAATGAATACTAATTTATAATTTACATTATGGATGAATTTATTTCTCAAGATTTACCTCCAATTACTTTTTCCACATTGCACAACCCAACATAATGTTGTAATATGGTATACATCCTAAAAAAATTTATATGAGAAATTATGATGATAATTTTTTATAATCCTAGAAACTTCTTTCATCGATGGTATAAATATATAGACCACTTCAAGCTAATTTCACCATCAATTACCTATATTTATTAACCCATAATAAACATTATATTATTATTTATTTCACTTTTCTTATTAGTTAAAATCAGATTAGCCACTTTAATAAGAAAGGAATAATGTTTCTTTTATGCTTGATCATTCTTCTTGGCCTCTTCCAAATAGTTTGTTCATATTATTAAGAAGTCTTTTAGATTGTGTTCAAACTTCTTTTCGTATGTTGACTCCTTCACAATATCTTTATTTTTACATGGTGTCATGGGTTAATTTCCCTTTTACATTAATTGGTTATCCTGTTTAGGAATAAATGTCAAAAATTTGAAATCACAATGTATCCTATTTAAACCTTCCACACACACCTTTATTAGATCTTATCTTTCCCTTCTTGGGAAGCTTTCAACTTAGTCATAAAGAGTGTTAACAACTAATCCAAATTTTTTATCACTCTATTTCTAAATTCTAGATCAATACATTATTTATTGAATATCATGTCCATTATTAATTTTTATATAATTTTGGGTTTATTACCAAAATATAATAATTTTATTCATTACTTATTTATTTTTTAATGATTTCTTCTGTTACATCTTAAATATAAATTATATAATTTTATTACAAATTTTACTCTAAAGGTAGAATATTTCCATTTATTTTTTCCTTAAATTATTGTGGTATACTATTTTCATCAGAAATAGATTAAAATAGAATTATAAAAAAATCCTTGTTAAAGTAACCAGTTATGTTGAAAAAATCATATAACTCCTCTAGAAAACCAAATTTTATCTTAGTGAACCATTTTCCATTTATTTGTGAAGTCTGATTTATTTCAGTAGGGTTTCTAATTGTTTTAAAATTTATAAATTTTTTAGGCCTTCTATGCTTCCCAAATATTGACATGTTATGTCCGAAATAAATATCCATATGTGTAAAACTTTTATAACCCCTACAATGACCATTATATCTTGTTCTTTTTTAATTTTACTTTAGTCATTCTAGTTTGTTGATCTTATATTTTTTTTAATATTTATATACTGTTTTGGGATAGGTTTAGTTATATTAACTTCATAAACATGAATATATTCATCCTATATTTTATTGTTAATTTATTTTAATTTTTATCGTTACTAATTATTAATGTTTTTTTCCTGCACAATTCAATGAAATAAAATCCGCCCTCATAGATTTAATTAGACAGTGGATTATATTTTTAGATGATATGGTAGTGGTTTGATCATGATTTAATCCAAATATATTATTTACATAATTTATATACTTATTAGAAGAAATAGAAATTTTCGTATCATTTTTAGAGGAAATTCTTATATCAATAGTTTGTATAGTTCCAGGCTTATCCACTTCTAGATTTCACAATTTGACTTCTAGCTTAAGACACTTCATGTTGAGGGATTAATTACTTATAAAATTATCTCAATATATATTCCCAATACATATTTATATTATTTATTTTATCCTCATGAATTTATCTTTTCGTTAGGATATAATTATCCTACTCCTTTATTATTTATCTTTAAACTTCTAGTGATGTTCCATTAACATTCTGCGATACATGAGGTAGATTTTTCAATGCATGGATCACTTATATAAAAATATTTTAAAAAAATTATTTCTCAAAAATGATTCTTTGTAATTATTATCAAATAATTATTATTTTTAAATAAAAATTATGAAATATTTATCATTTGATTTCAATAGTGATGTATAGGTATTGAAACGGAATACATTGTAAGGTAATAAATCATTCATAACATAAAATTATTTTAAAATATTTTAATTCTAAAATTATTCCTGCTTTATGTTTGAAAATATATATTTTAAAACATAAATAGATTTTTTCTTCTAGTAATATTTAAATTTAGAATATAATTCACTATGATACTCATCAAAATTATCTTATTCACAACTTATAGTTTATTTATCATTAGATTAATAATTTAAAACATTTATTAAGATACATAAAATATTGAATACCTTCATCTAATTGTGATTTATCATTTTAATTTGAAAATATTCTTAGCTTCTTATCCTCTTAATTCGTTCGAATTTGAAAATTCATTTAATAAAATTTTAAATCTATTTTATTGGGGATGAAAATAGATTTGTCCTTCTATGGATTTTCTATTGAAAATATCCACTTAATATAATTTGATAAATAACCACTAGGAAATAAAATTTATGATCTAATATGAGGGAAAATAGACTATGATGTGATATTTTATTCTTGTTATATTGGTGTAGACACGCCTAGGGTGTGAATTATATATGGTAAAAACTTTACAAAAGTGAAATTTCTTATTTTATTTTATAACCAGTCTGGTCTATGATCCTCTGATTCAAGTTAAGATAAATGGATATTTATTTTTGTACATAGAATACACCTATATTCAGTGAAGTATGTAATTTAAGGTGCGATATATGTTTTTTTACAAGATTTTCACTCCTGAGAATCCTACTCATTTCCATGCTTGGGATGTCCTAGTCCTAGATTGTACAATATAATTATTATTTTCCATGTATAGTGAGTTTTTCAAGGAAAATATTGAATCCATTTTAACCATATTACATAGGAAAACATTTACCAAATTACACATGATCGTTTTTCACTATATTATAGAAATTATCAAATTAACTATATTACATAAGTGAACTCCTTCCGCTCCCTTATGTTTTTATATTTTTATCACATCATTCATTAAAATTACAATGTATTTTTAAGTAGATTAAAAATTTATCTATGATATAAC
Source organism: Viscum album (assembly GCA_963277665.1). NCBI lineage: Eukaryota > Viridiplantae > Streptophyta > Magnoliopsida > Santalales > Viscaceae > Viscum > Viscum album. The sequence goes on from OY728121.1 coordinate 1,795,514,806, forward strand.
TAAATAAAAATATAAATATTTATACTTCATGCTATCATCTTTTAATACCATCTTATCTTCGAGAACAATATGCAACATTTTCTTTATTCCTTGCACTCAAGGAACTCATCAAATGCTTTATTTTCTATAGGAACTAAAACATATTGGTATGGATCACTTATTATTCAAAAATTACAATCTAGAAAAATGTATTTGGTGTAGATAAATTTAGTTATTCAAATCATGAATTTTTCTTGGTGATGAAACAATAAAAATCCGGCCTATTCTTCCTCACTTCTTGCAGAACAATATATGTCTACCACTTCTCTTCCTTCCTCCCTTTATGATAAGACTTAATTAGTTTGGTCTAATTATTATAATTTTATTCCTAAAAAACAATATTTTGTAAATTTTCAAAATATTTCGGGTAAATCTTATTCATTCCTCTTAAGAGAACTAATTCTCTTATATTATCAATCAATACATTCAAAACATATAATATTGTTCTCTTATATTTTATTTTTAATTTTTTATGCACAAATAAATAAAAATATACACCATTATATTAGTTCATTTATATTTCAATATATGGAAACCTCATTATTTGTAATAAAACAAATATTCCATGATTTATATGATCATCCTTATTCTCAACTACAGTATCCAATGAACTAAAATCAATACATTTTTTAATTTTTTTTTCTTGTTTTTCATCTGGTATGGATAGATTTTATAACGTATTTCACAAATAATATCATGTTATTCTCTTCAAAAATTATATCTCAATAACAGACTCATTCAAACATATATTCATAGTTTTATAAAATATAAAATAAGAGTTGTATCACTTACGGCTTATATATTTCTGAATGTTTTATGAGTGTTTCCATGAAAACCTCTATAGATATAATTAATGAGTCTGTACACAATAGATATCCACTCAACCCCATCTTATTAGTATTAAATCATAAAAAATGTTTTTAAGATATTTAAATAATTTATGAATAAAAAAATCATTAAATTGTTTTTCCATTTTATATTTTCATATTTAAGAAATCTGTATGTTCCTCATTTGAAGCTACATAAATTCACATCCTTCCATCGTAGCTCTATTTCATTATCTATCAAATTATTTTGTATCAAAATTCATTTTATGATGTTTATAACTAGAATAAATTTATTGGATCATTTTTATTTATTTATTTATAATATATAATTGTTGAAACTCTATTCCAGCTTTAATAAATTCCCCATCTTTGATCCTATTAAACCTCATTCTTGAATCATGTCTAATCATAACATAATGTTGATTTTAATATAAAATAATATAAAAATAATAATCATAATTCATTTCCACTTTATAATCTTGAATTATGAGGTTGTGTTATTTTCTCATATTTTTCTCAGAATATTTCCAAGTGTATAACCACATGATTCTCCAAGCACCATTTGATGATTTACCTAATGTGGTATTATAATAGGGTTTGTTTCACCTTTTACATATTCTTATTAAACTCATAGTGATATTGTCCTAATTTTATGATGTCATGTATTAAGCTTATAAAGACTTATATCAACCGTACTTGTTTGATCGAATAGTAGATATATTTTTCTATTAGATGGAACAATACAAGAGGGGGGTGAATTGTAGGTTTAAAAAACCATTGAGTTTTAGCAACAAAGAGATTAGTTTAAATGATCTTAAACTAATACAAATACAAACACCCACAATTGTATTGAATACAAAAGGTATGAAGTATTGTAATACTAATGTAATGTAAAACAATTGTATTCAAGGTGAACACAATGATCAGAGTAATATAAAGATGAATGATTCTACCTTAAAGCGTATAGAATCAATCAATACAAAAAGTAATTGAATTATTGCAATTGAAACAATAACAATTGAATATGTGAAGAAGAAAGGAAACAATTCAAATCCCTTTCTAATACAAGTAACAGCGGAAATGTAAAAGTATTACAATTCTTTTAACCCAAAGAGAAGGGTTATCCTTTCACCTAGGATAAAAGGTCTGTCTCACCAACACCTTGGTGAGCCCTCGATACGATGATCAGCACGTCTGTCTTCCTATCCCCGGCAGCCCTCGATACGATGATCGGCACGTCTGTCTGCCTATCCCCGGCAGCCCTCGATTTTGTAGGTAATCGACACCTCTGTCTTTCAATTACTTGAAAGCCCTCGATACGATGATCGGACGCACAAGGCAGATGAGAGAAGTCACATTGTCTCTCTCTAGAATCTTGGTAGTTCATAGAGTCTCTTCATTCGTTCTCTTCATTCATCATTGTTCTCTCAGCTTCAAATGACCTCCTATTTATAGGCCTCAGGTTCCAACGGTCATATTGCATCCAACGGTCATATTGAAACAGAAAGCACGACATCGTTTTGATTAGTTTGTAACTAACTCAATGACATCGTTTTGTAAGGACAAGAGATATATAGAAATGAAAAACATGAGTACGATTCATATGTAGTGAGTGTTTTTGACTAAGTACCAAAGCAAATAATGAACATCTGAATAGAAGAGTCAGTACGATACGATTGACAGAGTCAGTATGGTACAATTGACAGAGTCAGTACGATACGATTGACAAAGTCAGTATAGTACAATTGACAGATTCAGTACGATACGATTGACAGAGTCAGTATGGTACAATTGACAGAGTCAGTACGATACAATTGACAGAGTCAGTACGATCAGTATTGTACGATACGATAATCATGAAGACAAATGTAATTTCCAAAACATGATAGAATGCATTTGTGATTTCCAAAACATGATATAGAATTCATTTGTGATTTCCAAAACATGATATAGAATGCATTTGTGATTTCCAAAACATTATATAGAAGTCAAAAGAATACTTTTGACTTAAAAATCTCCCCCTTTTTGGAAAGCACAACACACAATGTAAATGTAACAAGAAATACTTATCTCCTCCTGAGTTATTGAAAAACTCTTCTGAATAAGAAATTGAATACAACTAACTCCCCCTTAGGTATGGACTTTCCTAAGGATTGTATTCGTATTTTTTCCTTAAGAGCATTGTAAATCATTCTCCCCCTTTATAAAACATTCTTCCATTTGTAAATATTCTCCCCCTTTGTGATTTACAAAAAGAAATGAGTAATCTTGAATTGTCTGAAAGAGTTAGTAATGAAATACAAGACAATGGATAAAATAAAAGAATCATAATAGTCTTTACAAAACAAAGACAAATTCCAAAAGAAAACAAATACAACAATAATTTGTTTTCTCTTTCCTTCTCCTTCTTTATAAGCTCATGCAGAATAGCTTTCATCTTCTTGATCTCCTTCTTGTCTTTAGAAATCGATTCTCCCTGAGTTTTGATAATCTCTTGTTGGTCCGCAAAAATCTGATCTTGATTTCTGATAGTCTCCTCTTGTACTCTGATTACTTCTTCAAGGGTATCAATTCTGTTTTGAAAATTCTTGTTATCTTTGGATAACACAAAATTTTGATTCTTCAGCAAGACCATTTCATCCTTGAAAGATGAAACCTTCTAGAATTCAGATTGAAAAACATTCATTCTCTCTTGCAAATCGTTCACTGAAGGAACATCGGCTCTTTGAGAAGACAAAAGGTCCAACCTTTCAACAGTTTCTTTGTCAAGCTTGTTGAAAGAAATTGCAAGCTCATTTGATAACCTTCTTATATCTTCAATAACTATCTCATGATCATTGATTGATCTCTCTGTTTTGTACGACCACTTGGTCATCTTATTGCAAGCCTTCTTATGAGCAACTGAGCTTTCTGAAAGAACTTTTAAATCGGGTTCTACTGACAAAACTTTCTTCCTCAATTCTTTCACAGATCCAAACTTCTTATTTTGATTGTCAGTGATAAAATCAATCTTCCCTTCCAGGCTCAGGAAATAAGGAATAGTCTTCTCAACTCTTCTCAAAACATGAACAATGTAGTCACTCTTCTTGAGAGAGATTGTATGCTCTGAATCAGTATCTTCATCGTACGATGATAGTTTATACGATCTGCTTGAATCAACAACTGGCTGTTTCCCTTTTGCTTTTTCTTTATGCTTTCTTTCTTCTTCCACTTTGTCACTAATGACAACAACTTTATCTGAATGAGAGGATTGAGTACCTTGCTTTTCTTGAGATGACATTCTGTCCGGATATCGTTCCTGATCGGCATGAGGAGTTTGTTGAACACCTTCACTCAGCTTTTGAACCGATTCCTCTCTTCTCTTCTTTGAACATTGAAGAAATTCTAAAAGAAAGTCTCCTTATTCTTCTTCCACTTCTTCTATCACTTCCATCACTTGTTTTTGTTTTCCTTCCTAAGGGAGACTATGTACGATGGGATCTTGATGCACTTCTTCTGTTATTTGGGCACTGGCATCCTCAACCGCTTTCAAGATTTTAGAGACATCAATGTCCTGAGCCTTTCTTTTCAAAAGAACCTTCTTCTTCTTTTCAGCCTGAAGGGTTTCTTCTACCCTTACTCTTTCTGCAAAGGCCTCAGTAGGGTCAAGACCAAACTTCGGATCACCTTCCTTTCTCTCTTCCTTATCCTTTCTCCATTTTTATATAACCTCCTTACTGTACCTTGGCTTCTTCTTCGGCTTTGAACTTGTTTGCGGATCAGACTTTTGAGTAACACCGGTAGATTGAATGTCTTTTGCTGGCATAGGTGCCGATTGATTCTGAGCCAATTCAGCTTCTACATCTCTGACAAAAAGTTTTGAATTCTGATCAAAACAAACATTCAGCTTTTTCATCGTACTCTTACTGAACCATGATGGTCTCAAATCCACGGGTTTTCCTTTCAAAGGAATGTTACAAAACTTCATACTCTCAAGAATGAATATCGTAAGGATAGCTGGATACATAATCATTTGGGACATAATCCCTCCTGTCTTGACATTCTTAATTGTTTCAAAAACATATCCCATGAGATTTACTCTCCTCATATTTACAAGATAGTCGAGCATAAAGATATCAGAAACTTTCAGAGTTTCTCTATCCCCTTTCCTTAGGATAAGAAAACCTTGCATCCATAAGTTTACAAAATGATTGTCCGGAGAAAGATGAGACACTTTTCTCTTTTCTTCATTAATAACAAACAAAGTCTTTTCAGCATTTTCTCTATTGAACGTACCAACTTCCTCTGGTAGTTTGTGCGATGGACAGAAAGAATCCCCTTCTATAGAAACATTGAGAAAATGTGCCGCTTGTTTCACATACATAGACAATTTTCTATCGTACACAGCAAAGTTTATAGTCATGTCTTTGTCGAAAGAAACGGTTTTATAAAACTGACAAACTTCATAAAAATGAACCGGATCTTGAGAATAAGTCTTTTCAACACACAGATGTTCCCATCCTTGAAACAAAATGATCCTCCTGATTGTAGAATCGTACGTATCGAAAAAATCCCGAGATACTAACCTTTCTCTGTTAAAGTCTTTCTCTGTAAAAGTCTTTGAAGACATTTCGGCGGGAGTATTAGTAGAGGATGGAGACATAAAAGTTCTGCCGGTGAGAAGATCGTACGATGATTTATAGCTGGTGGAGCAGAGCTTCGCCTTAATTCCTGAAAATTCAATGTGGGTTTGGGGAGGGGAGAGCGGTATTTATAGGCGATAAAGAGGTGACTGTTGATCTTCTACAGTCGAAAAAGGGTGATCATTGATCTTCTATTGTAAAGATTTAGAGAAAACCAGATCAATGGTTAGGATTAAAACAAAGGAAAAATAATTTAAAAAAAATGAAAAAAAAACCTGTCGGAGAATGTAAGGTAATTTTTGGTTTTGATATCAATCAAAAGAAAATACAATCGTAAGGAAACAAAAAAAAACATCATCATGCCGATGGAAAACAAAGTCATTACTATGAACTGACCGAATGATAGAAAACAGTCTTGTTACCATGAACTGATAATACGATGGAAAACAAAGTCGTTACCATGAACTGATAGTACGATGGAAAACAATCTCAATACCATCATCGTTCGATTCGATAGAAAAGAAAATCATTACCATCATCAGTCGATACAAAACTATTGATATGATGGAAAAGAAATTCAATACCATCATCGGTCAATTCAATACTATTGATTGATTGGTACGATGGAAAATAAATTCAATACCATCATCGGTCGATACAAAACTATTGATACGATGGAAACGAAATTCAATACCATCATCGGTCGATTCAATACTATTGATTGATTGGTACGATGGAAAAGAAATTCAATACCATCATTGGTCGATACGATGGAAACGAATTTGATTACCATCATCGGTCGATAATAATTGATACTATGAAACTGTCAATACAATAAACAGGAAAATTGAACGAAACAATAAAACTGTCAATACGATAAACAGAATGGAAAAAAATGAATGAAACAATAAAACTATCAATACGATAATCAGAAAAAGATACACATATTGAGAGAGTAAATAGTTAAAGATCATAAGATAAGAGAAAACATAAAGACATAGAAAGAAATGTCCTCCCCCTTTCTATGAGGAGTTTCTTACTATTAGGAGAGATGTAAAATAGAAAGTAGATATGAATGATTATTTTAACGTAATCATTCCTAGCTTCTGTTTTATATATACAAATCTATCGGAAGGTAAAGGTTTTGTAAAAATGTCAGCAAGTTGTTCTTGCGTTCCGATGAATTGTAAAACAATATCTCCTTTTTGTGTGTGATCCCTAAGAAAGTGATGCCTAACATCTATGTATTTTGCACGTGAGTGACGTGCTGGGTTTTTACTAAGAGCTATGGCACTTGTATTATCACAAAGAATTCGAGTTTTGGAGAAACTCAAACCAAAGTCAGTGAGTGTGTGCTGCATCCACAATACTTGAGCACAGCAACTTCCAGCTGCTATATATTTAGATTCAGCAGTGGAGAGTGCTACTGAGTGTTGTTTCTTGCAGGACCAGGAAACCAAAGAATCTCCTAAGAAATGACATGTTCCAGATGTACTTTTTCTATCCATTCTACAACCACCAAAGTCAGCATCTGAAAAACTTTTTTAAAACAAAATCATTTCCAGAAGAGTAGAAAAGACATAAATCCATAGTGTCTTTTAAATAACGAATGATTATCTTTACGACTTTTAAGTGAGACTCTTTTGGATTAGATTGATATCTTGCACATAAGCATACAAAAAACATCAAGTCGGGTCGACTAGCTGTCCAGTATAGAAAACTCCCTATCATACCTCTAAAATTTGTTTGATCTACTGGTTTCCCAGTTTCATCAAGATCAAGAGTATTTGAGGTACCAATTGGGGTTCTAATACTTTTAGTTTTGTCAAATCCATACTTTTTGAGTAAGTCTTTAATATACTAATGTTGAGATATATATGTTCCTTCTGGTTTTTGAGAAATTTGAAAACCTAGAAAGAATGTTAAATCACCCATCATACTCATTTCAAACTCAAATTTCATTAAATTTTCAAATGAATCAGTTAAATATTTCTGAGTTGATCCAAATATGGTGTCATCAACATAGATTTGGAAAATCAAAACATTTTTGTTTTCCATTTTGATAAATCGAGCCGGATCTGCTGTACCTTTTATATAATTGTTTTGTAAACGAAATCCTGTAAGTCTATCATACCATGCTCTAGGGGCTTGTTTAAGACCATATAAAGCCTTGGTAAGTTTAAAAACATGATCAGGATATTTTGGGTCTTCAAAACCAAGAGGTTGTTCTACAAAAACTTCTTCTTGAACAAAACCATTTAGAAAAGCACATTTGACATCCATTTGAAATAGTTTGAAATTGAAATATGCTGCGAAGGCTAATAGAATGTGAATAGATTCATGTATAGCTACAGGAGCATATGTTTCTTCATAGTCTATTCCCTCTTGTTGATTATAGCCTTTAGCAACAAGTCTTGATTTATTTCTTAAAATGATTCCATTTTCATCACACTTGTTTCTGAAAACCCATTTTACACCAATCACGGTTGTTTCTTTAGGTCTTTCAACTAAAGTACAGACTTGATTCCTTTCAAATTCATTTAGTTCATATTTCATTGCTTTGATCCAATCATCATCACCCTAGGCCACACTTGGACTTTTAGGTTCAAATTGAGAAAGAAAAGCAAGATGTTCTATTTCATTTATTAAGGATTTTCTGGTCCTTACAGGTTGATTTATATCACCAATGATGTTATCACTGGGATGATTCCGAAGAAACAATTGATTTGGGTTTTGTAAAACCTGTTCATCAACATATGGTAGAAAATCTTCTGTGGTAAATGTCTCAGGAATACTTTCTTGAACATTTTCCTTATCAGAATGCTCTTCTAATAAAGGTTGATAAACATTTTTAGAAAACACATCCGAGGATGTAGGATTGGGTTGTTTGAAAACAAAAGGATCAGTTTCATCGAATTTTACATGTACTATTTCCTCAACAGTACAAGTGTTTTTATTGAAAACTCTATAAGCCTTAGAGGTTGTAGAATAGCCTAGAAAGATTCCTTCATCATATTTTGGTGCAAATTTGTAGAGATTATCTTTTGTATTCAGAATGAATACTTTGCATCCAAAAACTTTGAAGTATGAAATTTTAGGTTTTCGGCCAGTCCATAACTCATAAGGGGTTTTAATAAGAAATGGTCTAGTTAAAACACGATTTATAGTATAACAGGCAGTACTAACAGCTTCAGCCCAAAAGTGCTTAGCAATTGAGTATTCACTCAACATGGTTCGAGTCATTTCCTGAAGAATACGATTTCTTCTTTCAACAACACCATTTTGCTGAGGAGTTCTTGGAGCTGAGAAATTGTGAGTAATACCTTTCTTACTACAAAAAGTTTCAAAATATGAGTTTTGAAATTCACCACCATGATCACTATGAATAGTTATCAATGTTAGGTTTTTCTCATTTTTAACTTGGGCACTAAAAGTTTTGAAATAGGAAAAGGCTTCAGATTTCTTTGTGAGAAAATAGACCCATGTAAATCTAGTAAAGTCATCAACTTGAACAAATACATAGTATTTTCCTCCAATGCTTCCAGATTATGAAGGACCAAACAGATCCATATGCACAAGATGTAATGCATTAGAAGTTGAAAGTTCATTAATTGGTTTAAAGCTAGTTTTATGTTGCTTGACAAATTGACAAGGATCACAGACTTTTTAAGAATCATATCTAAGGTCCGGTAGCCCTTTTACAAGTCCTTTCTTTGAGAGTTTACTTAGGTTTCTCAAATTACAGTGTCCTAGTCTCCTATGCCATAGCCACGATTGGTCTTCTATTACACTTAAACAAGGTAAGTTTTGGTTCCTAAGGTCTTCTAAGTTAATAGTGTAAACATTCTCTTGCCTATGGGCAGATAGAATGAACTCATCCTTGGAATTGTGAACTAGAAACTTATCATTTCTAAAATTCACAAGGTAACCTTCATCACATAATTGATTTATGCTGATGAGATTGTGCCTAAGACCTTTAACAAACAAAAAATTTGAAATAAGAACTTTTCCAAGAAAAACAATATTACCTATACCAACAATCTTTCCTTGAGCATTATCTCCGAAGGTAACTTTTCCACCTTTGGTTTTGATAACCTTTTGAAAAAGATTTTTGTTTCCATTCATATGTCGAGAACAACCACTATCCATGTACTAAATGTTCTTATTGGTAAAATTCTCGTTTTCCTGAAAAAGAAGCAATTAGATTTTCGGAATCCAAACTTGTTTGGATCCAGAAGTCTTAGATAAAAGAATTTTAGGAATCCACATTTGTTTTGCAAAATGAGCCTTATGAAATCCTAAAGATTGAGTTTTGTTAAGAGAAAAATCTCTTCTCCAGTGTTCACCACATTGACACTTAGAACAGAAAATGGTTTTTTGAGGGACAAAATAGTTATTGCTAAAAACAGGTTTGGAATAAGTATAACCAAGACCAGAACGATTTCTCAATGGTCTAATTTGAGAATACATCCTATCAAAGTTTTCTTTTCCATGGGTAAAGTTTGACAAACATTTCCTCAAAGATAAAATCTCTGACTTTAGTTTTAAAACCAAATTCTTGTTTTCTAAAACATTTGAATTTGAACAAGAGTTAGATTCTAAAATATTTTTCTTTGAAATTACAGTTTCAAGATCCTTAGAAAGTTTATCGTTATCAGATTTAACTTTCTCAAGGGTTTTCAAAATACTTTCAAAATCAAAAGTTTTCACATCAAGATCATTAGAAAGATCTGATACTTCTTTAGTCAAAAATGAAATTTTAGAATTTGCTTTTTCAAATCTCTTTTTGAGTTTAGAATGTTCAATTTTATGTAATTTAGCAAATCTAGAGACCTCTTCAAAAGAAGGTAATGTATCATCCTCTGATGATGAGGATTCATCATTTGAAGATTCATAATATCTATTATCAATACAATTTGAATTCAAAGAGACATTTGTAATAGCTTCAGCATTATGTACCTTAGCCATGAGACAATGATCTTCAATTGGTAATCTGGCTAGAAGTCCAATATTTCTTTGTCCTGATGTCTCATATTCTGAAGAATCATTTGAGGAATCTCTACCACTTGCACTCCACATATCATTTGATTTCAAGACCTTCTTTGTCTTATAAAACCTTTTCCTGTTTCTTTCACGATGCTACTCTTTTCTATCTTTTCTCTTCAGTAAAGGACAATCAGGCCTTATATGTCCTGCTTTCTTGCATTCATAACAAGTTACCTCTGAATCTTTCCTATCTTTCCTGTATTTCTTTTTGCATCTATATTGAAAATCATTCTTTCTCACAATCTTGTTCATCCTTCGAGCATGATTGGCTAACTCATTATCCGAAAGATTACAATCACTTGAATCAGATACAAAAACTTTCTTGGATTTAGACCTTGTAAGCCTTTCAGGTGTTTTAGCTTTAGATGCAAAAGCTACATTTCCATTCCCATTCTTCTTCTTATTTAAATCAGCATCTCTCTTCATTCTTGTCTCATGCTGTAGTAGAGTTCCAAAAAGTTCATCAAGAGTAATCTGGGAAACTTTTCTATTTACATCAATAGCTGTCCTTTTTGACTCCCATTCATTTGGCATAATATCTATAATCTTATCAACAAGAGCTTCATCATCAAGGCCTTATTCTCCTATAGATTGTAAGCTTTTGACAATTGTCATAAACCTTTGTTGCACTTTACACACTGGCTCTCCATAAGGAAAAACAAATCCATGATACTTTGCTCGAAGCATTGCTCTCCTTGTTTCTATAACCTTGGATGTACCAAAATGAGTAACTTCTAATTTCTTCCAAATACAGTTGGCTGCTTCACATGAAAATATCTGACTATATATATTCCTGGTCATAGAGCATAATAAAGTATTGCGTACCTTGTAATTCAGTTGATATTCTTGCTTCTCTTGGTTGGTGAACGTGCTAACTTCTTTGTCAGGAATTTGGTAACCCCTAGTAAACATAATAAAATTGTCTACACCAGTATTGATAACGAAAGTCTTCATACGATATCTCCAGTACTCATAATCATTCCCATCAAAGATTGGTGGTCTAGAAGGATTCAGATTATCTATTGACCCGATATTCATTCCTGCCATCTAATACAACAAAAACAACTTTTCCACTCCACACGTTAGTGTAGTAAGTATTCAAGATAGTAATATGAAATAATGATAGTAATACAAATCAGTGGAAAACCTCCTCTGATACCAATTGTTTCATCGAATAGTAGATATATTTGTCTATTATATGGAACAATACAAGAGGGGGGGTGAATTGTAGGTTTAAAAAACCTTTGAGTTTTAGCAAAAAAGAGATTAGTTTAAATGATCTTAAACTAATAAAAATACAAACACCCACAATTGTATTGAATATAAATGGTATGAAGTATTGTAATACTAAAGTAATGTAAAACAATTTTATTCAAGGTGAACAAAATGATCAGAGTAATATAAAGATGAATGATTCTACCTTAAAGCGTATAGAATCAATCAATACAAAAAGTAATAGAATGATTGTAATTGAAACAATTACAGTTGAATATGTGAAGAAGAAAGGAAACAATTCAAATCCCTTTCTAATACAAGTAACATCGGAAATGTGAAAGTATTACAATTCTTTTAACCCAAAGAGAAGGGTTATCCTTTCACCTAGGATAAAAGGTCTGTCGCACCAACACCTTGGTGAGCCCTCGATACGATGATCGGCACGTCTGTCTGCCTATCCCCGGGAGCCCTCGATACGATGATCGGCACATCTGTCTTCCTATCCTCGGCAGCCCTCGATTTTGTAGGTAATCGACACCTCTGTCTTTCAATTACTTGAAAGCCCTCGATACGATGATCGGACGCACAAGGCAAATGAGAGAAGTCACATTGTCTCTCTCTAGAATCTTGGTAGTTCACATAGTCTCTTTATTCGTTCTATTCATTCATCTTTGTTCTCTCAGCTTCAAATGACCTCCTATTTATAGGCCTCGGGTTCCAATGGTCATATTGCCTCCAGCGGTCATATTGAAACAGAAAGCCTGAAATCGTTTCGATTAGTTTGTAACTAACTCAACGACATCATTTTGTAAGGACAAGAGATATATAGAAATGAAAAACATGAGTACGATTCATATGTAGTGAGTGTTTTTGACTAAGTACCAAAACAAATAATGAACATCTGAATAGCAGAGTCAGTACGATACGATTGACAGAGTCAGTATGGTACAATTTACAGAGTCAGTACGATACGATTTACAGAGTCAGTATCGTACAATTGACAGAGTCAGTACGATACGATTGACAGAGTTAGTATGGTACAATTGACAGAGTCAGTACGATACGATTGACAGAGTCAGTACGATCAGTACTGTATGATACGATAATCATGAAGACAAATGTAATTTCCAAAACATGAGAGAATGCATTTGTGATTTCCAAAACATGATATAGAATGCATTTGTGATTTCCAAAACATGATATAGAATGCATTTGTGATTTCCAAAACATGATATTGAAGTCAAAAGAAGACTTTTGACTTAACAGTACTCTTTAATTGACCGAACATTATTAGATATCTATCTAAACCGTATGGCCTCTGGTGTCCCAACCATATAATGTGTGTCTCTGAATAGTACACCGAATCTTACATGAACTGTATAAATAACTTATCTCAATCTTACACATGATATACTAAACCCTAAAATAATTCAAGGAATTGTCTAAATTTAAACCTTCATTAAAGATAGTTTTTTCTCAAACTTCAGAAGTCAACAGTTGCATAAAACTACGATAGATTATTCAACAATTCTGATATCTTTTCCCTCAAATAATATCAGGTATTCCATTTTCCCATTAAATACCTTCTTATAAACCACATTCCAACCTATTATAGATAATTTTTTATATTCTTTTCAAATTTTTTAACTTGAGTTTCAACTCTCTAATATTTTAATGTGAAGGGGATATTAACTAAGTATACGTATTTATTATTCTTTTCCAAAATACATTACCAATTATTTAAATTCTTTTATGGGTGGATTCTCACTTCATCCCACATTAATTTAATTTTTCATAATTACATTAATAAGATTATTCAAAACAAAGATAATTGAAAATAAATACAATTTAATCCCATTGGGAACATTAGCTCTCTAGGATTATCTTAATTTCACCCGGTGATTGAGAATCTAGACAATGTTTAGGGGCTATAATTTTTGCACTATCGTAGGTGGGTTGTTGGATTTCCACAAACCATTCAGGTGGGGATGGAGGATCTAGTTTCTAGGTATAGGGGAAGAACCAGTAGAGTGTTTCTTCGGAGTGTATATTGGGAGAGGCATATGGGAAAGGGTTAGAACTGTTTAATATTATTCAACCAAACCCCACTAACCAGGATGCAATACCATCTATTGTCTTAGGTAATACATTAGTGGCTTCTACTTTAGAATACTCCTTACATAATATAGGAGCATCATATTCATTCATATCTTCTTAGTTCATGGTTGTATTGGTATTTTACAAAGAATATTTATATGGATTGATATCAATTTGTGTTCCATTAGGGGTGAGATATGGGGAATCCACTGATTTCAAGAATTATCCCTTATGATTGGTGGGTATATATTCATATGCGATATCCTTATTCCTGATATGAATAGACTTAATTTGATACTTGTTAAGGGTTTTTTAGTGTTTTATCACGACCATATCTACTATATTTACTGATGCATATCATTTATATCTCTTGGGGGTGGTCGTTTTCTCCATTTTAGAGAGTGGGATTTTTAGGAATGTACTATAGGGATTGTCCATAAGCTGCAAGGTAGTATTATAGACCTTGTTACTTGTTTTATGTTAGATGATGTGAAGATATATCACAATTTCATTCCTCATATTTTTGGCTAGTTCCAAAAAAAATTTCTTTATGATTTCTCAGGGATTCCATAAAAAAGAGTTGTTCAGATGACTATCAAGCTCATTTTAGGTGTAAATCCTATTTTCAATCCAATTTATTAGATGGATCATGTAGAGATATAAGATATTAAGTCCCAATAAAGGGACATGTATTCAAATTTTTTTATTCAACTAATTAGATCTCCATGGGGTGCTCCAGCGCAGTCCACGAAGAAGTTAAATTGATCATTGAGGCTATGTGATTATAAGAAAATGGTCGCCAAAGTGATAGTCAAGCATCTATATATAATCCAAAAAATTGAAAATTTATTTGACCATATTTTTGGATCGAGGGTATTTTTTAAGATTGAATTGATATTGAGTTATCACAAGTTGTGAGTGAGGACTTTAGACATATCTGAAAAAAAAATTATAAGTAGGTGTTATATGTATGAATACGTAGTCATGAAATTCAGTCTAACAATTGCTCCAACAATTATCGTAGCCTTTATGAACTGGGACATCCATTAATAAATATATATATTTATGGAAATTTTATTCAATTATATACTCGTATACTCCTATTTGGGGGATGATAATTCACGTTATCTAGAAATTGTAATGAAAACACTTAGGGAGCATAAGTTATTTATCAAGATCCCAAAGTCCAACTTTAAGATCGATTGGGTGAAATTATTGGGGTATATTGTATTAGATAAGGGAGTATAAATAGTCCCCCATAATTTCAGAGCAGTGGGTTATTGGGAGAAACAAACAAATTTTTTTACATCCACATATTTTTGAGTTTGATAAGTTATTACCTAATCTTGGTTCATAATTTCTTCTTATAGATAATGTTGATTAAAAACATGACCACGAAATTAGTAAATATAGTTTGATTATTTGATTATGATAATTCCTTCTAATGTTTCCCATTTCAGATTAATGTTTCACTTAGAGGTAGAGGGGGTGAATCAATTATATCATTTTCTTTTATGTTTCCTTAAAAATTAAACAACCTTAACCTCCTGTTAAAGATTTCATTCCCTATTATACACCATTCAAACAAATATCCACAGTACCAAAAGGTTTTATATGGTTCACTATTCAAAAAGAGTAGATTCTTTATTGGTATTGTTTGGAAACAATCCAATATCACACAATAAAAAAGAAAAAAAGTCCTTTTTTGTGGAATACAATGATTTGGATATTCCCTTAAACTGATGTATCAATTTAAAAATAATCCAATAGTGTGTGTGATTATTCATCCACAAAAGGATGCTATATAATGATATGCTGATTTTTGATCATCTTTTACAATTCTATCTTTTGGAAAAATTTATCTATTTCCTTCCTGTAAGTTGGTTGGATATTCCTTTAGTCCTCGGTGAACTTTCATGCTTCTGCCAAGAACTGAATGTATTCTTTGTGAATTGTGTTTCACTACATGGCTTGAGTGCTTCGTGAAAACCCTCTTATTCTACATACTATCTCTACACCATGGATGGATAATTCCTAGCAAACCACGTTTATTACCTACTTCATTTTTTTTAAATCTATAAATATCCACAAAACTTCTTCCATAAACTATCCCCACGAACTGTCTCCTTTGCAAATATCATTCCACCATGATCTTCTATCTTTCGTAGAATTCTTCTCATTGAACAATATTGGACATATGATATTTTTTCCTACAGTGATAATTACATATTTTAAAATTCCCTCTCTCTTAATTATGTAGTGAGGGTAATTTATATAGTAAAATAAATCTGAAAATCCAACAAATTGAATTTACCAAAAAATTTGATGTGGGGTTGTCTTCACCATGAAATATGAAATGTGGTCCACATAGCTCCTTAACCCTATCCTCAAGGTGGTCAATTACATCTGAAAATGGATCAACACCTATCAGCCACAAAAAATATTCTTCATCGGGATCTTCAAGCCTCCCACAAACTGCAAGACTCCCGCAAACTATTTTCCCTATGCGGTCTGCATAGCGCACTTCCCAGAAATCCTTCATTTGACGATTTTCAATCACTATCAGATGTACCTATTATGAGGTGTATGATCTATAATTCATGTTCCATGAAATGCATTCAATGAAATACTTTTAAAATAACTTACTCTTCCAAAAAAACAAACTCCTAATTTTGAGTCTCAAATATTTATCAAACATTGGGAAAAAGCATAGCCTCAATAATCTGCTTCGTAAACACCAAACATACTAATATTTAGTCATCTAATTTTATCACAAACCTTATATATCATTGATTTATATCTTATGATAGATCATCTTTAGCATTATAATATTTCCCATGGAATATATTGTAATTTCTTGTCTTCTAGTGACATCATTCTTTACAATTAAACTTGAATATTATTGGCATCACCTTTTCTCCCGCATTCATTCTTAAGGATTTCATAAAAAGTTATCCAAATAATTTTTTGATATTTTTTAAATAGAAATCAATAAATAATCATCATATTAATCAAGGGTTTAACAATGTGAATTGATTTATCCTTTTTTACAAATAAATACAACACTCTTTATAAAAAAACATTTCTTACTTCCAAAAACCATCTTCAGCTAACTTGGTCCATACAATCTCCCCCTTTGGATATTTTTTTCAACCAAGATTCAAAAATAATTGATATTTCTGACTTTATGTTATGTATTAATTATCAAAAATTATAATCCTACTTGAGAAACATGTTTGTTGGAAAAAATAATTATTGATAACAAATACACAATTTCAAAAGTAGTGATTGCAATACCCCTTCAACTTTCCTCCACAAAAATTATTTCTCATTATTATTCCTTATCTTAATATACAACATTATCTTTCCTAGAATACAGAAAACTTATTTCCATAAAACCACACTATCAAACAGTTAGAAAAGTTCACCCACTTACATTATAAATTCATAGCTTTCCCACAAATCTACCTTATGAATGATTCCATATCTAATGATTTATGAAACAATCCTACCCGTTTAAAAAAATATCCAAAGGTAATATGACATAGGGGACAAATAAATATACCATAACCATGATGAGAAAAAGGTTGGACACCCATACTCAATCTCAATTTAAAAAATGGTTCCTTTGGTAAAGGTTTTGTGATATGCCAACAAGTTGTTCCAATGTTGAAAATACTTCAGATTCAATTCATTCCTCTCACATACTATTTTTTGAAGTTGTACATTATTTCATAATGTTTTTATGAGAATTTTGTACCATAATCCATGTAAAATAGATTTCTCTTCGATTATCACTTCCCAAGAACAAGGGTAACTTTACTCCAACAAGTAAGTCTTCCAACTAAGATCTCATCAACATAAGTTGGGTATCAGTTTGATTGGTAGAAAAATAATCATCTTTATCCACGATAAGTTTTATTGAATTATATTTCATTTCATTCCAAATAACACAAATTTTACCCATAATGAAAACTCCAACAGACATGGATCTTCTTTCATAAAAATTTCCTACCCAATCAGTATCTGAATACCAAAACTCATTAATTAGTTCATAGCTATCATACCTGATTCACAAATTTTTTGTGTATTTTATATATATATGAAAAAATTTTACATAAATTAAATTTCGTTATTAAAGATCACTCTAAAATATTTCACATTGGGTAATATCATAAAAAACATCAGGTCTTGAGGTAGTAAAATATAACAAACATCAAATAATCATTTGAAACTCTTTCTAATAAACTTTTTTTCATTCACCATCTTTAGGAAAAAAATATCCCACTGAAATTGATGAGGAACTAGTTTCTAATTTTACATGCCAAAATTTCTAAAGAAGCTCCCTATAATATTATTTTTGATAAAGAAAATGTGTTTCTTCTTTTGTAAAATTTTTATCCCAAGAAAGTATTTCATTTCTCCTAGAATGGAAATATTTATAAACATTTTCATAACTATAGAAATACATTCACATGATCTTTCATCATTTCTTGAAAATATTATTTAAATCACATAAATAATTATGATGATAGAAAACTACGGACTTTCTTTGATGTAAAAATTACTATCAACTCTTCCATTATTATAGCTCATAGTTCTTAAAAAAGTTTCCAACATGGAGTACCATTCCCTCAAAAATTATTTTATTCCGTAACAAGTCTTTCTTCAACATGCACACATGACTTTCATCTTTAATAACAATAAATCCACATGGTTGTTCAATGTAAACATCCTCATCAAGATCCTCATTATAAAATGCAGAATTCACATCCATTTGATTTTTTTTAAAATGATTGTATATTTATAGCAACAAATATTGTTCTTATTTATAACCTTGAAATTGTAGAAAATGTCTCATAAAAAATGGCTCCAATTTGTGACTAACCATTTCACAATAATATTTCCTTATTCCTTATCACTTTTCCCACTTCATTCATCTTGATTCGGAAAACCCATTTTTTACCAATAACATTTTTATTATACGATAAGGTTATGATTTCCCATGTATCATTAATTAATATCTGATCAAGCTCTTCATTCATAACCTAAACCCATTATGAATGCTTAAAAGATTCATTCACATTATTTGGAAAGACATTTGAACACAAAGTAGTGTGTGTAACATTTTTTAATGTTTATATTGTTTGAACATTCTAATATTGATCACCAATAATGATCTAAGCCTATACATTCTTCCTCATCCTTGGATATATTATTTATGTTTAATCCTAATCACTAGAAATAGCTAATTCTAACTCTTATTCTTTAGTAAGATTATTACTATAAACATCATTATTAGAATTGATAACAAAACATTAATTATACATCTCAACATCTTTATCAGCACAAGTATGATTTTCTACCTCATTGTTTTCTACAATTTTCACATTAATAAAATAAACACTTATTCTAGTATCTTTCTAGAAACATCCCTATACTCTTCTTAATAGAGTATAGCCAAAAAAAATTCCATATCCACCTATTTTATCAAACATTCCAAGTTACCACCTTTATTATTTATGCTGCATGGACTCCAAAAAACTCTTAAGTGTTTTAAATGTAAAGGTTTTCCATGAAAAATTTAATATGGTGTCATATTGGAACATTTTTTTATAGAAACATCAGTTTTGAATATACCTATCCATACTATTGGATTTCCTCCAATAGTAATGTGAGATACCATGTTCATGTTACAATGTTCTCTCCATTTCCACTAGAATTCTATTATTTCTTTCAGCAACCCCATTTTGTTTAGTTATGGATAGTGAACAAAACCAATGATAAATTCATTGACTCCCAATATAATTTTCAAATAATTTATTCTTATATTCACCTCTATTGCTAGTTCTAATCTTTTTCACTGAATACTGACATTCCTTTTCTGTTTCCTCAAATAAATTTTAAAACATTTCAGAGTATCAAACTTATGTCTAATGTACATAACACATGTAATGAAAGTAAAGCCACCATCTAAAGTGATGATGTACTTATCCCCATTTTTTTTATTATTTTCTCATTGGATCATAGATATTAGGATGAATATGTTTCAGGGGTCACTTTGAACAAATATCAGATTTATTATTCAAAAAACTTGTAATCGTTCCTTTTTGATAAATAGTAAAATACCAATATCTTATTCTTAACTCACCAAGAATATCATGAACACTTCCTCCAATTGATAACAATTTCACATTTATCTGACACATGTTTCCTATCATTTTATGCCACAATTTATTTTCTTCCACCATAACCAAGTAACAAGAGTTTTTTATTCCATCAACTTGGAAGATATTTCCTTTTGTACATTGAACTCTTACAAATATCAATCCATATTCCTCATTTTTCACAATAAACCCATATTTTTTAAGATATATTTTATACAATTATAAAAAATTTGTGAAATACTCATAATGTTGTGTTGATGCCATCTATATATAATTTTTTCTTATATTTCACCCTTTCTTTCCTAATAATGTCTCATAAAAAACCTTTTATTTTCTCAGATTCATCATTTCCAAATGTCACCATTATTTATTTGAAGTATTTAAAATTTTTCAACAACATTATGTATCATGTCATATTATAATAGAACCCACTATTAAGAATACATGGTCATTTTAATTTTAGGGATTTTAAAGCAGTTTCAATGAAAAGAGAATTTTTTATTCCTTTTCTCTCTTCAATTATGGATTATCAAAAATATTAAGAAACTTTTTTTTGCTGGTAACAAAACAAGGCAAACTAAATCATGATGTAAAAGTTGTTAACATATTTCACAAATATTTTCCAACAATTGGAACCTATTCTCAACTTTCACACCAATATTCATAGGTTTATTCTGAGCTTCCATCTCAAAATTCTTCTTTTGTGAGGATTTACTCACCCACAAACATTTCCTTACATAACATATCAAATAGTAATATTGCTATTGGATGATCCAACACAGAGTTTACAATCATCCAAATACTCCACAATTCTAGTTGTATCTATAGAAAGAGTATTTTCCTCTGAAAGTTTGGTATTGAATGGTGTTATGAGTATGTCTTTTAGAAACCTTCTAAATATAAATATGTTAACTATCACCTTTTTTGTTAAAAAACATTCTTCATTAGCTAAGATTTCATTACAGCCTTGTCAGAAAACGATGTAGTAGATATTTCTCCAAACTCAGGGTTATAAAAAAGTATAAATTATCCACATTGTTAATTTTGGATATATACCAAACTTTACAAAATTTATTATTCTAAGAAACAATTCCATATTTCTTCTCAACCTTTTATGGAAAAATTAGTTGATCCTATTTTGGTTCATCCTTACAATAACATTCACTAACATATAAGATAGTGTTTTTAAATCTTATATCCATATTTTCAGCTGTAGAAGGTTTTTGTCGGTCTTGTTTAAACAATTATTCTTTTTTCCTTCAAATTTACATCTAGATTTACATTATTATTCTTTTCTTTTTTTATGATAGTTATTCAAATCATAAATATATTTTACTATCTCAAATTTGAAATCAGGAAAACGTTATTAATTTTTTGATGAGTAATTATCTTTTATCAATATCATAATTTCCTTCGGTAGTATTAAAATATTTCTAAAATGTTCTTTCAAATCATCTTTCAGATGAGATTAATGTTGAGTTTCATCTTCTACAGAACTATTTCACCGAAAATTAACATTTATCTCTACTATAATAAATTTATTCTCTATATATTTATCAAACAAATATTTTTTTCGATTCAAAATCACTATCTTGTTATTCTTTGACTATTGAAAAGAAGCTTATTATTTTTTATTTGATTAACTTTTTCTCCTTCGTTCTGGTAAAATATTTATCTTTATCTCTGTATTTCTTCTAAAAACTTATTGGCCTTCTTTCATCTTAATCACCATATTTTTCTTTTATTCGTTGAGAGAAATTATAAGTAATGTTTTCAATGTCTCCACCTGAAATAGATTTCATGTGTATTTTCGATTTGTATGTACCAATACCTATTCTCACATTTTTTATAAAATAAGGATAAATTTTCATCGAGAATTTTATATACCTCATTTTCAGAGTTAGATTTAGCATTATCATCTTCCTTAAGAGCCTTCATAGAAATTACTTTCTAGGCATAATTGAAATATATTTCTATATCAGCTTTTGTTTTTCTCTTAAAGGTCTTCCCCTTTTTCATTTCAAAATATATTAGAGTGCTATAAAAATCATTTTGAGATAATGTTTTAGGGGATCTATATTCCAATGAAGAAACTTTAGCATCAAATGTATTTACTAGAATTGTTATGATCCATTCAAAAATAATATAATCCTCTAAATTTTCACTAAGAAATATGATACTTCTGAAAAATCCATTTACATTGGTAAAAAAGACCCCATTAGTTTCAAAACCATCAATATTCAAATCGTCATACTTCAACCTCTATTTTTTCATTTTTTCCTTATTCACTTTTGAATTTCCTTTATTGATGATTTTCATATTATCCTAAATACCATCAATTGTGGAAATAACTTTCACTCTTAAAAACGCACTTTCAGAAAGTTATGAGTGTAAACCATATTTAGCTCTTTTATCATTCTCAAGATACTTCTTTTCGATCAGTTTAAGAGGAACATAGCCATCAGTAGGAGGAAATCCATCAATTGTTGACTCAATAGATTCATACCCAAAATAAATAAGATAACACATCGTTCTATATTTCTAAATATTTTAATTATTTCCATAAAAAATCAGAATCCCCTTCATATTCACACAATCCAGATTCTCCATAAGAACTTCTCTTCAAAGCATCAAGAAATAGAAAACAAAGGGAACCTTCTCTCAGATTCCAATTGACGTTTCCTAGTCATGATTCAAGTATCACTGAGATGGGGGGGGGTGAATTAGTGATATCCTTTTCTTTTATGCTTCTATAAAAATGATGCAACCTTTGACTCTTATTAAATATTCCTTTTCCACATGAACATAATTCAAAAAAACACCCAATGAAACATAATAATTTATAAGGATGAATTCTTAACATGAGTTTCTAACTACATGGTATGGTTTGTAAATAGTACAATAACACCTAATTCACTAGAAAAAAAATCTGTTTTTATTGAATACAATTAGTAGGATATTCCCTTACACTCGTGTAGAACATTGAAAATAATCCAATAGTGTGTCTAATTTTTCTACCACAAAATATTGAAATAAAATGTTATGGTGCTTCTTGAGAAAAATTCATATTTTGAACATTGAAAATTGTTATTCTCTTTATTACACATAAGATGGTATGAACTTCCTTTAGTCCTCAAATAAATATCGTTCTTCTTCCGCAAACATCATGTATCCTCTAAAAATTGAGGAACACCGCATTAAATGAGTGATTCATGGGAAAAATCTTCTTATGTGAACAGAAATTTCTCTAGGGATGGATAATGCCTCAAGTAATACCATTACTATGTGGTCCCTTTTCCTTTTCAAGATATAGATTCCCAAATAACTTCATTTGTGAACTGTCTCCTTTGCAGAAATATTTCCTCTAAAAACTCTTGTCATTTGTAGAATTCTTCTACACAAACAACTTAATACTTCTAAATATTATTCTCATAGTGATGATTAATTATTATAAAATTAACTATCTCTTAATTATTGGATTAGAGTCTATTATATTGGAAAATAAATCTACAAATCCTACTAATCCAAATTAAAAAACCGTTCAATGCACAACGACCATCACTAAGAACTATGATATATGGTCCACATAGAAGCTAAAACCATTCCACACAGTGTCAGATTCCTACTGAAAATGGATCACTACATCTCATCTATAAATAAAATCCTTCACTGCATACATCAAGCCTCCCATGAATTGTGTGACTCCCAAAAGCTATTTTCCATACATAGTCCATGTATCACACATCACGGTCTGCATAATGATTCTTTAAAGAAACAATTCCTTCACTGTTCCTCATAACTCTTATGTACTATGTGAACTATAAATAGTATTAAATAAACATAATTCCATGAAATCTGTTTAAAAAAACATCATTTTCTATAACAATAAAACTCTCTATTTTGAGGAAAAAAATATGGAATACATTTGGAAGCAACACCATATTAACAATATTCTTCATAAACACTGACCATATTGATTTTTGGTCATCTGATTTTATCCAAAAACATATCTATACTGATTTATATACATTGATTGATCATCATTAGCATCATTATTGACAACAATCTTGAAAAAAAAATCTTTCATCCAAAAACCTACTCCATCTAATATGGTCCCAATGACTTTCAGAAGATTAAGTGAGATTGACTACAATTTTTCTCCTAACATTATTTAAGCTGGGAAAAGAAAATTCCATGTACTGTGATGCATCAGATGCCAGGTTGTAACAAATATTGATGTAGGATGTCCATGTAGTTGATTATGGGTTTATGAAGTTAATCCCATTAATGTATAACTAACCAATACAGGACCCAATGTTATTTCTAGTGATTCATGCTTTGAAATACTGGTGCAATTACCAGTCTGGATAAATGTTTGAGGTTTACACCAATAATAAGTTCTTGAAATAAAACTTTTCTCATATTGGGGACTTAACCTTCCACATTGAAGGATGATTAAGTATTTATAGTATTTTGATTTCTATATTGAATATACCCTCAAGAAGGATAATGTATTTACAATTGCACTGATCAAAAAGAGTTAGAATCTATTGATGTAGGAGTATAATAATAAATGGAAATTGATGAATTTTTTTGATGATATGTATCTAGATATTTAAGAATAATAAAGGTCATACACCATTGCATCCTTATCTATCACATCTTCATTCCTCCATATGGTGAAAAGGACCCATATATTAAATTCTTATGGAATAGTAATTGTAGACATTATATATTATGGGGTGCTACCACTAGAATATTCCCTTGATGTTGATTGGGTTCTATGGTCATGTTGTGGTTCCTAAAAGCATTTGTGGGGAATTATGAGGTTCTTAGATGTCTCAATGTGGGAGGTACTCATATGTTTTACTAATATTTAATATGATAAACACTAGTAATATTTGTGGCCTAGGATGAAGATGGAAATTGTGGGGTTGTAACATTTCACTCCACCAATCACTAGGTGAAGGTTGATAATTAGAGATCCATTGTTTTTTATAACCATTTCCCATTTTTGAGTGGAAATGGAATGATGTGACTATGGAATTCATGATGTGGTTTCCCTGTATAATCCTATCCAGCGATGAAATATGGGTGATCATATATCAATTGACTAATGTAATTCATTTATTACCAATCCAGATGAACTTTTTTAGTTGATTGGATGGGTGAGATCTATGTTTGGGATATATCAAAATTACATGGAGTTTCTAAGAGAATTGTTTTTAATTGGGAAACCGTATTTATGTTTCATTTCTATATGGGGATCTATTATTCGCTCAACATGTAGGTATATTTTTGAAATACCAATCCTCCATAGAATGATGGACAATATGAGCTTACTATTCAGATTTTGGAGAACATGTATAGAGAATTAATATTGTACAATAGTGGTTCCTATAAGAACCTGAAAGATTTAGTGAAGTTCAATGATGGAAATATCTATCAAGAATTGATTTATATGTATCCATTATATTCCTTTTAATGAAGGAAATAGAATAACGTCTATGTTGGATTCTTTTTGGAGAGTCATTGTTGATTTAACAGAGTATCCCATGGGATATTTAAATGCATATATAATTATTTAGGAAGTTACTGGACACCAATCAGAGTAGGAAAAGGTTGTATGTTACCTGATGATGTTGATCTATAAATTTTAAGATGAGATTAGTTATTTTTACAAGTGTCACCTCAATTATTACATAAATATATTTGGAGGCAAGGGAATTTTTCACCAATGTATATGGGACTATTTATGATCATTGACAGGATCAATACATCGGAATACTGATTGGATATCCAATAGTGTTTTAGTTCTATTTTTGTTATATTCCATGTATCATAACTTCTACGGTACTATTTTAATCCATTTCATGTGATCGGTACTGATGAAATTATTATTGAGTTTGATGTTTCATATGAGGAGTGTCAAATTTCTATAGTGGGTATGAGGGGGAAGACTCTTCCTCGGAAGAAAATTCATCTCTAATGAGTGCAGTAGTAGCATGGAAATATCTAGGAAGATACATGGGAGTAAATATTTATATGAGGGACTAGTGGGTGATGTTATTCATCAAAGAGTATCAATTAAATTTGGGAGTGTATTATTGTAATGAACAACTATATTGTGGAGAGGTTGTAAAACCCCAAATTTCTTTATGTTAAGTAAAAATTTAAAATTATTCCAAACCCTATATTTTTTATCAGTTTATATATGATTGAGATGGTTATTGGGAGTTAGAGTTATGTGGAAGGTGTTGGAAGATGTTATAGTGTTGAAATCAAATTAAGTTAGCTGATTTTATCATTCATAATAATTTAAAAAACATGCGTGGTGGAAAGGGAAATTTTACAAAGATGAGAACATATTTAAGTACTCATAGAGGGTTGGTAAAAGGTTAGACAAACCATACACCCAAACCATGTGAATCTTATAAAAAGTTTCAGACATGATTGCATGGTTGGTTCATGGTTTTCCAAATCATAAAACTTGACCATGTAGGGTATGTGTTCCCTTGATATTGGGAACTTCATAGTTTACAAACCACTTTACAGACCAAGCGCTGTCCAATTGGTCAGCCAGGTTTCTTAAAAATTATGAATTTATCAAAATTCTCTTATCTATTTTACATTCATAACCCCTAATTCCCCCCAGTCATTTAACTTGTATCATCATATCCAGACACCTCTCAACATTGATTTATTAATTTGGTTCATTTCATTTTTGATCCTTGATGGAATTAATCTTTATTAATTTTCAGGGATAAATATATGTATGATTATCCCTTAGTATTCACCCATTTCAAATTTATTTTTCTACCTAATAGTCTTACACCAACATTAGTCCTTTTCAACCCATTTAATGATTTTTGTGTGATTCATTGATTCTGACTATTTGATCTTGAATCAGTGGATTATAATTAATGAGTATAAATTTAAGAAACTATGGTAGGTGAACCCTAAGTCATCCCTTATGTTCTTTATCATTTTCAGTATACATGTAATGTGTGGCCACATCATGTTAAAATTCAATAACATTAAACATTAAAAAATGATTCAAATGGTGGTGTCTTATGTCAAAACACTCATTTATTATTGTGGGTATCTTTTTTATGAATGTGAATATTATCATTTTGACCATAATGGATATTGAGTATGACTTTGGAATAAGAGATAGTGATTTTAACTAGTAACCCATGGGGTTCCCTAAATTAAATAAATTTTTTACCTGATATGTGTGGCTATTTAATTAAATTAAACTAAATGCCTAATTATATATTAGATTCTTGAAATAATTTCTAGGATCAGTCGGTTTTTTATGATTAAATAAAATATAGATGAGATGATTTTTAGGAACTAGAGGATATACTTAATGATGTATGGGATTCCTAGGATAGTTCTATGATCTGTAAGTAATTCCAAATGATATTTGAGATTCTTAGAAAATATCTTAGGTTATCGTGATAAATTATTATGATATATGAATACCTAGAATACTTCATATGATAAGGAAATTATGATTAAAGATAAATGTATGGCCTAAGATACTTTCTAGAATCTTGGGACCACAGATTATGATATATGATATTACTAGGATGTTACATAGGATTTGGTGATCTCACCCAATTATTAATTAACATAATAAATTATATTTTTGTTTTAGCTAAAATTCCAGCAGGGGTTCTTATTGATATGGAATATTATGTTAATAAATATCTAATACTAGATGATGTATGTAAATTTAATCTTAGATATCACATTCAAAACCAAGGATTTATAGTCGTATATTTATTATGATTCAAATTATATATTATGTACATTATATTGTATTTTATAATTCGATCAGATATGTTTAGGTGTTACTTTTGTGTTGACATATAGAGTTTTACTCATACCCTACTCAAACTATGTTTGGTACCAGTGTAGACATCATGGTTTCATGTAGAGATAATGGAAAGCTTTAAATGGTTGATGGTTGATATGAATGGATATTATAGAGAATGGGATATTGGAAAAGGATAATACCCAAAACTAATTTTATAGTTTTTCCTAGTTTTTTATATATTTATTATTTTTATACCTAGTTATATACAGTTCTCCCATAAGAAATCATTATACTGGTTTACTTATATGAGTTTTAAAAAATTAATTTTGATAAAACATTGGATATTATTTATTTATTAGTTGTTACAATGGTTTTTATTGTGTTATTCCAATGGATCTATAATATCATTATCACTTTTTTAAGTTATTATTCAATATGAATAGATGATAGAATCTCCCCACGAAAACACCATAAAACAAAACTTCAAGTCAATAGACTCTAGTGTATGAGGAGACATGACATAGTTAATGTAACACCAGTGATCGTGACACTACCGAGTGGTACATGGATAGTGAGGCATTACATTTATGATCTAATTTCATTCTTATTCCAGGATTATGTCCCACTATATTCTACCCATAATGGAGCATCTAAGCTCACCCATTATATTGTTTACCCATTGCATAGGAAATCATAAATAATGGTACATATGAGATAAGGATTAATTAGTTCAATAATAGTGTTTGATGCATTCTTATGAATTAATTCATGTTATAATGTAATGTAATTATCAATTATGTATATATTATATCGTGACTATTAAAATTTTATATCATGTATGTTGTGATATAGGTGTTATTTTTCCAAAATAATAAATAAATGTTGTCTCTTGGGTTCTTGTGTTAAGACTGTTCTAGTGGGAATAATATAATGTCCATTAGAATCCATTGTAACTAGATTTTTATCGACATATCTTAAGAAAAATATATTATATTAAACAAATAAAAAATTGAATATTAATTACAAAATAGATTGAATATTTTATATTCGTTTCTAATAAATTCATACAAATTATATTATATGATTCAAAAATTTATAGAGTTTTTAATAAACTAATTAATATATATAATTTTAAAAAAATTAACCAAATACAAGGACCATAAGCTATTTCAGCACCCATAATCAAAGTTGGGATATCCTCACAGAACAAACTAATGATGTTGGCGTTAAGGATAAGTCCATAATAACTATATTTTTTCATTTCACCTAGCTAACAAAAATTAATGTTTCTTATACAGAACTATATTTTTCCCCTCAACATGGTGAACAAATAATTGATTATTTGATGAGGCAATAACCTCAATAATTCAATGTAACCCCAAATACAATAGTGTAAAAACAATATATTAATATCATAGAGATGTTAATAATATTATTATGATATAGGTAAATAGATAATTCTGTCATAGGATATTATATTACAAATAGATATGTCTATAAATGGTTTTCATTGATTAAAAAAACTAGGAAGGGGGTAAAGATAGAAAACATAGGGTGTAATAGTTTTAAAGTAATATTTACTAATAAATATTTACATTGAGTGAAATGAGATTATACAGATAGGAAATTTCTGAATTTATAATAATAGTAAGAGTAAAAAGTTGTTCATTATGAGGCTATGTTTATAATAACATCGATACACAATATGGATTACATATTTAGTCAATATTATAGGTCTGATCACATATTTTATAGAGTAAAGCCAATAATTTAAAGGTAATTGGTCTCTTATAACTCTTTATCATATGGGTAGATTGTAAAAATTTCCATCAAGACTAAGAAATTATTCTCTTTTTCATTTATCATCTAGGGAAAGTAGAATAATTAAGGGACGGAAATACACCATATAAAAATCACTATGGTGGAGAAATATAAATAGATAAATTTCAAATATATAATAATTGTGGTGAAAACCCATGAAGATTTCTTAAATGGGGTAATAGTTTGATTTAAATGTTTAGATAAAGGCAACCATGTTTATGAAATAAATGGAAAGTGAGATGAAGTTGATATTCGATGCTTTCATTACATGGATATGAGAAGATATTTTAATTATTACTCTATGAATTAAGGGAATCCATCTTAGAAGAGGATAAGGGAGTAAGGCTAGCCTTATGAAGTTACTATAGTGGTGGTTGAAGTTCCACATAACATAATAGTAGGATCATAACAATGAAGTAGTGAATGCTATGCTTCTAAAATATCTGATGTCTTAGTAATGAAATTTTCTATATGAAATGGTGGGATCTAAAAAAACTCTTGATATGAATATATTAATGTAAATAATTCGTTCCCTTGATTCACAGTAGAATAAATATATTTGTTCTCAATAGATATCATATATAGGGTTATGCTTATTTTTATGATACCCTCACATGTTATTTTTACTAGTGAGTGTAAATACTAATTAATTGGATAAAATTTACATAATTTATAGAATATATCATTATAAAATTTTACTATATATTAGTATTAATTATTACTTGAAATTATATATGTAAATTTTAAATTCATACATTTTTTATTAGAATGATACGAACCATAATTTTTTACATATCTCTTAATTATTTTTCTTCTTAAAACACATGATTGTCAACAAAATATCAATTCATTTGAAATGGGATACTATAAATAATTGGAAGTCATAAAAAAAGAAAATTTATTATTTTATTTCTTTACTATAAATATTACAAAAAAATGACAAATATAGTTAATGAATAAAAAATATTATAATGGGATAATAAAAAAATTACATATGTAGAATTTAAAAATCCATAAGGTAATGACCACATAGAATTATCAATGGAATGGATAATAATGTATAGAAACATATAATTATATTCAGGATTAGTATTTTTTATAAACGAGGAATGGAGAACAATTAGAAAAAATTTCATGAATGATGAATAAAAGAAATAAGTGGTATTTATGGGGTGTGTAATTGAAAAATTATTACCGTAGAGAAAAGTTATAAGGTAGAGAAAAATAAAAAATATATATAAAAGGTAGTTAATGGATATCTAGGAACAAAAATTCCATAATTTTTTCAGGAAAAAACAGAAGACCAAAATGAACATGACCATTTGATGTTGTAAAATGTAAAATATGTAATTTCATCTAATATAAAATAAATAAATATATATATATAATAACATCATAAAATAATTTCATAAATCAATTAACTTAATTTATGATATAACATGTATTTTTAATAAGTTATTTCTTAACTTATGTTGTCAAACATTGAATTTTAATATTAAAATTTAAATTTTATAATAATAATTGATAGAAAATTATTTTCAAAAATATGTAAATATTAAAAGATTTATTATAAATTTTAGGTTTATAAATAATTAATTATCATTCTTATAATAATTAATGGATGATAATAAATAGAAATGTAACCACTCATAACAAATGAAATAGTATTATTCTAGATAAAATTGTTTTCTGACATATTATATGGGTTTAAAAAAAATTTATATTTAGAATATTAATTTTATCAAAAATAAATATTATTTTGTAAATTTTCATGGAAAAGTATCTTAGGTTTAATATTTGATATTTTTTATAAACAAATTACTTTTAGGTAAATTCTAAAAACTATATATTTTTATATATAGTAAGTTTAATTAGATCATTATGATGTTAAAATAAATCAATAATTTCTAAAATATTTGTCACAACAAGAAATTTATTTAACGATGTAATGCATAAAAAACTACATCTAATTATATTTAAATTATATTGAATTATTTCAAGACTACACACTCTGACGACACATGATTTTGAGCCCCGATGTTCCTAAAATGGATTTTTGAACTTTTTTATGGTATGTTCAGTAAATGTGCTAGAAAGTCTTTCGATCTTTTAAAAAGGTGATTAGATCAGAAATATGAAGGCATCATTGAACTCAAAATGATGGGATTCCCCTAGAAATTAATTGACGATGGTCAGCAAGGGCCGATCTGAAATGTTATTTTTCCGAATTTTCGAGAAAAATAATAAAATAATTTAAAATAATTATTATATTTATTTTCTCTCCATTGGGTGGCAGATGGTGATGATGTGGTGTAGCAGCTGGGCGACGACATGGCACATTAATGAAGCTCATCAATTTCCTATATACTTTAGAATAATGGTTCATTAAAGTAAGAATACGAACGAATCTATTTCTTAAATGAAATAACATCTCGATGTGATTATTTTTATTAAACCAAAATGTGGGAGAAAGGGGAGTTAAACTGTAGAGATGCTCTAATGAACCATCGCCTTTTTTTTTCTCCAACAATGATCAATGAACTCCGGAGAGACTTCATCTTCTTCGATGTGCCTCGAAAAACAGATCAAGAGGCTACGTTGACATCTTAAATCCTCGAGGATGAATGCTTCAACATCGAACGCCAACGAGGTAGGGGTTTTTAAAATTTTATTTTCATACTCGTTATTTTCTTGATACGAACTAGGCCACTAATTTATTCATCCCTAGCCACCAGTACTGATGTCGATGATCCTGGTGCATCTTTACCACTCCAAGATGAACCGCTAAATGGGATGTATGGAACTCCCTCATCACCCAATCCTGTAACTTCATAGGTACTATCGAGTGCCATCTGAAAAGGATGATGTGATCCCCACATATCAAAAATCCATCAGGAGCCCGTCCAAAGGATAAATGAGCACATCGAGTGTCCTAGTCAACATAAACCAGTTGTACCTCCCCGAATCACTATAAGAGTGGAGGATTAATAGTCATTGACTGAAGGTAAGTTTCTCCATAACTATCAATGAAGTATATCTACATCGCACCTAGCTGCTCTGTCACCTCACACAGCAGCTGCAAACCAAACCTCCTACTAAGTACATTTTCCACCAAGTTCCCCTTACTAGGAATATAAACTATCATAAATTCATAGTACTGGAGGAACTCCATCAAAGGATGTGGTCTGAATTTCAACTCCTTCAGGGAGATGATATAACTGAGTCTCTTTTGGATAGAGTAAACTGTAAACTACTCACCCTTCAAGTAGTGCCACCACATCATCAATGAAAATAACACTAATTCTAACTCTAGGAATGGGTCGTGTAGTTCCACCCATGTTACCTAAACTATCATGAGAATTAATAATTCAATGATCACTCTTGAATAAGAACACGACTCAGTTCGGTCCCTAACACATTGTAGTAAATTATATACCCAATACCCGCAAATGGTAGTCTAAAGATGTGGGCACTAGTCAGTCTCTGACTCCTCTCTTGGCAACTCTGATGAAATCTATCCATCTATAATAAGGGTTGTGCCTTCTATTTCAATGATGATATCGGTAATGATACTCTAGAAAATTCGGGTACAAATCTCCGTTAGTACCCATCTAACACCTCAAAACTCTGCACCTCAGTCACACTCCGAGGTGGCAAAAAAGCAAGCACTGCCTATATCTTCTCTGGATCCATTAAAAATCCAGACTCCAAGATGGCATGTATCAGAAAGTGCACCTCTCATATCAATAACTAGTACTTTGATTGTTTACCATAAAGATGACACTCTCAGAGTGTATCTAGGACTATTCATCAGTGTGTAGTGTGCTCCTCCCCGTACATTGAGTACACCGAGATTTCATCTATAAATACCACCACCAAATGATCTAGGTAAGGTTGGAAGATCTTTTTCATGAGTCCAAATAACACATATGGGATGTTGGTCAAGCCGAAAGGCATCACCATAATCTCATAGTGGCCATACCAACACCTGAAGGTTGTCTTCAGTACATCCTCATCCCGTACCTGATGCTAATGATAGCTTGATCTGAGGTCTATCAGGGAGAGCCAAATTGCTCCCTTATTTTGATCAAAGAGGTCATCAATCCATGGAAGTGGTTAAATGATCTTCACAGTCACCTGTTTCAAGCACTGAAAGTCTACACATAGCCTAAATCTCCCATATCCCTTACTGACAATCCGCACTAGGAATTCGCATAGAGATACATTAGGCATTAGAAACCCATTCCTCTCAAAGTCCTCCAATTTTAACCAAAAATCATGAAGCTCCACAGTATCCATGCGATATATAGGTTTCTATATTGGTGCCTTCTTCAAGTAAATGTCAATGAAGAAGTATACCTCTCTGTGAACAGGTAGTCCTAGAACATCTTCTAGAAAGAGATCCTCATATTCTTCCACCACTATAGGGAAGCTCATAATCCCCTCATCCACAGAACTGAGGGTGAGGCTAGCAAACTGGTGACTGATAAGTTTCTCCCTCCTCTGAAGAAGACCATCATGTGTTGTAATGGTTCCCTTATTTTCGGTGAAGAAAAACATGATCTCATCCTCATATACACAACACACATTGTGCCTAAAACAATCAATCTGAGCATAGACTATGGAGAACTGGTCCATAACTAAGAGGACATTGTAAGGCCTCGTTACTAATACAAGAATATCCCAACTCAATCTCTCACATACTAGAGTTAGCTCACACTACCAGCACTATTGTGTAATTGGCGAATCCTCTCCTGTAGGTGTCTCTAATCACAAGGATCGTGCCAATAGCTCCACCATAATCTCGATGCTTTGAACGAGAGATAGGGAAAGAAATGAGTGAATAACACATGTGTCTTTAAGAACTGCAGATAATTTGGAGTAGACACAGATCACACCTCAATTCATCTATAAATTTCCATAGTCATAGGACTCCATCACCTAAAGCTGGCCCCACCTGTAACACCCCAAGCTTCTACGGTACGTTTCCCTTCGAATAATGCGATAGCGTGTGTTGTACGCAACCTCGAGTTCTAACACACACCACAACTAATTAAACTAGCCGTTGTGAATAGTAATACCTACTTTTTGAAATCATATATATTTTATATTTCAAAATGGACTTCATTTTTGGATTCGGAATATCGAAATTAGTCTAGGGTGAAATTTTGGTACTTTTCGGATAACTTTCATATTTTGATGAATAGTGAAAATTACTAAATTTTAATTGAAAACAACTTTTTTAATCAAAATAATTAATAGTGATAAATTATGAATTTGAGTGGTTTTAAAGTATATTTAGAATATATTTTTACCATTTAATATAATGCTGGTCATTGGACATAATTTTACAATTAAACCAAACATAAACAAGTGTCAATCTTTTGATAGTTATTATCTCTTAAAAACACGCTTTTTGTTTTGACAGCGGTAATTAATTTTAAATTAATTTCTGCCACTTCTGTGTTTTGAATTTAGAAAAATGGATTCCATATTTGGAATCAGGATGTTCAAATTGTGTAAATAGGTAACTTTTATTTTTAGACATTTTGAATAATTACTGCGGTAAATATTTTATTTACCATGGTTAAAGGGTAAATCCGGTAAATAAGGGTTAAAAAAATAATATTATAATAATACAAAATTACCCTAAAACGTGTCCTAACCTTATTGGTGGACACATACCCGACCATGGGCATCCTTGGGTCAATTTGGGGACCCCTTGGAGCCACTTGTATGTGGTAGGGACACATTATATTAATAAAGTTAAAATAAAAATAAAAATGGCATAAGCTTACATCTTTTAGAAGAACAATTTTTACATAGGGTTATACATGTTGGATTTTCGATTATAAATATTCATTAGAAAGCTAAAAAGATTTCCTACATAATGATGTTTTATTTATAATTTTTAGACATTAAATAATTTATTTTATTTATGACACAATGATGATGCAGTAATTACTAAAATAGTAAAAAATTAACATAATTGATATTATAAATACGCAAATAAATATAATATAAAACTTTTAATGAATTAAACTAATTTTCTAGGATAATATGATATATTAGGATTGATTTAATGGACTTTTTTCGAAGTAACCAATCTGTTATGAGTTTCACAAAAATCAACTATTGAATAGTGTCAAAATTGACATAAAAGAGTTCTTAAAACAAATATTATATTATTAATTGATATTAAATTCCTAAAAATCTAAGGTTCGGCCAAGAGACTTATATTGAGATAGGTTAATCATTAATGGACCACTTGGGGGTCGCTTGGATGTATATAGTAAGTTTATTAACCATATTATATAAAAATACAAAGAGACATTGTAAAAGTGAAACTAATTAACTTAGAGTTAATACTTAAAGATAAGGTTAATATAAGTACCCAAACCTGTCTAAATTCTATTGGATGAGTTGTTTTCGACCTATCCCCACATCATCCTTTGAATAGTCAACTTTGGAGCCTTTGGAAACCGAATATGAATTTATTATAAATTAATATTTCTAGCTTTTCCAAAAGTGCCCCTCACCCCTCTTATAAAAGGGCACTCCTCCTTCTCATTTCTTCACACCTTCAAAGCCTTTTGGTTCGGCCAAACTCTGCCCAAATACTCTCCCAACATCCCTCACTACAACCTAGAGGCCTTAGTTTGATCAGAAAGCCAACCTAAGGAGCCCTTTTGATCAAATCAAAAGGAAGAACCCGAAGAAGAGGTAATGATTTCACCACCCTTTTCTAAGTTCATTTCTTCTTCCACTTCTTCTTCCTTTGTTCTTAACATTCTGAAATAATAAATCCAGTATCTCACATATACTGTGATGTTATTATAAATATGGTACAATCATATTCAGTATTCTATCCACCCTTTGAATAACATGTCACCATACGTGCGTACGTACGGCTTACCGTCTCCACGTCGTGGTGTAATTGTTATTCAATATAATATTATTTGGATGGGTATAATAATGATGTGTAACTCATGTAAATAATAAATATAACATGTTAATGATTCTGTATATATGATATACCATCCATTTATATATTATTTTAATATCAAAAGAATGATATTGTCGCTCGTGCGTACGTACGGACTACCGTCTCCACGAACGCGATGAGATTCATTCTCCATCATATCCATTCAAGTATAATTATCATTTGATGATTTAAAAATGATGTTTAAGGACTTTATATCATTCTGGATATGAATAAGATACAACAACCATGGCTTATGTAACAAAACATATAAAATAAAATGAGTAAGTTAACTCCCGAAACGACGATAATTCTAAGATATTATTAACAAATCAATGTTAAAAGATCATATATGATATCATATTAATATATATGATTCTTGTATAATTTAATAACAACTATTTCACCATTATACAGGAGGTTAACCTACCCCAACCAAGGAAAAGTACAAGGTAAGTGTTATTTCACAATCTCTTCATTATCCGAGGTTGTTTATATGTAATAATCTACTGGGATCTCTTTATCATCCACATCCATGTTTCTTAAAAATGTATTTCAAAACATTTTTACTATTTACAAGAATATGGGTTAAAGTCATTTATACCTTTTTTTGACTTTTTATAAGAGGTTTATAAAGGAATCTTTCCGTCGTTTTCAAAACAAGGTCCTTTTTAACCTTTTCGACAGAATTGAGGTAAGAATGTTTTTTTTAACTTATACGGCGGGTGCGGTTATTTTACGCCGTTATAAAATCTTCAAAGCTTTCCTTACAAGCTTATAAGAATATTTTCAAAGAAAATGTTTTATTTTATATGGATCTTAAATGATTTCAAAATAAAAGGAGATATTTCTTTAAAAAGAATTTTGATTTCATCTATGTCAACATCCTTTGATGGATTTTAAGATTATTTGAAGTTGATTTATTATGATACAAAACTTCTATATTGTATTGAAAGTTTTGTGATATGTTTGACTGTGGATGTGCTATTTTTATACCATTCATAGTTTATTGTGAAAGTATTGACATTTCGTATGCTAGTTTTAATACGAATGTTTATGTTATGTTTAAACCTTTTCATATGGGAATGCATTGGACTTAATAAGTGACGGGTGGAGCCCGCTATAGCTCCTCGATGCATCGGTAGGTCTCATGAGACAAACTAGTGTCTTGGCACAAGGCCTTGACAAAATCTTATTTGTAGTCTTGGCACGAGGCCTTGGCTATGTGGTTATGATAGTCTGGCATTATGCATTCCAACATTATGAAAGTGGTTATTGATTTTTGCATGTGATTATTCGATTAGTAGAATATCCATGTGAATAAGTAAATGGCATTATTTCATTTTACTTTTGCCATACCATGTTGAAGTTCAATTTTAAAAGGCTTTTGTTTTAGTAATGCATTGCCTTCAATGTTTATTCTTATTTATGAAAGTTTCCTCTATATTGTTATCCTTACTGGGGATTTGAGCTCACCCCTTTTCTATGTTTTATTTTTCCCCAGGATGTGAAGAAGTAAATTATGAATGACCTGCAGGGATATTATGAGGGGATAGTTGTGTGGATTATGGAGACATTATGTTGTTGTAGTAGTTTTTCATTTTATGATGTAATGTAAAACTTATGAATATATCTAGTTTTTCCAAGGCTACTAAACCAATCGGTCTTTCAAGATTTGATCTTTCTAGTGATCATGCCAATGTTACGAAGTAATGCACCGACTCTGGGTAGCTGGGGTTGGGGCGTTACAGTTGGTATCAGAGGAAGTTTAGTACAAACCTTGGAAACTAGATTTAGATAAACTCTGATTAGAGCACGTAGACCTAAGATGAACTTTGAGGATTAGTATAGAAGAACTTCCTAGAATTTTGGTATTGTAGAGATTTTGTGAGTTTTCCGAGAAATACATCCCTGTCTGGATACGAGCAGGTAGAGGCGGCTCTGGCACAGATGTACCTAGGGGTAAAACCCGAAAACACCGCTTTGAGCTAGACTCGAACGGGAACTGGTGCACGACAACGGGCCTTGCTGCACTCTTGGTTACGACACTCCCGGGGGATATGCTTAGGATAACTCTCATTATCATTACAAATCATTATGAAGGGTTTATGAGTATATACTTCCTCAAAGAAAACATTTTTATGATTATGGATTATATCCATAAATAGTCCAATTTATGTTAAGTGTTTTATAAGTATGGGATTACGTATTTTGATTCATAAACTGATCTAGTTTATGCCATTGTTTAGAAATGGCGCCTAGTGGAAGAAATGGAAACCGTATCAATGCACGCACTCCATGTAGGGATTGCCCTCCTGCTCAAGATAATTATAGTGGGGCTGGTGATGCAACTGGTGCTGATCAGCTAATCACCATACTGGGACAACTTACTCAGGTTATGAATAATAACCTTACCCGTATGGAGCACCCTGATCCGCAGCGTGGAGGATAAATGTTAGATCGATTCATGAGGCAACAACCACCAACGTTCAATGGGAATACAAATCCCTTAGTAGCTGAGCAATGGATATTTTCCCTAGAGAAAATATTTCAGGCTTTGGGGAGCAGTGAAAGGGAAAAAGTTATCATGGCAGTTTACCGCCTCACTGGAGATGCTGATCAATGGTGGTCATTGATTCAAAACATGAAGGAAGATGATGAAGTATCAAACATGGAATGGAGGGAGTTCAAAGATCTGTTTTTAGAAAGATACTTTCCTCGCGACCATCGAGCAGATATGGAAAGGCAATTTCTGAGTCTGAGACAAAAGGAGGATGATAATGTCACAAAGTATGAGGCTAACTTTACAAGGTTAGCGAGGTATGCTGGAGATTATATTCGCAACCCAAGAAGTAAGATTGATCGTTTCTTTGATGGGTTAAAACCATTTCTCCGTCGAGCATTAGTCTCACAATCCTTTTCGTCGTACGAAGACATTGTCTCATGTGCTATCAAGACTGAAAAAGAATTCTCTAAGTCTTATGACTTTAAAGCGAAGCAAGAGAAGAAGAGACCTGCTGATCAATCTGGGAATGGAAATAAGGGGAAGAAGGGAAAGGTTGAATATCAATCTTGTGGTAAATGCGGGAAGACACATCCTGGTACTTGCTTGAAGGGAATGGGAGTCTGTTACAAGTGTGGTGAAAAAGGCCACCAAGCTCATGATTGCAAGGGGAAGAAGGAAGCTACCAACGTTCAGTGCTACAATTGCAGGGAGATGGGGCATTATGCAAATGCATGTCCTAAGCGTCAGTAGAACTTACCTCAGAAAAGGCCAAGGGATCAAGGCCAGGCTTATGCTATCACTACTGCTGAGGTAGAAGCTCCGAAAGACGTGGTGGCAGGTAATTTAATGGTTTCCTCAAGTTTAGCAAATGCATTATTTGATTCTGGATCATCGCATTGTTTCATATCTTCCCAGTTTGCTAAGAAAATTAGATATTTCCAATTTGATTTAATAAGGGAGTTGTCAGTTAAAACTCCTAAGGGAAGTATCGTTGCAACAAAGTTTTGTGAATCAGTCCCCATTAGAGCACATAAATTTTCTTTATCTGCTGATCTCATCGTCATACCTATGATCGAGTTTGATATAATCCTCGGTATGGACTGGCTTTCGGACTATGATGCGAAGATTTATTGTAAGAATAAAGAGGTTACGATTCTTGATGATAATGATAAGGAACACCTTATTTTTAGAGCAGAATCGTCACCACCTAATTCTTATTTAGATCCACCCTCAATAGCTCAACTAAATTCAATTATTGGGGAGGAAGAGAATGAAATAACTGCGGGTGAGGAAAGGAATGTTCAAATAGAGGATGTACCTGTTGTGAAAGAATTTGTAGATGTATTTCCAGAAGACTTACCTGGACATCCTCCAGAACGAGAAGTTGAGTTTTCTATTGATTTGATTCCTGGATCAAGGCCTATATCGAAGACCCCTTATAGAATGGCCACTGTAGAGTTAGTCGAACTAAAGAAACAACTAGAGGAATTGAGTAATAAGGGATTTATTCGCCCTAGTGTTTCTCCATGGGGAGCCCCTGTTCTTTTTGTTAAAAAGAAAGATGGATCTATGAGGTTATGTATCGACTACAGGGAGATCAATGCTATAACGATAAAGAACAAGTATCCCCTACCTCGTATTGATGATTTATTTGACCAACTGCATGGAGCTCAATACTTTTCAAAGATTGACCTTCGATCTGGATACCATCAGTTGTGTGTGAAGAAGGAAGACATTCCGAAAACAGCATTTCGAACCAGGTACGGGCATTACGAGTTTACTGTAATGCCGTTTGGATTGACTAATGCACCCTCTGTATTCATGGATCTGATGAATAGAGTCTTCAAGGAGTATCTCGATGAATTTGTGGTGGTATTTATTGATGATATCTTGGTATACTCCAAAACCTACGAAGATCATGAAAATCACTTGCGCGTTATCTTGAAGACTCTGAGGAGGCATGAATTATATGGGAAGTTTAGCAAGTGTGAATTCTGGCTTCAGGAGATTTCTTTTCTTGGCCATATTGTCTCTAAAGATGGAATCTCTGTTGATCCTTCTAAGACCAAGGCAATCCAAGAATGGCCAGCACCTACGAGTATAACTGAGGTACGTAGTTTTATTGGTTTGGCAGGTTATTATCGACGTTTCGTCCAGAATTTTGCCCGATTGGCTAACCCATTAACGATGCTCACACGTAAAGGGGTTAAATTTGTTTGGACAAAAGAGTGTGAAGAATGTTTCGAAGAACTGAAGAGAAGATTAGTCAATGCTCCTATATTGACTCTACCATCGGGGAATGATGGGTTCGTTATTTATAGTGATGCATCGAAGAAAGGACTTGGCTGTGTCCTTATGCAGAATGATAGAGTTATTGCATATGCATCACGACAGTTGAAAATTCATGAACAAAACTATCCTACTCATGATCTTGAGTTAGCAGCTGTGATCTTTGCTTTGAAGATATGGAGGCACTACCTCTATGGTGAAAAATGTGAGATTTATACTGATCACAAGAGTTTGAAGTATATTTTCTCACAAAAAGAACTCAACATGAGGCAAAGGAGATGGATTTAATTACTCAAGGATTATGATTGTACGATACACTACCACCCGGGGAAGGCAAACAAGGTGGCAGATGCTTTGAGTAGAAAAGACCATGGAGTTTTGAACTATATGAGAATTGAAAGGGATCCAATTTTCATGGATCTAGTGAAAATGGACATGGGAATAACCAGGGAAGGTGAAACATCAATGCTTTTTCAAATGGTTGCCAACCATCTTTACTAGAAAGGATTAAGAGTTCTCAGACCGATGATGACGAATTCCAAAAGAAGATTAAAGCTGTGAATGATGGGAGATTGAGAGACTTTGTGTATGAAGATGGAATTTTGAAATTCGGGAAGAGACTTTGTGTTCCCAATATACCTGATCTAAAAAGGGAATTGCTGGATGATGCTCATAGTTCCAATTTTTCTATACACCCAGGGAGCACCAAAATGTATAGAGATTTGAAGGAACATTTTTGGTGGGACAACATGAAGAGGGAGATTGCTGATTTTGTGTCAAGATGTATGGTTTGTCAACAAGTGAAAGCTGGAAGGCAACAGCCTGGAGGAGTCATGCAACCTCTTCCCATACCGGAGTGGAAATGGGACAATGTTACGATGGACTTTGTCATGGGGATACCGAAGACTCCTAGAAGGAACGATGCAATATGGGTTATTATTGATCGTCTTACCAAGTCAGCACATTTTCTTGCTATAAGAGAAGATCTACCCCTGGAACGTCTAGCAAGACTATACATTAATGAAGTTGTGAGACTTCATGGAGTACCCCTATCAATTGTTTCTGATCGTGATCCCCGTTTTACTTCAAGATTCTGGAAAAGTCTTCAGAAATCCCTGGATACAGAACTTCATTTGAGCACTGCTTACCACCCTCAGACAGACGGACAATCAGAACGGACTATTCAAACCTTAGAAGTCATGTTGAGATCTTGCTCACTTGACTTTCAGGGTATGTGGGATCAATATTTACCACTGGTAGAATTTTCCTATAACAATAGCTTCCATTCGAGTATACAGATGGCACCATATGAAGCGTTATACGGAAAGAGATGTCGTACACCAACCTGTTGGGATGACGTTGGTGAAAGAAAACTTGTAGGCCCAGAGCTGGTGGAGGAAACGGTGGAAAAGGTGAAAGTAATCCAAAATCACATCAAAGCAGCTCAAAGTAGGCAGAAGAGCTATGCCGATAATCGAAGGAAGGATTTGGAATTTCAAGTCGGTGATCATGTTTTTCTGAAGGTATCTCCGTGGAAGGGAGTCATACGTTTTGGTAAGAAAGGTAAATTGAGTCCCAGGTACATCGGACCTTTCGAAATTCTAGAACGAATTGGGGTTGTAGCTTACCGATTGGCAATGCCGCCAAGTCTCTCCAAAGTTCACGATGTGTTCCACGTATCTCTATTGAGGAAATACATGCCTGATCCGACGCATGTACTCACCTATGAGGAATTAGAACTGGAACCCGATCTGTCTTATTGCGAAGAGCCCGTCAGGATTCTTGATACAAGAGAACAAGTACTGAGAAACCGGACGACGCGTCTGGTAAAAGTTTTGTGGAGAAATCATAAGATGGAAGAGGCAACGTGGGAACCCGAGGAACTTATGATGAAGAACCACCCGAGTCTTTTTATGCAGTAATACCCTAGAAATTGCGAGGACGCAATTATTTGAAGGAGGGGAGAATGTAACACCCCAAGCTTCTACGGTACGTTTCCCTTCGAATAATGCGATAGCGTGTGTTGTACGCAACCTCGAGTTCTAACACACACCACAACTAATTAAACTAGCCGTTGTGAATAGTAATACCTACTTTTTGAAATCATATATATTTTATATTTCAAAATGGACTTCATTTTTGGATTCGGAATATCGAAATTAGTTTAGGGTGAAATTTTGGTACTTTTCGGATAACTTTCATAGTTTGATGAATAGTGAAAATTACTAAATTTTAATTGAAAACAACTTTTTTAATCAAAATAATTAATAGTGATAAATTATGAATTTGAGTGGTTTTAAAGTATATTTAGAATATATTTTTACCATTTAATATAATGTTGGTCATTGGACATAATTTTACAATTAAACCAAACATAAACAAGTGTCAATCTTTTGATAGTTATTATCTCTTAAAAACACGCTTTTTGTTTTGACAGCGGGAATTAATTTTAAATTAATTTCTGCCACTTCTGTGTTTTGAATTTAGAAAAATGGATTCCATATTTGGAATCAGGATGTTCAAATTGTGTAAATAGGTAACTTTTATTTTTAGACATTTTGAATAATTACTGCGGTAAATATTTTATTTACCATGGTTAAAGGGTAAATCCGGTAAATAAGGGTTAAAAAATAATATTATAATAATACAAAATTACCCTAAAACGTGTCCTAACCTTATTGGTGGACACATACCCGACCATGGGCATCCTTGGGTCAATTTGGGGACCCCTTGGAGCCACTTGTATGTGGTAGGGACACATTATATTAATAAAGTTAAAATAAAAATAAAAATGGCATAAGCTTACATCTTTTAGAAGAACAATTTTTACATAGGGT
The DNA here is from genome assembly GCA_963277665.1 of Viscum album. NCBI lineage: Eukaryota > Viridiplantae > Streptophyta > Magnoliopsida > Santalales > Viscaceae > Viscum > Viscum album. The sequence goes on from OY728121.1 coordinate 1,795,559,079, forward strand.
TATACATGTTGTATTTTCGATTATAAATATTCATTAGAAATCTAAAAAGATTTCCTACATAATGATGTTTTATTTATAATTTTTAGACATTAAATAATTTATTTTATTTATGACACAATGATGATGCAGTAATTACTAAAATAGTAAAAAATTAACATAATTGATATTATAAATACCCAAATAAATATAATATGAATCTTTTAATGAATTAAACTAATTTTCTAGGATAATATGATATATTAGGATTGATTTAATGGACTTTGTTCGAAGTAACCAATCTGTTATGAGTTTCACAAAAATCAACTATTGAATAGTGTCAAAATTGACATAAAAGAGTTCTTAAAACAAATATTATATTATTAATTGATATTAAATTCCTAAAAATCTAAGGTTCGGCCAAGAGACTTATATTATGATAGGTTAATCATTAATGGACCACTTGGGGGTCTCTTGGATGTATATAGTAAGTTTATTATCCATATTATATAAAAATACAAAGAGACATTGTAAAAGTGAAACTAATTAACTTAGAGTTAATACTTAAAGATAAGGTTAATATAAGTACCCAAACCTGTCTAAATTCTATTGGATGAGTTGTTTTCGACCTATCCCCACCCCATCCTTTGAATAGTCAACTTTGGAGCCTTTGGAAACCTAATATGAATTTATTATAAATTAATATTTCTAGCTTTTCCAAAAGTGCCCCTCACCCCTCTTATAAAAGGGCACTCCTCCTTCTCATTTCTTCACACCTTCAAAGCCTTTTGGTTCGGCCAAACTCTGCCCAAATACTCTCCCAACATCCCTAACTACAACCTAGAGGCCTTAGTTTGATCAGAAAGCCAACCTAAGGAGCCCTTTTGATCAAATCAAAAGGAAGAACCCGAAGAAGAGGTAATGATTTCACCACCCTTTTCTAAGTTCATTTCTTCTTCCACTTCTTCTTCCTTTGTTCTTACCATTCTGAAATAATAAATCCAGTATCTCACATATACTGTGATGTTATTATAAATATGGTACAATCATATTCAGTATTCTATACACCCTTTGAATAACATGTCACCATACGTGCGTACGTACGGCTTACCGTCTCCACGTCGTGGTGTAATTGTTATTCAATATAATATTATTTGGATGGGTATAATAATGATGTGTAACTCATGTAAATAATAAATATAACATGTTAATGATTCTGTATATATGATATACCATCCATTTATATATTATTTTAATATCAAAAGAATGATATTGTCGCTCGTGCGTACGTACGGACTACCGTCTCCACGAACGCGATGAGATTCATTCTCCATCGTATCCATTCAAGTATAATTATCATTTGATGATTTAAAAATGATGTTTAAGGACTGTATATCATTCTGGATATGAATAAGATACAACAACCATGGCTTATGTAACAAAACATATAAAAGAAAATGAGTAAGTTAACTCCCGAAACGACGATAATTCTAAGATATTATTAACAAATCAATGTTAAAAGATCATATATGATATCATATTAATATATATGATTCTTGTATAATTTAATAACAACTATTTCACCATTATACAGGAGGTTAACCTACCCCAACCAAGGAAAAGTACAAGGTAAGGGTTATTTCACAATCTCTTCATTATCCGAGGTTGTTTATATGTAATAATCTACTGGGATCTCTTTATCATCCACATCCATGTTTCTTAAAAATGTATTTCAAAACATTTTTACTATTTACAAGAATATGGGTTAAAGTCATTTATACCTTTTTTTGACTTTTTATAAGAGGTTTATAAAGGAATCTTTCCGTCGTTTTCAAAACAAGGTCCTTTTTAACCTTTTCGACAGAATTGAGGTAAGAATGTTTTTTTAACTTATACGGCGGGTGCGGTTATTTTACGCCGTTATAAAATCTTCAAAGCTTTCCTTACAAGCTTATAAGAATATTTTCAAAGAAAATGTTTTATTTTATATGGATCTTAAATGATTTCAAAATAAAAGGAGATATTTCTTTAAAAAGAATTTTGATTTCATCTATGTCAACATCCTTTGATGGATTTTAAGATTATTTGAAGTTGATTTATTATGATACAAAACTTCTATATTGTATTGAAAGTTTTGTGATATGTTTGACTGTGGATGTTCTATTTTTATACCATTCATAGTTTATTGTGAAAGTGTTGACATTTCGTATGCTAGTTTTAATACGAATGTTTATGTTATGTTTAAACCTTTTCATATGGGAATGCATTGGACTTAATAAGTGACGGGTGGAGCCCGCTATAGCTCCTCGATGCATCGGTAGGTCTCATGAGACAAACTAGTGTCTTGGCACAAGGCCTTGACAAAATCTTATTTGTAGTCTTGGCACGAGGCCTTGGCTATGTGGTTATGATAGTCTGGCATTATGCATTCCAACATTATGAAAGTGGTTATTGATTTTTGCATGTGATTATTCGATTAGTAGAATATCCATGTGAATAAGTAAATGGCATTATTTCATTTTACTTTTGCCATACCATGTTGAAGTTCAATTTTAAAAGGCTTTTGTTTTAGTAATGCATTGCCTTCAATGTTTATTCTTATTTATGAAAGTTTCCGCTATATTGTTATCCTTACTGGGCATTTGAGCTCACCCCTTTTCTATGTTTTATTTTTCCCCAGGATGTGAAGAAGTAAATTATGAATGACCTGCAGGGATATTATGAGGGGATAGTAGTGTGGATTATGGAGACATTATGTTGTTGTAGTAGTTTTTCATTTTATGATGTAATGTAAAACTTATGAATATATCTAGTGTTTCCAAGGCTACTAAACCAATCGGTCTTTCGAGATTTGATCTTTCTTGTGATCATGCCAATGTTACGAAGTAATGCACCGACTCTGGGCAGCTGGGGTCGGGGCGTTACACCACCCCTATCCTCCTGCTCATAGAGCTCAGGGTGGACCACATGGGGGTGGTAGTGGTAGTACCTCAAACCGTCATCCAATTCATGATGCTCGAATTCTCCCCATCCATGTCCTCTACCCTACGAACCTCCTCACTAGAACATATGTCGTTTTATCGGTGGTACCTAGACCACTTTCTAGTCATCTACGTCGGGAGTTGGTAAATCGCAAGCCATGTTCCCTTGTCCGTCACAGGAGTAAAAAACTAAACTACTCAGATGACCTCCTCTACCTATCATGATCCACACCTCTAACCATGAATATTGGGGTTATCCTTTGGATATTTTTGCCCATTTGGTACTCTATTTCATTAACATACTACCTACAACAGATTACTTGACCACTTGTCGTCCGTTGGTGGATCTGACCATCGATTCCTTCTCAGCTAGGAAGCTCTCTACCAATAGGGATTTCTCTAGCACTCTAGCCTGCATTAAGATGCTGAGTGAAATCATCAATGCACTGTTTTCCTTCTAAATTCCCTACACAAAGGTTGAGGCCCTAAGGAAAGGGTCTCGTTCCTTGTTGGTGGAGTAGCAGGTGATTTTGGTAAACTGCCCTGAGTACTGGGCCACAATCTAGCTACCTGTTGTAGGTGTAGTAACTACTGAATATGCACTGAGAATAGTATCACTATTACAAACATTACCTTGAATAGGATATTGATGTCCGTCTAAACAAGAGGTCCCTCCTCATGTTTTTGTTGCGTCAAGCCACTCCATTTTCCAATTTTTCACTAAAAAAGGTTAGCGTCTAGTACTACAATCTGGTCTGTCAGTGTCTCTACTAGGAGAAAAATCTAAGTAACTACATCCATGTAATCCTCATCTTCAGGAGGATCTATCTAACCTAAAAACCTTTGTGGCCTATATCATTGGAATTTATGCAGTATGCTAAGTTGGCATGCACCTGACCCCTTGGCCCCATGTTGTGACATACCCCTTTCCCACCTCTTGAATACTAGGGGTTTGAGACTAGTGTCAAATCCATCAAAAACCTCTAATAAAACTCCTATTCAACACAAAGGTCCCAAAATCATCTCTCCACCACTTCGGACAATGAAAAGACCTCTATAGAAAACTCTAGACATGGTTCCTATAGTTATGATCATGTTGCATCAACAGTCTTGAGTCGTAGGTGATCATTTCTCGCTTTTACATTTAGAAACAACCCTTCCTGATTGAAGCATAATTAGTGGGATTGGGACCCTTACTATGGGGAAGTCCTTCTAATATAATCCACACGAGTTTTGGTGGCTGTTGGAGTATGACTGGGTTTGATCTAACTCAAATTCAACAATGCCCTTTTTACAAAAAATCATATAACTTATAGACTGGGGGTCTGAATGACGTGTCGTCTATTGCGATGTGGCCCTTACGATGAGATATACCTTAGGGTAAATCTATGTAGGACTTCATAGAAGTTGAGGTACGACCGATGGATTGAGGAGAGGATCTTCTGGATATAAAGTGGTCTAAGTGCGAGAATCTTGTTGATGGCTATGACGTGATGAAAGAATAACAATCTTGTGTGGGTCAACACCTAGAAATCCTGAGTGGATTTGAACCTAAAGATCTTGTGTGGATAAGTACCTAGTGATGTTATAGGGGGATAAACGTAGTGATACTTTTGGATCACCACCAAGATATCCTCTTTTGGTAATCACCTAGCGATCCTCTTTAGGTCAGGCCTAGCGACCCTATGCAGGTCAGTAGTAGAGGATCTAAATAGAATAAGATGATCTAGAATTATGACTAATCATCTTCAATTCTTTAATTAAGTTATACCTGTTGTGAGATGTATCTTTATGTTTGTGATGTGTGTTTGAGATCAATCTTGTTGGTATTACAGTTGTGGTATCATCCTTTTTGGTGTTTTCCTTTGTGGATTACTAAGAGGCCTTCAGGGGTCTCAGGATCCCTACCGAGTATTTCTATACTCATCCCTATATGGGTGTCACCTGCACCTGTTGTGTCTTTTAAAGATGACAAGAAACAATGACTAGGAGTAGCTAGGACTAGATAGTGCATGTAGGGGCATAGATTGATGTGGTGTGCTATAGTGACATCCGACTTAGATTTGTACCTACCCTTCAGTTAGGATTCTTATTGGATGACCTCATGAGATTGTAATACTTTTGATGTACGTTCCATTCAGTTGGGCTTATCTTCTAGCCCCTTTACATTTAGTTTACACTCATTACTCTAAATAGTGATACTTTTTGTTGGTTGTACTAATTTCTTCCCTTTTTGGTTTTCATTGTGTGGTATGCCCTACCAGTGTGTGTGGAGGTTTAAAGGCAATGCCTTCCCTATTTTAGTTATTCCTTTCCAGTGCTTGTCACTATCTGCTGACCTATGGATGGTGGGCTTGGGGTAGTCATGACACGGGCCTCGAGGGACTTGTTGTGAAAAAGGAGAAAAACAATCTTTTCAAAATCCTAAACATAATTTTATAATGTATAAATTAATTTTCAAATCATATAATACATTATATTTTAATTAAAAATTTATTTGTTTCCGTATATTTAATATAATATTTGTATGATTACAATTGGTTTTCGGTGCTTTAAAATGAAAATAAAATATATAATTCTCAATTAATAACCTTAATATTAAATTTACTCTATACTATTTATAGCCTCGATCCTAAATAATAAATTAAGAAATAATTTATAAAAAGAAATTGCTTCCCCTTGTATTTGTAAACACACATTATCCATCCATTTCTTCTTAGTACAAAAAAGAATCATTTGAAAAACATCCACAAAAATCACTCTCTCAACACACATATCTGTGTTATAGAAGACTTTTTGAAACTAAAATACCATCCTTTGAAGACTTAAGGCCCACTCCAATGGAGATGACGCAAACAGAATAGTAAGGGCTCTAAAATCACTTATTTTCATTTTTTGTGATTTAATGTATTCTAAAATTTCAATTAATTTTATTACATTACTATATTACCAAGTTATTAAGATCCATTTGATCCATATTTGATGAAAAATTATCCATGCCTTCTCATTGAACTCTTTTCATAGAAAATTAATATGTCAAATTAGGGGTTTCAAAACCTATGTTTTATATTTCCCATTATCATATCATTAATTTTATCACATAACTAAATTTAAATTAACCTTAAAAAATTATTAAATTTATAAACTAATGTTTTTATAAAACCCAATTATTTATTTATTTTCATCATTTTAAAAACTATTTTTGAAAACAACATTCATCCATTTAAGGTTTATAATATCTAAGTGAATGATGATGTTTTTTTAACATATATCATTAATTGTTGTTATTAAAAATGGATTCATGATCAAATATAAGATTAATAACATAATAATATCATTTTTATGACTATATAATGATAATATAGACATTATAATAATGATACTAAAATTATACTATCAAATTCATTGTATTTACCTAAAACATTGTTATTATGAAACTCTGGTTGATTTGGATCTGTTTTAGATAATATGTTGAATTATTGAATTATTTTACTTTTTCAGAGATAAAAATAATATAACGTATCATATTTATAACTTATATATCAATTGGATATGTCTATTTTAACATTATCATAATACCAATGTATTTTTGTAACTATGGGCTAAAGGATCATATATTTATAAAACCCGTATTTTTCAACTTTTCTAATTATTATATATGTTGATAGGGTGGTTAGAGTATCCTTACATGTAAATTTATAAAAAAAATTCATGCAATCAGTATTTTTATTATGTGGAAACTTCACTAACCATGTGCTTGGTTTTTTCCTTCCACAAATAGTTTGTTTGTTAGATCAATTTTTTTGGTCATGTAATCAATCATTTTGTTGTACAATTGTTCCTTTGTTCATGTATTCAATCCTTAACATTATTTTATGGTTTTTTCATATAGTTTCCTGGTTCTTGATGTGTCTAATATTTTACAAAACCCCATGGACTGTTCAAATGGTCGCTTGCGGGGTCGTTTTTTCGATCCTCTAGTCATGAAGTTGACCCATTATTCAAGCAGTTGATTCTTCACATGATTTATTGGTTTATTATTATGGTCACTTAGTTGTTCTTGTAGTTAATACTATAATTAAAACATCTGCATTATTCATATAAATTTTTTTTTACAAAAAAATCCATTAAATAATAGAATGATTTGAAATACATTTTCACTATAAAATAAGAAAAATTTAAAGGTGAAAACATGGATTGAAATCTCAAATAACATAAGATAATTTAAATATTTCATTTTCCTAATAATGTGTTTTTTAAATGATACATTTAAGAGGGAATTAAATGGGAACTATAATTAATGATGAATTTAATGAAATGATTGAATTACAATTTTCAAAATGACCTAGGTAATCATATTCTTATTCTAAAATGTTAATTATTTTCCTCAAACAATATTATTTCTTCCCTCGAGTTATGAAAACCCAAAATTACCTCTCAGAGTCCTCCAAACCCTTATGCAGTCAAATTTAAGTTATTCCCATGAATTTCATTCTTTCACACATCCATTTCAATCCACTATTTTTGGTACAACAAAATCAGAAATCTTTTATGGGGCCAGTGATCTTATTATAATCTTTCATTTTATGAATGTAGTATTTGAACTATTCTTTAGTTTCAATTGTATAAGTGGATGTGATTAACTATAACTAGATTATAATATTAAAATCACATGAATTATTATTTAATAATAAAAAAAATTGAAAGCAAGGTAGAAGATGATATAAAATAATGTAGATGAATGTAATTCTCATAAGATCCAAAAATCAGTTTCTGTTTAGTTAGTAACCAATAAATAATAGATATTTATATAAGTGTTTTAATTTCAGGATGTATCTGTATATTATTATATAAATTATGTATGTATGATAAAATAATAATCACATATAATTACTGAGTATAAATTCAGAGTATGAACCCTAAAAGAAATAAGGAAGTATCACATACTGAAGGATTATTCCTTAGTTATAATCATTTTATTATTTTAATTGTATTATTATTAGGGATATATGATAATTTATATGGAAAGATGACTAATAGAGGATAATAATTAGTTTTTCATGATACATATATAAATTAATTTTTGGGAATTTATGATCATATGTGTTTTATTATTTTTTGATTTTGTCGTAAGATTTAATAGTAATGGTAATATTTTTTTGGTTGTGTTGTTGTTACTATGAAATATAATTTATACATTATAAATTTGGTTAATGTCATAATGAAGATAATATCATTACATTAATGGAAGAGGAATGATTATTTTTTTAACAGTACATCTTTTAAATTGACGAATTATCGAAGTATTATTTTTATGTTATTGTTAGCTACTACCTATAAGTTTTTTAAGGTAAACGGATTTTTTATAAAAACTATATAAATAAATTTGGGAAATAAATATTAATATTTTAAATACAAAATGTGTCGGGTTAAATGATGTCATATTTTTTGTGTATGTTTGATATTCCTCATTTCTTGTCCTTGTATTCATTGGAATTGTGTATAGAGAATACATTTAATATGTATATATACTCTAGGACGATTAGATCCTTTTGGTAGCTTGATGTTTTTATTGGATAATAAATTACGGTTTGGAATATTTCATGAGACATTATATTGAGTTATGGTATTTTGAGATTTTCAATATTGGTGGTGGAAGGAAAAAGTTCTTTATTCGAAATGGTGTAGGAATCACACCATGCAGTTAGGATGAGTTTATTGTGGGGATTTATTATTGATACATATTTTTTCATAATTATTGTATGATGGATAACTAATATATTATATTTTTTTACTTTTTCAAAATAATGTATATGTAAAACCCCGATATTTTTTAGAAATATGTTTTTTAAAATAATTTTATTTCCTTGATGTCATGGGTTACATGCTACACTTGCTTAGCTTGCCTTACACACAAAACTAATTTTCTATAAATCATCATTTTATTAATTTTATTATTTGAACAAGATAATTATAAACTATCATTTATAATGGAGGTTATGAAAAATATTAACTGAATTTGGAAATTATGTTTCAAAAATGTTTATGTAATTTTTTAGACCAGTTAATTATAAATGAATGTACAACACTTATTAAAATAAAAGAAAATATTTTTTTTTTGAAAAAATACTATACCAATAAATAAAAAAATAATTATTTTTTGGACTATATTAATGAAATGTATATATAAATTATTAAATATATTTTTTAACATTCATCTGATGTGTTTTCTATACATGATATAAGAACAAATCCAAATTTTCTCAACCAAGAAGTATTTCTCTAAAAAGGTAGTTTTTTCACTTTTTGAAGTAAAAATTGTTTACAATATCATTTTTACACTCTTATAAATTATATTTGACAAAATAAACCTTTTATTTGAAATAGGGACAAACCAATTTACTTTTTTTTGAGTTTTTGATATTTTTTGATATGTTTTAGGTTTTCATGAATAAAAAAATATAATTCTAATTTAAAATATCCTTTTCATTGAAATAATAGATAGTGTTTAATTAAATTTTTTTATTTGTTTTATAGTATAAGTAGATAATTTTTTATCATTTAATCCTACATAGGTCATTGTAAAAAAATTTACATTGAATTTTAAAATAAAAACCTATCAATATTTCGAACATTTTCACATTTAAGACCCATTGTTTCATCTCGTCCACAAGATTAATTATTAATTAATTAAAAAAACTATGTGAAATGAATTATTAAAAAATGGATTCAATGTTTTTAATAATAAGGATCAAATTTAATAATATGATCTCATTTATTTTTGGAAAATTTGAATAGTAATTCTAACAATTTTATTACCATATTTAAGGGTAAATCAGGTAATAAAGGGTAAAAATAATATTATAAATATTATAAAACTACACTAACACACGGATAAATGTTATTTTATTATGTTATGTATAACCTTGACACCTAAGGGTCAAATTTTAAAAATTTAATAGGCATTTTTCATGAAAATTCCATGGATATAATTAAAATCAATGATGGTGACAAAATATCACATTCTTACTTTTAATAAGTATAATATTTATAATATGTTTTCAAATAGTAGATATGATTGAATATGTATATTATTATGAAATAAAAAAAATTATCTACATCAGGGTATTTTATTTTTAATTTTTAGTGTATAAATTATTTTCATAATTAATTATATAATGATGATGCGGTAATTATTCAATTAATGAAAAAATCAATTAAATTATATTATAAATATTAAAATAAATACAATTTAACTTAATTAAGGTTCTAAATGAATCTTACAGTCAAATATGACATTTGGGTTCTATATTAAATGATTTTTTCAAAGTTATGTTGCTGTATTTATTTAGTTAACGTCAATGTAATGAATTGTGTCAAAATTTACACTAATGATATTTTATGAAAATAATATATTATTAAATTATTTAAAAATCATAAAAATACCATATAAGGGAAAATGATATTTTATATGGTCTAAAATATCATAAATTGAACATTTATTGTTCAATTTACACATTATATGTAATAATATACACTTTTAATATTGAATCTTTTATTTCTGTAGTTAAAGTTATAATTGGTTAACTAAGGGTTAATAAAGAGATATGGTTTAAAAGTATAAAAAACAATTCTAAAATATATTGGTTGGTGAGATTAAAAAAATATTATATATTATATTTTAATTAATGTACTTTTTGAGGAATTTAGAGATATATTTAATTTATTATAAATTATTTTTTTTGAGAAATTCTAAAATTTCCGCTCACTTCTTATAAAAAATAGAACCTCTTATTCTATTTTTTTTAAACTTTAAAACCTATTTGGTTCCAAAAAACTCTATAAAATTTCCTACCAACATTTTTACCTTTATCCTAGAATATTTTATTTGGTAAAAACACAACAAAATGAATCATTTTATGCAAATCAAAAGGGTTTATATAAAGAAGAGGCAACATTCATCAACAAAAGTTTTTTTCATTATTAAAAGCATTAAATTAATTTATTTTAATGTTTATATAACAAAATAAATTTCCAATATATACTGATATGTTTTTATATTAAGGTTTATACCTATAATCACACACACTTCCATCAAATGGGATTCAAAATCATTGTTCAGGTGTACAGTGGACTACCGCCTCGCTAATAGATGTCATTAGTTCTTCCATTTCCACCTTTCGAGGTTTGGAGTAATGATTGAATTTATATTTTTATATGATATATATAATATTGATGATTTATTTAATCTTATTCAATAATTATATAATACATACATTCATGCATTCAATTTTTAGTATGTATGATAACTTCGTTCTTAGATGTGCAGACTGTCGCCTACTCAATGCGATTTGATTTGATAACAATTTACATGGAATGTATTAAGGATAGGTTTAGTTAATGTATATGACATATATTTTGTAATAATTATACAATAATAATATTATATATATCTCATTGACCATATTTAATTTAATATGATGTGAAACTGAAAGCAACATTCATGCATTTGTATCGATGACCATCTCCATGAACAATGTTTTTCATTTTCTATTTATATAATATATAAAGTATTATAAATACATATATAATTAATATATATGATATTTTAATGTACAATCCTAATTTGACCCAGAACTGTTACACTGAACCATTCTTTTCCAATGCCAGAGAGGTGTACCCATTCCTTCCAGGATAGTGACAAGGACCAAGGGCATCATAAGAGTCAAAAATGGGAAATATTTTTAACAATAAAATAAATAAATAAATAAAAAATAATTAAAAGATCAAACCCTACTAAAATTAATTTCCAAAAAAATAAATAATTTCCATTTCCAAATAAATAGACAACAAAAATGATAAAAACCAGAGCCTGAATAAATCTGGAATAACCAATCTGTACCAAAAAACAAATAACACCTCTATGTGACCCAAGGGTTACTCTCCAACCCGAAACCAACCATCTACCATGGTGATTTAAAATAAGATAAAACCTGCAGAAAAAACTAAAAATAAGAAAATATTATGTTCGTGACTACTAAAACTCAGTAGGTTGGCCCAGACTAATCTATTCTCATTTCATACCCTTTAAATAAAGGAACCTTGGATTTTGGGTTTGAAATAAAAACGATAAAAATTGGTTTTTTCATACTTTACATTTAAAAAAAGACCCATTTCCCTCACATTTCAAAATAATGCCCAGTCATGGAGATAAGTTATGTTTAATGGGTAGAAGTAAAATGAGATCCAAATAATAAAAAATTCATTTTACATTACAATGAGAAATAAGGAAAACACTTTTCTGTTCAAAAATTCATTCTTGAAACATTTTTAAACTGAACCACACTTTCTCAAATTTCCAACCAAAACACCCAAAACCAATAATAAGGATATAATTCACAATGAGGGAAATGTTTAGTGATACTTTTGTCAGAGAAACATGGGAACAACTAGGAACATAGAGGAGAACAATAACATACTATACATGAGACTCATCCAGAAGGAATTACCTACATTATGACATCTTAATTCCATAAGACAGAACCATTTCCTTACCTAGCCTGGTTGAGGGGCATAATCCCATAGAAATAAACCAAAGTATACACCTTCTATGGGCCACTAGTTAGTATAATAACCCAGACTAGTGTAACAAATATTCTCATAAATCTTTTTTTCTATGCTATGTTTCCATGTTTTTTTAAGGGGGTGTTCCAAATATTGAAATCCAAAAGTCAAACACAGATATATACTATCCTACAATCACAATACAGGAACCACCCTATCCTCATTAAGGGGCGACCAATGCGTTAAATTAATAATCACACAAATGGAGTCCCAATCTGAGGATATTTGCACCAATTTATCAATCAAATAGTAAATATATCCCTCCTAAAAGGGTTTTATAATGAACTAATTCAGGATTCGAAATGGGTCATATACCATATTAAAAAAAAAATTCTTTCATAAATATTCAAACAAAACCCAATTTTTAATCCAAACCAAACATGAAAACCAAAACCAATTTTCAATGGCCAAATCATAATATCAACAAGCCCTTAATGTGTAAAAATACATTGATAAAAATCCAATTACCATTTTGAACATCACTAATACATTTATAAAAAATAATACATGTCCTTTAAAGCCATTAACCACTTTAATGGTCCCACCTAGCCATTTAACAACCACTAGAGGTTCAACATCAATTCCAATCATTCCAACCAATATAAGACTAGGGGAATACAACAAAATTACCTTGATAGAATTATTGTAACAACAATAGATACCTACTTAGAAATTAGGGGGGTGAAAAAAATCAACAAATTAATATAAATTTACCATTTACAGAAAATATACAATGAGTTTCTACCTAAAAAATGGTGAATATTATTGAATCCAGTACGAAACATAAATCACACCACCACCACACCCAAAGGAGAAAAAAAACGTAAAACATCAATATTGAACCCAAAATTTAAGGATTCGACCCTAAAAATTAGATCTTAACGACTATAGAAAAGGAAACCCAAAAAAAGTGGAAGCAAACCCTATAAAAATGGAATAACTCAAGGGATAAATCACTTAAATTTGTTTTCCTTGAATAATACAGACAAAAACTACCCAAAGAGGTGAGATTCTGAGGATAAAAGGAAGGGGGAGCCTCCTAGGTTGGATATGGTCGAGGGAGCTGATAAAGGGGGTGATGATGCTCAAAATCAGGTTCAAAATAAACTCAAACCCAAATTTTTTAATTACCAAGACGACCATATGAATATTCCTCATGGTTTTCCAAAACATGCAGAAACCGTGCACCGCCTTTGATGAAGGAGACACTGGCTCTATGTATACCTTGTGTAAGGAACACAACTATGAGGAGGCCATGTGGTAGCTTATGTCTCTTACTGCATGATTTTATGGGCAGATCCATAGTTAATACTAACCATGCACAAACCATGCATCTAGTATTTATAATCAAAATATTCTCATTTTTTTCAATAACGTCAAAGGAAAGCCAAATTTAGAAGCTAAAGATAATATAAATTGAATGAATAATATATAATATGAAACATGTCACACCTGGTTCATAAGAGAAATGGTTAGGTACCCACCCTGAATCGGAATAAAGGAATGTTTTAAAACCTAGGTTTTATAATTCACCACACCATAATGATTTCCAACCCCAGAAAATCCACCCTAAGGCATACCCAAATGAAACCAAACTACTTTCCTAAAACACAAGTATATTTTTATAGGATTGAAAAATGAAGAGACTATCAGTACATCCCCCTAAAAAATTTAAATCTAACAAGAAGAACTCATGAGACTAAAATGGAATCCCTACTAAGTTTCACCCACACCCAAAGTGTATAAATGTGCAGTTAATTTATCCAAAAGTCAAAAATTATTAACCACGCTAAATTCAATCATAAAACACATCATCCAAAATGACTCAAATATGGACATTTCCAACCTCCCCAATACCAAAAAATGAGCCTAAACCACATCTAATGAGTACATTTATAACCATACTCCAACAAAATACTAGATTAATCTCATGCCATTAAATTACTCAAAATAAGTATATACTAGTAGGTTGCTCTATAAAAGAATGCCCACTATTAACTAAATCAATGAATATAACCAAGAGGCTAACAGAAGGGGGATTAAGAAGACTCTCCACCCAAAGATATTGGGTCACACTACTTTCCTTCAAGAGAATCAATTATACACATGTCGGTTCTCCCCACCATAATAACAAACGATATCCATCAAAAGAGATTATTCTTCCATACAAGCAAATGAATACCACTACAAGGGGAGGGGAGGAAGGGCCCATCTAAGGGACCATCAAAACCACGAAAGACATATTTCAACCACTAAATGTTCACCAGATAACCAAAAATAAACCAAACATAAGTAGAATAAGATGGATGAAAGGTACATAAAAAGGAGGACCAAATTCGAAGGAATACAACCACTGAGATCTTAAGAAAACAAGATATCAATTCCAATTTATATGTAAGGAGAAAAATTTGACACCCATACGAGTCACAACATGGATAAAAGGTTCCCTCATCAACATCAACCAAATATAAAAACTAAGAAAAAGACTCTATACATGATGCTTAAACTACCTCCACTTCCCATGTAGAAAACAAAACATAAACATAATCATTTTCACACCACTAGGGTTCTTCTGAAAAAGGACAAGATTCACCATGACACCTAAGTCTAGAGATTTGACGATTGATGCATATCCTTTCTCATAGTTAGGATTATGAAACCCTTAATTAGAACACACACATCGGAATGTTGAGAAACACACTTCCATTTAAATAGATTTTCACAAGTATTTATAAAAAACCATTCTTATAACAGAAAGTAAAAGGAACCACTATAGAACACCACCCGACAAGAATAATTCAATGAAACAAATTTCCAAAATAGATACCCGAAAATAAATCTAAACAGTGAAACACTCTTACAAATGGGCTGGGGGTTCCTTCAATGATAAGGTCCAGGATTAACTATGCTTTTTTGAAACACCCTGATAGAACTTCTTCATGTGACCCAAAAGTCCATAGTTCTGGAAGGTTTATGATGCACTAGAGCATGATGGTATCTTATGACTGTTCTTACTAAATTAATGGAATTTCCCAACATTGCGACTTGAAGCGGTTGACGATAGGATTGAAATCCCCTTAATTACCCTACCAATTCCTCTAGCATCCGACAACTCCCATTATTCTTACTAGAATCATCTTACCCATTTCTAATGACCAAATGATGACCGACAATCGAATGCACTGATACTAAATGAGATACATCATGAAAGTATTGCCTCGACACATTAGAGATAGTTGATAGGTTGAGCTCTTCCACCTTCAATTGTAGATTATAATAGAGATGGGGCTCAAAACTTTTTAGCCATCCTGGTATTTTTTGGAAACATTCCCTAGATCATATGGAGTTTGGAATAATAATAGATGATAGAATTCCTACACTGATCCAACACCTTGCTGAAGACTGCATAACTCCATCCTCTTCCTCACCATAAACATCTCAGAAAAGTAGTATTAGATGAAATAAGACATGATGAACTCGCAAACGATATATTTCAAATATTTTCTTCAATACAATGACTTCCAAAATTTGCAGGCTAGGCCTTCGAGCATAAATTTGGAAAAAATTACATTCAATGTCTCAGAAAACTTGAGGAAATTGAAGTCCCTATCAATAGTTCACATACACTCCACTTACTCAAGAGAATCAATTTGACCATATAAAAAAAGGAGGATTTGTCTTTTTGAATTCAAAAACATAGTCTATTGCTTGATCAACTAGATAATTCACATGGGATGTATGGCCCTAAGCAGTATATTGGGAATCCATAAAATCTTTATGGGGGATGAAAGTAAGAAAGAATAAAAAACAAAGATCTTTTTCAAATCTAATCCAACAACTTCGATCCTACATATCAAAACATCACTTCTAAAAATATAAGAGACATGAAACACCACCATAGGCTATCAAAACAGTAAATTTTCCATTAAAATGATTTCAAAATGAAAACAAGATTGAAATAATTTTACACCCACCAATAGTGTCCCATGGGCCTCACCCATGGACAATCTAGAAACTCGACCATTTTATCATAAATATCAATATATGTGTTCACTCATAGAAAAACCAATGGAAAAAAATTTAACTCACCCTTCATTTTAAAATCACCAAATAGCGTTTAAATAAAACCTCTTTCCAAAAAAAATTTGAATTCCCTACCAAGTCGCACAAGACTATTTTTCAATTAAATGAAACCATTAAATAACTTATAATCTATCTTTTCCCATTAATGAAAAATCATTTTATTCATCACAAGAATTTTAGAATACCCCCCAAAAAATTATCAACCTCGTAACAGAAACCATTTTCATTTTACCTAAAAAATTCATTTTAAAACCCCAAATTTTACACCTACCAAAACAAGGTCATATCCAATTTAAATTTAGTTTTTTAAAATTATATAATAAGATATTTTGAATCAATTTTCATAATTAGAGAAGTTCCAAATGATTCAGTGGGGAGAAAATAGTGTTGATTTGAGACTCAGTCATATGGTTGGAGTCCATACAACAATCACACCATCGTCACTAAAAGAATTCTAAGTTAGTGGACCAAGCTCCACATAGCTTTCCAGGACTTGAAAGCTCAAACATGCCACTTCCAATCTCCCTTTTCATTTCCCAATACAAAAAAAAAATCCATAAGAACCAAAGACACTGAAAAACCCAAACATGCCATGGTAACCTGAGGATCAGGACAAGTAAGTGTTCATGACGCTCTTTCCAAACCTACACATTGGTTCCGTAAATCATACTCCTTCTACCTTGAATAACCTAGGTAATAATGGGCAATCTAAAAGAAATTTCCTAAAAATATATGACCTGCCCTGATACCATTTTGTCAAGAACCAACTCAGGTCAACCCAGAACCAGTACCCTAAGGTAATCATTAGCAAGGCCCAAGAGGCTTTCTCAATCCTCTCGGGCTAGTGTCAAGAACTCAAAGCATCATACGATTCAACAATTTGAGAAATTTTTTCCTATAAAATCATCAAATGATAAATAAAAGAACAGACCAAACTAAAATTGATGCTAAAATCATACATCATTTACATTTCCAAACAATGTGACAAAAAACTTTGGAAAACCTGAACCTGAACGAAATGAGAAAATCCAAGATAATGATAGAAAAAAACATATAAGGCCCTAGCATTAATCAATACATAATCTTGAGTTATGTCAAGAATTCACACTGAGGATATTTTCAGGTTTATAGTTTTAGAGAATTAGGCCATAAATATTAAATAATTGACCTTTACATTACATGTGGACAATTACGCTCAGTATCAACCTTTCCTCCATATGAAACCCTTCAAACAAAACATTATATCTTTTTCTTGATAAAAATATTATCGACTTCTTCCTTTCACTTATTGATCCTTATACCATATGGGAAAAATTTCAAAAACATGTGATGAGAATAAAATGACCACTGAGGGACACAAAAACAAAGAAAACCATTAGTCTAGTTAAAACAAGGTAAATCATTTAATGTTTTTTTTTGAGATAAATAAAAAAATATTTTCACATGAATAAAATTCATACTTATTTCTGAAATAATAATAATATACTAATAACAAGCTATTAAAACTCATTTTTGATACTTAGAGAATAATATATATAAAACCATTTTAATCCCATTCAATTTCAATAACCATATTGTCAACATCCAAATTGAAATCTTTAATGGGGATCACCCTTCGTATATTCTATATTGAGATCACCCTTCGTATATTCTACATCAAGATCACCCGTGAGCTATAATGGGGATCATCCCTTCATATAAGCAATAAATGGCTCACATGTGAGTTATAATGGGGAAAAACCCTCCATATATGTTGTTTTAGGATAAAACCTGAGCTATAATGGGGCACAAACCTTTTAATAATCTGTATTTGGCTCACCCATTTCATATAATACTCAATTACCATTTCAAAAACACGTTCGTCACAAAACCCTTTTGAAAAACTCATCTTACACCATATGAAAAATATTTCCATATAAAACTACCATTTTAAATTAAGATCCCATTTTTAATACCAATATACCAAAATACATAATTAGGGTATTTATTTAAAATACATTAAGTCTTATAGAGGAATCCAAATATTAAATAATGTTTATAATAGTAGAGAAGCCATTATCACCGTATACATTAATACAAATAATATTTCTTTTGTCATTTTTTAAAGATGGAAAAAATTATTTTTATAAAAATATTCCATTAAAAAACATTTAATGATATTAAATATATTCTTAAAATTTCATTAATAATAATTTATATCGATATTTATAAATATATAAATTAATATCATGAAGACAATTATTTTAAAATCAAATCTTTTAACATTATAGGTTCCTCACACCACTTTGAAAATTTAAATATTAATCCCCATGAATTAATAAATAACAATAGTATTGATAAAATATTGGTATTAATTTTAATTTAGGTTTTATATACTTTTTAATGATTAATAGAGGTGGATATTATAAGGAAATTCCTCAATGAAAGGTGATTGATATGAAGTCCCTTACCTTGAGTCTGAATCATCACATATAGTCGTTATGTTACTGAATAATAAAAGAAGGTTAATGTATACATTATCTAAAACCTTCTTCAATTTTATTTTTCCATTTACATCAATTATTTAAATGTTATAAAAATTACATAATTACTTATGTTCATATCAAAAGTTTTGTCGATATTCGACACTTTAGTCGAAAATGAACTTTCTTTGATGTAAGTTGTCATTGTATTCAAAATTAGATCATATCTAGAATATTATTCATGATTTAAATATAATAAATATCTAGTATATATGTATTTATAATAGTACATACCATTTGGATATAATAACTAAAATGAATCATTCATGGAGTCGGTTGGCCGTACATACGCATTAACGCTACTTTCATTTATTTGTCATATTAAAGGAAAAAAATTAATGATACATATGTATATTGTAATTAAAATATATTATATATTTTATATATGTTACATTAGTACATTATCAACATAATTTATAAATTTTATGTATTGAAGGAATGTGTAATATCAGTTTGAGGGGATGATAGTCCGCACTTCCTCAAATTAAATTATCGTATTTAAAAATTATGGAAAGAATAAAGGAATGTAGTAAATAAAAAAGATATATAAAAAAGATAATATGTATATAATATATATCATATATATAAAAAATTTCCATCCTAGTTTCCACCATTATAGGTGGTAAGAGAATATTGAAAAAACATCATTTAGTGAGGCTATAGTTCGTCGTCCCGAGAAAAAGTATGCTCATAACCATGAGATGGTGGTGTGTTTAAGTGTAGTTAAAATAATTATCATAAAAATGTACTAATATATTCTGGATAATAGGATTTTTATGTAATGAAATAATAATAAGAGCATATCAATTGTAGATGGAAAATCAAATAAAATAACTTCAGAAAAGACATTACCTCTAAATTGGATAACTTATTTAGATTTGAGCCAAAAGGATTTCTTAAATTTCCTTCTAACCATTTTACGGATTATATGTATAAGTGGGAGATTCTCAGAGATTTTTTGAGTTGAATTTTTATGGGCCAAGAGGATTGATAGGTTTGAGTATGTGGGTAGAGGTGGTGTCCTTTTATAAAAGAGAGGATGGGCACTTTAGGAAGTTATTGAAATTTTATTTTATTATATATATATTTTCAGTTTCAAATGGTCCCAAACTAATTTATTTCAAATATAATATTATTTTATGACTAAAAACTCTCAACAAATTTGTTTTTGACAAGTGTAGGTCACAGAACTAACCTTATCCTTTTTTCATAAACCATTAGTTAAAAACATAAACTCTTACCAAGGCTTCATGAATTTACATAATATATGGTAACTATATTTACTATAAAATGACTAGAGAACTATAAGTGGATATTTAATGAAATTTTTTACATTATATAAGTCATTTTAATGAATATTATAATTTTTGGACTATTATATCATTTAAAATAATAGTATTTGTTTTAAAAACTCATATATTGTCAATTTTGACACTATATATTAATTTATTTTTGATAAAGTCATAAGAACTTGATTCAATTGAAAAAAAGTAATTAAATATAACATCATATGTCAATATCACCCATAAAATTTGTGTATGGAATAAAAACCATCAAATTAAATTTATTTTAATATTTATAATATCTTTTATTTGAATCATTTATTAATGAAGAAATCAATGCATTATCATTGTGTCATAATTAAATTTATTTATTTAATGTCTAAAAATTATACAAAAAAATATTACAATATAGAAAATAATTTTATCATTATAATTAGTATTTATAGTCTATGATATCACTTATACAACCCCATATAATAATATTTCTATTAAAATATATATGTTTATGTTATATTTCTATTTACATTAAATTAATTCTTAAAAAATGTCATTATCCCACCCAAGTGGCTCTATGTGGTCCCAAAATCTACCAAGGATAACAATGGTCATAAATATATTATAAAATAGGATTAGGATATGATTAAGTATACAGAAATATTATTATAAAATTATTTTAGACCCATATATATAAGATTTACGCATTAACCATGGTTAATAAAATAATTACTGATGTTACTATTCATAATGTACAAAAATTATAAGGTAACTATTTTCACAATTTGGACCTTGTTGTTTTAAATATGGAATCAATTTTTCAAATTTAAAAGCACATAATTTGAATAAATTAATTTAAATTTTATTCCTGTTTTCAAAATTAAAAAGCATTTTTTAAAAAAGTAATAAATATCAAAATATTGACATGTGTTTATGTCCAATTTCAAATTAAAATTACATCCAATGACCAAAAATTTATTAAATGATAAAAATATATTAACTTTAAAAATTTAAACCATTAAATAATATTATTTAACAATATAAATTATCTCCATGGAAAAAATTGTTTTTCAATTAAAATAAAGCATATTTTTACTATTCATCAACACATGATTGTTATCAGAATAAAATAAAAAATTCAGCCAAAGTAAAGTTTTATGTCACAAATCTAAATAATAAGTCTATTTTATCAAATATTATATATATTTATGTCAAGACTAAATTAAAAAAGGGTTCACCATCAAAAGGAAGTTAAACTGCATTTTTTTTAAAATACTACATTTATCTGAAAAATTGAATTTGGCATTATATCATATCTAGAAGTCATATAAGATGAATTTAAAACATTAAATTGAATATATAATTTATATTATTAAATAAATAAAAATCCATAATGATTTATATAATTTTATAAATACAATTATTCGCTTTTCAAATAGGTTATCATAAAAACACATCTTTTATAATCAGTTGGTTTTTTATTTCAATTTCTAATAAATGTGTAAACCAATGAATCATTATTTAAACAAGTGAAAACCATATTTCAATATTTTCTTGATACTATTAATTTCCACCATTCCAACTTCATGTTGTTAAGTAACATTTAAAATAATAATAATTACATTATTTTATTTTTCGGTATAACTCAATGTTCTATGCAATGTAGGATTTTGGTGAAACCATTTGTTGGGTATCAAGTACAGTATCATAAAAAGTGTCCTATATCACATAAAATTAACATCATACTCATATATATTATTCTATGATATAAAATGGAAATATATTATATAAATTTCAATGATTAGATTAATCAAAGGTGGATGAAAATGATGAACTTACGATATCTCTAACGAACTATTGATAATATCTAGGTTTAATTATGGTTTTTTCATTCAGTTCTATATATATATATTATCCCTTTTATGGATATTTAATACATGATTTATTTATATGATTTCTTGAAAAAAGATAATGTGTGATGAAATCCTTGAACATGAAAAAATATAATAATTTCATTTTTTCTAGGATGATTCGAATGTCATTAACGTATGTTGTCATTTTGAATAAACAAATAAAAAATAGTGATAAATATACATAGATGAAGGTATAGTCTGATAGATCATCACAAATGAAATGAAACATCATTGTTATTTTGAAGGATAATTGAATCTTTATCAATAGAGGATATTTTTGGTGGTATGTCCTTGGGCATGGCCATGAATGTAGTTGAGGAAGAAGACATTCATGAGAAGAGAAGAAGATTATGGCATTAGGGGTCAATATATTATGTAAAAGGTATAAGATGAATCTATGAGGATATCAAACAGCCACAATGGACTTTATAAAACCATTGGTTATATAATCATATTTTTTTAATACGTGAATAAAACCCCTGGAAACCAAATACTACATCAGTGTTCAAATTTTTTAGATCTTCCTTATATATCAAATTATCAAACTATGAATGTATTCCCCATATCCAAGGGATTAGTAATCAGACACACCACTAAAAGACATACCCCACCAGTCATGCCTCACCTATATAAACCACATCAGGCACCACATGCACACAATATTCACACACCCTACCTGATTTAGTTGGCATTGTACATTCCCAGTAACACAACATTCTTCTCGTGGATGATAAACATTAACCTCTCCCACATTATTGACCAAGTCCCATAAGAGTCGCAGTGTTGCCCGTTGGTTTGTTGGCGGTTGGAATTTTATTTACAAAATGTAAAATTTATATTATTAAATAGAATTAAATTATATTCTATAATTTTTTATCATTGTTTTATGGATACATATATTTATTTTAGCAAGTATTTATCTACAAATATATAATAAATTAATTTACATTACTAAGTACCATTTTAATTTTTTTTATAATATTTTAACATAAACGTAATAATACTAAATATATTTAATGTTAATTTTTCCATGTCATATTAAAATTTTACTACTCATAATTTAAAATTTTATTATTGTTATGTCTTATAAATATTTCAAAATTGATAACAATTTTTATTGAAACTATGATTATTCAAAGAAATTGAATTTTAAATAAATCAATAATGATCTAAATTTTAAGAATACTTTTATTAATAAAATAAAATTTCATTAAAAAAAATTAAAGGATTATTAATTAATATTATAAAAATATATTCCAGCTTGTATAATTATAAAAATTAAAAAATATAATATTTCAGGGAAACGAAATATTTTTATTAATGTAATTTTTTTACTAAAAATTTAAATTGATTACATAATAAAAGT
The DNA here is from genome assembly GCA_963277665.1 of Viscum album. NCBI lineage: Eukaryota > Viridiplantae > Streptophyta > Magnoliopsida > Santalales > Viscaceae > Viscum > Viscum album. The sequence continues at coordinate 1,795,582,821 of OY728121.1, forward strand.
TAATTTAATTTAAATTAATTGGGTTTGAATAATAAAATAATTATTCAAAAGATAAAAAAAATATTCTTAAAATTCCTCAAATGTTTTATTCTTCCCTTATAAAATAATTTCACACTCATAATTCATTCATCATATAAAAAGGAATTCTGAATTTCCATTTTTAAAATTTAGAAAACTAGAGTTCCAATGATTCTATATTCATATGAGTTGTATTGAATTTAATTTCTAATAACCTTTAAATATAAAATATAACTTCTAAATTATTCCCAAATTAAGATATCTAAATTTATAATATTGTCTAAACTCTAACTCTGATAATGAATACGACATATTCAAACATGTACTCCCGAATACGGTGCTAAAAAACTACATATTTTTACCAAAGATGTTAACTGAAAAATATATATTCCTCTATAAACCTAGGGATATTTTATTATCTTGGTTTTATAGGATAATGAATACCATAATAAATATTAATTTATTACTAAAATTCAATAATATTACTATTCTATTAAAATTAAGATAACTTCTTTAAATAAAACCAAATACCTTTGGTGATTTTAAAGATCCTATGAAAAGAATTTTAAAAAATAGCATGCGAGTCAAATTTCCTAGTAAGGGATTTTAAAATAAGGGTTAATATACTTTTAAAATTTCTATAAAAACTATTTGAAATAAGTTTATCAAATTATAAAAATTTGATATAATACATAATTTTCCAAATTATAGATTTAGAGTCCTCAAAATATTAAATATTAAATAAAATAAAAAATAGAGATTACTTTCAAAACCTATTTAATTTAAAAACAGAATAAACATTTATATAATATTTTGATTTATCCTTTAAAAAATTGAAACATTTATTTAAAAATAATACATTCTTATAGACTATAATTGAGATTGTTTATTTTTAAATTTTAGATATAAGAAATAATTTTATCATAATCTAATAAAAATATTTCATTTCATTTTAATTTGGTTATTCATGATATTTTCATGTAATAGTACTATTTTCCCACTCATTGTAAATAAAATTAATTAAGGAAAAGTTTTAATTAAATATGAATTTCCTTCAATATTAAGACACAAATAAATATTATTCTAAAACCAGGTTATCCAAAATTTTATCAAAAAAGGTTTTTATCCTTTTATGTTTTTTGAAATTAATTTTCAATCATTTTTACTCATTAATTTTTTAAAGGAATCCTAAGTAATATTTAAAATAATTCCCATTTCTATTATATAAAAAATTTAAAAGTAACATTCTTTTCATTTTTTAAACTTGGAAAATTCCTAACATTTTTATATTGAAAATAAAATTTTGTTTTTTTATTTTTTTAGCTTATGCAGAATTTACCACTATAATGTGAATTATTTATTGGAATATTCCCCTGAAATTTTTTGAGGATCTTTTCAAATATAATTATTATAAATGGGAATCTCAATTAAAATGTATTTTTGAAATGTTTTTCAAAATCAGATGGATATTTTCCTCAAGAATATTTTTAAAGATATTTTTATGGTACTTTTATTCATCAATGAAAAAACCACTGTTATTAATTTATTGGGTATATATATGTTGATACAATCCTTATTATTCATTTGGATGATAGTGGTAATTTTGTCTAATGAATTTACTAAAAATTAACTTCTTTGATTCATTTTTCTAGTTAATAGCATTCCCAAGAACTATTAACTTACATGTGGTAATTAGAAATTAAATTTACACAAATATCCAAATTATTTATCGTTGATATGATTATTTCTTAAAATTTATCTCATTTATAAATATTTTGTTTTACATTGAATGATATTTGTTTGATTGGGAAAATATTGAAAAATCTATATCTTTTACTAAATTAAGATATTTAATGATAAAACATATTGATTTATAAATTAAATCGATTATTTGATATATGATGAATTATTTGGACCTAAATTGATGTTTGGACATTGAAATTAGATTTTCCATTGAGGCATCGATAGTTCTCTTGAGTCAAATTAGTTAATCTAACATTAAATAAGTTTTTTCCTATGCATTAAACCACTTTGTGAATGGTATTGATGGTTGAGGTATTACATGCATGGAACATTAAAAACAATAATTAAGAATTGAATTCATTCAGAATTCAGTTAATATTATCCATGATATTTTTACGATGATATGATCTATAGATTAACTTCTTTCTCATTTTATTGATTAAATGGAATGTGTTTTCAGTTAATTAGATTGAAATATTTATGATTCCATGTCCAGTTATTTAAGTGGAATATGTTTATAGTAATTTCCCTTTCCCTATAATTATTCCTTATAAATTTATTTAAATTTTATGTGTACTGAGTTATTTACCATTCGATGTTGATTATTATTTATCCAGTTATTTATATGGTATGTGTGATCAGTTATTTAGCTTCCAATATTGATTACTCTGATTTATTCATGATTTATTCTTTTATAGTTATCCATTTATGTGAATTTGATCTCAACATTATTTTTCCCATTTCCCTAGTAGTCCATGAGTAATACAATGTTTCATATTAAGGTTCATTCCAGAGGGAATAACATTTATCTTGAAGAAAATGATACTATAATATTTGTATTCAATTTTAATTTACGACCCATGTTAGAGTCTATTTTATCAAGTATGCTAAATTCTTCGATAATTAGTAATGTAAAAAAATATATCATATCCAATTTTAATTTATTATGGAAACAAATATAGTCTTTTGGAGTTGGTTTCACTATAGAACATCTGATAAAAACAATATATAAATCATAAGCATGAAAAAACATATAAGAAAGAAGTTGGTTTCAGAACTCTAATTTAAGGAATAATTTAAATATAAATCCTAATTATTACCATTAGAAAAAGTAATTAAATCATGTGAAATTTAATAAATGAAATAGGTTCATAGGTATTTTACATTGATATTTAATGTATAAAATTCATGATAATGATCTTGTAGAAAAAAGGAAAAAAAATCCCTTCGTTGGATCTTTGTGAAATTCGAAAAATATATTTTTAGGTAAGGAAACGAAATATTTTTTTTCCATAAAAATGAATTGAAAAAATAGGTTTCCTCAAAAAATAAATATTTTTTTAAAATATATTTGTAGTTTAAATAAATAATATTGGAGTGATGCTCGACATGAGGGAATAGAAAGGAATGTTCCCATAAACAAAAATTTCATTAATGTGGGAATTTCAAAAGGAACTGAAAACATATATAACACCAACAATGAAATGAAAATTAATCTATTTTTATTTATAAGGGATAAATATAATATAAGAGTTATGTGAGATTAATATTTAATAAATGTATAAATATAAAGAGAAAATGTAACCTAAAATTTTTGAACACAGTATGGAATATCATGTAATATATTTGGAAACACCATTATTTAAAATATTCCAAAAAATGATAACAAAAAATTATTTTGGGAAAGGGTGAAATTACATAATTTCCAAATTTTAATTTTTTTTATGAAGAATCCATTAACAATTTATAAAATTTCAAGGAAGGTGAAATTACATAGAATTACGGGAGACGATAATTTTAATATATTTGAATTATTCTTAATAGTATTCCACATTCAAAAAGGATTATAACTGTCTTCAAATTAATATTTTAAATAAATTAATCTCCCAAAGAACGAATATGCTATACAAGTTAATTTGAATGTTTAAATTCAAGGATAACTATTATATATTATGAAATTATATTGATATATAAAATACCATTTTATTTTAGAAAAGGAATAATTCATAACAATTATTAAGTAAGGTCATGAATAGATGTGATTTTTCGAATTTGAACAATGATTTTTGATATTATAAAATTTGGTGGCTATAGTTATACCATAAAAGGAATATTGGGTCATAATATCAAATCACTACTCAATGAACTATGATTAATATGTAACAATTATTTTTAAAGTAATTTTTGAATAAAAAGTCAATGGAAGAGTGAAAATCATGTGGTTTGATAACATTGATGTACAAAATAATTTTTTATTTAAAAACAAATTCTTTGGGAGTATATAAATCATGTAAATGATAAATTTTTTCTCAAATTAAATAATGATTCAATGAAGATGTTTTGAGATGGAAACCATTCCCTTATTCTATATTCATTCAATGTACAGACCTAAAATTAGGAATAATAAAATTATGTATGATAAAAACATTATTATTAGCCTTCTTATTATTTATTTTATTTAATATATACCATTTATTATCATGTGTAATTTATTTTATGTATATTCTTCTAGCACATGTTCGGTAATAGTTGTAGTTCACTAAATTATCTTATAAATATTTAGTTATATTGACCAATCTCAAAATAATCATAAAATATTTTCATAATTGATAAAATATTAACATCGATTTTTTCAATAATTTTATTTTATGAAATATATTTTTAAGGTTTTTTATGATTGGTGGGGATGAAAAATAAAACTCATTGCTCATTGGTGTGATAGTTATCTAGTACACTTGGTTAATGTATCTATTTACCAATGAAATAGTGTTAATCAAGGCAAAATATAATTTGAAATTTAATAGTAATAAGTATATTATAGATATCATATCTATTCATCCTTTTAATCTTTTTATCATCCATTAATAGCTGTGATGAAAATTGGAATACATTACTTTATGGAGGTGATAGTCCTTTCAACCACTAAAGACTCTTTTTTTATTGACACATATAGAGGAATACATAATTTTTATTTGATAAATATAAAAAATATAATTATAAAAATTATACAGATTTCAATATATTTATATGAATATAATATAGTATGGAGATAATTATTTTGTTGTAATATTTAAAAAGTAGTTTACATTTATTTTGGAGGCATGATCTTCTATTATATATTTACTTGGATATGAAGACATTAATAAAAAAATATAGAGAATATGGGATTAAGGTTGAAAAAGGGTCTCTATATGATGTATTTTTGGAATAATTTCTTGGTAAATTATAATGGTAAGTGAGCCATATAGTTGATAATGTTATCAACTTTTATATGTGAAGAAAATGTATCTTTTGGGAATACCATTTATCCTTCTATAAAATCCCTACACTATTACTTTGTCAATTCCTAATTAAATTTAAAAAAAGGACTATGGAGTGGTATTTGGAAGAAAATGCACTAGAAAATATATTCAACACCAGTTTTAAAAATTTATCAATTATTTTACCATTGATTTTTAAAATTATAAATTCTTTATGTTTTCCTTAGAAATAATTTTAAAGCTACACGATTTATATTATGTATAAAATTATAACGTAAACCATATCACAAAATAATTATTATTTCCACCAAAATTTAATATTTATTTAATATAATTTAATTTATAATTCCGGAAAAACTAAATAGAAATAAAAATATATAAAATCTAAAAAATAGGATTTCCCAAAAATGGATTTTAATCATTTAGTGTTATTTTAATGAATTTAGTAGTGATTAAAAAATTAAAGCATCTAAATATTTGAATATATGAGTTTAAAGAAAACTATTTTAGTCAAAATAAAAAAATTATAATTTTTATCGAATAAATAAAAATCACACAATATTAATAAAATAATTTATATAAAAAATAAGCATTTAACTACTATAAAGGTAATAAACATTATTTTTAATTATATTATATTTCTGACTAAATGTAAAATATAAAATCATAAATAATATTCAAATTTTTAACTCATATATGATATAATTTTTTATATTTAATATATATATGTGATATAATCTAATTTTTATAATAATTGTTTGAAAATATTTTTTATTATGAAAAATTTGAAGAGTTTTTAAAATGATAAATATATGTTTAATATATTCAATTTTTTTTTAAATATTCATTTATTATATATTAATTATAGATTTTTATATCAAAATTTATTCACAAACATCTAAGTATTTCTTTTATTATGAAACTATTTTATTAGTAAAAGTAAAAAATTATACTATTCACCAAAAAAACAATTATTTTAGAAAAATATAAAAAATTCATATTTAGATAATGTTGATATAATGATTAAAAATTGATGTTTGTTTTATAAAATTAAAATTCTAAAATTAATATATTTTTCTTAAAAAATGAAAAAATTATAAATAAAAATTATTATTTTGTAAAAGGGTGTTTTTATTCATTATATGTTCTTAATGATTATTCACAATGAATTTTAATATATGTTATATTTCTAATGTTAATTAGGACTATCAACAATTTATTTTTGGGGTTGAGTATGGTTTTATGTATTTTTCACATTGACTTACCGTTTTTCATTTCATATCCCCTTTTAAGGTGGTTTCCAACACGGTCTATTCATAAAATAGGAAACAGACAATGGATCCCATATCTATGATGATATATTGACCTAATTTATAATTTTAGGATGCCATTTTATTATTTTCCCCATCAATTATTTGATAATCACCTTTTTTGAGAAGATGGTAGGTTGGTCTCATCACACTATTTCTGGGAAAATTGTTCCAGACGCCTAGACACTTTGACAGAATTAATTAATATTTATGAATCTATTATAAACTATAAAATAATACTTCTCAAACTTCAAATTTGAAATCAATCACATATTAATGATGGAGTAACCATTTCAATGTACTATGGGTTCTCTATCAACAAAAACATCTATATTAATATGAGGATAACTATTGTGAGATGTATCTATATAAATCAGAAGTTATCCATCACACTCCATTTATTTATTTAGTAATTATTTCTTTAAAGGAACATGGTTTAAAAATTATTTAATGGTAACTATAGAGTTTATTATCATCCATTGATGTGGTCAGAGTTTTGATGTTTGGATCAGGCCCTTGAGAATGGATTCCTACATATTCTGGAAAAGAGAATCAAAACCCAAGTAGTTTGGAGGAACTTAGTGGAAAAAGTTGTACCTTATAGTGTAGTGTGAAATGTCATAAACAATGTATTTTAATGTCATTATATGATGAAATATCTGATAAAGGTTCCTAACAAAGGAAAATGTGTTGCATATAATGGAGATTCACTTTCATCTTGATCTAGTAGGGAACATGTTCCTGTAATGAGATGATCATCACTTGTAATATTGGGCCAATGATGATGAGCTGTAGTAGACTCAGAATAAATACAAATCCTTATTATGTGAAAGTCCATATTGAGAATATAGAAGAATACAGATTATATGGGTATTAATATATTATATTTCAACCTCTAGGAGGATTCTAATTTATTACACATGTATATGAATCAAATACAACATATTCCAGAACTATTTGGGCGTACAATTACGACGAAAAAAAATTTAAGGATATTTTATCATGATCACCACTAACATATAATCCCATGCCAGTCATTATCGGTGTGATAAATAATAGGAAGGGGATGATCTGGTATTTGGAAAAATATCTATCAACCAGTGGTGGAAAATTCCATGGGTGATGAATGTGGGAGATGTCACACGAGAAAGATGAAGGCCATACATCTAGAGGGATTCCCTATTTCTTCCCCTTTCAATAGGGGGAATTTGGGATAAGGGAGAGTATACATATGATAAGAGGAAATTTTAAAAGGATTATCTTCAAACATTAGGCAACTGATGTCACCTCAAGACCAGGTAATCACCATCTCTACATCTAGGATCCTCATAACCCTAAATGTTTTAGACTACATACATTATGAGAATCCCACCAACCCAAGATGTTAGATTTTGGGCTTCATTTACCTTGAGAATACAATAATGGATATTGTATATTATGGTGTGTCATATCTCGAGGAAAAACTATTTTTGCATCTATGGTTACTGTTTGAACGAAATCATGTCTCTGTTTTTTAATGGGGGACACGAATCCATTTGGATAGTTCACAAAGGGGAAAAATAAGATGAACCTCTATATAGAAATGGGGGGAAATGTATGTAATTGTGTAATAACCTAATGATACCACATTATGCACACTTATCTTTTGTATATGGTTTGGATAATTACAAATAGTGTTCTTCTATAAATGGTACTCTTTCCTAGTTGTTTACCTTCATGGGTTCAATGGAAACCCCTTTACAGGTGGATGAGTATGTCCTTTTGAAAATGTTACCCTTTTGGGTCACCCTCATGGTATGAAATATATATATTAACTACATGAGTCTTATATGGTTATCTACATTTCTCATACATCTATATTATGTTATATTTTATCATTGAACTATATGTCTTTATAAGGAATGTAAAATAAATTTTCCACCAAATTTTTGTCTATCTGCATAACATACCGACTGCCATACATTCTAGTTATAAAGTCAGCACTTTATTTTTTTGAGTTTATAGGGATATAGGGTGACCAAATCATTATGAAATATTTGATGTTTTTTTGGGGGATGTGAATAAGAAACCTCACATGGTAAATGAACAAAATCATTTACAGGGTTTTAATTTCAATTCCTCCCCCAAATAAAAAAAGATCATCTTTGGGGGTCTAAGAATCTATGAATAACACCACAATGGTTGATTCATTTATGAGGAGTGTTCAATTACTCCCTCTCCTTGAATTTTTTTTGGAAGAACACTATATGGAGTGGTTGTCCCGTATTGCGGGTATACAATACATAATACACAGGATCCATTGTTGTCCTTGTTAAATTTCATATTTTAACTCCAAATAATAGTTTTATGGGTTAATTTTGGATTTCATCATATCATATATATAATTTTTATGATTTTTCGGCACAACAAATGTGCCCAATAAAAATGGGATATGATTAGTAAAAATATGATGTGATTATAAGGAAGAATTCATCTCTCTTGAATGCTATAATGTATGCATGTGGAACAAGAGGACGCAAAATTCCAATAAAAATGTGTTTGGGAAAACTCATTTTTTATGTACGAAACTACATCTCCATTATGACTCTCCTAGAGATTTTGACTTATAACCCTTCTCACATAGTGAGTTAAATTTATGATCATCCTTTTAAACATAATTTTCATCACCCATAAACATTTATTTTCATGATAAAAAATTTTCAATGGAACTTGAAGGACTTTAATACAACATGAGAGGGGAGGGGTGAATCAGGGTGCCATAATTTTGTTTTAAATGGATGGATCTTGATACCACATTGGTATGATCATTTTAAACCTATTTGATAGGAATGTGTAGAAACAAATAATCACATATAAATCTAAGACAAAACAATTTTACTTGGATCACCACTAAGGGATATATCCAAGGAGAAAACAATGATATGTTTCTAGTCATACCAAATTCCAATAATCTTCAATAGTTGTGGAGTACAAATGTTTATCATATATAGGTTCACTACCTTTACATGGTTTTAGGGATAACACGCTGTGTCCCTCGGATCACTTTTATTGAATACCCCTTTTTCACTGCACTGGTTAGAATATGAACCCATTTTATCAACATAAATGTTGATTAAATGGGTTGGAATTAAATTATGAATCCTTAACTATGTATAGATGCTCTGTTGAAGTCCAATTTTTCCCTATTGATGTAGTATAATTTTGTACACACTATTTGTTCCTGAACATATCCTCCACGTACGGGGCTTCCTCATCCACGTACTAGAGTTCTCCACATACCTTCTCTGTGTACCACCTCCACATACCTCCTCTACCAACTGCAAACACATACCGTTTTTGAGAAAATCATTTTTCAACTTCATTCACTTATAGTGTCATGTACTACTTCTTCATTATGGAGAAAATTCTCATATGTGAACTTTCTTTCGTGTACTTTCTTCCTTTTCATACATTCATGCTTTGTGTACTACCTCCTTTAGTGGGCTACATTTCTCTTGCCGAATCACACCCATGAATGCCTCATTCCTTATAAGATTATCATTCCATGAATCATTCTAGACATCACCAAATTCATTTCAGATTTTGAATTAAGGTTATTATATGTTTATCTTCTGGAAAAATACTTCTGGATTTCCCAATATTCCTCTCAGATTTTTTAATATAAAAAAAGTGGCTCTAATGAAGGGATTAGTTCTCCTTGTATAAGAAAAATAGATCTAAAAAATATGCCTTACCAAGATTTTCCAAATCTTCATCGCAGCATCACCTTCACCTCATACCATGGATCACCCACTAACCATATCCTCAACATGGTCCACAGTCTGCCATTCTTCTTACATGGAAGAAAAAATATCCATCTCTTTCTATAAATGGAACCCTTCATAGATTCTCAGAACAACAACTCATTTTCATAAACGATGCACAATCGCGCAAACCATCATGCCTTCAGCATACTGATCCTAAATAGTGGTTCACCTTTCTCTATTCTTCGTACCATATTTCATGATATGCAAACTATTCTTGGAATTTGGTACATGGTTTGTGTCCCAAGCTACATATTTCCCTTTCTTTTCTTATTACCATCAATATTATACATCTCATTCACTACTATTTAGAAATCCTTTGTCAAAAACAAACTTATGAATTTGAGGGCCAAACATTTTGGAAAAAACTGTGAACCTATGCCACCTTCAAGACTACTCTTTGACATAATCATAAGAACACATTATTTGTATACTGAGTAGTAAAATCAATGGGGATATAAAACAAAAAGAAACCACATTCCATTTCTACTATAGAATATCCTTGGATCCAAGAATCTCCCCCATTGTGTTAGTTTGATATCTATTGATAAATGAAATGAAGCACCAGCAAATAAAAAAAACCCAATTATAGAGAAACAAATCATCAAACAATCTAATTATTTGTGAGAAATGCTTGGTGATGAAAACAATTAGAACATGAATTGGGTTCTCATATCCTGTAGCTCATAATTCTTCCTCATTGATGATTATTTAATTCTAAATTTCCCAATTCTCCCCTATTTTAAATAATACCAACGAATCAAATTTTGTATTTTTGAGATGAAATCAAACTCCCCTTAGAATATTTACACCCAATAATCATGAAACACTTTCATAAATAGATTAAAATTAGTTAAAATACTTAAACTGTTAGTGAGTGCGGAATCTCAAAACCACCTCATGCGTGGGGAGGTGGATGAACACAAAGGATAAACAGATACATCTTGTAAACATGTTATGAAATGGGATTTATCATCTTGCCATCACCTTAATCATCAGTTCGAAGATAATCCATTTTAATCATACCTTGTTCAACTTTTTCTTTGATAAAGTGATATCTGATTACAATGTGTTTTGTAGAAGAATGTTGAATATGATTCTTTTTAAGATCAATTTCACTCATATTATTAATGTGGATCAACATTGGTTATTTCACCCCATCGGCAATATCTATCAGTTGTTTAATCATCCACATTAGTTGAGTGCGGGCCTTTGTAGAATAAATATAATCTGATTTAATAGTACTAAGAGAAGTACATTCCTATTACTTACTCAACAAACCTTCACATTTCATGTTAATATATAATGCTCCACTACTTCTAGACATTATATCAACAACATCTAAAGCATATTCAGCATCATAAAACCAGAATTGTTTACTATATTTTTCTGTAGAAAAGTAAATTCCATTATTGTTAGTTCCTTGAATGTACCACATGATTATTTTTTCTACTACCATATGTTCTTGTATAGTATTACATAGAATGTGGGCCACTAAGAATGTTTAATAGACAATATCTAGCAATTTTTTAGTTAAATATAGTAGGATTCTAATAATTCTCCTGTACATGGTGGGATCCATATAAGTCTAACCCTCATGCTTTCTAAAATTCCTTCCAACCATCTCTAGAGTTTACATTGATTTGGAATCATGCATATTGAATTTATTCAGAAACTCTCTTTCATAATTTTCCCGAGAAATAAATATGAATTGTTTTCTTTGAGTCACATGCATCCCCAAGAAATGTATGAGTTCTCAGTCATAAAAATTTTAAATTATGATTTCGTGTGATTGAAAAATTCATCCATTAATCCATTCCTAATTCCTATAAATATATTATCATATATGTACACCAGAACCATGAACTGATATTTTTAAGAATTATTCACCTAAAAATTGTGATCTACTCCTCTTTTAAATTCAGGATTTTTTAGAAAAGAATCTAGTTGTGAGAACCATGCTAGTGGTTCCTGTTTTGGAACATATAGATCCTTCTTTTATATGAAAACATTAATATCATTGTTACCATGTAGAAATCCTTATGGTTGTTCAATACAGACTTCTTCTTCAACAATACCATTTTGGAAAGCTTTCGTGACAAACAGCTAACTGATTTTGTATCCACTTTGAATTACCATTTAAATAAAGAGTCTGATTGACTTTAGTCTAGCCACTAGAAATTTTTTTCCCTCAATATCATCCCCATCAATTTGTGAATAGTATTTACACAAAAGTCATGCATTATTTCAGATCACTTTTCTATGTTCGTTAAATTTATATTTGAAAATTCACTTCATACCAATGTCATTGTGGTAATAGGTTCTATTAACTAGATCCCATGTTTGGTTCTTATTAATTTGATCGAATTATTCTTTCTTGGTCGTAACCTATGATTCATCATTTACATCTTCTTTAACTGATGATGGATCTAGAATTGAGAAGAATTCGTATTTGTAGATATTCCTTATTATTATTTTCTAAATGGGTGTAGTTCAATCCCCAATGATGTTTTATTCATAAATTTCTACTTAATGAATCATCTTGTGAGGTTGAGAATAATTTTATTTAGCCATGGTTTCTTCTTCTAATTCTTCTTCTGAGTCAATAAATGATGTGACTAATCGATGCATTTCATTTCTTCTACTCCTACTTTATTTTGATCTATTCCATGTCATCATTTGTTTGCATCTTCTATCACATTAGCAGATGAATTTCTAGAATCATTTTAGATTTTATCTACAATAATATTCACATAAATTATTTCCAAAATATTTGCATGATGTTTGTTAAAACATATTTAGGATTTTATTTTCCTTGATTTTATGAGATATATTTCTTCATCCGAAGTTTCACCATACTTTACTTAATTTAATTAGTTTTTTCTGATAATTTATTTACTTCTGAAAACACTATAATATTTCATGGATGGATTCTATCTATTCCATAACTCAAAGGGTGTTTTTGTTTCCCCCATTGAATACCCTATTTAGTTTTGAATATAAATTATATATTGAACAACCTCTTTCCAGTAATATTAAGATATGCAACTCTCAATTAACATAGTTCTTTCTATATTGTTCACCTATTGATTTTGGTTCCCAACAACTCTATTTTTGATGTAGAGTTCTAATAAAAGAAACCACATGTGCTATTACATATTTTTCAATGTAATGTTCAAACTCAATAGATGTATATTCTCCACTATTATCATATAGAAGAACTTTGATTGTCTCTCCAGTATCATTCTTAGCTATTCGGTGATATGTTTTCATGAAATCTAGCACTTTTTTTCCAATGAATAACCATCATACAAGCCATTATACTATACCCATAAATGAAAAAAATAATGTACCTTTATCAATGAGTTAGAGAAACATTTATCAGACCACATATGACTATATGAATGGGATCAAGTGGATTTGATGCCCTTTTCTTCTTTGGATGATATAAACTACAAAACAACTTCCCTTAATTTAAATTATCACAAGTCTTTTACATTTCACACTTTATATTGGTGATATATATGACTATCTATAGCTTGGAAATATTTTCCAAGTCTTGTTGATTGGTGTGACCCATCCTCTAGTGCCACAAGTTGTTCTATTCTTCAATAATCATGTAACAAATATTCTCTTCACGGTCAACTAGATATCGGTTTCAATCTCTTCTTCATCCTTTCATTATAGAATCCCATGTTCTTACTTTTATAGAACACCATATTTGATTTAATTCCACTACAAGCCCCGAGTCATAGTGGTGACTCACACTTAGGATTTTGTGACACAACACATCCATATAAAGAAATTTTGCCTTCTTTAGTTCACTATTGGCCAGTTCAATACTTCCACACACATTAATTTTCAATGAATCATCATTTCTGAGTCTCATTGTTCCATCGACATTTTTCTGGACATTGGTTAATTGGTATGCATTTATGAAAATATGGGATGTGAATCCAATATCAAGAATCCATGTGTTCTTGTCCTTGTTATCTTCGAGAGATACTTCTATAAGGTTGTATTTTTCAATTTAATTCTTTACCTTCAATGAAATATTAGTTTGACTAACGGAAAAATATTCCATTTCGAAAATATTCTCCATTTGAAATGGATCATCACAATCACATTATCCTTCTAAAGGGGAGAAATATTTTTAATGAACAAAGTCATATAGGTTGTAAAGTATTTAGTTGTCATGGAGTTCTGTATGAATTGTTCTTGTATTCCACTTCCTTCAATGAACAGATTTACGGCCAAATTTTGAATAATCAAAATAATATCCATAGAAACTGTTTCTTCTATAAGAATTATTATATGAATTCATTTTCCTTAGATGAATTCTTATATCTTCCCAATTAAAATAGCTCCTTCCCTCTCCACAGTATGACAAGGTATATCCTAGATAACCACAAAATTTTCATTTTATAAGTGGAATGGCCTTTTCACTTCAATTCCTCCACTTTTCAATTTTTATAGAAGGATAGTTTGACTTGTTTTAATTTATTGAAACCAGAGGATATTTTTCAATCCTCCTTTCAATTTGGTTTGACAATTTCTTTGTTTGGACTTTTAGTGTGTTTGTGATATATTATACTATCATCATTCCTTTATTTTGGCCAATTTCACTTCGTTTATTTGATGGTTTATAATTACAACCAATTACTATTTTTGTAATGCATGAGGATCTTGGACCATGAATAAAATTTTCAAATCCATTAGAATCATTCTTAATTCTCTCTAGCAGCTCAACATTTAAGAATTGTCCAAATAGAATTATCTTCTTTGTTTCATTTGACTTGATTCAAATTCATGTTTACTCTTGATAGTAATGACTTATTCATCTAGTCCTTAAATAGTTTTTTACTTCTCATCTTGTCATGAGATAAATTTATTATTGACCTATTCATGTTCATCAATTATATGATTTATTCCCACTAATTTTTTTTTCATTAATGGATTTATGACTATACATCATCAAATTGTTGGAATCATTAAATGTCATCTTCATGTTGATCAACATATTCTGATGATTCATCCTCATTTTCTATCTACTTTTATCAAATATTACATTACATATAAATCTTACCAAAAACATCCATTATATTAAAATTTTTATAAACATATGTGGTCATCTAATTATATCTTGCCTCATCTCCACATGGTTCTGATTTTTCAATGGCATACATCATTAATGCATAGGATTTTGATTTAAATTTAGGTTCTTCTTCCTCAAAGAGTACACTACTATTATCTTCTTCATCACAAAAAAACACCTTTCTCTGATGTTTCTTACCCAACCCAAAGAATACCTTTTTGAAAAACCTTTTCTGAGTCTTATACATGTCTGCAACATTGTTTTCTTCATCGCGGATCTTTCTTATGCACTACGAGGCAATGTTCCCAACTCTACCACAAATATAACATTCCATAGGTAACTTGATTTGAAACTTAGATTTTTTATTTTCATAAATTTCATAGATGTTTGTAATATAATTTCTTTTTAATCAATATCTTCATTAATACAATCTCATGAAATTTCATTTTTCCCATGGATTTGAAATAAATTTCCATTCTTACACGAGTTATTGAATCTTATAATTTGACTCTCATATTATATGACACCAGGATGCTCACTATATCATCTTAAGAATTTTTAGAATGATCCATTTCAACAAGGTATTACACATTTTCATTATAAATAGGTGTAATTATTGTCAAAATTTTCTTTAAAATATAATTTCTTTCATTTATACACTATGTCCTTGTATTTCTCCAACATCTTATGTAATTTAATTGAAATGATTTCTCATTTCGTTATGAGGAATCTTTAGATCGTTAAAGCTATAGTGAAAAACATGTAGTCTCATCTCATTCACATTGTTTTCACCTTCATAAATATTCTCTAATTATTTTGGCATTAAAATTTGTAATGCACAAATCATCACCATTAAATATATCTGATCAGAAAAAGTTGTAGTGAGAGTATTTTGTGATTTCACATCTACATCATGAATTTTCTTATCTATATCACTCATAGACATCCCCGTGGGATTACTGTCCTGTATTCACTGTGAAGTGGTAAATAGGACTTCCATTCCAAGAGATCTAAGATGACATCACATCGTATTCATCAAAATATGAAAACTTCTTCTAACAAAGAGGTGCACTCCCCTAACATTAACTGTACAATCCATCGTAGAAATTAAGGGCAAATTTAAGACCATTAACATTTACCCTTTGATACCACGTGAAGGACACCAGAACACCCTAAGAGGGGAAAGGTTAATTAGGGTTTCATATTTTTCTGTTATGTTGATGGATATTATTCCCACGTTGGTGGGAACCAGTTAAACCTATCTGATGAGAAAGTGTAGAAAACAAATAATCAAATGAAAAGTGAAGACATAACAATTTTTCTTGGTTCATAAATAAGGTATACATCCAGGAAGTATACACTGATAGGTTTTCAGTCATACCAAATTCCACTAATCTTCCCTAGTTTAGGATTATATAAGTTTAGCACAATCACTCTATTCCAATCACAATACCTTTATAAGGTTATAGGGACACCATACTGCATTCCCCAGATCACTTCTGCTGAATCCCCCATTCTCACTACATTGGGAAGAAACTGAACTCAGTTTATCAACATGATTGTATCTTCAATGGGTTAGCATTAAATCATGTATCATTGACTATATATATATATATTCTATATTTAAGTCCTATTTTACCCTATAGATATTGTCTAATTTTCTACGTATTTTTTATTCTTTAACTTGTCTTCAATATACCAGGCTTCTTCCTCCACATACTAGAGTGGTCTTTGTAACACCTCCATGTACCACCTCTGTGTACCACCTCTGAATATTGCAACTGCAATCCACGACCATGTAAGTCCTTCATGAACCGCGTTCGCAATCTACCTTCACATCAGCTCTCACTTTTCACTTCTTCACCTCAAATCAAATTCTCCTCCACAAACTGTCTTTCACATACTGCCTTCATTTTCATACTTCTTTTCTCTATGTACAACCTTCATCAACAGACTTCTTTTTATCTCATAGAATTATCCTCATGAATCTCTCCTTCCTCATGGGATTCTGTTTACGTGAAATGTTATCAAATTAACCAAATTCATTTAAGGTTGTTAATTAAGTTTATTATGGGGTTCCCTTCCCAAAAACTACTTCTAGATTTCCCCAAATTCCTCTTGGATTTTTTAATCTCATAAATTGAATCTAATGATGGGATGATCACCACTTATATGGGAAAAATAGATCTGAAAATCATCTTAACAGAGATTTACCAAATATTTATCTCGACTCCACCTTCAACATATACCATGAATCTCCCATGAACCATATCCTCTATGTGGTCCATGGTCCTCCATTGTTCCTACACGGCAGCGAAAATCATCATCTCATTTCCACAAATGACACCCCTCATGGATTCTAAAAACTCTACCTCATTGACACAAATGACACATCATCCCCTGAACCATCATTTCTTCCACTTACAAATACTACTTCATGGTTCATAGTTCTACATTCCAAGTAGAATATTTCATGATCCACACAACATTACCTTATCATTTTTCACAATTTGTGTCACATTCTACGTGGTTCACTTCATTTTCCATCTTCCTTCACCATTATGCATCTCGTTCACTCCAATGTAGAAATACATCCTTTATTAAAACAACTCATGATTTTGAGCCCCCCAAATAACTGGTAAACACTGGAAAACAAAAACACCATAAATTCCACTTCCAACCTTAATCATAAGACTACTTTCTTTTGAAACTCTTTTTTCAACCTAATAATTATTTACAACAAACATAAACTATATTCCTCTTCCTACAAAGAAAAACCTTGGTTCCAATAGATCTCCTCTGATATGGCAATGGGTAATCCTCATTTTCAACTTAATATCATTACATGTTTCCACGTAGTGTTTTAAAAATTATGAGGAAATCATTTGTTTAATAAATTTTGATAAAAAAATTTTTATATAGAGACAATGGTTCATGATTAATATCCTTTTAGTTTTCAATGGCCATGATTGAGTGGATAATTATTATTTCTAGAAATATTAAAGCTAGACCTTGATTCCATGTTACTCCTTAGGTCGGTATCCTAGACAATATTCTTTAACTAGTTATTTTTAACTATCGAATGTCTGATATGATTCCCCTATAAAACATTGGGTGACAACATGAATCTAAAATTACTCTAGAAAATCAAATCATTCTGTATGCATGGTTTTATGTGTCCTGAAATCGTATTTATGTTACCATGTCTACGATTGGTTATATTATTCTTGAGTCAAGTACAGGTGATGTATTTAATTTAATATAATGAGAATTTTTTATCTGAAAAAATGGTATGGGACAAAAACATAAGGGATGAACGATGTCTGAAATAGAAAAGTGGATTCCACTATGATGTTTTCAAAGTTTAAAAATATAAAATTTATTTATTCTATTGAGAAATGTGAATCCGGTTTATAGGTCAAATTAAAAGGCTTATTATTTATATCAACATTTGATAATATTATGAATAGTCCAAATAAACTCCTTTATCCAAGATGAATTATTTTATCACTGATATTAAAAGAAGGTTCTTGAAGATCCAAATTTATAGAGACCATAAATTGTGTTCTGTGAAACAAATGTGTCTGGATGTAAAAGTAATACACATATTAGCATTTTATGTGTATAATAAATTCCATAAATAAATTGTATTTTCAATTAAGGATGTGTGAATTTGCTTTCATCCAAAAGAATGCATGTTAGGGGACCATAAAAAAATTTAGAACCTGGAATAACCTTTTGGAAACACTAATATCACATGATTCATTCTCTATGTGACATACACATGGAGATCAGAGGATAAAATATATTATTATAATTTACAAGCTATGATAGGGTTCTCAGTTTAAGGTTGATTATGATGAATTCTTTTCTTATGGTGGGGAAACCATCCTAAAAAACTTGTTTTTATGGAGATATGGGAAAAAATATTCCATCATTGTCTAGAATTTAGTGTGAGTGAGTTGTGGTAGTAGTAAATAATTATATTGGTTTAGTTGGACATGATGTGATTATGTGGGAAAAGAACATATAGTATGACTATAGAATATATTTTAAAATATTTTCCATTATGATTTTATCATGGAGTAATAATATAAAAAGGGGTTTATCATGGGGAAGGTGATGTTTATGATTGAAAATCCACATTTATAGGTGAATTATTCTAACCCACATTTAGGAATACTATTCATAATAAAAAAATATTTTCCAATAATTTTTAATACATTTTTTCAATAATAGATGAAGGAGTTTTTTGGGGATATTAATTTCCCAAGACACATTATGTGTTTTAAGAAAAATAATATCTCGATTATGTTGAATGAATTTAAAATAATGTGGGACCTAACCAAGTGTATAATTACATACACATATCTCAATAATATATAGTATCATAGGATTTTTTTTGTTGGTCCAATATTGAAGGATTTGGGTGTAACTATATATCTCGTTTGGATGAGAATCAAGCCACACGTAGTTCTGACCCAAAGGTGTGATAGAAAAATTTCCCTAAGAGTGATATCCCACTTAGGTGAGGACAATAATAATAAATTATTTTATATCACACTATCAGGATGTGAACCCCATAGTTTTCTATCATACGGTAAGGATTTATCCCTAAACATTAATGCCATGCAATAAGGATCCTTATCATTAATTGTATGATATTGCACCCTAGAACTTTTTTAACCATAATATGAAAATTTATTATCATAATCATTCTATGAAATCCTATAATTAATTTTTTCTATAATGGGAGGTAGGATATGAGTGTCACTACGTAATACATGAAGATGTGGATCAATAAAAATATTGTTTCTATGTAAAGGGAATCCTCACAATAATCAATCTTTTTGTACATGGAAGGAGAATTTATATCATATTGTGGCTAGGCCTGATATTTCATATTTGGGTTTTAATATGTATCCTAGGGGAATATGAATAAATCCTCATGTAGTTGTTATATTGAAAATATCTTAGCATATGTCCTATAAATATATTGAGAGGGGACACTCTTCCATTGATAATGCGGCTGGACCCAGGATTTATGATCTATGTGACAGTATAAATCTCATTGTGATTAGTATCAATACATATGTATTTCTTACGTAAAGATATTTCATTTCATAAATTTTAATTATTATAAAGGGAGAAATAGGGTATATGTATTTTTTAACACGATTTTGTGAATTAGTGGGAAAACCTGTGTGGGATTATCCCGTACTGATATGGTTGATGAAAATGAAAATGGTTCCTTTTTTTTCTAAGTTATGATTTTTTAAATTTTGGGTAACCAATATATTGATACATACATCATTGAAATGTTATACATTCCCCACATAGTTCTAGGAAAATATTCCCTACGTTGATTTAGCTCATATGATAGGAATGGGGAAACATTTTCTAGTTTCTGGGTTTTTGTTAGGTTTTGGTTGAGGAAAATAAATATAAATACAAATACAATTGAAATGTGAAAAAAAATCTACATATTGTTCTACATAGAAGTATTTGATAGTGGATCAGTACCAGGAATGGTTTTCCATTCTTGAAAGGGATACAATAATGTTAATTTTAATGTTCTATGAAAGGGACACTAACCATAATGTTTAATGTCATGTGGTATATACATTTGTGACATGCAAGGAGTGAGAAGAATGTATGTGTAATGTATCCATAAAATATTCATCGGGGTACTATAAATAATCTCACAGGGAAGTGTAACTGCGGAATTTGGAAATCATATCAGGATGAAAAGTTTCATAGTTAATTGGGAAATCATATCATGCAGATATGGTTCCCATTTGATTGGGAAATCATCTCATGAGAGGCACCCTAAGACCATTAAATGATTATTCTTAATCTTATCATCCATAACATACTATTCTTAGTGAATATGTTATAATATTCTTGGTGCATTGGGTAAAACTACATTTAAATGTAATGTTCTAAATATGATTTCCAAAAATTTTACATCGTTTGGATATGATGGTAGGGATCAATACTTTTAGGGTCATGTGATAAAGAGATATTTGTGGAGTTTAACATTTTTTTGGTGAGTAATAAGGGTGTATTATAGTATTGGTTCATATGACTAAGACCAGTTATAGTTAATTACGTGAAACGTTACTTAAAAATCATCAATTAGTAGATGGCATAATATTCTCACCGTTTAAGGTGATTAATAAATTTTCACAATTAGAATATAACTTATGGATGAATAATACACCAAGAATTTTATTAGGATTTGGTTTTTTCATATTAGTTATCATCGAGGTCTTAAGATCCAAAACCTGTCCTCCTTGATTGAATGAAAGAAGGAAAAACATCTTGAAAAAATATCTGGATTACTTGTTTTTATATTCCTCTTTGTGATACATGGAGGGTATTATATTCTCCTCGAGCCCTTATAATTCTTAAAAACAAATATGAGAATAGTCATATGTGAGAAATTTATCTCAAATGGTGATGTAGAGTAGAGGAAAGTGGTATTCAATTAGAAAAACATCATATATCCCATAATAGAGAATATAGGGTTTCTTTTATAGTAGTATGATTTGTAGTATTGTATAGGAACAAGGTATGTAGAATCATTTTGAGTGAGAATTTGTATTCATTTTCCACCCTTTGTTGGATAATATATGACAATTTCTTATTAATATCCTCTATCATCCCATTTTTGTATACATGATAAAGGAATGATTGAGGAGACTCAATGTAATTCCATGTGTATAAACCTATTTATTTGTTGTAATAAATGTTACTTCTAATTTCCATTAATATATTATATGTGAAACCAAACCTATAAATGATGTTGGACCTCATGAAATTGATGAATATTTATTTTCTGACTTATTTGAGGGGTATTTATATATCCCATTCAGAGAATAAGTTTGTAGTAATGAGGATGAATTTGAACATATAAGAAAAATTTAGATGGTATGGCCTATGATATCCATGTTCTTTTATAGTGAATATCCATATGTATTTTTTAGCGGAAAAAAACTAGTTTTTGATGGATGAAATTGATATTCACTTAATAGGGATGAAGCTTTTTGGTGAATTTGGTGCAATCATGTGTCATTGAGGGATAAAAATACCCAAACCACCTAATATTGTGATAAATACAGTTTCCTAACTTATGTGTGCTACTTTTTCCAGAATTTAATTCTATTATAATGTTAGTGGAATCCTCTCCATCATATCATTTAGGAAGACTCTATCAATGATCATTTAATGTGGACATTTTTATGACCTGAGGATTCATAAATAGTGATGTTGAATGCCCACTAATGGATTTGTTCTGTCATGGATCTATCTAGAGGAAGTGTCCCACAATAGATTAATTCTATAACGGGTTTCAACCAACCAATTTTTTGTTTATTTGGTTGAAAGGTGGAATTGACATTATTAATCTCTTCTATGACACTTCAAAAAAAAGGAAGTTATATTATGTGATGTAAAACTGTAATTATTGTCACATCCAAATCCATGTTTTCCCATATTTTTCCACATTTTCCAGTGCATATTCCAGAGCATTGTGTGACCAGTGGATGTTAGATAACATAGGTTACTAGGGGAATTCTACAATCAAAACTTAGAGAAAATCATGTAGGGTTATTATATCCTCTTTCATGATAGTGCAACCACCATTTACTTTATTTATTATCAAATCTAGATAAAAATATCTATTTAAATGGTTCACTGGTATTCAAACTAGAATCTCTATTCCATCAATGATGTCATGGTATTTTCATTTATTATTGGTTAAACTTCATACAATAGGAATATAAAAAATTATATAGAGATATGAAAAACCCCCAATCCGACATCATTGATCTTCTCGTCTTCCCTTATTTTCCACGATGGGGTTATGGATGTTCATTAAAAAATATATCCCATATGTTATGAGGGAACCCTAGATGTAAAATATCTCTTCATATAGATGTTTTTTATTAATGTGAATTTATTATAATGAGTGGGGATCTTTGAGGAATTATTCTAAATCATATCCATTTATTTATCGCCTCATATGTTATAAAGAACACATAATGACCAATATAAATCTATAACACATAATATGGGTATATTTTCTATTACATAATTAATTATCACTAGTGTTGTGAAGATATATTTCTTGATACAATCAAATGATTCTTTTCTGTCATAATTTTAATAACACGGGGCCTTTTACCATTAACATAATGTAGATAAAACACATTCTTGTGCGGATTTCTATAAAAATGTTAATATAGACTAGGTTTCCTTATACCCTATCAACTCATTGATGTTTCAAGGAGGTTACATGTCAAGTATATCTTTTTTCATTTAGGGATTGAATTTTATGCCATGATTGTGTGCTATGAAGTCGGAAAATTTTCCCATGGTAAAAACAATATCACACTTTAGGGTGTTTATTTTTGTGAAATACTACCACCAATTGTTCAATAAATACTCATGGTCATCAAGATGGTTAGAAAGTTGTTGATGTTTCATCATTATATAATTTTCATAAAACATGATGGACTTTCTAATGAAGTGTTAGTATATAAGATATTTGGCACATTCATACGTAGCATAAACATTCATTAGAAAAAAATTTGAAAATACAATAGAAATATTTTCTTTTGGGCGCCCTAAAGGCATTTGATTAATTATATTCAAGGAAAATAAATATTTTATTGTATCCCTAGTATCTATCCATTAAGGATAGATCATGGTAGCCAAATGTTTCCTTTATCAATTGTTTGTAATCTTAATTAAAATTTAGTGTTTCAGGTAGTGCTAATTGAGATCATTTAAGTCAATGCACTCTCTCATCTAATCATTCATATTCCCGATTTAGTATCTTTTATAAATAAATTTATGTTAATGGACATCATAAATTAAATTTTATTTGATATTATTATCAAAATTCAACTTGATACATGGAAGCATGGGTCATATCTGTTCTTATAGATGCCTTCTTCTAATGATGATGATCATATAGAAGGACAAGGCGGTGAGAATCCACATCATGACTGAGTCATGAAATTTCGATATAATTAATGGAAAACATATCTTGATATTTCTTTAGTAAAAAGTTATATACCTCTTTTTCATTGACTAGATTAGCTGAACTAATCAGATTTGGTTGAATGTCACTCTATTTGGCCAAATTCACCTCTCATAGTTCATCAAGAATGGTAGAGATGCATTCCTAAAATTCATAAGGAGAATCATTATGGTTTTTATCATCCTCTTATTACTCCTTCTAAACCCCCATTCCTATGTTCAGATCAATGATTGATGAAAGGGAATTATTATAGTTAATATAATAAATAGGGTATGAATATTCATAAGTGTAAATGTATCCATTCTATGAAAGTGATACAAAAAATAATTATGATTCAATATATAGTTTTGGGTATACTAAATATGTTCAAATAATGCAAATTTATTGTCCTCAAAATAGTAATCACTAATAAGAGAATCAGATAAAAATTTAATACTGATGGTTTTAGCTGACAGTGATGATATCATGAGTGATGATGAGTACATAACCAAATCTAAACTCATAATTTTGATTTTTCTAATGGGTATCACAAACTCATCACTGATATTATTGATGGGTTGGATGGGGATACATCCAAACTATTCAACAAGTTTAACCAAGTGACATCATAATTCATTGCATGATTCCATTATCTCCAATAAAATATTACATCATTTCACTAAGACTCACAATATTCAAAAAGATATTTATCACCGTGTAATTTCCATCATTTTTCATTGATATAGTACATGATGAATTTGTGATATGATGAAGGGATTCCCAAATCATGGTGTATCGAGGACAATAATGACCCGATGTTCAATGTTATGTTCTACAGAATGAAATAAAATTTAGAGGCAGATATAAAGTATCCAAACTGAGTTCTGATCTTGATCGTGATGAGAGTCTTTTGTTTACTTTTTTTGTACCCCTAAAGCGTCTCATGAGAAGAATATAAGCATGATTCAATGTTTCCAATCATAAAAATTGATATTGAATTATATTGAATCCATGTATATTATTGATGAAACCTCATCAGATGTCCATGTCAACTAGTATGTCTAAAACATAGATGGTAATGATGTACCCTTACAACAAATCATCATTGTACTACACTAAAAAATTGATAACTACATGAAATTTTAGAAGGTTTGTCTTAAAATGGTAAACCATAGTAGCTGTGACATTGGTTTTAAACTATTCAGCGATTTGAAATCAAACTATAATGTAGTCTCAGAGAACCTTTGACAAGTAATGTTTATCCAAATTACTTTGTTTCACTAGAACTATGGGAAACTTCTTTTTGATTTGATACTTTTCTGTCCAATTTTATTTTTTTACTCTGGGTAGCTATATTCTAGAAGGTATTTTATAGGCTTAAGTTACATTAGTAGAAGATTTATATTGTTGAGAAGATGTTGGATAATCATCTGAAACTGTTATACTAGGACAACAAGGTTGGCCTATTTGTCTGGGCCAATGATATTGTTGCACCTCTACTAGTCGAAAATAAAAACTGATTTTTTTCTATCATACTCCTCTTATTAAACATAAATAAAACTTATGATAATATTTATATCATAAATGTTTCATTGAGGGATGTGGACATAATATTATGTTCAGACATGACTATGTCTTCCCCAGCCTGCTCATCTTTTATGGCCTCTTCCTTTGGTTACCTGATCTCAGACTAAGATCTCAATATTCTTTTTTAACTTTTTCTGATAAAGGATCCATTAATTTAATGAAATTAATTCAATTGATGATTGATTACTCATTGTATGATGATTAATCTTAAATATAAAATTCTTGTTGTACTATTTAGTGGGACTCTGCCCATACTATTGATATTGGAATCATAAAATCTGAGTGAGTCAAGTTTGGATTTGGAATATGTATTGTTTCATATTATTGTACATAATTTTTACCCCTTTTAGAGGAGTTTTCTTATATTCTCATCACTTTTAAGACTATGGTTCCAATGATGTTGGTTGAATCATAATAAAGGAAATTGAGGGTACACCTGATTATTTTAATTATTCCCTAAGGATAACTTGAATTCAATGGATTATTTTCCTTTTCATTAATTAATTTAAAATTTATTTACCCTTACTCTTAAATTATTTAAATTTAATATATTCTTCTGTAGTGTTTAAGGTAAATCATTCAATATGTGTGAGTTGTTTTCTCAACCTCACTTTCCAAGAATAAATGGTCTTCTATTAGACATATAAAAAAACAATCTGGAATTATTTGGACTAATGATAAATGAAAATAGTATTAAACTGTGTGAAAATCAAGACCAATATGATCCTTCCTTATTTTTTATGGTATCCTCAATAATTTAGTTTTCATGTGTCCTATAATGGAAGTAGAAAAATTATTGTTTTGAAAAAATATACATTGTGCTTTTAGTATTAAAATTGTGTGTGTATGTGATTTTTTACCTTATATTAAAGGGTGTATTATTAATTTTTTCATGTTTAGTAGGAGGTTATATATGAGGGGTTTTGGGGTTTTGATGTACACCTATATTAGAGGATGGTCTAAAAGTGACAACATTACTTTCTTATCTTACTATTATCTTTCCTAGAGCTACTGTCATCAGTGTGGATTTGGAAATTGTTAAAAAATATAATTCTCCAACCTCATTGATATTGTGTCAAGATATTGGAAGCCACCTAGTTATATTATTGGCATATGAGTCATTTGTTTCTCATCATGATTTTTTCTAATATAATAGCCCACCAATTCCTCTTATGGTTGTTGTATGTCCAGGGAGTTAGTCAAATCCTAAATTTTATTGATATAATCCAGTATCCTCTAATTTGCATTCTATATTAAAATTTAGAAGTCGTGGACAATCATTTTATACTAGGTAGAGTTTAATTGAAAGAGAAAGTATGAGTGAAGTTCTCCCCACCCATTAACCAATCTGGATGCGAAATTGGTATTAAAAAATGTGTCAAATCCCTCTTTGGTATACATGAAACACATATTTTTAGATGCCTCTTACTTCTGCATAGTTCCCATCATGGAACTGAATCAGATCACAAAGTGCACAATAGGATGTTCTTGTTACCCAAATCAATTGAATTCTAGATATACAGGATTCCAAAAAAAATTGAGTTAAGTGTTTCATCTACACAATCTAGGTAAGTGTTCTTATCAAATTATACTGATGCACGCCATCCATTAATTGTTTGAACATAGGCACACATTATCTCAATGGTGTTGGGATGCTCAAGGGGAACTGTCGGAATCGTAGGATCAAGAACACGGAGAGAAATGGGTTGAGCCATTAGTGCCAGATATACCTGTACGCATGATTGGTAACATAAAGGTGGAAATCTATGAGGATGCATCTAAACTATATCTGGTTTCATACCTAATATCAGTAACACCTGATATCTCGCCATCATGGAGTCTGAGTATATTTCTTATCAACATCTTGGCTTGAGCGGATGTTCTGGCACTATTTTTTGTGCGATGAAATATCCATTTTTAGGTACATCAGATGTGATATTGAGTAGATAATTTCATTACAAATATTATAAGAAGGGAAGTTTCCTTTGATTAATTCCACATTAACCTTAATCAACTCCATCATTTTTTCTTCATGTAAATATAATTTTTTGATAAGTCATAGATGTTGATCCTCTTTGGGAGGTGGGTGAGAGGTGGACGCACCTTTACCCTTTTCCTTTATTGATTATAAACAAGGAGGTATTAGTGAGACATTTGAGGTAGTCTCAAAATTCTTATTTAGCCTATGGTTTGTAGTACCCACTCCTTCAACAGTAATTTTCTTCTAGAATGCATTTTGGATGAGAAAAATACTTCCCTAGTAATTATTTGTAGTAACTATGTTGTGTATCATATATAGTGGTATGATTAATGAGGATCAACCATGAAAAATTCCTTCTTGGTGTCACACTATTACCGGAATGATAAGTGGATAATTTTCTATAGGAATTTCATATGAAAGAGAGAAAATATTTTGAATCATTTATACCACTTAAAGGTAGGGTTTTCATATGATCAATATAGGGATTTACCCGTCACATCATGGATCCTATTGAATCCTCTAAGGGAAGGGTAATTATAATGGAATATAAAATTTTTTCATTGCATATGTCCCAAAGGAGGAATCAGTGTCCAAATATGGGATGAATTAGGAGGGTCCACCTTATCAAGATCATTTTAAACAGGAAAATAATTACTTATTTTGGGGAGGAAGGTGAGGTTAAAATGACCCCAAACCTACATTATGATGTTCCTAAGGTTCCATTTCTAGATTACATTGACCTGTATTCAACAATAATAAAGGGGGATATTGAGGTAAAAATTCCCCAAAACTACGGGATATGGATTCTTTAATGTTGCAGTAGATGTCAAAAAAAATTCCCCTTAGATCATGCAACATAATATTTAAACATGAAAAGAGTTCATTATAATATCCATACATGAGAGACATTTATTTTATTTCAAGGTTCATTTTTATATTATTTGACTTGAATAAGTGAGAACCTTGCTCAAACATCTCTTTTGAATCATGAAATATTCCTTAAATAGATTTATACCTCAAAAATTAGAGATTAGAATATTTTTTCTATGCCAATTCCATCTAAGCATTCCAACATACATGAATGGATATTTCTTATGAGATATTATTAGGAGTGATGAAATTAAATTATGTCATCTATTGATGGGTTTTAATGAATTAGGAACAAGGTGAAGTGGAATTCTCTATTCATTGCATAAATCATATGATATAAACTCCGATTATATATTCAATGATTAGATTACATAACATTATTAATGTTCCATGAAATAATTGTTGGAGAATCATCCACATTTTTCATAATTTTAGGAATTGGTTACCTGGAAGGGAAGTTAATTCATTTTGATGACCATGTTCATTAATTAACTTAATATGACTTTCATGTCCATAATATTAGAAATAACGTAAATTTCATGTGGTTAAAATTTTTCTATAGGTTTATAAATATATCAATCACACACACTTAGAGAAATTCCTCTGGAATGATATATTGAGTGGTTTCTAATATCCAAAACATGAACAGTACATTTTATTTATCTTATTGTTTCCTCTTAAGAAACATATTCTAATTATATTCTATAGTTTATCCCCCCCCCCCCCGAAATTTTAACAATGTTGTTGTTTCTCAATCATAATCTTTCTAAAGGGAAGGACTAATGGGATTAACTATTTCTATATTAGATGGTAGATGATCTAAGGATGGTTCAGATAATGATCATTATCTTAGGATATATTCCATTTGAGAATGAATATCACATTTCAATTATAATTCCTCAAGCATGAATGAACATATCTTCCCAATCATCTCGTGATATTATGGATTTTTTAATATTGATTTGGAAATGGGTGGACCCCCATATTGATGTAAAATATCACTCTGGGAAAAAATTTCACATTAAATTATATCATGTAGAGGATTACCAATATGGATTGACTTATAACTATAGAGATAAATTCTAAAAAATATACCATATATTATACCAACAATTGAAAAAACTACAAGGTGATGATCTTCTTTATATTTAATCTTTTAACCATGATGATGGTTTGTACGGTACTCATCAATATATGGGTACTCATTATTGATAATTTCATGGTAATGATTATGTCCTTCATGATAAATATTTTGGGGAGGACCTCATGATTTTCTAGTTGAAACGTTGTGGTGCGGACCTTGTTTATAGCAGCTGGTGATTCTATAATATGGTAATGAATTAGTAGGATGCTAGTTCTACATTGATAGTTGTTTGATAACCAAAAGAACAACAACTCTGTGTAGAGTATTATTGTGTTCCTGATCATGGACTTCTGATCTCCTATTATAATATATCATTGTAGAATTTGTCTATTGGATGGATGGAGTCAAATTACATAGAAATGACTTTCATGTATAGGAGGTTTCCAAAGTGACTCTAAATCTACTGATAGAATATGATGACATGGTCCTAGAGTATTTGGTAGGGATATAGGTCTTCCCTATAGTTGACATTGAGGTGGACCAGTGATATATAGTATTAATCATTATGGGTGTATGATCTTATTGTTTATTTATCACATGATTTTTTTGATGAACCTCCTTGAAGGGAGTGGTAATATCTTTATGATTCTATGTGACCATCATCTAATGTTGATGGTCTACATAAAATATGGAGGTATGGTTCTGTTCTCGAATCTAAGTCACTACCGATGTACTCATTATAACCTAATAAACAAATAGAATGTGTATCTGAATACAAATCCGTCCTTCTATCATTATAAGGATGTAAGGGGTGACATTTGTGGCTAAAATGGTGATATAATAAAATTCCATTGTAAGAGATTGTGTGTATCTATATTCATATGCATCATTACATGAGAATATATAGTGATAACCATCATTTTTGGGTGGAGAGATATGGTTCATCACTCTATTTGTTTTCTATATGTAGGTATAGGATTCTTCAGTTACTACCAAACCATTTTAGAATAATTGATCTAAAAGGGAAGGTATATGGGCATACTCATTTTTTATTCTTTTTTTGTTGGGATGTATCTCAAAATAGAATGGGGGAAATGATCATGTTCATGGTTGGTTGATTTTCACCCTTAGTGGGATACCCTAGGAACACTGGTCTGAATGACCTTAGTTGGACAATTTAGGGTGGCATCCACATCTTGTTGAGGATATGTATGTAGCTTTTGCAGTAGTAGTATCTGGTAGATTCAATTATTAGTGACTCATGAGGTGTCAACATCAGTCACCTCTATACCTCTTGATCTATAAAATTATGGTAAAGAGAAATTGTTATCTTTTTTTAGGGGGAAGTATTATTAAATGGATTGAGATGGTGATGGGTGTCGTTTAATTCTATGACTCAATATATCAATGGGTGGATGGATGGTGGGGATTCATGTATTGTATAACATGTTGTGTGGCCTCCAAAGATGTTATGGTACCATTGATTAGGTACTCCCAAACTAGTAGATTTGTTACCTACTGTGGGAAACACCAGTTCAATGATTAGATGATATTGTTACATGAGGATATAACATGAGTGACAACCAAATAATTTTTTTTTGATTGTGGGATTCCATTTGAATTGAATATATTTATATTTAATGTACATATTTACATATAATCAAATATAAAACTCAACCAAAGAAAACTCATAAAATAATATTCCCAATATAAAAGTTCATAAATAGATGATTATTTCAAAGAATTTAGGTTTGTACAATCTCATTTTGAAATATTATAGAAGGACTTGACATGTGGGATACATATTTATTTTGGATAATGAAAGTATTCTTTTCAGGTTCCCTAGATTTTTTCTGATAATAACCCTATTTCACAATGTTCAATTTTGGTGTCTGAGTATGGTTGAACAATATTTAGTGTCAAGCCACCATGTTTCATTTAATGTCCCATTTATGGGAGGGTACCAATGGGTTTTATTCATGGAACTAGAAACAACCAACGTTTCTGGTAACCTTGATGATTTATGGACCATATTTCTTAATGTAGGAGATGGTTGATGTATTTTTTAAAATAATTCTTTAGAAATTATATTGATTTCGAGTATGGGTGTTCCATGTCATCTCACCCTTTTGGTGGGAATTGTTCCTTTTCTATGAATCTATTATATATTTAAGTCTAAATTTTTAATCTCTTATAAAGTTAACAATAAAGCTTTTCACCCTTAATGTTTTCAATCAATAACACACACACACACACACAAATATATATATATATATATATATATGATTTATTGTCTGTATATATCAATGTTTTTTATCAATGGATATATATATATATATATATTTGGGGTTCTTCATTGAGTGATCCTTTGAAAATTATGGGTTACCTATCTCATTCCATTATAATTTACTTGGCAATTCATTATTTAAACTATTTTGGTATAAACCATCTTGATTGGGTGTTATGGAGCTATTTTGTCCAAGGAGGTGTTTGGAGTTTTGAAGTCAGTATCGGTCTCATGATTTAGGATTCAAAAATATCATTGTGAAAATAATCAAAACCAATTTTATTTGGCTCCACATAAAGGGGCATTTCGTTCCCCATACAATCAGGTGATACGGACTCGAAAAAATAGTAGCATGGCATGCGTTAAATAAATATAGGTGAAGGGTTACTAGAAAATGATGATGGGTGACTTATTCTATAATGGAACATTCTTTTTTATCTAGTAGTGAATATGGCCTTGTAATGAGATGACATACCCCATGAATTTGGGCTAATGTGAATGATGTAAAGTGTACTACAAATGACTAGAGCTTTTCAGGTTGGGTAATAATCATATATGGAATATAGACCAATAAAAATTCTTTTTATGGTGTTGGGTTTGATACTTAGGGAGTCTTCCAACGTATCCCACATTTACTATAATCAAAGACCACATAGTTCAGACCCACTGGGTATTTCACCTATATCGAAGGATCAATTGAGGATATATGATTCTCCTAGTGACATGATCCCTAAAATCCTATAATCCCACAATATTCATGTTATATGTGTAAAAAAAGTGGAATGTTGGGAAAAAATCCCTGAAGGTAACATTGCGGCATTTTAGGGTTGATTGTGTTTGTTGACAAAGCAGGTTTCTATGGTGAATTTTCGAGTTCCAGAGATGTTTTTGAAAATCCATGTAGACAAAGAAAAATGAAAAAGGAACGAACAATTTGGAGGTTGGTGATCATCGTGAAAAGTGGATATCCTTGAAGATCATTTTTTTAATATGGAAATGGCAAGAATTTCACGAAGTGAGGTTTCATGGTTTGCAATTAGCGAAGACCAGAAGAATGATGCCAGTGATTCTTCGCGATTACGACAAGATTTGTGAACGACGGAGGTTGAAGCGCATCGCAGAGATGAAGTGCTTTGAGAGAGAGCTTCATGGAGATGGCATGAAATAATGTTGATGTCGATTCCCGGCAATTACGTCAAGCTCCACGATTGCAAAATTTCCGAGGTTCATCGCGATTTAGAGAGAATTTCGGCAGAAACATCGGAGCTTCGTGATTGGCAATGATGTGGCACTGAATTCACGCAGATGGGTCGAGGGTCGGTAGAATTGCCTATAAATAGAGGTCGACCACCTCGAGAGAAGTAGAGAGAGCTTCCAAATAAAATGATTTTTCCTCTTTTCGTGAAGGTGGTTCATGAAGATAGTGTTCTTTTCGAAAGAAAGGTGCTTCGCGTCGGCTAATATAGCTCTGTGAATGTATGTGTGCTTCGCGAGGCCGTGTACTCAAAGGAGTGTGCTTCAAGAAGAGGCAGGAGGTCTGCGACGGCCTGAGCATTGTGAAGGCTTCAGCAT
Organism: Viscum album; assembly: GCA_963277665.1. Classification (NCBI taxonomy): domain Eukaryota; kingdom Viridiplantae; phylum Streptophyta; class Magnoliopsida; order Santalales; family Viscaceae; genus Viscum; species Viscum album. The sequence continues at coordinate 1,795,616,459 of OY728121.1, forward strand.
TGCGAGAGTGATTCACGAGTGTGCGTCGCGAAAAGGCAGGTGCTTCACGAAGGCTTGTATGAGCTTTGCAAAATTGGGAGCCGCGGGAAGTAGGGTGCTTTGTGAAGGTGTTTCCAAAGGTAGATTCCCTATGTTTCAAAGGCAAATGGGTATTCATGAGTGGATGAAAGTTGGACATTAACAGATCATCTATCAATAGTTGAGGATGCGTGCATTAATGAAAATTAAGAGACCTACAGTTCTAAAAACTGTGAGTGGATCCCTTCCAAGTGCAGTGAGACATGGAAGAGGAGGAAGGTAATCCTTTCTACTGGAAGTGAACCAAAGAGAGAGGATCATGGAGTGACCCTTGGGAAGCAGTGAGCTAACCCTAAACATTGTAAAGGAATTGAGCCTGGGAAAAAAAGTGATCGAGAACATACATTATTGGCAGTGAACCTTAGTGGATTTGGTACAGTGTGGCATCGCCATTGTATACTCCTTGAATGTAGCCCAGTGAGGGTGAACCAAGTAAAAATCTCTGTGTCTTCAGCTTGTTTCCTTACATTTCATTTAATGCATCATAATCAGATAAAGAAGGAAAGAAGTGGTCAGAATGAACACACATGTGCAAATAAAGTGACCCTTGTAACAAAGAGGTCATGATCCAATGGGGAAGGAAGAATTTAGGAAATAATATCCAAGCATTGATTCACCACCCTCTCATGGCATATATGACCCTATTCGTCCTATCAATAGGTATTAGAGGGAAGGTTTCATTTATCAGATTTGTTTTCTTCGACTTGGTGTGATAGATTTGTGTTGTTAAATCAGTCTGCTCTTATCTCGGTGTTCCATGGAAATGGTAAAAACATCAAAGAAGAATCAGAAGTCAGGTGATATCCCTAGGTGTGGAAGTGTTCATGGAAAATGTGTGATTCTACTAAAGGAATCAAACATGTTAAGGAAGGAAGGACCAGATGAATGTTATATGGAAAATATTTATTCACTCAATCATAATGTTGGCATGAGTTAAGTACATAAAAATCAATGTTATACTGAAACAACTGACGAAGAAGGAGTTTTAAGAAGGAGTCCACAAGTTGATGTAGTAAACATGACAATGAAATGGGATCAGAAATTGGATGAAGAAGTTAAATATAATGATATCCGGATCCAAGTATTGGAAATTGAGGACAACAAGATAAGAGGCTTAAATCAAAGTCTTATTGATGTAGATACTGACCTAAAGAATAAGAATGATTCTCAATGTGAAGAACTGCAAAAGATGGATAAAATTATAGGAAAACAAAAAGCTGATGATTATGATGTGAATCAAACATTAGATGAAGTTCATAATCTGAAAGCTAGAAATGGTGATCTTGAAACACCGTTGTATGAAGTAGATCAATAGAATCCAAGGCTAAAATAAGAGAATGAATCTGTCTCTGAATCTATTTCTCAAGAAAAATAAAAAGTTACAGAGCAATGTGATATGGTAGAAAAGCTCACACGACAACATGAAGTTGAGATGAGTTGCGTAAATAATCTAAAAAGAGAACTTAATTCCCAACTTAAATCAAGTGATATAATGATTCAAATGTTGGATGAAGAGATATAACCAGTCAAGAAAGAAATAGAGAAATCTAAATCCAAATATAATCCCAAGTTGAAGGATTCGCTGCACTTATTATTTGATTATCCCTTAGCTGGTGATGATGAAATGAAATCCAAATATGCTACATCAGAAGAGAAGCCTAAAATTATTGTATCATACCAAAGGCCATCCATGTTGGGAAAATCAGGAATTGGATATGATGATCTCACTCTTATGCATGATAGGAAAATTGTTGTGAAAATATCCAGAGATAACAAAAATGATGTAGGTGTTGGAGATAGAAATAAAAAGGCTTTTATAGGAAGAAATGATAGAATGGTCTATTTATTTTGGGATTCATGGTCATACATAAAGATTCTATTTAGAGGCACATAAATACATCTCAGGATATGAAAATAGAAACATTACTAGTTTTGAGATGAAGAATATGTGTCATGAGAAATCAGAAAGAAGAGTATCTCAGAGGATGTCATTTGTTAGATTCTATTACTGTGGAAAAATGCGACACACTATGAGTATGTTTCAGGAAGCTCATGTGCTCAATATCAGAGGAAGAACTCAAGTTTTATCAACATCTCGATAGATAAATGATGAAATTTGGTCTTCCTTTGATAGAAAATGTTTTATATGGTCTGATTATGGGAATTTAGCAGGAAATTGCAGATAGAAGAAAGCGGAAAAGGGAATGGAACTTGAAATGAGATTCATGACTCCAGTAGTGTCTAATAAGAAAACCTACACTTGAAGTCAAATTGAAATAATGGAAAATAGGATTAGAGCCTCAAGAGAATCAATTAAATATGAATGAAAGGTTTATCAATCACCTCCTCTGTCACACTCATAACCCCCCTCTAAGAATGAACATGAACAAATCTTGAAGAAAAATGGTGGAAATTCTAAATCAGTGAGTAATAAGAATGTACGTTCAGTGGAGGACCCACCAGAAATGAAAAATAGTGTGGTGACTCAGAAATATGATAAAAATTTAATAAAGAAGGAATGCATTGTAACATTTTCATGTCATGTGCCACAATAATAAGTGGAGAAAATATGAAGATCCATACAATGGAGGAAGAAGCCATGGAATATGACAATAAGATATATTCCGTATCAGAGAAGAAATCAAGGGAAATGGAGTTTTGTAGGAACATCAAAGATAGAAATGTGTACGAGTGGGTTTAACCCCAAAATGGTGAGAAAGGCCAGGCATGTAGAATCATCATATCAAAAAAAGACTCAGTATACAGGTAATGGATGCTAAGTCATATGTCCAGAGCAGTTGATGTTGGCTAGGCAGCTAGAAGAAGCAAGGATGCAGTGTGATGCTCTACAAGAAAGAATCAAAGGTTTGACCCATCAGGATCAACCACAATCCCCATCTTGAGGAGTCCATAAGACACCAAAGTCCCTCTATATATAAATGTTGTTAACTGATGATTCATCTGTTTCAGGTTTTAGGGAGATACGATCCATGGGGAAGTGGCATCTAAAGATGCAAAGTGGAGAAGTAATGTGCCTCAGAGTTTTAATTGACACATATATGGTACCAGAGTTGATGAAGAAATGGAGCAATATAGTGCAATAGTAAGTGATTGTGTTATTATCTGTATCTCTTGTTTCCTACATCGATTTCCAACTTAGTAGACTTATATATTTCATTAATGGCTCAATGCTGAGTGGATGATTGGTAAAAATGATGAATATGAAGATGAATGGTTATCAGTCTAAATAGTGGGCCCAAACCCAGTATGTGTTTCATAACATAGGTGGAGCATTCAATAACCAAATTAGATGCAAGAGCCGTCAATGTGATAATTGGATGACTCGGCTCATGTTTTTTCTATAAAGAGAAGAAATATTGTGGGAGAAGCAGAAATAATTAGGAATGTAATGCTTATCTATTTTGTTCTAATAATATGGTTTCAGCTGACTATTTTTCAGGATAACAAGAAGCTATGAGATGTAGTTGAAAGGAATGCTTCCACTGAACAATGAAGATGTCACAGTGATTTGGAAAAAAGCATTACTAGTGTGCAAGGGGTTCTCCCAGATAGAGGGAATAGATGTCAATGAGACATTTACATCGGTTTCAAGGCTGGAGGCAATCCGATTATTCTTAGCCATTACAGTGCAAGAGAAGGTCAAAGTTTTACAGAAGGATTTAAAATCATAATTCATGAATGGGGTTCTAGAAAAATAAGTTTATGTTCAGCAGCCAGATGGTTTTCTTATTCATGAGGATGAAAAAAGGTTTGGAGACTGAATAAGGCATTGTACGGGTGGAAACAAGCACCAAGAGCATGGCACTCAAGGATTGATCAGTAATAGAAGAAGTCTGGTTTCCTTCATGGGGATGTTTATTACAATCTATATTTCACCAACGACAGTTATCAAAGGATGACAGTGTTGGTTTATGTCGAAGGAATAATATTTGGTGGATCAGATGATGCTCAGTGCAAATAGTTTTCTGAATTCCTGAAAAGTCAAATCGAAATGTCAATAATTGGTGAGCTGACATTTTCCCTTGGTTTACATGTTACACAATGAAGTAATGGCAATTTCATTTCATAGTCCAAATATATCAAGGAGATTCTGAGATGGGTTGGAATGGAGAATTCGAATGAGATGAAGACTCTAGTTTCTACCAGGATGAAACTGTCAATAGATGATAATGGGAAAGGCAGTTAATATCACAGAATAAAGGTAGATGATTGGGAGATTATTGTACCTAACAGTGACAAGTCCTGACACTGTATATTCCACATGCCAAGTAGCATGATATCAATGAAATCCCAAGGAAATCCACATGCATGAAGTGAAAATAATACATCGGTCTATCAATGGCACTGTGGATTTCGATTTGAAGTACACTGACAAATCTGATCAAGAATTATTGGGATATACAGATGAAGATTGGGTTTGTTCAGTAGATGACAAGAAATCAAAATCAGGAGGAGTATTCTATCTTGTTCCCTTGTGTGTCTCTTGGATAAGTAAGAAGCAAGATTTCATTTCATTGAGCACCGCAGAAGCAGAGTATATTTTGTCCACTCAAGCATGCACACAATTATTGTGGATGAAGTAGCATCTTGAGGATATGGGAGTAGAAGTGAAGTCTTCGATCAGAATCAAGTGTGATAACTCAAGTGCTATCAATCTCAGCAAAAATCCAGTACATAATTCAAGGAAAAAGCAGATTGAGATAATGTATCATTTTATCAAGGAGAATGTTGAGTAAGGAATGGTGAATTTGGAGTATGTGCCTATATGACTACAGGTTGCAGACATTCTGACAAATGCCTTACCCAAGGAAATGTTTTACATGCATCGACTGGCTCTGGGTGATTAGTCGACTTCCTGCACATAAATGAGTGTGGATGTGGAACCACACCCCACTCCCCAATGTATGATTTATTTTCCCCTAATGTTATAATATGTGTTTTTACCCTGTTACAGACCGTAGAGGAGTGATCTTTGTGTTTTTTACAAAGGGGGAGAAAATAGTAATTGTTCAAGGGGGAGTGAGTGTGGCTATTTGAGAAATCATGATTGATATGGGAAGAAACTGACAGGTGAAGCAGAGAGATAGGAGAAGTGCAATGAGATAGATGGAGAGTATTAAATATGACGATGATAGAAGTGATTGATCCAAGACTAGATATCACGACAGTTGAGGATCATGATAAAATAGTAATAGTGAGTTTGGAATGGTGAGATATGGTTTCTAGCTGTCACCAATTGGTATCAGTGTGGTTAAATAATTGGTATCAGTTTTGAAGTGACAATTGGTTTTTTACATGAAGTGATTCATTGATGAACTTTCCATAGTACTCTTGTTTCTCACGCCGAACAATGCTCATGTAGGTTTAGAGTACGTGTTATGTAAATCCTTGAACGCTATTTGAATCACAAGAGGCGAATGGTAGTGTATGTTGGTAGGAGACTCAGTGAGGTATCAAAGTGCAGAAAATCATTCTGGAAGAGTTGTGAAGAGTTGTTAACAAACCCAAAGGGGGATATTGTTGGGAAAAAATCCCTCAAGGTAACATTGCATCATTTTTGGGATGATTGTGTTTGTCAAAAAAAACTGGTTTCAATGGGGAAATATCGAGTTCCAGAGATTTTTTGACAATCCATGTTAACAAAGAACAATGAAAAAGGAAAGGATGATCTGGAGGTGGTACAAAAGAGCAGAATTGAGGCTTCATGGTTTGGAATTCGCGAAGACCAGAAGAATGATGTCGGTGATTCTTCGTGATTACCACAATCTTCGCGAACGGCAGAGGGTGCAGATCATCACAGCGGTGAAGGGATTTGCGAGGTAGAATCATGGAGAAGGCTTGAAAAAATGTTGATGGTGATGCTCCTCAATTATGTCAAGCTCCATGATTGGAACATTTCTAAGGTGCTTCACGATTTAGAGAGAATTCTTGCAGAAACATCGGAGCTTTGCGATTGGCAATGACGTGGCACTGACATGAGGTGGAAGGGTCAAGGGTCAGTGAAATTTCTTATAAATAGAGGTCAAACCCCTCGATATAATTATTGAGAGCTTCCAAATAAAATAATTTTCTCTCATTTCATGAAGGTGGTTCACGATGATAGTGTTCTTCACAAAAGAGAGTTGCTTCGCGGCAGCTAATCTTGCTCTGTGAAAGGCTATGCGCTTTGCGAGGCCGTGTACTCTAAGGAGTGTGCTTTGCGAAGAGGTAGGAGCTTCGCAACGGCCTGAGCATTGCGAAGGATTTAGCATCGCGAGATTGCTTCACCAGAGTGATTCGTGAAAAGGCAGGGGCTTCATGAAGGCATGTTTGTGCTTTTCAAAATTGGGAGCATCACGAAGTAGGGTTCATTGCGAAGGTGTTTACAAAGGTAGTTGCCCAGTGTTTCAGAGGAAAAGGGGTATTCATCATTGGAAGAAAGTTGAACTTTTACAGAGCATCTATAAATAGTTGAGGATGCGTGCATTCATGCCAATGAAGATCCTACACGTCTATAAACTGTGAGTGGATCCCTTCCAAGTGAAGGGAGCCAAGGAAGAGGAGGAAGGTAATCCTTTCTATAGGTAGTGAGTCAAAGAGAGAGGAACATGGAGTGACCCTTGTGAAGTAGTGAGATTACCCTAAAAATTGTTAAGTTAGTGAGCCTGGGTATATAAGTGATCTAGCCCGAACATTATTGGTTGTGATCCTTAGTGGATTTGGTACAACGGCACATCACGGTTGTATGCTCCTTGGACATAGCCCAGTGAGGGTGAACCTAGTAGAAATCTATGTGTCTTCCTGCTTGTCTCCCTACATTGGATTTAAATAATCATCATCAGATAAAGAAGTAAGTAAGTGGTCATAATTAACACACATGTGAAAACAAAGTGACCCTTGTAACAAAGAGGTTTAGATCCATTGGGGAAGGAAGAATTTAGAAATGAATATACATACCCTGATTCACCGCACCTGATCAGGTTATATAGGCCCCTATTGGTCCAAACAAGGAATTAGAAGATTGTACATTTCACAAAATTCCTTAATCTCCTAGTAGATAAGGGAAATAGTGTGGAATGAAAGATATGTTCTTTATGAAATTATACGGGAATAATTTAAGTTGGATATCCATATTCTTCAACATTGAAATTTTTGAAGTGGGGGAGAGTTCTTGGACATTTTTGAAAATATTAGATTTTAAACTATCTACTTCACACTTCATGCAATAGATGTCACTACCCTACCCAATATGTCATCTGACAGAATACCTAAGGATGAAATCCTCATTTTAGTGATAATTAATTACTGCAAACATTCTGATGAACCCACCTACAAGGAGGTTAAATACAATACATCCTTTTGATATTAATTCAATACTAGATTGAGGGAATTTTGGTCTGTTTTATCACTTGGATAAATGAATTTACAGTAATGGGGAGGTCTGTTCTAGCATTAGGGACCTGAATACAATTTTACATATTATGAAACGACCAATATGGGTCCAAATTCTACATTAAAAGAGGGCAGTAAGGATAAAAGTGAGAAATGATCAATGGATACCCCATTACATATACTTCTCTTTTATATTAATTTTTTAGTATTGATATGTGTATTATTTTACATATGTTAGTACTTACCATTGGACTACCATCATAGGAACAAGGAAGTCCCCTTTGTGCATGGTGGAGCCAGTCTTGTTTCCAAGTATCCCTTTATGGTTCTCCCTCATGGTATTCAGTTCATGAGTTATCTAAAAATGTATTCTCTATTATTCAACATTGTGTGTACATCTATATTATGTTTGGGATTGTCTTCAGCAATTAGGTATTTACAAGTGTTGGAAATTAACCTTCTTCTGGAATGTCTAGTCAACCATATAGTATACCCGATCAATGTGGTTGAGTAATAAAATAATTATATATAATGGTTTTTTTTCCATTTTGTACAGAGGTTGGGAAACTTCCCCTCAGAAAAATATGAAAAATCAGTTTTTGGTGATATAATGAAGATTCCATATATCAGAAATTTAAAAATAATTTATAGGGACTAATGTTTTTTTAGACTATAAAATGAAAAAAATATCAATTATGGGGCCATCAAATCCAGTCCATGCACAAAAAAGGAAGTGTTATTTGTGGGGGAATTTATTTACTACCTCACCCATCAAATGATTTTCATCTGATAGAATTATATGTAGTAAAGAGGTTTAGTATAACGTACATGCTATATGGAATACCTGGAATACTTTGTAGTATTGGGATATTTAATAAATTGTAACCCCACAAATTACTCTAACGACTTGATTTGGGATTTCCTAAAATCCTCCTCAGATTTCCTGTAATTTTTTTCGATCCCAATAGTGATATTAATATATTAATTCATAAATAATAATAATTTAAGTATTGAATTTAATTTATTTGAAAAAAATATCATTTATTAATAAAATAGTTATTTGAAAATAAATATGAATTATATTATAAATATTCATTAAAAATATAATAACATAATTACTTGAATTAAAAGATATACTTCTTTCTAATACATTTATATTGAAATATGTATTTAATTTTTATAAATAAATCATATCATAAAATATAAATACTAGTAATTATTTTTATATTTTATGTTAATGTTCATATATATATATATATATAATATTTAATATCATGTTTTATTCCATTGTGAAATAAATTATTTTCCAATTAAAACATAACATTACCTAACTTCAGAATACCTATATGATAAATGACGAATAGACATAATTTAAATGACCATATTTGTTGGGACTATAATTTAAAGGACTATATTTTCAATAACCATAATTTTATTGACCATATTTCATTCTAATATGTTGACTTACTACATCAATTGTTGTTTATAGTATCACTTTTCATGGCATAATTATTATGTCAAAATTTTCATAATAATTTCTCATTTTATGGTTCCCTTCATCTTTATAGTTTTTATATGGATATTATTGATCCTCATTGTTGAATATGATATATGATATTTCTTATTCATGATTATTTTATTCTATTTTATCTATTACCCCCTTTAAGATTCTCTCATTTAATGGATGTACATATTCTATGGTGAGTAATTAAACATTTTATATTGACCATAGTTGTTTGTGTATTTAATTTAATGTCCCACTTATGAATGAAAAATGTATATTTAGTTTGGTACATTTCTTGAAGGGAAAATTTTAAAATAATGTTTCAATAATTTTGAAATAGCGTGTCATCACTCTTCAAAATTATTTATATGAATAAAAATGAAATGGAACCTAAAACCTAGGTTGTTGCAATATGGATATAGATAATATTGTATTGATGAACAAAAGTATATTATCCATTATTTTAAATTTTGATATATGTTATTTTACTGGATTATATAGGGATATTATTTACTTGCATATAGCTCACAGTTTTCACATCTGACAATATATTTTTGTACATTATCAAACATGGATATTCCTATTTATAGTAAAAAATATAGAAATAATTTCTAAAATAATATTAATTTATTATCTTATATACCTTGATTAAAGGTTATTTAGATTCACATAGTTTCATTTTAAGGGATTATGTTGACGTTTCAAGAAATAACGTGAATATTAGCGATCAATGGGTTAACATTCAAACATATATTTTATCGTGGGTGAGGATGATGATGTTGGTGACTTATATTAGTTAATGGATGAATATCCTTTTATGTTGACTATATTTTAGACATAAAAATAAGATCTTAATATGAAATAATGGAGTGATTATATTATTTATGTTTATGATTTGGATAATTAAATGGAAGATGCTGATAACAATGTGCAATTTCAATCATAAAGATATATGTCATGATATATTTGTGAGGATGTTGAGAAAGAGTATAATAGATCATATATTTCAAAAAATCATGGTATAGAAAATATGTAAAATAAATTTGAGTGGTATTTATATTGTACAAACATAAATAAATCCAAAGAAATGTTTTAGAAAATTATATATTATATATATATATAAATAATGTGGGCATCACATACCAACATGTTATATTAAAGTAATACATATTTTATGTGGTTGTTAGATGATATTTCAAGGAAATAATATATATATTTCCTCACACACACATATATACATTAGGTTAATATTTATGATATATTTAATCATTTAATTATTTCTACCAATTTAGTAATTAAAAATGAACTATTTATAGTGGAAATTTTTTCCTTACTACATATATTTGATGTAATGATGTTTCAAAGAGTGTCAATGTATTTATTAAGTAACCATGATCCATGATTTTCATATCATATATGTAAAGGATTATATTGTTCATTTCTTTATGGAAAAAATTTTATTAAAAATATTATATCCATGGAAGTATATTAATAAAATATAATTATAAAAAATAAAAAATTTCAATAATGGACAAATATATTTTACATTATTGAACGTTAGAGTGGTTAATTCAGTATAGTGGGCCCTATTTTCAATATATGAAGTCTATAAAAATGTAAATAATATTTTAATAAGATAAATTGAAATATAAAGTTCATGGATATCGATTGTGTGTATCTATAAATTTATCTAAGCATAAGATTCCATATAATCTGGAATGAGTAAAATGATTTGAATATTAATTATCCCATTTGAGGTAATGGATCAATTCAATGATGTTTCTTATATTTTTATGTTTACATTCAAATTTAAGAGTGTTTATGATATTTTTCACGTATCATATCCTTGAATATATATCTTTAAAATTCTCATTAAAATAAATAGACATCAATAAATGATGAATACGATAATTTTCATAAAACAACCTATGTAATTTTATGATCAATAAATGAGGACATTTTATTCAATTATTGTATATCAAAGGTGTACATGAATTTTTGAAAGATGTTCTTTTGGTAACTGAATATGAAATGAAATTGAAACACCTTGATATTTTTTAATGCACTTGTCTATTTATCTATATATTTCATGACTTTTTTTGATGAGATATGGATTGTTACTTGTATAGATTAAATATTTATTTTACGTAAATTTGGAAGATTTTAATATAATTCAAGTTGATGAAACATTTTAAAGTTATATTTATTTTGGAGATCTATTTTTAGATTCACATTTTGTGTGAAATATTATTTTTTTATTTCATTAACACTACACAATATGGTTAAAATGAAAATTTTTAGGTGATTAGAAATCAATTCAGAGTGTACTGCTGAGACTTGAATAACGATTAAAACATACAACATATTTTTTAAAAGAATTATTGTTTGAAATATTTATGTGAAAATATTTTAAGATAAATAAAATTATATAATTCTATAATTAATGAATTATATTAATAAATATAATTTGACTTTTTTAATTTAGGAAGAAATGATCTATTAGAGATAATTTTTTCTATTGTATATTATAGTAATATGTGTTCCAATAATTTAATGTATAATTTCATTTAAATAATTGAATGATATTTTAGACATAATAATAAAAATATAGAATATTACTAGTCAGTTTATATTATAAAAATGAATTAGATAAATAATTGGAATAAATAGATAAATGAATGGAACATTGTGATAAACTTGAAATTATAGAATATAATGCTAAATAATTTTAAATTTAATAAATATGAACATAAAAATATTATTATTACTTATGCGTAAATCATTCAATAAATATAAAAAATAGAATATGAACACCGATTATAAATATATAACATCATAAGGGTCCGCGTATTTATTAAGAATTAAAAAATTTATAAACCTTTTTATTAGGTCATACAAAATATTATTCTTTTTAATATCAATGATTTGAGAATTAATAATGATTTATGAAATAAATTAAACATGTAATTCAATTTAATGTTGATTATTGAATCAGATAAGAGGGTATATGTAACAGGTCAATTTTAATTAATTGGCAATTTTCCCTAATCAATTTCTTGGATACTAATACATGAGAATTATATATGGATGAAATCAAATATGAAAATTTGTATAGAAAAAGTAGACTGGTCACTATTCGAATCCATCTTATAATCTCCCATGATTTTACTCGATCTCAACACACAATAAATTTGATACTCAAGTTGATGAAATGTTATTTTTTGTTATTTGGAAAGAGTGGTTCTTATTTTTTGGATGTTGATTAATTTGTAACTTTTTTTGATGATTTTTTAATATATTGTTTTAGATAGTGTAGTAATAGGATTTCAATGGTATAATTCATATTTATCCACTAAATATATGAAATTACTATTTAATTTTGAGTATTAATTAGTATGATATATTTATAGTTACACATTATTTATTAGTGGCTAAACCTACAAAATATGTTTTTAAACATCCATATATTTTAAAAATTGTTTATTTTTAGTTTAAATATTTTATTAAACATGGTTTTGGATGATGTCATCATTGAAATATAAAATTATTTTAGAGATGGTGTTTGATAATAGTTTCATTTATTATTCATATGGTATACTGGATTTATTGATTGTTGTTGATCCTATAATTAATTAATATTTATTTGATATATTTTATATAATTCATTCATTTTTATACATATCCATTCATCATGATATAGAGGTTGATTCTTTACAATAGTTTATTGTTTAGAGATTGGTAGTTTTAAATTTTTCAATGCATTTCGTTTTTCATTGACACCAGTGTTACTAAATAAAAATATGAGGAGTCACACCCGATCTTATTACTACTTCATGGGTAGTATAATATATGGTTGTTAATGAAATTTGTAAAATATTTAAAATCCTATTTTTTATTCAATTTTTTTTCAAAAATAAATTTTCTTTACAGTTATAGAGTTGATATACTAACATTTTAAATAAACAAAACATATTTTTCCTAACAAATTAATTCATGTTTTATTTTTCAGAACATATATTTAATTATAAAATCATTTAAGGTCTTATATAATTTAAACAATCCCAATATAAACGATCAAAAAATATTTCATAGTCATCACATAATTTTTCATTAGTATTTAGGGTAAGAGGTGGTTCCTAAGATGAAAATTTGATACAATATATATTCATTGTATCATTGCATGTTTCATTGGTTAATTTATTATAATTTTAGTTTCCTCTCTATCATGACTTGTGAAATCAAACATTTTTTCATTGTTTTATCAGATCTTCAAACAACTTATTGTAATTTTTTCATAAGTATTCAAAAATGATATTCTATTGTGTTTTAATTTCATACGAAAATATTTTATTAATATTTTATTCTATTTTAAAAAACATTCATTTGAGGATTCCCTCATTTATCTATAAATTAATTTAATTTATTATTTTATCTTATTATATAGTTTTTTAACCTTATAAGTTAACAATCCATCACCACATTACATTCATCATTATCATGACCATAAATTAAATAAAAACTATATTTTATTTAAAATATTTCAATGTTAATTGATTTTTTATTTGTGTAACAAAGGAAGGATTACACAAGTCTTTAAAATGAACCCTTCCACTAATATCATGTTTTGAAAATAAAATAGTCCAAATCTTTTACTTGAATTGCATTACATATCACCATAATATTTTATAATGTAACCTTAATATTATAGTGTCCTACAATATTCCTTCATTTTTTTCATTGAACTAATCCCCCTAAAACATGAACATAATTCATTGAGGGTTTCAACCAAGGACAATACCACATGGGTATTTTCTATTTTTATTTTTAAAATATGATTCATTCTCTAAATTAAATACTTTGTGTAACCACAATATATCATTATCAAATATTATGTATTAGTTAATATAAACCCACTATTTTAAATTTATTTTACAATTATTGTTGTGATGGTCATTAACATCATAGTAATTCCAATAGATATTTTCATAATATTGTCAATATTTTTCATTTTCAATTAACCAAAATCATTGATTTAACAACCTCATTTTACTTTTATGCAACTTTTAAAAAAATACTTATAAGGAAATATGAAATTCAATATGTTATATATTCTATCAAATATTATTTCAAATATTTTTTCAATTATGATAATTAATAAATCTCACCAATATTATAAATTTAGTACTTTAATAAGTTATAATATTATATTCGTAACATTAATGTAAAAAATTTAATGGAATCAAATAATTTTAATTATTCAAAACTAGTTTACTTGTTTTAAGAAATTATCACTAGGTTTTTGATACTCATCCAATCCCAACCCATGGAATGTATCCAATATATTATTTAATTATCTTTAATAATGATTTAATCTTGGATTAATATTACTATTTGAAATAAATATTCCACCATTTTTATTACATTTCAATGGAATTCAATGAAAATTAATCACATTCAAAATCATTAAATTCAAATTTTTTTATCTGATTCCTATTCGAGAGGTTGTAAATCGAGCATAAAAAATTTATGAAATTATAACAATTAAATACGGTATATATGAACATAAATATTTTTAATTTAAATAATGATAGAAATTTAAATGTTCAAATAGTGTCTTTTAAATAACTGTCAAATATTAAATTAAAAAAATATAATTTTTACAATAAATAATATTTCAAATCATTATAGATCAAAACTAACTATATCTGTATAAATAAATTATTTATAAAATAACATAGTAGATATATAAATATGGATATCTAATTATTATAAATTAAATAAATTAAAATAAAAGAATAGAATTGGTGATGTCTATGTCAATGTGTAACCATAATAATTGATCTTATCTGACACCTTAAAAATAAATTCATAATAAGAAAACATACAAAAAATTTTCATTTTAGAGGGATAATCTTAAAAAATTGGTTGTAATAAATATGAATCAAGATTCATTTTCATTATAAATTTAATAACAATAATACTATCCATAATCATATGAAATGAATAAACATGTAATAAAATATTTTAATATTTGGGTAGACATTATATGTAATACTTTATTTATCAATACAAATTAAATAAATGACATCCAATTATATAATTATTCTAAAACAAAAACAAAAAATATTATAATATGTAAATATTTTGAGATGTGAAAGTTGTTTTAATGACTGAAGTACAAATATTCCTTTAAACAAATCTCAAATATCTGTAACAATTTAAAAAATGGTCAATTATGGTAGAAGAGAACGATAAATAAATTAATGAAGTGGTATATGAAATATATAGTGTGATAGAAACCATACAATTTGTTGTGAAAATATATATTAAAAACACTAATGCCTTTTTATTTGATTATGATTTAAAATATATTTTTTCTATTTAATTGACTATTGAAGAATATAGATAATATTTCGTTAATGATCACAACGTAGATTCAATATCAATTATATTTTTATATGATCATCATATTTATATAATAATTAATTTTAATTAAATTATTTTTTTAATAAATATATACCACATATGATGTAAATATATATTCAAAATACACCCTTGAAAAAATATTTTATCCAACTAAAATAAACATTGAATGGTTTATATTATAACAACCTCATATTTCAATATGGAATTTTTTATCATCATATGTTCTCTATTATCATTAAATAGACTTTTATTTTTCATAATGAGATTTTTAACTATAAATAAATCATATAGGCCACATTTAAATCATTTAAATTCATATTAAAATAAATTCATGAAATAATTACTTTTATTAGGTATTATATATATATATATAATATAAAAAAAGAAATAAAAATAAATACATGATCATTAAAATAAAGTTGTTAATGTACCCTTATAATAATCACACATACTCAAAACATCATGATTTAACAAATATATTTTATAAATAGACTAATAATTCAACCAAATAAGTATATAGAATGTTGAGAAAAATAAGTGAATGATGGGTTTAGTATTGAAGGGAAATATATAGAATATTTTTATCTAATTTGACAATTGTAAATTTTTAATAATATAGTAATAATATCATTGTTTGTATCTAAATATTACATAACAAAAAGTGAATCAAATAACTAAGGGAAATAGTTATGATGTAAAAATGATTTAAAATATATGTAAATTCTTAGGGGTAATATAAAAAATTATAAAATTCAACTTACCATAATAGAATTCAAATTATTTTATAAATAATAGTTATAATTCATGTCCATCCATGAAATAATAAAAGTATAGTATTTCATGTATTATAAAATACATTATTTATTGAAAACACAAAATCCAATATTAATATTGTATTTTCCTCATTTGAAAAATAAATTTTGATAAAATATTTTTCATATTTCGAACCAGTACATAAATATTATGTATAGGTGAATGTTTACGTTTTCTCATAAATAAAAAAATAAGTGGTTTAATTGCTAATATGGTATAATATGATATTTTTTATAATATTGATAATAAAAGATTAATATCATAATGAATCAGGTAAAAAAGGGTTTTTATTACCTAGAATTATTCAAATTCTATAATTTGTGATATTAATATTATTTGTTAATTATTTTTATAGAAAATAATATTTTATTGTAGATTTTTTTTACCTCTTTGATAAAAAATACTCACATTCATCATATATAAACAACCTAATTATCCAAAAATTATTAATATCATAATAATGGATTTCTATTTTCTAAAATTAAATAAAACACAATTTTAAATATTAAACAACACATTATTATTTTTATACTGACAACTAATTTCAAACATTGAAGGCAAAAATCGAATGAAAAATAATTATCTTATATAAATGGAATTTTTTTTAATAAATGTTCAACATTTTTTCTAAATTTTATAACACCTAAATATTTTACTAATTCATATATGAATATAAAATAAATGCTATAATAATTTTTAAATTATATTATAATAATAATAAATTAATATTTTCCAAAATTTTCATTCTTTAAAAAAAAATAGTTTATTGTTTTATATAAGAACCTATATCAAAAATGATTTTTCAATCCTATGATTAAATTTATTTAATCTATGTAATTAATATATTTTTGGCCAATAATAATTTTTAATTTTATATTAATTTATTGTTTATTATTTTTTAATTCCACTAATATATGAAAATAATTATATTATATTATTATTATAAGTAAATATGTTCTATGTGAGGAATTGAAAACATAATGGTTTGATTAGAGTGAATCCAATCTTATAAGGGAAAAACATTTCCCATAAAGAACTATATTCAGGAAGGTATAGCATTTGGGGAATCTCCAAAGTTACTTAATTTTCATCTGGGGTACATTAAACTTGATCATCAAGAAATAAATTGTTCCTTAAAACGATGGGTCTTTTGGCTTATTTGATACATATAAATACACCGTTTTACACACCATTTCAATGATATCAAATTTCTGGATTTCCAGCTAAATATATTGGCTTATAAAACTCAATTTTCATAGAAATCAATGAAATGCCTACTTCTAAAAGTATTTTTCTATCATGAATAACCTCTCATGGTTCATCTGAAGTATAAAACCATGATAGAAATGAATTTCATGAATTTTTTGTTCTAAAATATAACCCATCATACAAGAAAAAAAAGGATTCACCCCACTTTAGTTTCTTAGTTCCTCCATCCTTTCAGAAACCTTTCCCAGAGGTAGATGAAGATCATCCTTTTATCGGAAAATCATTAGGGAATGATTGATCATCTAAAACCTACTGGAATTCATGACATAAAATTCAGAGGCCAATAATTATGCTTCAATTTAAAAGACATGGATATGTGAATAATTAGTTCATGTGGCCTCTAAGACATCTTAAATCATACTTACCTATTCATAAAACATTAGTAATACTATTATCAAGGACCCTCAATAATAATACCTTTTATCTAAGAATTGGTTGAGTTGTCTCAATTCCCTCTACTCACTGGAATTATAATTCTCACATTAGAACCACTATCTCCCAACTGAAATATGAAGTTTTCTTTCATTTTTCTAATCATAAGCTCCTATGCATAAGATTCTTAAGCCCCATCCATGGAATAATTAAGGTAATTAAAACATAACTTCCCTTATTGAGATAATATTTGATCATTATATCCTTATATACTCAATGCCTACCTGTAACAAGGATGATTCACACAAACTCTGCAATAATGCCCCGAGTTGAAAGACATTTTACAAAAGAACTCCATTTCCATTTGGCATAAAATAAACTAAATCGGATCATCATAAACATAAAATCTTTATGTGACACCTTACCCTATGTGATTAAGATTTTATTACCTATGTAATTAATAAATTATGAATCATTTTATTATAAAAGGTTTCATTATGCGAAAATATTGAGATGATCTCTCAATCCCATGAGAAAATTTTATGAATAACCCCCAAAAAATTCTTTATTTTTAAATATTTCATAATATATGAGTTTTTACCATATGAAATTTAACATTATAGTATATAATATTAATATAAAATTGATAATTAATTTGAGCTATGTGGGTTATTATCCTTATCTCTCAACAGTTCTTGTAGAATTCCTCTATTATATCCAATCCTAACATCCTAAAAATTCCCAAAATCCATCTCCCCCTCAGGAGTCTGCAACAATGAATCGTAGTCATATTTTAATTTAAGGCATAATATTACCTAAATCCAAGGTCCCCGATGTACATTGGATCTACAAATAAACACTACCCCTACCATGGATCCTTACAAAGAGAGAAAATCTAGGATGTTTCCCTCCACTGGACAATAAATCATTAAGAATGTAATATGTGAGTGCCCATTTTCACTGTAAAATTGTGATTATTCCAATACATGATGAGTTTATTGGATGGATCCCCCCACTATAAAACAAACCTTATAGTTCCTTTACTCATATATAATTCTATCATTAAATTCAATTCATCAAAACCCTAACCATAGGTGAAATAATATGTTTCCATAGGTGAATATCATAAGAAGAATGTGTTATAAGAATATTATCTCTTATTCTCCACTAAAGGTATGTGCCAGTATTTCTCCATCAGATGATGGGAATGATTTTCACTATGTGATAATACTTGGGATCCTTATGTGTTTTGAATAAGTTACCTGAAATTATAGGAAAGAGATACATCACATAGGAATGTGAACCACCCTCCATGATGAGCATATGATTCCTGAGGCAACAAGCCATGGATTCCATAATCATAGAACATAAAATTAAATTTATAAATCATGAGATATCGTCAGTTTTTTTACATGACACAATTTATTTCAAAAGAATATGATTCCATAAATTTCTTATTGAGGATTAAATTCATTGATAGAAAACATAAACCATAGTATCAATCGTTCCAACCATTGTATTACACACAATCATAGTATCAAGCGCCATAATTAACTGGTGTCCATGAGAAGATGGAACTGATAAATAAATTCTTAATCAAATAATATAGATATATTGTATACTTGAAATATGGAACGAACTCCATTGAGTCAAGCGTGGATTAAAGGAGCCAACATCCTATCATTCTGTTCTGATTATGGTGCTAACATCATTTTTCCTTGTGGTCCATTCCACCAACAATAAGTTAGTGTGACTGTTGGAAAATATGGACCATTTACATACTATGTATAAAAATCACTTGTACTATACAAACACTAAAATGGAATCATCATAACATATAATGTTAAACCAAATTTAAATCACTTGTCAAGTAAATTGGAGTAAATGATGAATTGTCGGTGTCACTCAATGTTCACCCCTATCCTCAACCTGAGATATGATGAGTAGTGTTAGGTTCCTTATGGATCACCTCCATATGAAATTTAATGATAGTTAACATCATATATAATTAATTACACAAAATTATGGCAATTCTTGAGATCCTTTTGCAAATAGGTTTAGGAGAATAGGGACCAATAGAAAATAAATATGAACATTATTAAGCTTCTATTTTGATATCCAATGCTCCCAAGGTTCCTAGGATACATCGCACCATCTATCCCATAGAAATCATCCTACATAGGGTTAAGAATTACTTCATTCCTCAATTTGATCATAAATTGGATATAATAATTCAGGATATGTCTCAACATGACATACAATTTGTGGAACTATCCAAATTCCATCACCCATAGGCACAATGAATGGTTAAATTCCCCCATCATCATTACCATAGAAAACTATTTTAGAATTACTACCCAAGAATGATATGACATCAATATCCCCTAAAATTATGAGGTATGGGACACATTGGTTTGTCTAGTTATAGTCACCACTCGGGAGTCACCAATGGGGTCGCCTACCATCTAACACCACATAAAATATAGATACCCTTGTAGTTATATGATTAGACTATTCCCATACCCACTCAAATGGCTCCAGTTCAAAATTAATTTCAATAATGGTGGTTAAATTCTACTTTCCATACCTATCGAGAGACATGATCAACAAATATACTGTTCCCTAAAAATTATGAATCATCCCTTTCCAACTGAAACATTTCATGAGTTCATATTCTATCCATGATGGAATCGAGATCCTAGATGTCTTCTGGGAGGTATTGGTTAATTCTTCCCCGCACATGAACCATATGTTATAAACAATGAATCCAAACCTATGAGGAAAAGTTCCACAATAGTTCTCCACCTAATGTTTCCATCAGCTGACATAGAGGACCTCCCTTTGAATAATATATTCAATTCCCTAATGATCTTTCACAAAGTACAAAAATATCCTTCTATTATGGAGTCCCTACCATAAAACTAAATATAACTTGTGTGGAAAGAATCAGTACTACCATCACCATCTTTTTCTTTTTGTGATCCTTCAACACCTCTAGAGACAGGGCCGAGGGAAACAATATTGTGTCGCAATTGACCCTTCTAAGTCTCAAGAAACATACTACTCATTGTAAATTCCCCAACCTTCCCCACTAGAACATGGAATGTAAGACCATCAGTTTAGGATTACCATCCTAGATTTTGAGTTCCATAAGGTATATATATACCTCCCTGAGTACCTTCTCCTGAGGATATTATAGAATTAAATTTCATGGCTCTCTATGAACTTCCTTTGAATCCATTATTTCCTCTTACCTCCACCACCACTCTAGAATTTGCGGAGATGTTAGGGTATTTTTTTGGAAATTTTAGATTATGGATAACACCCCCATCAATATGATAGAACATGATGAAATTCCTAAATAGAAAAACTCCATGGTTATCCCCTAATAAAAAGGAATGCATTGAAGATAGCTCTACCACTAGAAATAACTCCCTTATTTTATGATATATTTCTTTTTATGACATATCATCTATAATAAAATCAGTTTTAGATTAGATTAACATTTCTCCCTCTCCTATATTCTTGGTTTTCCGGGATAAGTGAATTATGGGACAAATAGTTGGACCATGATCCAAATAATGAATAAGGGTGGATTGAATTTTGGGGAATATAGTCAATGTCTTGTTTTGTATATTATTCTAGCAATTTATATTTCTGTATTTTACTATCCTAGAACTATTAAATACTAATACCATAGTGTTATTTCATCAAAACATGTGGGAAACATTTAGTTTACTCTAATACCATTAACTAACTTATTCAATTATCCATGAACACTTCTGTTCTCTCCATGAATATTGTTAATGGGTTGACATTGCAGTGATCCCCATGCATTAATTCCTCAACTTATATAGATAATGAAAGAGATTCTAATTGTTTTGCATCAAGATCCTCACTATAATTTATCATATCCTTTAATTGGTAGATATTCATGTACAAAACTAGGTCTAGTGGTAGTACTATTCCCTCATATAATTTCTTCCATATCAGTGATAATTTGGTCATCATGCATATCCTCCTATCAATATGGAACATAATTTTATAACAACCACCATTATAAATGTTATAATGATAAACCATATGAATTAGAAAAGGGAATGTTGTTAGTGGTATAGAGAGTGGGGAAAAGTAAAAACCCTATGAGGAGGTTCAATATCATGTTGAACATCCCAATAGTTCCCACAAAGACCAACAAAGATGTGCATTGGGTCTTGGGTGTCCTACAAATCCAATTATGCATGTTCATAAAAATCACAACAAGGTAGAGGGTGTTATTTAACCCACTAGTCTATCTGATCCCATAATAGACAATGAATTAACTGTTATAATAGATTATTTACTCTATGGCCTATAGGGTTACTTGTGGGACCCCACTAATCATATCATCAAATGACAGTTGAAGTGGGAGGATTTTGTAGGTCATCTAGTCATCCCTATAGTGGATATACGACAACCAATATTGATCATTCTATCCCCAATGGTCATGTTTCATATTCCCACACATTAAACTAGGAAATATGTTATTGTATATTCTCAAAAAGGAATAACCTAGGGTTCCCCATGGATCCTTCCCTGGTCGATCTATGTGACTTTACACTAGACCAATTTTCGCTTTGATGTAGCATGAAGGTAAAGCGTTCAGAGAACACCAACCATTCCTACAATAATGTGATATCTTGTCCTAATTATCACTTTGATTACTTAAAAATGAAAAAATCCTCAATATAATTTTAGGGGATGTTAAATTTTGTATGGTATGATTATATTCATCCACCCCAACACTAATGTACATAGATCTTTACTTCATTCAATAGTACATGTGACCCAAAATTAATTCTTCGCTACTCCACCTCCTAATCTTCCTAGAAGGTAGTAACATCACAAAAACATGATTCTACCAAACTTCATTGTTTTGTACAAACATTAAAAGGAATATATTTTTAATGGTATTTTTAGTTTTACCTGGGAACATTATGAGTATGTTAGATATCTTTAGGCAGTTCTTTTACCAGTAAACACCACTTTTTACCAAAATAGATCCACTAGCCTCTCAAAATTTAATGATAGTAATGATGATAATGTCTCTAATTTCATTACATGATGGAAGATAATGACATTTTCCCATGATGTGACCCTTTCCCCAGATAATATATTTGTGATTGGTATGGAAAATGTTCTAGATGTGATTGTTCATACACTAATCTCCTTAATGTGTCTCAATGGATTATTGGAATTCACTAATAGTTCTCAATTTTTCATTGAATCCATATAGTATACCATGAAGCATCAATTCCCATTACCACCTCCATATATAGTGTAGAGTCTAATTAGATTCGAGACAACCATAGCTATGAAGACATATACTCCTCATACATTCTGAATTTATGAACCTCTATAGAAAAATCTCACCATGTTCAACCTCCCTATGAGAACAATACTCAAGAACCATGTTATGTAATTTTTACCAAGGTCCCCTTCATAAAAATAATGAATAGGGTATACTTTTTCAAGGAGGAGTTGGTAAAAGGGTACATTCTCATTCCATTGGACATGTTTTTTTGATATTTTGAGAGGCTATGATACCCCATGAAGGAGGGATAATAATTTTTTTAATACTCTAATCTCTATCACAAAATTCTTTGTTAAAACAATAAAGAAATATTTTCCTTCATCGAATGGCTTTATAACAATGTAGATTAGGGTCAATTTTAAATGGGTGATCTCCAGAACTAGTGAAAAAGGTCCCCACCACACTAGATATTGATGATTAATATCCTTGTAAATTGAAATAGATTCATATTATATGGGTATATAAGATTGATGATTGGCTATCCTCAAAGTTATCTATTTATTCAAAGAAAATTATTAATTATTGATTGAGCTATATATAACATTATGTGGTCTCTAAATATTCTACTATTATCACATAGAAATAATATCATTCAAAATCTAGAAATAAATATCATTGAAAGCCCCAATGAAATCATCATCAACCATGGACACTGAAATGTGAATCCCACAACCGTTATTTAATTCACCTCTAATTGGGAAACGTACCATAATTCATCTTGTTATAGAGTAATCCTATAAAAATATAATGAAAATTTAATTTAATAAATAAAATTAGGCTAGTATATCATTATTTAAAGAATCATTTTTAATGATGTAATCCTGGTCATTTTGGAAACAATTTTAAATTTTGACAAGGGAAGGGTAGACTATATACTACATCAAAAAGTACAAGAATATATACCCCAAAATATATATTGCATTCCTAAAAAAATATATGATAATAATTACAAAGGGATCAATAATTTTAATCCTCATATGTTGAATCATCATAAATACCCTCACGATCTATCATTGTGGATGGATTAAAGACTCCACTAATGAAACATAGGGCTCATACATGACTAGACAAGGTATAGAATCATAATCCCAATTCATAGACTAATCCATCAATCCAATATAAGGACATGATCAATATAGGGAATTCCTCATCATCTCATCAAACTATGAATTCAATTATTCATGTCAAGGAGAGACCATTCTAGGGAAAGAATATTCCCCATTTCTTGGAAATATAACGTCCTCATCCTCATTGATTGTATACTAGAATATATATAGATATATAATGTGATCCTCATGTCAACGGATTTAAATAGTTCTATTATAGAGGTCCTGAATACCCTCAACATTTTAAAACAAATTATTTTTTCCAATGATTATTATCATGAAAATGATACAAAATTGGTAGAGTTGAAACCTATATTCACCCTCACCCAAGAGAACGAGGATACAATCATTTTGGTACACATACAATCGCTAAATGTCTCATGGTGGTTCAATGACATGGATAACCAATACTTATTGGGGAAAAATGGATTTTGGTTTAACCATATCTTTCCTCAATTAAAACACATGTTGGATATCATAGAGGCATTTTTGAAACCATCAGACTTGATAATCCTGTAAAATGATAAGTGTGAGTAGAATACATTTTAGATGTTTTGGATAGATACCCAATTTTATGTTGTCTTGAAGGAAACCATATTGAATGGATTACTTGGAAGTCCATAGATTAATTATTATGGCGTATTCCACTTTTCATATCATCAGTGGCTCAAATACTAACTCAATATTAAATTAATAGCACTCTATTGAGACATTATCCCATTGGAATCCTATAAAGCTTAGTATTTGGATGATGCGTATTATAAAAGGTATTGATTAAAAATTAATAGTCTTGAGGTGGATTTAATAAATAATTTTAATGAATTGATATCCACCTCAGCATATCCATTTATGCATTTTAAGGGTCACTTCACTTTGATGAACCATTTATTCGATCCCATAACCCCGAACCATAGAAAAAAATTTCATCATCTCTAAGAGGAATGAATTCACATAGATATCATTTTATTATAAAAAATATATAATGCACATCTATTGTTATAAGTGCTGACTCCCATTTCATTGTGGATGGTCGATCCATCAGTTATGAACCCTGTACAACATCAGGTATTCATAAAGGGTTGTATTGGCCTAATTTAAGTCATACAGACATTAATATTTGATAATCAAAGGTATATAATACTTATAGATACTACATGGGATCAGATCCTTATATTCTATTTCTATGGTATTGTAATGTTATTAGGATACGAATCCACCATTGAAAAATATACCCTTTAATTACTAGTTGATAGTGTAAACTGTGATATGTTTTTCCTAGAGTGTCATATCTTTTCTGTGATCCTCATGTTTACGCGGTTAAATATGCATTGGACATGGATCCTCATAAATTTTAGGAAGGTTTCTCTACCACTATTGGTGAGTTGAACCTATTTAATTTTGTTAATGTAGATGATAAGAGGCGAACAATTATTGGAACCAACATTTCATCAGTGGATTAATAAAAAAAAGTGTCATTAATTATGTAAAACTATGACATTTTCTCATTGAACAACAAGTAAATGCAATGGATTAATCCCTATGTTAATTTCAACCACCTTGGACTCCCTATCATACACCATCTGTTCAAATTGGATTCCAAAAAAGATAAATCAATCCAAAGGATACAGGGTTGATAGTAATAATTAAATGATTATCGTGGAAAATTTTAAATGATACAAGATACACCCCATGGGGCTAGCCAACATCATCCCAATCTAATAATAAATTAGACGTACCTGAGTCTAAAATAATATCTTGAACATATATCACTATTACGTGGAGTAAGACATTATTTCCCTAATGAAAAACAATGAATTGATTTGATTTATAGTTTCTCCACACTATCCATCAATCAACAATATTCTATGTGTAGTATAATTAGGATAAATCCTAATGAAATAGAAGCCACTACCTTTAGGATTCCTTGAGGAACAATTATTTTTTGTGTGAAATTGTTTATTATGAAGAATGATTGATATAATTTTCTTTGTTCCATGAATGGTATCTTTAAGAAACTCCTTAGGAAACTGGGGGAGCGTTATGTGGGTTACTATTGGTCAATTACCTATAAATCTAAGACAATCTCAAGGGAATTGAATTTTTTTTAAACCTATTATTATCCTATCACTTGAAAAGGAATCACATTTATTTTTTATTCTTCTTAACCAAAAAGTAATTTCCCTATATTACTATAATTTATATTGACATTATTTTTTATCCATATATGATGAAGGATATCATAAATATATCCCTCATGATATCTCTATGTTTTGGTGGGGCCTTCATGGAAATGTATCCAACATTATTCATTTTTTCAACCTATAAAACAAATGTAATCCCTTTTCTCTTGATTACAATGAAGGGTTTCACTTGTAAATGTTATAAATAATGACAATTACATTTTATGAATTTTTTTTGTTTATTCGACATTCTTTTATATTGATTACCTGTGTACCTGGAAAACCAATGGTGTTTTATGTAACCACCCTAAAATGACCACTTTATTCCCTCTTTTCCAATAAGAGGATTGAATCTATGTATAATAGTCTATATTATTTTAGTATCATTCTACTTAATAGTAAGAGAAATATTCTCCCATAGATAAAGGGTTCCTCACTATAGTCATTATAATAATGACACTATGACACTCCTAGAAGAATCACATGATATATCTAGTGTCTTCTGTCATCCCACTAATGTACATCATCTACCTTCCAATGATGATAAAATTATTGGAATGCTAAGACGTAAACCAATTGTAGTTTGAAATAATCCTCATTCACTAGAAAACTATTGATCGATTAGTTTCAGAATATTTCATTTCCACACATATGACATAAAAAAATCCCTTTTGATGTATTCTTTGAAAATGAATCAATGCTATTTTTTGATGAATATATGCAGTGAGGGATGATTTCCTATTATGGTGTCTCTTGGTGCCTAACCCATAGAAGAAATAACAACTCTAAATCAACTCTATTGGTCTAGGGATTGTATTCATTTCACCCATACATTCTCCCATGTTATTCTTATTCAATTTTTAATATGGGTGTATCGATAATGATGAAAAAAAATATTTCATGATCATCATTTTCAAGATGGTCCTCAAGATAGATGTCACATGGATAAATTTTGGGGGTTACTTAGAGCTGATAATCTTGTAAATAAATGGTGAATTTGTTTTAAAAATAAAAGGAATCGTCTTTTTTTTAGAGAAAATGTTTTAATTTATTCCCCAGATCCCTCCATTCTGGTAGTGAATCATGTTCCTTGGTCCAAAATTGATCAAGATGATTCTTTGGAAAGATTAGTCTCATCCAATATAGATCCAAAATGAGCTGAATTAGAAATTCACATAGAGAATACAAGAGTCATTTATAATATTTAATATCATTAAAATGAATAACATGTGAACCAAAATGAAACCATAACATCATTAGATAAACCTCCAGATGAAACAATGATGGAATAATCACCTGAATGGATAACTAAATTCATTGAGTACATTCAACATAAGTCTCTCTCATCAAAATGGACTGAGATTAAAAAAATAAACAATTTTAGGGTTAATTTTACCATATAATAAGTTCTCAACATAGGTTAGGATCTCTACCAACTAGGATTTGATGGAATTATTATCCATTACATCCAAAAGAAGGATGTCACCTGGGTTATGGAAGAATTTAATTCTATGTTATACAAGTCCAATAATGTTTGGTTGAAACTCTCTCACCAAATATGATGATTGGGGTAATTTTATCACACCACTTCCTTTGAATACATAGAATTGTCCAAGAAGTCTTAAGTGTTCCATATCCTTATCATCTTCATACATCAACCATAAGATCTTCTCAAAACCTATAAGTAGTCACAACTTTTCACTATATGTGGATTTGATGTTTTTCATTCCAATAAAAAAATGTTTTCATAGCTATAATTGTTCATCCATACGTCTACCAATAAAATTTATAATATTGTGGAAGAAATCCCTCCCCCAGATTTAATGACATAGTAATTGATCAGATTTTTTGAAATACCACATAATTATTGAATTCAAAATTCATCACATTATTCACAGAGAATATATGTCAATTTTTTTTTCTGATGAGATAAATATGATATATTCAGTGTAAAAAAATTTATCTAATCATATATATCTCCATCATCCATAAAAAAATGGGAAGGTATAGGACCAATAATAACCCTCTCTAACATTATATAAATGATGTTGGACATAAACAAGAAAATGATCCATTAAAGTATCTATAATTCCCTATGGTCATATAGTGCGATGACTAATAATTACACCCATGGAACCACATACTCTCTCATATATAGGAATGATGAGTTATTACACATAGAGATTCAGATAGCATAACTGTAGATGGATGTTTATGATCAGAAAATATAAAACAAGAGAGATGAGGTTCATTATGATGAATTGGAATCCCTAGATTTGATTATTATCTAAGAACTATAAAACGTCATAGTTTATCATAAAAGTTATCATGATAAATTAACAAAAAGGTTATACTCTAATCCTTCCATTGGGGGAAATTGGTATTTTCATTAAATGCACTGATGATACCTAGAATGAAACCAAAAAAGATGGAGCCTATGTATGAGTGAGATTTCATTATTTATAACCATTTATTAAATGGTTCATACAATTTAATAAACATGTCTGACAAGTTTATCACACATATAAACATTACCATTTTACAAAAATATTAAATTTCATAAATAATCATTATCCTAGTCACATGGAAATAAACTATGTCTCAATGTGATGGTAACATGATGTTAAATTGTATGAATGCATTTTATTCAGAAGAGGATAAACTATATGAAACGACATCCTCACCATATGATGTTAAAAAATGTATCCAAAATCCTAATATAAATACACATAACATAATGGTTTAAATCCCAAGGACATGAGGTCAAAATGTTGGATGATCAGACCCAGACTTGATAATATCTCCCCATTTATTTGTCTTCTTCCACACCACATTACAGAACAATATAGTAATTGATTCCCATTTTTGGGATATGTAGAGGTGAATATATGTCTCAACTAGGGCCCAAACATCGATCTAAATCATTGTATTTTCTCATTAATACCCTTTACTATCACCATTTAAATACAAATTCAATGTAATAAGTTTCATGGGGGAATAGTACCTATAATGTTGAACTCTACTAGAATATACCTTCACGTTTTCCTCCACACATCTTGTCTTCCTTGATATGAATCCTCATGATACATTATGTTTGTTTGAAATCCAATGTAGTAATAACACATGAATAAAATTGGATCACCTACCATCCATGTTATATTTCTCGAAGGGATTCTTATGAAATGTTACTGTTTACATGTTTCTAACATCATCAATGTTTGATCCAAAATTTACTCTCCTCATATTTAATTATGTTGTTGTGATTCCAATTTTTCAACATGGAAAATTTTCAACTTTTTCCAATTTAACCCCCCTTTTGGTTTATATCTCAAAGGTCCAGATTTAATTCATCTCCACCTCCCTTTATCTAAGGGGAGTTTTAACACCCCTTGTATTACCCAATTCTAGTATAAACATGACTTGTCTATGCGTGTTTCTGTTTAAAGAGCCTCCCTTATCCATTTTCTATTTTCCCCTTTCATAATCATTCATGGGAAAAGAGAAATGCCACACCACTACTAGTTTCCAACATAAGGAATGACCCACATGGGATAAATAATCTTGATGGGTCCTCCCCAATAAAATTAATATTCATTCGGTGAAATCATCCAAACCTAAAATTGTGTGCATGATGTTATGAATAAATTTGTTTGATGTGAGGCCTCTTTTGAATCAGATTCATGTTTCGTTTGTGATCCCTTTCATGGAACATTATATTCTCCAATGACCCCCTAAGTCCATGATCTATGAAATTTTGGTGAGATCCCCCTTTATTCAAGCCTTATACCCATAAACTATATAAAATCTTCCATGAATGAAAACACTAATTATTTTCCACTCATTTTGTGTGGACATACACCAACATAACGATCTTATGTTGAACCTTGTCTCTATATTGACATCAAGTGTGGGTTTCCATTGGCGATGTATAGAAATATGACTCCCATTATATCATCCTAGCTACATGACATTAAACCATATTATATAGTCCCCATCAAATAGTTGAATGAATTATAATATCTTGATCCATCAATTGAGAGGATTCCCCCATTCATGTCAATATTAACCTTCAAACACTACATTCTATCAGTATATTATCATATACCACTATAGTGAATTTAATAATTACATATGGATTGAATCCTATTATTTGGGATACATAAGGATTCATGGATCTCCTATCTTAGGCCAAACTGCATGTTACACATCATAACTGACTTTTTTTGGAATGTTGTGTTCTACCTAAACCTTAGTTCCTCCAAAAACACTATGATAACATGATGATTATATGTATGTGGTCATATTATGAATACCATATATTTTATTAAAAATTAAAATGTACATTATTATATACACTCCTAGGACAATAAAATGTCCTTTTAATCATATTAGATACATTTCACATGGGCAGAAAAATTATCTTTTTTTAATTTTGTCTATAATTCATGGCCATCAGTAGAATCCCCCTCTTCATATACATTATTCTATGATATAATTGAATAAATCTATCGATCAACATACCAAATTATCCATCTATCCAAAATTTAATATTGATTCTATTATTTTTTAATATATAGCATTATTTTATCAATGCTATAAAACCTTAAATTGCATAACATTAGTGGTCTAAATGGTCAGATCTTATGTTGTCCGATATTAGTGGAACAAATTTGTTTCATGGTAAAAACTCAAAAAGGGATTTATTTAGAAATATATGGATTCTAATATCCAAATATCCCCAATGACTATGGGAAATAAAATGAAAAAAACAAAAAATGTAAAAATTTAATCGGACTCATCAACGAGACTCAAAAAAACATGGATAATCTTTTTAAAACCCCTAATTTTAGATATATATTTATAAAAACATTTTCCATTCACCAATTTCTCCCTTTCATTTTATCCTCAATGTATAAAATTAACTTACATGTCCAAAATAATTACCACAAAACATAGAAATGGTTAGTTAATGTGCCCATCCCATGAATTCAAACTATCTGATATATTGATACTTGAATAATAAAAAATCATCAAAATAATGTTTTCAAGGTACCACCATCGGTGCTAATGATATACCACACCTCTTCTATAACTATGTCTGACTTTATTCCCATTAATCAGATAAGTAGTGACATCCATATGATGTATCTCCATATCAGTAATGAACATCCTCCCCACTACTGAGATTTATTATGCTGGAATAGAATCCATCTAGACACATATATTAACATCATGTTTTCATCAACTCAACTATATGTCTTTCATACTCACACTCCATGTTGTATAATCATAAATATTTTAATCCTATGGTAATATCTGAATAACATTAACCTATATTTCTCAAATGGTCTAAGATATGAGACTGTTAAACCCATAAACCAATTTTATGAATATAAGACTGAAATAAGTAATAAATATTGGTCATCTCTGTAGAATGGTTACATAAGTGACTACGCAACCAATGATCACATTTGGGAGAAGGATCAAGCCTTACTATCATGCTTTCTCCCAATTAGCTTTTGTGATTTCCCATGTGAAATAAAAAAATTATTTTGTTTGATACGACACATTAATGTTTCTAATGCATGATGGAATGAACTTAAGTATTATTAATCTCTCCCTGAGTATCCAAATCCTTCATTCACAAACATTGTGTCCCCATTCATTGGATTGACATCCATCATTAATGTCCAAAATTTTTCCCAATGGTGAAAATAATTTACAAATAGAACATTCCATTAAGGATCCACCTCGACCATCTCCCAATGGAATCCTTTTATGTGTTGACCCTTGGACAAATTTGGTTCACCTCATATTCCATAAACACATCATAGCGGAAAATTTTCATCATTATTATTTTGGAATCATTATTTTGAACATAGTAAAATGTTATCCTCAACGAAACAAACTCCAGTCTTAAATACAAACTCTTGTTTTATCATTAAATCGGTAGTAAACTATTTGTTTACTATTTTAGATAATGAGGATGAATCATATGGGATTAAATATTTTTAGTCTATATACTTGTTTATACAATTTAGGAGTGAAGTTATGTAATAATGTTCTAATGAAATGAAAATTTATTTATTTAAATTACTTAACAATGAGGGGGTCATGTATCTATCATAGCATCACCATCATGTCCACAAATATATATCCCTTATGACATGAACTGGGATAGGGATTGCTCTTGCTCGGCTAGTCTGGGATATATCATGTCAATGATTCTAAAAAACAAGACTACTTCCATAAGCTCTTCCTACACCCAAGGATAATAATTTTCCATCGATGTAGAAACCTGTAAATTTTTTTACATGAATGTCACATCTTATTACATTAATATTATATACATAAAATTATGATCCATTCCGTATTCTTACTGGTTTAGAGTCAATAAAAACTTTCATAAGTAAAAATTTTGTTCAAAATATTTTTGAATCATTTCCCAGAATGTTCTTCATAACTAGAACCCTTAATAAAAATATCAAAATAAAAACCATTTATATAACCAGATTAAAGGAAATATTAGAATCCTTAATCTCAAATTCTCAATAAGGGTAATCAATGGAGATATAAATGATCAGTAATTCATAAAATGAGAATATTTTTATGAGAACATGAGATTAAAATTTGAATACCATGATCATTATATCAAAGTTATTAATCAAGAATCATGTAACAAATCCTACCAGTTCATAACACATTAATTTTAGGGGATTCAAATAATACAATCCATGAGATAATTATATCAACCTAAGACATATGTTTATTTAAAAAACATATGAATATTAAGTTTTTCCTTAGTCAATGATAATTAACAAGAATATCGTAGTGGGTTGGGATCACTCTCCATTACATTATGGATTTTTATGGTTTAGTCCAAATACTATCATAATATATTGACTCTCTTAGTGAAAGAGGTTACTTCAAATTTGATTACATATTTTCTCATGAGATATCCATATTTGACCTATGAATTTATGGGATATATAATTCCAATACCACCCATAAAATAATAAAAATCATATATAAATGTTACAAAAGTTCCCAAAACATTCATCTTAGATTAAATTGTGGAAATGAAACAACTTCCATATACATTTTTTCATATCATCATAGTATAACATAGGGAAACTAAATGGGTTTCCTAAGGGCTCCATCATAACCAAAAATAAATCTTGGAAAATAAACAAGTTGTGTTGAATCATTAGTTAATAATGATCTGCATAAGAAAAAACAAATTAGATAGTATCATTGGATTATATATGTATTAAATCATATGTAACATTAATGGATGTTATCAAAGATGAGAAATTCCTTCAAAATATAAATGGACCATTTCTTGAGGAAAATAAACTCTTCAATCTGAAATAAAATATTTTAAATATAAATTTTTTCAAATATTAAGAAATTTAATTTAATTGAATATAACATATAAAAAATATAAGGGTATATTAAAATAATTGAGTAGCCATGGGGGAAAGAAATTTTGTTTATGAATTCTATATTATAATAAATATTCCATTTAAATTTTTAGTAAAAATCTAGAAGCACCTCATTTAGAAAATTACTATATAATTAATTTTAAAAAATTATTTAAAAATTAAAAATGTGTGAAAAAATTACATAAAAAACTAAAAAGTGAATTGTAAAAAAAATCATGATTTTATTGAAAAACATGTAGATAAAGGAAAATGTACTTTTGAACAAAAAGATAAATATATGCAATTTTCTATAAAAACATTTTTTTACAAGATCTTGAGTTTTTAACGAGCGTAAAATGAAATCAAAACATGTCTTATCCATAATTAACCTGAGTGGAAAAATATTTAGTAGATTATTAAGAGATAGTTTATAAAAATTTACCCTAGAAAACATAATTAAAAATAATCCTAATGAACAATGAGATTATATCATTGATATATAACCACATTGGTAACATTAAAATCAATCATTCATGAAAAAGATAACCTTATGTTGATATGAATATAACTATAATATTCATTAGTAGAATCATAAAAATAATATTTGGGTATTATATAAACTACAAAAAAGGAAATATTTTTTAATATGAAATGCGTCACACATTTGTAAATGTGAGACAACAATATTTTACATCAAGTCCAAAATTATTTTAATTCCTACAAAATCTTCTGTAATAAACTTATATTTACTAAAATTAAATATTTTAATAATTGAGTTATATATAATAACATTTATGATCTACATATAGTATTTTATCACACATTTGTTAATAATTCCTTATTAAAATTATTATTTCTGATTGTTAGATGTTTAATTTTTCAGATTAATTTTAGTTAAATAGTACGGATCTATATACTATAATAACAGTTCCATATCCACCAGATTTTTAATATTGAAATAAGTATCATATTTATTCATTATATTTATATTTATGTTCATCCATTACTTTATTTTTACAAGAAAATTATATTTTTCATGGAGATTTTAGGCCATACACACACATAAACGTTGTTTTCACTTTTTGACAAATGAAACAAAATAATTGCAATTTTAAATCAACTAAAAAATAATAATTATTCCATAAACATAATATAATTATTAATTAGATATTTCTTTATTTATATCCTTTTAAATTATTAATGATAAACAAATCACAATTCTTCATGAAAATGGTATTCCACACATACGCATGAGTGATAATATTATTTTCCAATGGATTTGGAGGAAATAAATTTGTAATGATATTATAATTATCGAAGAATTGTTATATTTATAAATATCATCTATAATAATTAAACCAAACATTATAACCATCCCTAAAATTTCGTGATGAAAAATTTATTGTACCTCCATGTGGTGGTTGTAGTCCACCTGTATGCACAAGTGATACATTTACTTCCCATTAGATGGGAAAGAAGGTACATTAGATGGTTGCAAAAAACATAATAAAATGTTAGTATATTTTGTAAATTTAATTTATTATATTATTTTTAATATCATAAATTTATAGGAGGAATATGAATGCATGAATATAAATATATTGGGTAGACAATTACCTTTTCATCTATAGGCCTCCTTTTTATCCTTTATGATGAACCATTAGAATAGTATTTTAAGAATAAAATAAATTTAATTCATTAATAGGGTATTTTATAGTATAATATAAACTATTATATTGGATATAAACATATCGAAAATTCTTAAATAAGTGAAAGGATTAGTGTCCCCTTATAAGTAAAGGAGAGGTTATACTTGGATTTTCATAAATGAATAAAATATTATTATATCATTCTCAAGAAAAATGATTCCATGTTTTCGGATATTAGACTATGGGATAATTGTGGGTTGAAATATATCAGAAAAATATGATTTATATAATTTTATTTGGAATAAAATTATTTACATTTGTTTTAACCCCTCTATAAACAAGTTTAATCATTAATCACAATGAATATTTTTAACTATTTTTACTATTCCTCATGAAAGAAATAAATGTGACCTCATAAAAAAAATTATAATTATTAATAAAAATATGGAATATTTTTTGTCAAAATATATTAACATAATTTTAAAAATCTGATTAAAATATATTACTTCAAATTTCGAATAAAATAATTATTAAGAGAAATTGTTTTTTAATCTCTAAATAGTTATTATTTTGAAATTCAACATAAAATTGAATCCAATAACCTATATTATATTTATAAATAATATAATATAATTAATTAAAGATTAAAAATTATAAAAATAAAATATAACATTGTAAATTTCTTAAATGATAATATATTTTCAATGAAATCAATAATTTTCACTATTCATTGAAAAACAAATCATTCCTGATGATTCTAAAAAAGTCACAATTTGTTCATTTTGACATAGTTATATAAAAAATAATGTTCTTTTTTTCAAAGAAATTTTCTAAAAGGGGTATAAATTAATTATATTTTTTTCCTATAAAAATAAAATAAATCATTTTTTGGGAAAATTTATTTTTATACAATATAATGACTTTACTATAAAATTAAGTAGTTTTTTTATCAATTTATTTTATTTGTAATAAATATATATATTTTTTTAAATTTTGTATTTTTTGTTCAATCCAAAAGTTTAATGGATATATTATAATAACATACAATATTATGGTTCATTTAGACACATGGTTTCACATATCCCATGCTATCAATAAAATTAAATTTATTTGAAGAGAAATATATCAAAAAATATTAGAGTGTTACATTTTTTGAAAATTAAAATGAATTTCACAATAAAAAAAATATAAAAATGATTATAAAATAGGATATCTATGTTTCATCATATTTTTGGGTTCCTATGTAGTTTATTCGAATTTATGATTCCCCTAGTGAACATTTACTTGGTGTAATGTATTGATCCATAACAATTTATCTCTACATTTGAAATTTATCCTAATTGTTAATAATAATAAATAAAATGCTCTATTAGTACAAACACTGTGTTTTTAACCTATAAAGGATATAGTATATACTTCCTTAGGAGAGTTACATGGAAGATTTCATGTATTGAAGAGAGGATCAGTTTAACCACTAAGTGACAAAATACCATCACAAATTGATTAGTAATCTCTATATGGAAAATATAAATATTCTTCAATACTACCCTATTTTAAATTATCATAACCCTATTCCATATGTAAATTCTCAAGAATACCTTATAGTAAAATTTTTATTCCTAATTTAGCTAAAAATTGTTAACAAAACATTACTTTCAACTCTAAGCTACCATGATGAGTAGCTGAATGGTTCTGACATTCTAAGACATTTCCTAGGCTATCTTATGTACCAAAAGCATTGTTTCTAGAACTTCATCCCAATATGATAGATTTTTTTAATTATTTATATACCATTCATCCCAATAATCTACCTGAATTCTCGAGTGGATGTTATAGTTATAATAAAACACAAGTAGATAAATGTGTTCTTTCCAAACACTATTGAAATTAATTATATAAAACATATCATTTTGTAGAGGGTTCGAATATTTTTCTTAGACTGAACATCTCTATATGGATTATATGATGCATTGAAACCCAAATCAATAACCTATATAGTACTTCTCTAGAACATTAAGGTAAAACACATATCCTTGTTTAATAATATAAAATATGGTACTCCAGGAAATCTAACAACATCAATAATATATATTCTACAAATATAATGATGAGGGAAATATATATTATATATACAAATTGTGATAAGTTACTAAGTTAATTTACTACTAAAAAAATATCATTATGGACTTTATATGTTTTAGGGAGTCCAATGAAAAAATAGGTGGAATTGTTTTTCCATTTACATTATTGTTTTGGTAATTGTTGTATTATCCCCTTTTAATTTTCTCTTACAGGTTAAACTAATTAAAATAAGAAACAAAAAATTCATACCCTATAATTTTTCCCTCCTTGTCTCCCCACAATAAATAATATTTTATGCCCCAATAAATCATCATAAATCTAGTATGGATTATGAATGATGAATTATGAGTTTCATCAAATAGATCCTTCTACAAATATTGTATGGAAATAACACAACCACAATTCCCAATCATTGTAGATCGATACCACTCATTGTAGAACACATTAACATATCTTATCTTATTTTGAAACTCTACTCCTTTATTCTACACCTCTATAATCATTAAATGGATAAATGGTTGAGGAATCATTTGGGGAAGATAATATATCTCTTCTTCCTTAAAGATTTCCATATCCATACTTTATAAATATATAAATTTTAAATATCTTGTGATCTAATAATTGATATGATTGCATGATCATTTCAACAAATAGAATCTTTCACCTTTTTTCATTTCATGGGTATAATAATGTTCTGTGTATGAATAATAATTAATCATTACAAAATATCTTCTCAATTATATATTCATCTCTTCTTGAGTGAATATATACTTTTATATTTTATAATTAATATATAAATCACAACATTATATACTAATATAGTTCCTCCATATCATTTTTAAAAAAATTACCACATCTAACTCAAAATAACTAGTTGGGTAATTTTTCACATAAAACCTTATTTTTTATGAGGTAGAAGCTATAACCAAACCATTCTACATGATGAAAAATATGATTCCCTTATTTTATGCAACACTATAGACCACAAATCTTATATTCTATAGGGTAGTGTGTGTATGTGTGTTCTAACTATCCTTTTATTTCATTACATGAAATTATCCTCCAATTAATTTATGATTACAATCATTTATCTATTCTATGTTACAATGGTGAGTTAAATAGAAAACTAATAAATATTTCCCATAATGAATTAATAATATGACAAAAATCCAAGAAAACTATGGGCTTTATTCAGAGTAGTTATTCTAGGAAAACACTATATATCATCATTATTTGATGTATCCGATGATATTCCACTCATCGAGATATATAAACAATAATTGAAACTATTGTAGAAAAAATTCACTAATTGTATATTTTTCATACATATTCTCTTTAAGGCTTTCTGTATAATTTGCATTACATTTTCATGGTCTTCCCTTCTCTTTTAATGTATAATATTTTCATATATATATCATATCACAAACAAATAAAGGTATCCTATAAAGAATATGATCATTAAATACATGAATATAGTAGGGGAATTAGTAAGATAAATGGAATCATTTTAAATTTATAGTGGACAGATTAAAACATTTAATTCTACTAATAATTTATAAAAAAACATCCATACTATAAAGTGGATACTTAATCTATATTGTGATTTTTTTGTGTCCCTAATAATAAATATTGTTTTTCATTAATCCAACATTATTTTAATAAAAATAATAGGTTCACCCCAAGGTTAAACACTTATATTAAGGAATATGTTTTCAATATTTTTTTAGAGTTTATTCTTAAATTCCAAAAAGTTAAACGAGTACATTTTATATGGTTTATTTCAAATAGGTATAACACATGGTATGACTTCAATTAAACACTCAAATTCATAATTCATTTAAATAATAATAATATCCTATTTAAATACATAAAAAACTGCTAAAAATAGAAATATAATCCAAGTTGTGTATCTCACCAACTATATATGATAAAAAACCCTTTTGAATTGGAATAATATCCCATATAATATATTTAATTCCTATATAATTTTATTTTATATCATCAAATTGAAAAACAATAATAGGTTTTCATGGAACATAAAATGTGACTTACAATCCTTAGAATTTGTTTTGGGATTTATGTATATAAATCCAATTGATATCTTGGATAACATGAAACTCAACTGGTGGATTAAAATTGATATTTTATGGAAGAACATTCCACTAAACTTCAATCATAGAGGAATCATAAACTTTATATGTGATTAAAATATCATTAAGTGTTTTAATGGTAAATCATTAACTATTAATTTAGCATATAAATTTTAATTATTAGAGACATTTCATGATATATGTAAATTTATATAATTAGTATCAAATTGGATACAACAATATTTTAGTGTAAATACCACAACCTCAATTTAATTATTAAGTATTTAATGTATTTTAAAAAAACTGTTAGTGTGACTATATATTATAATTAATTATAGTTATTAGACAAATAATCAAGATAATATTTCAAAGGATGTATAAATCATGGAACCATAATTTCAATATTTTACACATTATGATTAACCTGGGTATTTAATAGTCATTATCTATTCAAATCCTTAATAATGGTTCACAAATAAAATTTGATTTACCCTATGTATATCCCATGGAAGCATCAAACTAGATGAATATTAAAGTAAAGTTATCATGAATAATAATGATGGTCGATATTTATTAGAATAATACTTTTATTTTTTATTACCCCTAGAAGAATTTGAGAAAAATAAACATCCACTTCATGTGTCCTAAAAGAGTTATTTTTATAGTAAAACCACACACCTTTATTTTCTATATGAGGGGATGTACTCAAATACATAGTTTTTCCTAAGGTTTCTCATTAAAATTTTCTAAATGTTTTTATAGAGGAATCTAAACCATTCTATGATACAAACTATATTGTCTAACACATTTCATACATAAATATCATATCTTTATAGATTAACAATAAATGTATAGATATAAAACCCATGCCAGAATATATAGGTTTGTTGTCTATGGAAAATGTACTCTTAAACAAATTTTTCATAATATATCAAAATCATCTCCCGATAAGTTATTAATAATTTGAAAAATTTTAATATATATCAATAATAAAACCATTCTTCATAATCTGGATAATGGAAATAGAATAAATAATTTCATCATACCATGTGTTCTGGAATAAATGGTAGATATCAATGATCACTAATTTATAACAAGGGAATTATAGTACTATAACATGATACTAATATTTTAGGACCATAAACATCAATCATAAGGTGATCCATGAGAGTATTACATCAGCATAATAAATAGGTTATTGGTACACACATAAGCACAAAAAATAATTTCCCTATTCATGTGTGACTTCATATACTATAAAACTGGATTGAGTTCACTAGTCAGTCCATTATATCCTTTGTAATAGTTCCCTCCCGTCACTAACCTTGTTTAAGGTTTTCCTTATTGAACAGGGCTCAATCCAAATTCATGTTATTATTATCTTATGATATAACCTTATTTACCCAATAAATTGGAGAGCCATATAATTTCAATCCACAACATCACTTAATGAGAATAATGTGAATATATTCTAATTGTTCCTAAAATAACCAATATAAAATTACTCAGGCAAAGGAAATGGGTTTAATAAATATTTTATACTAGTATAATTTCATAAGTTGTGTAAATTAACTGAGTAACATTAATGTTTAAATATAATTTAATTTACCCATTAAAATGAAATGAGATTCATAGAATCATTTGTAAATAATCTTCATTAGAAGAATTATAAATAATGAATTTAGATTGTATCATTGTATCATATAACCTTAAATTTATAAGTTACATAAAACTATGCAATCATAGATTATAAACACCATTAAAATATCCCTATAATATTTCGTACGATGAATAACCATTTCACTATTAAATTAAATAATAAAAATTAAAAATTAAAAATATTATATAAAAATAATGTCTCAAAAGAACCTTGTATAATTGAAATGGATGAATCAAATAATTCAGCGTTGATAATGGTGGAAAATATTGTTCGTTCAATATATTTTAAAATGAGGATCCCTTTTGAATTTTTCGCAAAACGAAAAAAGTAACATGTTCTGAAAATGATAAGAAGATTCATTTTAAAACATTTATCAGATATAAAAAAATGATAAAAATTACTTCAAAAAAAATATTATTATAGTAAAACATATCATGCCATCATTATTTGAAATCATTGATATTTAAGAAAAATGAATTTCAGTCGAAGAGAGAAAAAAGTAATTTTTATTTAAATTTTTTTAGTCACTTGAGATCATGAAGTGTGGTAAATTAAATGAAAACATTTAATATCCCTAAATAACTGTAGGATAAAAAAATTCAATTTATTATTGAGATATATGTTATAAAATATAATCATAAAAAATATAATAATAGATAGTCTTGATAAATAAAGTGATTGTAACAAAAATCTCATACAAGTTTGGTAAAAATTATATAATAACCCATTAAAGAGAGAATATTATATGGATATTTATATCCCTTAATTTTTTATGATAATATTAAAAAAACATTCTTGTTCAGTCTGTTAATCACATAAAAGAGACATGTAG
Source organism: Viscum album (assembly GCA_963277665.1). Classification (NCBI taxonomy): domain Eukaryota; kingdom Viridiplantae; phylum Streptophyta; class Magnoliopsida; order Santalales; family Viscaceae; genus Viscum; species Viscum album. The sequence goes on from OY728121.1 coordinate 1,795,658,689, forward strand.
TGAATATGGCATGTGTCCCATTTAAATAAAAGTAAGAAGAAAGTCACATCCCTCAAGTTTTACTTTCATTGAATTATATATAAGTCCCTATAAATGAATTTAAATACATAGTAAATATATAACAAAATCATGTATATATTATATTACCATATTTAGTCCTACTATTACATTTGAACATCTGTATATTAATAATTACTTATTAAAATCATAATTTTTGGGTGTTATTTGCTTCATTTTCATGAAAATTTTCATTTGATAGTTATGAATCATGTTAATTAACCATTTTTCTTTAAAATAAAAAATTATAATTATGATATAATATCCTATATTTTCATTATATGTATATATAGTTATAATCATCAAAAACAATTATAGATAAGAAAATGAATTTCATCGTTCATTAAAATGGTAACTCGTATATACACATGAATAATGTTTTAAAATTATAAAATATGTATAATAACAATGGGGAAAATAATTATCCTTTCTAGAATAATTATTATATCATATATATAAATATAATAGTAATTTTATATATCTTTATTACAATGAATTTAAATAGGAAAGGAAAAAAATCACCATGCTCATTGGATGTGGTGATCCACGCGTATATATGATCAATGCTATCATTTTCTAATGAATATGAATGTAATAAGGTTGAGATGATGTTGTAATTACATAAGAATAATTATTTAATAAATCAATCATATGAATTTTATGTATATCATAATCACATTCAATGAAAAATTGTTATAGAAAATAATTTGAACCTCTTTGCGGTGGAGATAAACTATACATACGCACGAGTGATACATTAACTGGACATTTAATGAGAAAAGGGGGGAATAATAATGGTTATGTAATCATAATATAATTATATTATATTTACTCTACATAATTCATCATTTCATGATGAATTACACTAATTTAGTTTAGGTAATGTAATAGTTAAATCAAAGGAGTTCAGGTCGGTTGACTACCTCTTCTTTAGTAGGCTTCCATTATATCCTTTATTAATACTTTTGAATTGTCTTTTAAGAAATGAAAAACCTATAAATTGTATAAAAGTCGGTTTATAAGAAAAATAGATAGGTTTTTCATCATCTAGAGAGCTCATTGTGGTGTAAATAATAAAAACGAGCTGAGTCACATTTAAATGTTGGAGAGGGCACACATAGATATTAATAAAAGAATAAAACATTATAAAGATATTATAAAAAAATATCAAAATGGTCATATATTTTATGATGAAATAATATTTTCTAAAAAACTTAAAATATGATTTTCTAATTTTTAATATTTAAACACACACTTTTTTCTTAGCTTAAACCCCATTTAAACAATTTTTAACAATAACTATGTTGTAAAATTATTTTTTTCTACAATTCATTATAATAAAAACTGAATGTGAAATCCCTAAAAAGTATAAATTATAATTAAAAGTATAAAAATAATTTTAAAAAATTAAATTTAGAGAAGTTAAAAAACATAATCTAAAATTATACATGCAAAATACTATGAAAAGCGTCAAAAAAAAATATTTTCATATCTATGAAATGTTTTCATATCATTATTCAAAATAATATTAATATCAATAATATAAATTTTATTTTAATAAAATATAGTTTCACAAATTATAGTAGTAAAAAAATTTCAAAATGTAATGTGAAATTTTAAAATCAATAAAATAAAATGTAGTTTTTAATAAAAATCAGTATTTTCACTATTCATTGATAAATAAATATTTTTATAAAATTATCAAATATTCAATATTAGGTAATTATTCCATGATGATTTCAAAAATTAACTTCATTTGATCAAAAAAATATGTATTTTTTGAAATATATTAAAAAAATTCAGTGAAAATTATTGATTTTTTGGGGAAAATCTATTTTAATGAATATAATATAATTTGTAAAAATTAAATAATTATTTATCAGTATATTTCCATTTCTAAAAATTGATATTTCCATTTGAATATATATTTATTCTAATTCAGTCCAAAAATTTAAAATCTTGGTTAAAATTATATAATATATTTTTGTTAATTTCCACTTAGGGTTACTTGTATGGAATGATATTAAATAAATTAAATATATACAAATATAAATATATCATTAAATATCGGAGGGTAAAAATATGAATGTGGAACATAACATTTAAATATTAAAATTCAATTATTTGGGTCATCTTCAATGATTTATCACCCCAAGATATTGTTATTTGAGTCTCCTAATGGAGAAACAAGTCCTCATTAAAAGAATAGTCAAATAAAAGTTGGAAAACAAACTATTCAAGATAAGAGATCACTTTCTCATCTACTAAAAGAGAGGAAATTTTGTGGGATATAGACTCACAATATGCAATACCAATCTAATGGAACTCAAAATTTACCTTTTAAACTAGGAAAACCAAAATCGGGGCATGAATTTCATTGTAGAATACTCCTCCAGTACTAAGTTTTCAAAAATAGAGGCAGTGGGATCCAATCAGACCCAATAAATTCCTTATGTGTCTTTTATGGATATTGTTTAAAAAACTAAACACCATATTTTTCTCACCTAGTCCTCCTCAGATAAATCTTATATTGAGTTATTTATTCTATTTGGGGAAGAGACATATTTCTAGATGACTGTGATAAGCACCATAGAAGGATCAACCTTAGGAAATTGAGTGATTATATTGACATACTATAGGATAACATATTCAACCTTCTATATAGATTCATCCATTTTCAACAAACCTAATATTAGGGGTGATGGATTTTTGGTATTTTAGAGGACTACCTCCTTGACATTGCCCAGGTAGGTGACTCTCCTAAGGCATCATATTTATCAGAATGAATAGTTTCATCACTGATATTGGATGATGATAACCCACTCACCACCTCATCACGACAATATTGAACGTCATCGAGGAGTACGATGGCCTCATCAGTTCTGGAACCTCTAACGCTTTCTTTTCCATAAAAACATGATCTTTCACCCATGATGATAGGACATATCCGATGATTGTTGAATGTCTCATAGGCATCAAGTGATTTGGAATTTCTTTGGATTGATCATTCTGAAATTCATGAAGAACTATCATCATGATAGAATTCAAAAAAAAACTAAAATTATGTAGGTAATAGAAATTTAATTAGTGAAGAGTAATAAAAATGAAATAAATATAGAAATTGTTGAATTATCATGTGTATTCATGGGAATCATCCCATAGTGGGGCACTATGATCAATCATAGTTGATTTCGTATTGCAAGCCTTAGTTATGACACTAGTGAGAAATTCATGATTATGGTTATCAAAATAAACATTACTAGAGATGGAATATCCATATCAATGGTAACACATATAGCTACTAGAATTTTCCCAATAGTTATATGTGATCATTATACTATGAAAAATAAAACTTATTTACACACGATATTAGGTGTACATGAACCCAAAATATGATGAATGTCTAGGTGATGCCATATAATCACTAGGGAAACTATGTTTTCATTATACACATAATCAATACTTCACTGGTGGAAGGGTGTCTATCCAAAATGAAAATGTTAGTGGGAATAAATACATTAACCATTTACTATTTTGAGATATTATTATCCAATGTGAGATTCATCATGAATCTACCTCTGTTTTTCACTAGCTTGTTCCTATGTAAGCAACTGATAATGTCTCAATAAATCCAATGAATTTAAAATATTAATAAACTTATAAAACCGAAAGTTTTATATCATCATTGTTGAGATATAATATCTCAATAAATCTACAATATACATAAATTTTATAATATTCCTCACCATATGATTCCTCTCTCATCATAGATTTGACAAATCCACCCCTGTGACATCAACAACAGAGGTAATATCCAATATTACTCGTATATGTCTAGTTATAGGATACACATTGTTGAGGGAGTGGATCACATCATCTAGATCTAATATATATTTCAATTCTTCCATAATGGGGGCTAGTTTGTTATTCCATCGATTGGAATATCTCAACATAGACCAGCTTATCTATTTTTAGATTCCAACATTCTCTCATAGAGGAGGAAAACATCCAAAAGATTTTCAAGGAAACACCTTCCTCGAGTGAAGATGATACCATGTGTAAAATATTTTTTTTAAAATAAACTTCCTTAGAGCACCAATAGGCACTCTCTAATCAACATTGGAATCTTCAATAAATTCACGGGTTCAATTACTAGGAAGTCTTTGGCTTCTTTTTACACCATCCCATGGTTTTACACATTATGAAAGAGAATAATCCCTTAGGCCTCCCACTACCACAACAACTCTAAGAGATCCTTTACATTATTTTCATTATCCTACAAGCATTACACAACCCCTATTAAATTTCCACAATTCTTACTCTTTAAAATCTAACTAGATCAATAAATTTATTAACTACTCTGGGGTATGGGAACTCTCCCTGCTCTAGATATAGGGTTCGGATATCCTAAAAGGATCATTTATTGGTGAAATATCCATTCTATCTCAAATAAATTAATGTGTTCACATTCCCTTGATATGGTGGAGTACCAAGAGATATATCTCATTGCATACCCTTTTGTACACCCTTGACATCAATTATTGGAGGAAATCAAATTGTTGAGATAAATTGCCACGGATTGTATAACATGAAAATGAACATTTAATCAGAAAATGACTCCAATAACTCACCTTATATGACCATGATTTATTTATATTGAACAGTTTTCATGTTTTATTTCCACAATAATTCTTTTTGGGAGGAAAAAATGTATTATATGAACTATGTTGGTGTCCTGGCCCTTGAAGGTACCTTGAACTATTCAAGATGCCAAGGGAGACTCCCAATTATGTTAAGAATAGAAGGAATAAAGTTAGTGATAGGTTGGAGGATTGAATTAATATATATTTAAACCCACATGTGTGCATAAATCCACCCAAATAGGATGTGTAATGTTGAACACACATATTGGGGAACATTCCATATACTAATATTCCTGAGCAGCCTGTAGAGCTTTTCTAACACTGGGAAAACATGATTGATTTGATAAATAATATTTATAATCAATTAAATGGGGTAATTCCCAGACACAAGAACATATAAGAATTAGTAATACAATACAACTACCAATAGAGGAATTATGTGATGAACCCATCTGACCAAACTCTACGGTTGGGAGACATCACACTGTAATACCAAAGATTGAACAAATTTGAATCATAGAGTACACCATAAAAACCGACCATTATAAACTAAAAGAACCATAGGAATAAATGGGTTCTCATTATAATTAATGAATAAGATGTATTAAAAAATATTTCAACCCCCATAAATTCACATACACTTTAATGGTTTTGTTTTCACACCCCCTATAGGTGTCTCGATGTTCATAAGAATCCACAAATACCTACATATAAAATTCTACTAAAATTTACACCGAGAGGAATTTATCGCAATTTAACCTTTAATGGTGATCCAATATATGTGGTAGAGATGTCATAGAAATATGTCTTGCTCCCCCTGATGAAGATGAAATGATTAGGTGTATAGAATCCACTTGCTCAGTGGATCTGATATAATGTATGGGTGAAGATAAATGAGGCATGTCAAATACCATTATAATTTATAAATACCAACCCTTAATAGATAATTTTTGGTACCATCACATGAATAGAATACCTATAATACCCATGACCATTCATCTATTATGTTTCTAAACTTGTGATTTTCTCATTATTCTTCTCATCCATGGACATGATATTCCAAGAGCATCTTAATGATTTTTTCAAACTAGGGAGAACATTTTTCCACCACAAGATCCTCTATATTGATTATATTGATTAGATTCCAATGAAATTATGTTTTGATTAAGAAATTTTATTGGATAAAATGTTTAGTTGTACCCTTATTACACTTGTAAGACCTCAAAGAGAACCAGAAATAAATAGTCAGGGAATATTGATTAGAATTAGTGATGATGACATAATACATTACCCTAAAATCTATATAATTGTTAAATATGATATAATATTTAATATTAATTATCAAATTTAATTCAATGAGTGTTTAATAAATAGGAATGAATCAGAAACACTCTCTAATTTGGATTTTATACTCTATCAAGCTTCATTTTACAATATTATCATGAACACCTTTAGTATCAATATGAGAAGCTTCCTATAAAATATATAAATCAAGTTAACCAAGATTGGAATGAGGAGGTTTCGATTGTGAAACATATGATATTTTATAATATTCCACTTATGAAGGACGCTTTGTGAAACAATGGGGGAGTGTAGAAAAACAATCATGAATCACTAATCCTAGAATAGACCATTATCTTGATTTTCAAGGATGTGGGTCTCAAAAAACATTAAAATGTAATTGTTTTGTGAAAGTAGGGGATGCATTATGTCAAATTTTAAATGTGGTCTTCTAATAGGGATATCCACCGTTTATTGGTAGATACTTGGGATGTTTTTTATGAATCATGGAGCTCACACTGCTAAATTTATTTGTATTATTCACCTAATTTAGACCACATATTCCATGTTACTATTGATTATAATGAGGGTAATTTATTAATGCTAAAAAACATATTTCCTGTTTAATTTATAAAAAACATCTATCGAAATATAAAATATGTAATTCTATGTTCATAAAAAGAATCTATGGGAACTAGAATCATGAAGGGTTAACCTTTTCTAAATGATCGATGTTTATCAAACTGGATTCATGGATCTACAAAACTCCAGCTTCAATGAAGATAGTTAAAAATAATGAAACATATATTCATACATCCAAACAACTATAAATACCACATTACATGAGATTCTAATTTATGACTTCCTATGGAAGCTATTAACTTTTTAAAATATAAACATAATACAGATAACAATAGATAGACTCCGATAAGAAAAAATCCTCAAGAATTGACTCTCATGGTTGCATAGTTGCATAAAATAATGATATAAATAGTATTTATGAACTGAATATCCATAAGGATGACCATCACACATGAATCATATTCATAAATCTTCTTTGGATTCCACAAAACCTCATTCCTTTATGAATGAACTCCCATGGGATCCATGACTTCATATTTGTATAGGGAACACATGATTCAAAAACATATTAGAAAAATGAAACAACCAACAGTTTTGATTCACAATTCATTGACCCATTATTGAAGCCTTTTTTAACTGATATAGAACCACTAATATTCTGTGACTGTGGTCTCCATGACTATATAAATTGGATTTACTAATGAGTAAACCATATTCATGACTGGTATAATGGAATCCCATTACTAGGAAAATTTCCCCACAAATGTTATTGGTATCCTCATAAAACTCTTCTCTAAAAACGAATCCTCCCGTTAGGATACTTTTATACTTCCCCAAATGATAACCTCCTATGCCTTTTTTATCTTTAAATAATCTTCATAAGTGATACATAAACCTCAAATTTCACCTCATAAATGTAAAAATATATTCATTTCGATAATTAATTAGATGAAAAATACTTTTATCCATAACTAATCCAATAATAATTAAGACTGGGAATAGTCATGAATAATCCCCTAATTTTTTTTTGCTGCAATCCATTAATAACATAGAACCAAAACCTAGTTACCTAAAATTATACTGAATGAAAACATCACTAACACAATATGATAAACTATATCCTTAATATAGCAACCCAGAAATAACATAAAAGGATATTAATTTATTTTAGATGAATATTCATCACATTACAAAGGCACATTCTAGAGGTCCATAATAGAATATTTTCTTTAGGAACATGAAAACAATGTTTTCAATCCTATTTAATGATCTTAAACATCTCCCATAAATATCTACTCCTTTAGTATCTCTACCTAAAAACATTCCTCATAAAGTGAGGATGGAAACATAAGGAAAGGGAGAGCTTAAATTCATAGTTATTGTAAACAAGGGATATATGTAAGCATAACCCTGAGATTTAAAGGGTATGAGAATAAGATCAAAACATTAGATGGTAATTCCCTACATGTCAATGTCCATAAAAATGAATCATGGAATATATATTGGCAGTTAACATGACATGAATAATAATGAAAAAAAGAACATAATACATGAAAGAATAATATAAGAATAAGACATGGATCATAATGAAATAAACAACATACGACATGAAATCATTATATAGGAATAAAAAATTTATAATTATAAAATAAAAATCATAGAACATGGATGAAAAAATATTAATAAGAGATGGAATTATGGTATACATAAACATTTGATATCATTCCATGTAATCCAAGATGCATGGCTAGAACATATTAGGGGACTTTAGGGGAACTACACCCACTGGGTGGGACACCCCACCATCCCTACTTTTAGTCCTTTCCTTGCAAGGGATCTGGATTCACCATCTTCCCGTAATGGATTGGGTTTCAATATATTCCATCATTTCTTTGTAAGGGATCAGGTTTCCCCATATTCCCATACTGGATCAAGCTCGTTGACTGGATTTTCATCATTATCTCCTGAGATATAAATCTCTACCAAATGCATTAGAGGGAGATATACGTCTCACCCATCACATAACGAAATAATTCAATCATGTTCCATATGATCCTAAATAAGCATATCACATATCATAACCAATGAAATGAAATTTGTAACATAAACATGTAAACATATCATAACCTGTGTAAAGAGACAGGTTTCCTAATCCTTTCATCATAAACATAACCCGTGAAAAGAAGCATGTTTCAAAAGAATATATCCAAAAAAAGAGAAACTGGTTTTGTAAACATTTCACCCTTGAAGAATGGTTTCATAATTACCATGAAATTAAGCATAACTTGTTTATATAAAGGACGTAAGGGGATCATTTAGATCATTTCCAAAAATGTATGAGTAACACCAATATATTTAATATTTTATGGAAAATAATTTTTAAATATCATCTATAAAAATTTCATGAAGAAAATATAAATTCTTGTTAAAAAAGTAGTATTAATACATAAATCCATTTTAAAATTCTTTTCTTATAAATTACATTGAAATCTTATAAATAAGACATGAAATAAATTTTAAAACCTTTTTCCTTTATTTATTTTAATAGTCATAAAAATATTTTAAAAACCATTATATTTGAAAACACACAAACACTTTTAATGAAGGATTGAAAATTCTTTGAAATCAATTTCATTTATAATACTTTGAAAAATTAAAAATAACCATGAAAACTTTTTGAAAATCATATTTCTTGAAATCATATAAAATAATCATGAATTTTTTTTGAAAACCATTTCTCTAAAATCACTTTGAAAACATGTAATTATGACATGAAAAACATTTGGAAAATAGTTTTCCATGAAATAGTATAAAAGAAAGTTTAAACCATTTTGAATTTTTTTCCATTGAATATTAATTTTAAAAACTTTTTCCTAATGAATATACTTTTTAATATTTCAAAAATGTGCTTCGATATAATGAAATTCTGTAAATATGGACATGTCCAATGAGGTTAGAAGAACATTCATTTTACACTATAAAATGTTAGAAAAATGTATTGTTTGAAAAAAGACAAAAATATTTCTTATAAAGTATTAATAAAAGGAAATAGGGTATATTTTTTTATATCTTATAGGAGAATGGTATAATATTCTTGGAAACCCTTTTTGAAAAAATATATTTATGACTAAAGAGAGTGTAATGTCAGGCTTTCCTAAAAACAAATTCATAACTATATTATTTAAAAAAGAGTAGAAAATTCTACCAATAAAATTGTATATCATGAAATAACATAGGATAAGTAACCTCATGAATTCTGTTGAGATATGGATCATAATATTTCATCAAATTAAGAATAAACATAAGGGATCACGGAAAACATTGAGATTGCATCAATAAAATATTATAACATGGTATCATAGGATCATGATATCCATGTAAGGGAAAAAAAATTACATGATGCATATTATATAATGAAAATATTTATTTTTTTATATTACATGTAAAATGGCAGTATTTATACATCCAAAAAAAATTAGGTGCATAATAAAACATAAGTCTCAAAGAATGAAATTTGAGACAAATTTTTTTTACCAATTTGGTAAAATTTTAATCCTAAGCCTTAATAAACAAGGATAATAAAAATGTATTGTGAATTACCATAAATTTAATTAATAGATACATTGAATAAAATCATGGTAATTATATACAAAACACCAATGGAAGGAGAGGGGAACATTTCATTGATCTAATGAAAATTAAAAGTATGATGAAATCCCCTTACCTTGTATCATAAACCTATCCATACACGTAAAATAATCCTTTATAAAAAATATATGATTATTATAAATATTATATTGAAGAATATTCTTATATCTATAAAATATATGTATTTATTAAAACCGTATATTACCTGTTTGTTAACGATCTTATTTTAAGGTTTCACATCGGGTGATATTTACATTGTTCTTTTAATGTTGAATAATTTGTTACATATTCGGTCCTTATACTCATATAATGATCCTATAATGTTATAATGTATATAAATATCATCAATTTATAAAATATGTGTATCATAATAATCTATACAATATATGAATATGAAACGGGATACACCGTTCATGGTGATGGTAAGCCATACGTATTAATGAATGTTGTTTCTATTTATATTGTTATATATATATCATTATTCAATTATAACTAATATATAATATATATTAAATATGTTCATTAATACTAACCTTGGTACATTCAATGTGGTTTGTGAATGAGTCATATCGCTTTGAGGGGTGGTAGCCCACACTTCCACAAATGAGACTATAGTATAAACAACCAATGAGAAGTAAAGAGATGCATGTTTTAAAAATATTACAAAGTATTCAATAAATAGTAAATATAATATATTAAATATATAAATAGACTTTCCATCATAATGGTAACCATTATTTTTGGTAAAGCATAAATGTACAATCATCGTTTTATGAGGAACTAGATCACCGTACACAGAAAAAATATGTTCAACAACCATTTGATGGAGGTGTGCCTATTAGTTAGTCGGAAATTTAACATAACAAAATCTTAATATATAGAGGATACCATCATTAATGAAAAATATTAATATAAAAAGAGTTGTGGGGTGGAGAACCAAAATAAATGGATGGATCTCGAGAGAAGATGGCATCTCTTAATCGGGTAGCTCCTTTTGGTTTATGTCAAAAGGCTACCTTGAGAAACATTCCTTCCAATGGGAAGCTTCAATGTAAAAGGTAAGATTTTTGGCAGTCTACATGGGTAAATTTTGGTATAAATTAAAATGTTTTAAAGTTGTGAGGAATGGGTATCGGTGGTGGACTTTTATATTTAAGGAAAATGTCTCATGTGAAATTTTAGAAACAAATCAGGTTTTCACATGTTATTAGCTAAAAAACGTTATGAAAAACCAAAAACAACTCAATAATGTATGTTTTATAAACTAAATAATGAAATAAAATGGGTTTTGGTCATGTTTCTAGGTCATTTGGGAGCTTTACATTAATTTTAGTCCTTAATTAATCTAAATTTGTCCTTAACTACTGTGATTAATTTTAACCACTTGTACTAATCATTTGGTCAGAAATTAACATGTTCTTATTATAATAAAAATATTAAATTGGGTTCAATGGTTTATGTAATTTTTTTTAATTTCAAGTCTCAAAAGATTCAAAATTAAGAATAGTGGTAATTACATAGATGGGATGAAATAACAGTGTTTTAATGTAGGAAAATGCTCAACTGTTTGTTAAGATTTTATATTTAGTTTCAAAGAGAAATTGATTATAATGAATTAAATTGATTTAATAGATGTTATATCTATCTAATATTACTGTAACACATATTTAAAATATCATTTTTTGTTAGTAATTAATAATAAAAAAGGAATGTTTTTTTACTAAAAAGCAATATTTTTCACTATTCATCAAAAATGAAATTTCTCAAAAAATAACAAAAAATAACCTTATGATAATTTAACTATTATAAAATAAATAAACTATATTATTTTATAAAATTAAATTTCTAAATGTTTCTAAAATTATTTTCATTTTTTGAAGTGGTTTATTCATGAAAAAGATGTTTTTAACAGAAATGAACTTTACCAAAAATCATATAATTCATTATCATTATGTTTAATTTATATAAAATATTTAAAAAAAATATGTGAAATGTATTTATTACTCTTCCTGTAACTATGTTCGGTAGTTAGGTTATAATTATCTCATTTAATTAATTATTTATAAGAATATGTTTCCTAGAAACTCGTTGTTCATTCATCGTATGCCATGTCGGTGTTTCTTGTAGTTCCATCCAAGTGGGTATTGTGTGATAAATTATTGTTGGACTTACTATATTAATTTTTACTTATATATAAAGAACTGTTTAATGTTTCATGTGAAATGAAAAATATTTAAAAGATAAATTATTTCAAAAAATAATAATTCTCAATATTTTAGTGGGTTTCATTATTCTCCATTAAAATGAATGACTACCTTGAATTTTATTGTCTTATCCAATGTTTAATATGTGAATGATTCATTCATAGAAACCCACATCATATAAATTAATTCTAATACTTCCCTTAAAAAGGGATATTTAGAACCATAATGGTTACCCAAAGTAACATATAAATATATTTCAATAAGGGAGAACATAGGTGACAAGTTAAAACACAGATATCAAAGAAAAATATTGCCATTAATTTATGATGGAGAATGATAGATAATCGGGTTAGGAGAATGTTACGATACCGAAATAAATAAATACATAATGACTGAAGGGACCTTCTCATTCATCAAAAATGTATGTATATGAAAAACATTTTGGATTCCAGATTCTTCCTCATAATGTTAAAAAAAATTCATTATAAGATCTAATTTACGGAATTCTAGAAAAATTCACCATTTATTGTTTTTTAATCTACATAACCTATTTTTATGAAAAAAATATAGTTACATTTTCATTATTAAATTACCATTAGATCATGAATTCCATGATATTCCATCCCTTCTATCATCAGTTTTCATCATCATCATGTTTTTATAATAAGATGTTCAATATGATAAAATACTAATGTGGTATGATAATAAATAATATATCCACAAATGGTTAACAATATAACCCTTTAACAAGATGAAAATCCAATTCATTATTAAGATTAAAAAAATAGTTTAACATTGATTCCCTTTTATAACACAATGTATCTCTTGGTTGTCACATTCTAATCAGGTGAATACCCGCATCATATATTCTCTTAAAACATGGTAACAAACTGAATTACTATAAATACTATTGAAAAAAATGCATTCTTCCTAATTCCAAAGTATATCGTATTTATTCCTCAAATAAAAAATACCATAAATTTCGTAAATGGTAGCATAAAACACATATCAACATGTCCTTACTTAGTTCCAAGGTAATCATTATAGTCTAATTTACTTATTCATATCCCATGTATCTTTATCCATACAACATTATAATTACATAAATAAAATGTTAAGGGTTACATTCTATGAGCCAAAATGTTAACATTCTTGAGATAACCATTATAGTCCATCATGAAAATTCAACATAATATTATAAATCAATTACAATAATATAAGTTGAAAAATCCATACAATATTCACTATTATTAATTTTGGAATCCCAATACACAAATACATAGATTCATACTTAATCCATTAACTATAATACCTTTTTCCTATCACATTTTATATGTAGTATTTCTACCATTCACAATGTAACAATTACTCATACAACCATGATGATCATATTTAGGAACATTACTCGTGGAATGTTAGGATGCATAATCACTATTGTCTCCACATATAAACACATAAATTACCATGATGATTTATATAGGCCAATATTAACATCCATTTCATTAATTGAACCCTTCATTTCTCCCATGTAGTAATTTTCTTTGTGTCCTTCTTTTCCATAGTTGGATTGCCCTTTTTTCCTCAAATATATTAATGTAGGTTATGTTTTCCACATTATGTACATAAAGGGTTCCAAATATTATTTCCTTCGTGGTCTATGTTACCCGAACTCTCAGAGAACACCTTATTTATATTCCTTGGTGATAATTAGAGGTGGTTATGGTAAACATTATTAATCATATTCCGTGAAAATTAAAATGGCATGTTCATGACATATTTAACTCCAATTATCATCCCACTTAAATTATCGTTAAAAAATCTTCTATCACATTCAAAATTAATCCAGTTTCTTCTAGTTCTCACCATTGACTAAAACACAAATCAAAGTGTGAACATTACTTTTCATGGTATAAAACCACAAAATGAAGAAAATAATTACTTATAGGATTTATATATCATGAAACATTCAATAATATATGACACATTAGGTCTGTCATTGGATATCAATAGATAACATAAATCTAAATTCTTCAATGATTTTTAATGAAGAGTTTGGGAAATATAAAATCATATCCCTTGGGAGTGACAAACAAGGTGTCCAATAATGCTTGTTGTCATGTACCAGATTACCCCGAGTCAAGCCATGAACATCTTATCGGAGTTGTTAACCCTTGGTAAATTTGTGCCAGATCCATATCCACTTTTTGTATCCAGATAGGGATGTATTATTTAGAAATCACTCACTCTATCATTTACCGATATTCCATGAAATTTTATTAAACATTAGCTAATAATTATTCTTATATATAGAGATATTAATATACATATCCTTATAAATAATCCTATGTATCTCACTAATGTTTTATCATCCATGTTTCTAAAGGATTAATAAAAAATTCATTTGATACCAACTATAGAGATCCAAGATTAACATAAAGGGATATTTCATCTTTCAGATGAATATTCCATACATTAAAAACATATATGAAAAAGGACAATAAAGGTTTAGTGTATTTGGAAACATGGTAATAATGACTTCTATCCGAGTGAATAATCCTCAACATATCCCATATTGATATCCACCTTTAGTAGTTCAACCTAAAACATTTCATCATAACCTAGGTAAGTAAACATTAATATGGGGTGAGCTCAAATAAATTGTAATGGTAATCAAGGTAGCTATATAATCATAAAAAGGAAATTTAATGGGTATGAGAATAGTGTCGAAGCATTAAATAATAATACCTTAAATTTCAATGATCATAAACAAGAATCATGGCATAAATCATGGAAGTTCATAGGACATGAGTCATAATGAAATAAAGAGAATAGAACCTGAAATCATAAGATAGGAATAGGAAATGTGTCATAATGAAATAAGAATCATTGAATATGAAATAATAAAAATGAATAAGACATTGATCAAAATTAAATAAATAACCCATGACATGAAATAATAACATAAGAATAAGAAATAGAATTATGACATACATCCACATGTGATATCATTCCCTATAAGTCAAGACACATTGCTATAACATATAAGGGAACTTTATGTGAACTGTACCCACTAAGAATGACACACCACCATTCCCAGTTGTTGTTATTTCCTCATATGGGATTGGGTTTCCCCATCATCCAGTAATGGATAGGGTTTAACCAAATTCCATCATCATAATATCTACACCTACTGGGAGGAAAAAACCACCATCCCTAGTGGAATTCATTTCATTACAAGGGATCAGGTTTACCCAACATCCCATATTAGATCAATCATTTCGACTTGATTCCCATCATTATCTCATGTCATATTAATCCTTACCAAATGCATTGGCGGGAGATTTAAGTCCCACCCATCACATAATAAAATCTTTCATATATGAGCCACAAGATCATAACTAAAAACATCACATATCATAACCCTTGAAATGAAATGGGTAACATAAACTAGTAAACATATCATAACCTATAAAAAGATATAAGTTTCCTAATTATTTCATCATAAACATAACCCTTGAAAAGAAGCAGGTTTCAAAAGAATATAACCCATGAAAGTGAAATGGGTTTCATATACATAATACACATTAAGAATATATGTGTTTCATAAATACAATGAAATGAATCATTACAAATTCATATAAATTATATGAATGGAAAATCTAGATCATTTCCAACAATTTATGAGCATCATCAATAGACTTTATCTTAGATTGAAAATAATTTTGATATATCCAATGAATATATTTATGGAGGAAAATATAAATTATTTGTTGAAAATTGATTTTTAATAAATAAAAACATTTGAAAATATATTTCATATAAAATACACTAAAAACATAAAAAGAATACATGAAATCATTTTGAAAAATATTTTCCTTAAAAAATCTAAAATATGTTTTAAAACATTTTAAAAAACTTATTATTTGAAAACAGTTGAAATATTTTAATTAAATATTGATATTTTTTTGAAAACCATATAAAAAAAATAAATTGAAAATTAAAAAAATCTTGAAAACTTTTTAAAAATAATTTTTCTTTGAAACATAAAAAATAAGTATGAAAATGTTTTGAAAACCGTTTCATTTATGGTAGTTTTAAAGCATTTAATTAAGATTTCAAAAAAAATTCAAACACGCTTTTCCTTGAAATCATATAACAGATGTTTGAAACTGTTTGGGAAAAAAATAATAAATTACTTTAAAAAACAATTTCATAAATAATATCCTCTTTAATAATGAAAATCATATCATTAATGAAATGATGGTGGTTATATCTCTAAATGTCATGTTAGGTCAAAAGAACATTTCTTTTGTATGATTAAAACTGTATAAAAGTTCCTTGTTCATAAAATGACCAGATGATTCCATTGAGGATATTGGTATAATAAAAAAGGGTACAATTTATTTTATATCTTATAGGATAACTGTATAATATTCTTGGCAACCCTTTTTAGAAAACATAGATTTTCGACCGAAGAGAGGGTAAAGTTGGGCTTTCCTAAAAACATTTTCATAACTATATTTTATTTAAAAGATTGAAATATGGTATCAATCAATGATTATATCATTAAATAACAATATATAATGAAACTCATTATTTATAATGAGTTATGGATAATATTATTTCATCAAATGAATCATAATCATAAAAATTATCTAAAATAAATTAGATTGTCTTAGTAAACTTTTATAACTTGGTATCATGTGATCATGCTCTCCATGTAAAGAATAGAAACTATATGAAGAATAGAATATCATGAAGAGAATTAGATTCATGGTATGACATGTAATACAGATGTATATACACCAATAATAAATATTAGGTGTATAACAAAACATAAGTCTCTTGGAATGAAAATTAAGACAAAACATTTTTATCGATTGAGTATCATTTGAAACCAAAGAACCATGAATTAAGGATCATAAAAATGAAATTTGAACACCCATAAATATATTTAACAAAAATATAGTATACAATAATGGGTAGTACATACACAATAAAAAATGAAATAGTAGCGAACATAAAATTTATCTCGTGAAAATTAAAAGTGAGATGAAATCCCCATACCTTGTGTACTGAAACACTATGTACTCATACAAGATTCATATATAATAATTATAATTTATTGAAAAAATTAAATAATATATATATATATATATATATCCTTATATGTTTGATTATAACCTTATATTACCTATTTTTAACGATCTTATGGTAAGGTTTCACTTCTGGTAATATTCACATTGTTCTTTTCTAGTGTTTTAATTTGTTACATATTTGGTCCTTATACTTATACTATGATCCCAAAATGTAAACCATGATATAAATATCAACTATATATATTGTATATGTGAATTATAATAATGTATAGAACATAGGAGTATGAAATGGAATACCGAGTTCATGGAGAGGGTTAGCCGATCCTATGCATGTCCACTATTACTATATATATATATATATATCATTATTACAGTAGCATTACAATATCATATATATCATATTATTTAGTTAATCCCATTCTTAATAAATTTAATGTTTTGTGTGTACTAATCACATCACATTGGGGGGGGGCGATAGTCCAAACATTCTCAAAATAGATTATCATAATAAAACCAAATGGAATGTAAAGAGCTGTGTTTTATAAAAGTAATAAAGAACAATAAATACATATTAAATAAAATATATAACATATATAAATATATTTTCCATTATAATTTTCACCATGGTCTATGGTAATGGATAAATGAACAATCATCATTTCATGAGTCAGTAGTTCGCTGTAAAGATAAACCTTATGTTAAACATCCATTAGATGAAGGTGTGTGTATGTTTAGGAGAAAAAATTTCATTAAAACATCCTTTTATATTTTTTATACTGTTTTTTTCATGCAATATTACAATAAAAAGAGTGTATTGGGTGGATAAGTAAAATAAAGGGAATGAGCTTGAGTGAAGACGTTACATCATAATTGGGCAACTGATTTTGGTTTATTCTAAAAGGCTTATTTCTGAAGATGTATACCCAAAGGGAGTATTCAAGGTTATAGATAATATTTTTGGGAGGAATCTTGGCAATATATATTATGAACATAAAAGGATTTATATGTGTGAGGAATGCATATAGTTGGTGACCTTTTATTGTTAAGGAAGATGACTCACACAGAATTTTTTTAATCAAATTATGTGTGAAAATGATCTTAACTAATAAAGTCATACAAAAATAAAAAACTTAAAAATACAAGATTAATGGAAGAAATATGGGCATAAAATGGGAGTTAAAAAATTTTATAGATCATTTGGGCCCTTCATTTTAATGTTTAGTTGGTAATTAAGCTTAATTTGTCCCTAACTATTGTGATTAATTTTAATCATTTTTACTAATCATTTGGTCAAAAATTAACATGGTATAATTATAATTTAAATATTAGACCGACTGAAATGGTTTATGTTGGATTTAAGAAATTAAAATAAAAAGGTACAAAATTTAAGATAAGTTCTAATCTCATAGACTGAATGAAATAAAAGGGTTTTAAAGTAGGAAAATGATCAATATTTTGTTAATATATTATATTCAGTTTCAAATTGTAATAGATAAAAATGAATTAAATTGTATAAATATATTTAATAATTATCTAATATGAAAATAAAACATATTTATAATATCATTTATCATTAATAAATAATTTGAAAAATATTAATTTTATGTAAAAAATAGTATTTTCCATTATTTATCAAAAAATGAATTTTCATTGAAAAATACCAAATGTTTACTTTAGTATAATTTCGACATTATGAATTCAAAAATTAAGATTATTCTATAAAATTAAATTTATAAATGTGTCTAAAATTACATTCATGATTATAATTAGTTTTTCTGAGAAAACATTGTCATCAAACGTAGAAAGTCTTTACCAAAAATATTTTCTTTCATTATCAATATTTTATATTTATATAAAAAAAATGTAAAACAATATTTAGAAAGTATTAAATAATATTTAATTAAATTTTTTTCTAGTTAGGTAATAATTAAATAATTTAATAAATTATATATATAATGATGTTTTCTGGAATCAAATTGTAGCATGTATTGTATGCCATGTCTGTGTTTCATGTAGTGGAAGATAAGTAGGTATTGAGTGTGAAAGGAGTGGTTTAATTTTTGTTTTAATATATATATATATATATATAACAATTTCCAATATCATGTGAAATAAAAAATATTGTATATATAAATTAATTCGAAAAAATAATAATTATCAAAATCTAAGGGGCTTACAATGTACCCCCTTAAAATGAATTTGGCCCCCAAAATTCGACTGGTTTATCAACGGTCTAATACATGATATTTACATTCATAGAAACCCACATCATTTAAATTGTAACTATGATGTATATTAAAATGAGAGATTTGGAACCATAATGGTTACCCAATGTAATATATAGACATGTTTCCTCATTGTAAAAAAGTGGTTTCATGTGAAAACATGGATATGTATGAAATACTTTACCATTAAGTTTTGATGTAGGGTGATAGATAACAAGGTTATGAGAAAGTTAACCACCATAATCTAATAAATACGCAATTACCTAAGGGACCTTATAATTCATCAAAAATGTAGTTATAATAAAATAATTTTTGTTTCATGATCCTTTTTCATAATGTTAATGATTTTTAATTAAAATATACAATTTCATGATTTCTAGACAATATAACCCTTTATTTTATTGATATAATTCACAACATTCTAAAAAAAATAAAATTAATTTTTTATTACTGAAGTACTAACAGGTCACGAATTCTATGATATGCCATCCCATATTTCATTAGTTGTCATCATCACAATATTTTTATAAGAGGATATCTAATATTCCTAAATCCTAATGTGGTTAGATAATACATAATATTTATTTAAATGGTTAACCATATAACCCTTATGGAATATAAAAATCCAAAACATTATAAATAAGTGACAAAATCAACATAACATTGATTCCCATATATAACACAATGTAGCTCATGGTTGTCACTTTTAAAATATGTGAATACCCTCATTATATATAATCATTTAACATGGTAAGAAGCAAAATTACCATAAATTATTTTGGAAAACCTGTATTCTTCCTCATTCCATAGTATATTGGATTTATGCCTAAAATCCAAAACTACAATAATCTTCATCAATGATATAATATACCAAATATCAACAAGTTCTTACATAGTTGTAAGGTAATCAGTATTAATCAATTTACTTATTCATATCCCTTGTATCTTTATCAATTCCACATTATATTAACATAAATAACGTGTTAAGGGTTACATTACCTTTTTTACACATGGTAACTTTCATGAGATTACCATTATAGTCTATCGTGACCATTCAAAATATTCATATAAATCCTAATCAAAAAAATAAACTGGATAATCTATACATTATTCACCATTCATAATTCTAGAATCCAAATACATAAATACTTCGATTACATCATACATAATCTATTAACTATAATAAATCATTCCATTTATATTTCATCTATTGTATCATCATCATTTAAAATGTAACTACTAATAACACCACACTTCTAATCCATATTATGAACATTATTATTGGGATATTGGGTTGCATAATGCCCATTTTCAAGACATTTAAAACACCTACCATTCGATGATGACATAGACATGCCAAAATTACCATCCTTCTCATTAACTGAACTCTTCAGTTTCCCCATTTTGGTCACTTGATTTGTGTCTTTTTTTCCACAATCAAAACACATTCTTTTTCCTCTAATACATTCAGGTTGGTGATTTTTTCCACATTTTTAATGTAAAGAAAACTTAATGTTTTTCCCTTTGTGGTCTATATTACCCGAACTGTCACGTAACATGTTCATTCTCTTCCTTGGGGAGTCTGAGAGTTGGTTATGTTAAAAATTGTTAATCATGTTCCATGAAAACTATTTAGGCATGATCAGGATATCTTTTACTCCAGTGATTATCCCACTTGACTACTCATTAGAAAATCTTCCATCAGATTCAACTTTAATCCACTTCTTTATGGTTCCTATCATTGATGAAAACCAGATGCATAGTGTGAGCCTTACATGACACAGAAGAAAACCACATAATAATGGGAATAATTTCATATAGGTTTTAAAAATCATGAAACATCCATATTCTATGAAACCTTGGTTATATCCTATGTTATTCATATCTAATTGACAAGTATACTTCATGCATATATTTATGAGTGTTTAATGTGTTTATTTTTAATTTAATTGATTATCATTACAAGTTTTTAGTTCATTAACATTAGTTATGTTTTATAGCAAAAAACACAGAATATTTGATAATGGAATTAAAAGAACCTTAAAGTTATCTTACATATGGCACAACACTAGAATTTGGAAGTCAAAATAGAGATGGAAATTCTATATTAGAGCACCTACTCAATGTGTAAATTCAGTACATGACATTTAGTTTCGGATCATGAAATTTTTCAGACCTCATAGAATAAGTCATTTATATCATACAAGCTATGAATGACCAGTACAAGTCATGTACCTTCAGTACATGACATGATAGAAGTCAATGATATGAATTGATCAATGTTATTTGTGCAAGATTCACATGGATTCTGTGGAAAACATAGGCCATGATTACATGACATGTACCTTCAGTAATCATTATAATGGATGTCAAATAGTAAAATTAGCATTTGTGGATTCGACAAGTTAGAGGAAAAACTGGATCTTAGGTACACGACATGTACCACAAGTACATGTCGTGACTGTGCCGACATTCTGAGAAAATATTGGGATGTAGGGACATTGGTTTTGATAAAACATTCCTATAAAAGGGGACCACAAAGAACAATTTTGAGAATTTCTGAATAGAGCATGATTCTAGAAAAACACTAGACAAAGGTACATGACCTATTTTTCATTATTTTATATGATTTTAAATTATTTATTTTCAAGACCCGCTTGTGGTTTACATGATAAGGATATTCTTTTGTGCATAGATTTCATATTTGTTCTTCAATTCTCTCATTTTACTATTTATTCTGTAATGACAATTGTGAGTGGGGTTATGGATTGGGTTTAATTTCCATCTTTGAGCATGACCATTCCTAATGTTGAATGCTTTTCTGTAATATGAGATCTAGAGGTTAGACTTCCACTATGAAAATTGTCCTTGTTTTGTCTCTAAATTTAAATAATTTTTCGGATTACCCATCCTTTGCAATCTAATTTACTTAACCATGAGAAAAGAAGAGATTTATATGTAGAGTATTTTACAAGACCTTTGAACTCACTATGACTGAATTCCAAAAACTACATAATTGTAAAATAATTATCTTAAACCTTTTCATCTCTTCAACCCAGATTCATTGTTATGGGATTTCTATTATATATATTTTTCTCCCACTTTATAAAAAAATCAATGCTTGATTTATTTTGATTGAATTTTCATCAAATCCAAATTAGCATAGGTTTATTTTATTTAATTAATATTTTATGAATCCTTATCTATGTGGGTTCGACCAAATACATTCAAAACATATACTACATAGGTGTTTATTGGTATGCCTGTATTATTTTATAAAATTTGAAAATTCATTAACCCTATTGGAATTAATGGTTCCCGTATGATTAAAAATAAATTATATATAAATATTTTATGATGGATCATGATGTTTTTTTTGGAATTACAAAAGAATATCCCATAATAAAGTCAAACTAGGTGTAGAAGAAGGCCCATTGTTATGTACCAGATTAGCCTGAGTCAAGCCCAGAACATGGAGTTAGAGTTGTTACCCCTAGGTACATCTATTTTAGACCCACATCCACATGTACTGTTCATAAATGGATTTATTTCCTAGATACTAGTCACTGTATCCTTTACTAAAATTCCATGACATTTTATTAAATGATAACTAATCAGTATACATACCCTTTGACACATCCCTAGATAGATCCTTAGAAATAATCCAAGGTATCTCACTATGGTTTTCCCATAATTGTTTCTAAAGGATGAAAAATTATTTCCTTTGATACCAACTATAGTGACACAGTTTTAAAAAATGGATATTATGGAATTTTATATTAATATTTAGTACATTACAATGATATGTTCTAGAGGATCAAAATAGTTTAGTTTCTTTGGAAACTTCGAAATAAAGTCATCTATCCAAGTGAAATATCTTCAACATCTCACACAAATACCTCCACCATTACTAGTTCTACCCAAAACTATTCAACATAACATTGGGATAGAAAAATAATAAAGAGGTGAGGTGAAATGTTTAGAAAGGGTAAAAATTAGCACTATGTAAGAATAATCATGAGCTTTAAAGGGAATTATAACATGATAAAAACATTAGATGATCATACACTACATTTTAATGATTATAAAAATGAATCATGGAATAAATATTTGCATTTCATAAGACATAAATAATAATGACCTGAAGAGAATAGGCTAGGAAATCATAATATAAGAATAAGACATGGATCATAATGAAATAAATAGCCCAGGCCATAAAAACATAACACATTAATAAGGCATAGATCATAATGAAATAAATATCATAGTCCATGAAAGAATAACATAAAATATAAGACATATAATTATTTCATACATAAACATGTGATATTATACCATAGAATTAACGATATATTTCTAGGACATATCAGGAAACATCATGGGAAATACAGTCACTGGGTGGGACAAAGCACCATCCGGAGTCGTAGTTCATTCCATGTAAGGTATCTGGTATCCACATCATCCTGTAATGGATTAGGTTTCCCCATATACCATTATTATGGTGACTACACATATTTTGCAGGACAAAAAACTATTCCCAATATAAGTTATTTCTATATAAGGTATCAAGTTTCCCCATCATCCCATAGTAGATCAAGCAAATTGACTTGATTCCCCTCATTATCTCATGAGATATAAATCATTACCTAATGAATTGAATGGAGATATAGGTCCCACCCATCACATATGGAAATCCTAAAAACATGGGACACAAGATCATAAATAAAAATATAGCATATCAAAAACCATGAAATGAAATGGGTAACATAAACATGTTAATATATCATAACATATGGAAGATACAGGTTTCATAATTATTTCATCATAAACATAACCTTTGAAAAGAAGAGGGTTTCCAATACATATAACTCATGAAAGAGAAATGGTATTCATATACATATTACCCATTATGAATAAATTGTTTTCATAAAGACCATTTCATTACGAAAAAATCATTCATTGATATGAAATGAACGGAACATTTAGATCATTTCATAAGAAGAATCAATAATATCAATAAATTTCATCATATATGGATTTTTTGGAAATATCATTTGAATTGTTTCTTAAGGAAAATATACTTTCTTTTTATAAAAAAGATTATTAATACCTAAAACAATATGAAAATAATTTTATTATAAAACACCTTTAAAACTAATTAATATGACATGAAATAATTTTGAAAAACTTTTTCCTTGATAACTATTAAAATAAACATGAAATATTTTAAAATAGTTTTTTATTGAAAAGACTTGAAAACATTTAATGAAAGAATGGAAATGTTTTGAAAATAATTTAATTGAAAATAAATTGAAATGATATATATGTATATATATTTTTGAAGAAAAAATTGAAATAAAAAATTCTTGAAAACTTATAAATGAATCTTGAAAATATTTTTAAATCCATTTCATTAAAAGAACTATGAAACCATGTAATTAAGGCTTGAATATTTTTTAAAAAAGGTTATCTAGGAAAACATATAAAATTAGTTTGAAACCATATTGAATTCATATTTTCCCTTAAAAATATGTTTTCAAACATTTTATTAATGAATAAATTTTTTAATTACAAAAAAAGGTACATTCGAAGAAATAATGCTTGGTAAATTCCTACATCCCGAACAAGGAAAAAACACCATTCCTTTTTTCACGGTAAAAAGGGTAGAAAAGTGAATTGTTTGGAAAATGAAAATAATATTCAATTGAAGAGATTTTTATAAGGAAAAATGTGTAGAAATTTTCTTTTATATCATTTATTATTATGGTATAATATTTTTTGAAAAGCATTTTAGAAAACATTGATTTTTGACTCAAGAGAGGGTAATGTTTGGCTTTCCTAAAAATAATTTCTTAACATACATATATACCAAAGAGAATAGAAAGCTACTAATAAATTATTATATCAAGAAATAATAGAGGATGAGGAATGTCCTTTTATTTTTGAGAGAGGGTGAATTATATTTCATCAAAGGAAGAATAAACAGAAACAATCTTGAAAATCAATGAGATGATCTCAATAAACTCTTATAACATGGATTCATGGGATCATGCTCTCCAAGTAAGGAAATGGAATAAAATGAATAATATAATATAATGAAAAAATTTAGATTCATTATATAAATTATAAAATAGAACTATGTATACCCCAAAAAATTGTTTACGTGTATAACAAAACATAAGTCTCCAAGAAGAAAAATTGAGACAAATTTTTTTATGGATTTGGTACCTTTTTAAACTAAAGCCTAATGAAAGAAAAATCATAAAAATGGAATGTGAATACCAATAAATTTTACTAAAATATTAATATAACAAAATAATTGAATGTTCATACACTAGACAAAAGGAAAGAGTGGTGAACATTACATTTATCTGACGAAAATTAAAAGTGAGATGAAATCCCATTACTGTGTGTATTAAAACTCTCTGTAGTCGTACAAGCTTCCAATATAATAAATATAAGTTTATTAAAAATCTTTTACAGAAGAGTATTCTTATATCTATTTCCATATTTTGTTTGATTATATCCTTATATTACCTTCTTGTTAACAATCTTATGTTAAGGTTTCACTCTAGGTAACACTCACTTTGTTCATTGTATGTGTATAAATTTGATACATATTTGTTACTTATAATTATATCCAGATCCTAGTATATAAACCATTTTATTAATAGAAACTATATAACTTATATTTTCATTTTAATAATCAATCAAATATAGATGTTCAAAATGGAATACAATGTTCATAGAGACAGTAAGTCCTACATAAGCATGAATTTTTTCCATTTTTATTACTATATATGTGTATATAGTTATAAAAGTATCCTGAATATATGATATATACCATATAATCTCATTAATACAATCCTTAATACATTTCATGCGGTGTGTGAACTAAGAACGTCACTTTGAGGGGGCGGTTGTCCACACTTCCACTAATAAGATTACCATATTAACACTAAATGGATGTAAAGAGACTTGTGATGTAAAAGTAATACAGATAATTAAATACAATGAAAATATAATATATGACAAATATAAACATATTTTCCATCATAATGGGAACTATGATTATTGTTAATGTAGTAATAAACAATCATCGTTTCGTGAGATAATAGCACGCCGTACAAAGAAACAGTATGGTCAACATCAATTAGATAGAGGTTTGTGTAATTGTAGGTCAGACCCTTGGAAAACAATGTACTATAATATAGAGGATACTTTTGTATTAAAAATATAATGAAATAAATAGTGTCTGTAGGGTGTAGAAAGAAAATAAATGGAAAGATCTTGAGAGAAGACGTTACCTTTTAATCGGGTAACTCTTTTTGGTTTATGCCAAAAGGATTCCATGAAATTATTTCTTCGCAAAGGGAGGCATGAAAGATGAAGATTTTTTTTGGTAGGAAACATGGGAAGACCATTTACTATTTTAAAATTATTGAGAGGTGTGAGAAATGTGTAGAGGTGATGTCCTTTTATTAATAAAGAAAATGAATGAAATTGAATTTTTAGAATCATATTAGGTGTGCACATTGTATTTCCTAACAAAAGTAATACAAAATAGACCAAAATAAATAATTTAAGTACTATGTGATAAATATATACCTAAATAGGGGTTTTCACAAGTTTATAGGTCATTTGGGTCCCTTGTATTAATGTTTATTCCTTAATTATGCTTATGTTGGCCTTAACTGATGTGCCTAAATTTAATCGCTTTTTTCATATCATTTGGTCAAATATTAACATGGAACTATTATAATCTAAATATTAGTCAATGTGAAAATGATTATTTTGGATGTTTTAAATTCAAATCACAAAGGATGAATAATTAATACTAGTTTTAATCCCATATACATGACGAACTAACAATGTTTTAATGTAGGGAAATGACTGATCATTTATTAATAGTTTATATTTAGTTTCAATGTGAAATTGATTCTAATGAATTAATTTATTAATATATTTAATATTTATTTAATGCGACCTTAAAAAATATTTATTATATAATTTATTTTTGTTAATTAATTTTAAAAAAGTAGTTTTTTAAAAAAAATCAATATTTTTCACTATTAATAAAAAACTAATGTTTTTGAGAGAAATCCCAAAAATCCACTCTATGATAATGTCAAAGATATTAATTGAAAATTTATGTTTATTTTATCAAATTAATTTTCTATGTGTTTCTAAAAATAATTTTATTAAAAAAAGTGTTTCATTTGAGAAAATGATTTTTTAGGCATACACGGACTTTACCAAAAATCTTATCTATCATTCTCAATATGTTTTTTTTATATAAAAAATTTTAAACTATATTTAGAAAATATTTATTAGTATTAATATAACCATTCTTAATGTTTTGTTTATAATTATATAATTTAAATATTTATATATATATATATGATTCCTAGAATCTCATTGTTGAGTGCATCGTACTCCATGTCGGTGTTTCTTGTTGTGCAAGAAATTTTGGAATTGCGTGGGAATGGAATGTTTGTATTAGTGTTTTAATATATATATATATAAATAACTATTTAAAATTTCATGTGATATAATAAATATTGAAATGATGAATTAATTAAAAAAAATTGTTCCCAAAATCTGGGGGTGTACATTCTACCCCCTTGAAATGAATTTCACCCTTTAAATTCATCAGGGTTATCAAAAGTTAACACATGAAATTTAAATTCATATAAAACCACATCATAGAAATGGATACTAATAAATCCCACATAAAGGTAAATTGGGAACCAAAATGGTTACCCAAAGTAATATATAAATATGTTTCCACATGTGAGGCCATTGGTAGAATGAGAAAACATTGATATGGAAGAAAAATCATACCATTTTGTTTTGATAGAGAGTGATAGAGAACTATGCTAGGAGAAAGTTAAAAAATAGAATGCAATAAATACTCAATTATATATGGGTCCTTCTGATTCATCAAGAACCACTACTACAAAACAGGCCATGGCCAGCGCCACCCTTTATCAGCGCTAACGAAAAATCGCTGATAATGGGCGGTACCATTATCGGCTATAAAAAACCGCTGATAAAAGTACCCCTTTATTAGTGCTTTTAGAACTGATAAATGTACCCCCTTTAATAGAACTTTTTTTAGCGCTGTTAAAGGGTACCCATTTATCAGTGCTTTTTTTACTAGTGCTGATAAATGGGGGTCTTTATCATTTGTTTTTTTAAAAGAGATGATAAAGGGTCTACCTCCATAAAAAATTCATTTAAAAAATATATTAATATTTAAATATATAGAAATAGTTATATTAATATTAATATTATATATATATTTTATATATAATTATATATATATTTTAGATAAGTATAAATATACAGTTACACATAATATATAAGATATTTAGTGAAAATGGATTATAAAAAAATTATAAATTTTTTTTTCATTAATAATTTGATAATTATTATTGATTAATAGTCATTTAATACTAATTTGAAGACTAAAAAAATTAAAAAAATTAAAAAAAATATCCAAATATATAAAAAACACAACTCGAACATCAAACAGCCATAAATTTTGATCTAGGTGTCCATTTTAACGCTACCCTATATCAAATCAAAGCCTACGATGTGATTTAAACCCTTCTGACCTATGGGGTCCACTTTCAAGGTCTTCTTCAGGCCAAAAAAATCCAGATGGCATCGAAAACTGCATTTTTAGTTGGGATACCCCGATTTTTTTAACATTTTATGGATATGCAGCCTCGTTTAAGGGGGTATTAATGGATTTTTTGGTGGGGACTGAATTTATTCCTAGGTATTACGTTTATATTGATATTATGTCATTGAAATTTTATAATTTTTTATAATGCACTACTACTTATAATCAAATATATAACAATATATGCATAATTTTTATATATTCACACAATAAAATTTAATTATAAATATATATAATATAATATATGTACTTATATAATATAATATATTTACATATAAAATATATTATCTTTATCTAAATAATAACTAATATCAATTTTATTTAAAATACAAATATATGAATATTTATATACATATATATTAATCTATCTATATATATATTAATATAACTATATATATATTAACATAACTATATATATATATATATTAATATAAATATATATTACTATACGAATCAATATAACTATATATATTTATAGATATTATGAAATGGAAAACAAATAAAAATAGATGAGTGGTAGAGCTTCAGAACATAGGGGGGAGGTCTTGAGTTAAAAACCTGGTGGAGGCAGGGGCGTGTGAGCAAGGGGGATTATGGGAGATATTATAAGGACCCTGCCTTAAACATTACTTATTATTGAATTAAATGAATAATTCACATTGAGGATCTTTTCTGGTTTAGATTATTATAGAATTAGGGCATAAATATTACATCTTAGAGATTACAATGTTGACACATATATCAGCATCCATTTTTTCAAAAAAATAAAAAAACTATTGAACAAAAGAGTTATGTCTAGTTCCTTGTTTTAGATAGCATGGCATTTCCTTGATCTCATCCTTGACCCGATTCAACTTTATGTCATGTGAAAACATTTAAAAAACATGGGATGAGCATAAAAAGCTCAGTAAGGGTTATAACTGTATGCGAATAAAACATCAGTCCATGTACACATAAGAATCAATGAAATCATTCCTTACTCATAAAACATAAGTAATTTAACATACCTCAAGAAATCATAAGATGTGTGCATAACTCAATAGAAATCATAAGGCATAAAGGTGACTTGAGGAATTCATAAAATTCATAAGTAGGGAGTAAAACTCGCGGTTACGTTTGGAATACCCATCACATTATATTCCCTAAATCTCTTCAGAGAAACCATAGCGTTTAGCCCATTCGCATTACCCAATGCATTGGAGAGCTATATCGGGCTCACCCGCCCATAGTTTATCACGGAACCACCTATCTTCATAGACAATGTCGATGAACCAAAACATAATCATAACACATAACTTATGAATAAAGGAAGGATAACATTCCCACATTTCAATATAACATTTTATGATATTGAAATAATGAATCCATTCAAAAAAACCATTTTCAAAACCATTTATAAAATTTAATAAAGAGATTTTTGAATCAAAGTTTCCCATACCACCTTGAAGCTTTTAAAATTTTAAAACATTAATATCCATATAAATAATTCCTTAAACCATTTTGACAACATGGATATTAATGAGATATATTTATAAAAACAAATCATTAAAACATTTAAAGCGATATTTTAGTTAATGGGTTTTTACCAAAATTAGAGACACTTGAATACAATAAATGAGGAATAATATTTAATCAGAACTTTATAATATCATGTGAATAAATGGATTCAAGATATAATATTCCGATGGATAGTATATAGACCATATAAGAGTGAATTGGTGCATAACAACAATGAAGTCTCAATAGAAATGTAAAATGAGATGAAATCCCTTATAAAGAAGGTATCCTTAAATTAAGGTTAAAACAATCTCATACTTATGTGTGACTAATATAAATACACCCAATATAAGATGATATTATGTGTAAAATAGTAAAAGGTCATTCACACATATTCAAAGTATGAAATATTCAATAACTACAAGTTGAACCCAAAGAAATCGGAATTGGGTTAAGAAGTTCGTTTGGTAAAATTCGACAGCCTAACAGCATCACCATAAAATTTATAAAATTAGTTGATGAGAGAGAATGTGGAATCTCATTACTTGGACATACAATTTAAATCAATAAGGATATAGAATAACATATCCCAAGATAAAAAATGTAAATTAAAAGACAAAAAAATAAGTCTTTTAAAAAGTGGAGGGTGAAAGGTTCCCTTGCCGACTTGGGTAACTTTAGAAACGTACACCCCATGACAAAATGGAAATACAATGAAGACGTAACTACCCATAAATGAGATTATATTAAACAAATAGTAAAATAATGGTCATTACATACACCACACAGAAGGAAGTAGTGGCCAATGTAGCATGAATCTCACAGTAATAAAAAGTGAGATGGAAACCCCCTTATGAAAATTTAGCTAACGTCGCCACATAAAACATCCAAAAATGGATTGATTAGATAAAATAGGGTCTCTAATTATATGAACATAAAAATAGCAGAATTAGGAACATAAAATAACATCCCCAAACATAAGAAATATGAGCTTAAAATAAATGAAATAAAACAGAGTACTTAAAATGAAAGAGAGAGGTAGGATCCCTTACGAAAATTCGGCAGCCTAACAACGCCACTTCAAACTTCCAAAATGGATTGATGAGAGAACATAGGTTCTATCATCATATGAACTTAAAAAATTACAATAATATTAATATAAAATAACATCCCAATCATAAGAAATATGATCTTAAAAGGAATGACATAAAAGAGTGTACTTAAAAAGAAATAGAGGGGTAGGATCCCTTACCTCAAGTCCGAATTGTCATGTTCATATCTTTATATTGTTGAATAATAAACTTTGGTCAAATTATAATTTCTTAAGACCCTAATTTTAATATTATTATTCATTTCATATCACATATTATAATGTTATAATAATTGGTTAATAATGTGTGTCCATATCAGATGTTTTTGTCGATGTTTGGTACATGAGTCAAAAATGAACTTGTTTGAAAATGATTATCCATGTAGTTAGAAGTTAATAATCTCCAGAATAGTAATAATGATTTAAATATCATATATATCCAGTACATATTCATTTAATAATATTCCATAACATTTGGAGATAAAAATAAATGAAATGCACCGTTCATGGAGACGGTAGGCCGTACGTACGCATGAATGCTACTTTCATTTCTTTGACATATTAATGGAATTAAAAAATAATTGAGAGATATATATATTATAATTCCAGTATAATATATATGTTATATAGGTCACATATGTTCATTTATTTAATTATTTATACATTACATGTATTGCATGAATGAGTCACATCACTTAAGGGGGCAGTAGTCCACACTTCCTCGTATGAAATTATCACATTTTCACAACATGCAAAGAATAAAGGTATGTTTTAAATATAAAATAAATAAGAATGTGGAAAACATAAATACCATATATATAATATATAAAATACAGTGACATCATAATTGCCACCATGAAAGGTGTTAATAGAGGATTGAACAATCATCGTTTCGTGAGGTATTGATTCTCCATCCACTGAAACAGTATGTTCTTTAACCATTAGACGGGCGTGTGTGTAAGTGCATCTTGAATACATCACATAAAAACATCTTAGTATATTGAAGACACTTGTTTTGTTACAATATAAAGGAATAAAAAGATTTTAGGGGTTTGTTGAAGCAAAATAAAACAAAAGAACACAAGTGAAGACATTACCTTTAAATCGGGGAACTCCCATTGGTTTGAAACAAAATGTTTTCATGAAGAGAATTATGCCAAAGGTGAGGGTTCAATGATAAATAGAGGTATTTTTAGAGATAAAATGGGCAGGTTTTGGCCAAACAAAATGCATGAGAGGTGTGTGTATGGTGGTAGAAGTGGGGGCTTTTTATAAGAGAAGAGGATGGGTACTCTTGGAAAGATATAAAATATTACATTATTATAAAATGATTTTCATATTTTAAAGGTACCAAAAGGATATATTTATAGTATAAGGTGAAAAGGTTTTGAAATAAACCCATCCAATAGTATTTTGATAGGTGTAAGACATTTTTTTACCCTATATTTTCATTTTATTTAAATCTTTCATTTATTAGGTAATAACTGCATCACCACGGTGTCATAAATAAATAAATTTATTTAATGTCTAAAAATTATAAAAAAAACTATCATGATGTAGGAAATCTTTTTATATTTTTAATGAATATTTATAGTAAAAAATATGACTTGTATAACCCCATGTAAAAATTGTTTTAGTAAATCAATTGATGTTTGTGACATTTTAATTTTAACATTAAATAAAAGGTTATTAATGTCATTTTCCAACCAAAGTCGCTCCATGGGGTCCCCATGTTGACCCATGGATTTTATTGCTCGGAAATGACTCATCCAATAAGGGTAGTACATGTGTCATGGTCATTTAATATTATTAAAACATTATTTTTACCTTATATTACACAAATTACCTCTAATCGCGATTAAAAAATAAAAGATACTATTCACCAAAAAATTATTTTAATCCCATTGAACCACATTTTAATTCCAGATGAAAACCATGTATGTCGGATTTTTGAAATTCAAAATACAGAGGTGATAAAATTTCATTTAAACAAAAAATCATTTTTTAAACTACCACATATTGGATTCAGTATTCATCAAAATTTGATGTTTTTCAGAAAAAAACCAAAAATTCCCCCTAAGATATAAATGATACTCCGAATTCAAAAATGATGTCTATTTTTCAAAATTCAAAAAATATAAGTTGCATTAATTAATTTAATAATTAATTCCTGATGTCAAGACAAATAGCGTGTTTTTATGAAACAATATATATCAAAAGATTGACACTATTTTAAGTCCAATTTCAATGTGAAATTAATTTCAATGACCACCATTGGATTAAATAGTAAAAATATATTCTAAATACACTTTAATCTCAATTAAAAAGATAATCTATCCATATAAATAAATTATATTAAAATGAGGTTTTCAATTAAAATGCAACATTTTCACTAAAAATGATCTTTGTTGGAAAAATAACAAAAAATTACACAAAGTAAATTTTGATGTCCAGATTCTAAATAAGGATTTAATTTTTTCAAATACAACATATAAAAGTGTCAAAAGTATATTTAAAAAGGGTTCTCTATCAAAAGGCGGTTAATCGACCTTTTAACTAATATTAGAAGATTTATGCTCAAAATTGGATTCATATGCATTTTAAGCCTCGAACATTTATTTGATAAAAGTTAAAATATTTGACAAACATATATAATAAATTTGTAGTTAGTTCTGTTCATTCCTGCCATTACAACAGCTAGACGTTAAATACCATTTATAATAATTTTATTTTGTTATTAGAGTGCAACATAAGATTTCAAAGAAACTCGTTGTTGTGTATTGCGTACTCCATCGAGCATAGCGTCCCTTTAAAGTAATGTTAATATTTAATTCAAAAATATGGATAAATATAAAAATGTCATATTATTTATTTACCTAGTGTGTTACATCCTTCCCCCTTTTGGGAATTGCTTCCTTGCAATATTAAAATTGGGATTGGAAACATCATTGAAAATCCCACATCGGAACACGAGTCAATAAAACTATCACTTTAAAAGAATGGGATAAAAGTACAAATGTCACCCGAGTTAACCCATACTAGGATTCCAAGAATGAAAATATTGATATGGTGGAAAAAAAAGGGTCGTGTTCTGATGGAGAGTGATTGTAATCTTGTCTAGGAGAAGGCTAAACACAAGAAAATCACAAAATTGTTATGGGTTAAACGGTATTCGGTTCCTAAGTATGAAAAGTTAACAGACAAAATTTTTGTTTTATGTTACTCTTAATTAAGGAATTTATTTTTGAGCATAACTAAATCAGAATGAAACATACTTACTTGTCATGTATACTTTCAAATTTTACTAGATTCCTTAATCAAACTAATATTTTCTCCAAAAGATGAGTATTTAGGAAGACCTATTTGCATTAAGAGTACGATAATCAACTTTTAGAGAATCACCTATTCCCCAAAAGAGAATTATATACTTCCCATGTCATTAGACCATAAACAAAACTAAAACAAAAAAGGTTATTATGAGATCAGATAATACCAAAAAAGGATAATACTTTATAAAAAAATATATTCTTAATCTCCAAAATTTTCAAACAATACCCAAAGTTCAACAAAGACCATTAAATAAACATCTATCCATAAAATTCGTCAAAGTAATCACAACTAAGACTGAAACCCAAATCTATGAAGGATTTAATCACATAGTCTTCCAAGATAAACCTTAACATTTATCTCCCAATAACATATGTTACTCTTAAAGTATCATACTGAAAAGTAATTAACCTAATCACATATCCTCCATGATAGGTTAATAATTTCCATAGATAACACAAAATCAACGTACTCTTTATTCCTAAAATCATCTAACTAAAAAAAATAGTCAAAATAACCAGGTACTTCACATAGTCCAGTGGTAGGTGATAAATACCAGTCGCACTTTGGTTCTGGGTTCGATTCCCACAGCATTGTCCGACACGATGGGTTTTAACATGGTTTGCATGTTGTCCTTTTTCCAAAAATATATAATTCATAAAACATTCCCCAAAATGAGATAAAATCTTCAAAAAATAACCATAACATAATTTAAACTCAATTTTACATCATGCCTTTCATCTTCCATCATAACCTATAGTGACCCATAATTACCTCAAAAGTAAGGATCAGATAAACCCTAATGGTTACCTTTATAATTATAACATGAACTTCCCCATCGAGTTTGTTCTCTCGTACAAGAGGCATTAGAGAAATCACTATGGTTAAAGTGGTTGATCATGAGTCCTGATAGTTTGTTTAAAATAACCACGAGATTTCTCATTGAATCCATCATTTCATCTAGTCCCTTAATCAAAGAACCACCACAGTTTCCTTCAAATCCATTGTCACTTTGGCACCAGCTAGATCCATCCATTTACTAAAACCAAAAATGTCAGTGTGAGTATATCAATAAAATAATCATGTGCTAATGAGGAAGATAAACACTAAGATATACTTACTCATTCACTTTATCTAAAAAATATGACTCTTTCTTAAATCCTAACCATTATGGTAATGTCAATTATTCTTAGAGAATACCCTAACCTCTAAATTTATCTTAACCAACCTCTAATACCAACTATAAGGACCCAGCCTTAATCATTACTTATTATTGAATTAAATAAATAATTCACATTGAAGATATTTTCAGGTATATAGTTTTAGTAAATTAGGACATAACTATTACATATCAATGATTACAATGTAGACACATCTACTCAGCTTCCATTTTTTTCACAAAAATAAAAAAAAGTTTTGAACAAAAGAGTCATGTCTAGTTCCCTGTTTTAGATAGCCTGACATTTCCATGATCCCATCCTTTACCCTATTCAACTTTATGTCCTGTGAAAACATTTCCAAAATTTGGGATGAGCATAAAAACTATAGTAAGGGTCATAACAGTATGGAAACAAACATCAGTCCATGTACACATAAGAAACAATTAAATCATACCTTACTCATAAAACATAAGTAATTTAACATACCTCATGAAATCATAAGATGTATGCATAACTCAATAGAAATAAAAAGGAATAAAAGTGACTTGAGGCATTCATAAAATTCTTACGTAGGGAGTAACCCTCATGGTTACATTTGGAATACCCATCACAGTATATTCCCTAAATCTCTTTGGAAAATCCTTAGCGTTTAACCCCTTCGCGTTACCCAATTCGTTGGAGAGCTACATTGGGCTCACCCGCCCTTAGTTTATCATGGAACCACCCATCTTCATAGACAATTCCCAAGAACCATAACATAATTATATAACATAACTTATGATTAAAGGAAGGATAACATTCCCACATTTCAATATAACATTTTAAGATATTGAAATAATGAATCCATTAAAAAAACCATATTCAAAACCATTTAAACATTTAATAAAAAAAAATTGAATCAAAGTGTCTCATACCACCTTGAAGCTTTTAACATTTTAAACCATTAATATCCATATAAATAAATCCTTAAAGACATTTTGAAACATGGATATTAATGAGAAATATTTATAAGAACAAATCATTAAAATATTTAATGTGATATTTTAGTTAAAGGGTTTTTACCAAAATTAGAGACATTTGAATACAATAATTGAGGAATAACATTTAATCAGAACATCATAATATCATGAGAATAAATGGATTCATGATATAATATTCCAATTGACAGTGTATAAACTATATAAGAGTGAATTGGTGCGTAACAACAATGAAGTCTCAATGGAAATGTTAAATGAGATGAAATCCCTTATAAAGAAGGTATCTTTAAATTAAGGATAAACCAATCTCATAATTATGTGTGACAAATGTAAATACACCCAAAAGAAGTGGATATTAAGTGTAAAACTATCAAATTTCATTCACACCTATTCATTGTATTACATATTAAATAACTACAAGTTGAACCCAAAGAAATCAGAATTGGGTTAAGAAGTTTGTTTGGTAAAATTCGACAGCCTAACGGCGTCCCCGTAAAATTCATAAAATTAGTTGATGAGATATAAAGTGGTATCTCATCACATGGAAATAAAATTTACATCAATAAGGATATTGAAGATCATATCCCAACATAAAAAAATGTAAATGAAAAGACATAACAAAATAAGCCTTTTAAAAATAGGATGGTGAAAGGATCCCTTACCAACTTGGGTAACTTTTGAAACGTACACCCTATGAAAGAAGGGTCATAAAATGAAGATGTAACTTCACATAAATAAGATTATATTATAAAAATAGTAAAATAATTGTCAGTACATACAACACACAAAAGGAAATAGTGGCCAATGTAGCATGAATCTCACAGGAATAAAAAGTGTGATGGAAATACCCTTATGAAAATTCGGCAGCCTAACAGCGCCACATAAAACATCCAAAAATGGATTGATGAGATAAAATTGGGTATCACATAATATTAACATAAAAATTAAATAATTAGGAACATAAAATAACATCCCCAAACATAATAAATATGAGATTAAAAGATATGACATAAAAGGGAGTACTTAAAAAGAATTAGGGAGGTATGATCCCTTAAGAAAATTCAGCAGCCTAATGGCGCCACTCAAAACATAAAAAATTGATTGGTGAGAGAAAATTGGTTCTCTCATCATATGAAAATAAAAAAAGTACAATAAGATTAATATAAAAGAACATTCCATTCATAATAAATATGAGCATAAAATGAATGACATAAAAGAGTGTACTTAAAATGAAAGAGATGGGTAGGATCCCCTACCTCAAGTCCGACTTGTCTTGTTCGTATCATTATATTCCTGAATAATAAACTTTGTTAAATTTATAATTTCTAATTGTACTCCTTTGAATATTATTATTCAGTTAATATAACATATTATAATGTTATAATAATTGGTTAATAATGTGTGTTCATATTAGACGTTTTTGTCGATGTTTGGTACATGAGTCAAAAATGAACTTGTTTGAAAATGATTATCCATGTAGTTATAAGTAAATCATCTACAGAATATTATTAATGATTTAAATATCATATATATCCAGTAGATATTCATTTTATACTATTCCATAACATTTGGAGATAAAAAGACATGAAATGCACTGTTCATGGAGATGGTAGGTCGTACGTACGAATGAACAATACTTTCATTTTTTTAACATATTAATGGAATTAAAAAATAATTGAGATACATATATATATAGATTATAATTCCATTATAATAAATATTTTTTATAGGTAACATATGTTCATAAATATCATTATTTATACATTCCATGTATGGCATGAACGAGTCACATCATTTGAGGGGGTGGTAGTCCACACTTCCTCGTATGAGATTATCGCATTTGCACAACATGCAAACAATAAAGGTATGTTTTAAATATAAAATAAAGAAGCATATGGAAAACATAAAAACCATATATATCTTATATAAAATACAGTGACATCATAATGGCCACCATGAAAGGTGTTAAGAAAAGATTGAACAATTATCGTTTCGTGAGGCAGTGATTCGCCATCCACAGAAACAGTATGTTATTTAACCAATAGACGGAGTTGTGTGTAAGTGTAGCTCGAATCCATCACATAAACACATACTAGTATATTTAAGATACTTGTTTTTTTACAAAATAATATAATAAAAAGAGTTTAGGGGTTTGTAGAAGCATAATAAAACAAAAGAACACAAGTGAAGACATTACCTTTAAATCGGGTAACTAATCTTGGTTTGAACCAAAATGGTTTCTTGAAGACAATTATGAAAAAGGTGTGGCTTCAATGATGAATATAGGGATGTGGAGAGATGCAATGGCAAGGGTTTGACCGAGACAAAGGCTTTATAGGTGTGGTTATGGTGGTAGAGGTGGGGGCCTTTTATTAGAGAAGAGTAGGGGCACTCTTGGAATGTTATAAAATATTACCTTATTATAAAATGATTTTGGATTTTAAAGGTCCAAAAAGGATATTTTTCGAGGATAAGGTGATAATTTATCGAAATCCACCCATCCAATAGGTTTTTGACAAGATTGAGACTTTGATTTCACCCTATATTCTCATTTTATTTAAAACG
Organism: Viscum album; assembly: GCA_963277665.1. Lineage (NCBI taxonomy): Eukaryota > Viridiplantae > Streptophyta > Magnoliopsida > Santalales > Viscaceae > Viscum > Viscum album. Next base: position 1,795,698,735 of record OY728121.1, read on the forward strand.
TTCATTTAGGAGGTAATAACTGCATCATCATGGTGTCATAAATAAAATAATTTATTTAATGTCTAAAAATTTTAACAAAAATATCATGATGTGGGAAATCTTTTTATTTTTCTTATAAATATTGATTGTAAAAAATATGACTTGTATAACCCCATGTAAAATTTTATTTAGTAAAACAATTCCTGTTTGTGACATTTTAATTTTAACTTTAAATAAAAAGTTATTAATGCCATTTTCCAACTAAAGTGGCTCCATGGGGTCTCCAAGTTGACCCATGGATTGTATTGGTCGGTCATGAATCATAAAACAAAGTTAGGACATGTGTAATGGTCATTTCATATTATTAAAACATTATTTTTACCTTAAATTACACTAATTACCTCTAATAGCGATTAAAAACATAAAAGTTACTATTCACCAAAAAATAATTTTTATCCCATTGAACCACATTTTAAATCCTAATTAAAACCATGTATGTCAGATTTTTGAAATTAAAAACAAAGAGGTGGTAAAATTTCATTTAAATAAAAAATCAGTTTTCAAACTACCACTTAGTGGTTTCAATATTCAACAAAAATTCATGTTTTCCAGAAAAATACCAAAAATTCACCCTAAGCTATATTTGATTTTCAAAATTAAAAATTTATTTATATTTTTAAAAATTCAAAACACAGAAGTTTCATTAATTAATTTAATAATTAATTCCCACTGTCAAAACAAATAGCGTGTTTTTATGAAACAATATATATAAAAAGATTGACACTAGTTTATTTCCATTTTCAAAGTGAAATTAATTCCAATGGCCACCATAGGATTAAATGGTAAAAAAATATTCCAATTAAACTTTAGTCTCAATTAAAAATATAATTTATCCATATAAATAAATCATATTAAAAGGAGGTTTTGAATTAAAATGCAACATTTTCACTAAAAATGATCTTTATCGGAAAAATTTCAAAACATTACAAAAAATAAATTTTATTGTCCAAATTCTAAAGAAGGATTTTATTTTGTCAAATACAACATATAAAATTTTAAAAAGTGTATTTAAAAATGGTTCTCCATCAAAAGGCGGTTAATCGACCTTTTAAATAATATTAGAAGATTTATGCTTAAAATTAGATTCATTTTCATTTTATGGCTTTAAAATTTATTGGATAAAAAAGATATTTGACAAACATATATAATCATTTTCAAGTTAGTTCTATTCGTACCCGCCATTATAACCGTTAGGCATTATCTACCATTTAAAATAATATTATTTTGTTATTAGAGTGCAACGTAAGATTTCAAAGAAATTTGTTGGTGCGTATTGGGTACGCCATTGAGCATAGCTTTCCCTTTAATGTAATGTTAATATTTTATGCAAAAATATGGATAAATATGAAAATTTCATATTCTTTATTTAACTGGGGTTTTACATCCTTCCCAATTTTTGGGAATTGTGTCCTCGCAATTTTCAAATTGGTCTTGGAAACTTCATTGAAAATCCCACATCGGAACACGAGTCAGTAAAACTATCACTTTAAAAGAATAGGAGAGAAGTACAAATGTCACCCAAGTTAACCCATACTCTGATTCCAAGTATGAAAATATGTATATGGAGGAAAAAACAAAGGGTCTTGTTCTGATGGAGAGTGATAGTAAACATGTCTAGGAGAAAGTTATCCACAAGAAAATCACAAACTTTTGATGGGTTAAACGGTATTTGATTCCCAAGTAGGAAAAGTTAACAGAAAACATTTTTGTTTTAAGTTACTATTAATTGAGGAATTTATTTTTGAGCTTATCTAAATAATAATGAATCATACTTACTTGTCACATAGACATTCAACTTTTACTATATTCCTTAATCAAACTAATATTTTCTCCGAAAGACGAGTATTTAGGAATACTTGTTCGCATTAAGAGTACTATAATCAACATTTATAGAATCAGCTATTTCCCAAAAGAGAAGTATATACTTCTCATGTCTTTAGACCTTAACCCAAACTAAAACCAAAAATTTTATTATGAGATCAGATAATACCCAAAAAGGACAATCCTTTATAAAAAAATCTATTCTTAATCTCCAAAATTTGTAAAACAATACCCAATGTTCAACAAAGACCATTCAACAATCATCTATCCATAAAATTCTTCAATGTAATCAGAACAAAGACTGAAACAAAAATCTATGAAGGATTTAATCACATAGTCTTCCAAGACAAACCATAAAATTTATCTCCAAATAACATCAGTAACTCTTAAAGTCTCATACTGAAAAGTAATTAACCTAATCAAATATCGTCCATGATTGGTTAATAATTTCCATAGATAACCCAAAATCAACATAATCTTTATTACTAAAATCATCTAACTAAAACAAATTAGTCAAACTTACCAGGGACTTGACATAGTCCAGTGTTCGGTGATAAATACCAGTCACACTTTGGTTGTGGGTTCTATTCCCGCAGCTTTGTCCAACATGACGGGTTGTCACACGGTCTGCGCGTTTTCCTTTTTCCAAAACTATATAATTCTTAATACATTACCCAAAATGAGATAAAATCTTCAAAAATAACCATAACATAGTTTATCCTCAATTTTACCTCATGCCTTTCATCTTCTATCATAACATATAGTAACCCATAATTACCTCATAAGTAAGGATCATATAAAGCCTAATGTTTAACTTTATAATTATCACATAAACATCCACATCGAGTTGGTTCTCTCATACAAGAGGCATTAGAGAACTCACCAAGGTTCAAGTGGTTGATCATGACTCCCGATAGTTAGTTTAGAATTACCACGAGATTTATCATTGAATACCTTATTTCATCCAGTGTCTTAATCAGAGAAGCACCACAGTTTCCTTCAAATCCATTGCCACTTTGGCTCATGCTAGATCCATCCATTTACTAAAACCAAAAATGTCAGTTTGAGTATATCAAAAAAATAATCATGTACTAATGAGGAAGATAAACAATAAGATATACTTACTCATTTACTTTATCTAAAAACTATGACTCTTTTTGAAATATTAACCATTATGGTAAGGTCACTTATGCTTAGAGAATACCCTAACCTCTAAAGTTATCTAAAATGACCTCTGATACTAATTATAAGGACTCGGCGTTAAAAATTACTTATTATTGAATTAAATGAATAATTCACATTGAGGATCTTTTCAGATTTAGAGTTTTAGAGAATTAGGATAGAACTATTAAATCTCTAATATTACAATATAGACACATCTACTCAGCTTCAATTTTCTTCAGAAAAAAAACTCTTGAAAAAAGATTCATGTCTAGTTCCTTGTTTTAGATAGCCTAACATTTCCCTGATCCCATCCTTGACCCTATTCAACATTATGTCTTGTGAAAACATTTCAACAACATGGGATGAGCATAAAAAGCTCATTAAGGGTTATAACAGTACGGAAAGAAAACATCAGTACATGTACACATAAGAATCAAGGAAATAATAACTAACTCATAAAACATAATTAATTTAACATACCTCATGAAATAATAAGATGTATGCATAACTTAATAGAAATTACAAGGCATAATGGTGACTTGAGGCATTCATAAAATTATTATGTAGGGATTAACCCTCATGGTTACGTTTGGAATACCCATCACAGTATATTCCCTAAATATCTTCGGAGAAACCTTAGCGTTTAACCCCTTCGTGTTACCAAATGCATTGGAGAGCTATATCGGGCTCACCCACCCTTAGTAAATCATGGAACCACCCGTCTTCATAGACAATTCCCAATAACCATAACATAATCATGGAACATAACTTAAGCATAATGTATGGATAGCATTCCCACATTGCAATATAACATTTTATGATATTGAAATAATGAATCCATTCAAAAAAACCATTTTCAAAACCATTTAAAACATTTAATAAAGATATTTTGGAATCAAAGTGTCCCATATCACCATGAAGCTTTTAACATTTTAAACCATTAATATCCATATAAATAAATCCTTAAAACCATTTTTAAAACATGGATATTAATGATAAATTTTTATAAGAACAATTCATTAAATCATTTAAAGTGATATTATAGTTATAGGGATTTTAAAAAAATTAGAGACACTTAAATACAATAATTGAGGAATAACATTTAATCAGAACTTCATAATATCATGAGAATAATTGGATTCATGATATGATATTCCAATCGATAGTATATACACCATTTAAGAGTGAATTGGTGCATAACAACAATGAAGTCTCAATAGAAATTTAAAATGACGTGAAATCCCTCATAATGATGGTGTCCTCAAATTAAGTATAAACAAATCTCATAATTATGTGTGAAAAATATAAATACACCCAATATAAGTTGATATTAAGTGTAAAACAATAAAATATCATTCACTCATATTCAAAGGATGACATATTCAATAACTACAAGTTGAACCCAAAGAAATCGGAATTGGGTTAAGAATTTTGTTTTGTAAAATTTGATAGCCTAACGGCGTCACCATAAAATTCATAATCTTAGTTGATGAGAGATAAAGTGGTATATAATAACTTGGACATAAAAATTGACCTCAATATGGATATATAAGAACATATCATAACATAAAATGATGTAAATTAAAAGACATAACAAAATAAGTCTTTTAAAAAGAGGAGGGTGAAAGGTTCCGTTAACGATTTGGGTAACTTTCGAAACGTACACCCCATGACAGAAGGGTCCAACAATGAAGATGTAACAACCCATAAATGATATTATATTATAAAAAAAGTAAAATAATGGTCACTACATACACCACACAAAATTAAATAGTGGCCAATGTAGCATGAATCTCACAGGAATAAAAAGTGAGATTGAAATCCCCTTATGAAAATTCGGCAGCCTAACGACACCACATAAAACATCCAAAAATGGATTGATGAGATCAAATAGGGTCTCTCATAATATGAACATAAAAATTACAGAATTAGGAACATAAAATAACATCCTAAAATATACGAAATATGAGCTTAAAAGAAATTACATAAAAGAGAGTACTTAAAAAGAAAGAGAGATGTATGATCCCTTACGAAAATTCGGCAGCCAAACGGAGCCACTCAAAACATCCAAAATGGATTGATGATAGAAAATAGGGTCTCTAATCATATGAACATAAAAATTTAAAATAATAATAATATAAAATATCATCCCAATCATAAGAAATATGAGCGTAAAAGGAATGACATATAATAGTGTACTTAAAAAGAAAGAGATGGGTATGATCCCTTACCTCAAGTCAGACTTGTCTTGTTCGTATCTTTATATTCATAAATAATAACCATTTGTCAATTTATAATTTCTTAAGGTCCTCCTTTGAATATTATTATTCAGTTCATATCACATATTATAATGTTATAATAATTGGTTAATAATTTGCATTCATATCAGACGTTTTTGTCGATGTTTGGTACATGAGTCAAAAATGAACTTGTTTAAAAATGATTATAGAATTAGATTTAAGTAAATCATCTCCAGAATAGTATTAATGATTTAAATATCATATATATCCAGTAAATGTTCATTTTATACTATTCCATAACATTTGGAGATAAAAATAAATAAAATGCATCATTAATGGAGACGGTAGGTCGTACGAACGCATGAACAATACTTTCATTTCTTTGACAAATTAATGGAATTTAGAATAATTGAGATATATATATATTATAATTACAGTATAATATATATTTTTTGTTGGTCACATATGTTCATTAATTTCATTCTCAATACATTCCATGTATTTCATGAACGAGTCACATCACTTGAGGGGCGGTAGTCAACACTTCCTCATATGAAATTATCGCATTTGCACAACATGAAAAGCATAATTGTATGTTTTAAATATAAAATACATAAGCATACAAAAAAAATAAATACCATATATATCATATATAAAATACAGTGACATCATAATGGCCACCACGAAAGATGTTAAGAGAATATTGATCAATCATTGTTTCGTGAGGCAGTGATTCACCATCCACAGAAACAGTATGTTCTTTAACCATTAGACGGATGTGTGTGTAAGTTTAGCTCGAATACATCACATAACAAAAACCTAGCATATTTATGATACTGGTGTTATTACAAAATAAAGGAATGAAAAGATTTTATGGGTTTGTAGAAGAAAAATAAAACAAAAGAACACAAGTGACGAAATTACCATTAAATCTGGTTACTCCTCCTGGTTTGAACCAAAAGTGTTTCTTGAAGAGCATTATTCCAAAGGTGAAGCTTCAATGATGAAGAGAGGGATATGGAGTGATGAAATGGTCTGGGGTTGGCCGAGCCAAAAGCTTGACATATGTGGGTAAGGTGGTAGAGGTGGGGGCCTTTTATAAGAGAAGAGGAGGCACACTCTTGGAAAGTAATAAAATTTTACTTTATTATAAAATGTTTTTAGGATTTTATAGTGCCCAAAAGGATATATTTCGAGGATACGGTGATAAGGTTTCCAAATCCACCCATACAATAGGTTTGTGACAAGTTTATGACTTATATTTCACCCTATCTTCTCATTTTATTTAAATCATTCATTTATGAGGTAATAACGGAATCATCACAGTGTCATAAATAAAATAATTTATTTAATGTCTAAATATTTTAAAACAAATATCATTATGTAGGAAAATGTTTTATCTTTATAATGAATATTTATAGTCAATCATATGACTTGTATAACCCCATGGAAAAATTATTTTAGTAAAACAATTCATGTGTGTGACATTTTAATTTTAACTTAAAATAAAAAGTTATTAATGTCATTTTCAATCCAAAGTTGCTCCATGGGGTCCCCAAGTTGACCCATGGATTTTCATGGTCTGCCATGACTCATACAATAAGGTTAGGACACATGTCATGGTCATTTCATATTATTAAATCATTATTTTTACCATAAATTACACTAATTGCCTCTAATAGCGATTAAAAACATAAAATTTACTATTCACCTAAAAATTATTTTAATCCCATTGAACCACAATTTACTTCTGAATTAAAACCATGTATGTCAGATTTTTGAAAATAAAAACACATAGGTGGTAAAATTTCATTTAAACAAAAAATCAGTTTTTCAAACGACCACTTAGTGGTTTCACTATTCATAAAAAATTGAAGTTTTTCAGAAAAATACCAAAAATTCCCCCTAAGCTATATTTGATATTCCGAATTCAAAAATGATGTCTATTTTAAAAAATTAAAAACATATAAGTTTCATTAATTCATTTAATAATTATTTTACGCTGTCAAAACAAATAGCGTGTTTTTATGAAACAATATATATCAAAAGATTGACATTCGTTTATTTCCATTTTCAAAGTGAAATTAATTGCAATGACTCAAATTGGATTAAATGGTAAAAATATATTCTAAATACACTTTAATATCAATTAAAAAGATAATCTATCCATATAAATAAATCATATTAAAATGATGTTTTGAATTAAAATGCAACATTTTCACTATAAATGATCTTTGATGGAAAAATAACAAAAATTTTCACAAAGTAAATTTTGATATCCAGATTCTACATATTTATTTAATTTTGTCAAATAAAACATATAAAATTGTCAAAATTATATTTAAAAAGGGTTCTCCATCCAAAGGCGGTTAATCGACCTTTTAAATAATATTAGAAGATTTATGCTCAGAATTGGATTCATATGCATTTTAATCCTCTCACAATTATTGAATAAAAGTAAAAATATTTGAAAAACATATATAATCATTTTTTAGTTAGTTCCGTTCATTCCTGCCAATACAACGTCTAGGCGTTAAATTCCATTTAAAATAATATTATTTTATTATTAGAGTGTTGTAAAAGATTTCAAAAAAACTTGTTGTTGCGTATTGGGTAGGCCATTGGGCATAGTGTTCCCTTTAAAGTAATATTAATATTTTATTCATAATTATGGATAAATATGAAAATGTCATATTCTTTATTTACCTGGGGTGTCACAGCTATATTAGATAATGGGTGAGGGATAGCACTGATAAAGGGTTGATGGGGGGTGCATGGGGACGTTGGAGGTGAGGGGAGGAACTGATAAATGGGGGGGGGGTCAAGAGCTAAAAAATGCCCCCCCCCAAGATTGCCATGAATTTTTGTAAAAAAGTTTAATTTTTTTATCATTTATCATCACTATGAAAAATCGATCATAAAAAGGATATTTTATCAGCGCTAAAAATAAAGTGTGGATAAAGGATCCTTTTATCAGTGATTCATTTTAACAGAGATAAAAGACCCCTTTTATTAGTGATTTTTATAGAGATGATAAAATGGGTCTTTATTAGTGATTTTTTGGAGCACTAATAAAGGAGACCACCCCCGTTTATCTACGCTGTCATTAAGAGTGCTTTTCTAACACTGTTAAAGGCCATTTTTAGAGTTGATAAAAGTGGTATTTGTAGTAGTTAACATAGATATGGGACACCATTTTTTTTAAAGATCCCTTTTCTTAATGTTAATGAATTTTCCTCAAAAAATACAATTTCATTATTTATAGAAAATGTCACCCATTATTGTTTGATGTTCTACATAAATTATTTCTCGAAAAAATAAGGTTAATTTATCATTACAGAGTAGTAATTCATCACTAGTTCCATGATATGACATCCCATCTATCTTCAGTTATTATAATCACCATGTTTTTATAACAAGATATCAAATATTCATAAATACTCAGGTGGTATGATAATACATAATCATTACAGGAATAGTTAACTATATAACCCTTACGAATGATGAAAATCCCAAACCTTATAAAGAAGTAATAAAATCATCTTAACATTTATTACCTTATATAACACAATGTAGCTCTTTGTTGTCACATTCCAAACAGGTGAATGCCCTCATCAAATATTCCCCTAAAACATAGTAACAACCTGAATTACCACAAATCCTTTTATAAAGCAAAAATGATTCGACATACCATGGTATACCATAATTATTACATAAATATAGATATACTATAAACATCATCAATGATTAAATAAACCACCTATCAACAAGTCATTCGTTCGTTTCAAGGTATTCAATACAGTCCAATTTACTTATACATATCCCATAAATCTTTATCCATCCAAAATAATCCTTAAATAAAGAATATGTTAATGGTTACCATTCCGTAGTAAAATTTTTTACTTTTATGAGATAACTTTTATATTCCATCATTACCATTCAATACATTCTTCTAAATCCTTAACTAAAACATAAAATTAACAATTCATAAAATAATCATTCTTAATTATGCAATCAAAATACATCAATAATTCAATTATTTCATACTTAATCCATTAAAAATAATACATATTCCATTCATATATTACCTATAGTCTTGTTATTATCCATACAACATTACTGACTCCACATTACTAATCCTCTTTTATAACTTTACTCTTAGGTCATTGGGTTACATAACGACCATCTTCAATACATTTAAAAGAAATAACCTTTAATGATTACTTAGAGAGGCCCAAATTACCATCTATTTTGTAAAAGGAAATCTTCATTTTTTATTTGTATTAACTTGATTTGTGTCCATTTTTCAATAGAAAATAACTAATTTTTCTTCTAAGACATTCATGTAGGTGATTATTTCTACATTCTTGACAAAGAGGAAAGTGAATATTCTTTCCATCATGGTAAATATTACCCATAATCTTATTAAACTCCTTATTTCTCTTCCTTGGGGAGTTTAAGAGTTGGTTAAGGTAAGAAATGTTAATCATTTTTTGTGAAAACTCATTAGAAATGATCACAACATATTTCACTCCAATGATACTCCAACTTGACTACACATTATAAAATATTACATCTCATTCAATATTTATCCAGTTTCTTCTAGTTTCTACCTTTGAATAATATTAAAAGCATAGTGTGATAATTACTTGTCATAGTAGAGAAACATATAGTCATGAAAAAGATTACTTATAGATGTATAAATCTTGGAACCTTCAATAATCTATGACACATTGGGTTTATCCTAGGTTATTTATTCCTAAATTATATATAAATCCATTATTATGGTTCATGAAGAGCTTGAAAATTCCAAAATAATTACCGCTAGGAGTGTCAAACCAAGTGGGCATCATGGCATGTTGTCGTGTACCAGATTACCCCAAGTCAGGCCTATAACATTTTGTCAAAGTTATTTCCCTGAGGTAAATCTGTGCATGAACCACATCCACTTATAGTATTCGTACATGTATTTATTTATTGGAAACCACTCACTCTATCTTTTACCAATATTCTAGGACATTTTCCTAAACATTATATCATCCATATAATTATCCTTTGAGAAATCCAAACATATATCCTTATAAATAATCCTACGTATCTTACTAAGGTTTTCTCATCCATGTTTCCAAGGGTTAACTAGAACATTCCTTTAATACCAATTATATAGACCCTTGCATAACACAAATGGATAATACATAATTTTAGATAAATATTTTGTAAATTACAATTACACATGCCAGAGCACCGTAATAGTTTAGTGTCTTTGGAAACATGGAAACAATTTCTTCTATCTTGGTGAAATATCATAAAAATTTCCCATAAAGATTTACACCTTTAGTAGTTCTACATAAAACCTTTCTACATAATTTTGGAATGGAAACAAATGAATGGGGTGAGCTCAAATGATCCGATAGGGTAAAAAATAGAGCTATATAAAAATAATAATGAGCCTAAAAGGGTATGATAATATGACCAAAACATTATATGATCATAACCTATATGTATTATATCATTAACATGAAACATTGAATAAAAATTCGAATCTCATAAGACATTAATCATAGTGAAATAAGGTGAAAAAACCATAATAGAATAATATATGAATAAGACAAGGATAATAATGAAATATTGATCATAGGCCATGAAAGCATCACATAGGAATAAGATAGATATCATAATTAAATGATGAGAATTGTCCATGAAATCATAACATATGAATAAATTATAGAATTATGGAATTCATAAACATGTGATATCATTCCCTATATGTCAAGACACATTGATAGAACTAATCAGGTCACACCATGTGAACTACACCCACTGGGAGGACACACCTCCATCCCCAGTTTTAGTTCTTTCATTGTAATAGATCTAGTTTCCAAATCATCAAATAATATATTAGGTTTCTCCATATTCCATCATTATGGTGACAACACATACTAGGCGGGACAAACCACCATCCCCGGTGGAAGTCCTTTTTTTGTATGGGATTAGGTTTCACTATCTTCCCACTGTGGATCAAGCCCGTCAACTTGATTCACATCATTATCTCAAGAGATATAAATCTATACCCAATTATTTAGAGAGAGATATATGTCCCACCCATCATATAATAAAATAACACATACATATTCCACAAGATCATAAATAAATATATCACATATCATAACTCAGGAAATAAAATGGGTAACATAAACATGTAAACATATAATAACCCATTGGAAGAGATGGGTTTCATAATCATTTCATCATAAATATAACCTCCGAAAAGAAGAGGGTTTCAAGAGAATATAACATGTGAAAGAGAGATATGCTCTATAAACATATTTCCCATGGTGAATAAATGGGTTACAAAAAGACCATGAACATAAGAATAACTCATTCTTATTAGGGATATTAATTGAACTTTTAGATCATTTCTTATAAGATATGAGTAACATAAATATATTTCATCTTATATGAAAAGTAATTTTGAAATATCCACTAAAAATACTTGTTGAGGAAATTATCCTATCATGTTTGAAAATGACTTTTAATACATAAAACGAATTGAAAATACATTTCATAGAAGATAATTTGAAAACATAAAAAGAAAACATGAAATAAATTTGAAAACCATTTTCTAATAAATCTTTTAAAATAAGCTTCAACACAATTTGAATACCTATTTTGGATGAAAAAACTTCAAGTATTTTATGGAAATAATGAAAATGTTTTGAAAACAATTTATTTTAAAATTATTCATAAAACTAATAATAATCATGAAAACATTTTGAAAATCATTTTTCATGAAAACTTATAAAATATTCTTGACATGTTTGTGATACCTGTTTCATGGAATTTACTTTGAAAACATGTAATTAAGACATGAAAAAAAAATTGAAAACAATTTTCCATGAAAACATATAAAATATGTTTGAAACCATTTGGAAAAAAATACATTAAAATTATTTTAAAAAAAATTCTTAAAGATTATTTTTTTTAATAATGCAAAAGCGATCTTCGAATAAATAATGGCGGGTAAATGCGTACATGTCATACGAGCTCAAAATAATATTCCTTTTACAATGTAAAAAGTGTAGAAAAGTTAGTTTTTTGGAAAACTACAAGAATATTATGTTTTATATATTGGTAAAAGACAAAAATTGTAGAAATTTTTTTTATATCTTAGATGATAATGGAATATAATTATTGGAACCCCTTTTTAGAATATATTGATTTATGGACGATGATAGGGTAATGTCGGGCATTGGTAAAAACACTTCCCAAAAAATATTATGTACCAAAGAGTATAAAATGGTACAACTAATTTATTATATCATGAAATAATAGAATATAAGGAAAATCATTATTTTTAAAGAGAGATGTATCATATTATTTCATAAAAGGATGTATAAAGATATAAAATCTCAAAAAGCAACAGGATTGTCTCAATAGACTCTTATAACATGGTTTCCTGGGATCATTCTTTCTATGTATGGAAAGGAAATTACATGAAACATAGAATATAAGAAAAAGATTTATATTCATTATATTACATGAAAAATGGAAGTTTTTACTCCTTGGAAAAAAATTTAGGCAAATAATAAAATATATGTCTTAAAGAAGAAACATAGGGAAGAACCATTTTTACAGATTTAGTAAATTTTGAAACATAAGAAACACAAAAAAGGGATCACAAAAATGGATTGTGAATGAAATTAAATTTATTTAAAATATTTAATTAATACGATCAGGATAAGTATATACACCACAGAAAAATGACAGATTGGATAACATAACATTTATCTAATGAAAATAAAATGTGGGATGAAATCCCATTACCTTGTGTCGTAACACTCCCCATAATCATACAATATTCGTAAATAATACATATAAGTTTATTATATATAATTTCAAACACATATTCTTTTATATATTACCATTTGTTTTATGATTATAACCTTATATTACCCTCTTGTTAATGATCTTATTATAAGGTTTTACTTTGGGTAATATTCACTTGGTTCATTGTTTGAGTCCTAATGTTTTACTTATTTGGCCCTTATACTTATATCGTGATCCAAAAATGTAAAAAATGATATAAATATCATATATATAAAATATATGTGTTTTATAATAATCCATTGATTAAAGGAGTATGAAATGGAATACAACGTTCATGGAGATGGTAAGCCGTACATACGTATGAACATTGTTTCCATTTTTATTATTGAATATATATATATATATCATTTTTATAGTATAATCACTATATAATATATATAATTTATGATCATTAAACCCATAATTAATACATTCCATGGGGTTTGTGAATGAATCATAAAACTTTGAGGGGGTGGTAGTCCACACATCCTCAAACAATATTATTTCATTAACATGACATTGAAAGTAAAGAGATATGTGTTTGGAAAGGAATAAATAATATTTAAAAAATATTAAATATAATATATGAAATATATTCTTAGTTTTTACATAATACTATCTTCCATTATCGTTAATAAAGGATAAATGAACAATCATTATTTCGCGAGGTTGTAGATTTCCAAATAAATAAACTATATGTTTAACATTAATTAGATGGAGGTGTGTGTTTGTCTTGGTATTTTTATCTGAATAACAACATACTAGTATATATAGGGTTATTTTATTCATAAAATAATGTAATAAAGAGTGTGTATGTACTGGAGAATGAAATAAAGGGAAGGATCTTGAGAGAATATGTCATCTCTTAATCTGCGAACTCCTTTTGGTTTATGCCGTAAATATTCCTGGAGAAGCATTTTAATAAAAGGGAGTATTCATGGTAGAATGGATGATTTTTGGGAGTCTACTTTGTTATTTCAGGGATTAACATAATATTTTTGAGAGGTGTGAGGAATTAGAAGATGAAGAGGCATTCAATTGGAAAGGAAAATGACTGACATGTAATTGTTAGTTACAAATTAGGTGTGGACATTATATTAACTAAAAAAGTCATAAAAAACCAAATAACTCAATACTTTAAGGTTTATGGGAGAAATATGGAGATTAATTGTGTTTTGAAAATGTTTATTTGTCATTTGGGCCTTTACTTTTAAGGTATAGTTCTTAATGATGGTTAATTTGGCCTTAACTGCTGTGAGTAATTTCAATGACATTTGCAAATCATCTGGTAAAAAATTAACACATCCTTATTAGACTCTAAATATTATATTTAGTACATTTATTCATTCATATATTTGAAATTGAAATCACAGAAGTGAAAAAATTAGGATAAGTGGAAATCCTGTAGACATGATGAAAAAAAATTGTTTTAAAGAAGAAAAATGTTCAATATATTGTAATGATTTTATATTATGCTTCAATGTGAAATTGATTATAAATAACTAAAATTCATTTATTGATTAAATATTTATCTAATGTTACCTTAAAAATATTTATAATATAAATTATCATTAATAAATGATTATAAAAGAAAGCAGTTTAAACTAAAAACATTATTTTTCACTATTCATCAAAAAATTATGTTTCTCAGAAAAAACCCAAAAAATTCATCCAATGATAATTTCTACATAATGAATTAAAAAATTAATTTTATTTTATAAAATTAAATTTCTAAATGTGACTAATATTAATTTCATTTTTACAAGTGGTTTATTCGAGAAAAATATGTTTTTAACTGTAGTTGGACATGACCAAAAATATTATTTTTCATTATAAATATGTTTACTTTATATTAAAAAATTATAGAAAATATTTGGAAATTATTTATTACTATTACTATATATATGTTTAATGGTTAGGTTATAATTATCTCACTTAATTAATTGTACATCATAATGATGTTTCTTAGAAACATAGTGTTCCATGCATTGTACGCTATGTCGAGGTTCCTTTTAGTGGAAGCCAGATTGGTATTTCATGTGAATGGAATGTTTGAAATAGTTTTTAAAAAATATATATATAAATAAATATATCTTGTTTCATATGAAATTAAAAATATTGAAAATATAAATTAATTCTAAAAAATAATAATTCTCAAAATATTAGGGTGTTACGCATATATTATTTCAGAATAATTGGATGAACTTCATGAAAATCACATGATACTTCATGTGGTAGGAAATATATTTATTTTATGATAATTATAAGAGTATCAAACCATAATTTGGGAATATTTTATAATGAATACCCACACCATCCATTGTTGTAACTTCATTCTTGATAAAATTGTATTTAATTCATGATGTTGAACTACATGGTATATATCAATATGATAAACATTAAATTTTAATTTCAAATAAAATGGTTTTTATACATATATCCCAAAAGGGTATATAATATTCCTCCTTTTGGTTCAGTGAATGAATAAAAATATACTAATAAATACATCTACCATTCAGGAACTGAACACTACAAAGCTGGATCATATTTCTAGAGTACACAAAACATTTCATCAATCCATAGTCCCAAATTGTATTTAGTGTCACCACAATATGGTATCATATACCTCAATTACTAAATGGGATGTGTATATCAAAATCTTCCCACCAATGGACATTAAATTATAGATCCTCCCCATATGATATTAAATTGTGAGTTCCCTCGCACAGTGGCAATCTTGTTTATAGACTAGTATATGCTGAGAATATTGTGATGATCCCCTAGATGAATATATAGATATGTGAGAAATTGAAAATGGATATTAACCTATAAACCCACTAGATGAAACAATACCATAACTCTAGGTAGTGAGCCTAGGGTACTTGAGGTGATTATCCTATAAGGGAAATTTAATGAGAATATGATCTATTATTCTCTACTCATGTAATGAGATATAGCTTATACATCATGTAAAGAACAAGTGATGCCTTAGGTGATGAGTTTATGAATCTATATTTGATTATCATATGTTGATTGGAGTTATGGGTACCATATGTCTCACATGATGACTATGATAAACCCTATGTGAAGATCATTTGATGCCTAAAAGAACAAGAATTGGATTCTTTATACACTGAACATATATTCCCTCATGATGATAAAATTATGCCTCTAGTTTTTATGAAATGAAACATATGAAACAATAATAAGACTCCCTTACTATGTAAATGATAAATACATTTTCAGATTCCCAACATATCAAATGTAATCATTTTAACCAACTATATTTGGACAATATATCATAGAAAATTAACATAATTAACATGTTTTCATGAGAATATGTCATGAGGAATGAGGTTCATGATCCTTTTTTAGATATGTAAGGGAAACAAATACTATTATATTAACATCAATGAGGAAACAATATCCAATAATTATTTTTTGTTCAAGTGGATGAAATAGTCATCCTTTGGGGTGAATGTCATCCACCGTGGGAATATGGGAATTCCAGTAAACATAAACCTTGCATATTCTAAGGATGTGGATCCACAATGTGAGAGGATATCCCTAGGGGAAGCATTGTAAAACATACTCAATGTCAAAATTACTAGAAAAATGAACAAATAATCATATTATGCACTACTTAATTGAAATATAACTATTTCAATTATTGAAATAAATATAAATATTGAACATATAATTCCCTTAATTTGGATGGAATTCACTATATAAATTTATTTTTTGGGTATAATATATTCAATTTTTTATTGAAATTTTGTAACATTTGGAGATGTTTGAAGACTAAATTTTTAAATTTGGAGATTTTTGAAACATATGTAGACAACTATGGTAAAGAGAATTTTTATTCTAACCATGTTTTCACATTAACATGAAATACTATTGATAATAATGATCTGAATCATTATTATGATCCATTTGACTATCAAACCAGGAATAGTTATATTGAGGAAAAAATTGGTAGATTGGTTATGAACATGGTCAACCAATCAACATATCTAATCATAAACAAGATGTGATTTTATCAAAACATAATTTTTATTTCTTGAATTTACTCTCTAGTACGACCTAAACACTCTTATTTAATATTTGAAATGTTTGGGAATTTATTTATGTAATTTTATGAATTCTAAAACAAATAAAAATAGATGCAATGTTATAATATTTATATTTTTATGTAATTAGAGTTTAGAATTTTTTATTCTTCATCATTAATAAATTACCTTCTCTAGGGAACTCATTTTCATATGTATAATATTATTAGTCATGTACTTTTAATTCTCATTGATGTAAAATTAATGATTTGTATTGTAAGGACCCAACCCTCGTTTCCCGGAGCATGTGCATTATTTTATTACAATGGAAGATATACTAGGATTATGAATCCTAAAGGGCTTAGTAGTTTAGTAGATTTTGAAACAAGATAAAACATAAGTTCCACATTAAAACATGAAATGAAATACAACATAGAAATTCCTTTGAAAACATCAATATCACCAAAGTTATCAATGAAGTCCATTCATAAATTACTTATTCACATCCGAGAAAAACAAAAAATATGAAAGGGGTAATATGAAATTATCCATAAGGGAAATAAATAAATAATATTTTATCATATACCTAAACATTAGGCATATTTAATAAGTAAAAATGAATGCCTTTAAAAAATAAACATGAACATAATATGGATGGAATAAGAGATGAATAAATAATTCCATAATAAAATATAATAATTCATGTTATACTTGTCTAATAATCACATGAAAAATAAATTAGTAGTTTCAAATGAGGGAATTAATAATGTGGTACATCATGACCAAACCATCATGGTCTCCTTCCAAGACCATAAATAACCATTTTTTCATGTCCTCATCCCAAGAAATATTGTTTCTAATTAGCCATATTGATGCACCGAGGGGATATAGAGTGACCCAACCAAAAGTTACTAATTATAATTAATTCCTCATTTTAATATTGATAAATATAGACAATATATATATATTCATATTTAAACTAACATATGGAATGAATATAACTTTCCCCAAACATTAATCATAAACTATAACCATTCAGAGTAAATTAGTGAATGGTTTTATGATAGAAAATCCATAGACAAACTAATAAAAACCATTAAATTAAATATTGTATATGATAAAATAATAATATTAATCCCAATAATACATAATAATCAATAATAATTTTTAAATAGTTGACGATACACTTATAAAATAATCGACTAATTCTTGAGATAAATTCTCTTTTACTTTGAAAGATAGTGTTCTTTTGGAAAATACATTCTATAAAACTATAAGTTATATTAAATAGTATTATCATAATAAAATGCATTATTTTTTAATGGTAATGGTTGGTAGAAAATATTATATACTTCCAATGAAAATAGGTATGAATTTGAGAAATTCCCTTGAATCGAGCTTATATTTTGGGAACAATTTTTGAAGGATGCTTTTAAAATATATAACTATCGATAAATGAATATATGATTCTAGTTAGTACATATATATATATATATCCTTCATAGATAATTTATTAGGAGTAAATAATAATAAATTATAATCTAATTGAGGTATGTAGAGAATAAGAGTAACCCAAATGAAAAAGGAGTTTCTGGTTGAAACCCTTACCTTATGTCCGAAGGCGTACCACAGTTGATCTTAATGTCTGGAATAATCAAATTTAGGTTCATAAATAAATTATTGAAGAACCAAATATACATGTAATTTATTTATTATAACCTTATTTTGGTTAATTAATGGGGTTTTATTGGTTAAGAGATTCAATTTCATTATTTTGGAGTGTTTTCTTCCTTGGTTTTCAAGATTGTTTTACTTATATTAATGTACGGAAAAACATATAGAATAAGAATGGTTGACCAGAATAAGTGTTTTATGTTATTAGTGAAAAATTAAAAATAATTTTTTTAAATCTATTTGGTAAATGAGAGTGAAGATGAACCATTACATAAAATATTAATGCCAATTGTAAGAGTTAATTGGTGGTTCTTGATGACAAAAAACATATATTGACTTATAAATAAATATCATGCATAAAAAGGTATTAAAGAACATTAAATAAGTTAAACTAAAAATATTATAGTCTGGTTCAACCATATAAATTGTTTCATGAGATTAATTTAATGGGTTAATAGAAATTGAAAACCTGTCTTCCTTGAATGTGATAAATTAACACACCTCATATTTTGTTTTCATTACTAGTATAAAAGAATGGGAAATGATAGATTTTGAGGCATTAATTTTTTATCATAAAATAATTCCAGTTCATTTATGTTACTAGAGTCCTCAAAATATTTTTATGAATGTAGATGAAGAATGAAAATGAAAATAAAGGAACATGAAATAAAAAAAGGAATTTACCTCTTGAAATTATCATCATAGAGTGCCTCTTTAGGGGAGATGTATTTCTATATTTATGATACCATGGGACTCTAGACAAGGCGAATGATTTTGGGAGCATATTTTAGTAGAATATAGATAATGATCAAGGCTTGATAGAAGTGAATATATGAGGCTGTTTGAGGGGTTTTATAGTAGAGGAGAGGGGTGATGTTTTTAATATCTTATTTATTATTTTATTATTTCCCTCATGAAAACCAATAGTTTTGATTCATGTGACATATAATAAAAATAAGTACATTTTATTTTGAACCAAGTATGCTTAAATCATCCATGATGTTAGGAGTAGTGATTTTAACTGATAATGATTATATACACTAAATTACCGTATTTTACAATTCATAAAAATTTCGAGTATTTCAAAAAAATCCCAAAAATTAACCTAAAAGATTTTTCAAAATATTGAATAAAAAATTGAACTCAATTTTTCGAAATTAATTTTCTAAATATTTTTTAATTAATTTTTTAAAAAAATCCTTATTTATTAGAAAAATAACAATTTTAACCCTATAATTCATTTTAAATACCACTGATAAATTAATCAAGATTTCATTATCATATAACCTTAAGACCATAAAATAATAACATTATTGAATATTCATAAGGTTCATATTAATATACATATAAATAATCATAAGGGTATTTTAATATTCACTATAAATTATTTTTGAATTATTAGACTCTAAGTATCTTACTTAACACAATCATGTATATCATTTATTCAAAATTAAAATCACATAGGTAAAAAAATTTTGTTTACCAGCTAGGTCATAAAAAAGTGGTGTTTTTAGGAGACCGTGTGGTTCATTAATTTATTTATAAATCCTTGGGGTGTTACAATTATTCAGTATTTTTAGGATTGATAGGTTTGACCATGTCAATTTGGTTCACAGAGATTTGGATATTGGAATTCTAAAAATGTTCACATTTGGTAATGTGACACCAACGACATAAATGAATTGAAGAATTTATTATTTTATTTAAATATATTTTTATAAGAAAATAATTTCCATGGATAATATACTAATTAATATTTGTTATAAATATTGAATTTTTTTATAATTGGATTTTTTGGGAATGTATTTATTATAAGAGTTCATGTTAAAAATGTAAAAAAATTCTTTCTAACTATTATATTTGTATAGCCTTGAAATTGAAATCACAATTTTCAACTAAATGGATTTCATTTATTAAAAAATTTGAATCATTATTTGGTTACAATTTATCTTCCTGTAATAAATTTATAGATTTATAAAACATTAGTATTTATTTCTAAAAATGAGGATTCTCAAAAATGTGATTTTTTTCATTTATAAATTAAAAATAGAGTTTCCAAAAATGAAAAAAATGGATTGATTGAGATAAATTAATCTAATTTTTAATATTATGAATTATATAAATTTTTAACGAGTCGATATAAATATATAAAATGTGGATTTTTTATAATGTAAATTAATTTGATATAAATGTTGAAATTATTATGTTAATTCAAAGAATGTGAATCGAGGTGAAAAATTTGAATCAATATTTTTATGTTTTGATTTGATTTATAGATGGTTTTAACTTATATAAATTATGGGATGTTTATGGTGATTTATTGTGGAGAATCAAATCATCACATATGTTAAAATATAAAATCCTTAATATATTGAGTTTTTAGATAAATTGAATAAAAATTATATGATTTGTGAAATTAGTAATTTTTTATTGGTTAAATTAAAATTATATTTTAAAAATTGATTTAATGTAATTGGGGGAGTTTTAAATATATTTTTTGTTGGGAGAATTTCTATATGTTTATGAAAATATGTGTTTTCATGAATTTTATTGAGGGATGGCATTTTTTTCAAAATAGTGACTTCATGTAGATTATAAGGTTTTAAAAAATAGTTTTTCAATAATTTATATTAATTTCTTTAAATTATTGAATAATCTTCAAATCGAATTTTTTTTAGAGAAATGAGGGAAATATAAATTTTTAATTTAAATTTAAGTTATACTAATATAATATAATTGGAATGAAATGATAATTTTTTGGATGTTCATTGGAGTCATAGGGAATTCATTAGTTTCTATAATTAATAATTTAATGCTAACCTTAGTAGATATAGAGATAGTATTGATCATGATTATGTCTAACATAAAGCATTATTTTTCATTAGTGGTGAATTGAAGTTCCATATTATGGTTATTTTAAGAGGGATATTAGTGTGTTTTTAGAGTACTCAGTCATTTGGTTGTGTTTTTAATATAAATTATTCTATGTGAATGTTTTTTCTTGTTACATGTGAATAAGGTAATTTTATATCTTCAATATTAGTTGAAAATGTTTACATTAATGATATCTAATATTGGAATGTATGGTTTATTGATTTATATATTATTCTTTGTGAACGTTTTTTCTTGTCACTTGTGAAAAAGGTAATTTCATCTCTTCAATATTAGTTGAAAAATAGTTAAATTACTCCTATTTGTGTGTAGTTCTTGGGGTTATGTTTATTTATATAATGGGTATAATGATTTTTCGTCCTTCATTAGGGGTTTTATGAAGAAGTATGAAATATGTGTTTATAATTCAATTATTTTTATGTCTAGTTGGAAAAGAGAGTTTTATGTTTGGGAATCACAATTTTATAGAAATTTAGCTAATTTTTTCATGGTAAACCAAGTGACATTATCAAATTTGGGTATATGAGAGTTTCATGACCTCATAGTGTTGTATGGTTATTTTCATGGAATAAATTGTGTAAAAATTGAAAGGATTTCATAAATCATTACAAACATAATATATACAGTATCATAAGTCGTGGTTTTGAAATAATATAATTTTCATATATGGGAATTAATTTATAATACCTATATAATTTAATAATTTTATTGTCTTTTAAAATGATAAATAATTAATTTATTTTTTAAACTGTTGTGATTAATTATTTGGAATAGATGTATTAATAGATATTAAATTCCATCTAGACGTGGAAAAAAATACATTGTTTTTTAATAGTACATTAAGAAATTTGTTTTTTTATTTGAATAAAATATTTTTTTAATATTTTATTTGAGAGATCATGATGGGTGAACAAAAAATAAATATGTAATTGAGAATCATATCATGAACCCTCAGTTGGTAAATAATATTTTTCAGTATATGGGGTGAATATTAAATGATGATAAATATACACAATTTATGGTTTTTTATTCGTTACATTGTGTATAGGATAGTTCATTCATACACTATATTATGGTGAAATAGGGTGTTTTATGTGTTTTATCAGGGAGATAGAATTTCTGGTCATATAATGGGTAGAGAATATGCATAGAATGGTATTCTTATAGTAGTTATATATAGTGTGGACATCCTTTGGTTCATAAAAGATTATACTTCATTGACATACAACTCATGGGGACAAGGTACATTTGTATGGTATAGAAGAAGAGGGATTATACCCACTGTGAAATAATTTTTTTGAATAAAACAATGATTGGGAGCCATTATAAGAATGGTTATATGGGTCTCTCTTACCCTTCATGTTTGAGAGTTAGTTTTCTTGTGACATCGAAGAGATGTATCTAGAATAATTTCTGTGTATATTGTATGTGACATTAATTTAACTAAATGTTTCATGTAGGATATAAAAATATATTAATACCCCATGCATTTCTTTAGGAAAAGGAATATTTTATAGGACTTATGTGAAACTTCATAGATTGTTACACATGTGAATTTTTTTTTCATGAGAGGTGAATTATATACTGTGTCATTTCCTAAGTTAAAAGGTTGAGGTTGAAGATAATGTTGGATCATATAGGGAATCATTATTGTATAATTTTATCAAATTAATTTCAATTAATATTTATCTTATATAGTATTCTATCATCCATCAATTTTATATTGAATTTAGTTTTTATGGTAAAAAACAAATTAAAAACACATAGTAACAAAAATAATGTAATTATTTGTTTATATAATTCATTAAATGATCATTCCCAATGTGGGAATAAAATCCATATTATTTTAGTCAATTGTAAGAAACATATTATTCATATTTAGCTATATTGATTTGATGGGTAATTTTCATAGATTGTTCTTTTAATGGATCTTTACAATTTAATATCTCTTAACTAATTCATGATAATATATCCTATAAGTTTACGATGGCATATGAATTGAATGATTAAGGACCACATCATTTAATATTATTTTTCACACGAACCTCATCACTAAAAAATAATTATCTTCCACTCATCCTTTAAAATACATTAATATTAGTAGTTTAACCCTTCACTAAGAAATAATCATTTAATCCTTATGTAAGATAATAATGTTTACCATTATCAGATAATCATTCACTAATAAATTATAAAATTATATTTTATTGCAATATTGAAATTTCTCACTCACTTGTGGAGTATTTTTTTAGTAACATACTTTTCATCTTGTGGAATAGTGAATAAAAATTAAATTTTACATCATGATGAATACCTTTCTCAAATATTCTAAAATATCTACACTTATGAACTAACCAAATATTCTTCGTAAATTAAATCAATATTTAGTACACTAGTAGGTGTTCACTATATATGTTTATTCTAAAAAAGTATTTGTTAGACAATATCTGAATCCATCTCACTTATTCTTTGGGGAGTAATGTTTCAATCACTCAAAATATTTGTTCTTGACCTATCCCGATGGGGCCTGAGTCTAAACTACCCCCAGGCCTCCCCAATCATGAAAGGGTTTAAAGACAAGTTATTAGTAGTTATATCAAACCTACTAGAGTAATTATTAGAATGTACTTATACACATGCAAACAACTCCAAGCCTATACGATGTTGAAATGTAAAACAACTGATAAAAATTAAATCATATATATGTAATCCAAAAATTAGAGTATGGAATAATCTACTTAAAATTCTAAAAAGGGACCAAATACAAGACCATTATAAAAATGGAAAGTAAATTCCAACCAGATCAGATGGTGGGAAACACTATCAAATTAATCACTAGAATATACCTTAGTCTATCAAGTCAAAACAATGCTCTATCTGCTTCTGGTCCTCCTTGGACTTTGTAAAATATTCCATAATCTATAGAAGATAGGGCATGTGTAGGACGAGACAATATAGGGGTGAGTATAATAATACCCAGTAGTTCACCTTGAAATCACCATACACAAAGCATCAAGAGTAGTCAACTAATCAAAAACATTTATTAGAAATATGATATTAGTTATAATAATTATCAAGAATAACACAAATCCACTCAGAAAAGATTATGAATCCCAAAGGCATCAACCTCTATGAGCCATATATTCACTATGAGGTCTCATGGAAAATCTCATCCAAGATATCTCACTCCACATTCCATGTAATCCTTGGTGGCACTCTTCTATGATATATCACTCCATCAAGAATATCCAAGGCAATGACACATCCCCACCATCCCAGTTGGGATAAATCTTAGAGAACGATCTCTTCGGGTATCTACATGATGAAAAAACATAGGAAACTCAGAGGGTTCATCCAATATACATATTACATTGTAAAAATACCCCATTGTAATGATCTAATCTCTAAACACAGTTATTCGGTCATCAGCCAAGGATAACATGGGGGATCCTAGACCATATTGGAAACATCATCTTATATAGGAGATAAACTACCTGGTGGTGTAATTAACCAAATTCCACAAAACCCTATATAAGTAAACAAAAAGTAAATGAGGATTTTTATGGGCCTATCATAGGGACACATTCCGCAGGATTCTTAATGTATGTTGATGCAGACTAAGATGAATCACTCTGGAACAAGGTATATAACCTTCACTAAAATGAACACCAGGATGCTGAAGAGGGGTCCCCATCTGTGATGAAAATTAAATGCTATAATGAACTATCATAGGAATGAAAATTGTAATACTTTAAACTAATACTTATCCAAGTAACAATAAAAAAGATCACAATCAATGTTATCTAAGAATAAATATTAATCCAAACTATCCTCAAAGGACTACATGATATATCCCTATGGGTATATTTCATGTCTCACTAATCTTGAAATCACTTGTGTATCATGGGAACATAAAGATCACAAATCAAAAAAACATGTAATTTATATCAATGTACATGGCCTGTGGATATATATCTGGAACAAAATGTGTAATTATTCCCATGTCTGGGTACACCATGTTGTTCCCATGTACATGCATGTGTTTGAGTACAATTCTCTACCAGTACATTAAATCCAACGAGTGTACTTACCGAATACATAGTGAGTGGAGACACATGGACACATGGGAATGTACTTAATGTACATGTAGATCCATATAACAACAGTTTCATGATGTATGAATTGGCACAAAAGGCGTGGGACACAACATAGACTCCTAGGCATGTACCCATTGTACCCAACGAGATTGTTGAATAAAGGTAATGTGGAATGTGACACTTGTCACACTTCATGTGATAATTTTCTATTCTTGTATAATATAACACTAAATAGAATGGTTTTCAAAAATGTGTACATAGAACTACATGCTTGGTAGACAAGTTTCATCACATAACTAGACGAAGACTCAAACAAAATCCAATTTATAACAGACTACCCCCAATAAAACCTGAGAAACTCGTATCTGGTCCAATTGAGTCAAACCATAGCCCACTCTTTAAATTTTATCCATAAAAAATCCAAATCACACCTCTTATCACATCTCTGTATTAGGTAATGAAAAAAATCATGTTGTTCTTTGCTCCATACCTAAACTATCCATGGGTCAACTATCAACCTCTTCTGCCACAAATATCATGATGGAAATCCATACAAAACCATTATAAGTGATCTATTTCACCAAATACAGAATACTAAATTATTATTGAACTAATATATATTGAATCGTATAGAAAATTAAAATTCCAATATTGAATTCACATTAAATGGGGAGAGAAAACACAAAACCATAATTGTTACCAATGAACATCGGATATTGTTCATCTTGGCCAAGATCATTTTTCATTAAAAATATTAATTAAAATGTGTAAACATTAATAACCAAAAAATTAATAATTATTCCCAAATAATCACAATAAACCCATACCAACAACATGATTAATCCATAAATCAATCTCTTAGTATATTAATTATAATTCATATGGGATAATAAAATGGGCATAAATTGAAAAAACAATCATCCTATATTAATTTGGTTCAATCACTGATAAATAAAAATGATAATTCATTATCATTCATAATATCTTGAAGCTGTATTGGCACATGATCCTTGATCTGGTCTCCGTCTGATTTCATCTACCAAAAATCCTCTGATAGAACCGCTCTAACAGATTATCTAAATACCTTCGTTATGAAACAAACACAAGGTATTATTCCTAACCATGTTTTATTGTACTATTCTTAGTTTCGATGTTGAAATAATGAAATAAATATAATAAATATATTTATTTTATTGTTTGTTCATCTGATATCACTTTACTGAAACATCAAACATCGACAATGATTATTTCATGTATAGGGTTAATTAAATGTTATAAACTCAACTGGAGTATCAGATTTACAATCTGAGACTCTATTTGATTTAAACTCAATTATTTCATGATAACTAATCTTGTGTGATAAAATATAATTAATATCTATGAAAAGAAAATTTGGGGCTCCCTAGGAATCATAATCTCACAACATCATAGAACATGGATGCAAAATTATTATAATTAATATTACAAATCCTTACATGGGAAACAATGAGAAATTAAAATTTCCCCCACAAGTATATTCATTGCCAAAAATACTAAAATATGCAAAAAGGTGGAAATAATTGTCTCACAATAGGGTTTGCCATTCCCATGATATCTCCCAATGGTTTCATATGCTATCAAAAAATATGTTACCAAGGAATACAATTGTGAGTAATGGGTGTTTCTCTACTGGTTATCATCATCATTGGATAATTGTCAAAAGAAACTTCCACATTATGGACCAGCTTACCCAGTTGTTGTCATGAAGCAGTTCATGCAGATTACTCATTAGTTGTGACACATAGGAACACCATGAAAGAAAAATATTGTGTTCAATGGGTTATGCAGTATGCCACCTCACTAATTATACAAGATAATAGGAATCAAAAATAACTAAACCCACCATAGATAGTTTAATTACCCGAATAACTATCCAAAATTGATGAACTATAAATCCAATAAACACTATTCATTAACGAGCTCATGACATTTATAAAGAGTCATAATCTACCCTGAGATGATCTATATGTTTACAAAAATCAGTAGAAACTAAAAGAGGACCCATGTGTTGTAACCCACTATCTATCACCAATATAATAACAATAGGAATGGTACCCCATACATGGCCTAAAAAATGTGTTACAACGGTGGCGGTGTGCTATTTACAATGATACAAAAACTCCACTGATGGTAGATGATCCTCATAGATTTGTTCGAAAACCAACATTTACACTGGAATCATGATTACAATATCCTACAAAATCCACTTTACATGGATAGATGACAGGGGAAAACACTACGATAAACTAAAACTAAGTCCTTAAAGGATTCATGCATCATCTCTACAATTGTGCTATTAAATAAATATTACATTATGAGATTATGGTAATGAATGTTCCTTGATTTATGACCACATCAACCATGTACATGTTTCCCAAAAACTCTATTTTTCATCACCCATTAACCAATGAGATAATAATTGTTTATCTTCAAAACTTATAGTAAATCCCTTTGATACCCAATAGATTCCAAAAGATATTGGTACGTCCTCACCTCCATGATATGAACAACAAAAGGAAAAAACATCCTCAAATTTTCCTCCTAGAGAATGATGGGTGTCATCATCCATCCTGAAATAATGTTTAACAGCTTCCCACCATTTGGAAATCAATCAGGAACATATCCGGTGGATATCTAGTCACAAACAATCATTTAATTTTTATCCCTAATTTGTACCTCCCCACATCTCTAATGAATCATGGGAGTAAGAAACTATCAACTTGACGTAAACCAAAACATCCTATTGTTTTTTTGATTCAAATAAAACAATAACAATGAATGTATGTCATAAAATAATACTACAATGAAATGATCTATAAAAGGGTTATTGATGCTGTTTATATGTCTCATGATTCTTCTTTGGAATTAAATTAACAAATTCTATGACCAAGAGATAGTAAACTATAGTGGATTTGGTAAGAAACATTTTTTATATCCTATAACAAAAAATATATATTTTTATAACCAATATTGGTGTAAAATATAATAAATACATCACCCCAAAACACTAGTTGAAGAACTCTATGATTCTCAGGTGTGGATACTCATTATTGTGTAACCTAGTTCAAGTGAAACCAATTATCACCCAACCTGAAGAAATCATCTGATTCCTTAAAAAACTACATATAGTTTCCTAAGAAAAAACATTAGGTCTTACGATACACTCCATTGTAGACTCCTCCAAATGGACCTCTAGCTGTCACAGCTACACATGGTATCCAGATATAATGGCACATAAATCTAGTCTTTCCTAGTGAAATTACATTAATAAAAATCATGATGTGTATTTAATTATTCCATGTCTATATTAAATACATTCTCTTATTCCATCACATCTATATGAAAAAATATAACAACATCCACTTAAGTAACAACATCGCAATCCAATTAAAATAATGGTGTTCGAAACATCCTATAAATGAGATCAACCTTCTATGGCTATGATCACTCCTTATTAGAGGTGGAAAACTCTATCATAAAGATTAAAAAACCCCAACAATTTGTGAAAAAAGAGCATGTACAATATATAACTAATCCATACAGAGAAAATAACAGTGTAGGGTCCCCCCACCACTATGATGAGATTCCATGAGAGGCTCTCTCTATCCTCTTAGAGTCATGTGTCATTACCAGTAGAAGTGTGTAATCACAAATACACTCTGTAAGAGACTCATGAAGAAGTGTCGAGCCAAAAGGATCCAATGATCTCACTAGGAATAAAATGGTGGATATGCTTTGGGACAAGTGGCTCACATACCATGTGAAACCACAGTAGGGGAACTAGAAACACATGTGATACCTCAAATATCACTCAAAGCCGATGTGAGCTCCAAATATATGGAACTTATTATTCCCCTTTCATCCATAATTCCAACATCTATGTATTTATTTGAAACCTTATCATGAAGAACAACCTCAAAAATTTAAGTCAAAGGAATTGATCCCACAAACCTCATCACTATTATCATTGGATTACTGTAATATTCATGTATGGTTTTGGATATCAATTCCACACCATGTCTTGGTGGGGGAATTTTACAACATCTTTAATATTAATAATTTAAATCTAACATCAAATTAAATGGATCTATTGACGCCATATATCTCTCAATTACAGTCACTAATAGAGGATGAATAATAGTATATCGTACCTATGCCAAATAGTAATACTACAAGATTATAAGTAATATAGAGTGTAACATGAAACACTCCTAGATCCACCAGGAAATCAACTACTAGTGACTACATTTCTCCATGATTCCAAAAACCAGTTTTCCAAGCATGGAGTGATCCAATGGGGTGTTGGTGGTATCACCAAAAAAAGCATCCACCACATCATACATCTATAGAAACTCTTCCATCACATTACCCCCTCCCCCTAACATGGAACCCCATGATCCTACTACGACATCTAATTATGATTTTTTTCAAAATTCCCTCTGAATGTAAAACAATGGGTAGTTAAATCTTGTGTGATATTTCCTCTCCCAACACAGCCATAGAATCTTCTCTGCCTCAATGAACTGATTTTTTACTTCAGGTATCTGATGATACCTCCCTTTTCTATCTTTTGTCACATTCTTATCATCCATAGGTCCTATTTATCTTATAAATTTGGTGATCCCTACCTCGTAAGCTCATGTAATATGCTCAAACACAACACATCATCATCCAATACCAAAATAGCCATCCTCAAATCATCCTTGAATTATGAATTCCCCTAAACCATTAGATTTGGATCTAAAAACTAATCAAATTAGATAATATTTCCCCAGATAAACATCCTATATAAAGTATTCCTTGGGACTAACCCCCTTTAGTAGACCCTCATCACTAATACGGTGAAACTCTCGACCACGCTTCAGAACCCTTATTGTTTTTATTCATGAATAAATCCTGAAAGAGGAAAATATGTTCCAAATTTAATGATACTATCTTGTGTGTTCACTCAATATGGAAATGGAAATGATAACCCATTATTATATGATTCATGTACCAATTATTTCCTTTAAACCCGTTCCTACATATACCGATTCAACACAAACTTTATAAGGGTCCTGGTGAATGAATATTTTAGATGTTTCACCAATAATGGAGTCTCGAGAATGAAATATAAACTTGAATATAAGGCCCCAGCCTTAAACCTTATTTAATATTGAATTAAATTAATAATTCACATCGAGGATCTTTTCAGGTTTAGAGTTTTAGAGAATTAGAACATAACTATTACATCTCAAAAGATTACAAAGTAGTCACTTCTACTAAGTTTCCATAATAAAAAAAACTCTTAAAAAGAAATGTGTCTAGTTCCATGTTTTATATAGGATGACATTCCCTTGATCCCATCCTTGACATTATTCCACATTAATTCCTGTGAAAACATTTCAAAAAAACATTGGGTGAGCATAAAAAGCTCATTAAGGGATACAGAAAGAATGAAAATCGTTAGTTTTTCAAACATCAATTACACCATATATACTCTATCAAAGTAATACCTTCACCTTCATGAAGTAGTAAAAACTCTTCACTGAATAATGTATCATTACTTACCTTTTTGTAACCAAAGGATTTCCATAAATCCTTAAAAAAACACAAAACATATATTAAGGTAACTTGGGACATAAAAATACTTAAGTGGAATAACCATACGGTCGACTTCCACACATATCACTTAATGGAATATCCATACGGACAATTTCCATAAATACTTAATGGAATAGCCATACGGCCGACTTCCATACCCAATGCATTGGAGGTTATAACGTAACCACCCGTCCTGGTATTCACGGCACCACCCGTCATATGGTTTATAACGTAACCACCCGTTAAAATGTCCAAGTACTAGTATAAAATCATAAAACATAAAACCAATATAAAGGAATGATAACATTTCCACATTTCAATCACAATATATTATAAATATATTGACATAATAGAATACTTTTTCAAAACCATTTTCAATACCAAAATACATAAAAGAGTATATGGTATTTATTTTATTCTAAAAACATTATGGCTTGTTGAGGAAGCCAAAGACCAAATAATACTCGCGGCGGTGGAAAAGGTTGTTGTCACCGCGTACACTAAAAGAAACATTCCTTTATGTCGTTTTGTAAAATGCTTCGTAGAAAAAGATTCATTTTGTATAAATGTAAAAGTCAAAGGGGTTTATACACCATATAAAAGAAAGTTGTGTATAAAACGAAATATGCCTCAATGAAAGGAGATTGAGACGAAGTCCCTTACTTCGGGTCCGACTTGACTCGATCGTTCTTTAACGTCCTGAATAATAAACTTGAGTTAATTTATACTTGATTAAGAACCTTTTTAAAGTTCATTATTCCTTTTATATCACTTATTTCCATGTTATAAACATTATGTAACCATTTAAGTTAATAATGTTTTTTTCTCAATATTTGGTTCTTAAGTCGAAAGAGGACTTCTTACAATTACATGTTGTTTATGTGGTCAAAGGTTCTTTATATCCAGAATGAAATTCCCGATTTGGATATAATATGTATCATATATATCCAGAATATACATGTATTTATAATATTACATAATCATTTAGAGGTAAGAAATGAAATGCACCGTTCATGGAGACGGTAAGTCGTACGTACGCATGAACGCTACTTTCATTTCTTTGTCATATTAATGGAATTAAAACTAAATGAGAGGTATGTAAATTTCAATTATAGAATTATATTAATCATTTAGATATACCATTAATTATATATATCCATTATATACATGTACTTTTAATAGTACATTACATTTGGGGATAAGAAATGAAATGCACCGTTCATGGAGACGGTAATCCGTACGTACGCATGAACGCTACTTTCATTTCTATCTCATACTTTAATGGAAGGAAATAATAATGATATAGAGGTATATTATAATTCCATTATAACATCATATATAATAACTTTAAATCAATCTTTTACATGTCCCACACATGGCATTAACGAATCACATCACTTTGAGGGGGCGGTAGTCTGCACTTCCTTAAATGAAGATATCGTGTTTACCCATAATGGAAACCATAAAGGTATGCCCAAAATGAAAAATACAGAAGGTTAATGAAAAAAATAAACATATTATATATCATATATAAAGACAGTGACATCATAATGGCCACCTTTGAAGGTGTTAAATGAGTATTGAACAATCATCGTTTCGGGAGGCAGAATTTCGCCATCCATGGAAACCATATGTTCTTTAACCATTTGATGTAGTTGTGTGAGAGTGTAGCTCGAATAAATCTTATAAAAACATCCTAGTATATTTAATATACTGGTGTTGTTACAAAAGAAGTAAATTAAAAGAGTTTATACGGTTGGAGAAGCAAAATAAAACAAATGAACAAGAGAGAATGAATTACCTTTAAAAGTGTAACTCCTTTTGATTTGAGCCTAAAGGCTTCCTTTGAAAGGATTCTGCCCAATGGGAATCCTATAGGATTAGGAGAGGGATGTGTAGAGAGTAAATGGGCAGGGTTTCGCCGAGCCAATGGCTTGAGGAGTGTGTGTAAGTTGGTATAGGTGGGGGCCTTTTATAAGAGGAGAGGAGGGGCACTTTTGGAAAATAATGAAATATTACTTTATTTGAAAATGTGTCTCGGTTTGAAATGGTCCCAAATTTATATAATTCGTGGATAAGGTGATAATGGTTCGAAATACACCCATAAAATAAGTTTTGGACATGTTTAGTTCATAGATTTAACATTATCTTTCCATTTTATTTAAATCGTTAAATAATGAGGTCATCGCTGCATCATCATGATGTCATAAATAAATTAATTTATCTAAAGTCTAAAAATTATAAAAAAAATACTATGATGTAGGAAAGCTTTTTGTCTTTCCAAGGACTATTTATAATCAACAATCTGATCTTTATAACCCCATCTAAAAATTGTTTTCGTAAAACATATTATGTTTGTGTCATTTTTACTTTTACATTAAATAAAAACTTATTTATATCATTTCCCAACCAAAGTGTCTCCATGGGGTCCCCAAGTTGACCCATGGCTTTTCTTGGTCGGCCATGACACAACCAGTGAGGTTAGGACATGTTTAAAGCTCATCTTATTTTATTAAAGCATTATTTGTACCTTAAACTACACTAATTACCACTAATCACGATTAAGAACTTAATAAGTTACTATTCCCCAAAAAATTATTATAATGTCATTGAACCACATTATACCTCTTAATGACAACCATGTATGTTGGATTTTTGAAATTCAAAACACAATGATGGAAAAATTTCATTTAAACAGAAAATCAGTCTTTATAAGTACCACTTAGTGGTTTCACTATTCATCAAAAATTGAAGTTTTTCAGAAAATTACCAAAAATTCACCCTAAGCTATATTTGATATTACGAATTAAAAAATGAAGTCTATTTTACATAATTAAAAACATTTAAGTCACATTAATTAATTTAATAATTAATTCCCGCTGACAGAGAAAATAGCGGGTTTTTATGAAACAATAAGTATCAAAAGATTGACACTAGTTTAAGACCGATTTCAAAGTGAAATTAATTCCAACGACCACTATTGGATTTAATGATAAAAATATTTTCTAATTTAACCTTAAAACCAATTCAAAATATAACCTAATAATATAAATAAATTAGATTAAAAAGTGGTTTTGAATTAAAATACATCATTTTACATTATTCATTAAAAAAATAATCTTTATCAGAAAGGTACAAAAAATTTACACAAAGTAAATTGTGATGTCCCGATTCTAAAGAAGAGTTATATTTGGTCCAATAGAATTTATAAGATCGATCAAAACTATATTTAATTATGGTTCTCCATCAAAAGGTGATAAGTGGACCTTTCGTGAAAATTAGGGTATAAATGCCTAAAACTGAACCCTTTCCGTATTTTAATCCTTTATCATTTATTGGGTAAATGTAAAAACATTTAAAAACATATATAATCATATTTTAGTTATTTCTATCCATTCCCGCCAGTACAACGGCTACTCATTAACTAACATTTAAAATAATATTATTTTATTACTTGTTTGCAACGTATGTTTTCAAAGAAACTCATAGTTGCGTACCGAGTACGCTATCGAAAGTAGAAACCCCTTTTAATTAAAATTAATATTTAATTCGTAAATATTAATAAATATGAAAATTCTTTATTGTTTATTTACCTGGGATGTTACATCCTTCCCCCCTTTTGAGAATTGCGTCCTTGCAATTTTATTCACTTATCAAAATAAGTGGGGGTATTTATCCCTCATAGCATTTTCAGATTGCCACGTTGCCTCTTCAATCTCATGGTTTTCCACAAAACCTTTACCTGATGAATCACCTTATTCTGTAACACCTACTCCATGTGGTCAAAAATCTGGACCGGTTGTTCCTCATAATATAGGTTCTCTTCTAGTTGAACTACCTCTGGACTCAAAACATGAGATGGATCTGGCATATACTTTCTCAACATTGAAACATGAAAAACATTGTGTACCTGAGATAAACTCGGAGGTAAAGACACCTGGTATGCAACTTATCCAACTCTCTCAAGAATTTCATATGGTCCAATAAACCTTGGACTCAGCTTTCCTTTCTCACCAAATCTCATCACACTTTTCCAAGGAGAAACCTTGAGAAAAACATGATCACCTACCTCGAAAGATAGATCCTTCCTCCGGTTATCCGCATAACTCTTCTTCCTGCTCTGAGCTATTCTCATGTTCTTCTGAATCAACTTAAATTTCTCTGCCATCTCTTCTACCAATTCTGGTCCCATCAGCTTCCTTTCACCCACTTCATTCCAAAATGCAGGAGTTCGACACCGCATCCCATATAATGCCTCAAATGGTGCCATCTGTATACTGGAATGAAAACTGTTATTATAAGAAAACTCAACCAAAGAAAGTTGTTGGTCCCAACTTCCCTGATAATCCATAGAACAAGCTCGTAGCATATCCTCCAATGTCTGGATTGTTTGTTCTGACTGCCCATCTGATTGAGGATGAAAAGTTGTACTAAAATTTAATTCCATACCCAACGACTTCTGAAGGCCTTTCCAAAAGTTAGATGTGAACCTTGGATCACGATCAGATACAATGGAGAGAGTAACTCCATGTAACCTGACTATCTCTTTAAGATACAAACGGGAAAGTTGATCTAGAGTGAAAGTATCTCGTATAGAAAGGAAATGAGCAGATTTGGTCAAGCGATCAACAATAACCCAGATTGAATTATTACCTCGAGATTTCCTCGGTAATCCCACAACAAAGTCCATGGATATGTTTTCCCATTTCCACTCTGGCACTGGTAAAGGCTGAAGCATCCCTTTCGGTAACTGCCGCTCTTCTTTATCATGTTGACATGTCAAACACTTCACAGTAAAATCAGCAATGTCTCTTTTCATTCCATCCCACCAGTAATACTTCCGAAGATATCTGTACATCTTAGTACTTCCAGGATGAACTGAAAACGGGGAAATATGAGCCTCACATAATAACTCATTCTTCAACTGTGAATCACAAGGCACACATAACCTCTTCCCAAACCTCAAAACACAAACACAAACTTATCCAAGAACTCATGGAATCTTTTATTCATAAGTTCCATGAATACCGTAGGTGCATTGGTTAACCCAAAAGGCATAACTTCAAATTCATAATGGCCATATCTAGTACGGAACGCAGTCTTCGGAACGTCTGCTTTTTTTACTTTCAACTGATGTTACCCCGAGCTCAAGTCAATCTTCCAAAAATACTGAACTCCCTGGAGCTGATACCACTTCATTCGATGGCCCAACATCTACTGAAGTTGTTGCAAAGGATTTCACCACCCCTTTCTGCTTGTAGTCTGGCTGCATTCCCCCAGTTGAGTTCATCGTTGGAAACTCGTTTCCATAATTACCCATTTCATTACACTTAAAACATCTTACCGTTGGCTTTTTCATTTCCTGCTTGATCATCTTCCTTACAGTTACGAGCAATATGACCAGACTTACCACACCAAAAGCACTTACCAGACTTGGATAAAAATTCTCCAGGATGAATTTTACCACACTTATCACAGGATGGATATTTGGTTTTCTTACCTCCTTGCTTCTTTGATTAATTCTTCCCATTTTCCTGCCAACTAGACCTCTTATTATGTTGTTTGTCATAGAACACCTGATCATCGACAAACTCCATTTCCACCTTCTCCTCACATCGAACAAGTTTTTCATAACTTTTGAACTCGCGAGAAGATAAATCCCTTCGATACTTTGGCTTTACCCTTGAGTAAAAACGGTTTATTTTACTATCAAGATCTCGTATGAAGTTTGGATCATACCTTGCCAATCGAGTGAACTTTTCTTCATAAGCATCCATGGAATCATCCTCCTGCCTCAATTCTAGGAACTGTTTTTCCATCTTAAGACGAACCACCTTAGGAAAATATTTCTCAAGAAACATACCTTTGAATTCGTCCCAGTGAAGATCCTCAATCTCATCACTATCCCTTATATTTTTCACCATCATCCACCACTGATCAGCTTCACCTTCAAAACGGTAAACAGCAAGACTAACCTTTTGATGTTCTGAACACCCCATGACATCAAAAATCTTCTCCAGTGCTTTAATCCACCCTTCAACTTGCACAGGGTCAGATGATCCTATTAATGATGGGGGATGTTGCCTCATGAAATGTTCCACCACTAACATGTTCCTCTGTGGTCGATCTGGCTGATCTCGTGCACGAAAACCACCACCATTTATAGCCTGAGTCAACGGTGCCGTCACTGCAACAAACTATTCAGTTCCGATTCCGACCATCTCAGGTTGCTGATTTGGAATGTTATCTTCCTCCTGATGTCGTCCCAACATAGATGTTTTGTTTCTTCTGTGGAAAACCATTCTGAACACAGAAATATCTTAGGCGAAGCAACATGGTAATCCGTAAATGCTATATCATTTCAATCATATTATAATTTAACACTTTTCTAACTCCTAAAGTTGTCTAAACCGACCTCTGATACCAACTATAAGGCCACGGCCTTAAATCTTACATAATATTGAATTAAATGAATAATTCACGTCGAGGATATTTTCAGGTTTAGTGTTTTAGAGAATTAGAACATAAATATTACATATCAAAAGATTACAAAGTAGTCACTTCTACTAAGTTTCCATAATAAAAAAAACTCTTAAAAAGAAACGTGTCTAGTTCCATGTTTTATATAGGATGACATTCCATTGATCCCATCCTTGACCATATTCCACATTAAGTCCTATGAAAACATTTAAAAAAAAACTTGGGGTGAGCATAAAAAGCTCAGTAAGGGATACATAAAGAATGAAAACTGTTAGTTTTTCAAACATCAAATAAACCATATATACTCTATCAAAGTAATACCTTCACCATCATGAAGTAGTAAAAACTCTTCACTGAATAAAGTATCATTACTTACCTTTTTGTAACCAAAAAATTACCATAAAATCCATAAAAAGAACACAAAACATATATAAAGGTAACTTGGGACATAAACATACATAAGTGGAATAACCATACGGTCGAATTCCACACATATCACTTAATGGAATATCCATACGGCCAATTTCCATACATACTTAATGGAAAAGCCATACGGCCGACTTCCATTGCCAATGCATTGGAGGTTATATCATAACCACCCGTCCTAGTATTCACGGCACCACCCGACATATGGTTTATAACATAACCACCCGTTAAAATGTCCAAGTACTACTATAAAATCATAAAACCTAAAACCAATATAAAGGAATGATAAAATTTCCACATTTCAATCACAATATATCATACATATATTGACATAATAGAATCCTTTTTCAAAACCATTTTCAATACCAAAATACATAAAAGAGTATATGGTATTTATTTTATTCTAAAAACATTACGTCTTGTTGAGGAATCCATAGACCAAATAATACTCGCGGCGGCAGAAAAGGTCGTTGTCGCCGCGTACGTTAAATGAAACATTCCTTTTTGTCGTTTTGTAAAACGTTTCATAGAAAAAGATTCCTTTTGTATAAAAGTAAAAGTCAAAGGGGTTTATACACCGTATAAAAGAAAGTTGTGTATAAAATGAAATATGCCTCAATGAAAGGAGATTGAGACGAAGTCCCTTACCTCGGGTCCGACTTGACTCGATCGTTCTTTAACGTCCTGAATAATAAACATGAGTTAATTTATACTTGATTAAGAATCTTTTAATGTTAATTATTCCTTTTATATCACTTATTTCCATGTTATAAACATTATGTAACCATTTAAGTTAATAATGTTTGTTTTCTCAATATTTGGTTCTAAAGTCGAAAGTGGAATTCTTACAATTACATGTTGTTTGTGTGGTCAAAGGTTCATTATATCCATAATGAAATTCCCAATTTGGATATAATATTTATCATATATATCCATAATTTACATGTATTTATTATGTTACATAATCATTTAGAGGTAAGAAATGAAATGCATCGTTCATGGAGACGATAAGTCGTACGTACGCATGAACGCTTCTTTCATTTGTTTGTCATATTAATGGAATTAAAACTAAATGAGAGGTATGTATATTTTAATTCAGAATTATATTCATCATTTAGATATATCATTAATTATATATATCCATTATATTCATGTACTTTTAATAGTACATTACATTTGGGGATAAGAAATGAAATGTACCGTTCATGGAGACGGTAAGCCGTACGTACGCATGAACGCTACTTTCATTTCTATCTCATACTTTAATGGAACGAAATAAAAATGATATAGAGGTATATTATAATTCCATTATAGCATCATATATAATAACTTTAAATCCATCCTTTACACGTCCCACATATGGCATTAACGAATCACATCACTTTGAGGGGGCGATAGTCCGCACTTCCTTAAATGAAGATATCATGTTTACCCATAATGGAAACCATAAAGGTATGCCCAAAATGAAAAATACAGAAGCTTAAATAAAAAAATAAATATATAATATATCATAAATAAAGATAGTGACATCATAATGGCCACCCTTGAAGGTGTTAAATGAGTATTGAACAATCATCGTTTCGGGAGGCAGAATTTCGCCATCCACGGAAACCGTATGTTCTTTAACCATTTGATGTAGTTGTGTGAAAGTTTAGCTCGAATAAATCTTATAAAAACATCCTAGTATATTGAAGATACTGGTGTTGTTACAAAATAAGTAAATAAAAATAGTTTAGAGAGTTGGAGAAGCAAAATAAAACAAATGAACAAGAGAGAATGAATTACCTTTAAAAGTGTAACTCCTTTTGATTTGAGCCTAAAGGCTTCCATTGAAAGGATTCTGCCCAATGGTAATCCTATAGGATGAGTATAGGAATGTGGAGCGATTAAATGGGCAGGGGTTGGCCGAGCCAAAGGCTTGTGGAGTGTGTGTAAGGTGGTAGAGGTGGGGGCCTTTTAAAAGAGGAGAGGAGGGGCACTTTTGGAAAGTAAAGAAATATTACTTTATTTGAAAATGTATTTCGGTTTGAAAAGGTCCCACATTGATATAATTCGTGGATAAGGTGATAAGGGTTCGATATCCACCCATCCAATAAGTTTTGGACATGTGTAGTTCATAGATTTTACATTATCTTTCCTTTTTATTTAAATCGTTAAATAATGAGGTCATCGCTGCATCATCATGATGTCATAAATAAATTAATTTATCTAAAGTATAAAAATTATAAAAAAAATACTATGATGTAGGAAATCGTTTTATCTTTCCAATTACTATTTATAATAAATATCTGATCATTATAACCCCATGTAAAAATTGTTTTCGTAAAACATATTATGTTTGTGTCATTTTTACATTTACATTAAATAAAAAGTTATTTATGTCATTTCCCAACCAAAGTGTCTCCATGGGGTCCCCAAGTTGACCAATGGATTGTCTTGGTCGGCCATGACATAACCAATGAGGTTAGGACATTTTTCAAGCTCATCGTATTTTATTAAAGCATTATTTTTACCTTAAACTACACTAATTACCACTAATCGCGATTAAGAACTTAATAAGTTACTATTCACCAAAAAATTATTATAATCTCATTGAACCACATTTTACTTCTTAATGAAAACCATGTATGTCAGATTTTTTAAATTAAAAACACAATGATGGCAAAATTTCATTTAAACGGAAAGTCAATCTTTATAAGTACCACTTAGTGGTTTCACTATTCATCAAAAATTGAAGTTTTTCAGAAAATTACCAAAAATTCACCCTAAGCTATATTTGATATTACAAATTCAAAAATGAATTCTATTTTACAAAATTCAAAACATATAAGTCACATTAATTAATTTAATAATTAATTCCCGTTGTCAGAGCAAATAGCGTGTTTTTATGAAACAATAAGTATCAAAAGACTTACACTAGTTTAAGTCCGATTTCAAAGTGAAATTAATTCCAACGACCACTATTGGATTTAATGGTAAAAATATTTTCTAATTTGACTTTAAAACCAATTCAAAAGATAATCTAATCATATAAATAAATTATATTAAAAAGAGGTTTTGAATTAACATACAACATTTTACACTATTCATTAAAAAAATGAACTTTATCAGAAAGGCACCAAAAATTTACACAAAGTAAATCTTGATTTCCCGATTCTAAAGAAGAGTTATATTTGGTCCAATAGAATTTATAAGATCGATAAAAACTATATTTAATCACAGTTCTCCGTCAAAAGGTGACAAGTGGACCATTCGTGAAAATTAGGGTATAAATGCCTAAAATTGAACTCTTTCCGTATTTTAAGCCTTTATCTTTTATTGGGTAAATGTAAAAACATTTAAAATCATATTTAATCAGATTTTAGTTATTTCTATCCATTCCTGCCAGTACAACGGCTACTCGTTAACTAACATTTAAAATAATATTATTTTATTACTTGTGTGCAACGTAAGTTTTCAAAGAAACTCATCGTTGCGTACCGAGTACGCTATCGAACGTAGAAACCCCTTTTAATTAAAATTAATATTTAATTCGTAAATATT
The DNA here is from genome assembly GCA_963277665.1 of Viscum album. Classification (NCBI taxonomy): domain Eukaryota; kingdom Viridiplantae; phylum Streptophyta; class Magnoliopsida; order Santalales; family Viscaceae; genus Viscum; species Viscum album. The sequence goes on from OY728121.1 coordinate 1,795,740,651, forward strand.
AATAAATATGAAAATTCTTTATTCTTTATTTACCTGGGATGTTACATTGAAACTCTTAAAATTGAATCCATATAAAACATACCAATCTCATAGAATCCAGTCCTAGGATGGAACACCTTATAAACCGTAAATGTCATCTACGGTTGTTTTATAACTCTTATTGGAAGGTATCCTTTTGATTCCACTCTTTTTCAACCCAACCATTTTTATATTTTTCAAAAATACCCCAATGTCCACCCTAATCGGTTAGAGGTTGGTGATGAGTGTTAGGTGGGAATATCAGATACATGGGAGGCATTATCCTAACATACGTATACACAATCACACATATCCATGACAATACAATGAAGAAATGTGAAAAAACTGATAACAAATGAATTCACATCAGCATATTTATTCAAAACAAAGCTCCACCTTCTCCAAATCCTCTAATTACTCCATAAAAAGTTCCAATATATGCATAAGATGCAATAGGTATAGGAAACTCTGATACATGGGTGAGTATAATAGTATCTATTTGGACACCCTAAAATCATCAAGCATAATGAATCCTGAGTAGCCATCTTATCAAATATATGTATGTAAAAAATGATATGATACATAATAATAACCATTGAATTCCCATATATACTCATAAATTAATCCATGTATCAACAATATCAACCACTTCTAACCATAGATCCATAGATTGGATTCAAGGTAACTCTCCTCTAGATGATCTTAATCAATGAGAATTTTCATTTGTGATGAAACCCATTCAAGAAATATCACTCCATCTAGAATTTATATGATTTTGGAACATCATCCACATCCAATTTTTCATATATCTGAGTGAAAATTATCTTTGGGTCTCACCATGAAAAAGGATTATTGGAAACAATGTGGGTTCATACAAGATTAGAACTCTACTAGTTTAATACCCCATCAGAAAATCAGATATCAATACACAGCTAGGGGGGTACACCTAGGGCTCACTAGGGGGACACCCAATCCTACTAAAAAAATATTCTTGCAATGGAAATTGAAACCCCTGTAGTGTTACTCATGAAAATTTCACTGAACCAATCTTTGTAAACACAATGGAAATGAGGATATTTCTTTGACTCTCAGATAGATGCTCCAATCCATTGAACTTATGTCAAAGTGGACAGAGATGACTCCCTCATGAATAAGGGAACTCTCACACAATAAATTTATCATCAATAGTCTACAATGGAGTCAACTTGTATGTCAATAATGGTATTATCCTAAAAAATCTCATAGAAATTGACCATGGTAACTGATTCTATCGATATTAGTCCATGGAATCTCAAAAAACCTCCCAACAAATATTGGATGAGAAAAAGAAGAATCTAACATATCCTCAAAGGAGTAAATGGTGTTTACCTATGGGTACATGAATTTCCACCCTATAAATTAGACATCCTAGGTCACATGTTCACATGACACGCATCTTTCCAAAAAAACAAGGTGTGTATATCAAGGTATATACTGTATGGAAGTCGGTATGGCACACATCATTCCATTCTACCCATACCCGTGTACTTATCCATGTTCAGGTACACAAATCTACAAATGTACTGTGGCCTACACAAGTAAATCCCATGTACATAGTCTGTATGACCAAATGGGATCCTATGAATGAAATCTATATACATTATGGTTCGTCTAATAAGAGTTACATGGTGTGTGACTTTGAATAGATATCATGTAACACTACACGGTCTCCTGGGTATGTACCCCTTTACATGAAAATCTGGTCATATAAGGGTCACATGGTGTGTGAAACAAGTCACACAACATGTGATAATTTTCACTACATGAAAAGCCTAATATTACACATAAGAGACTACATGGAAGGTGTTTATAGGACTACATGAAATATAGGTAGGATTTTCACAGATCCCATGGAAGTCTCATATGTATTCAAATTACAGAACTAATTTCCTATATTTCTCATGAAGAATGTGGATTATTTTCAATTGAGTCTCATTTTCACCTTCTCACATGATTCTATCAAAGAAAACATCTTAATTGAACATCTTATCACATCTCCTCACTCAGGCGTGAAAAGCATGCACAAGGGTCTCTGATATGTACAAGTACCATTTGTGGTTCTAAATACATTATAATTTACAAAACCCATTATGATTTATCTATAAACTAAACCCTTGGTAGTTGGACATTGATCCAATTGACTAATCCAGACTGATCATTGAATGCATATTTGTTGAATTTTTGACCCGAAGAAAATTCCACCAAAGAATGATTTTAGATTGGGGAGAGAAAATCATATACAATAAAAGTGAGTTATGAACCACAAACGTTATTCATTTTATCCATGATCCATTATCTATTAAAATATAAATTAATATGTATAAACATTAATAAATAAATAATTAATAATTATTCCCAAATACCACAAATAAAACCTTATATGAAAAAAGATTGATTTGAGAATAAATCCATTAGAAATTTATTTTTCATTTATAGAGGGAAAATAAAATGGGGAAAATCCATAATAAATTCTTACCTTAGTTTACGTTGATTACAGATGAATAATTATTGTATGATTGTACTGTTTATACAATCCCCAAGATATATTGGTGCATGATCCCCAATCTAATTTTAGTATCATGTTGTCTTCTAATGATCTTCTAATGGATCCTCTATAATGGATACAATAAATCCCTAGGTTATAAATCAACCCCGATAAATTAGAAATATAAATGTTTAAATAATGTATTCTAGGCCACTCTGTTCAAAATAGGTAATAAATAAATGAATTTTTTTATTTTTTTATTTGTGTCTCTGATTGGACATTATCAAAATTCCCAATTCCATCAAATATAATGTCATTATGATTGGAAAAATACATGCTATAACATAATAAGTGGTCTCGTATTTCTAATATAGTACTTTGTTTGGGATTTATTCAACATTTTTTGAAAATTAAATGCATGTGTTATTATTAAATTTAATATCATTAAAACGACAATTTCTGGATCACTGGGCCTTGGAATCTTCTACCACATTAGCAAATAGATATAGATATATTCCTATAAATATTAAAAAGTCATTATATAAAAAAAGATACATTAAATCATCAATCTAAAAAAATGAAATTTTAAAGTTTAAATTGTCACTATATTCACTTATATTCTCAAATAATTCATAATCATCATCGATCCCCAAATGAATCCATATTAATATAAACATTAATATATTTTTTTATGGGGGAGGAAAAATAGAAATCAAATTCAATTTCTTAAACCTTTTTCAATCCTTTATTAACCACCTTTAATGAAATATATAATATTTTTATTTGAGTTCCTCAAAAGCTCCAAATATCATACAATCAACCATTATCAAGGGGTTAACAAATCACTGGTGGAATCATGAAATAAAATTAATTAACATTTTAGTGTGATATATGGATAAATATATTGGAATATAATCTTTCTTCAAATAATAATTTACAATATCATATGTTAAATAAAAAAAGTACATATTTTTTATTACAACAATACTAGATTTTAAACTTATCAACTTCTTCATTATCTTATATATTCTACATTAGTTAATATATTAATATAAAAATTCATATCATAAAACACCTTCCAGGATTAACTCATAACTATAAATATCAACTTCAATGTGATACACAAAATGAATATTTCATATAAATCATCATAAGGTCAATATCTTTTTAGTAATTATAATATTATTTGGAAAATATTCGCTATATGAATTTAAATATATCATGTATGAAAAAAATATTTCGTACAATATCAAATATGTTATTAACCATTATGTTAACTATAAATATTTTTTAAAAGTTTTAAAATCTAATAAAATCTTGACACATTCTCGAATTCCATTCTCTTAATTCCTATACTTGTTCTCAATCGTAAAATCATATAAAAATAATTATGGTCGTCACCTGGAATGATAAAAGTAGAATAAATTGATGTATCTTATTGATTCACAATTTATAAAATCCCTCAATACATAATTAAATTGTTTAAGATTTTATTTGTGTTATGATAATCATACATAACCCATAACATCATTAGTTATCTCAATGTCCATTTTGTTGAATGTTCTTCTAGCTATGAATAAATTTGGTCACATCACAACATAAATTTTACATCATAATTAAAAACACTAAATAATGATTTACCTTATATGTAACATCATGAGTTTCTATATAATGAAATACTATGTTCAACAACATACATGATATTCCACATCATGCAAAAATGAACAATTAATTATTATTATTTAAATGTTACTTCTATTAAATAGTCGATTGAATGTACGTAAAGAATAATATAAATTTAACTATGAAAATATTGTTCACACATGTATATATATGTAATTATTTGACCATTTATTTATAAATTAATGTAATACCCTTTGTAAAATAAAGGAAAATATTTTTTCAATAATCTATTTAAATGTGAAAAATTATGTTTTTATACCAATAAATAAAAAATCACACTTCTTGGATTACATTAATGAAAAATATATATATATATATATATATATATAATATTCAATTAAATTTTTAACATTCATTTTATGTGTTTTCTATATTGGATATACGGAAAAATACAATTTTACACATAAACTGTGTATTTTTCAAAAAAAAGGAGTTTTCCCCCTTTTGATGGAAAACAAATTTTAAATCCATTTTTAGGACACTTTTATATATTATATTTGAAATAATAAACTTATTATTTGAAATTTTAGTATAAAAATTTACTATGGTTTAATTTTTGGTATTTTTTGATAAGATATATATTTTAATGAATTATGAAAAATACTGCATTATAATCCAAAACTAATTTTTCATTTATTTTTTTCTGGATTAAAAAATTTAATTATTTTTAAGTTATAAATAGATTTATTTTTTATCCTTTAATCCATTTTTAAGCATTTTAATAAATTTCAGACTATAATTATATATAAAAACGTTGTGATCATTTGAACATTTCTACTTTAAAAACCACTTTATTATTCCATCAATGAGATTAATTTTTCATAATATATTTGCACATATAATTTTTTAATTTTGAAAAATGTATTTACAATGTATTTTTGAGTATGATATTTATGATCTAATGATATCAACATAATTTTTTAAAATTATGAATAGTAAATTATGGATTTTTTTACTACGGTCAATGGTAAATTATAAAAGTAAAGAAAAATAATAATATTATAATAAAATATAATTACCCTAAGAGTAGTAAAATTTTAATTTAATGAGTTTTTTATAATAAATATAATCCTATAGTGTATTTAACAACCGCCAGGATCTAGTAGGATGAATTTAATGCATTTATAATATTGTATTCAATGACAAGAAAACTTTTGTGACACCATTGATTTTAACAAGTAAGGTATTTAAAATACGGGGTTATATATGGGTTATCTTCAACTATAAATATTATTTCGAAATATAAAATTATTACAAACATCATAGTAATTTATTTATAGTTTATAGGAAATAAATAACTAAATTAAATGGAAAATCAAGGATGATGCAGTAATGTATTAATTAATGAAACAATATGATAACAAAGATTATAAATATTAATATAAATATTAATTGACATAATTTATTTCATCCAAAAAATTTATGAATGAATTCAACATGTTTGTTATGAGTTAATTGTTTTTTTAATATTTAAAATTATTATATATTCAAAACGGGATGGCATGAATAGTGTCAAAATTGACCCTAATGGTATTCTAAACTAAATAATATTTTATTAAATGATTTAAAATTTATAAAAATCTAAATTGAGTAAAACATACATAAATAAGTCATAAAATATAATCAATGACTCATTTAGTTACCTTTGGGATTTTTTTTGTAAATATTTTAACCCTAAAAGTGTAAATTACATGATTTCGTGGTAATTAATTAAAACTATAAAATAAGGCTTAAAACAAAAAATAAAAAGAATAAAAAATATTCAATCATGTCAAATTTTAATTGGGTGAAATTTATTCAAACCAAAATAATCCAATATTTGAAATAAATTAATTTGGACACATTTTGAATAGTATATAAATTTAATATTTTGATGATTTCTATGAGTGCCCCTCCCCTCTCATATTAAAGGGAACACATTATTATATATTACTAACACCTAAAGCCCTATTATTTTTTCCAATATATCAACAAAAGCCTTTAATACAATTCCTACCCACATTATATGGTCCTTATTTTAGTCATAAAACCCTCGTTATAGGTTTTAATTTATTAATTAAAAGAGGTTGTCCGATGGAAAGGTGTCATTTTTTAAATGTTTTTTATTATGAATCTTCTTCCACATCATTCTAATTTTATTAAAAAATTATAAAATAGTAAATCAATTATATTATAAACAAATTTATTTTATTATGTTAATTTCATCACCAAAATCCATATCCACTTCCCTAAAATTAGAAATTAATTATTCATTCATGTGTACAGAGGATTATCACCTCCAAAAATTAATATAATATTTTTCCCATTATAATATCTGAAGAATGGTCATAATTATTGAATTAATGTTTATATACTATATTAAGGACATATTTATCATTTTAAGATAATTACATTCTCACCATCCATGAACATAAAAATAATATTGTTGTACATGCATACGTGTGAACTATCACCTCCACGAAGCGATATGATTTGTTTTTTCATCACTAAATTTAGAAGAAGTTATATATAATTATATGTAATTATTTAATATTATATACATTATATTATTATAATTCTGGAAATATGAAATAATAATTACCTCATATCCATAATTATAAATGAAAATTTGGAATGTTACTCTTGAATACGTATGGCATATGTTCTCCATGATTATAACATTGTTAATTTTTCATAACCATTCATAAATAGTTTCATCTAAAATGATAATTGATATATAAAATAGTTTATTACTTAATTAATATTATTATGGATATGATTTAATTATTACCACTTTAACTATTCACATCATATCAATGCCATGTAGCACATGTGTACCAAAAATCGACAAAATGTCTGATATGATCTTAAATAATCAAGTAATTGTTATAACATGATAATAAGTAATATTAATGTGAATAGTAAAAAAACATACTCAATAAAGTAAATTATTAACCAAATTTTTTTATTCATGAAGATACATATTTTACATTTTGAGTCTAACTTCAGGTAAGGGACTTTTGTTAAAAAATTAATATAAAAGATACTCTTTAAAATATTTTTACAAAAGAAAAAAATTAATGTTTTTAGTATATAATTCATGAAATAAATGTCCATATTTTATGTCTCTTTAATTTTTTCATTATTCCATTTTAATGTTACACATTTACTTTTAAATGAAGTGTTTTCAGATTTGGGTGTGAGGCTTTGTCAGAATGAAAATTTATTTCATAATATACTTTTATTTAATGCATAATTTATGTATTCTGCTTATGTTATGGTTCTTGGTAATAGTCTTTGAATTAGAGTTTTTCTATGTTAAACTATGGGTAGGTGAGCCTTTGATATCCTTCCAATTCATTGGTTAATGAGACATATTTAAATAGTAGTGTTTCTCCAAAGAGATTTAGGGAATATACCACTCTGGGTATTCCAAATGTAACAATGAAGGTTACTCGATATGTATCCATAAAAGCTAAAATGAAACAATGACATGGATTACACTATTTAATTTTATGATATTTTACTACTATGGTGTTTTAAAATAATAATATTATTATCTCATTAGGTATTCTTATGATTATATTTTATATGGGTTAAAATTATAACTATGTGAAAAAATTTTATGGGATTATATATATTCCTCAGAAAATTGTATATTAACTTATTTTATATCCCTTACAGAGATTTTTCTACCCATATCATATTTTAATATTTTTTTCACATGTTATATGGATATGTAAGAGAATGGTGGATGTTATGAAGAATGTTTTGATGATTTTTATTATGAAAAATATATCATGTATTCTTTTATAAGTTATATATTTTGGAAAATTTAGATTATATTTAATTATTACCCACAATGTCTAATAGAGGGATTCTATGTATGAATGATGACCTAATTCCCTAAAACTATAAAATTTAAAATACCCTCAAGGATAATGAAATTAAATTATTTTCTAAAACACAAGATTATGTTATTTTTATGGTTTGGGCCATATAGTTGGTATCAAAGGAAATATTTATACAAGAATTTGGATTATGAGGTTTGGTTAATCATAGGTTAAGATTATATGTATATTATTTTAGTTAAATAATTGTTCATTTAATTTTTTATATCGAAGAAAGATAGTTATAAATGGTAGGGGGATCTCAAACAACATTTTCATAACTTCTTAAAGACTTTAATAAAATAATTATTATAATGTCATGTATTATTTATTCTGAAACATTTTCTAACTTTCAAATCTCTTGAAAAAAGGTTTATGATATTTCAAAAATCATCTCTAAATCTTGATACTACCTTGGTTCATATGTTTTTAATCAAATCCTATTTTCTCAAGATTCTCATATTAAAAATAATGTAAATATTATATAGTTATTTTTAGATATTTTACATTATCATAATATTTTGAATCATGTTTTGATGTGGTAAAAGTTGGTGAGGATTGAGACCCTTGCACAACCTATTTATATTTGGTTTCAACATATTGTATTCAATCACATTATTAAAATACTTTGAATGGACCCATAATTGAATGTTTCAAAACAAACTAAATCGGAATGTTTTATAAATATCACGTTTTATTATATGTTTTGAAATTATATTTCATATAATATAATATCTCAAAACTATTTATCTATGAACAACCATATAACTATGTTTTAAATGGTCTATTTGGATAAACTAATAAATTGATTTTTAAGAATCTATATATCATTTTTGTAATGTATGGATCTTCTATCTACGGGAACAAAATGTTGATGAAATAATGTAGACACCATAATCAGGGAATGACGTTATTTCATTATGGAATTGTTTTCATAAGACATACAGAGAATAAATAATATATATATATATATATGATTTCATGGATTATGATGTTGATGTTATTATGGTTTGGGATACAAATAACATATACAAGACAAACATTGAAGTGAAAACATTTTATTAAATGATGAAACTATACCTTTATATAAATATTTTTCCTTATGTTCTTAGACTTCGTGCTAAAATAATTCCTCCAATCAATTGAAATGAACATAACACAAACATGTTATATATTTAATTTTCATCAAAATAAATAAATGACCTTTCTTCCTATCATAGAATTATAGTATTTTTATTGTTAACCATCTTGTTATTATGTTTTATATTACTCTTCATCAAAACATGATTGTTAGTTTTCTAGTTAGTATAAATGATTTCCTACATAGAACCTTAGTGTGTATTATATTAGGTGACCTTAAAAATATAAATTTATAATCTTAATATGGTTGTTTAATTAATACTTGTGATGATGCAGGATTTCAATAATTTTATTTTGAAAATTCAAACAGATAGTTTTCAATTATGAGTTCAAATTGTGAGAATTAGATTTATTAATATAGGTAGAATGTAACATCCCATGTTTATAAAAAATGGAAACACTATATTTGATAGCATACAAGACACACGACATCAGGTTTAAATAAACAATTAAAAATTATTATTTAAATTTTATCATTCTAATAAAGTCATTAGAATGGTGTGAAATAATAGTATTAATTTAATTATGAAAATATTGTTTACACATGTATATATTATTATTTCTATTAATAATTAATTGTAATTTAAGTTAAAAACCTTTGTAAAATAAATTATTTTTTTACTAAAAACTATTTAAATGTGAAATAGGATATTTTTGTACCAAAAAAACTCATGTTGGATTATCTAAATGAAATATAAAAATAATATACTCACTATATTGTTTAAATTTTTTTTATGAGTTTTATAGATAGATTATATAGAAAATTTTATGTTAACACATAAAAACTTATTTTTCATAGAAGAATTTTTTTCTACCTTTTGATGGTGCAGTAGTTTTAAAAGTATTTTTTTGACAATTGTTTGAATTTTATTTAAAAAAATAAAATTTTTATTAGAATTATGAGTATCAAAATTTACTTTAGTAGATATTTTTATTTTTATAATAAGATTCATATCGGAATTATTATGATAGAGCCATATTTATTAAAAAACAAAAAAGTAATCCCCTTTTAATAATGAGGTAACCCATTACTTGGATGAGAACCCAAAACCGAACTGAAAAATAATCGATCAAGGCCCAATCAATGCCCAGTGGCATTTAGCCTTTAAAATCATTAGATCATGACACACAATATAGCCATATAAAGATCAATTTTGTGACATTATTTAATAATAACCAAAAAACATTATACCAAGCCACATATTATCGATGCATCGCAAGAACTATCGTCTGCTGATCCTCACACAACAACAACACCTGGACGAGATGTTAGTAATGCCAGCAACCTTGGACCCTCCACAGTCTCCTAAAAAAATAAATCCAATCTCCATAAAACCCTCGATCATATCTGACCACTACATAAACCCCTGAATGAATGAGATCTGATCACTGCTGCCTACGTTGGAAATACCACCGTCCTCCACTGACGCCAATCCTATAAAGATATCACCATTTGCTAACAGAGGTCTCCCCCATCGTCCATCCCATTTCCACTGTTGTCCACTGGAGCTTCCAATAGACATGCACCCCATTAAAATGGCCATAACCATTTGATTCAATGTCACAGACAAGGGAGTTAACCAAAACCACTTTCACCATCCACAACATCACTTGATGTATGATGTTGCCACCATTCAGGTGCTCCAAATCTTGGATACCATCACTACATCAAAAGCATATGCCCCTCCTATCACATAATTACACCAAAATGGGATCATAAAGTCAACACCATCAACAAAACCTAACAGTGAGCTCCCAAGATATATCTCCGGAGACCAACTCCTTTTCTAAAATACTGTTGTTCTCAGAAAATAATCAAATTTTAATGAATAGTGAAAAATAATATATTTTAATTCAAAAAATTTTATTCACATAATTTTTTTTTTAATTTATTAGATCGTTAATTGGTTTTAAAGTATAATTACATTATGATTTTTCAATTAATCTAGTCTAGGTTATTAGATTAAATTTCACATTTAAATTTCATATAAAAACAATATGAACTTTTGAACATATTTACTTTTGAAACTCATTTTGTCATGGTAATTTATTTATAATTTATTATAAATAAATAATTATATTAAAGGGGGACATAATTATGATATAGTAAATGTTTAATTAACGAAATATCCAAATATATAATTCTATAAATATTAAAATAAATATATTTTGACATAATTAACGCAATAAAAGAACTTTTTGATCTACATTTACATGACATGAATGAGTTAATTTACTTTTATAGAAGATAAGAATATTTTTTAAAATTTTTAATAAGTCATGATATTAATAATGTCAAAATTTACACAAATGTTATTTTAAAATAAATAATATTTTACTATATGATTAATTTTTTTAAAATTTATATTTCTAAAAAACAATTGATAAAATCATAAATATCATCAATGACTCATATAAGGGTATTTTTTTGAATTTTTTTGTAATTTTATTGACCCTCAAAGTGAAAATTTCATGATTTCATAGTAATAATTAAAAGAGTAAAATAATTGTTACCACAAAAAGATAAGGATTAAAAAAATAGTCTAACTTGTCTAAATAGCATTTTATTAATTTTATTAGACAAAAAATCATCCTATATTCGAAATAAATAAATTTTGATAAATTTTGATTAGATTAATAATTTATATTAGTTTAATAATTTTAATATTTCCACAAGTTCCCCTCCACTCTCCAATAAATAGAACTCGTTATTCTTTATTTTTCACACAAAAAAACCAATTTTGATTGAAAAATAACTACCCAAATACAATAATAATATCTATCCTAAAATTTATGAGGCCGTATTTTAGTAATAACTCCATCTTTATATATTGTATGTGGTAAATCAAAGACGTTCTCAAAAATAAAGTTATTATTTTTTGGTGTTTATGTTTTGTTTCATCATCCACTTCCGTTTAATATTCTTCAGCCATGAAAATATAATTGATCCAGAATATTAAATATAATAAAATTTTATTATGTTATGTAAATATCTTATATGCATATTCAATTCCATAAATTGGAAATGAATTATTGATTTATGTGTATGAAGGACATTCACCTCCACGAACTGTAATACTTTTTTTCCATAATCATATATCAAGAATGTTTATAATGATTGAATTAATGTTAATATACAATATTAATGATATATTTATCATTATAATATAATTAATTTCATCCCTTCCATGCACATAAAAATGATAACATTGTTCATGAGAACATGTGAACTATCACCATGACGAAGAAATGTGATTCATTTTTCATCACCACATCACATAGATAATATATATAAGTCTATTTAAATGATAAATCTGATAAAAGTGATATTATTATCATTTTATAAAGATAAAATAATAATCAACTTCTTCCCATAATGATAAAAAAATGTTAATTTTATTTACGCGTACATATGGACTACCATCCCCATTATTATAACAATGTTCCTTTTCTCATTACCATACATAAAAGGTTTGATTTAAAATAATAATTGATTTATAAAAATTATTATTATTTAATGAATATTATTTTTTATATGATGTAATTATTACCAAATTGACTATTGAAATCATACCAAAGTCATTTTGGACCCATGTATTGAATATCAACAAAACGTTCGACATGAACTTAAAAAATTATGTTATTATTATAACACTGTAATAAATAATATAAAAGGGAAAAATAAACATTAAAAAGTTTATCAATCATGTAAATAATTAACAAATTCTTTTTATTCACGAAGATAAATATTATATGTTATGAGTTTCAGTGAAGGTAAAGGACTTTTTTTTAAAAATCATTTTTAAAAGATAATCATTCAAATATTTTTACCAATGTAAAAAAGGAATCTTTTTAACTTATACAAAATAAATGGATTTTCTCAAATGTATTTCCCATTAATTTTTTTTATTGTTCATTTACATTTTTTAAATTATATTATCTACTATTGGGTTTTCATCTTTGAGTGCACATCTTTGTAAAAATATGAGGTGATTTACAATGTTACATTTTTTTGAATGATTTATGTAACATTATTCTATTATTTTTATTTGTAATAGTTTATGAATACTGGTGGTTCTATAAAAAAATGAGGGTGGGTGATCCGGTGATAGATCTCCAATTAATTGGTTAATGATATATAGTTAAATGGTAGGGTTAATTTTCGCAGATTTATAGAATATACCACAATGGGTATTCCAAATATAACATTTAAGGTTAGTCTCTATGTAGCCATGAAACCTACAATGCAATAATTATACAGATGCCACAAGTTACCTTTATGATTTATAATTTCTGTGGAGTTTTATAGAAATAATATTATTTCACGAGTTAATCTATAGTGTTTTCGTTTTATGGGTGAAAATTATAACTTTTCAAAAATGTTTTCATTGGTATATTATTATTCATAGACTAACATAATTTTTTATCCATTACTAATATTTATGTGCTCATCCCATTTTTTCAAAAAAAATTCATAGTGTATAATGACGGATAAAAGAAAATATATAATCAATATGAATGTAATGTATATATTTATCATGAAAATGAAATCATGTTTACGTTTAAATGTTTTATATTTTTTAAAATGTTGATAATATTTTAGTAGTACCAAGTTTTATGAATGATGGATGTGATTTTTGAATGATGACCTAATTATATAAAACTCTAAACTTGAAAATATCATTAATGTGAATTCTTGACTGAAATCAATATTTTTTAATGTTTAAGGCTCGGTCCTTATATTATATATACTCTTACCCAGTCTTAAATAACTCTTAAACATCCTTAATATTTTTTGAGTAACATTCAAATATATATTAGGAATCCATTTTTGTTCTTTATTTTCAAAATATTAACTGATACTTGTTATAGGATAATTATAACTTCATTATATAAAACTATATTTCCTTTAGTACTATTCCAGTATCATAATTTCAATTTATTTTCAAATTAATTTTTGTTTATCACCATCATCTGACCCTATAAAATGGAGATAATTTTTTTACTTTAACATAATGAACATCTTACCACTCAATTAATTCAAAATCATTAATGTTTATTTCATCACTAAATATTACTTTAGATTCATTATAAATATAATTTCAGACTATACAATACCTCAACACAATCATGAAATTTACCATTTCCTTTAGAAACTATTTCACTTGTAAATTATTTTCATTATTTTCATCATCATAATAATTATATATTATTTATTCCTAAAATAACCTTCTTCATATAGAATAATCTTTAACTTAATTTCATTAATCAACTCAATTACTTATATAAATAGAATATCTTCCTACATGGAGACTCAATATATCAATTAGTGGTAATTTTAAGAAGAATATGTTGTATTTATTAGTATTCTAGAGTCATATAACTTTTTCAACTTATTTTTATCCAACTAATAATTATATTTCATGAATTTTATTTCATATAAATATTTATAAGGGGGAATTTTTATTCTATTTATTTCATTATATTTTAGACTTTACACTTAATTCATATATTATCATTACTAGTCATTGAAAAATTAAAATAACCTTCATCAAAATATATGTTGTATATGAATCTATACCTTTAGATTATCCCTTAATACCCATATTTAAATATAGAAAATATCATTATCGTTTTATTGACATGAATTGTCTAAACTAATCTACCCATATAGATTATAACCACAAGTGGTCCTTTATATTCTTATATATAAAAATATTAACAATGTTATGTTATATACATATCATTGTCCAATAATGAACTAAAATTTCATATCCCAAGTTAACTTCCATTCTATTCAATGAAAAACATTATTTTACTATGTGAAGGATGAAATCACTTTTTTAAATTACACGGTAATGAAATTAATCCACTCAATGTATATGAGGAAGAATTTTAGTATATAATATAATAGATAATTCATATTGAAATAAATGTTGTCTACAAAGAAATATTCATGTGATAACAATTCAAAAATCTTCTTTTGGTGGGACTTTGAAGATAATATTATCATTTCTCAGATATACAACATTACAATAAAATTAAAAAACATCAATCAAGTGAATGATTCCTCATCATGTTTCATTTTAATTGTAATAAAATAACCAACCATTATCCTATAGTTTCAAAATTGATATTTCCAATATTTATATGAGTTTATAATAATAAAACATTATAAATTAAAATATTCAGTTAGTTAATATTCATTATTTGAGATCTCATCATAATCCAAAATATCTAAATCCAAAATTAAAAACATCTAAAAATAAAATATTTATGATATTAAAATTTTTTATTATATTGAATGTTTTTCATCAAAAGTTTCTAAATTAAATTTATATATTCAATAATTTTTTTACATAACATAATTATAAATTTTCATGACATTTCTTATAAAATTATAAATTATGTTACCTCTACCTTATAAAGAACAAACATCTACCTCAATCATGAAAACTAATTCTAATTGAAATAAATTACTAAATGTTAGATATAATACCTTTTAGAAATGTTTTATAATCATATCATTTGTCATTATTTTCTCCACATAAATTGTATCATCTTCAATTCCTTATTAAATGAATTTAAACACTTTTTATATTTGAATAAGGTGGTTTCCCTATTAATTTAGTGATATAGACATTAGAATAAGAGATATTTATAACACTTAAATCTATATTTAACCATTCTGATAAGTATTCATTATATATTCCCTCTACATTTTATAAAGAATTACTTTGATGGGTATATGGTCTTCATTTTACCTTCATATTACACATTATATTGTACTTACTTTTTAGCATCATCTTAGATGGAATATTAAATATTGTAGGAATAATCTATAATCCATTCTAATCACAACATTTTATACAAAAAATATGCATTCCTTATGAATGATATCAACATTCTCTTTATTGGAGAATTTTTATTCATAATAACCATTTTTCAACAAGAATTCCTTATGGAGGTTTTTATTTCATTAACTAAATTATTTTATTCGGTCATTAATTTCCTGAATCTTTTAGGTGTCTAACCCACCAATTTATATCGTCCATACATTTTATCATCAAATATTATATTACCTACAATAGTTAACCATTTATGGAATTTATATTATTTTTAAATGATTAATAATACTAAACCAGTACTGTATTTATGTATTATATCTATTATCTTTGTAGTTCTTACATAACTAATTTAACATTAAAATTCATTATGATATTGAAATTATTCATGACGTGTATATTCCCCCTAAAATTTATAAAAATTCTCTTTGGAGATGCATCAACCATTGCACTATTCAAGAATTTGTTTTCATTACTGTTTTATATTTTATAACACACCATTGTAAAATCAAAAACTATATTCCTCTAAACTCACTTCATCATTTGAAACTTATATTCAAAATTTGTTACTAAATTGTGGTACCCTATTTTTGAGGTATGTCTCTTTTATTTATGGTTTTTATGTGCTTAAAGTGCATGGGATATGTGGAGAAGGGGTTGGGAGAGTTTGTAATGGTTTTGAATGAGTTTGGAGGCTATTCTTACGGATCATGGATTGAGTACTGTTAAGGGAAACCGTGCGTATTCTCCCAGAAACAATGTGATGGGATATAGTAGGCTTCGCACGACCTAACCACATTTCTTCCAAATCATGAGATGAAACCATGCAGACCCCTCCTCTCCAGATTTTAGTGTGCACATGGTTAACACATGACTTTTCAAACCATGTGGGCTAACCGTGAGACCACTAAATGTAAGGGGTTTTAAATCCGGGCTCCCTCAGGCTAGACCTCATACACTCTAAACTTCCTCCCACTCGAGCCCCCCTCGGGATTTCGGGTTCTCAGAGGATGAGGGTGTCCTCCCACTAATTATGGATGCATTTTGTAGAGGTTTCATGGCAGACTGAAGGTGGTTTCTCCCGGGGAAGGAGATATAGAGTGGTTTCGGTGGTGTGTTCACCGGTGGTGTGGTGCAGTAGCTTGTGGGTCGATTTCTCAGGAACCATAAAGGTATGTGTCTTCTCTCTCGACTCCACTTGGTTAGAGCATATGGTTTTGGTTACAATTAATTTGGTTGGATTGAAATTAATATTGTTTTGAGGTGCGAAATTTTCTAGATATCCCTTGGGTGATGTTTTGGGGATTTTTGGGAAAAAGTGTGCTTTGTGGTGAAGTGTTTCATGTTGTGGATTTTAAAATGAATATTTTATAATTGGTTCCTATGAATGATTTGTGAAAATGGTTTATGAACATGGTTTTCAACAAAGATTTTGTTTATTGAAATGTGTAATTACATGGAAAATTATTTAAGGGCGGTTTCCAAAAATGGGTGATTTATTGAACTGCTTAAGATGTAATGGAAGTGGTTTATTACATGTTATTTTGGCCTTGCTGGGTTATGTTCATGGATATGGATTGATTGTTATTTTGTGTGTAAGTGGGTGGGATGTACAACTATAAAATGAATATGGATAGTGGACGGAAGGGCCACCATCATAGGATATGTGGTCGGGAAGTACCGCTAGATGTGAATGGGTGAACAGGTTAGATGGAAGCTCCACATTTATGGTTTCTTTTTTGTGAATTTCTTTTCAAGATAGAAATTGTTGTGCTAATGTGTAAATTATGAAATGGCTTGGGGGATGTTTTTTTGGTTTTCCCTTATTTCCTCGGTTTTGGTGAGATTTCCTGGTAAGGGTGTCTTTGGCTTATGATAATGGTTGCACTTGTGATTATTTAATATAATTTCTTTTATATAAATGTGATAATGGTTTTATCCTAGTGGTGTGTGTAGGGATGTCATTTGGGGAAATCATACTGAGTAGTTGTACTCACCTCCTGCTTTGTCACTTTGGTGTCTTTACAGATGTTGTCTATCATGACCTGGGGAAAGGTAAGGTATCACCCTCCTTTAGTGGTTCATTGTGATGGCTTGGTGGAGCGTGGAGATCGGATCGTGGTGTGGAGCTGTGATGGGGTTATGGGTCATGGTTTTTGTTGTTTAATTTCTTCTTTGTACTCTGATGTTTTTTGGAAATGTTCAGTTGGATGGTTTTGGGGTTTGTGATGGAATTTTTAGTGTCACATAGTTGGGTTCGAAAGTGCATGCATCTTTAGTTGTTCATTTGGTTGGGTTTGTATCAAGGGAATATCGTTTCACACTATTCCTTGAAGCCCTCAGCATTTATTTCCAGCCTGTGACACCCTTGGAATGTTACTTAAGGCCAAGTAGCTATCACCGCCTCGTCATGCCACTGTGGTAGGGGTAGGGTGTTACATGTGGTATCAACATTTTCTTTCTTTTGGATCTCATTCTGAAATTTGGATTTGACATCAATTATGGTATATTCCTTGAGACAGGATGGTATCATAGTGAAGGAATGTTGGAAGTTGTAATGTATAGAATAAAATGACATAGCTATCCCTTTTATACTGAAATTACAGTTACTAGGGAGTTGGGAACATAAGTTTTTTGGAGACACTTATAGGCATTGTATTCTCATTTTCGTGGGTGTGGTCAATGAGATGTGCATGGCGTATATGGTAGAAATGACTTCACTGTAGGATACATATTTTATTGGGGCACAATGATTTATGGGATGAATTGATAAATTGTTTTTCAATTGTGTGAAATTATAATATGAATAAAATTGGTATTTTGAAAATTGTTTGATTTTCAAAAATGGTAAAACATTTCAAATGTGGAAAGGTGGAAATCCTCATTGTGATAGTGTTGTGTAATGTGGTTTGTAAAGGGAATTCATGATGCATACGGAAGTGAGACTCATGGTGGTTTTTTTTCTCTATATAAAAATGTCATGTGGTAGGCGTCGTAGAGACCAACCGGAAGTGGCCGATGAGAATGTGGTTGCACATGAGCCTCAGGTGAACCAGAAGATAGTAAAATGTATAGTAAAATCTTTCTAAACTTTGGAAACTGGAAATAAAGTGGATAAACCAGGGCATGTGGATCATGTGGTTCAGTATCAAAATAAAAATACACTCATCTTTAGGGGATATTCAAAGCTAGAGAGGGATGAAGCTTGGTTGAGTAGAATGAACAATATCTTCAAATTCTTGGGAACTACGGTAGAGTTAAAAGTGAATATGGCCACATATAGGATGGAAGATCTTGCCCATCAGTGGTGGGAGTTGGTATTCCATGTTGGAAAAGGACATGTTATGGAATTGGAAGATATTTAGGAATTTTTTAACAAACAATTCAACCCACATACATTTACAATTCAGCACACAGCTGACTTAGTTTGTCAGAAACAAGAGCATATGCCTATGAAAGAGCATACATCGATGTATATGAACCTAGTGATATTTTCAACCAAGGTGGTGGGTAGTACATCTTTGAATGATCGTATCTTTGAAGCTAATTTGAGGCATGACATCCATTCAAAAATATCAGTGGTGTGTATCAGTGATTACATAGAGATAGTGAATCGAACATCTATGGTTGAGAGGGATCTGTTGGGAGCTCCGGGCAGAGGAAGCATGGTGGTACACTATGGTGATATTGTAAACTCTAAAGCTGGGTTCAAGCAGAAGAGGGACACTTATTCCTATAGCAAGATAATGGCACATAATTTGATGCCAGGATCAATAAATATTACTATGAAGCCCCAGATAAAACCAGGATGTTTTCATTGTTTTTCTATGAGCAAAAATAAAGTGGGATTGTGTGAAAAAACCATAAGCATGTCATTGTTGAATGTAGATGGGGAATCTATAGCGATATTGTCAGAACTATCTAAGGTTGGGTGCTCATGACACTCTTCCGGGATCGAAAAATTTACATGCTTCGATTGGATGGGGATAGCCGCATACCCCTCATCAGCTGAGAAATGTTAGATATGGTGATTCTTGGAACACCACAACTCCTCAACAAAGCAATAAAGAGCAGAGTGTGGCAACAAAGGTGTTGTTTATAGATGTGGAAGTTGTGGTGGATGATGATTCATGATCATCCATAGTGTGAGGTACTATTATTTTAAATTCTACATTGATGAAAGTGTTGTTTGATGTAGGTTCTTCACACTCTATTATTTATGAGTGTGTGATTGAGTTGTTGGGTTTAAGGGTAGAAATGATGCCATCAGTTTTAAATCTTAAAACTCTTCTGGGTCAAAGAGAGTGTCGAGCCTTATTGTGTAGAGAATTTTTTATCATTGTGGGTGAGGTTGAGCTTATGTGGAATTTCTCAGTGATTGAGATGGATGGGTATGATGTATCCGGGTGATGGATTACCTTGTTGTATTTAAGGCCCACATAAACTATAATGCGCGAATAGTGGCTTCTACAAGACACGATGGTGTTGGACATATCTATAGAGGAGAGAGGCATGAAAGTCAGGGCACAATGGGTTTTTTGGAACTAGCAGTGTGCACGTTATCATATCAGTTGGAAGTGTTGTCGTTGGAATCGGTATAGGGTGTTGAGAAGAGTGTTTTTCCGGTTGTGGTGGATCAATTCATGAATGTTTTCCCTGGTGAATTATCTAGGTTACCTCTGGTAAGTGAAGTGGTGTTTATGATTGATCTCCTTTAGTGGACCTGTCCCATCTCACTACCATATTATTAGATGACACCAACTGAATTGTGGGAATTGAATGTCCAGTTGGAATATTTAGAAAACAAAGGGATTATCCATCCTAGCACGACTCCATGGGAATTGCCAGTGTTGTCTGTGAAAAAGGCATATAAAACATTGAGTCTCTTTGATGATTATCATATACATAACCAAGTTACGATAAAGAACAGATATCCCCATCCATGAATTGATGATTTGTTCTACCAGTTGAGGGGATCCCAATGGTTCTCGAAGATCTACTTGAGGTCGAGATATCATCATTGTAGGTGAGGAAGGAAGATATTCCTAAAACATCATTCATAAGTAGATATGGCCATTATGAATATGTGGTCAATCGCTTTGGTCTAACGAATGTGCTAGTGTTGTTCATGGCATTGATAAATCACATATTTTAGAGATATCTAGATTCATTTGTGGTGGTGTTTGTTGATAATATTCTTGTGTATTCAAAGAGAAGGGTGGATCATGGGTAGCACATGGCGACTGCTCTGGGGATCATGATGGATCATCGGTTTTTTGCCAAATTTTCAATGTGTAACTTTTGGATACAAGAAGTCTGTTTTCTTTGACATTTGATTTATTAATGGTTTGTTTCAGTGGATCTGATAAAGATAAAGGCCGTTATCTCATGGAAACTGCTAAACAATGTGTTTGAGGTATGATGTTTCCTCGGTCTAGCTGGCTATTATCGGCATTTTGTTCATAATTTTTCATGTTTGGCTTCACCGATGACATATTTGAAAAGAAATATTGTTCTATTATAGTGGCATGAACTATGTTAGCATTGTTTCGAAGATATAAAGGTTGGCTTACATCAGCACCAATCTTGGTTTTTCCAGAACTAGGAAAAGGGTACATGGTGTATTGTGATGCATCAGGATTAAGGTTGGGGTGTGTTCCCATGCAAGGAAATCTTGTGGATGTGTATGGATCACGACAGTTGAGGGTGCACGAGAAGAACTACCCAACTCATGATTTGGAATTGGTAGCAGTACTCTATGATTTTAATGTGGGGAGTCATTATCTCTTTGGTGAGAATTTCACGGTATATAAAGATCATAAGACCTTGAAGCACATTTTCTCACAACGGTATATGAACTTGAGGAAAATTATGTTGATGAAATATATCCAGATGTTCAATTTTGACTTGATGTACACACCGGGAAAGTGATGTTTTGTGGTAGATGCATTATGTATAAAATAATATGTTCAAGTGGTGAAATAGGCATCAGAAAAGTGGTAGGTGATGTTGATTATAGCTAACATGTTGTTGGAATGTGAGGACCAGGGTGATAGAGCTGTCACCTTTCTTGTCATGTTGATTCTTGACTTGGTTGCACTGGTTATGGAGGCGCAGATATATGATTATGAGTGTGACCATGAGTTCAAAACTCAATTGAGGGGATACATTGAGGGTTGGAAACTGAATGGAGATTCAGTTTTTTGTTTCTGAAATTGGATGGATGTACCGGTTGATTGTAAGGAGAATCTTCTCAGGGCGTATCATCATTCCAGGTGGGCTTTTCATTCTTGAATAAATAAAATGTATAAAGTGTTGAATGAAAATTTCTTGTGGGATAGTATGAAATGTCGAGTGGCTGAGTCTGTTTCGAGATGCTTCACATTCAAGCAGGTCAAGGCAGAGCATCAAAGGCCAGCAAGAATGTTAAAGTCTATACCAATCCCTGTTTGGAAGTTGGAGCAAATATCGATGTATTTTTTCATAGGTCTCCCAGGAACAGTTGGAATGAATTATGTTTTTTGGGTGATAGTGGATCATCTAACGAAGTGGGACCATTTCATTCCAATTTGTGAATCTCATACGGTGGAGGATCTATCCAACATCTATATTCAGGAGGTGGTAAAGAGGCATGATGTTCTTGTTTTGATCATATCTAATAGAGATCTTAGGTTTACATATTTTTTTTAGTAATCCTTACAGCAAGCCCATGTAACTAAGTTGGCCTTGAGTACGGTGTATCACCCTCAGATGGAAGTTCAATTCGAGAGGGCGATACAAAAATTAAAGGATATGTTGCATGCGTGTGTCATGGATTTTGGTGCCTCGTGGGAGGAGCACTTGTCATTGGTTGATTTTTAGTAAAATAATAGTTATCATGGATCCATTCATATGGCTCCTTTTGAAGCATTGTATGGGCGGTCGTGGCATTCCCCATTATGTTGGGTGGAAACTTGTGAGTCCTCGATGCTTGGACAGAGCCTTGATCAGGAGACTACATAGAAGGTCAAGTTTATCAGAAAGAGATTGGAGATTTCTTAAATTCATCAGAAATCATATGCAGATCATCATATATGACCATTTTCATTCAAGGTGAGTGATCATTTTTTCTTGAGGATCTCTCCAATTTTGGGACATCATCGGTTTGTGAAGAATGGAAATTTACCTACAAGGTATATTGGACCTATTGATATACTTGAGTATATTGGTGACATGGCTTATCATTTGGCTTTTCTAGCTAGGTTCAGTATGGTGCATGATGTGTTTCATGTGTCAGAATAAAAAATAAATCAGCTGGATCCAGACGATGTTTTTTGATGGGATAATGTTGAGCCAAAGCTAGATGCTTCGTTGGTGCATGTTCCTGTGTGGGCTATAGATAGGTAAGAGAAAGTCTTGCAAGGTAAAAGCAGTGGTCTGGTTTGGGTTTTGTGGCAGCATGTCCAGATCCAAGAGGGTACATGGGAGCGGGATAAAGATATGGTCGAGCAGTGGCCCAACCACTTTCAACAAAGGGTGGGTTCACTAAATTCTGAAGACGGAAAGACTAATGGTGGGGAGAATGTAGGACGTTGGTTTGAAGTATGTAGCCTTTTTTTATGAAATTTTTTTGTGTTTAAAGTGTATGTGATTAGTTTAGAAGAGGTTTTCATAGTTTTTAATGGTTTTTAATGAGTTTGGGGGCTTTTATTAGTGACCATGGTTTGGGTACAGTTAAGGGAAAATGTGCAGATTCTCTAGGAAACTGTGCAGGGGAAGATAGTAGGCCTTGGACGGCCGGTTCATGATTATCCAAACTTTGCTAGGAAATCGTGCAGAACCCTCCTCTCGATATATTATCATACACACGAGTAGATCCTAGCTTGTCTAACCGTGTGGGATAACTGTGTGACCAATTAAAGTAAAGGGTTTTAAATCTGGGCTCCCTCAGGCTTGACCTAAAACACACTGAACTTCCTTCCACTCATGCATCACTCTGGATTTCAGGTTCATAGAAGTTGGGGTTGCTCTCCCACTCGTTTTGGAAGCATTTGGAAGAGTTTTCATGGTAGATTGAATGTGTTTTCTCCATGGGAATTAGATCTAGAGTGTTTTTGGTGTTGTGTTCCCTAGTAGTGTGGTGTGGTAGCTTGTGGGTCGATTTCACCGAAACCCTAAATGTAGGTGGATTCTCTATCGACACCACATGGATAGAGATAATGGTTTAGGTTACAATAAATTTGGTTTTCTTGAAATTAATTGTTTTTTGATGTGATAAATTGGTTAGAAATACCTCATGTGAGGTTTTGGGGATTTTTGGGGAAAAGTGGGTTTTGTAGTGAAGTGTTTCTTGTTGATGATTTTAAAATTTGTTTCAGTGAATGATTTGTTAAAATGGCTGATGAAAATGGTTTTCAATAAATATGAAGTTTTATTGAAATGTGTAATTTCATGGAAAATAATTTAACGGTGGTTTCAATAAATGGGTGATTTATTGAAGTGGTTGACAAATAATGGAAGTGGTTGATTGAATATTGTTGTGGATTTCATGGGTTATGTGCTTGGTTATGGATTGATTAAAAAGTTGTGTCGAAGTGTCCATGAATTACCACTATAAAAAGTGGATGGATAGTGGATGGAAGGGCCACCATCAAAGGATAAGTGGTTGGATAGTACCTCTAGTTGTGAATGAGTGAACGGGTTGGACGGAATATCCACCATTATGGATACTTTGTTGTGCATTTCATTGCATGATGAAAATTGATTTGTTAATATGTAAATTATGAAATTCCTTGTGGATTGTTTGTTTTCCATTCCCATTGTTGCTTGGTTTGGGTGAGATGGCATGGTATGGGTGTGCAAGGCTTATGGTATTGGTTACAATTTTGATTCTTTTATAAAAATGTGCAAATAGATTTATCCTTGTGGCATGTGTAGGGAACTAATTTGGGGAAATCCTACTGAGTAGTTATAATCACCCCCTTCTTTGGCACATTTTTGTCTTTGCAGATGTTGTGTACCATGAAATGGGAAACGGTAAGGCATCACCCTCCTTTAGTGGTGCATTGTGATGTCTTGGTGGATCTTGGGGCTCAGAGCATGGCGTGGAGATGTGGTGGTGTCATGGATCGTGGTGTTCATTGTTTGTTTTCCGCTTTGTAATCTGATTTTTTTTGGATATGTTTAGTTTGATGGTTATGGGTTTTGTGATGGAATTGTTAGTATCACATTGTTAGGTTTGAATGTGCATGAATCATTAGTTGTTGGTTTGGTGGGTTTTTTCTTAAGGGAAAATCATTCCCCCTGACCCTTGAAGCCCTTGGCATTTATTTCTAGCCTTTGGCACCATGGGAATTTCACTTATGGCCATGTATAACTCACTTCATCCTCAATCCAATGAGGTAGGGGTGGGGTGTTACAAAATCATGACTAGTAGGTTTAATCAAAGACTCACATTAAAAAAATTTGGTTTTTAAAAATTACAACAATGTTCATATGATTTCAAAAAAATTTATGTAATCATATTTTTTTTACTATTATTACATTGATTGAGCATTATAATCATTATCATGAATATTACTATATTCTAACAGAAAATTTTGTATATCTTTTTAATTAATTATTGACATGTTATTTAAAAATTAATTAAAATTGAATCTAAATTTATTTGATGAAACAAAATTGAAAAACAATTATTTATATTTTGTATTCTAATTTAGGTGAAACTAGCACCATTATATATGTATGTGAAACCAATATCCTCTTTGATAACTTATGTAGAAATAAAATTTTTACATGTCTTCACATCCACATTTTCTAAAATAGGATATTTCTCAAAAACTATTCTTCACCCAAATTAGTTTTTTATATGAATTCTATCATAAAAATTTCAATGAATTTAAATTGGTGTAGATGGATTTTCTAAAACATAGTGTTAATATTTAATTTAATCAAGAAAAAGATAAATCAATTAATGATTTGAAGGCCTTTTTCACCGGCATGAGTCTTTTAAAAAATGTGTCATTTTATAGATCATTAATTTCACTACTTATTCTATCAACCTATAGAGCCATTTTATATAAAACTGCATCAATATTTTTACATAAACAAGAAGTTAAAAAGAATTAATGTTTAGGGTATTTTTATCAAAATCAAATAAGATATTTATCTCCCTCTTCTCATTTATTATCTTCCCTCCCAGAAATTTATAGAACTTTCCTTTCAATTACACTATTTTGAGAAGTTACATCACTCATTTTCCATTGATTTTGTCTTATAATTAAATAAGCTAGAATTAAATTTTTGATTCAAAACTAGTATAAAGATCATAACTTTAATGAACACACTAATATCATTATTATCAAAAAATAATTTTGATAGTTACTCTTTATATAGATAAAAGCTTTATGTAAAATAGATTAAGGATTAATCATTATACTAAAGACATGGGCTGAGTTTTATTCTCTTATGAATAATTTTATCCAATTATTATCTATATCATATTTTTCTTTCAATTATTGTCAATTTTACTTATATTTTCCCTTTATAATACTAAATATATAATTGATAAATTAAATTTAAATATTTTTTCATGTAATTAATCACAGCCTTGTATAAGGTAACAACTGATTCAATGAAACCATAAATTTAACAACGTGAACTATAATATACCAGAGGATCATTATCAATATATTTATGTGACCAATTAATAATTTTATTACCTTCAAGTAGTGGTGAAATTTATTTCTCCTTTTAATTCGTTCCATGATTACTATCATTTCATTTCATACTATTTTTACGGTTTTTGGATTGGTATTCTGTGTTGGTAGTTCTCGGAATAGTATTCTTATTTTCAATCTTATAATACAAAATAACATCCTAAAATATGATGTTATTGTAAGGGAGTTACAAAAACATTGATAAGAAATACAGATCTATTTATTGGATACATGGATTGTCAAAGATACTAAAGTAAATATAAAAATGATCATGTAGTCAAACTCAGATTTGGTGTCAAAAATTGTTAAAATGTTTTCGAAAATGTTTCTATATACATTTACACCATTTAGAATTCTAAAAATTTCAGATTTATGGTTTAATTAATATTTCATGTTCCATAACACATTCAAATCTTTAAAAACATTAATATAAAATTTATCACCAAACAATATATTATTACATGGTTTCATACAAATGTTGGTATATAAACGTTGTTGACTTATGATAAATTCAACAACTATGATTTCTACTATTAAAAAAATGATTACATGTGGAAATATCCAAAGTAATTCTTTTTACTAATCCCACTTTTATATGTTCTCCCAAATGGGTTTTAATGTTTATTCTACTAGTTACAAAAAAAATCAAAGGATATGAGTAAATAAATTTTTATTTAGGTATCTTCTTCCCTATAAAATATTACAAAATAAATAATAATCTTCCTTTAAACCATCATAATGATTTAAAATAATCAAATTCTACCTCATTATATAAACAATCATTTGGACTATATAAAACATCAAACAAATTCTCTGGCTCAACTCATAATACCATCAATCATTTTTTCTAGTGTGGGATCAGAGGATGGGTAAGCTCATTATCATATAAAATCATTATTTCGAGGACCTAATATGTTTGAACTATCAATAAATTAAGAAATGATTCATTTTTAATACTATTTTTATTCCCCACATCCCCCATAATCTCAATAGTTTCACATTCAAAACATTTTTTCCAATAAAAATTCAAAAATTGACAGTTCATCATGTTGTTTTGGAAAATTGGTGTAACACACCAAGACTTACAATATTTTAGTTTTAGAATAAATTTAATTTTATTACTACATTTCTTTATATGAAACACTAAGTTAATATAAAAATATATGAAACACTGATATTAGTGAGTATTACATGTGACACTATGTTGGCTTGTGTTATAGTCAATACTGACTTCTATGGATTTCTATTGTTATATTTAATACTGAGTATTATTGAACTACAATATAATATAAATGTTAATATTTAATATGATATTTCTAAATTATCAATTATAAATGAAGCTATATAAAGGATTAACTAAATTTGGAAAATATTTAAAAAAAAAGTTTATATAATTATCTGGTGAACAATTAATTTTTAAAATATATAAAAACCAATAGGATATAATGGAAATCATTTTCTAAAAGGTATTATTTTTTATACTCTCAAAGGAGTATCATTATAATAAATTAAATGTTTTACTATTTTTGAATGATCATACTGATGTTATTATATTATATATTCAATTAACTTTTGTAAAATTCATTCAATAGATTAGATAGGCATATGATTATAACGAATAGAATTTTACATATAAAAAGTGATAATTTTATAATGGTAGATTTTTTACCTTCAAATGGAACACAAATTTTAACAAAAAATTTGAAACTATTATAAATTCCCTTTAACAAAATAAACATTATTTTTAAAATCTCAATTTTAAAATTATCATAAAGTGAATTTTTGTTATTTTTATGATATTTTTTATTTTACAATGAATAATTAAATATAAATATGTTTATTAAATACTATATTTTTGGTTAATCAATTTAAAATATATATTTTATTATGGTTTTAAAGTAAAATAGTTATATTATATTAATAATAATACAACTGCGTTTTAGGAATAAATTTCATGGTTGAATTTGGTATGAATACATTTTTTCATTTAAAAGAGAAATATTCTGAAATAAATTTTCCATTTTTACATTTAAATTATAATTAAATTCTAAAACTTATGGTTATGAATTATAAAAAATATAATCCATATTTTGAATGAGAAGGTGAAAATTTAGTAAATTGGTTTCTTTTATTTTTTGACGACATGGATAGTATCCTTCGTAATTTTTATTAGCATGGTTAATGTAAAATCTGGTTATAAATGTTAAAAATAATATGATATGGGTTAAAAAATTAGGTAATTATAGTGGATAAAATGGATACATATAATTGATTAATTTTATTTATTATATGATATTTTTATTGTAATTCATCTCAATTTCACTTCATTTAGACATATAATATTATCATCAACCTATTTGATTTTATATGGTGTATATATTGACAATTTGTTTTTATTATGATCTTCATTATTTGAAAACTTCATTTTTATTAAATATCTCAATTTCATATATCAACGGTATGATTATTTCCAAATATGTATACCACTATTATGTATAGTGTTTTCTTTGAATGTTATTTGATATGCTAGGGAAATGTTGCTAAGTTTGTGTCTTTTAATCAATATGTATATTTACTGATAAGGAATAATGATTCATTAATTAAATCGTTTTTTAGATTTGTAATGAACAATTTTGACATTAAATAACTAGAGGAGGTCATATTGAAAATGTCCCCTTAATGGATTAGTAGTCTAACGAGGCGAATCAATTAGCTAAATTAGATGAGTTTCTACCCGTCTGTATAAACTATCTTGAGGATATATCTTGATAGTAAGAATAATATGGATAAATCTTGATAGATCCAAAATTTGATTATGAATTTGATTGTTATCATCCTTACATATGATTAATAAATTATAAAGAATATCCATGTACATGTTCTAATATCATGTAATTATTTATATTGAATTATTTGATCTTCTTTTATAATGTCCATATTATGCTCATGTTATTGATCAATCAGATGTTTTATTATATAATTATATTTACATTTTGATTATTATTATTGATTTATGATATATTTTATTTTACATATCCCTTAATGAGTACTTGAGCTCACCCTTATTTGGTTTCGTTTACTAAGTTATGAAAAATAGATCATTGAATGAATTTTCAAGGAAAATGTTAATTAGATTTAGTTATGTATTAGGTTTTATTTATTATTACCAATATAAAATGGGCTTCTTAAATGTAATCTAGTATCCAAAACCACTAGACATATCATTTCATTGGGATTTAAATGCTGTATATATTACAATGTAATAAAGGAAGGCACCGACCTATGGATTTTGGGGTCATTCTCATTATAGTTGGTAATAAGAGAATGTTTAGTAGAATCCATGGGATCTATATTAGGGAAAACATAAATTAGTTAAAATAACCCTATAATAAATTTAAGGATACATATAGAAATAAATACCAAATAATCCATTGTTATGATTATGAAACTAGTTATGTGTAATTTTTTGAATTTTTGTTAAGTATTAAGGAATTGATAAAATTATAATAATTTAATCATTTTAAGATATAAACTGGTATAATCAATTTTTTAGAAAATTATCATTGATGGTTGAATTATACTTATACTCATGACCAATATTGTGGATTCCCAACATATTAATCCAATAATGCAGGTATTGAAACTAAGTACGATATGGCTATATTAAGAGAGCTTAATCAGTTTATAAAACATAAACATGTTTAGATGTAGATAAATGTTCCATACCCAGATTCATGAATGATGGATAACATTATGATAAAAATTAACCTATTATTTATTCTGACTAATTACCAAATAGAAGATATAAAATGGAATAAGTCATTATAGAATATATTTATTTCATTATGATGTGATTAAAAAAATTTCCCTTTTAGTGTATTGTCTCAATGGATTTGTTGATCAATTTTTTGACATTGATATAGAATAATTGAAAGGTAAATGAAATTGAAGTCATGGAATTGAAATATTTTAAATAGAAATTCATTGAAAAATATTTCCCCTATGAGAAACATACTGTGATGAAGAGAAAGATTCTAAGTTTAAATAAAAATGAGGATGAAAGTGTTACAGAGTTTGAATTTACCATTACAAGGTTTTATAGTATTGATTCATATTATATATGCAGAAAATATTTAAACGTTTTCTATTTATTTGAAGGGTATATTACATTTCAGCCATGGGTGTTGATATCTCAGTATGTTTAATCATATAATGATATAGTTTTATTCACTATAGTGAATGATAAATAATTCTCTTAGTATTATGGATGTAATGAGAATAAATCGAATAATTGGATTGTAGAGAAAATCAAAGATATATGTAAAAAATGAAGGAATGATTTTACAACATGTGATAACAGTGTAAAGAATCACCCTTGGTAATACATGAAAAGGCATTGAGTTTGTTATTTGTATAGAGAAAAGGTTCACCAGGAAAAATAATGAAATGAGAAGAAATAAAATATTTATATTTGGTGTTTAAACTATACTGAAATGCTTAACTAAAAAATATCATCCTCAATAATTAGGAGAATATTCATTAGAAGAATCCAAGGGATCAAGGTTAGGATTATGCTATTAATTCAATCTATATTTAGTGAATAATATTCATGTTTATTTGGATCTATGAAATTCATTGTAAAAGTATTTTATCGATGATATTATCATAGTAGTAATTATGAATTTTATATGAATTGTACTACAGTACTATTTATTAATGGATCAGAAATCATATGTTGAATTGTACCATAAAAAGTGAATCATTGGGAAGATGATTTTTTTTGAAAATATATGGCTGATGGAATTATAACTCTTAATTTGTTTTAAATGTTGAGATAATAATATTTTAATAAAGGTAAAATGGATATTGAAAATTTTAATTAGATACTAAATACTACTTTGTAACTAATTCTTTTGTTTTGTATCACAATATTTTTGAAATGTCAGGAGATCAAACATTTATAAAATGGCATTACATGAAGTCAAGATGATGTTTTAATTATTACATTAATTCATCTCCATTTATTTATCTATGAATGTTGAATAACATGTGATAACAATATTTTATTTATAAACTAGTTTATGACAGACCGAGAGACGCTTCAATTTTTCATTTACCTTGTAATATGTTAAAAATGATTTTTTAGTCTTTTAGGAATAATAATATATATTATTTTATAATCATTTTTTTACGTAAGGGATGAAATATAAATTTATTGATACAAAACCAAAGGAAAAAATTTCTCCTATTAAATAGAAACATATAATAAAAGTATATTTCGTTATTTTCTAATACATTAACATAGTTCCTTAACTTTAGAAAAAGTATCTTAGAGTAAAAATGATATCATATTATCATCATTTATAATGATATCCATAACCCATTATAATAAAATTTAGTTTATTGGATTGTGGTCATT
This sequence comes from Viscum album, assembly GCA_963277665.1. NCBI lineage: Eukaryota > Viridiplantae > Streptophyta > Magnoliopsida > Santalales > Viscaceae > Viscum > Viscum album. The sequence goes on from OY728121.1 coordinate 1,795,772,846, forward strand.
AACATTCTTATATATCACAGAAATTATTTTGTTAAATTTTCTCTGTCACTCCCGTAGTATTTGAGTGTTATATTTCTCCTCTATGTCCATGTTTTCTCTTTCAATTTTATTTTCTATACATAGAAACCTAGTGAAGGAAATTACTGAAATTTATATAGTATATATTTAAGAAAATATTTTTAGATTAAAAACTATATTTAATAGGAATATGATAAATAAAAATCCAATTTTATTTATAAAAGCTATATTTTTTCAGAAGGTAGTTTTTCTTTCTTTTAAGGTCTCCCTTGTTTTAAAATAATATTTCGACGCATATATATATTCTACTGGAAAAAATAATCTTATTATTGATATGATATATTTTTATTTTTTTCAATGAAAAATTTGTTACATTATATTATTATTAATACAATTATGTTCATTAGAATGAATTTATTGTGGAATTTTGTATAATTTTTTTTATTTTAAATACCATTTTTCTTAAAAACATTTTCATTTCGATGGATTAATTTTAAATGAAATTTTACATGACTTTGTATTGAATTATTAAAAATGGAATTTATTAATGGAATTATGATATCCATATTTATTAAATAGTCACATGTTATATTTGAACAATGTTAATTGTAAACATAGTAATTTTAATTAACACATTTCTGTGTAATTCACATAATAAAGGGTAAAAATAATATTTTAAGGGTTAATAAATTACTATAGGACTTGTCCTAATTTTTTTATTATTTTTGGAAAAAAAAAATACATGGGTAAATTTATGATCCTCTAGAGCCACATGGTAGACATTATGTCCATTATTTTATTTTATTTTAAAAAAATTACAACAGGTCACATTATTGTTTTTTATAAGCATAAGATATTAAATATATGGTTATCATGAAGATGTTTTTGTAAATAAATAATCTTTTAAAGAAAAAGTTATTATATTAATCCTGGTAATTTATTTTAAATTTGTAGTGAATAAATAATAAACTAAAATTCATTAAAAACTATGATAGGATAATTATTTAATAAATGGAAAGTAAAAAATAATAATTTTAATGAATATTTTGAGAATAATTAAAAAAAATGAATTAATGTTATTATATTATTAATATTTTTCTATAATCACTTAAGGTTCTGATCTGCTACTATTTTTTGTCCTTAGGAAATGGTTTTAACCCTCATAGTATATTATTTAATTAAAAATAAAAAATTTCATAATCGTTTTTCCAATTAGTATAATATTTATAATATGGTGAAATATAGAATATTTAATTGACTATAAATATTATTAGGTAATATAAATGTTTTATCTATATCATACTAATTTAATTTTTTTTATTAATGAAATAATTTCCCCAAATTCGTACACATCTCTGAGCAGATAATTATTCAATTAAAATAACAATCAAATAATTAACATTAAAAACATTAAAATAAATAAAATCGAATATATTTTATGTGGAACATAGAGTTTATATATTAATATGACATATTAGAGATGTATTAATAATCTTTTTTGGAATATATCTTTATCTTGATATTCATTATGTCATAGTTATAAACATCATCAAATTTGACAATAATGATATTTTATGAGATTAATATATTATTAAATTTTTTTAAAAAAATGTTAATTTACAATATATGATATATTATATTGTCAAAAATTTAATCCCATATTCGTTTATAGTAAATTTAAAGTCATTTTACCTACAATATCCTAATTATATTTTAATATTTTTTGAAATTCTGAAAGGTCCTCTCCCCTCAATTATAAAAATGATCCTCCTCCCCTTCCACTTTACAAAACATTGAGGATTATATATAAAAAAACTACCAATTTATATTACTATATTCTATAACCATGTTCTATACATACTGGTCACCCCAAAATACCAAACCTAGTGTCCTTAGGTAGGGATATGATGGATGATTGTCTAAGAGATGGTAATCATCTTTACTAACTCATTCACATTTATTTCTTCTTATAATTTCTCCTAATATGATTCTTATTTTTGAAATTAATAACTAAAGTAATATATAGATTTTGATGTGGTATTATTATTAATGGACAACCATATTCCCCTATTTATCTAACCTATAAAAATCAAAAGCATTGAATTTGCGTGCACATTTATTTACATCTCCACATCATGGTGTAATCAGGTTTTCATCAAAAATTTACATAGTTGGTAATAATTATGGAAATAATTGATATATATGATAATAAATAAATTATATAAATTCATTAAATTTTATATATCATCCACTATCTTACAGTTTCACTCATTAAAAAATGATATTGTTGCACAAGCGTACATATGGCCTAACATCTCCACGATGTTATGTGATTCATCATTCATGTAAAATTTTCATGAATGGTTATAAAAAATATTAAATGATAAAATGAAATACTCTTAACATTAATATATGTTTTTAAATGATTTTTATATATCCAATTCAAATAAGTATGAAATTTAGGACAAATCATACATGAAAAAATCATGGGAATTAACAATCGAAACAACGACACTATTGGAATTTTGTTAATGAACTTGTGGTAAAATGTTATAAACTGATCATATAATGTTTATTTTGTGAAAAAACTAATAATGTACCAAAAAACAATATAAATTATGTTAATTTACCCGCAACTAAATGTATGTGTGAGGTAGGGGATTAAATAACACATTTTTCATTCATTGGTTAAAAATTATATTTCATTGATAATGAATTTACATTGTTATGTGTGAAATTAATTTTTTTTATCATATATTGTATTTATACATTTTATTTACATTTATAGGGGATAAAAAATCCATTTGTTTTCTTAATGATACAATCATTATAAGGGACTTTATCTCAATTTCACATCCTTGAGGTATAATTTAATATTATGAACCGAATTTATTTTTTATAGGTTATATGATACACCATTGTCCTATTTGTGATAAAAATTCATTAGAAATTAAATTTATCATCAATATATATAATTCAAGTATCATAGATATGATTATTTCATAAGTTGTATATAATATTTGTATTGTGTATTTACTTTTAATGTGATTTGATTGACTATGGAAATAAAGTTAAACCTATATTTGTAATCAACATTGATACTTGTTCATACGAAATAATGATTTATGATGTTAACCAAATATTGTATATGTAATTAATTCTTTATACATGAAGGAATTGGTGGTGAATGTATCTAGTAATGCCCCTCGATGCATCTGTAGCCTCATGATATGAATCTAATGGGAAAATTGGATGAGTTTCTACCCACAAAATAAATATTCTTAAGGATATATAATGATTGTAGTTATATTGAAGATAAATGATTATAGTTCAAACACCCAGTATTATTCGTTCCATCAATATTTTTATTCAATGCGATTAACATATTATTTAGAATATCCACCAGTAAATTCCATCTTCATGTGATTATTTAAATGAACATACATTATCATCTTTTATTAGTAAAATATAGCGCTCAATTTATTAATTAATGGAATGTGTTCTTAGTTATTCAAGTATAATTGTTTATTAATGTTATTTAACCATGATAGAATCCATTTTACTTTACACTTATTCAAAATTTTATCTCACCATTATTTTTTTCATTCTATCCATTTTGATGAAGATAACATTGAATGTGTTTTCAAGGTATCATTTTAATATCTTTTATAATTTATTATGTTTTATTATCATTTCCAAATGATAAATGGGTTTTATTTATTTAACATGGTTCCCAAAACTACAAAACTAATAATTCATTTGGAATATGAATCTTGTATCTATTCCATTGTAATAGAGTAAGTCACAAGCTTCTAGATACTCGGGAGAGGGTCATTATAATTGGTCATTATTACCAATTTATGATGGCTTATTATCAATGATACATTGGTGCCTCATGTTCTAGATTTCCATATTCATCAACCTAAAAAGTATTCAAAAGTATCTTATCATCTTGATCATCGGTTCTAATGGAATCTTATCACATTAATCATCTACATCATTCATGAAATAAACATCCCCAATATATTATAGTCATACTAAAAATAATAATAGAAATGTAGGCTCAAAATGTATAATCTTACACATTTATAACTTTTCTGTCGGTTAACATCAAAGCCTTTGTAAATATCATAGTATGGATTTATCAAATCATTATCATTACCCAAAATCATTTATATTTAATTAATCATATTATATATATAAATTAATCATAAATTCAAAACATTTTTTTTTCTTCTACATAATAAATCACATAATCAACAATCTAAATTTTTTATCACATAATATTTATGAAATATAACATTATTTTATTCGAATTATATATTCCTAAAAAACTATTTAAAGAATATAAATTTAATATTGAAATCAGAATTATTCTTATTCTTATTTTTCCTCATACTCTACATTATATGAAAATAAAATTTATGAAACAAATACATGATTTCTTTAAGACATGTGTACTTCTCCATATTTATTCTTATCGTCATACTTTATTCATTCTTCACGTCTCTGCTAGCCAATGAATTCTCATACAATGTACGCATGATTCTGGGAGGATGTGCTCCTCAGTCTATCGATTGTACTTCAACTAGAATGAAGTCCCACAAAAATTAACCTAATTACCAATCATCTCATTAGGGTTCCAATGCAACAGATTTCCCATCAATCGGATGCCCAGTCTGAGAGTTATATGCATTTTAGTGCCAAAGTCCCAGTTGGATTCGGGTACGATCCAATCTGGCCATACACCAACTTTTTTCAAAACATAGGTTGAGTATCTCAAAAGGACCATCTAATTCTAATTAATCCAACATCATAGACGGTTCATTAAACATGTGCCTGGATTGTAAGCTACTATCTTTTAAGTGCATCTGGGTCGAAGAGGTTATGGGTCTGATCCGACCTGATCGGACCGGCCGACCCCACCCATTCTAGTCCAACCTGACCCTATTTGGGTCTGACCCGGGTCAAACCCGACCTGATCCACACCCACTGGGCCATGACGGGATCATCCCACTAAGTCGGACGCTAGCCTGACCTGAACCGGCTCGGCTAGACAATTAAGGGCTCTGCCGGATGGGAAATAAACCGGTCCAGACCGCTGGATGGGCGCCACCCGCGCGACTCCTCCTTCCCAAAAATCTCAAACATCTATTCAAATCCTCAATCAGCTAAACCACGTGATTCCTCCTTGATGTCAGCAGGACCCGCAGGGTGTGGTTCCCCATCCACCGCAGCTTTGAAGCAATGTCCTCCACATGTGGCATGCAATGAAGCACTGCCTATCCACCAAAGTGGCCAACTGAGAGTCATGCAACCTTTCAATTATTCATGGAATTGTGCTCTAACACCCCCTTCCAGGGTAGGCAAGCACCATCCACCACCTTCACCAGCAGGCACAGGTCATCGATGCCATGATGATTAGTCTTCCGCGGGCCACCAGCTGAGCTCCGATGATAAGTTTCCCTTCCAGAAGAACCTATGGGCCTCTTAATTTGCTGCCATCACACCGTGCCTCCCGGTTTCAAGGTTCTACCAAGTAGAGAAATCCCCCCCCCCCAAATAATTCAACAAAACAAACAAGCGGTGGAGGGTCTAGGCCTTGTTCATTTAGCCTACTCACGCTGAGTTATAATTATTTAAGCCTTTAATAAACAATTCATCACAATGATAAATTAAATCCCAATAAGAACTTCCATGACTCATCATGCTTCAAGAATGCGAAAAAGAAACAATTCTCATGAATTTAGAAATATACAACCCCTATCTTGAGAACAGTTTGGTGGTGATGCGGTTGTGGCGAGAGAAGTGTCCTTGTTGGATGAAGTCTCCTGCCTTTGTTGATCCTAGATCATTTCCACCTATTCTTCCATCCTCTATCATTGGATGATGTCATGTTACTTCACCATTGGTTCCTCAAAACCATGTCAATAACCCCAACCCAAGACTCAATTAAATAAAGGGGAAGGAATGTTAACACAACGAGAGATTAGTGAGGTTCATTAATGGATGATCCTCTTAATATTTAAATGGTGTGGTTACAAATGGAAGATTAAAGTCATTAAATATCTTGACAACCCACCAATCCCACCATCGTCACTCAGCAAGAGGTAGTAAAATAAAATAAAAAAAATTATGTTATTTTATAATTTCTTTAAAATTCAAAAAAACATAATTTTTCACCTGAACTAATGTGGTTGAATTTAATCATCTCTTTAGCAAATCCTAGCACAATTGATTCAATGGTGCACTCGGATTTTTTGTATGAGCACTGTTTAGAAATATAAAATACTCCACCCACACGTTTACTGAGTGTACCATAAAAAAGCTCAAAATTTTGTTCCAAGCATAGCGGGCCTCAGAATAAAACGCCGTCAATTTTTGCAGACTTTTAATAATCCCAAAAAATTTAAAAAAAAATTTATATGGAAAATCTGGGACATAAAATTTTCCTTACCTTAGTGATTTTTTTCCCCGAAATCTACAACAATACAAGGGAAACAAATAGGGGTACTGAGCACATATCAAATCCTCCTGCCCCAATGTTCTCTCCTAGATATTCCAATGCTTCCAATGAACTCACACCAAAGATTGAACCACCCATGAAGTAACCGCTCAGGTCGATCATCTATCATCACTGGGAACACCACAAACAGCGCCCTATTATTGATGTCCAGCCCACCCCAGTCGATAACGTAGGATGAATCTTGCAACTACCTCCCCAACGGTGACACATAGAAAATATTATTCACAAGGTGCATATGTGGTGGAAGAGGTAGAGGGTAAACCACCTCACCTACTCTACCGGGGAACTAGAAAGGTCCAATTAACCTCAAATATTGCTTTACACCATAGCCCAACCTCTATAATCTTTATTGAGGTGAGATCGGTAAGTTGACATGGTCTCCCACATCAAACTCCAAGGGTCTCCATCTCCTGTTGGTATAAGACCTATGTCTTATATGTGCAGTTTCATCATCTCTTGGTTGATCTACACCTTATCGGTAGTAGCCTATACCAACTCTGGACCAATAAGTGCCAAATCCCATGGGTTAGTCCAGCATAGAGGTGATCTGCAAAGTTTCCTGAACATGGTCTAAAATAGAGCCATGCCGATGGTGGAGTGTTAACAATTGTTGTATGAGAACTCCACTAGTGGAAGGTGGTCCTCCCAAATAGGTCTAAAACCAGGGACCCAAACATGAGATTTACCTCGAGTGTCTGTATAGTCTCCTAAGACTAACCATCTGTCTGAAAAAGAAAAGCGGTGCTCAAGCGTAGATGATTCTCGAAGACCTCATATAATCCCTTCGACAAGAAGGATGTTAAATAAGAATTGTGATCTGAGACTATCATCGATGGGACCCTGTGGATTCATAAAAACTCTTTTATGTAGAGATTTACCATGCTCTCTACTGATCCCAAGATCTCAGATGGGTAGGAAGTTGGATGACATGGTGAGTCGGTTGACTATCACCCAGATGGAATTGTGACCCCTATACGTACGTGGTAGCCATGTCCCAAGGTCCATGGATATATTATCCCACTTCATGTCTGGTACATTATGTGGATGAACTAATCTGGCTAGTAACTGAAGCTCGACCTTTACTTTCTTACAGATGAGGAATCTTGATACAAACAAAGCCACCGCTTTCTTCGTCCCCATCCACTAGTATTGATGCCTGAGGTACTGTTAAATATTCACCACTCGAGTATGTGCCACCAAATGGGATGTATGGAACTCCCTAAACACCTCATCTCATAGCATCATTGGTACCATGGGGTCCTATGAAGTGAACGGTGTGCTTCCCAACTTCAAAAAATCCGCTAGAAGACTGTCATTAGGATATCTGAGCAACTTGGGCCTCAAAGTTATCATCCCCATGCTAAGCCTCCTGAAATATCTGAAGAAGTGGGGGAGTGAAAGTCATAGACAGGTGGTATGCTGATCAATCTCTATCCACAAAGGATATCTGCAATGTGGAAAACTGCACTATCGTCTCACTCAGCAACTGTAGACCGGACCTCCTTCTGAGTGTGATGGTTAATATGTTCCCTTTTTCAGGAGTGTATACTATCTCAATGTTGTGGTCTTTGAGGAACTATACCCATATTCACTCTCTTAGGTTCAGGACCTTCTGTTATAAGATATACCTGATACTCTTTGTTATTAGAGTAAAAATTTAACCATTCACCCATCATGTAGTTCCACAACATCTTCAGTGAAATGACCACTACGGCTGACTCTGGGTCATGGGTATCATAGTTCATCTTGGGTTATCTTAACTGTCGTGAGCCTAGGAAATCAATGCTCTCTCCTACATTAGTAAAAAAGAAATCTAGTCTCTGATGCATCATAGTAGACTAGAAACCGATGTCCCTCTTCTAGTAGCCTCAAGATAGGGGAACTCGCCAGTCCTTACCCCATCTCCTAAAAACACTACTGGAATCTCTCCATCCACACAAATGGATGTCCTTTATTTTTAAAATCATTAAATGGTGTCACAACTCTAGAAAAGGCACATACAAATCTCTGCAAGTACCTAGACAATCCTTGGAATATCCGCAAATCAGTCACACTCCATGGTTGTCCCATGAAAGCACTGCCTCTATCTTCACTGAATCCTCTACAACTCCAACCTCAGAGATAACGTGCCCCCAGATGTTGAATTCATGTATCTATAACTAGATCTTCGAGAGATTTCAATAATTATGGTGCTCTTGGAGTGATTCGAGATCTATTTCATGGTGCGTGGTGTGATCCTCCTCCAAAGCTGAGTATATCAAGATGTCGTCAATGAAGACCACCATGAATCGATCGAGGTAAGGCTGAATTATCTTCTTTTGGAGCCCCATAAAAACTGTAGGAACATTGTCAATTCTAAATGGAATCGAAATGAACATTTAATGGACATAATGACATCTGAAGGATGTATTAGGTACGTCCTTGTCCCACATCATGATAAGGTGATAACATGATCTAAGGTCTATCATCGAAAACCATTGAGCTCCCTTTATCTAGTCTAAGAGATCATAAATCCTCGGGAGTGGAAACTTGTTCTCCACAACCACTTGGTTAAGGAACAAATAATCCACAGAAAGCCTCCTACTCTTGTCTTCATTCTTGGAAAAAAACAGGGGATGCCCAGGGAGAAACACTGGGACTTATGAACCCTTTCTTCTGCAAGTCCTCCAATTATGCCCATAACTCATGAAGCTCTAAAGGGGCCATATGATACACTGTAAGAGATATCAGTGCCATCCTGGGGTACATGTTGATATTGAAGACTACCTCTCAGTGAGGAGGTTGTCTCTAAACTTCATGAGGAATGAAATTAGCAAACTGGTCCACCACTACAGGTTAACTAGAACTCCATACATCCACAACTCCAAGGGTAAGGTTAGCCAACTAATGAGTGACTGGCTTCACCCTCTTTCAAGAGAGTCTATAATGTGCTACCAATTTTTCCTTTTCACTAGTGGAGGAATTCCTAATCCAATTATAATGGAAAAACTTCACTTTGCGCCTAAAACAATAAATCTATGCATAGACTATGGATAATCATTCCATACCCAAGATGACATTATTAGGCCTCGATACTGCTATTAGGAGATCCCATCCAAAGATCTACCCTCCTAGAGTGATCCCCCACTATCTTTACCAGTGTGTAATCATTTAATATTCTCCTGTATGAGTTTCTAATTGCAAGGATCGATCCAAAGGCTCCATCAAAATCTCCATGCTCTGAATTATTTTCGTGGAAATAATTGAACTTTTGTATATACGAACTGTACCTATGGTGTAATTGACAATGATCATACCTCTAATCATATATGGAGCATTGTGGTCATTTTCCTATGATTACTGATCCTATGCTCACCCCTATCCACCTGCTCCTTATGGCCGGGTTGAACCACCTGGGGGTGGTGGTGGTAGAACCTCAAATCGTAATCCCCCACCAACTGCACAACTTGATCCTCTACCATGTGCGCCACCCTGCAGACCCCGTCACTCGAACCATGGCTGCTGCATCGGCGGTCCCTCAGTCATCTGCTGATCTTCTATGTGGGGAGTCAGATAGTTGTGAGCCATGTTTACTTTTCCCCCACAAGAGTAATAAGACTTAGTCCTCATAAGACCAACTATGCCTCACGAGCTCCACACCCCCGACCCTTTATCCTTTTGTCATACACTAGAGGGTCTGGACCGCTTTGACCTTTGTATCATCTACCTACTACATACTATAGACGAATCCACTACCTATCATCCAGTGGTGGCTCTCACCATTGGTGCCTACTCAACTTAGAAGCTCTCCAACAGTAATTCTTTCTCTAGCACTATACCATGCATCTGGATATTGAGTGATATCATCAATGCTCTGATCTCTCATTTGAGACCCTGATAAATGGTCCATTCCCTAATGAATGGGTCATCTAACATGTCGGTGGGGTAGCATGAGAGGTCATTGAATATCTCCGATTACCGGGCCACTGATAGGTGGCCCTACTGTAAGTGAAGCAAATCCTTGATACACAATGAGGGTAAAATCATTGGTACAATCTCCACCCTGATGAGGGTCTCGAAGTACATTCAGGAGAGTGTCCCCTCTTTATGTGTCTAGAGCATCAGAATCCACCGTGTCCCTATTGTTCATTAAAATTTGATACCAGGTATGATCACTATCTGCACTCCTGGAATCTCAACTATGAGAAACCCCGTACCATAACCTCCAGCCGATCCTCAGCTGTATGGGGATCTATCTCACCTTAAAACCTTATAGGCCTCTGTCTTTAGAAGTCATGAAACGTGCTCCGTCGGCATGCACAGTCTGCCAGTGGGGCTGGTGGCAACTGCTACCCTCCGAGTGGTGGTTCTTCAGGTACACCACCTGATGGTGCCAACATAACATGAGGGCCCTGCACCTTATCCTCATCACTAGGTGGGCCATCATCATGTACTCTCTCTGGAATCCTAGATGGATGTCTATTCAGAGGAATCCTAAAAATAAATAGGTGATTCCCAATCAATAAATTATACCTGGTAAGCTGACTCAAACGATATCCAAAGTAAAACATTTCCAAGACAGAGAGAATTACTGTTTTTGAGCACCGAGTCATAAATTAGATTTCAGGGTACTGGTTTAAAAATACTTCATCCACTACACTAACACTGGTCTCCCTGAGCTGAAAACCACACATGAAATAATTAACACTATTGCTTCTTTGGAATGATCAGAGTCCTAGTTCTTTGGAACAACTGACACATCTGATACCACTTTGTGACTCCCCATTTCCCAGGGCCCATGTTGTGACTACTCCAATATCACCTCCCACATGCCAGGTGTTGGCGAGTTTCACTGGAACGACATATGCCGAAAAATGGGAAGGCATTGTATTTAAACTAGTACAAACACACTGTCCAAGAACAAAACAAGATGCAACCATGAGGTCAAAATTCCACTGTAAATGTGTGTTAAAAGTAAAGGGACCAGAATACAAGACCGACTAAAAGATACAACTACAAAAAATAGAAAACATCTCCTCATATTTATTTCCAATGATCCAACCAGAAGGGTAGGTACATCTCGTCTCCGTATATTTCCATGTCAACCAGTAACCTATATGTACTACATGGGCTTGGATCCTATACTCTCATCCGAGATTCTAGTTTTCTGCACAAGACACAACATGTTGTGGGTGAAACCAATGTAAAGGTGAGTATAACAACACCATTTTCGGACCTCGATAACCCCGAAGGTCTCTCATAATTCATTAATGGAAATCCAAAAAGCATGATATCATTTAAAAATCACAAAGAAAACAACTCATATCAAACCAGATATAACTTAATAATAGAGGTACATTTGATTAGTCGTAAATATAGATCATCTTATTCTGTGACGGGTTCTGCTGCTGATCCACAGAGGATCACTCGGTGCTAATCCACACATGATCGCTAGGTGAAGATCCACACAGGATCGCTAGGTGCTGATCAACACAGGATTAGTAGGTGTTGATCTACCCAGGATCGCTAGGTGCTGATCCACATAGGATCTGTAGGTGCATATCCACATAGGATCATTAGGTGTTGATCCACACAGGATCACTATTCATTCTTCACGTCTTAGCCAGCCACTATATTCTCACACATAGTATGCTTGATTATGGGCGGATCCACTCCTCATGACATTTCTCGTGCATCAACTGGAACGATGTCCAATGAATATGTAACCCAATTATCTATCATGTAATAATGCTTCCAATAAAATATATGGCATGTCAATCAGATGCCTGGTCTAAGAGTTATAGCCATTTTAGGGTCGAGGGCCTGGTTGGATTCAGGTAAAATCCAACCCAACCATACTAAAACTTTATCCAAAACTCATTTGGAGTATCTCTAAAAGACAGTCTCATCCCAATGATTCCAACTCCGTAGATGGATCATACAATATACTACTAGTTTGTAAGATACGACCTTTTAAGCATATCTGGGTCGAAGAGGGTCCAGGTCCAGTCCGACCTAGTCGGGCCGACATAACCCGTCCATCCTCGGCTGACCCGACCCAGGTCGGGCTGCCCAGAACCAGTTCAGGTCCAACCCGACCCAGCTTGAACTGGCTGGGTTATGGCAGGCACACCCCTAGCCGAACCGGCTGGGCCGGGCCACAGCGGGCACAACCCGTTTTGTAGAAGAATGGACCGACCCACTGGCTGGGTGCGACCTGCGTGAGGGGTTGTGCTACTCATAATTTTTAAATATCTCGAAGATCCATTCATTTTTCCATAGGTGGCCCCACATGGCACAACCATACTATCTGTGGGACATGTCGGGAGTGGGTCCCCCTCTTCCGTAGCTTCAAATATTTGGTCTCCACCTTTGACATGCGATGGCGCCCCACCCTTCTGCTAATGCGGATGACTGAGAGTCGGTCGTACCTTCAGTCCGTCGAGGCGCCACCCCCTTCCGCAGTAGGAAAGTTCTGACTGCCGCATTTTCCTGCCGGCATGGGTCACCGGAGCCGTCGCATTGGTCCCGTACGAGCGGTTCTTCATCGGGCCAACGTGTGTGCTTCAGTCGTCCGTTTTCCCTTCCAGAAGTACCTATAGGCCTCCCGAGATGCCACTATCACTTCGTGACTCACAGTTTTAAGGCTCTTTCAAATTGAGAAATCAACCACTGAAGAATGAAAGGAAAAATCTAGTGGCGGAGGGTCATAGATTTGTTCTTTTGGCATACGCCCTCCCTGTTGGCATTATATCTAGATGTTAATAAAAATTCATCACATGGATAAATATAATCCTATTCCGAACTTCTGTGATTCATCAAGCTTCAAGAACATGACAGAGAAAATTTTTTAATGAATTTAGAAATAAACACCCCTACCTTGAGATTTGTTTGGTGATGTAGTGGTTGGGTTGATAAAAGAGTCCTTATTAGATGATGTTATCGACAAACATAGATCTCAAACTGTTTCCACCCAAGATTCCATCCTATTTCAGTGGAAGATTGCGTGGTACTTAAATTGAGGTTCCTCAGTGCCGTGTCAAAAACTCCAACACCGGCCTCAATTAAATAGAGTGGAAAAGAAGGTTAACACTACGATAGATCAATGAGGTTAATTAATGAATGAACCTATTAATCTATAAATGGTGTGGTAACATACTAAAGTGTCAATCCATTAAATGGTTTTACAACCCATCAGTACCACCACCACTGCTCAAAAAATGGACTATAAATAAAATAACAATTTTTATGATATTTTATTATTTCATTAAAAGTTGATAAAATAAAATTTTCACCCAAACTACTACGGTAAAAAATAATCCTCCATTAGAAAATCTTGGAACATCAAATTCAGTGGTTCCCTCAGATTTTTAATATGAGTAATGATTCAAAAGATAGAAAACAATGTCCACACGTTTTCGGAATGTACCTTAAAAAGATTAAAATTCAGTTCTTGGAAAACCAAGACTCAGAATCAAGAAACACCAATTTTTACAGACTCATAATAGTCCCAAATAATTAAAAAAACATTTATATGGAATTTTAGGGTATTTAATGAAATTTTGAAGCAATTATAATAGTTTGAGATATGTTATGTGTTTGGTTAACTATCAATAAGAAATTTATTATTTTTTATGAATTTACAAAGGATGAGTTAGACACTGTAGAATGAATAAATACGTAGATTCTGGTGTCTCTGATTAGGATAATCAATTATTAATTATTTCATTGGTAAAAACAGATTAATGAAAGAAAAAAATATTGTTTAGAAGTGGTTGATTAAAACATCTAAATATAATTATACTATTTTATGGATCTTGAGTTGTGTCCTTAGGTTAAAAAATCTGTGTCTTATGAATTTCAGTTCTAAATGTATATTGGTAATTATAAATATATAATTCATATAATATCATTGATTTTAAATGCTGAAATGATAATAGTAATAAATGATAAGGTGTTAAGGGTGGTTTAAAAATGATGGAATTCTATGTTGGGGGTAATAGTTTTTTTAGATGCTTAGGGGTCTTTGGATACGTTATATATATTTTATATAGTGAATTCAATTTAATTGGATTATCATAATACAAAATAGATTAATGGTTATACTATTGTCTTTTTTATTTATTTTCAAGGGAAATATTCAAATATTATTTTGAAACAGTTGCATGGAGAACTATCTTTTATTTATACAAGAGATTGGGATTTTCAAAATTAATAAATTGTGATGTTCATGTAGTGTTGATATGATATGTTTGTTAATTAACATTCCATGACATAAAAAGGGAATAGATTCTCAATTGGGTGGTGTTAATTGACTAGATTTGTTGAAGAATGGGAAGAAAATAACGTAATATTCTGGGAATGGTTAATGAATTTTTTAAAGGTTAACTTTATTTTTTGTGTGGGGTGCATATTACGTCATATAAAACTATTAATTCTATGATTTGGAATACCAAATGAAATCTTCTATATCAGAATTACAAAAGTGAGAATCAAGAGAGAAATTTTAGGGGGTGATTGAAGAGAAGAATAGGAAAATAAATACATTAGTATTTATTTTTAATTATGAATCAATATTTAGTTAAAATTATAATTAATATATATCGGGTTTTTTCTGAATGATTCTTTATATATTCGAAATTTTTTTGGTATATATTTTAATAATGAAATAGACAAATTAAAATAATTACACTATGAATAATATAGAACTACCTCATGATGTTCATTCCATAAATATGTTGAAAAATTGTCTCATCATTATGATATATTGCGTTTATATAGATCATAAGATACAAAATTATTTTTTCATAATTTGTAACCACAATATCCCCATTTTTTTATTTCTTTATTCAATATACACCGTAGAAAGGGAAATAAATTTTGGATTCCTTGTGTAGAAAAACTATAAGTTAAGAGGTGGTGAAACATAGGTATAAATGGTATATTATAGGATTGTTGGAAAAAATTTCATCATTCTGATTGAGAAAATATATAATTTGGTAACTAGTTGACATAATACAACATCGATGATTTTTATGAAGTTAAAAATAGTGCACTCGTCCAATGGAAAGTATGAGTAAATGTGGAACACTATATTTTTTGGGAGAACATGGTTGGTTTACCAGTCATATTAGGATTAATTATTTCACATAGAGGTTTGAAGGTTCTTTACATTGGGATCATGAAATATTTATAGACATCATTCCACCATAGGATTTTTGGGGATATCCTTTAGATACAATGTTGTGTCATGTTAAGAGATGTTATTACTGGATTTTGGGAATAAAAAATATTATCAAGTTAGTTTCTCGTTGTTTTGAATTGTAATTGGAAGCGATGGAGTAATGAAGAATTTTTGGGTTGTTTCCACCATTACCAGTCCAAAATGAAAATGGAAAAACATTTCAATATAATATTTTATTTTTCTCCAAATGTCACATAAGAAAAATTATTTTTTTTCAATACTAGAATGTCTCATAAATTCAATGAATTTCACTCCAATATAAGATATATAATTTTTTTATGGGAATGAAAAGTAATATTTTAATTAGATTATTAATTTTTTGATTTGAATTATGCGGTCTATAATTGAAAACCATTATTCACAATAGGAATCTAGATAATATTCCAGACTATCATGAGAATTTTTTTTGGTGAGGGACACATCATCCTTAAATGGATTATGAGATATATCTTATATTAAAAGTATTGGGGGATACTCTATAATAATATGTGACATTTTCAATGATTATTGAGGAAATAAGCATTTATTAATGGATTTTGTGTACAATAATATCTATTAGGCATAAATTTTTGTAGCATATATAAAATAATTTAATCGAAATTCATGTTAGATAACATTATTATAGATATATAATGAATGGAAGACTCTTGTAGGACCGTGTCTTCAATAAGGGTTGATATATGTGTTTATGTTCATCTATAAGAATATGGTTTTTTCATTGAGTTTATATAAATATATATCAATGGTTTATAATAAACACATATGATTAATGTTCGCGATTTTATGAATTTTTACATATGTTCATGATTAGGGCATAAATTTATTAATAAAACATGTTAAAAAATCTCCTTATCATATGGACACATTAAGATCCTTTTTTACAAAGGGAACAACCAAATTATAAATATTTTCATCAATTATATTATGTTTTTAAAAACATTTTCCTTGTGTCTAAATTGAATATGTATCAACAATTTTATTATCATTTCCTGAGATGGGAATCAATTGAGTTCTGACATGTTGTGTATTATGAGGATATACATGTTTTGGTTACAGATCCTAGAGGGAATATCCTTTTGTGAATATATATTATTTTTTCATATGAGTCCCCAAATGTCATTTTATTATATTGAGAAATTAATTTATGATTCATTAATTTATAATATATTTTATTTGAATTTTTAGTCCATTTAGTTCACATAAAATTAAAAATATTTAGAGTTTGGAGTTAATATTTATTGACTAAATTGATTGATAATGTGTATCCACAATAACCAGATCATTGTGATATTAGTGGAGGTATGAGAAGCACTATATCTGATGTTTATTTGGTGTGGACCTCCCCATAACCCACACCATTTTATGTTGACAACAATTACCATTACATAGTTTTACAAAGATAATAAATGATTTTTCATAGCCCCATGGGAAACAACGTGTTGCACCCCTAGCCCGTAATTCATATAGTTAAAATAAGATAATCATGCAGAGTGAAACACATTAATAAGGGTAAATTATCAAGGGATATATGCGATACGCTGTATAATAGGGTGGATAATATTGGGAGGAACGTTTATGGCTGTACTATGGTTTGTCCTAGGAGGCTATTTCATGGTACCGTAGAAGTCATAATCTCTAGCCCTATACCACCTAGTTGTGAACCACATCACAACTAAGGTATTGTTCCTGTAGATTCCTAGGTGAGTGGAATTTAACCATAGCTATCATGGTTGTTCTATGGTCTACCAAATTGTATTTTTTTAAAAATAATAATCATTTAATTACAATTTCACTCTTTTTTAATTAAATCCCATAACCCTTATTTCACTCTAAATATCGTATTCCCAGTCCATTTTAAATGTGAGGAACTTATTCCCACAACACATGTTGTGTTTTTGGTGGATTTAAACAAGTTTTATCCTTAAATCATTATGTAACACACACCCTTATTCTTGAAATATTCTTCCTTATTGGATTTCTATCACCCCCCAAGGTCTTGTGAAACCCCCTATGATTTTACATCATATGTTCCTTTAACTAATTCAATATGTTCAAATATTTTTTGAATTAAAAATTAAGAAATTATGTTAATTCTTATTTTTACATACAAAATAAAGAAAATTTTATTGTATTTTAATGAAATGTAATTGTAGAAAATAATTTCTCAATCACATAGAATATTATTTTAATCTTAAATTTTAATTTAAAATAAATTTTTTATGAGAATTGGGTTTTCCAAATATGTTTTTTTAAATAAAACATAGAATTAAATAATGATAATGTTTTTCAGCATATTTACAAAATAAATATCTAAGTTATGGATTTATTATAAATTTAAATAAATAATTTCAAGGTAAAAATATATTTTTATTAAAAAATAATTTATTTGTTCAATGTAATTTTATATTTTTAAATTAATTTAATAACTATTGATTAATTATAAGAGTTAATTTTTTTGATAATATATTAAATAAAATATTTATCATTTATATAATGGGTTTTACAAGGTGAATAATATGGCTATATTAAATTTTATTCTTAAAAATCCATTTTTTATAAATCTAGTTTTGATGGGTTTTCATGCTTATTAAAAAATTTTTTTATCCACTTATATTAATTAAATTTTATAAAATAGATTCCATATTATAAATAATAATGTATATATTTTTTAAATAGCTGAATTTAATTTTTACTCACTGTGAATAATAACATTGGAAAACATTGTCCCCATGCTATTGGGTTAAAAGAGCATCCATGGTTTAACTAATAAAATATGAATAAAATATAAATAATACGTAGGAAAATTTTATTGGATTGAGGTATTTCACCACATATTTTTATTATTATATAATTATTGTTTTCGTGTTT
Source organism: Viscum album (assembly GCA_963277665.1). Classification (NCBI taxonomy): domain Eukaryota; kingdom Viridiplantae; phylum Streptophyta; class Magnoliopsida; order Santalales; family Viscaceae; genus Viscum; species Viscum album. Next base: position 1,795,791,481 of record OY728121.1, read on the forward strand.
CCATATCCCCTTTAATATTTATTTATATAATTTGAATTTTTCTGTATTTTAAAAAGTTCTACCCCACTCACATTTAAATGGGAACCCCTCTCATAACATACTAATACACCCTAAGACCTAAATATCATATATTCTGAAACCAAATATCTAAAAAAATTACTCTATTCATATTACAATTTTTTTACATTCCCAAAATACAACCCATTTAATTAATAAGGTGTAAGAAAATTGATAATTTGCAAAGTATAAGAAATATTATATACCAATCTATTTCAAATTACATTCATCCATATCTTATTATCAATATTATACAAAAAATTATAAATATTATATATGCATCAATAAATTTTTTAAATTGCCTTATTTTAATTGTATGACCACTTTATACAACTTTTCTATCCTCTGAGAAATGATATCATCATTTATTCATATGTGTGGACTACCACCACAACATTGTGATGTGATACATTTTTCGCATCCTCCTTACATGGATTTTCATATTTATTGATTTAGAGAATATATATGATATATATGATATTATTATATTACTAATGAAATATTATTATTTACACTTCTCTCATTCCATTCATTGAAAATGAAAACATTACTCTTTCATATGTGTGGAGTATTGTCATAGTAAAATTATGTAATTCATTTTCATTGGCACCATATATTTGTGTAAATAAAAATGTATATATTTAATAAATATGATTATTAGACATCATTATTCAATGAGGAAAAATGTGAAATTATTGGAACCATCAATCTAAAACAAGCCTACAAAACAAAATTGTTAACTCTTATAATGCACTTTCGAATGAATTTTTACAATAAATCAGTAATTAGAAACTCTAAATTAATGTTATATTACATTAAAAGTGAAAATATAGTTCTTTTATAAATAAATAATTATTCTAAATTAATTTTAAATGACCCTAATAATTCATGAGATTAATTTCTATGAATTCTGTGAGGTTTTAAGTTGTAATATAAATTTTAATCAGAATTATTTATGATTGAATCTCTTTTGAGAGAATTATATGATATTTATCTACTAAAACCAGATAATGTACTTATTTTCTATTTATCACAATTCATTAAATTTTTTCAATTAATTATCCCATCATTGGAATATAAAATTCTTTGCAAAATTCATTCAAAAAATCATGATCATGTTGCTTCTTTTGTACGGTAATTTTTATGAAACCATCAATTTTAAACTGTGAAAAAGGGTGATATTTTTATTGTGATATACAATTATTATAATATAATTATCAAAAAAATTACTTTATAACCAAATTATTTAAAAAATAATTTTTATATTTCTTTATTAATAATCATATTTATAAATTTTAAAAAAAACAGTGAATGTAATTATTATTTTAAAATACACTGCACATATAATGTAACGAACTAGATTTTCATCTATGAAATTTACCTTCTTATAATTATTTTATATATTATAAATCACATAATATAACTTCTATAATAGAATAATAATCTAATATATGATGAATAAATGATATAAGAGGTTCTTATCTAGAAATTAAGGAATCTAAACCAATAGAATAGTAACATGACCTATGGAATACTAATGTGAGCCTTAATAATAGTAATCCAGTAAATAAAATAGTATCCTAAACAATGAATGTATAAATAAAATTTATCCATCTTATAAATTAATATATCATTCAATTATATCATAGTACGGGTAAATAAATGTTTTTAAAATGATGAATTTAGTTTTGTAATTTTTAGAAAACATTAATGTATATATAAAATATTATAATAAATATAATTAAATAAAATAAAATTTCTTTTCAAAATATAGATAAAAAAATTTATACTTTTATTATTATTATTATATGATAATTGTATGAGACCTTAATTAATTTTCCAATGTTCTATGATTCCAGTTATAATTTTTAAATTTCTATTTTTTTCTAATAAATGATAACATTAAATAAAAATTAAATTTCTCATAATTTGAAATATATTTTCGTAATATTGATTCATATTTTTAATTCTACACCTATACAAATGGTTGTGTAGATTTTGGGATATTTCTAAAATAGTTGAATTTTTATTTTCTAGTGAAATATAGTAATTTATGGAATAAAATAAATACATTAATTATAAAGTGATGACTAATGTATGCCTGATGTAATAACATTTGGTTAAAAATCACACACACTAGTTAATTAATTTAGTCTAGATAATAATAATTATTCATATACATGATCCCAAACAACAAACAAAGGAATAAAGTATTCAAAAACACCCCTTTCATCCAGAATAAATCAGACCAGTCACCACCTCTTTTCCATGCACATGAAAAACCCTGATGTTTTTTCATATTCTTCCTAATCATACTCCCAAGTCTCTACCTCACATACAAGATCCTTTTTTCTCATGAAAGGAAAAACCAATGTTCTTAAAGGAGGTTCTCAAGCATCAGAAATAAAGATATAAAAACCTATTTCTTTTTATTTTAATTTATTTTCAATTCAATTTATTATATTTTCATATACTAACCTACCCATATCCAAGTGATTTAATAACTCTGGTATATTTTATATATATTAATTTTATTGAGTTAATGGAAACCCCCATAATCATTTAATCACCCACTCATTTTCATCTAAAAATTAACACATTTTCTGTGATGTGTGGACTTATCAAATTCAAAGATTAAGAGTTTTCAATATCAATTTTTGACATCATGGATGGTAATAAGACCATTTAAATAGTTAATAAGTATTGTAATATATGTATTAAATATTATTTTGTGTTTCTAACATGTATAAAAACATTTTATTTAAAAAAAGAAAAAACATTTTCATGATGTTCGAAAAAACACTTAAATAACTAAACTGTTATCATTAATTATTTATCTAAATAATAATCATCACATATGGATAATAAATTTAAATAAAATAATTTCTATTTTAGAAAACTATTTTCATTTTACATGATAATCTAAATATGCATACACGTAAACTGATCGTGAAAACCCAGGAAACAATTGTTCCCAAACGATGACATAATATTTTATAACTCATAAAAAAGTCCATAAATAAACATAATAAAATTTTCATAAATGCAAAAAATATATACAATTTTCGGAATTAATTAATTAATGGATTTAATTTTTTTATCCAAGACATTAATTTCATGTGCCAAATAGTTTCATACATAAGGTAATAGATTCTTTATGAACATCCATTTTTCCTTCAGGTTACACTTTCTCTATCATTAACCAAATGTAATTATTCTATAATTTTATATAATTATTTAAATTTATTTGTATGTGTTTCGAAGTCATTTATCAGTATAATTTAAAACATCTTGGATAGGGAAATAACTGTTTCAAAAAATCCCTTCTCAATTCTTCTCAATATGTAATACCCATTAAAGGGAACTTCTTGATGTCTTATACATTTAAAATTAACACCATAATTTGTTTTAAGACACCATTATTTTTATAAATTATCACATTATATAATGAACAACATTCTTGTTTCATTTTTGGTTTTATACAAACAATTATTCTGTTTTATTTTAAAACAATAATTACCATTCTTCATTCAACCACTCTAAATTTTATCATTTATACATTACTATAAAAACTATTATTACATGTTTATACATAGGTTTATAATTAAATATAATTTTGTATTCATAATTTAAAAAAATAATTTAAATTTATGATTCAAATCCTTTTTTGAATGGTAACATTTATGTTACACCCATTTTTAATTCCTTACGACATGATTATGATAATTCTTTCTTTCTATGGGTAACCCTTATGTTTATTAATTGTGATTGATTATTCATATAGAACACATACGAATGAATATATATAATGGGATAATATTGATAAATCTACAATACATCGGTTAATGATTATTCTCATTACATGTCATGTGAAATGGTCATAGTGTTTATCATTGACACATGGTAATCATGTTCAATGATGTTGGTGGTTTGCCATGACTCTTGATAATTATGTACAATGATCTTAGTTCTTAGCCTGGATGCTTGATTCTCCATGTGAAAATGTCTTAGTGGTTAACCTTTAATCGTTATTATGTCATATTGTATGTCGTTAAAACATTTCAATGATTCAATGGTTACGTAGTCCCATATTCTATATTTTATTTTCATATATGTTTATTCTTGTTCCATGAATTTTTAGGTCACCATGTTATTCCATATAAACAATTTGTTATGATTTATTCATATGTTTATTACCTAAATACTATTTTAGCTCATACCTTCATTCATGTATTCCCTTGGGTACTCTATGAAGATGTTAGAGCTCAATGGGAGTTAAGATATTAGTATGGAGTTCAAATAAATTAATTTTCATTTGGGTTTCATGATTTTTATTTTAGGTACCTAATCCTACAAAGAGACTAGACATTGTGATCCAATGTTTGTATTTAATTGATAATTATTATTAAAATAATGTAATAATATGTGTAAAATGAATAGTACACTGTATTATATATCACATCAAATTTTAGTTATTATTGGATATTACAACTAGGGAACTATTATAAGATCTCCTGGGTTAATTCTACCACCATGGATATCATAGAATGAAAATTAGGGAATTTCATGGTATGATACACTTTTTATCCCCAAATAATTTTGACAATTTTTAATGTCTTATTTTTATATTCGTAATAGATAAGTCCTCAAGATTCCAAACTATTAATTCATATTAATAAATAATGGTTATAAATTTGATAACTCATTCCAACAATCATTGTGATAATAAATGTGAAGATTATCTTAATGAAATTCCAAATATGATGGGAGTGGGAGCTCAAAACCTTGTAAAAGAAATTTATCAACTAGTTCAGTTTATGTACAATTAATTTAATCTTGTGGAACACATTAATTCTATTAATAGAGATAAAATATCATCTGAATACATTATAAAAAAAGGTCTCCCATTTATATTGGATCTTATGATACCCTCCCTGTGGAATAGTGGATTAACTCCACTGATATGATATTATCTATCCTCCATTTTTCATAAGAATATAAAATTGTGATTTTTTTCTACTAATTTGATGGGTAAATTTATTAATGTTGGATAATGATCAAGAACAAAAATCCCAGAAATGAAATTTATTTCATGTTATCTGAAGAAGTGAAGAAAATATTTTTCAATAAATACTTTCCTTGAACCCACCATCTCAAGATAAAAAGAGAGTTCCTCAAACTAAAGATGAAGGAAGATGAATATATTGGGGTTTATGAAGGATAATTCACAAGTAATTACGATACAATTTCGAATTTTTCTTGAACAACAAAATAAAGGTGGAGCTAGTCATTAGAGGACTAAATCAGAGTCTAATAAAATCAGTGGTGAATCAAGAATTTGATAACTATGAGGAGACTTTTTTATTGTTCTCTTAAGGATGCAATGAAGATCAAATATTTATGTTGTCTCATGGGTTTGGGGATAAAAATTAGAAAAAGTATTTTTATAATGGAGGATCAATAAATTAATATTATAATGGATTAAGGAACCAATATCCCACATGTCAAAATGTTTTGAAGAAGCATCCGGGAACTGTCTAATAGGAACCAAGAAATTCATCAAATTTAGAAGAATGTGGCATCTAGATAATAACATAAAAATTAATATGAATAATACCACTAATTTTTAAGAAAAAGGGAAGGATAAAGTCAACACTCATCCTCAAGAGAAATTTTTCAACTAATGTAACTTGCATATTACGCAAACCATTTTATTTAGCCAATGGTTGTTGGAGGAAATCAACAACTATGGAAAAAAGGAAGGAAATATAATATTCCTATATTTATATTTGTAGCTTGAAAATGATTTGGGGTAGATATGTGGGTTACTCATTTATGAAATGAAAATGTACTATTTTATTTTGGTTCTACTCATTCGTTTATATCGTTCAATTTTAGTAGATTTATTCCCACACTACCACAAAATTTGGAGGATGACTTGTCTGTGAGTACAGTAAATAAGGAAATTATTAAATCTGAAGTTTATAACTCCTCACTAGTAAATATTTGTGGACTAAAACTCCTCTAAAAAAATTTCATAATTCCTTTAGAGGGTTTGGATTATATATTAGACATGGATTGGTTTTTTATATATAAATCCGACAACAATTTTCAGGAAATGGAGAGCATTATTCAAATCATAAATCTTTCTCCAATTTTTTACAAGTGTGAGGAGGAGGATGAATCCCCATAAGAATAATCATCTAATGTATGGATATTACTTCCATACGAGAAATCATTTCTATCAAAAATTATTGATACAATGTAGAGAATCCGGATTGAAGACATTCCTATTGTGAGGGACTACACTAATAATCTTGCCAAATAATTTCATGTTCTTCCTCCAAACCAATAGGTCGAATTCTCAATTGAACTTATTCCTAGATCACTTAATTTTTCAGATGCACCTTATATAATATCCATGATTGAGTCAGAATAACTACATAAGTAGTAATATGGGAATCTGGATAAGGGTTTTATATGCATGTGTACTTCTTCATCGGGTGTACCAATCCTCTTTTAAAGAAAACGGATAGATCAATGGACCTATGAATTTATTATCATGAACTCAATAAATACACAATAATGATAAACTATCCCCAACCCACAGCATATGAGTTTTTCTATCTACTACAAGGAAATAAGTATCTCTCAAATGTGGAAATTCGTTCGGGATATCAAAAATGAAATATGAGTAAGGAATATATTCCCAAGACTACCTTTAGAATGTGTTATAGACACTATGAGTTCATAATATTCCATTCATACCCATTAATCCTCTAGAAATATTTATTCATTTAATGAATAAGGTCATTTTACATAACTTTGACCATTTTATGGAATTCAGTATTGATGATATTCTAATATACTCCAAGATAATGGAGTAACATTAGTAGCATTTTAATAATGTGCTAAATCCATTTATAAAGGAAAAAATATATGAAAAGGAATGTAAATGTGATTTTTGTATGATGGAATTATTATTTATGGGGTGTGTTATCAGCATTAGTGGAATATCATTGGACCCTTCCAAGAGAAATTCACTCGATGAGTGTCTTAGAAAAACATCAATAACAAAGAACCATAGTTTCCTTGGCCTATCTAGTTATTAAAGATTATTTTTAAATCAATTATAATTATTTTGAATTCTACAAACAATGATGAATCAGAATGGATAAAAAATTGGAATAATGAATGTGAAGACTAATTCAATGAGTTCTAAAGGTGTCTTACCAACGCACCTATACTCACACTTCCAATAGGAGGGGAACACTTTGTGTTATACAATGATACTTCAACTAAGTTATAACGTTGTGTACTACAGTGAAATTAATAACTGATATCCTATAATTCTAGAGAAAAAAAAACCCCATTCATGATTTGGAGTTAGCGGTAATGATATAACTGTTTAAAATCTAGTGGAAATATATATATAGGGAAAATCGTGAGATATATACTGATCAGAAGAGTCATAAATATATGTTCTCATATAATGATCTTAAAATGAGTTAGAAAAGATAGTTAGAGCTCATCAAGGACTATTACTACTCAATCCACTACTATTCTAATAAGTCAAAATACGTTGAATATTATCTTAGTATAATGGATCTTTTATTATCAATGATGATAATTTAGAAGGAACTAATCATTTTATATTTTCAAAGGATGTACATGGGAATCCTGAAGGAAGTAACAACATAAATTCTTTCCCAAATTATTGATAAACCATCCCTCATGGAGAAAATAAAGGATTCATAATGAATGGATGTGTAAATTCATAAAAATTTGAGGATATATGGAAGGGTAAATCCCTAGATTTAAAAATGGATGTGGAAGAAGTTGTAATATTTGGGAAATTTCTTAGTGTTCCATACAATCGAGAGATAATAAAAGTGATTCTGAATGACCGGTATATCTCAACCTTTTCTATTTACCCAAGGAACAACATGCATCGAGATCTTCAAGAGCACTATTTGTGGGACAATATTAAGAAGTAGATATCTAAATATATATATATATATTATAGTGACTAGTATTAAAAATGTGAAGGATTAAAAGAAAAAATACAAGGGTGTGATGAAACCATTACCAATACCAACATGGAAATGGGAAAACATCACCATGGTCTTTATCACCAGACTTCCAAATATATCTATTGGAATCAATGCTATATTATTTGTTGGGGATCATATTAAGAATATATCTCACTTTATCACAATTCAAGAGGACTTGTCACTAGATCAATATGCTTAAATATACATTAGACGTGTGGTAAGACTACATGGAGTACCACTGTCGATTTTTTTAGACCCTGATATGATATTTACCTACTAGTTCTGGAAACATCATCAATTTTTTCTCAACACTAAGTTTCCCTTCAGAATGGCTTATCATCCACAAAATGATGGACTATTTGAATCGACTATTTGGACACTAGAAGAAATGGTGAGGGATTTTTCTATGTACTTTAATGGTGGAGAGTATTAACACTTAACTTTGTTCATGTTCCCCTATAACAATAGTTTCCACACAAAATTCCAAATGGCTCCATATAAGGCCCTTCATGAAAAATGATGAAGAAAACTCTCATAATGGGATTATTTATGTAAACATAAGCTGCTAGGACTTGAAATGGTAAAATAAATCCTGGAAAAGGAGAAAACCATTCATCATCAAATAAAGGCATCCCAAAGTTGACATAAGATCTATACAGACAATAATAGAAGGGACCTTGAATTTTTTGGTTTGATTCATGGTATTTATGTACATATCCCATGGAAGAGGGTCATGGAATTTGGGAAGAAATGAAAGCTAAGTCCCAATTATATCAACCCCTTTGATTTTATTGATCATGAGGGTGTTATGGCCTATATTCTATCACTTCCACCAACCTTTTCTTAAGTATACATTTTATTCAATGTGTAAATACTAAGGATGTGAATACCATATCATCCACATGTAGGGAATTCAATAATGGTATAATTGCAAAATGATATCTCTTATGAAGATTAACTAGTAAAGATCTCTTACTATAGAGATGGAGTTCTATGCAACAATAATACTCACCTTATCAATGTACTCTGGTGGAACCAAATGTACAAAGTAGAATCATGGGAACTAGAGGAACAAATTATGGATAAATACCCTCACATTTTTCCCTATATAATGATGAACGAAATTTTGGGGGAGAAATTTCATAATGGGGGATGAATATGGTGGCCTAGAAATCTATAAATGAAAGATCACTAAGTATAATTATATCATAATGTTTACATCAGACTAAATCACAAATAAAAAACAATACACATCCTGTAAATTAATAATGTATGAAATAAGAGGCTTTTTTGTAAATTAAGGAATCAATACCAACGGAATAGTAACATGCACTACCAAAAAGTAACGTAACCCTTATGAATAAAAACATATAAAATATATTATTATCCTTACCTATGAATGTATTAATAAAATTTATCAACATTATAAATGTTAATATGATATAATTATATCATATAATATTTAAATAAATGTTTTGAAAATGATAAAATGGGTTTTGGACATTTTATAAAACATAAATGTTTATTTACACTTTAATAATTAATATTATTATTTAAAATACAATTTATTTTCATAAATTATATTCATAATTTGTATCATTTTTATATTATTATAATATATTTTTATGCGATCTTAATTAATTTTTCATACTACTATAAAAGAGATAAAATTTTGTGATCAGTATTTTTTTAATAAATGATGATTCTAATTAATAATTAAATTTAAAATATTTAGAGAATTATTTTAATAAAATGGATTCCTTTTTTTATTTTACATGTAATGAAATGGTTAGGTTGAATTATTGTTATTTTTCTAAAATAGTTGAATTTTTGGTGAATTGTTAAATACAATAATTTACGATATAAGATTGATACATGAATTAATGTGACATGGATGATTCATGTATGATTTAATAACATTTGCTTCATAATCTTATGAAATATTAACTGTATTAAGTCTTAATAATCAACACCATTCTTATTAATGAACCAAATTAATAATAAAATGAATAAAATAATCCAAAACACCCCTCTCATCCAATATAAATACTACCCCTCACCACAACATTTCCTCACACCTCAAAAGCCTTGATGCTTTTACAAATTATCTAAAATACTCTCAAAATGTCTCTAAACCATGTACATGACTATTTGGTATAATAAAAATATCAAACTCAAGTTCCCAAAAGAGGTTTTCAAGGAGAATAATTCAAGAGGTAAAAACCTCTTCCTTTTTCCTGTTATTTATTTTCAATTTATTTTCTTATCAGTTCCTCTTCACACATCCACTAACCCAAGTGACACGATAAATCTAGTGTATTATATATATTATAATTTTATTATATTATTTGAAAAACCCCTTTCAATTTCGTTTCCACAGTCCTTTTGTTCTAAAATAGATAACCTCATTTGTGATGTGTTGATTTATCACATACAAGGATAAAAGGTTTTCAATTTCTATTACTACCTTCAAGGATGGTAAAATGAACATTTTTTTGGTTTAAAAATATAATAATATTTTTATTATATATTTTTTTGGTTTTTTAACACGTATACATACATAATATTAATTAATAAAATAAAACTAGTTCGTTATGATCAAAAAAAATGATAAAATAATCTGAATGGTTTGCATTAAATTTTTATATAATTAATCATCTTAAAATATTTAAAAATGTCATATAGGAATATTTAATAATATTTTTGTTAATTAATAAAATATAATTTAAATTATGGATAACTATACTCATTTTATAATATTTTACACACATGTATACAAGTAAACTAATCATGCAATCTGAGGCAATGAATGCTCCCAAATGATGAAATTGTATCTTATAACTCATAAAAAAGAAATAAATGATGAATGGGTATAACATTATAAACAATTTCCTAAGTTGTCTCACGTACCAATATATTCCTTTCTCCTATATCATATCAAAATGTTGGATTTTAATATTTATTTATATAGAGGTCTTCATAAGGATCTACCTAAATTATATTGTGAATGTTATAGTCATAATAAAAATCAACTAGTTGAATGTGTTACTCCTAACCACCATTAAATTTAACAGGAAAAATATCATCATTTTAATCGGGTTTTAATGGTTATCTTTCATTGAACATCTATATATGAATGATAATAAGCATTGAAACAGAAATAAACTTCCTATACAGGACTTATCCAAAACATTGAATTAAAAATCAGATCCTAAAATGATAACATAAAATATGGTACTCCATGAAAGATAAAAACATACCTAATATATATTTAATAAATATATTGAAGAGGGAAATATTATTTTATATATATAATTTTTACTAACAACCTAATGTAAATGAATACAAAAAAAAATCATTTTTTACATTAGTTGTTTTTGGGATTCAGGTGGAAAAATTCAAGGTGGTTTGTTTCTATTTATATTCTGGATATGATAATTGATTTAACATCCCCTTACATTTTTATTTTCTACATTAAAAATAC